>OY751124.1:2416875-4826250 GCA_963564075.1 Eupithecia subfuscata | reverse complement strand
CGAGGAGAATAAGCTAGCTTATTGACAAACCATTTTACCACAGGTTTCAAACCATTTGCTTCAAAGCAAATAACAATTATGTCATCGAACGAAGGCGTTACTTGCACATACGATGATGGACATATCTCTCCGATAAATAAACTTTCCGACACAAACTTCGCCATCGAAATAGTTGAGGACATCCTCGACAAAGTCGAAGAGACGGCATTTATCGAAGACGATGAAGTCGACGATAAAATAGACGAAAAACTCGAGGATCACGACTTCGAAATCGTCTACCCGAGTCAAAACGACGGTGACGCGAAATTCGGAAGCGTTATCGTGAAAATCAATGAATTCTTGGACACTATCGAAGAAAACGCTGATTCTGTCGATGCTGTAGACAACGCTGACTCAGCTGACCAACGTTCTATGGACACGAGTGAGATATTTCAGATCATACATGATGAGGATGCAGATTTAGTTGAAGATAGCGATGGAATGGTTAATAATAAACATCTAGGGTCAAACTCGCATGTGTGTAGTTGCAATAATATTTGCGTTGATTCTTCTGATGTCACGGAGGCTACTGAATCGATTAGGTACAGATTTTGCTTTTAATTTTGTATAGCTAACGCCCAAGATCCTATAAATCTTACTATAGAATATATTTGGTATTATGATAGTTATTTTGGCATAAATGAAAAGTACCTGGTATGTAGTCTACTGAGACTACTAGACTGGCATCTTCACGAACGCGTTCGTGATGATGTGCAGAACCAGCAGTTCACGCAGTGTCACTGCCACCAACCTGTACATCCACCGGTGCAGTTCATGTTATGATGGTAGTGCTCATCAGTAAACCCGATTTACCAAGTGAAATCATCTAACCACCCAATACTCAAACGCGACTCAGATAAACAACCACTTAAGCACTGAGGTGACGAATTTTTGACGGTTTTTCTGCTGTCTGAAACTATCAAAAAATCGCGGAATTTAACGTGCTCCACTGGGTCAGAATCGGAGCGTAGGTATTTACAAAAAAATATGCTGATAAGGGACGTCTACTGCTTTCGGATTTTGCCTCGGCAATATAGGTATTTTCAAAGCGTCGAGTTTGCCGATGACGTCATCCGCAACGAGTACTAGTACGCTCGGATACCGATCCAGCGGACGCGTTTAAGTTAGGCGTACACTGGATCATCGGTATCAGTGTTGCGTTTGAGTATTCGGGGGGGAGGTTTTTATAATTCCGCTTTAAATATCTTGTTCCCGTACTATCTATTATCATTTTCTTTTTGATTGATGGCTCCAGTTGGAATCTTTATTTCTTTTTTTCGTACATACAGCAAAAATGACGAAATAACAACGAATACGGAGAGCAGCCGTACGGCAACCATCATATTAACTAGCAGTGATGATGAGATCAAATCTTCTGAAAAGTTTTATGATAATGATGATGGTGATGACTTATCACCTGCTAGCGTCGGCTCATCAGGTTTTTGTTATTATTTATTATATTATTTTTCAGACAGACATGAGAAAATGGGAAAAGAAAAAAGGAGGATTAGGTAGCAAAAAACCGAAATAAGAAATTACCTACGTCTTAGTTTTCCAGTTTTTACCTTTCTTCTGTAAAGGAAAATTAGGTAGTCTTATTTGGCGTGTTCAGCAGTGGATTATATGTTTTTTATAGCTTATTGGAACCTATTGCGAGTTCGTTTTTCGCCAGAGAACAAATTTATATTCCATAATTCAAACTTTGTGTAGTTTGACGCTAGAACCAAGCAATGGGAATCATCTAGTCAAACAAAACATCTGTTAGGCTATATGAATAGAATAGAATCCAAAATTATCTGGTTTTCGTCGAGTTTGAGTTCGTAGGAAAGCAAATAACTCAACTCAAATCCAAAGATTTAATTAAATCGTTAGATACGCCCTGGTTTGACACCAAAAACTGTGGGACTGTCTTTGAATGCGTGCGTTAACAAAATGCCGACGCACGCACGCTATGAGTACTTAGTTAATAATAGTCATCATCATCATCAGCATAATTATATTAGTCCACTGCTGGATATAGGCCTCCCCTAATGAGCGCCATAGCGCCCTGTCTTCAGCTTGCCGCATCCAGCTTCTGCCTGCAGTCTTTCGCAGATCGCCATCCCACCTGGCCGGAGGGCGTCCTACGCTACGTTTGCCAAGTCGTGGTCTCCACTCAAGAACACGTTTACCCCAGCGGTTGTTAAAAATAGTGTTTTCGCCAAATAACCTAACTGTTATTATTAACATTGTGCAATCATATTGCACGAACTTTTGTGAAAAAATACAGTACCTACACTGATTCCAAATGAGCGAATGTTTTCGCCAAATAACCTAACTGTTATTATTAACATTGTGCAATCATATTGCACGAACTTTTGTGAAAAATCACAGTACCTACACTGATTCCAAATGAGCGAGCTATCTCATTTCGCTTGGCAACAAAACAACACGGCGTGGTCTGACTGCGGAAAGGGCCTATCTAACGATTTAAATATTTGCTCAAATCGATAAGTAGTGCAAATACTGCAAAAAACCAACAACAAGAAAGATATTTTTAGGTTAAGGCGCTACCCCGACCCAAATCAGCGCCACCACCTATTTTATTTAATTATTATGTTAAACGAAGGAATTTTAAAAAATCGATTGACCAGTTTGTGCTTCCTATTATAAGTTTTTTTTTAATGTCCCTGTAAAAGTTTTATTTTGTATACTTTAAGCAGAGATGCGAAGTTGCTCTTTTTGGCCACCATGGTGGGAAAAAAGAGCAACTTCGCATCTCTTCCTACACTATACAAACTAAAACATTTATAGAGGCATTAAAAAAAAGCTTATGATAGGAAGCACAAACTGGCCAATCGATTTTATAAAATTCCTTCGTTTAACATAATAATTAAATAACATAGGTGGTGGCGCTGATTTGGGTCGGGGTAGCGTCTTAAGTATGGGGCAATGTTTAGAAACATTGTTTCTTGAGTTTAGTCAGTTCCTGAGGTTAGTCATTATTGTGGTTTAGTCTTTTAAAATTTACAAAACATTTCAGATTCTAAAGGAACTATAAAAATGCCGAGCGACGAAGAAATAAGCGTTGAATCTTTGCTTAAATACCTGCGCGATCGCAACGCAGCTTATTCAAACAAGGTTGAAGTAGCGGATGTCGATTAATCTATTTAATTCGTTTTTCTGATTGTTATTTAACATTTTTTATAGTTTATTGGGCAAATAAAAATTGTAATATGTTTTAAAAGGTATACATATTATCTTTATGAAAAAGGCAACCCTGGATAAAGGTAAAAAGCACAGAAATCGAGATATATTTCTGTGGTGAAAGATAATTTTATCCCATACTGTAGGCAAAGCAGGAGTAGGTACTTTAATAATAAATTTATAAGCCTATAGGGTCCCACTGCAGGGCAAAGGGCTTTTCTCCTTCCACTTTTCTATATTAATAGACCTGGCCTCTTTTTGGTATGCGTCTAGCTCGTCCTCCCATCTATGCCTAGGGCTTCTACCATACAGCAAGTCGAGCGCGTCCGCTTTTGAAAATTACGCGTCCGCTTATGGCTGCACAAGTCGTCCGGTCCAACTCATCAATGGGCGCGGCCTAGATGTATGCCATCTCACCTGACAATAGACATTTCCACGCGCTTGATGAAACGCAGTAATTTATTCGTAAAACGACCGCGTAAAAAAATGGGAACAGACTTTTAGCACAAGGGTTATTATATAAAAACTATTGAGTTTCTATTCAAAATAAATTTATTTCAACGTTTGAATAACTAAACTATGTCGGTACGGGCTTTATTTTAGAGTTTTCTTTCTCCGTATGTTATTTATTTTCGCCCAAAGTTGGGCTAAAATCGGGGTTGAAATACGAAAGTTAAGAAGCTTGTATTTAATGGATTTTTACTTTTTTTACGGTTTCGGGTATATACAGACATAGATAATGACGAGATAAATTGATATTATCCTTAGTTTTGGATGGTCAACATCAAACAGCGTGGTAGTTGCCCTTCCACGTTTGTATGGAGAGATGAGCGACTAGTTTAGCCGGTTTCATAATGTTTGATACGCCTTAACCCGAGCCACCGCGCCCGCTTTCGACTCGCAGTAGGTATGGTTGAAGCCTAGGCTTTCCACGCGGCCTGGGCCCATTTAGAGTCCATTCCGTAATGGTTTTTAGCCAGCAGCGCTATGCAGACTCCGCAACCGCGTCGTCGACACGGAATCTGACACTGTTTCGCGTGAAATTCAAATATTTTCGCGGTTTTTTAATATTTTATGCGTTCTACAATTAAACTACCAGAAAAATAGTTTCCCATATAAAACATTTTCTATGAACCCATGTTTTAACAAACTTTAATTTTGTGCTACTTTTGGTGCAATCACATCACACTAATATTATAAATGCGAAAGTTTGGATGCATGTATAGATGGATGGATGTTTGTTACCTCTTCACGCTAAAACTACTGAACGGATCGGGCTGAAATTTTGCATACAGATAATTCTAATCTTGGAATAAAACTTTTTATCCCATAAATCAATTCCCATAGGATAGAAATCACCTCAAAACGTTTCCATAGAAACAACGCGTGCGAAGCCGCGGGCAGAAGCTAGTTAATAATATAGGTATGTTCTTTATTTATTTATTACTAAAAATCTGCATATTACCAACAGCTACTTTATACCATACTTTATTGTAAGATTGTTACACTGGTTTATAGTACCTGGTAAAATCATTAATCCTAGTCTATCCTTTGTTATATTGTCAACCACTTTGGTGAAGAAAAGTAAATAACATTTTTATTACTATAAAAAATGGTCTACGATGTGTGGGAAACTACTTTACTGGTAGTTTAGTTCATTGCAGAACGCAGAAAATATTTAAAACCGCTAAAATATTTGAATTTCGCGCGAATGTGTGACAGATTCCGTGTCGATGACTCTGTAGCAGAGAGTCTGAATAGCCGATGTCCGGCCTAGTCCTATTTTAATTTAGCGCACTTTTGAGCTGCGTCCGCTATCTGGATCTGGTCGCAGCGTAGTTCCATAAGCGGTCTGAGAGTCTTACTCCGAGAGTGCTGCGCTCCTAAGCTCTGTGCCAAACACCGAGACAGGATATTTGATCATTGGTGAGTGACCCACATTGGGCACCGTAGTACGTGAGGATGCACATATCCATAAATTAGTATTGAATTATTATTTAAATAAATAAAATTAATTTATTTCGTACGACTTAAAAAAATAATTTAGAAATATAGAAATAGAAACGTTTATTTGTAACTCAAACACAGACATACAATTTAAAACAAAAGAACATAGACAATTTGTTAATTTCTGTCCATCCATAGTATCGTTAAGTATTTTTAGTAACCATTGTTACAATGCAAGGTTGTCTTTCCTTCCTTTTCCTCCATACCTTAAAATTCCTATCCATTTTAGAAGTATAAACCATAGCTAGATTTCATTCTTAGTTCTAATATCTAGGTACTTTAGCTGTTGTAACCGTTGTAAAAATGCTTAATGACACGTGTCCAATGGGTCGGAATCGGAGCGTACGCAGCGTACGAGGCGTCGGTATTTAAAATATTCACGTGCGTCTATTGCTCTCGGATTTTGGATCGGCAATAAATGTTTTTGCATCAGCAATGTATTTATAAAGCGCTCGAGTTTGCCGATGACATCATCCGCATAAATACCGGACTCTGGCATCGGTATCCAGTGCACGCTGTATGCCATTACCATAGAAATCAAAACAAGACAACAAATCCTTACCCTCCGATTCCGATCCGATCGGGGTGTGCAAAAATCTAATACGATAAAAGTTTTCGCGAACTATTAAGTTCTTCTATCTCGCTTACACGAACAAAAAAGAATGAGACAAAAATATATTCCGTACTAGCTCACTCGGCGAACTTCGTACAGCTCACACCTTATAAACTTTCCCTGAACTTCCAGAAACATTTCAAGACCAAAATTAGCGAAATCGGTCCAGCCTTTCTCGAGTTTTAACGAGACAAACGAACAGCAATTGATTTTTATATAAATTCCGTATAAATAATGTGTACCAAATCCCTCAAAACCATTCTAAAACTCTAATCGAGATCGTATACCTACTATTCAATCGCTGTCAAACTACGAAAAATCTAACAGTCTTTTTCCTCCGCAGCCCATCAGAGCTAGATGCCCTAGTCTTCGGCCATGTCTTCACTATCATCACCACCCGACTTCCCTGCCGCCGCCTAGCTGACATAGTCCGTCGGTATGACACGCTGGTGGCTCTCGCTAAGCGAATAGACGAGCAGTATTTTAAGAGAGCATAGCATCAGATATTCAAGGATATCTCTACGGCGTTTCAGAGTCCTTGAATTTAAAGAAAAGACTTAGTGAAGTGTGAAATCTTCTAGGACCTAGGACCTCTTGTGGGAAGTTTTTTCCAGTGAAAGTGGTTTAGTATGCCTTCATGTTCTTACAATAAGTTGTAATGTTGCTTTGTGCGTTTAATCTACCTAGCTAGTACCTAAAATCGATTCCTAATTTCTAAAATGACTACATACATCTTAGAAATTAGAAATCGGTTTATCGGCCTGCCTACAATAGGTAACTACATGCTTACAATAGGTAACTACATGCTTACAATAAGTAACTACATACATTTTAGAAAATACCTCATAAGCATAACTGAAGCTGTCTACTTTTAAAAACGAACGAAGTTGACGTCGGATCGCACAAAACGCAGGATGGCCGATTCGTTCTTTCGATGATCTTATTAGGAAAATGATTTTGACATTTATTTCTTAGAGATCCGAAACGAAAGGTTATGCCCAAGCAACTTGGGGGGTAAGGTTGTTCGTGTCGACGTCATTCGTCAACTTCGTTTGTTTTTCAAAGTTAACCTCATAAGTAAAGTAGTACGGAGATAGTTGTCTAGGGTAGAATAGATAGAAATGACATTGCATTGTCATACATTGCGTAAATTAAAAAATAAAGTTGAAGGAATGAGTTTCAAACATATTACGCATTCATAATAATCCATGTCCTAGGCCTACTGTAGGGCAAGCACGGGAATCGTTGTCTAGGGTAGAATAAAGAAATATTTATTTATTTTTGCTTGCTTGTACATTCATTCTTAGGTGTGTGAATGGTTAGTTATAGTATTATCACTAGCTAGGTACATGCACCCTGGAAGGGCACTGCTAAACTGAGTTCGTATGTACTTTATTTACACATGTCAAACAGAGTTCAAAATACTTACATATTTAAAATAATAACGTTAATGTCATACAGAAAAATAAGTTTCATACTAATAGAATTGATTAAATTGAATCTAGAAGTCAGAATTGTCATTTATTCATTGTTTCATCCATCATAGGTTAGTGTCATTTACAAATATTACGTCACTTTGTTATCGAATGCGTAAATTATTTGAAATTTATTCTTTCAACTGAAATAATGTACCCAATGTATGATGATGCGATGTCATTATTGTCTATTCTACCCTAAAGAACAGACCCCGTACTTGGCCTGCTGATCAAAGATGCTTGCGATGATAAATGTGGTCAGTGAAGATCTAAGTACAACCAGCTGTGCTTACCTACTTAGATTTTTGTAAAGTTACTTACATTAGTATTAGGTAATTATAATTACCTAATCTGATTTTAGTTTCATGTTTATGTTTGAGTGAGTCAATTATTTTGACATCAAATTCTCACGCTTTTCATGTTAGTCATAGACACCCTTTTTATAGAAGTCTTTGTATTAGGCAAAATGAGCATTTTCATGTTAAAAAAATACTTATAAATAGTTTTAAAAGCTTTTATAGTATTATCTAAGTGCACTAACTACTATAAAAAACCTAACGAAAGATGTATTTTTGGTCCATTACGCAATTAACATCGTACTTACTAGTTAGAGAATAGGTGGTGTATTACTAATCTAATATGAATTCCCATTCAACATCAGCCTTTAATAATCGTCAAACTTATTGTTCTCTGGCGACCCACGTGACAAAGATGCGCAGAACGCAATATTTAAACCAAATTGGTGGGCGTTTACCTTTTCCACAGTCGCGTCGATTATTCAGTGAGTTTTTGTTTCAAACAATGAAACAGCGAGACTGTGCTATACGAAGCTGTACCTATCTCCTTCGGTGATGCGTTGTCGGCTGCACATTGATTATATGCGTGAGTACCTGCGTAAACTCGACTCTCGCTGCCTGTCACCGGACAAGTTGTTTGGCGGTTACTATAATACCTAACTGACCCAATAATTAAAAGAACTGCTGGGAATTAATAATCAAAAATAATGATTTTTTTTTGTTGTTTTCGTTTATACATAATTGAGTACCTAAGTACAATACCTACGCATAATGTAGGGTAGGTAATATTTTTTACAAATATTATTTGTTTTTGTTTGTATTGTTAGTTGCCTTTTATTGTATTGTTCTGTTTGTATTATTTTCTTTTGCATTTTTGTTGCTGTAGATTTTAAAGAATTATAGAGTTATTCATTAATTAAGATAGTAAATGGCGGATTATGTACTTTCAGTATATGTTGTGTTAAAATAAATCTACTATCATGATACTAAATTGTTTATTTGATCGAGACAGTATATAGTTTTAAGCTTGATTTATCCAGGCATACGTTAGGAAGCAGGCAGGGGCGCGCCGCGCCGTCAATTGGTGGCGCTGACCGATGATTCAGAACACCGAGTTTTTATCAGCGCGATGTAGAGCTCGTCCACTTTTACCAGCGACATCTAGCTACAATAAAGGCGAATAGTAGGGTGGATAGTGGCGCCACTACATTTAAATGTATCTGTAATAGTTTTGTTTTGTGTTATTCAATCAAAAACCTTGTTTGGAGAGCTTGGTGGCCACCAATAGGAACTAAACTCTTGAAACAAGTATCTGCCTAAATAATACAGTACAAAACTTTTAAAGATACATTTAAAAAAAGCTTATGATAGATATCGTCTACGCGCGGTCCGATTTCTTGATAATTTCTTTGTATAACGTAATTATAAAATTAAATATGTAGTGGCGCCACTATCCACCCTACTATTCGCCTTAAGTATCTGTGTGGATTGTCTAGCATTATTTATTTATTTATCATTTTAAACGGTCAGCAAGTTATAGGTTTTGGTCAGCCGATAAATGGATTTTGTTGCCAGGAAAAAAATGCTTGAGGTGAATTAGTGGTCGGCAAAAATTACTAAATTGGTCAGCAAGTAATGTGACCATGGGCATCAGTGATCTACGCGATATCTTCTACAACCACCGCTTCGCATGCACCTATATTTAGAAGTTATAATGTTCTAACTTTAGTTTTCCTTCTCATAATGACCAAGGTAGGTAGGTAGCTATAATAGACGTGTGCGCCGACGTTAAAATTATCGGCGGCGGCGGCGTGATTTCGGCGTGAAATCGGCGCGTAGGTATAAGTAATAAATAAATAATGCTGGACAATTCACACAGCATTATCTAGCCCCAAGCTAAGCAGAGCTTGTGTTATGTTATGGTATGGTACTATACTAGATAACTGATATACCTACATTATAATATTATACGAGTACATTAGGAGGTGCATTTCGAAATTTCGAAGTTTCGTAAATTCGAAGTTCATAGCCTTTTTTGGCCATTTTTTAAGTTCGTATTTGGTGGCCACAAATTCGAACTTTCAAATTTTTTTGTTTCGATGATTTACCCACGCAAATGAGGCACCTTACGGAGTAGCGGAACGCACGTGATAGACTCATGGCCTTTACCTACCTATAAAGTGATCTTATTTCGATAGAATCATGGAATACCTACCTTACAATGCAACCTCACAATTTAGGAATTGGAAATAATGAAATCAGAAGTCAGAAGTCAATAACTTTATTCCTTTAGGCTCACAAGATAAACACATAGACCTACCCATCAATTACTATCAAATAAGAAATAAAGTGTTATTGAAATTCTCTTCACTTCAATCTTTTGTCCACTAGTGGAAGAAGTGAAAAAGAAACCACCAGCACGACAGCAGCGAGTTTTTACTCTATGACCAGCACATTTATATAATCACATAAGTGTCTAATACTTACAATGTTCGTTATTAAAACAAAAGCATTAGATCATATGAATAGAAACATTATAAAAGAATAGATAACCTTATAATTCAATCTTGACCTTCAATAATTTCAATGCTAAAACAAACTAGGACACAATATCTAGAAAAAGGTTCTACAATGTAAAATATCTTACCATAATGAGAGATGCTTTCAGCTTCCTGGGTCATCAAAGAGTGTCAGAGCCAGCCCACCATCTTTTTTAATAACTTTTGTTCAACGAACCGTTGGCTGTCGTTATACCTTGAGCCATTCCGTCAAACATCGGCAAAATGGTTTGTTATAACATTTCACAACTAAATACATTGATATATCTTATAATATGACAATATATGAAAGACAAATGGTCTTAAATATTAAGTTAACAATTAAGATACTTAGTACATCTAATTTATTGCATTAAGATATAGTAAGCTATATTCTTTATATAAAACTGATTTGTCCCAACAATTGAATTTAGGCGGGAGAGCAAGTAGGAAATCAGATCTGTTAAATTTTATTATTGATATCTCATGAAACCATACTGCTTACCACAATACACTTATTATATTTTAATATTTATTATTCAACAATTTATAACCGTTAATAATATTAGGTTAAACCTTACTCATTATTATAATGAAACTGATTTGTCCCAACATTTGAATTTAGGCGGGAGAGCAAGTAGGAAATCAGGTCTGTTACATTTTATTATTGAATATCTTTTGAAACCTTATTGTTTAACACTACAAGTACTTGTTATTATATATATTTATTATTAAATTAATTACAAAATCTAGCACACGCGTGCTATGAAAGAGTGAAATGCGACCAGTGTTGAGGCTGAGAGAGCTTTCTCAGCGGCTGGCTACATTTTTAACCGCCTGAGGAGCTCTCTCAGCGGCAAAACGCTGGATTCCCTAACTTTTTTAGCGGTTTATTATCAACTAACGTAAAATGTAATACATTTATTTAAGTTAATGGGAGTAAGAACATTGGTTGCAAGCATTTGATTCATATAACACTAGTACTTTATTGGATCCCGTAACTTTCCGTATCGCAACAAGTCTTCGGTTGGGTGCAAAATGTTGCGCGCCTCATCAATGCCAATGCCAGTGCGGTATTGCTGTCGAACAGCTTGCTGCCGGCGACATCATCCGGTGAGTCTTTGTCATCGCTAACGTACCAGCTATTCTCAAACCGAATGGTCTGTTGCGTGCCGATGGTAAGAGGCCCGACGGTATGACACTAATCCCATGGGAGTTGGGGAAGCCCATCGTGTGGGACGCTACATGCGTCGATACACTAGCGCCTTCCCATGTTCCGAGGACATCCGTGAGGGCAGGTGCGGGGGAAGATTTAGCTGAGGATCCCAAGAGGCGCAAACATGCAGGTCTCGACAGAGCCTACACATTTGCTCCCCTTGGAGTCGAGACCTCTGGTTCTTCGGGTTTCTTAACAATTATCTGAGCGTTGAGTCGAAGCGAAACGTGACCCGAGAGCTAGTGAGTATCTGGCGCAGCGCATCAGCATAGGCATACAGCGGGGCAATGCAACCAGCCTCTTGGCGACGCTTCCGACTGGTATTGATATGGATCATTTGAGCTACCTCTAGGCCAAGCACGGAGATTATTATCTAGGGTAGAATAGACATTATCGACATCGCATCGTCATACATTGCGTACATTATAGAAGTCAAAGGATTGACTTTCAAACAATTTACGCATTCGTTGACAAAGTGACGTAATTTTTCTCTATTCTACCCTAGACAACAATCCCGTGCCCTGCTGTACATTGTTTGCAACAGTCTGTAGTTAACTCGTTTGTTTCAATTGTGATTATCATGATCGTGATAATTACAACAACGTAAAATTATAGAAGTAGGTTAACCAATTCTTTGCCAGGCTTCAGCGATACGACTCGGACGGGCGCTCGTTGCATACGTGCAGTGCAAGCGCGTCGGTGACACTTAGTGTGGTACTTAATCAAAGTATTTTTGTATGTTTTGGATTAGGTAAATCACTTTTCCGATTCTAACTCCATGTGTAAAGGGACAGGAGAATGAAAGTTACATTTTCTATCTTAGCTTCGAACTTTCGAAATTGAGCTTCCGAATTTAGAAAGCCAGTTTTGAAATTGAAAAATATTTAAAACCCTGACGTTTCGTAACCCTTACAGTGTTTGTGCGGTTGTGGTAACTTCGTAAGGTTTTGAAAATAATTAAATGCATTTTATCCAATATAAATTTAGTCTGAATCTATTTAGTGGAATTGTCATGATATTTGATAAAGTTTATTTTCCTACGGTGTCCCCTCCAAGTCGGACAATGTAATAATCAATAAAATAAGGGAGTTTTCAAAGCGTCTAAAAGAATACGTTCCACGCCGATTTCACGCCGATTGGCCAATCGGCGGCGGCGGGTCGGCACGGCGCACACGTCTAAGCTATAATAGCTACCTACTCGGAGAAAACCTATCTAATAGGGCTATTGATAGATACATAAATAATAGTTTATTAGTATTTATATAAGAGAAGACGAAGTGCAAAGGCATGGCAAAGGCCTTATCGCAATGAGGGATATCTTCCAGGCAGCCTTGGGATAGACTGGACATTAAGAACAATATAGACGGTGGCAATCGAAGAAAGAAAACAATAATACCTACACAACATACCATTATAACTACATATTGGTTTGGTACCTATATACAGGGTGCCACGGAAAGGATGTGCTAAGCCGAAAGGGGGTTGATTCTGGACCGTGAGGGGATCAACTTGCGATTAATGATTGTTTTTTTGCAGAAAATAATGTTTTTTTTTTCCTACAGTTCCTACTTGTGTTTTATACACGCACTTTTGCATTATTTAACATAATATTTCACAAATGTATTTTCAGCAAAACCTATATTTTGTCCTGAAATGATAACAAAAAATTATTTAAATCCTTTGAAGTGCCAAAACAAAAAACATGTAAAAAACACGAATATGTTGAAAACCTCAGTAATCCTTTAAAAAAAGTAAAAAAAGGTTCTCAAAAAATCGGTAGAACAGGATATCCAGAATCACCTCCTTACGGCTGAAAAGGGTGCACCCTTTCCGTGGCAAGCTGAGGCTATGTTCACGGATTTCATAAAGATTTCCACGACTTATATTAAGGAATTAGGGAGCAAATGAACATCAAGTGTTTAAGTATTCAAACTTTATTTTACAAAGTAGACCACAACTAACAATAAAATAGTGACGGAACCGTGGTCCCACTGCGATGTCCCACTGGTGGGACAAAACTTTTTCGTGGTCCCACCAAACACACACTTGACCACGGTTCCGGAGTGAATAAAATCACTTCATATGAATCATGTGTGCGAGCGACCAGTTAGGTTTGACCTCTGCGATGTCTTCTACCACCACCCCCTCCGCCGTGACCACGCCCAACTGGTAGCGTTGGAAGGCGCGCGCGTCGCGGTAGTACAGGACCTCCATGCATTTGCGGACCAGAGCCCTGGAAAAATAAACATCTTATGTATCTGTTCAAACAAGTGAGTGAAATATCGGAAGTGAATTCTGAATATCCACCCCGTCTTGGGCGGATTACGCATTTCTAATATGTATAATCATCCACTCTAGGGTGGCTGCTTTAGGATGGATAAAACGCCTGCAACACAGAAGGTTACGGGTTCGATGATTGTTCGGGACGCCACGGGACAAATATTCCTAATTATACAGCATGTAACAAAAAGTAAGGACAATAATTTAATGGGGGTTCAGATCAGATCACAAAACACGGGGAAAATATTATTATTTGTACATACATATTATATGTAAAAAGTATATCGATAATCCGGTAACCATAACGCAAGCTTTGCTTAAGGCGCTACCTCCGCTCAAACTAGCGCCGCCACTTATTTTATCTTATTACGTTGAACAAAAGAAATTTTAAAAATAACGTTGGTCAGTTTGTGAAGTTGCCCTTGGTGGCCACCAAACTCTATTTTCGCATCTCTGCCTAAACTAATTATAATATATAAAGTTGATACTTATATATAATTAGAGTTATCTATCTGTAAGACTTATATATTAGCACGCCAACCCCCTGTAAAAACATGTGTTTTTGGTCGGCAGGTAGAAAATGCCTCGGCATTAAGCCCACCCTTTGTACCTCAGTGCAATAAAGGTATAAATAAATAAATAAACCATACAAAAAAAGCTTACAATAGGTATCACAAACTGCCCAACGACAATTTTAACATTTCCTTTTGTTCAACGTAATCTATATAATATAAAAGAAAGTCGTGTTAGTTACACTATTTATAACTCAAGAACGGCTTTACCGATATGGCTGAAAATTGGTGAGGAGGTAGCTTAGAGCCAGGAGACGGACATAGGATACTATTTATTCCGTTCGATAGCATTCAAGTGTGACTTGACATAGCCTCAAAAATAGAATAGGATAGAAATAACCTCAAAACGTTTCCATACAAACAACGCGTGCGAAGCCGCGGGCAGAAGCTAGTAACAAGATAAAATAGGTGCCGGCGCTAGTGTGCCTCGGGGTACCCACTCCGGAACCGTGGTCCCACTGCGATGTCCCACTGGTGGGACAAAACTTTTTCGTGGTCCCACCAAACACACACTTGACCGTTCAACATATGGCTCTGGGTGCTATTATATATATACACACCCTTTCAGTCACAGAGTCGCCACGAACCCGCTCCCCCGAGGATGTGGACGGTCAAGTGTGATTGTTGGAACCACGAAAAAGTTTTCATCACATCGCAGTGGGACCACGGTTCCGTCACTGGGGTACCGCCTTAATTTAAGAGATGATTAAATAAACCTTACTTGGCACGGGTCTCGTTAAGTGGCCCGCCCTGCTCGGTGGCTGATCGGAGAAGCGGAGTCGCCATGTAAGCTCCGAGACCAGTCGCAATCGCCGCGTCTTCGTATGCTGTGCCTAGCTTGTCAACTGCTCCGAGGAATGGTTCGCCGTCCTGTACAGATAATTAGTTCAGTTTAATGAATTTATTTACTCAAAAGAATGTTTAATTAAATGAGAACATACAATAAACTTAGTTACTATCATAATTAATTAATACTAAATTTTATTTTTTTATTTTATTTATTTATACAGTTAGGTTAGCCTATGGCGAGTACACTAAAACTTACAAGGTACATAAAAAAACTTAAGAATAAATGCTAAGTGCACCAACCAACCATGATTTTTCCTGGAAAATGTTATACTTGTACTAATTTTGTGCAATAAAGAATTATGAATTATGAACCTCTTACAGGCCGACACAGCATGCTGAAGAAAACATCAACTATGAACACTCTAATACTTAGCGGTAAAGATTGTTCCTAGAGATTAAGGAAGCTTATTTGTCTAAATTACAACAGTTTGCTAATAATTGGAGAAGCATGTTTTACAATAATGGTTGGTATTGTTATGCTACTCCAACCCAAATCAGCGCCACCACCTATTTTATCTTAATATTATATGAAGCGAAGGAATTTTCAATAATCGATTTCGCACTTTGTGATCTATACTAATATTATAAAGAGGAAAGATTCGATTATTTGTTTGTATTGAATAGGCTCCGAAACTACTGCACCGATTTGAAAAAATATTTTACTATTAGAAGCCCACATTATTCCTGATGAACATAGGCTACTTTTTACCGAGGGAAAATGCTTAATTCCTACGGGAAAACGGGTAATAGGACAACGGGTAGTAAGAATGCAGCTAGTATATCATAGGCTAAAGTTTTATTTCCTATAGTGTAGGCAGAGATGCGAAGTTGCTCTTTTAGGCCACATGGTGACCAAAAAGAGCAAATCTCTGCTGTGGTGGCACTGATTTGGGTCAGGGTAAGATCTTTTCATAAATATATTGTTTCAGACAGAATTGCTAAATTATTATAGGTGTAAGACAATAACAGGATGTACGAAATCAGTGACCAGTAGTGGTGTAAAAAGAAAGGGCACAGCACCCTACACGGCAAAAGCGCCCCATCTACTTAGTCAAATCCAGACTGATCGCAAATACCTCAACCTCAACAGCCTGTATTGATCCACTACTGGACGCAGGCCTCCCCCTGATAAGTGCCTTGGGCACACTGGGCATGCGGTTTAGGAATCACAGTTCGGTGGTAGAATTGTTGTGCAGTTGGCGTTGCTGCCCGCCCCTGGTGGATATCTCTTAGTCGCCTTACAACACCCGCGGGAAGAGTTGAGGTTATTATCGCAAATACAAGCGCAACAAAACCCCAATAAGTACTCCATTGCAACTCAGATAAAAGCATTTTTATCTGAGCTTTTTTTACAGTTTTACAATGACGTTATAATTGCGGTTTTCAATGAAAATCTGCAATATAATCTGCGACAGCTAAAAAGGCTGCTATCTGAGCTCTGTTTAAGTATTTTATGTAGGTCCTGATTTGTCATAAACGGGTCATAAGAATAATTTGCGGACTACACAGGAGAACATCAGTTACAGATATTTTGAGAAAAATAAAATAATGACTGTGATATCACTGTATATTTATGTAAATAAGTCTTTTAGAAATACATAGTAACAAAATCAACTATCTTCAAAAAAAGGACACTCATTAGTATAATGTAAGATATAAGGAAAAATTAGTCAAACCAACGGTACACCTTGCAAATGTACAAAAGCAGGGAGAGTACATCAAAATACAGTTATATAATAAACTACCAATTAACATAACAAACAATGACAATTATGAACATTTTAAAACCGTAATCAAGCCTTCTTTGAAAGCCATGCATTTTATAGCATCAGTGAATTTATGAGCACAAATTTATTTCAATCCCTTTCTTTATTTAATACTTAAACATGACATTGAATTTTATGATCTGGAATTAATTAAAATTGGTTTTATTTAGGACTTTTTAATTGTTGTTTCGTGTATTATGATTTGTCTTTTCAAATTGTACAATTTCTGACACGCCTTGTATAACGACCTATGTTATAAATGGTAAATAAATAAAAATATAAATATAATAAAGAAGGTAAGACTGCCTAGCTAGATTATAAAACAAAAAAAGTTAAGTATTCACCTGGATGCCAGCGACAATGTAGTTGCTCCAGAGGGGATCCATCTTGCTGCGCTTGTTGTACAGCACGCGCGTCAACCAGCAGTGCAGCGAGCGGGGCTTGAGCAGCAGGCCGTCTCCGATGCATTGCTCATCAATACTGAAAGTTAAGTGAGGAAGTTAATAACAATTTGTTCAACAAGAGAGCAAGTCTTTTTTGTTGAACATTGCGATTTTGAATCGCACATGCAAGGATTTTATAGGCATGAAACAAATAATGTTTGTTGTAAGCACTAGCCAAACTCGATGTAGAATATTTCTAAAGAAATCGCCCATACTTACTAAATACTACTTACTAAATAATTACATCTACCTACCATAAATTTAAGCTAACATAGACTTAAGACTTAGATATAGATTAACCCGAATATGGATCTTGTATTGTTCGAAATAAACGATTATTATTATTACCCTAAAATTCACTCTTTTGCTGTCTTTTTATAAACAATTTACATAACTTGTCAACTTGAGACCCTTCCTCCACTAAATATTGCTTATAAAATAAAATCTCAAACTCGATGCCAGACAAGTGAGTTTTAGTTATTTGTGTCGTGTGTTTACAATCATTCTACATCGAGTTTGGCTAGTGTGTAAGTACAAAAATATTTTGTATTTTATATTGAAAGAGGTTGAATGCGAAGTCACCTGGCACAATATATTTTCTGTTCTCATGTGAATGAGAACAATTCTTGATTTTGCTCAGTGTTTTTGAGCAGCAAAATCACTGCTTTCGAGTTGGATGGAAGAAGCCACTTATATTACTGTAGGTAGATCAGACTGTAGGTGGCTCTGGCCATTGCCTGAAGACCAATATAATTGGAAGAAGGGCCTTTCCCTTCTTAATGCAGCAGCAGTGGGAACCAATGGGCTCTTTAGATAAAAAGGTCTTTTATGGTCATTTCCTACTCACAGACCAGGCAGTATGGCCTTAGGTCTCCATACAAGGACAAAGATTTAAAAATAGACGCAATGGTTTTATACAAGGCGAGTAATTGCATATTTCTAATTTCTAAGAAATCAAATTATATCGAACTAAACGTAACTTTAGTCTTTGAACAGGATTGGATAAACTTCAATGTTTCCCCTGTAGGTGGAGCTAACGGCGCTTAAGTCCGTAGAAAGTCGCAAAGATTTTCGACTCCCACGTCACTTGACTTCCTGGTGTAGTTGGTTATCACATTCCCATACTGAGGGGAGGATGCGGGTTCAAGTCCCGTCGAAGTCGAAAATTTTTGAGATATAATTCAATTTCTTAGAAATTATCCAGAATGCGAGGATTACGCACTATAATAACAAAACCTTAATTGCATATTTTTTTTCTGATAGCTGTCATTCTTTCATCAGTAGTAGCTACTTGGTTTGTAACCCTCAATAGAGATTTTATTTATCATTATTATTGATTTATAGACGAGCAGCTGAGAGCTGATAAGTCTATATCACAGTGCTTTTAAAGTTTTCACTACACTAGTTTGTCTCTTGTAGTGGTCAGATTGTGCGTTCGTAACCAGTAGTCGAGTCTGTTTTTGAAGCTGTTTACAGAGAGTGCTGTTACAATTTCTTCAGGAAGCCGGTTCCAATTGTGCACCACTCGGTTACTCAGGAAGTGATGAGCAATGTCAGTGTTTGATGGTGAACGGGTTACTCTCTACTCTTTTTATTAATTATTGATATTAAACTTACATCTTCTGATCAATAATATCCTTCAAGTACTGGTAATCAGCGTAGTCCCCAGTTGATCCCAGCAGGATGAGGTCATTGACTTTGGTCACTCGGGGACAGTCTCTGAAGCGAGCAAGGGAGCCGTAGGAACCGAGTGTGTCTCCGGCAATCACGCAGCCTTTGTCGAACTTCACTCCGATTACTGTTGTGGTGGTTGTGATTGGTGTGGCTGAGCTGGAAGAGCAAACTTAAATTTTAATATTAATGCTACATTACATGATTTAAATTTTGTGTGTAGCAGACTGTAAGGCAAACATGGTCTTTGCTCAGCATGGTGATACACTGATGTGTGCACTCAGGGCTGGTTTTCAGCGGAAACCAGAATAATCAAGTCAACTACAGTATCCTGCAATTGGCGGTGTTATCCCTTGCAGGGATTTCTTCCAGACAACTATAGCCATATATCTAAGGCTACCTCTGATATGAGCTAGATAGTTGTCGCTAGCTGTGTGTACCTAGTAGTTGGACTAGGGCTGTATCAGTGAGTTGGACAGCTGTAGTTGTTCACTGTCCCCACCTGGCTAATTTGTCAAATTTACTGACAAGATGAGGTGTGATTCTCAAAATAATTTACTTAGTCATGTGGTAGTTCCACAGAGTGCTGATACGTGAATTTATGATTTTAATATTGAAAAACATGTAAGAATACTTACTGTGCTCTGAAATCCTGTGCTGTGTGGTTGATGGGCCCATAATTTGACGGATTTGCGGGAAAGTTGTAGAATGCCCCTGGAGCGGGTCCATTTTGCCAGAGAGGCGCTGGGTTCATCGTATCACCCATAAATGCCATGTTTTAGACAGAAAATATTATAAATTTACCTACGACAAAATAGGTAATTCCTTTTTGTAGAATGAATGACAAGCGGCAACGAATTTGACAGATAGTCAGATAATGACAAACAATTTTGAGTAAACTAACGCTTCAATATACGTAAAATTGTCTCAACGATTTTATGAGAAAAAAACCTAAAAAGTTTAGAATATGTTGTTGTCGTTTGTAGGTGGCGTAGCATGGGTTATCTAAATAATCATAACGTAACCTTATTATCAGTGTGACCAGATTTGAATTGACAAATCTACTGTAACATAGGGTGAAAAATTACCGAAATCTACTTATAATAAGCTGGAGTCTACTAAAAATCTACTATTTTCGTATTTCGTCGAATTTATGTACTTAGAGTCAACTTTTCAGCCATGTCAATGTCTTTAAAGTTGACTGACAGTGTCAAGCTGACGTTAAAACCATAAACTAACCAAGTTTAGAAGAAATTTAAAAAAAAATCGTAAATTTAGAATTGAAATCTGACACCCGCGCCATTTTTTTTATCGTTTTTTCTGAATAAAAATTAATTAAAAATAAATGGCTTGGAAATGTGTTCTTTTTTGTGTTTAGTGTAATAATATGATGGTAAATCTCTAAAATAAAACTCAAACTGGACATAAAAACGGTAAAGTTTTTTTTTTACGATTTTTTTAAAAATTATTAAAATTTTACCATTTTTCCGCAATAATAATTTAATTTTAATCAACCTCATTAATTACGTTATACAACATCAGAATGTTTCCACGCTGTTTTGTAGGAAATTTCATGGAGAATCCAAATATATAATAATATAGATCTTATGAGGTGTTAGTAGAGAATAATCAAGAAATAAGCGAAATAATGCATTATGATGCATTTCCGCGGATTTTGCGGAAGTACCTGCCACACAATGGAGATAGCGGGGCGCGGGGCCTGCCACATGAGAGGTTAATGAATGAAAATAGATTGAACAATTATTTACCTTCGGGGGAAGCCCCGGCTAGGCTTTGAGTGTTTGTTCTTTGAGTACGTGTGTTTAGAAAGAGATAGACTGATTCCGATTCACATAATGGGGGAATTCCCATAAAATAATAGATTATAGAAGAGAGTTGCCATCTTCTTTCGAAAAAATACTACCAATATACCAAAAAATTGCAAATTCTACCAAAATATACTGATATTTTTTTTCCTACTAGCAGCTGTTGCAAGTTCCTCAAAATCTACCGAAAAAGTAGAAATCTACTAACTTTGGTCACACTGCTTATTATTTTCAGGGCAACTTGCGTAAGGATATTTAAAGGGAGTAAATTTATTGGTATTTATTTTATATATTTGATCAGCTGGAAAAGTCAGCTTAAAAACTACTTGAGCAGCATTTTAAGTTTTGATCGGCTGTAAAATAAAAACCGCCAGCAACACTTGGTCGGCCACTAAATTATTTTTGGTCAGAAAATAAATAGCTGTTTGATCGGCGAAATTAATGTTTTGATCAGCAGAATTAATTAAATGATCTGCAAGATTATACAATTATTTTTGATCAGCCAAAAAGTGATTTTTTGAGCAGCAAAATTAATGTTTTGGTCAGCCGAATAAAAAATCGTTAAGTTGAAAAAAAATAGGTATAAGCCATAATCAATGGGTATGCTTTTAGATGTATGGTCAACTAATTACTGCGATTTTATTGAAAAAGAGCATTAGTCGGTTAACACTTTCATAGCCCAAGACGCAGACGAGCCTCTCGACCCTCGTGTGGCGGCGGCGCGCCCATGCGGGTCGCACCGCCGAGGCTGGGCAGTGAATGCGATACAATACACTAACACTTTCATGGCCCAAGACGCAGACGAGCCTCTCGACCCTCGTGTGGCGGCGGCGCGGGCGCGCCCCTGCGGGTTGCACCGCCGAGGCTGGGCAGTGAATGCGATACAATACATTAAAGAAGGTGAGGTTTTGATAGTCGAGTCGATACAGAGGCACGTAGGAGGTAGGTAGGTAAGGTACTTACCTATTTCTACCTTACCTAGCATTGTTGTTTTTGTAAGAAGGTATCAAGGTGCTGAGGACCCTTGTTCGTTGTTGGTCATGTCTGTCCCGTATTTGTAACACCGGCACGACAGGGACATACAAACGCACGTAGGAGATAGGTAGGTAGGTAGGTACCTACCTTACCTCGCGTTGTTGTTAGCAATTGAAGGAACCCTTGATTGTCATTGGTCATGTATGTCCGTGTGTGACACCGGTAGTGGCATAGGTACGTACAAACGAACGTATAAGATAAGTAATAGGTATGTAGGTAAGGTACCTTACCTTACCTACATACCTATTACCTACGCGCAAATCTATATAAATGAACTCTCGGAAGTACGCGCGTGGCTGCGCAGTGTAGGTACCTTATTTTAATGGGTCAAAGGGACGCGGAAGGGTGCGCAGGCGCAGGCGACGAGTACTCACACTTACTTTTGTTTGCCGTGAGTTAGTGTGAGTGCTCGTCGCCGCGCAGTGGTGTGGTCGTTCCTTCCTACACGAAATACCTACATACCTAATGAACAACAAAGATGGAAAGACCTAGCTAGACCAAAGTGCGACCGAGACAACAATATGCACGTGGAGTGGAACACGAACGCCGGCGGCGGTGGCGCGCCGGTCTATCTATGACTGAGGTAGATGGACCTAATTGGACCCAATCTCTTGAATTTTACTTACACTTACATCTAGGCCCAATCTCTGGAATTTTACTTACACTTACCTATGACTGTATCTCATGAACTGTACCTACCTACAAAGTAGACAATAGCAATTTTCAGAGGATTTAACAGAGGATCCTTTGTTTCTTTGATTATCTATAGGTACTACCGAAAGTAGTGTTTGCAACTAACGTGGCAGAAAAAGAGATACCTACTTAACACTTTTTTCTCGGTAGCCTTGTTGTCACAAATTAGGTATACACTTTATAGAATTACCTGGACACATTTTCGATTATAGGCCTTTAATTTTGCACAAAAGTCAATTCAATTTGATTGCACAATAACTGAATATAATAACAATTAGATAGATTGATTACTATACTTTATTGCACCATCAGTACTTACCTACATAAAACAATTTGGCAAGCAATAACACTATTTTTCACGACTCATTGGGTAGGTAGGTAGTTTGCGGGTGTCGTCGGCATTTTGACTCACTCATTCAGACATTCTGGATTTCAGGGTACCTACCTACCTATGAGTTCATTTGTTTTTCACAAAAGTTCGTACATATTTAATTAAGTAAGTAAGTATATCAGTACCTACTTACTTACTCAATTAAGTAAGTAGGTACTTATATCAGTTATCTAGCCGTACCTACCTACCTATAATACAAGCTCTGCTCTGCTTTGCTTGGTGCTAGATAATGCTGTGTGAATTGTCCAGCATTAGGAAGGTACATAGAGGTAGATACCTACCTAACCCTGGGTAGGTAGGTTTTTATTTCTTTCCATTTCATTTCTATAACCAGTTTTTAACGAGTTAAGTAAGTACCTACTCCCAAAGATTAAAATCGTTTAAGATACCTATGTCCTATTTATACCTAAGTACCATTTATCTTTTTTTATATATTTACCTAGATAAATCGTACAAACATTTGTCTCTTGGCGGGAATCGAACCCACAACCTTCTCCTTATTCCGCGACGCGGCGGCGGCGGCGGCGCGGCGGGGCGGTGGCGGCGCGGCGGGGCGGCGGCGGCGCGGCGGCGGCCAGGGGACTGCAGAGGTAGCAGGGCGGTTTTGAGCGAGCCGCCTCTAGCAGCGAGCAGAGCCGTTAGGAACATTATCTATGACCTACGTTTTTCCGACAGATATTTCCCAGTCAAAAATCCTAGAACCCGGTCGGGTACAGCGCCACCTCCCGAATCAAATTGTAAATCTAGACCATCCAGTGACCCACTCAAACACACCATTAAATTAAATGTCATCAAAATCGGTCCAGCCGTTGAGGAGGAGCTCAGAGACATACACATGTAGATAGATAGCTACAGAAGATTAATAATAATAAAGGGTGTATTAAGATTAGCAAACCAAAATTAATTTGACAGCTCGCCAAAACATTATAAAATCCGAACCAGGATTTGCTGATCATTTTCATTCTTAAATTGCTGCAATATCATTTTAAAGGCATGCCAAAATTTCATTAAATCTGAATCCCGACTTGCTGCTGCTTCAGTAGTATATTGCTGCACAAATATTTAATATACTGTGACATAAATTTTTAGGCTGCCCAATGTCACATTAGCTGCTGATCAATTCAGTCATTTTGGCTGACCACTAGCTGCGGCTCAAAATATATTTTCTGCTTGCAAAATCAATTTTTCGGCTGCCCAAAACCTCTATAATCTGCTGATCGTTTAAATAATACCCATATTTAAATAGTCGCTGAATGAATTTCATGACTTAAGTACGATTCCTGTCTTGCACTACAAAAATTAAGCTCCTAATCATAATTAACAAGCTGTCAAACTTAGCGCCACTTGCGTAAGGATATTTAAATAGACGCTGAATGAATTTCATGACTTAAGTACGATTCCTGTCTTGCACTACAAAAATTAAGCTCCTAATCATAATTAACAAGCTGTCAAACTTAGCGCCACTTGCGTAAGGATATTTAAATAGACGCTGAATGAATTTCATGACTTAAGTACGATTCCTGTCTTGCACTACAAAAATTAAGCTCCTAATCATAATTAACAAGCTGTCAAACTTAGCGCCACTTGCGTAAGGATATTTAAATAGACGCTGAATGAATTTCATGACTTAAGTACGATTCCTGTCTTGCACTACAAAAATTAAGCTCCTAATCATATTTAGCAATCTGTCAACTTATATGCCCAAAATTGGCCATTTAACCGAAACAAACACTTCAATTTCATTCATAATTGCCAGTAATCGTTGGTGACCGTAGAAAGAGAAACCTACAAGGAACATATTATATACCTTTAGAAGTGACACCGACAAAGTGCCAGCTTACCTAATAGACAAAAATCAGGAAAATCAGGTAGATATAACGAAATTTTAGAAATAAATCAGTACAGGTTTAAAAAGCAGGTAGATCTACTGATAAATCAGTAGTTCTGGCATCGCGGAATGCAAAGCAAACCTGCAATCCTGCAAAGCAAAGCAAGCAAAGAGAAGAGAAGCAATGTTGCCACCTTGCAGAAAAAAATATCACTAGGTTTGGTCTCAAAACTCACTAAATTTCGGGATATTTTTGATAAAAAATCCTTAGAATTTACTGAATAATTTAAAATGCAGTTACACGGTAGGCTACAAAATAATGTATTTGTGAATATAATTAACAAAAAAAACAACATACTAATATCAAATAGCATAAACTTTTGACCTAAGCTAGAGCTAGCGCTACCTATATATTTTTGTGTATTTTTTATAACTCTGTTTCTAAATGTCGCCAATTCTTGTGAATACTTATTTCTAACGCTTAATTGGCTTATGAGCCATTTTCAAAAAATATGTACATTTCGTGAAAATTCTTGTCCGGCATATTAAATTAAAAAAAAAGTAATGTTGCTTTTTTAATTTTATCAAGTTCTTTTACAAATTTGAACTTTTCTCTTATATTCCCACTAAAAATTATATGGATCTGTTAAATCAATTGTATATTAAAAACTCTTTTTAATTATTTCCACCCTCCATGACCCATACAAAAATAAATGTCCTTTTTGCACCTTAGAAGCTTCAAATCATATTATTGGCTCCAACATGTTCTATAACAAACCTAATCTATTTATATAATGTTAATTAATATATTTCCTGTTATTTATTGAGAACCAATATTAATTTAGACAATATTTCTAAGATAAAAAAATACTTTAATGTTTGTCTCAGGTTTTAAACATGTGAGTCACTCAGAGGATGTCACGGAGGATTTCCATAGTTTTCGTTGTAATTCTGCCACTTAAAGTTATTTTTTCATTACTGGAAACACTATGCGGCCTACTAGGGGTGCTTTCCGAATTACAAAAACAGCGCCGTTATCGATTACAACGATATTTGTCGTTCCAAATTAGTTAGCACGATATTGACAGTTGAGTGCCATCATCAATTCGGAACACTTTGTGAACGCGCTCACGGCCACGCACGAGTCACTTGTCAAATGTCATTGTACTGTACAACAAACAAACAGTACCTATTCGCAGAACAACGTGAAAATGACTCCGATGACTCCGCTAAACAAACAAAAACTCTGCAAAACTGGCAAACAACAGTAAATTTGATGAAAATAGATGAAAACAAACAAAACAACATGTAATACAATGTGAGTTTTGACAGAATAAACGTCAGTTTTGACAGAGCGCTCACAGTGATTTCAGTTTGTAGGGTGGTCGGTGTTATCGCAAAATGGCGCATTAATGACGTCATCTATGACGTAACACGGGACATCGTTGTCGCGCTCACAGTAATTTGGAACGCGTAAGAGGGCGCTATTATCGATATTAGCGTAACTCGGAATGCAGCCTAGTTCTCAACAATAACTCGGCCATTTGGTTTTAGTTCCATTTTTTGTGTTGACAAAAAAGACCGGCCAAAATTCCCAAAAAAAATCATGTGAATCACGGTGGATTTACAAACGAAGTAAGGTGTGTATTATTTTCAATTATTTATAAAGCATAGACCTAACAAATGCTAGTTAGATTGTGTGTTCCATTCATCTGCATTGCTAATTATTTTTACAGAATATTTTTGGAGGTTAGGTTTTGCACAGAATGTTTACCAACATGTTAGTCACATTTCGTGAATTTTCGTCACTCACATGACGTGACTCACAACAACTTGCAAAGTAAAGGTTTGCTTACACTAGCAAAAAAATTATACAAAATGTAATATGTAACTTTTCTGAACGGATTTTCTGTAAAGCCAGATGCTTTTGTTTTATTAAATGAAACAGATTCAATTTACTTCTAAAATTATATTGTAACCTTGCATCTTACTAAACGTATTTCTGTTAAAACATGTCATGTCAGTTAATTTTTGATTGCAATAATAGTAAGTAATAATAGTAGTAAAAGTCAAATAAAACATTTTATTTTAACCCCAAACTAATTTGTAGTTTTGTTTAAAAAAAAAATTGGTTGCCTGTAAAGTCGGTATACGGGCGAAAGTTTTACGTGACAACGACTTTGAGTTCCTTTAACTTTTTATGTCTGTCTCTCTCGCTCTTAGGCGGGCTAACCATGCCCGAGTGGAAGGGACGCGTGCCTCTCACTCGCTCTCATTGTGAGCGCATAACGTGAGCCGGGTGACACTTCAAGAAACTGCGTTACGCTCCGTAACGCAGTTTCTTGAAGTGTCACCCGGCAAACCAATTTATAAGACGTTGTCACGTCAAAAAACTTTATGTGCACACGCCCTTACAAAAAATGTGACTCACATTTACTATAAAAGTACAGGTATATCACGAAACAGTTTAGTCACAATTTCAATCATGTTAGTCACAATGTACATATTTTTTGATAATGACCCTTATATCATCACATTGGGGGTCATGACCATAACCCCCACGCTGGGCATGCGGGTTGGGGATCGCAGTTCGGTGGTAGAATTGTTCTGCAGGGGGCGCTGCTGCCCGCCCCCGGTGGATATCCCTTAGTCGCCTCTTACGACACCCGGAAGAGTTGGGGTTGTGCAAATTCTAAGCCGGCAACACACAGCTAACAACATAACGAAACAAAAACGTTTTAGCTGTCTAAGAACATAGTGCTATTTTCACATAAATTGGGGAATTCGTTGCTACTAAGTTTGTATTTTCCAATTTTTCGAGATTCGATAAATATCACAAAAATCATCAAATATTTTTTGACATGAAACGTCTTATAATTCGATAGAGCCGGCTGCACGCACGAAAAAACATGACGTCATGCGGCGTTACCTCGTTCTGAGGCGTTCCATGTAAGGCTTGAAGTGCAAGCAAGAGCGCTCGACATCCGTCTCTCTCCTACTTGAGTGAGCGATGCGTCTGCGTGGACAGCTGCTATATTATTACATGTTTTGATCGAGTATCAAATGCTACCATTCCATCAGTATTTTCTTAAGACGTTGTCACGTTCAACTATCGTCAGTAAACCGACTTTACAGACAACCAATTTTTTTAACTGATATTTTCTTCAGAATATCACTAATGTACTCCATAAAATCACCTTTAATCTAGTGATAAAATCACTCAAGTGGCAATGCTGAAGAGATGGGAGGGATGCATCAGTGTTGCCACGGGCACATGCACAGAATATAAACAGATATCTGGCAAGCGTGTTCCAAGAGCAAGACAAAGTATACGAGGTGGTGGGGGTAAGGTGTTGCCATATAATTTTGTTACCCCGATTTTAGCTTCTTTACTTCATGGATTGAATTTGCGATTAACAAGTTCAAAAATTTAGGAATTCAAATTCAGAACAGGGAATTCCGCAAAACCGTTGTGTACCTTTCTATTCTAGTAGGTAATATACAAGGCGGGCGTTCCACGGCCATGCCACGTGCAAAGAAGTATCTCACTGAAAGTGAAGACTTTATTTTGATTTTATAATCAATTTAAACTGCTTTCAAACATTCTTGTATAATCGCCTGTCTGAACCGAAAATAGAACCCGCCGCTTTGTAAAAAACACCCGTAATTATACGATACTGATCAAAACTGCTCGATCCTAAGAATTATTTTTCCAAACAACATAGCATCTTGAATAAAAGGAAGACCATTAAATTTTAAATTTATTAGTAATCATTACGTTTTTTGCTTATTTATTTAATGAGGTCTTCCTTTTATATAAGATGCTATGTTATCTGGAAAAAAATAATCCTTATGATTGAGCCTTTTGATCGATATCGTCAAACAGCCTGTTTTTTTATTTGGTGGGCTCAATTCCCGGTTCTGACTGGCGATTATTCAAAATCTTTGAATGTTTATTTTTGTAATTTTGTTTGTCTTCTTTCTGTTAAATTTTCTATTTACAACATTTAACAACCTAACTGTCCGCATACAATGAAATATACAACTACCCCACGTCTATAATTTTTTTAATTTTTGATGGATTTTTCATTCAAATAATACGAGAAAAAAAAAAATTAACGAAAATTATTGTTTTTATTATTATTATTTTCTTGTTTTTTGACTCGTTTTGACTCATGGACGTGAGATAAACAAAAACAATTGCATCAACAAATGAGTCACAGATTACTCATTCGTTCATTGTCAGTCATCATCAGTGATAGGAATAGGTAGTGCTTATTTACCTAAACTTCGAGGAACAGTGAAAAGAATCGGAGACTTCCTTCCGAAAATAGTTTTTCTGCGGACTTTACTGTTGAAGTTCCGGACATTACTTAGGTAATTAGAAAATAATGTTTTTCAAATTAAAACGATAATAAATCTTTTAGGAAGTTCCGACGCGTTATCTATTAGGTGTGCCAAAACTGTTCTTTATTGTGTTAAATAAAAGTCTAGTTTGAGTTAAAATCAACACCGCTCAACGTCAACAAGTAGAATATTGAAATCTATTTGCAATAATGGCTTATGTCAACATAAAAAGTATACTTTGCCGAAGATTTCAAGAGGCGCAAATATGCAGGTCTCGACAGAGCCTACTCATTTGCTCCCCTTGGAGTCGAGACCCTAGGTCCGTAGGGTACCGAGGCTCTTCGGGTTTTCAAAAAAAAAACTATCTGAGCGTCTGGTCAAAGCGACGCGTGACCCGAGAGCTGGTGAATATCTGGCACAGCGTATCAGCATTGCCATACAACGTGGCAATGCAGCCAGCGTTTTGGGGACGCTTCCGACTGGTGTTGATATGGATCAGTTGAGCTATCTGTAGACTGTTTGCAACAGTCGGCAGTTAGCTCAATTGTTTCAATTGTAAATACTAGTATTATCATTTTCTTTGTGAATAAATTTATTTTACTTAGTAAAAAAAAGTATAGGTACTTTGTTATTTAAATTATTCCGTCTGTCTGTCACATCGTTTCATGTTTTCCAAATATATGTTGAAAAATAATTAAAATGTAACCTGTATCTGTTACAACAATAAATCACTGTGTTTTATTTTTATTTTATCGCTTTAGTTTTATGTATAAATAGATACAAGAATTTTCAAGGCATTTTCTCAGATTATTTTGTGGTTGTAACGACTCTATGTTATATTATGTCTAGTCGCAAACTTTAGGTAAACATAGACCAACTACTTATACGAATAACATTATTTTCTGGTGTACCTAAGTAATGTCCGGAATTTTGGGGCAGAAAAAGTTTTTAAAAATATTTTCGGAAGGAAGTCTCTTTTATTTCGTAATTATGGAGCCACACCGACCGACCAAATGCAAGACATTTGGTCGGATTCACACATTTTTGTTGTAATCAACGATTGGGTCATCAGCAGCTTAAGATCCCGATTGAACTAAAAAAGCGGCCGCCCGTCACTCTCAGCTTCTGTTCGTACACTCATGTTCAATGAAAAAGGCAAAATAAAAAAGGAAATACAGGGTACCAATATAAACAACCTACGATAAACTTTGTTCTACCTACAATTTTTTTAATTTCGAATAGAAACTGACGATAACATGAATGAACTCCTTCGAAACTGGCCAATACCTACGTACGTAATTCTCGGTTTCACTCATTCTTGATAGCAGTGAGCGAGATAAACGGAACAAACCTTGCAGTGAATGCTCATAATTTGGGAAATCCCGAGTGCCCTTCTTCTATAAATATATATTCAGTATTCAGTATTTTTATTGCGAAACAAAAATATTACATAATATAGTAAGTATTTAATATGTACCCTGTCAGATAGGGTATGGCAATATATCTTAATATAGGACTTAAGAACTAAATTAAGTATTCTGTATTTTATACAAAATTAGGAGATCTTTTATGAACAATAAATAACATTTGTGTAGTTTAGAATAATATAAATTTACTTAGGTAGGTACAATAACACTTTTTAACAAAATAGTTTACTTTTTATAAATTTGTGTGACTAGGTTATACTTAACATCTTATAATTAATCAATATATAACCTTTTATATTATTAAGAACACTTCGAAGCTCTTCCGTTGTTAAAAAAGAAAATGTAGGGATTCTATCCTAATAGTTTGTCTTCAAAAAAGTCATAATAGCATTTTTTAATAAGCAATTCTTGTAGTTTTTGTCGTTATATACTATTAATATAATTAATTTGATTCATTATGTTTATCAATTCAGTATCTTTAGTTTTGAAATAAAGACGGTTGCCCTTCTGGCGTCATATTGACCCGCCTCAAAGTCGTTAGAAATCGCCAAAAACTTTTTTCTCGCTAAATTTAGAATTTTGCCCGCTAAACACCCACAAAATCCCCTAGTTCTAGCGACTAAGGCGCTAGAACGGCAACACTGGTGCGCGATGTCGTAATAGACAAAACAGTTTCGTTTTAGGTGTGCGACGTGTCGTAGACAAAACAGTTTTGTTTTCGTTTTAAGACAGACTTGTCTATGTGAGACAAGTCTGTCTTAAAACTGTCGTGACTCAAGTCTGCGCTCAGCCTTAATGTAATGACCCTGTTGTAATTGTAACAGAACAAATAACAACACTTGGACCCTTATTTTGTGTTATTGGTTAAATTGAATCGTTCTAGGAATAAATAAATAAATGTGTACTTAAAATAAGTACGTTTGCAGGAATGGGTACACATTTAATTGAGGTAGGCATAGAAGTAAAACAACGTTTAGTTGGGTATAATTTTTTATGTATAGGCACTTATTACGAGATAATATGAGTAGTCTAAAATTATTTTAGAGACTAGAATATAGAAAAATAAAGTAGTTTCTTAAATTTACATTTTTGATAGGGAAATAAATTCTTACTCGTCAACCTATTAGTCGAAGACTTCGAAATTACACTTTTGCTAATTAATTTAATCTAACGCTTTAGATATTGCTAAGATAACCTTTAATTCGAGATTTAATAAGTGTATTGAAATAGACTTCAGATGAAAAGTGCACAGAAGACGAACTTAAACGCCACTTTTATACTACAATATTATTACCTACATCACTGCCTAATTAGTCAAATATTTATAGTCTGTTAATTATCATATAACACTAATATTATAAATGCGAAAGTTTGGTTGGGATGGATGTGATGGATGGATGGATGTTTGTTACCTCTTTTCGCGAAAACTACTGAACGGATCGTGCTGAAATTTTGCATACAGGTATTTCTTATCCTGAAATTAAACATTAGCTACTTTTTATCCCATAAATCATTTCCCATGGGATAAAAATCACCTTTAAACGTTAAACATAGAAACAACGCGTGCGAAGCCGCGGGCGTAAACTAGTAATAAATAGATTTGATTGGTAGAAATTCAGTAAAAAATTTGATTGGTAGGTAAACTAAAGACAGAGAGACTCTGTTTGAGATAAACTTTCTCTGAGTCTCAAACAAACTTTCACCCACTGTGGCACAGAATCATTATTTTTATGTATTTACTAGCTTCTGCCCGCGGCTTCGCACGCGTTGTTTCTATGGAAACGTTCAAAGGTAATTTCTATCCCGTGGGAACTGATTTATGGGATAAAAGGTAGCCTATGTTTGATTCCAGGCTTAGAGCTACAGCGGTGCAAAATTTCAGCTCAATCTGTTCAGTAGTTTTGGCGTGAAGACGTAACAAACATCCATACAAACTTTTGCATTTATAATATTAGTGTGATTTATTTTACTTACTAGCCTTTGAACAGCATAAGGGAACAGATAAGTTCGCTGTTTCTCTTGTATCAATAGATTTTCATGAAAATGTTTGCTACATTATTCTTGAAGATTGGGAACCCAAAATGGGTTTCCAATCTTTGCGACCCGTGGCTTCTATCCGAAGCAGACGTAGATCGTTGTTTTCGGGAAATCTGTAACAAATAAAAACATTTTATGATATTGATAGACACTGTTGGTATTCAAAAATATTTCAATGCGCCATTTGGGGAATTTTATTGTCGAGTGCAGGCAACCCTAAATTTCAGTTATGCTTTACGTTAATTTGAAATAGTCTACTATTTAAAATGAACGTAAAACATAATTTTTGACCCTTGTCTGCATGTATGGAAATCTAAGAAGTAAATGTTGAACCTTTTTATAGGTATTCAAAAGAACTTGTACTTACCTACGAGTGGAATGATAATTTCGGCACATTTGCTTCACCGTCACATAGGTACACATACGAAAACACTGCACTGCACCACACCATCGTTGCTTCTAGTTTATATTGTTATTAGGTGCGGGGACGTCCACAGAAACACTATAGGTAATAATAACATTTAGGTAGGTACATAAGGGCCATTCATTTATTTATTAGGTAAGACGAATTTCGCTAGTTTTTGACCCCCTCCCCCTACCCCCTGTTTAATATTTATTACGTAAGAATCTTAAGGAAAAAATGAATACACGTTTGGTTTGTTTTAATGTTTATTTTTCAAAGTAGGTCAATTTTTAAATAGCAATAACACAAGCGGGGAGTTGCCGGGAGGCGCAGTGCGACTAGTGCGAGTGGCGCGGGTCCGTTGTTGCCATGGAAATGGAAATCGTTTACCTATAGGTACGCATCCGAGCGAATCTCGGCACTCGCGCGGTTGTCCGCGCTTTTTCAAAGTATAATTTTAACTTTGCGCATTTTTGTGATCTTACGTAAGAACTATCGATATCCCACCCCCTCCTTACGAATAGGACGGCTAAAAGTACTGCGTCGTCATGAATGAAGAAAATATTACCTACAGGCGCCAAATCAGAGGATGTGGAATCTCTGTTATTTCGGTAGGTAGTGTTATAAAAGTTAAAATATTTTACCCGAAATTTCCCGGCAAATGACTTTGGATTTCCCGGTTCTTAAATCGGCCAAAATATTCGGGAATTCCCGGGACTAAACCCTAATAGCTACAGCCTTACATTTACAATTTCATGACATTTCGTGGCGTGACTATTTCCTAACCTTATCCTGACGTACATATTTTTGGCTATGACTCAGATAGCATGCTTTATTACAAACATTGCAGGCAAATGGTTTCTCCTGTGAGTTTTCATATGACACACTAAATTATATTTTTGAATAAATTGTTTATCACAAACAGGAGAGGAATCTGTGTGAATTCTCTCCTGTGTGAATTCTCATGTGTCGAACTAAAGCACTTTCTCTTAATCCTTTGTCACATACATTGCAGGCAAATGTTTTATCTCCTTCTCTCCTGTGTGAGATTTCATGTGAGTAACTAAATGATGTTTGCGATTAAATTTTTTATCACACACTTTGCAACCAAATGGTTTCTCTCCTGTGTGAATTCTCATGTGGTGAACTAAATCACTTTTTAGTCTAAATTCTTTGTCACATACAGTGCAGGCAAATGGTTTCTCTCCTGTGTGAATTCTCATGTGGTGAACTAAATCACTTTTTTGTCTAAATTCTTTGTCACATACAGTGCAGGCAAATGGTTTCTCTCCTGTGTGAATTCTCATGTGTCGAACTAAAACTCGTTTTTGTCTAAATTCTTTGTCACATACATTGCAGGCAAATGGTTTCTCCCCTGTGTGAATACTCATGTGTTGAACTAAAATATTTTTTTGTCTAAATTTTTTGTCACATGCATTGCAGGCAAATGGTTTCTCTCCTGTGTGAATACTCATGTGTTGAACTAAATCACTTTTTTGTCTAAATTCTTTGTCACATACATTGCAGGCAAATGGTTTCTCCCCTGTGTGAATTCTCATGTGATAAACTAAATCACTTTTTTGTCTAAATTCTTTGTCACATACAGTGCAGGCAAATGGTTTCTCTCTAGTGTGAATTCTCATGTGTTGAACTAAATTTTTTTTTTGTCTAAATTCTTTGTCACATACATTGCAGGCAAATGGTTTCTCCCCTGTGTGAATTCTCATGTGATAAACTAAATCACTTTTTTGTCTAAATTCTTTGTCACATACAGTGCAGGCAAATGGTTTCTCTCTAGTGTGAATTCTCATGTGTTGAACTAAATTTTTTTTTTGTCTAAATTCTTTGTCACATACATTGCAGGCAAATGGTTTCTCTCCTGTGTGAATTCTCATGTGTTGAACTAAAATACTTTTTTGTCTAAATTCTTGGTCACATACATTGCAGGCAAATGGTTTCTCTCCTGTGTGATTTCTCATGTGGTGAACTAATTTAATTTTTTGTCTAAAATCTTTGTCACATACAGTGCAAGCAAATGGTTTCTCTCCTGTGTGAATTCTCATATGTTGAACTAAAACTTGCTTTTCTTTAAATTCTTTGTCACATACATTGCAGGCAAATGGTTTCTCCCCTGTGTGAATTCTCATGTGTTGAACTAAATTACTTTTTTTTCCAAATTCTTTGCCACATTCATTGCAGGCAAATGGTTTCTCCCCTGTGTGAATTCTCTTGTGTTGAACTAAATTACTTTTTTGTCTAAATTCTTTGTCACATACAGTGCAGGCAAATGGTTTCTCTCCTGTGTGAATTCTCATGTGTTGAACTAAAATATTTTTGTGTCTAAATTCTTTGCCACATTCATTGCAGGCAAATGGTTTCTCTCCTGTGTGATTTCTCATGTGGTGAACTAATTTAATTTTTTGTCTAAAATCTTTGTCACATACAGTGCAAGCAAATGGTTTCTCTCCTGTGTGAATTCTCATATGTTGAACTAAAACTTGCTTTTCTTTAAATTCTTTGTCACATACATTGCAGGCAAATGGTTTCTCCCCTGTGTGAATTCTCATGTGTTGAACTAAATTACTTTTTTTTCCAAATTCTTTGCCACATTCATTGCAGGCAAATGGTTTCTCCCCTGTGTGAATTCTCTTGTGTTGAACTAAATTACTTTTTTGTCTAAATTCTTTGTCACATACAGTGCAGGCAAATGGTTTCTCTCCTGTGTGAATTCTCATGTGTTGAACTAAAATATTTTTGTGTCTAAATTCTTTGCCACATACATTGCAGGCAAATGGTTTCTCTCCTGTGTGAATTCTCATGTGATGAACTAAATCACTTTTTTGTCTAAATTCTTTGTCACATACAATGCAGGCAAATGGTTTCTCTCCTGTGTGAACACTGTGAACTCTCATGTGTCCAACAACATGACTGTTAGAAGGAACTTCTTTCACATCATTCTCTCGATCGCTGTTATCTTCTAATGGTAATTGACATTCTGTACCATCTCCAGGGGCAGACTCAACTTCCAGCAATGTATCCTGATCTGCGGTCAACTCTTCTTTTATCTCAATACTAGGTATTGGTTCATGTTTGATAGTTGTGTAACTATCAATGGTAATAGACTGCACAGTGGTCACAGACAACTGTTGTTTCATTCCTAGCTTGAGCTCTGTTATATAGTCATGAGTAGCCTGAAATAAACAATTTGTTATTCATTTACAACTAATGCAAAAATTATTTAAATCATTAATTGTACTTTTATGTAGCAGTGGATCCAAACAGACTACATCAAAATAAAACCGGCCAAGTGCGTGTCGGAATTGCGCTTCCAGGGCCTATGGAAATAGTAAACTCCAACAAAGGAATAAAGGATTTTTTGTAATGTTAAAATGGTATTTAATTGTTCGTACTTCAAATAATACATTGCTTGTTGCCATGTAGTAGGTCAGCAGTAGAAAAGTTCCCCAAGGGATATTATGACTTTCTTCCGAGAAACAATACATATTTTTTTGTGAAATGTGTTACTACAAATTTTCAGATTCATGGATACAACTGACTCGCAGTGCCCTCAGTTATTTTTTGATCATGGCGCATGAAACTGTGCCGAAATATTAGAAAGATCAAAACTTAAATCATGGTAAATATCCCGTTGTAAATGACTCAAGTACCTAAAAGCAGTTAAAAAAAATGGAGACATATCGGGATTGAATAAACAAAAATTACTGGACTGGATAACAGATATGAAAATGTTTCAATCTTGGTGTCTCCTCTTTCTGCTAGTACTTTGTGTGATTAAACTATTGAACCTCTCATTCCTACCTATACAAACCTTAAAACTGGATAGACTAAAGTGATTATCATCAAAATCAAAACAATCTGATTTAAATCACATAATAATTGGATCAATCAATCAAATCTTGATTTTTAATGTACTATCAAAGGAAAGATGGCAAAGCCTCCACACAACAGTGAAATCAATGTGCATACGTGTAAACAGGCTTTTAGTAGTATTTATAGCTTAAGGAATTTGTTGGTACCTCAAAACCTTTATCATAAAGATGGCTTAAGATCTTTTCAGATCTGTGAGCCATTTGGGAGAAGGTGTGGCACCTCAGCAGCTTCCAGTAACAAATACGGCATAAAGCTCTCGGCCTTGCATCTTCAGAGTTGAACTGAAAAAGAAAACGCTATTTTGAAACAACAAATTTTAATAGGAACATGATTCTGGCACACCCCCAACACTCAACCATTTCTCCACACAAAAACTGCATCTGCCTGCACACATGTGCTCATGATAACTGTGTTGCGGTACACATAGGGTCACTTCATGAATGTATTGTGCGAGTGAGACAGTTGAGAAATAGCTCAGACATTAACAATTTCACTGCCCACAGTGCACATGTATTGTTCTAGCACTGTTTGTAGCTGCGATGACAACGCATCGTCGTTGCGGATTGCATTGCAGAGGCTGGGCAGTGAAAGATTAAGACATCTTGTTTGTATTTTACACTCACAAAAGGTTAAATTAAGGCAATGCCAACAAAACACATACCTATAATAGGGTACCCCTTAAATGACCAACAATATTTTTTTGTCGAATTTCGAAACGCTCTATGTTTTTTGGAACGATTAAGCCTAACCTAAATATAAAATTTGGTCTCTCTACGATAAGAGGAGCCCGTGCCGACAGGACCTCAAGTTTTCAGATATGTAGATTTTTTTTAAATCATAAAAATGTTTCTAGATCATGAAAATTATAGCAAAGCACGTTAATAACAGATACACATTTAAAATAAAATATTATATATAAAATATTATATAATATAATTTAAACACATAAATTAAACAAAAAACTTAAGCACACAGTTACACAAAATACACACAAAGAAAACAATAAAGCAAGTAAAATTACAACTAACTTAACGCGGGTAACTTCTTTTAACTCGGCGAGCATGTGGCAGGGTATGTCATACCCAAGGTGTCATAAAACTATCGATATTTCGTAAAATATCAAAGTTTCAACTCTAGCGCGCTGAGTAGCTGGAGTGAGAGAATAAGAGAATATATGGTAAGAATTAGAGAAGGGTTATTTTTAGTTTTTTTATTTAAGGTTACATTGTTTTATAATTTTAAACAAAAATTTGTTAACAATAAAACGTTATTTTGTTTGTTTAGTCAACTTTTCAAAAGTTCCTATATTTTTCTTGTAATTTCGTAGATTTTTTCTTTGTATAAATAAAAACTTTATTTGTCTAATTAAAATTGACTTTTATTTCTTAACTTCATTAAAAATAGTTTATTTCAACAACCCTAAGCTTGAAAATAAATATTTCCGAACAAAACCCTACAAAAGAGTGCATTATAGTCTGGGTAGGGCATACCCTGCCACATACCTAATGAAACTTTTTTGACCACATGCTCGCCGGGTTAAGAGTTTGTTTTTTACAATCAGGATAAAGGTTTCTGGTCTCTTGTACGCATCGCAAAAGGAACTGCTTTTGCTCTTCTTCAGCTGTAATAAGACCATGAAAATCCTGCATTAATTTAATAGTTGTATTGGCAGTATCATTCACAAACATCAGACATTTTAATTTTCTCTTAGCTTCCATATAACCAGCATTATCTTCCCACGAACACACACTTTCTTGAAGAAAACTGTTATCTATTTGTAACCGAGAAAATAAATTTTTACTCCTTGCAGACACAAACTCATCCAACGTTTTCCCTTTAGCAAAAAAATAGTTTCATCAATAAAAACAAACAAAATCCGGGTCCTGATGCATTGAATCGAAGACTTAATGATCCGAAATTCATCACATCAAACCTAGTGCTTCTACTGTCGCTTGAAGGATGTAAACAGAGTCTCTTATGCTAAGCTGGCATCTATCTAAAGCTGCCACTAATTTTGGAGTAACAAAATCCGTTCTCCCTCTTTTTGAAACCCATTCACATCGAGTTGTCGCAAGTGAAAGTTCCTGTGACTCTTCTTCAGAACTCTCGGTTTCTTCAATTTCTTCACTCAAAGTCACGGAAGAAGTAGGCAAGCTCTGTGGTGCTGCAGAAGTCGATGGGATTTCAGAAGACCTTTTTCTAATTATGTCTTTTCTGTCGGCTAACTTTTTATCACCTGCTAAGCAGCCTTTAAGAATGTTTTCTTCCTTGACTTGAGTTTCCTTATAGTTTTTTTGCAGCTCTCTCCAAACATGATACAAATCCACAAGTTTTTTCATGCAATTAGGAAATGCCTTTGTAGGGATGCTGGCTTTTTCCCAGAATATAGTGCACTCCCGAACGACAAGATTTTCACTTTCATTGATTGTGAGTTTGACTTCGCGAATGTTGTAAAACAAAAGCTCTCCAATCAGGTAAATAACTTTTCTTGAACTTTGCAATTCCACTGACATTGTTAATAAATAAAACAAAACACTCCAATAATCTAAACTAGTGCACAATAATTAATGTAGGTACATAATAGCATGTCACGCTATATTGCCCATACAACTTGTTTGAACAAGATTCAAATGCGATTCGGCACGGGTTCCCAAGCATTGAATTGGTTATTATTTTGTTTTCCGAGTAATTAAGGAGGATACTAAAAAATATAGAACCTATACGTAAAACAAAAACAACTTTGAAAAATAAGGGACACCCTAACCTATAAAGACAACAAAACATTTGGAAACACAATGCAAGGATTAGGTATGCTATACCTGCCTGAAATTTGATGGGAAATTAAGACGATGCCAACAAAATCTAAAGGTAGGTAAGTATACCCATTTCTAAGGAAATGTATGTAATTCTAGGATTTTGCTACCTATTATATACATTATAAATGAAGTAGATAAATAGTTTAAAAAACGTGTGCTTAGAACAGGGTTGCATCTCATACTTAGGATATGGTATTTCAGTATTTGCTCGTGTCTTACATTATATAGGTTAGGTAGGTTATTTTACATAATTAGCCGTAAAGCCCTTTTTATGGAAAATTGACCATTTAACCAGGATATTTACCTTGCTCTTAGACAGTGTTTCGTAGACATCTAGGAGTTGGTTGTTTTTTAGGGAATGCAGTGTCGTATTGCCGTCGAGGCAAACTCTACACACAGAAGACATTCTCCTGTTTTCTTTCAATAAACACCAAACTAGAAAGTAACCAGAGCCACCCTTCGACTTGCATGCAACATAAATATTAGTCTTGTGTAGTTCAGACACAATGTCCTAAAAAGAACTAGTTCCCACATGTGAACTAATAGGAGCTATTCAGCTAAACTCGTTCCTAGCAGTACACTAGTACACTTGCTCATCAGTCACGAAATCTCGGAACAACTAAACTAAAAAGATCTTATTTTGTATGCCGTAAAGTTTAAAATCTAAAAGCAAGAAGAAAAGAACTATTAGGGAATCATTATGGAAGAACAGAGATAGAAAACGTATAAATCCGCGGTACTAAAAGAGACAGAGTTATACATCTAGTTCTCTAGTTCAGTAGTACCAAGGTAGTACTCATGTTTCCTTTAGGTTAGGTACTGTTACATTATGTCGGACAGCATTGCAAGACAAAGAAAGGATAAGGAAGAACAGAGATAGACAGCGCATAATCCGTTGTAGTAAAAGAGACGGAGATATGCATTTGTTTGCTTCGGCCATGTAATGTAATGCTGCAAAATTTTGTAGAGCTCAAACTCCTTATAATTAGTCTCATGTCAGGGTGTCAACATTACTCGACTGGATTGCTATTTTTGGTAATTTGTCAGCATTGGGTCAAAGGTACCAGTTTAAAAACATTCGGTAACTAATAGAAAGATGAACTTTGTTTGTTTAGCGTAGAGATCATTTTTCCTTGTTTTTATTTTATGTTTTCAACTGTAAGTGAACTGTTTAATTTACCTTGTATGAATTTTGTTGCGAGCAAGGAAAGAACGACTTTTCTTGCGAATTTCGTTCGTATTCTTGTTTGTTTCGTTTGTTTTTAATAAATCATTGAGTATAGAGTAATATGAAAAGTATTTTTATAAATCAAAAATCAAATAAGTATCAAAAATGAAATCAAATATTTGCTTACAGAAAAAAACCCAGGTTATAGATATATTTTAGTTTTCCCAAAGGAAACCCCAGCCGTTGTTGTTCCCGCCCAAAAAAAACGTAACAAAACATAACAATTGCGTATTTCGGAGAATTAAATCGACTCGAAAATTTTGCCGAGCAGGGTACTAATAGTACTAGAAGTCCGAACTAGTACTTCAGTACAATTGTACTAGTTCGGAGCGATCCCTTTACTGACCGAGCAAGAACAAGCCTAATAAATATCCCATAGGTAGCAGTGTTCATCAGTCAGTGTTGTGTTGTATTGTTGTACTTGTATGAGTTGTATGTACCGGGAGACAATAATGTACAACCAAATATTGTACGGCACAATAATTGGTGACCAAATTTGTACAGCCAAATAATTCGTGTACATTGCTTCTGATTATCTTGGTGTACATTATAATGACGTACAATATCAGACTGTGCTTTATTGACACGTGACAAACTTCAAAACTCAATTTTGTACGACTTTTATTACACACACCAATAATTCGAAGACCTTATTATTTTCAGGGCCACTTGCGTAAGGATATTTAAATAGTCGCTGAATGAATTTCATGACTTAAGTACGATTCCTGTCTTGCACTACAAAAATTAAGCTCCTAATCATAAATAACAAGCTGTCAAACTTAGGGCCACTTGCTTATGGATATTTAAATAGACGCTGAATGAATTTCATGACTTAAGTACGATTCCTGTCTTGCACTACAAAAATTAAGCTCCTAATCATATTTAGCCATCTGTCAAACTTAAATGCCCAAAGTTGGCCATTTAACCGAAACAAACACTTCAATTTCATTCATAACTGCCAGTAATTGTAAGAATCTTACTTTAATTCCGTGGTAAGAATCGTTGATGACCATCAAGGAACATATTATATACCTTGAGAAGTGACACTGACAAAGTGCCAGCTTACCTAATAGACAAAAATCAGGAAAATCAGGTAGATTTAACGAAATTTTAGAAATAAATCAGTAGAGGTTTAAAAAGCAGGTAGATCTACTGCTAAATCAGTAGTTCTGGCATCGCGGAATGCAAAGCAAACCTGCAATCCTGCAAAGCAAAGCAAGCAAAGAGAAGAGAAGCAATGTTGCCACCTTGCAGAAAAAAATATCACTAGGTTTGGTCTCAAAACTCACTAAATTTAGGGATATTTTTGATAAAAAATCCTTAGAATTTACTGAATAATTTAAAATGCAGGTAGGCTGCAAAATAATTTATTTGTGAATATAATTAACAAAAAAAAACAACATACTAATATCAAATAGCATAAACTTTTGACCTAAGCTAGAAAGATACCTATATATTTTTGTGTTTTTTATTTAACTCTGCTTCTAAATGTCGCCAATTCTTGTGAATACTTATTTCTAACGCTTAATTGGCTTATAAATATCACATTGGGGGTCATGACCATAATCCCCACGCTGGGCATGCGGGTTGGGGATCGCAGTTCGGTGGTAGAATTGTTCTGCAGGGGGCGCTGCTGCCCGCCCCGGTGGATATCCCTTAGTCGCCTCTTACGACACCCGCGGGAAGAGAGTGGTGCAAATTCTAAGCCGGCACCACACAGCTAACAACATAACGAAACAAAAACGTTTTAGCGTGTGCGTTACCCCAGCAGGATTTTTTCTTCTAGAATGAAATTTGTTTTACAAATAATTAGAGCGTTCTACACTGTAAATGTGCGTCAGGAAAAAAAATTTGTGCGTGTCCCCGTTTCGGAATAAAACGCAAAATACGTTTCCTGCTGGGGTAACGTTCTTCCAGCAGGAAGATTCTAAACGAATGGCCCTAGACAAATTTAACTTATATGGGCAGATAGCTTATATTTGTGCATAAATGTGCGACTAAAAATAAAATTTGTGCGTCTTAAGGTTTTTGAGATATTCGATTTCCTGCTGGGGTAACGTTTTGCAAAATCTTATTTCTCGGAAACCATTGAATGTGCATCTACAAAATATACATACACTAGTAGCCCTTGATTAGTGCTTACATATAACATGGAAAAAATTACGTAACACATACAGTTTTCATGTAATCAGGCTACAGTTTTCATACAGTTTTCATGTAATCAGGCTTCTTTTTATAACCTAAAAAAAATTCTAGCTCTTCAATGGACAGATATACAGGTTCATAATAAACGGTATTCGGTTTTTGTTGTCATTCTTCGTATCCATAAAAAGTTTCAAGAAGCTACTTAGACGCGTTTTTGAATAATATCGATTAAGACACATCGGGTGATGTCATAATTTTGACGTCAAAATGCAAGAAACCTTTTCAATCAAGATCGTCGGTATAAACTAAAAAACTAGAGTGTTTAATGATTATTATATCCTGAAAATTTCAGCTCTCTACGTCTCGTATTAAGCTAGTTATAAACGATTGACTGAATTAAGACCCACACTTCCAGTCTTAGCCTACCTGGTAGTCCGACAAAATTCGAACGACCACTAAAAAGCGACTGTTTCATACATACTGATGACCATCTTAATTTGGCTAACGAGACGCATTGGGCCTGGGTACACTCGAGTACAAAAGTTATGGATTACTTTTGCCAACTATTTTAGGTTATTAAGAAATCAAGTCAGTTGGTATCCTACCTACCTATCTTTTTAAACGACTCCCTCGGAAGGTGGGTTATGTTTTTCGAGAATTGTATACCTACTTACCTTAATGATTTTTTACGTAGGTAGGTAGGTAGTTTGCTACACCTAGCTAGACAGATATTTTCTCGAGTAAGGCTAGTCAAAATTTACCTACCAGTGACCCTGGTTCGAAAAAACCGTAGGTAGTTAAATACCTAGTAATAATAATAGATGGCACAACTACGTTGGTTAATATTTTGTATTCGGGTACCTATTAAGTACTGTTTTTCAACATAAACTTATCTAGTTTCACTTAGTAAATAAGTAGGTTGTAGTCAGGTAGGACCTATGTCTAGTACTAACTACCTATGTAGTTTACTAGGGCAGATCTCACACCGGAATCAGACAACAAAAACAACACTGCACAGTAAAGCCCGGCTTCGTAGAACGCTCTAATTATTTGTAAAACAAACTTCATTCTAGAAGAAAAAATCCTGCTGGGGTAACGCACACCGTTTTAGCTGTCTAAGAACATAGTGCTATTTTCACATAAATTGGGGAATTCGTTGCTAATAAGTTTGTATTTTCCAATTTTTCGAGATTCGATAAATATCACAAAAATCATCAAATATTTCGCTCATTGAATGCAAAGGGGCCACAAACCAGAAACCTCTTTTTTTACAGAAGCCAAAACAAAATTTTAAACACGATTTTTTGAAAAAAGTAGTGTTTTTATTTTTAAATATTATGATAATAATTTATATCATTGTTTTCTTAATTTTTTGCTCTATCTTTTAAAATAATGCCCGCTGTGATAGCTCTCACCCAATCTGATAAAAACTACAAAAGCCCTTTTTGTATTCAAAATTTGAACCAATGTTAAGAGAATTATCTCAAAAAATTAAACAAATTTTAAAATGAAACTTGCTTTTTTGACAGTTTTGCTAAGGAAATAATAGAAAATCAAAAATAGCCTCTTTGTTAAATTAAAACGTATCTTTTGTGACTGTCTTAAAATAAAACGTATCTGTTGCGGATGGTTACCAGGATGAGCCTGGTACGCACTGGGAAAGTATCCTACTTGGGTTCGACGTGCGTTGCGATTTTCCTTCTGTAGCTGGTAGACGCATGCTGCCAAGCACCCATGAATGCGTATGGTGGTGTGGTACAACGACCTGACCTGATCCGCCTTCCCTCTTAATGGGGGACCTCGACTGTCGAACAAAATGAAACAGTGAACCAATCTTGAACTTGGTCCAGGTTTCGGCTTGTTCCCTACTATACTATTTCTTGCTGACTACTTTTTGCCTCCTAGAAGGCTTAGCTGCGACGGACTGCCACACTACTCTCTGTCTTCTCACGCACCATCGAAGCCCGCGTGGGGGAGGCAGTTTCAGGCTTTTGCCTTTTACTGTGGATATGCCTTATACCACCCTCGCCTGACGAAGGGTCAATGGGGTGGCCCTTTCTGGGCCTGTGGATAGCCGTTCTCATGTGGAGTCTGGCTGCCTGCGGCTGGTTTTCTGTGCAACAAGAAACACAAAACCTACATAAAATCAGTTCGTATCATTTTTCCTTTTACAAAAACTACAATAACTTTAAGACTTAGTAGCCGATTTACACAATTCAAACGGTAAACTTAGTTTTAAGCTTTATTTTCATTACGAAATCCCAATAAACAAAAAATTACCATTTCAAATTAGGTAGGTACGTAAAAACTTTGGACAAAATAAATTAATACAATAATAATCTATTTTTGAAATATTTCACGTAATTATCCTTACATAAGGGTCTCGTTGCCGACATTCCGCATCAGCAACACACCAACAGCATCTCTCTCGAGCTGGGCCTGCGCAGCACTCTTCCTCTGGTCTCGACCTCGATGGTCCGGGTACGCCCATCTGGTCTAGGATACACTTGCAGGATTCTGCTGCGTGGCCACGTGCATCTCGGTAGAGTGTAGTCCATTTCACACCGATTTTCTTCGCTTCTGAGATGACGTCTTCTTTCTTCATGTTGTCACTCGTAGAGCCGTGATCAAAAGAGGAGGTAAGTTGCCTGTCGGTAGTTCGCCTCTTAGCACTTCTTTCTTCAAGAATTTCGGTCCGGTATACCATAGGTGATTGCCATTCTATAAATAATGATGAACTATTACTCACGAAACAATGCGTATCATAAATTGTTACTTTGGGAGCAAAATTAAAGTGGTGGTGTGCGAAGTTTTCGTCAAAACTAGCAATTTATTTACATTCCCGTGCGTGATTAAGATAAATTACTTTGGAAACAAAAGATATGAAGCAACATAACAATTTTGAAGTGGTAAACGTTAATCGATAACTGAATCAACGTTAACTCTAACAAGTAAATTTTATTTTAAAGTAGTAATAAAACATTTCTGATAATATTTTTCCTATAAAGTGAACAAATTTTGAAAAACATCCAGTTTAGCTGTACATAAATTATGATTACCTACCTCTATAATAATAATTCAATACAAAAAGTACACATTTGTAAATATGGCATTGCTTTATTTCATATTGGAATGCAAAATGTACGTTTTCCAAAATATGGCACTGTTGTATTAAAAAAATTCGGAATGTACTTACCTGAAATCGGAATGCAAAACGAATGCATTCCAAAAAGTGGCCCCTTTCCACAGAAAACTGAACTCGATGTTGGGTGTTTTTTGAATTGTGGCCGTTTTGTATGAAAGTTTGGCAGCGATTGGTCCGAGTTCTGGGTCGCAACTGACAAAATGGCGGTTTTGATCTGAAGTTAAGTTGTAAGTCAGCCCAATACAAAAAAGGCGGTTGATCAGTTTGACATCAAAATGAGCGAAAATGACGGGTGTCTTCAGCAAAACGTAAAAAACTGTAGTTTTAGTCCCTAATTTTGAAATAAAACGATTTTCAATTTTTTTTTATTTATGGCCGTTTTGCATTCAATGAGCGATTTTTTGACGTGACAACGTCTTATAATTCGATAGAGCCGGCTGAACGCACGAGAAACATGACGTCATGCCACGGAATTAAAGTAAGGGGAAATGGTAAGTGGGCGTGGCACGCGTGCCACAAGTACCTACACGTTTTTATGCTCTTACTCGACCCTAGTCGGTTTCTAACATCGCGTGGAGTAGCTAGTCTCTCAACCAATTCATTTTTTCCGTAATCATGCCGTATTGTTCGATTAGAGTGTAAAAATGATAGTAGGAGAAAAAATCTTCAAAATGGAGGTGTCTCGTACCATCGATCGGGGAGAACGGTTTTTATTGTTTTGTAATAAAATCTTATTTTACTTAAATTTGTCAATAATTTAATAGAAGGGTTAGTCAAAATCAACCTTATACAATTAAGATAAAGTTGATTTTGGATTGATTCTATTCTTCGCTACTCAATTAGTGATGTAGTCAAGTCGGATGTTGATTTTATCGATTGATATCGATACAAGAAATTCAATTTTAATTTCAAATTTTAATGTTAATGTTAAATTAAGTGCTATATTATTATGTAAATTAATTATTTATTTAGTATTTACATTACAAGTCACTAAATTGACATCATTAGGTCCTCTAACCTTTATCTTAAATATTTGTAGGTTTCCCAAAGATACAAACGTCAAAGAGAAATGGATAGATGCATCGGGTAGAGTTAATTGGATGCCAACCAAATCAAGCATGATATGCTCTGAACACTTTTTGGAAGTCGATTTCAAAATATGAAATAACGGATATAGATATACAATTACGATACACACAGCGCTTGTATCACTGAAAATCGTTAAATTTAAATATATAAATGTTCACATACACCATTTAATAAAATAAAACATAAAACTTTCCAAACACCAGTTTCCTAATAAATACGTTTTATTTCAGGGGCATAAATAACATTACATTTATTTTTACCTGCCTGTCTGTGTCTATTTATAAATGGTTTAAAATATACAGCTTTTTGTGTGCCAAATAAGTAAATAAACTACCAACAAGTTCGATTTTGTGCGAATTGAACAAAAAAATCGGGTTTCTATCGATATCGATAATGTACTTCAATGTGCTACCTGTTGCAGCTCTAATCGAGTAGCAGTCGATGTTCGACCTATCACGCGAATGTCAATCTTAAGTTTGAGGAAATTAAGTTTATAATTGCGACCACTGAAAATACCGCCATCTATGGTCAAGTAGCGGAATTAACTTGTCAATCGAATGTTTGGTTACTATAGACCGTAAATACGTTCTGATGCTAAAGTAAAATAAATCTTATCACTAGAAGTCAAGGTTTATTTCCAAATCAGTGACGTTGGCTAGTTTTGACTAAACTTAAACTACCAATCAAACGAATTGTTTCTTTGTAATGCATTATATGATTAAGGTCAACCGGGGTGAAGGCGTCACAATACTTTGAACGGCATATTCATCTGACTATAACAAACATATTAATGTGTCCTTATGAGCTCTAACATACGATGCAAGTTAGGAAATTTTATCTATTTTCATATATCAACACCATATAATGGAATTTTGAATAACTTCTATGTGTAAATGTCGTTTCTATAAAATCTGGGATTTTTAGACGCTTTAACCCCAGGTGGGGCGAAACTGTCTTTCACTAGTATTATGTAATAGGAAGAGCTTATAACAATTTTGATCAAAATAATTTATAAAAATACTAGTGATAAAGTTAACTATTATCTCGTACGACAAATTCTGTGCTTAGTTTAGGGTAATGAGTTGAACAAAAATATTCGGGGCTATAGCGTCTAATGTTCCTTATTTCTTGTAGACGCATTTAAGGTAAAACGTTAAGTAGGTTTTGAAGACTAAAAATAATATGAACAAAATTACAAGAAAATAAAACAATTACCTATTCTATGTCTATGACTAAGTATTATTTATTTGGTATGAATGTATCAGTAGGTACCAGAACCTCAGTAGGGCGACAGTCCTCCGTACTAGTAAAAACTGTTTTACGGCAGGACGCCATGCTCTTCCTTGGGTACTTTTTTTATTTTACATTTTTTGTAGGATGGTGTTGTATACATTTTTATTCCTAAGTTCTTATAATATTATGCATGCACTGTAGCCTAAAATTAGAAAAAAAAAGATTAAGAAGAAAAAAAAACAAAACTAGGTTATTACTTATTCATATACCTAGTTTATAGGCGCATGGATACGATAATTAATTACGCTATCAATAAATAACATCAAGCCATCATTACAGGTGAAACAGTAAAAGAATCACGCAAGAGCAGAACAGAATTGTGTTGTTGATCAAGTAAGAAATTAGTATGTAGGTAGTTGGAATAAATTCTTAGCTGAGTGAGTGAATGAAACGCTGCGCAGTGTGCGTGGCGTGAGTGCGTAGTGCACGAATAAGTACCTGCCTATTCCTATTGTTCGAGAGACAGTTGAAATAGTGACTTTGTTAGGCATTCGCCCCATCCTAGATTTCAGGGGTACCTAACATTTGTTTTCGCGTAGGTTCGGGTAGATAATTATTAAGATTGGAATCAAAACAACAACTTAGAAATGACGTATAATTTATATTACGAATAAAAAAGTCTTAAAATCACTACAAAAATACAAAGAGATACAAAACAACGCGCGAGATCTTTTCTTACAATAATGACCAGAAGGTCTATTAATACTTACTCAGTTTTAAGAGCATGGCAATACAGTTTCTTAGAAACTTTGATGAGATTTGACTTCATCTACAGCTTTCTATAAAGTTTCAAGATCGAATGTAGTCGTTGTTTTTCTTTTGGAGTGTCGCACCATATTGGAAATCCTAAAATAAAAACTCAGAATTAACGCAAAATACTCTCATATAAAATCCAAGTATAATAAATTCATCCATTTCTTGCAAACATTTGTCTCGGGCGAGAATTGGAGTCGCTTCTTACTGCGTAGGACCTTCGCTTGCAGCGCCACATCGGTCGTCAACTATACATATACGAGTATGTTTTTACCACTAAAATTAAAAGGCTTAGGACCCCTGAAAATGGGGCTAATGCGTTACAATAGACGGTATAACCCCAACAGGATGCACGCAATAGCCCCAAAACAAATACGTTACCGGCAAATTTTAAATGGCATATTGACTGCAATTTTTAAGCTTATTACATAAAATAACTAAAACAACACGTAAAGCAATACAACAATAAAAGTACTTACGGTTAAAAAATATCGATATTCATGAAAACACTGAGATTTCACTGGATGCAAAACCACGTGGTGTCACACCAAAAGAATCCAAACGAATGAGAATTTTAAGATGGCGGATTATTTACGAAATAAGGCTCTGTCACGACATCTACTGATGACTATTGGTAGTTTAAGTGCCAAAGACTTGAACTAGATGACGTGAGTTGTTCTAAAATACGCCTTTTCTATGATAATTGAAATAGACGCCTTAGCCCCGTAGACGACTTCACCCCGGGTGACCTTACTGGTTTATTTGTGAGTTTGGCGACACCGGTGCCCTTAGTAATTTTGTTGCATTGGCCTTCCACCCTAACTTCTATTTCCGTGCGTCATGCGGCGTTACCTCGCTCATGACGTCATGCGGCGTTACCTCGCTCTGAGGCGTTCCATGTAAGGCTTGAAGTGCAAGCGAGAGCGCTCGACATCCGTCTCTCTCCTACTTGAGTGAGCGATGCGTCTGCGTGGACAGCTGCTATACTATAGTACATTTACATGTTTTGATCGAGTATCAAATGCTACCATTCCATCAGTATTTTCTTAAGACGTTGTCACGTTCAACTATCGTCAGTAAACCGACTTTACAGACAACCAATTTTTTTAACTGATATTTTCTTCAGAATATCACTAATGTACTCCAAAAAATCACTAATAACACTAATTTAATAAATCTAGTGATAAAATCACTCAAGTGGCAATGCTGAAGAGATGGGAGGGATGCATCAGTGTTGCCACGGGCCCATGCACAGAATATAAACCACAGAACAATTCTACTGATATAAACAGATATCTGGCAAGCGTGTTCCAAGAGCAAGACAAAGTATACGAGGTGGTGGGGGGAAGGTGTTGCCATATAATTTTGTTACCCCGATTTTAGCTTCTTTACTTCATGGATTGAATTTGCGATTAACAAGTTCAAAAATTTAAAAATTCAAATTCAGAACAGGGAATTCCGCAAAACCTTTGTGTACCTTTCTATTCTAGTAGGTAATATACAAGGCGGGCGTTCCACGGCCATGCCACGTGCAAAGAAGTATCTCACTGAAAGTGAAGACTTCATTTTGATTTTATAATCAATTTAAACTGCTTTCAAACATTCTTGTATAATCGCCTGTCTGAACCGAAAATAGAACCCGCCGCTTTGTAAAAAACACCCGTAATTATACGATACTGATCAAAACTGCTCGATCCTAAGAATTATTTTTCCAAACAACATAGCATCTTGAATAAAAGGAAGACCATTAAATTTTAAATTTATTAGTAATCATTACGTTTTGCTTATTTATTTAATGAGGTCTTCCTTTTATATAAGATGCTTTAGTAATCATTACGTTTTGCTTATTTATTTAATGAGGTCTTCCTTTTATATAAGATGCTATGTTATCTGGAAAAAAATAATCCTTATGATTGAGCCTTTTGATCGATATCGTCAAACAGCCTGTTTTTTTATTTGGTGGGCTCAATTCAGGGTTCTGACTGGCGATTATTCAAAATCTTTGAATGTTTATTTTTGTAATTTTGTTTGTCTTCTTTCTGTTAAATTTTCTATTTACAACATTTAACAACCTAACTGTCCGCATACAATGAAATATACAACTACCCCACGTCTATAATTTTTTAATTTCTGATGGATTTTTCATTCAATACGAGAAAAAAAAATTAACGAAAATTATTGTTTTTATTATTATTATTTTCTTGTTTTTTGACTCGTTTTGACTCATGGACGTGAGATAAACAAAAACAATTGCATCAACAAATGAGTCACAGATGACTCATTCGTTCATTGTGAGGCATCATAATGTGTGTGACTCATTGGACAGTTAAGTTGAAAAGCTACTTTTCCTCCACGTGGCATGGCCGTGGAACGCCCTGTATAAGAATGGTTTATGCACTTAAACCATTCAAGTGGTGGTTTTTGGTCCTTCTTTTTGTTACAGCCTGTAAGTATAAATTCTCACTAACGACTTAATGTAATGACCCTGTTGCAATTGTAACAGAACAAATAACAACACTTGGACCCTTATTTTGTGTAATTGGTTAAATTGAATCGTTGTAGGAATAAAAAAATAAATGTGTACTTAAAATAAGTACGTTTGCAGGAATGGGTACACATTTAATTGAGGTAGGCGTAGAAGTAAAACAACGTTTAGTTGGGTATAATTTTTTATGTATAGGCACTTATTACGAGATAATATGAGTAGTCTAAAATTATTTTACAGACTAGAATATAGAAAAATAAAGTACCTAGTTTCTTAAATTTACATTTTTGTTAGGGAAATAAATTCTTACTCGTCAACCTATTAGTCGAAGACTTCGAAATTACACTTTTGCTAATTAATTTAATCTAACGCTTTAGATATTGCTAAGATAACCTTTAATTCGAGATTTAATAAGTGTATTGAAATAGACTTCAGATGAAAAGTGCACAGAAGACAAACTTAAACGCCACTTTTATACTACAATATTATTACCTACATCACTGCCTAACTAGTCAAATATTTATAGTCTGTTATTTATCATATAACACTAATATTATAAATGCAAAAGTTTGGTTGGGATGGATGTTTGTTACCTCTTTTCGCGAAAACTACTGAACGGATCGTGCTGAAATTTTGCATACAGGTAATTCTTATCCTGAAATTAAACATTAGCTACTTTTTATCCCATAAATCATTTCCCATGGGATAAAAATCACCTTTAAACGTTAAACAACGCGTGCGAAGCCGCGGGCGTAAACTAGTAATAAATAAATTTGATTGGTAGAAATTCAGTAAAAAATTTGATTGGTAGTTAAACTAAAGACAGAGAGACTCTGTTTGAGATAAACTTTCTCTGAGTCTCAAACAGACTTTCACCCACTGTGGCACAGAATCATTATTTTTATGTATTTACTAGCTTCTGCCCGCGGCTTCGCACGCGTTGTTTCTATGGAAACGTTCAAAGGTAATTTCTATCCCGTGGGAACTGATTTATGGGATAAAAGGTAGCCTATGTTTGATTCCAGGCTTAGAGCTACAGCGGTGCAAAATTTCAGCTCAATCTGTTCAGTAGTTCTGGCGTGAAGACGTAACAAACATCCATACAAACTTTTGCATTTATAATATTAGTGTGATTTATTTTACTTACTAGCCTTTGAACAGCATAAGGGAACAGATAAGTTCGCTGTTTCTCTTGTATCAATAGATTTTCATGAAAATGTTTGCTACATTATTCTTGAAGATTGGGAACCCAAAATGGGTTTCCAATCTTTGCGACCCGTGGCTTCTATCCGAAGCAGACGTAGATCGTTGTTTTCGGGAAATCTGTAACAAATAAAAACATTTTATGATATTGATAGACACTGTTGGTAGGTATTCTAAAATATTTCAATGCGCCATTTGGGGAATTTTATTGTCGAGTGCAGGCAACCCTAAATTTCAGTTATGCTTTACGTTTAAAATTATGTTTTACGTTAATTTGAAATAGTCTACTATTTAAAATGAACGTATAACATAATTTTTGACCCTTGTCTGCATGTATGGAAATCTAAGAAGTAAATGTTGAACCTTTTTATAGGTAAGTATTCAAAAGAACTTGTACTTACCTACGAGTGGAATGATAATTTCGGCACATTTGCTTTACCGTCACATAGACATCCGAAACGTACACATCCGAAAACACTGCACTGCACCGCACCAAGGTAATATTATCCTATACAGGGTGGCCCATTCAAATCGGTCAGTATGGGAAAGTCTGAAACTGTAAGACATACGAAGATTTGTTCTTAGGAACCATGTCACCGATTTCGATAAAAAGAAAAACTGCATTCATACAATTAAAAAAAAAGTGTACCCAACTGGGGAATCGAACCCGGTTGTTTTGAAAAAATAAACTTACACTATTTCTATTCAGATATCGTTTGTGTAGGTCTTAAGCAGTAAATATCTCTAAGAAACATAATGTCTAAAATGAATAAAATGCATTTTTTTCACATAGGTACTTTAATTTATCATAGTAGGTGTTCAAAGTGACCACCGTCTTTTTCAATACAATATTCAACACGTCTAGGTAACGATCTTACTATTGCATTTTGTATCTTCATGTGGTGAATCTGCGTTAAAGTTGACTCTATGGCTACTTTTAGTTCTTCAACGGTGTTATAGCTATTTTTGTACACTTCATCTTTAATGTAACCCCACAAAAAATAATCTAGAGGCGTTAAATCGGGCGACCTCGCCGGCCATTTGATCGGGCCGTTCGTACCAATCCACTTTCGCGGAAAGTTTTCATTTAAAAAGTCTTTTGCTATACGACTATTGTGAGCCGGTGCTCCATCCTGTTGAAAATAAAGTTGTTCTCTTATTTCTACTGCCATTTCTCCTACGGCCTCTAAAATATCTTCTAAGATTGCAAGGTACTTGAATCTGTCCAAATGTCCATCATAAATTTTAAACATGAGTACCTTATTGTGAAGTAGGCCGACCCAGCAGTTAAATGAGAATCTAACTTGACGGCGTCCTTCGTGCACTCGTAAGGGATTTTCTCGACTCCAATAGTGATGATTCTTACGATTGTACATTCCGTTATTGGAAAATTGAGTTTCATCAGAAAATATTACGTAGTTTAAAAAATGTCTGTCTAGGCCCATTATCTCTTTTATCCAATTGCAAAATTCAAGTCGTCTGATATCATCTCCTGCATGTAAGGCCTGCACCCAATGTCCATTCTTGTAGCACTTGTATTTGTGTTTCTTTAGGGTTCTTTGAATGTGTGTTCGTGAAATTTCAGGAATATCACGACTTGCATTACGGGTGGAGGCATCTGGTGTTGCTTCAAAATAGGTTAAAATGTTCATTTCCATGTTTTCATCACATTTTCTTGGTTTTACTTTAATTGGCTTTTTAAAACTTCCGTAAGTCTTCAAATTGTGCACAATTTTGATGAATATCTTACGGGTAGGTAAAATACGTGTCGGATATTTGATATGGTACCAATGTAGTGCACGGGAGCAATTTTTATCGTTTTTAAAGTAAGCTTCCAATAAATCAAAGTGCTCAGAATTTGTAAAACGCATTTTCCCAACCACACAGCGAACGACACAAAAATACCGAAGCATTGATTTTAATTTTCAGTTCCCGCCTAAACATTTGACACTCAAGTTTTTTTTTCTTTTTTTTTGTATCGCTATTCGGCCAGTCACACCGACACGTTCAAATGAGGTTTAACACGTCTCTGTATCTACAACATCTACATACTTACTTTAAGTGGGCTTTTCAATTGATTGTTAGTGTTTGATTAATAGAAGTAAGCAGTTGCAATAATAGATAATAATATTACTGTAGATAACAAAACTTCCTTAAACGTTTAATGCAATGCCAATGCCACATGATACATAACACGGTGTATGTAACAAGTAGAGAGGTACAAACAACCATAGAGACAATTTTACATGCCTGAACTTGCTGAATATTGTAACGGTGGTCACTTTGAACACCTATGATAAATTAAAGTATGTGAAAAAAATGCATTTTATTCATTTTAGACATTATGTTTCTTAGAGATATTTACTGCTTAAGACCTACACAAACGATATCTGAATAGAAATAGTGTAAGTTTATTTTTTCAAAACAACCGGGTTCGATTGCCCAGTTGGGTACACTTTTTTTTTAATTGTATGAATGCAGTTTTTCTTTTTATCGAAATCGGTGACATGGTTCCTAAGAACAAATCTTCGTATGTCTTACAGTTTCAGACTTTCCCATACTGACCGATTTGAATGGGCCACCCTGTATATCCTATCCTTGGATAACATTACCGTGACCGCACCATCGTTGCTTCTAGTTTTTATTGTTATTATTATTATTAGGTGCGGGGACGTCCACAGAAACACTATAGGTAATAATAACATTTAGGTAGGTACATAAGGGCCATTCATTTATTTATTAGGTAAGACGAATTTCGCTAGTTTTTGACCCCCTCCCCCCTACCCCCTGTTTAATATTTATTACGTAAGAATCTAAAGGAAAAAATAAATACACGTTTGGTTTGTTAAATGTTTATTTTTCAAAGTAGGTCAATTTTTAGAAATGTTTATTTGTACTTACAAAGGTACTAATAATTTTTAAATAGCAATAACACAAGCGGGGAGTTCCCGGGAGGCGCAGTGCGAATAGTGCGAGTGGCGCGGGTCCGTTGTTGCCATGGAAATGGAAATCGTTTACCTATAGGTAGGTACGCATCCGAGCTAATCTCGGCACTCGCGCGGTTGTCCGCGCTTTTTCAAAGTATAATTTTAACTTTGCGCATTTTTGTGATCTTACGTAAGAACTATCGATATCCCACCCCCTCCTTACGAATAGGACGGCTAAAAGTACTGCGTCGTCATGAATGAAGAAAATATTACCTACAGGCGCCAAATCAGAGGATGTGGAATCTCTGTTATTTCGGTAGGTAGTGTTATAAAAGTTAAAATATTTTACCCGAAATTTCCCGGCAAATGACTTTGGATTTCCCGGTTCTTAAATCGGCCAAAATATTCGGGAATTCCCGGGACTAAACCCTAATAGCTACAGCCTTACATTTACAATTTCATGACATTTCGTGGCGTGACTATTTCCTAACCTTATCCTGACGTAGGTACATATTTTTGGCTATGACTCAGATAGCATGCTTTATTACAAACATTGCAGGCAAATGGTTTCTCCTGTGAGTTTTCATATGACACACTAAATTATATTTTTGAATAAATTGTTTATCACAAACAGGAGAGAAATCTGTGTGAATTCTCATGTGTCGAACTAAAGCACTTTCTCTTAATCCTTTGTCACATACATTGCAGGCAAATGTTTTATCTCCTTCTCTCCTGTGTGAGATTTCATGTGAGTAACTAAATGATGTTTGCGATTAAATTTTTGATCACACACTTTGCAACCAAATGGTTTCTCTTCTGTGTGAATTCTCATGTGTTGAACTAAAACTCGTTTTTGTCTAAATTCTTTGTCACATACATTGCAGGCAAATGGTTTCTCTCCTGTGTGAATACTCATGTGTTGAACTAAATCACTTTTTTGTCTAAATTCTTTGTCACATACATTGCAGGCAAATGGTTTCTCCCCTGTGTGAATTCTCATGTGGTGAACTAAATAATGTTTTTGTCTAAATTTTTTGTCACATGCATTGCAGGCAAATGGTTTCTCTCCTGTGTGAATACTCATGTGTTGAACTAAATCACTTTTTTGTCTAAATTCTTTATCACATACATTGCAGGCAAATGGTTTCTCCCCTGTGTGAATTCTCATGTGGTGAACTAATATAATTTTTTGTCTAAAATCTTTGTCACATACAGTGCAAGCAAATGGTTTCTCTCCTGTGTGAATTCTCATATGTTGAACTAAAACTTGCTTTTCTTTAAATTCTTTGTCACATACATTGCAGGCAAATGGTTTCTCCCCTGTGTGAATTCTCATGTGTTGAACTAAATTACTTTTTTTTCCAAATTCTTTGCCACATACATTGCAGGCAAATGGTTTCTCCCCTGTGTGAATTCTCATGTGGTAAACTAAATCAGTTTTTCGTCTAAATTCTTTGTCACATACAGTGCAGGCAAATGGTTTCTCTCCTGTGTGAATTCTCATGTGTTGAACTAAATTACTTTTTTGTCTAAATTCTTTGTCACATACAGTGCAGGCAAATGGTTTCTCTCCTGTGTGAATTCTCATGTGTTGAGCTAAAATATTTTTGTGTCTAAATTCTTTGCCACATACTTTGCAGGCAAATGGTTTCTCCCCTGTGTGAACACTGTGAACTCTCATGTGTCCAACAACATGACTGTTAGAAGGAACTTCTTTCACATCATTCTCTCGATCGCTGTTATCTTCTAATGGTAATTGACATTCTGTACCATCTCCAGGGGCAGACTCAACCTCCAGCATGTATCCTGATCTGCGGTCAACTCTTCTTTTATCTCAATACTAGGTATTGGTTCATGTTTGATAGTTGTGTAACCATCAATGGTAATAGACTGCACAGTGGTCACAGACCACTGTTGTTTCATTCCTAGCTTGAGCTCTGTTATATAGTCATGAGTAGCCTGAAATAAACAATTTGTTATTCATTTACAACTAATGCAAAAATTATTTAAATCATTAATTGTACTTTTATGTAGCAGTGGATCCAAACAGACTACATCAAAATAAAACCGGCCAAGTGCGTGTCGGAATTGCGCTTCCAGGGCCTATGGAAATAGTAAACTCCAACAAAGGAATAAAGGATTTTTTGTAGTGTTAAAATGGTATTTCATTGTCCGTACTTCAAATAATACATTGCTTGTTGCCATGTAGTAGAAAAGTTCCCCAAGGGATATGATTTTCTTCCGAGAAACAATACATATTTTTTTGTGAAATGTGTTAATACAAATTTTCAGATTCATGGATACAACTGACTCGCAGTGCCCTCAGTTATTTTTTGATCATGGCGCATGAAACTGTGCCGAAATATTAGAAAGATCAAAACTTAAATCATGGTAAATATCCCGTTGTAAATGACTCAAGTACCTAAAAGCAGTTAAAAAAAATGGAGACATATCGGGATTGAATAAACAAAAATTACTGGACTGGATAACAGATATGAAAATGTTTCAATCTTGATGTCTCCTCTTTCTGCTAGTACTTTGTGTGATTAAACTATTGAACCTCTCATTCCTACCTATACAAACCTTAAAACTGGATAGACTAAAGTGATTATCATCAAAATCAAAACAATCTGATTTAAATCACATAATAATTGGATCAATCAATCAAATCTTGATTTTTAATGTACTATCAAAGGAAAGATGGCAAAGCCTCCACACAACAGTGAAATCAATGTGCATACGTGTAAACAGGCTTTTAGTAGTATTTATAGCTTAAGGAATTTGTTGGTACCTCAAAACCTTTATCATAAAGATGGCTTAAGATCTTTTCAGATCTGTGAGCCATTTGGGAGAAGGTGTGGCACCTCAGCAGTTTCCAGTAACAAATACGGCATAAAGCTCTCGGCCTTGCATCTTCAGAGTTGAACTGAAAAAGAAAACGCTATTTTGAAACAACAAATTTTAATAGGAACATGATTCTGGCACACCCCCAACACTCAACCATTTCTCCACACAAAAACTGCATCTGCCTGCACACATGTGCTCATGATAACTGTGTTGCGGTACACATAGGGTCACTTCATGAATGTATTGTGCGAGTGAGACAGTTGAGAAATAGCTCAGACATTAACAATTTCACTGCCCACAGTGCACATGTATTGTTCTAGCACTGTTTGTAGCTGCGATGACAACGCATCGTCGTTGCGGATTGCATTGCAGAGGCTGGGCAGTGAAAGATTAAGACATCTTGTTTGTATTTTACACTCACAAAAGGTTAAATTAAGGCAATGCCAACAAAACACATACCTATAATAGGGTACCCCTTAAATGACCAACAATATTTTTTTGTCGAATTTCGAAACGCTCTATGTTTTTTGGAACGATTAAGCCTAACCTAAATATAAAATTTGGTCTCTCTACGATAAGAGGAGCCCGTGCCGACAGGACCTCAAGTTTTCAGAAATGTAGATTTTTTTTAAATCATAAAAATGTTTCTAGATCATGAAAATTATAGCAAAGCACGTTAATAACAGATACACATTTAAAATAATACTATTTATTATCTAAACACATAAATTAAACAAAAAACTTAAGCACACAGTTACACAAAATACACACAAAGAAAACGATAAAGCAAGTAAAATTACAACTAACTTAACGCGGGTAACTTCTTTTAACCCGGCGAGCATGTGGCAGGGTATGTCATACCCAAGGTGTCATAAAACTATCGATATTTCGTAAAATATCAAAGTTTCAACTCTAGCGCGCTGAGTAGCTGGAGTGAGAGTAATAGTGAGAATAAGAGAATATAATTATGGTAAGAATTAGAGAAGGGTTATTTTTAGTTTTTTTATTTAAGGTTACATTGTTTTATAATTTTAAACAAAACTTTGTTAACAATAAAACGTTATTTTGTTTGTTTAGTCAACTTTTCAAAAGTTCCTATATTTTTCTTGTAATTTCGTAGATTTTTTCTTTGTATAAATAAAAACTTTATTTGTCTAATTAAAATTGACTTTTATTTCTAAACTTCATTAAAAATAGTTTATTTCAACAACCCTAAGCTTGAAAATAAATATTTCCGAACAAAACCCTACAAAAGAGTGCATTATAGTCTGGGTAGGGCATACCCTGCCACATACCTAATGAAACTTTTTTGACCACATGCTCGCCGGGTTAAGAGTTTGTTTTTTACAATCAGGATAAAGGTTTCTGGTCTCTTGTACGCATCGCAAAAGGAACTGCTTTTGCTCTTCTTCAGCTGTAATAAGACCATGAAAATCCTGCATTAATTTAATAGTTGTATTGGCAGTATCATTCACAACCATCAGACATTTTAATTTTCTCTTAGCTTCCATATAACCAGCATTATCTTCCCACGAACACACACTTTCTTGAAGAAAACTGTTATCTACTTGTAACCGAGAAAATAAATTTTTACTCCTTGCAGACACGAACTCATCCAACGTTTTCCCTTTAGCAAAAAAATAGTTTCATCAATAAAAACAAACAAAATCCGGGTCCTGATGCATTGAATCGAAGACTTAATGATCCGAAATTCATCACATCAAACCTAGTGCTTCTACTGTCGCTTGAAGGATGTAAACAGAGTCTCTTATGCTAAGCTGGCAAGCTGGCATCTATCTAAAGCTGCCACTAATTTTGGAGTAACAAAATCCGTTCTCCCTCTTTTTGAAACCCATTCACATCGAGTTGTCGCAAGTGAAAGTTCCTGTGGCTCTTCTTCAGAACTCTCGGTTTCTTCAATTTCTTCACTCAAAGTCACGGAAGAAGTAGGCAAGCTCTGTGGTGCAAGTAGATGGGATTTCGGAAGACCTTTTTCTAATTAACCTGCTAAGCAGCCTTTAAGAATGTTTTCTTCCTTGACTTGAGTTTCCTTATAGTTTTTTTGCAGCTCTCTCCAAACATGATACAAATCCACAAGTTTTTTCATGCAATTAGGAAATGCCTTTGTAGGGATGCTGGCCTTTTCCCAGAATATAGTGCACTCCCGAACGACAAGATTTTCACTTTCATTGATTGTGAGTTTGACTTCGCGAATGTTGTAAAACAAAAGCTCTCCAATCAGGTAAATAACTTTTCTTGAACTTTGCAATTCCACTGACATTGTTAATAAATAAAACAAAACACTCCAATAATCTAAACTAGTGCACAATAATTAATGTAGGTACATAATAGCATGTCACGCTATATTGCCCATACAACTTGTTTGAAATAGATTCAAATGCGATTCGGCACGGGTTCCCAAGCATTGAATTGGTTATTATTTTGTTTTCCGAGTAATTAAGGAGGATACTAAAAAATATAGAACCTATACGTAAAACAAAAACAACTTTGAAAAATATGGGACACCCTAACCTATAAAGCCAACAAAACATTTGGAAACACAATGCAAAGATTAGGTATGCTATACCTGCCTGAAATTTGATGGGAAATTAAGACGATGCCAACAAAATCCAAAGGTAGGTAAGTATACCCATTTCTAAGGAAATGTATGTAATTCTAGGATTTTGCTACTTATTATACATTATAAATGAAGTAGATAAATAGTTTAAAAAATGTGTGCTTAGAACAGGGTTGGACCTCATACTTAGGCTATGGTATTTCAGTATTTGCTCGTGTCTTACATTATATAGGTTAGGTAGGTTATTTTACATAATTAGCCGTAAAGCCCTTTATAAGGAAAATTGACCATTAACCAGGATATTTACCTTGCTCTTAGACAGTGTTTCGTAGACATCTAGGAGTTGGTTGTTTTTTATGGAATGCAGTGTCGTATTGCCGTCGAGGCAAACTCTACACACAGAAGACATTCTCTTGTTTTCTTTCAATATACACCAAACTAGAAAGTAACCAGAGCCACCCTTCGACTTGCATGCAACTTATCTATCCTCTACGTAGCAGTGTTGTATTGTACTTGTACCAAGTAAAGTTTAGTATTGCCGTACGTATCTCAAGTTAAAAATTGCCGTATTCAGGTGAAAATTTAAAAAACGGGCCGTACCTCTCCCGTGGCAAGAGGCCATATTAATTATTAATATGGCTTGTCAAATGAAATAACAAACCGTTGTGTGAACTTGTGTGGCAATGGCAAGCGACCTATTATTAAATATTATGGCCGATTGATTTTCCGATTTTTTGTGTTGTTTTTTTTTCTTCTTCTTTTATATTTGGCTCTGCGTCATAGTTTGACACAATTCTGCCAATGTCAGTTTTAGAACGAATAAGATTAAAATTTATGGAGGTTGAGTTTGTAATTTATTAATCAAAATAAAAAGAGTAAAATTTAATCTCAATTATGTTCATTACGTACAAAAGCAAACATTAACAACCAAAATAAATAGTAAGAAGCTATTCTAAAAGCACTAAAATAAACTATCATTCTGAATATGAAAAAGCATAATATTTACATAAATCTACAAAGCTACAATTTTGTATTATTTACAGAAATAAATCTACAAAGTTTAGATACAAAAGGTGAAAACACTAAGGGAAGAAGAGTCTTTGAAGAGAGAGGACGGGGGATTTCAGGAGGCATAATATCATGAAGGGATATTTTAAGTTTTGGACAGGTTAAAAGAAGATGTCCAACATCTCCATCATCCAAACCACATTCACATAGAGATTGATCTCTGACCCTTATCTTGGCTAGAAAAACAGGAGTACAGGCATGGCCCAACCGGAGACGGCATAAGATCGATGTGCTGGTTTTGCTGGCCTTTTTAATATTATGGTAAAACAATATTTAGTAACAATTCCGCGCAAAACCTTATCTGATAAGATCCTTATAATTTTAAGTAGGATCAATTTGTGGGAGGGCGGGCGGTACACACGGATTACATTTTGTAGGATCTTATCAGATAAGGTTTTGCGCGGAATTGTTACTAAATATTGTTTTACCATAATATTATACAATGGATTTCCGCAAAGTAACGCCTGAATCTATTATTGGCCTTTTTAAATTTAAAAACCAAGGTTTGAGAGGAATTTGTGGTTGTAAATCACCATAGTGTTTACCCTTTAAAAGTCTAGAAGAACTCCACATTCGAGACCAAGAGGAAGCTAGATGGAGACTAGGGGCTGACCAGAGATCATGAGCATAAATTTTAAGGTGTTCCTCAGAACCTAACTGAATTGCCTGTTTCGCACAGGAGTCAACAGTTTCATTTCCTGGAATCCCAGAATGACCAGGGATCCAAGCCAAGACAACATTAATGCCATGATTTTTACACCTCAACAAAGATTCACGTATTTTAAGAATAATTGGAAACCTAGATTTAGAGCGAAATGGACAAGATAGAATGGACTGAAGAGAGCTTTTGGAGTCAGAGAATATTATGGAATTATTGAGGTTGTGCGAGTCTACAAACTGAATGGCTTCCAGCAATGCTATAGATTCCGCGGTAAAAACCGAAGAAATTGAAGGACATTTATAATTTAAAATTATCTTGGAGGAAGGAATCCAAACAGCAGCGCCTACAGGACTAGAATCACTTAATTTCGAAGCATCAGTAAATATGGTGAGCCAACCATTATATTTAGAGCCAAGTTGATCGTTAAATTTTTCACGAGCATATGAGCAACCTTTAACTATCCCGAAATCTAAGACTATATCTGGCTCGAACATGATTGCTTCATAGGGGGTAGTAAACAAAGGATTAGTACTGTATTGAATGACAGGATGTGGAAGGATATATTTCATGAAACTCCGAATTAAACAGGGAATTTTATCCTGATGAACATTATTAATTGGCTGAAAAGAATTATATAAATGATTTAACTTACTTAGAAGAGGATGCTGCAAATTTTGAACTAATTTGAAAAGAAAACGATCCGAGAGATATTGCCTTCTAAGAGAAAGAGGGGGTCCCCACATTCTACTTGCATTGCGTTTATAGGAGAAGATTTCATTGCACCAAGAATAGATCGAAGACATTTTGACTGAACCTTATCTAACTTATCTAAAGCCATCCGCGTACTAGGATCCAGAAGGAACGAACCATAATCCATATGACTACGAACAATGGCATTATATAAAAGTTTTTGATAATAGGGATGCGACCCCCACCAGACGCCAGACAGGGAACGTAGGATGTTAATATTTTTTTCACATTTTTCTGCAATGTAACTAAAATGAGGAACACCAGACATTCTTGAATGTAATTTCAAACCTAAAAATTTAACATTATTAACTTGATCAATCAATTCACCGCCCACAGAAAGGGCAATGGATGGGATGAATCTTTTCTTCGAGAAGACAATACAATTACTTTTAGACGCAGAAAGAGACATACCATGAACGATGAGCCATTCAACTAGGATATTGAGCGATGCACTCAGTTCATCCTGAGCGAATTCCTGGAAACTGGATTTAATGTATAGAGCCAAATCATCTGCGTATTGAAGGCATACACAAGGTAAAGAGAGGTCTAAGTCTGAAGTGTAAATACTATATAATAAAGGACTTAATACAGAACCTTGAGGCAACCCCTTATAAATACTACGAGGAGATGAAAGTAGACCCTTGTTTTTTACTAAAATTTTCAAATCCATTAGCATATTACAATATAAAGCGAACTATTCTCTCTGGAATTCCCAGCTGCTGGAGCTTCCTCTTGAGAACCGGCAGCAAAACATTATCGTAAGCAGCAGTGATGTCAAGAAAAACTGCAAACACCGATTCTTTATTGATAAAAGCTGTTTGAATATCTGTTGTAATAATGCTTAAACTATCAAGGGTACTCATGCCTTTTCGGAAACCAAATTGAGTATTAGAAATCATGTTACCATTTTCCACAATCCACTCAAGACGAAATTTTATCAAATGTTCCATGATCTTAGCCAAGACGGAGGATAGAGCAATGGGTCTGTAGCTATTATAATTGGAAGGATTTTTCCCAGGTTTTACTATAGGAATAATAATTTGAGTCTTCCACTCATTAGGGACGACTCCATTTTCAAAAAAATAATTAGCGAGGGACAGAAAGTAATTTTTAATTATGGTAGGGGATTTAACAATAAAAGAGTAAGGAATGCCATCAAAACCAGGAGATGAGTCTTTTAACCCAATCAAAACCTGATCCAGCTCATATAAGCTAAAATTATTATCTAATTTGGAAAGAGAAAGAAGGAATAAAAGAATGAGATGATGGGAGAGAATCTAAGGATGGAACAAACGGGGGCGATAACTTGTCGATAAAATCGTCAACCCAAGATGAGGGATCATAAGAAGAAACAGCAGGGGAAGAGCAAGATCCTCTATAACGTTTAATTTGACGCCAGACAAATGATGGAGGGGCCCTAGGCGATAAATTCTCACAAAAGTTTTTCCAACCTTCTTTCTTTTTTTGGACAGAACCCTTCTAACTTTAGCAGAAGTGCGTTTATACTCAATAAAATTTTCATCAGTCATTGTGGCATTATATGATAGTTCAGCCCTTTTTCTGTCTTTGATAGCTGCTGTACAGTCAGAGTCCCACCATGGAGGGGAAATTTTAGACCAAATACATGATTGTTTTTTAAGAGGGATATTATTATTTGCACTTGAAATTATGCAATCAACAAATTTAGAGTAAGCCGAAAGGTAATAGTCTGTCGAAGTCCCAGACTGTATCTCTGGAAGATCTCTAGCAGAATTTTCAATGTGATCAGTAAAAGAATCCCATTTAGCCGCAGAAAGTCTGTATTTCAAATTAGGGTTAAAATTACGATAAGGAGATGTGCGGTTAGAGATTTTAATAACTATTGGGAAGTGATCACTACCATAGGAAGTAGGAAGAGTTTCCCAGGAGAGAGTGGAGGAAAGAGAAGGAGAACAAACAGTCAAGTCGACAGCGCTTCTGGGGTCCTGGGAAGGAAGAACTCTGCGAGTAATGGAACCGTCGTTGATGACACATAGGTTGGCTTCATCAAACATTTCAATGAAAATGCGACCAAACACATCGCAGTGACCAGAGCCCCATGATGTGTGATGACCATTGAAATCCCCTAGCAAGATAATAGGGGCAGAGACAGAAGAGATAACACAAAGGATATCAGGGATTAACGCTGAATTAGGGTGAGGAATATAAATAGAAATAAAAGTAATATCAAAGACTCTTAGGGCTATAAGATTAATTTCAAAGGAATGGAAGGGAAGGGATATTAGGGAGAAGGGAAGGGAGTGCCTGACGAGAAGGGCACTTCCGGCATACCCGTCAGCCCTGTCGTCTCGGTGACAGACAAAACCTGGAACCCTAAATTGGGAGCCAGGGACAAGCCAAGTCTCCGAGACGGCAATGACCGACGGGTTAATTTTATTTATTAAATGAAGAAGTTCAGCTTTCCGAGGACGAAGACTTTTTGCGTTCCACTGGAGAATGGACACTTGATTCATGATTGATAGAAGAAAACGAGATGATCTGGGACAGTTTCTGGGCAACGTTGGACGGTAGGGGGGAATTAGAAGAAGAGAATAGCTCAATGATAAGAGAAAGAAGAGTTTCTAATAAGAAGCTCTGACGATGATCAGCCTCTTCTTTCTGAGACTGAGAGAAGGCAAGTCCGTTGGGGAATGATGACTGAGGAGTAGATATGATGGATTGGTGAGCGAACTTGTCAAATGATTTGCCCATAGGGATCCTAGGACGAGGCGATGCGTAGACATTTTTGACGTAGGATTTAGTCGAAGGGGGGTTAGCTGTGAGAGAATTTTGAGAAGGTATACTTTGGGGGGAGAAAAGCGATTGAGATAGTACAACTTCCGAAAAGGACCTGCTATTTTTTGGAAAATTTAATGATGCCTCCTGGAACGAAACACCGTTTTGCGTCATGAAGCTTTTTATGTTTTGTTGTCGAGTTAATTCAGGGCAGGATCTGTTGGAGGCGAAATGACACCCTGAGCAGTGAATGCAGGATGATTCCTGTTCTACTACATCACAATCGATACCCGAGTGGTCTTTTGAACACTTGAAACATCTTGGTTTGGAGCGGCACTGTGATTTGACATGGCCGAAACGGCAACAGCTCATGCAAAGAATTGTCGGTAATTGATATTGTTCGACCGGAAGGGAAGTATGGAAGGAAAAGATACGGTTGGGAAGCATTTGACCTCTGAATGTAAGAACGACCGTTTGTGTAGGCACCCAAGAAACTTTTCCATCATCCAACACGCTCTTTCTGTTTAGCCGCCGCCGGGCTTTCTAGATAAAACCACAGCCTTCAGGTTATTCGACAGAGTTAACGAACTCGTCAAGCGACATGTCCACTGGCACATTTCTGACGAGGCCCATACGTGTTATATTGTATGTGGGGATTGTTGAAGAGTAATTGCACGCATCAAGAATATCGTTATCCAAAAATGAGTTTGCATTTGCAGCAGTTTTAAATTCAACCGAAATCCGGTTGCGCCCTACAGCTTTCACTCCGTCGCGACATAATGTTTTGAATTTTGTGATTTTTCAAAAATTGACCGAATTTTATTGGACGGATTGATGTACCCGCCGAAGGGTCAGGGTTAGTTCTGGAGACGATGAAAGGTCCTTTATCGAGATTATGGTATTCCTTTACACCTAAAACCAACACCGGATGTTGGTAAATTGTTTGTATTGAGGGAGTTGCCGAATCCAGTGATAATATATATTTTTTTGCATCTGAAACTGAGTAATCATCCGCAATGGCGTTTGTGTGACGCCGCTTTACGCAGGAACGTGCTTCTGTACATGATTCCTTAGTTTTGTCAGGAGGGTCAGGCGGATCTGGTGCTGGCGGAATTGATGCCGCCGGCAAGAAAATTGACGGGTCAATGTCCATGGACACTGACCACTAGATTGATAGATTCTGCTACTAAAATATAAAAAGCTACACTACTTACTGATTACAAAATATCGTACACAACACAAATTAACTGGAAATAAACGTAATTGAGCAAACCAAAAATAAAATTTAGAACTCAAAAACCCCGCCTGTCAGACCAAAATTTTTCGTTCAAGTCTTCAACTTCTTATATAATGGCACCGCTTGCTTTTCGCTACGACTCTGCCAGTGTCAGTAAGGAGTGTTGTTGTTTTTTGTTATGTCGAATTTATGTACTTAGAGTCAACTTTTCAGCCATGTCAATGTCTTAAAAGTTGACTGACAGTGTCAAGCTGACGTTAAAACCATAAACTAACCAAGTTTAGAAGAAATTTAAAAAAATCGTAAAGTTGAGATTGAAATCTGACACCCCCGCCATTTTTTTAATCGTTTTTCTGAATAAAAATTAATTTAAATTAAATGGCTTGGAAATGTGTTCTTCTTTGTGTTTAGTGTAATAATATGATGGTAAATCTCTAAAATAAAACTCAAACTGGACATAAAAACGGTAAAGTTTTTTTTTAATGATTTTTTTAAAAAATATTAAAATTTTACCATTTTTCCGAAATTATAATTTAATTTTAATCAACCTCATTAAACTAATATAACTGGAAACTGAAGCAATAATTGCGGAAATATTGTGTTCAAAGTCTACAAATGAATGGGCCGTCGCGTCGTAAGTTTTGTAACTAGAAACAAAACTTACTACACACACTAAAACAATACAACATTCATAATTACTAAGTGACTAAATTAGAAAGTCGCTAGGTATGCAAACCTAGTACCTACGTAATATTATCCTATAAGTAATCCGACTTCATACAAACGGACGAAACGCGAGCTATACCTACGCGCCTCGATCTCGGCATGCGCTCAGCATGCAGACAGTCGCGGCTGTGCCGCAGTGACGAACGGATGGTGTGATGTTTTTTTTAACAATAACCGCGCGATTTTTTCCATAAAAATAAGTTCAGGTGCATATTTAATAAAGTAGCTGCAGGTATCTATAACCAAGTAAAAGATATTCCTTTTTCTCCAAAAAAATCTCCTAAAATTTAATAATAAAGCATTTTGTACGTCTCAGTCGAGGCGCAAATATTTTTCGGTCGCAAATTTATAAGACCGATTTGTTATTCAAACATATACAGGTTTTTTAATTAAATCTACCAATCGAAAAACAACACGCATTTTTATTGAACACTTCCCATTCAATTCACAAAGTATTTTATTTGTTTATATAAAAAAGTACCTACCTATATTTACAATCACAAAACTAAATGGAAACACAAAGTAGGCAAATGTAATTAAAATGCTGGAGGCGGGCAGCCCTATCGCATGTTTACCTAGCCGCGCGGTAGGCAGGCATTTATTTCAAAGATACGGCCGAGTTCAAATACTGTATAGGATAATATTACCGTGCTAGTACTAAGGTCCATACGTGCCGTGCCGTCTCATTTTTTAAGGTTATTTTATGTCTACAGCTGAAAACCCTTAGCCAGAAAGAAGCCAGTCGCTAGTGCGTTCCGTTACACGAAGAAATTCAGTTTTGTCAGCGCTTCCTATAATAGTTATTATACTTAATTTAATTTATTTATTCAGATAATTTTCAATCCATTTTGTTAGTACCTAAGCTTTTAACTAGGGATTAGTACTTAAAATTAATGATTGATTTTGTCTTTTGGACCAACTTGTACCTTATATGACAGTCCTACAGTATTTCTTAGTTATTTCGCATTCACTATGGACGTACCAGTAAAAAAAAAACTTTTATTCACAAAAATATCGACAAGAATGGGGAACCTAAGAAATCAAGATGTGGTTACGGCCTGTAGCAAACGATACTACTACAGCCTTTTGTATTTTTTATCAAAAAGAAATATTTACAAGAATTGGCGACATTCCAAAATTGGCCATTTATCTTTGCCAATCATTGATGTAGAAAAGGGGAAGATGAGGCACTAGCTTCTCGAAACCGGCAGGCTCAAATGAAGTCCAATTGTGTGCTCTCGCCGCAGTCATAGTAGGACCGGCGGCGCGGGCGGACGTGATTCGCGTGCTTGCTACGACGTACTGACTGTGTTTTACTGACTAAAAGACTAAAGCAATGCCTTCGTGTTCGTTCACAAGGTGTACAAATAGCTCAAAAACCAAAAACAAAGCCCAAGGCATCACTTTTCACGCGTAAGTACACCAAAGAATTTAGTTTTTTGATTAATTTACTGCCTTTTTTCGCCATTTGCAGAGAGGGATAGAAATATACGAAACATAAGTGTGTAAACAGAGATAGCAATAGCCTTATTGCGAGTCGAGTCGTTCTTCAACTCGTACCATCAATTTTGTCCCAACTGGTGTGAGTTGACAAATCGTAAAGATGATAGGTATTATTTTCAATCTGCAACTCGCATCACTCTTTGTTTCTATTGAATTTATACGTCGAGTACAATCACAAACTCTATGTGGAACCTCTATCATTTGTATTCATTTCACATTATTTTATGTACAAAACACAAAATAAATATACCTCTTGCCTATTATTTTACTAACTTTTTTTGGTTGACTGTACTAAAATTCAAATTACTAACGAAGCGTATAACATTTTTACGATTCGTCCGCTCATACCAGTTGGGACAAGATTGATGGTGTGGGTTAAAGGAACGACTCTACTATTGTACCTACCGTAACTCGGGGAAATCCCGAATTTGTTTTATTATACCTAGTGGGGTCGTACCAGAGATTAATATAGTTGTCTCTGTCTCACTTCGGTCTTAGGTACATCTTGCCATCTTTGTTGTTCTTTATATTGCACAGGACTGGAAATGTAACTGTGAGCGTATGTGTTTGCGTGTAGTTGTAACACAGGCCAGTTGTTGAGTACGCGCTGGGAGAACGTAACCTATCTTCCCTTTTCTACATCAATGTTGCCAATCGTATTTAGCGCCTGACAGCTGTTTGGTTTGACATCCATTCCATCACTCATCAATGACTCATCATTGTCAGTGGTTTTCATAAAAATGTTTTGTTGTGACAAATTCATGTAAATATTTGATTATTTACAAAGTTTTCTTGATAAGTAATTCCTTTACGTGTCTGCTACTGTTGGGTTGAACTAGGATTTATGGGACCTATCAGATGATCTAATCAGATCATCCTAACTTTAACTTTAACTTTAATATTTTACCATTCCTATTGTTCTGACCTTTGTCTTTGTATCATAATATTTGTTGTTCAGTCGACCTCATAATTTGCTCACGCTGTGGCACCCTTTATTTAGAAAAACACTAGACTTAAAACTACTTTATTTATGTTATTCTGTTTGTGATGTGATTTTTCTGTTGGGAGTCCATAAATAAATAAATAAATAAATAAATAAATGATGATGAAGAGATGATCGAGTATTTAACCTGGAGGTCAAATCATAGCAAGACAAGTTTTTCCGAGAACATATTTTTTAGTATTCTGTTGTGTGCATGTTGTTTGTTTACTAGTCTATCTGATAATAAATTTGTAAGACGTTTTCGTTTATCAAAGAGCAACAACAATTTATTACAAAAGTAATTGTGGTATGTATTATAAAATAGATTCAACATCAACTTTTTGTTTTCATAAAGCCTCTACCCACAGCCACGTTTTGAAGCGCGTAGCTTGTATCGCGCGATTTGTTGCGATTGTAGCGCGATTCTTTACACACAACTGCGTTTATGTAAGCACGATTTGTAGACGCCGCGCGCCGCCCCGCCCCCAAAACGCAAGACTCAGCAGTGTGTAAGATGGCATGCGTCCTAGTAAAAAATGTTCAATAAAAGGTTGTGCATCTCTCTAGTTCTCAGCCTAGTCCAGGTCATTCATCGACGGCTTCATTACCTAGCGATCCGCTATGTCCCTTGATGCATTGAAGGATGATCCTATTCTTGGTGGATGGATATCCTCTCTAATGCTAAGTGACATTCGTACACGAGCTTGGAGTTACAGCTGTTTCCTTCCAGAGCCCTGAGTATGGCAGAGCTGTCGGAGATAATATTATGTACGACATTGTCGTCTCTTGTTGTATGTACCTACAGGTCGAGTGGTTCGAGATCTAGAATAATATCAAGGCCAGCACTGGGTGGTTCTCATGCAGCCTGTTATCGCCGAAGTGTGTAAGATCGTATGCGTCTTAGTACAAAATGTACGCAAACAAAATATCGCAACCAATCGCGTGACACAAGACGCACTTCAAGATCGCGGCTGTGGGGTAGAGGCTTAAACAAACTTCCCAACTTGACACTGGTCTCATTAGTCATTATGTTTCATTCTACGCAAAAACTGTTCCGTTTTATGTCAGTTGGATCATGGCTTGATCGTGCTTGATGACCAATCTTTAACGGAACGCATGACGATCCATAGACTAGCGCGCTTAGCTAAATGACCGCTGTGAAAGCCTCGCGCAAGACAATGCTAAATAGGAATAAGCTAATTGTATATTATTGTCGGTAAACGTATTTAACTAATTTCAATTTAAATACGATCCTCACGCAAGCCGCCGCAGAAGTTCATAATGCTGGTGATATTGTCTGCCGGATATTGGAATGTGATTTAGTTTCGTCCAGGAATTTTCTGAATTCGACTTAGCCTAATTTGTCCGGATAAATTAAATAAAAATATCACCAGCCAAGTTTAATATTTTTGTTGGCTGGCTTTTGGTGAGGTGGTTATTTTTTTTTATATCAAGTGCTGAAAACCAATACCGTCTTTACCATAAGGGCACACGGGGCCCGTGCCCAGGGCCCCCATTCTCAGGGGGCCCCGAAGGATCGACAATTTCTCTTACACATTTATTCTCAAAACATTTTTGTCGGGCACATTACACTTTTTTCACAGATCAGTAATCTTAACAGAAGGTATTTACCTACTACGCCATTATATCGATGACTGCGCCTATTCCTACTGTAGGTACTAATTATTAATATTTCCGAACGCATCCTACCTAATTTACTAAGTACACCATCTAGCGATCACTCACGCAATCACTCGAGATTCCAAAGTCAAGCTGCGACCATATTATGGCCGATTTTCCGATTTTTTGACGTGACAACGTCTTAAAATTCGATAGAGCCAGCTGCACGCACGAAAAATCATGACGTCATGCGGCGTTACCTCGTCATGCGGCGTTACCTCGTCATGCGGCGTTACCTCGCTCTGAGGCGTTCCATGTAAGGCTTGAAGTGCAAGCGAGAGCGCTCGACATCCGTCTACTATCGTCAGTAAACCGACTTTACAGACAACCAATTTTTATTTGTTGTTTTTTGTTTCGACGAATTTATGTACTTAGAGTCAACTTTTCAGCCATGTCAATGTCTTAAAAGTTGACTGACAGTGTCAAGCTGACGTTAAAACCATAAACTAACCAAGTATAGAAGAAATAAAAAAAAAATCGTATATTTAAAATTGAAATCTGACACCCGCGACATTTTTTTATCGTTTTTTCTGAATTAAAATTTATTTAAATTAAATGGCTTGGAAATGTGCTCTTTTTGTGTTTTGTGTAATAATATGATGGTAAATCTCTAAAATAAAACTCAAACTGGACATAAAAACAGTAAAGTTTTTTTTATGTTTTTTTTTTAATATTAAAATTTTACCATTTTTCCGCAATTATAATTTAATTTTAATCAACCTCATTAATTACGTTATACAACATCAGAATGTTTCCACGCTGTTTTGTAGGAAATTTTATGGAGAATCCAAATATATATAGATGTTACGAGGTGTTAGTAGATAATAATCAAGAAATCAGCGAAATAATGCATTGTGATGCATTTCCGCGGATTTTTGCGGAAGTACCTGCCACACAACGGTGGTAGCGGGGCGCGGGGCGTGCCACTTGAGAGGTTAATGACATTATATCATACTATATTTTGATTACCTATAATAAATGGTCATAGGTACTTAGTAAAAGATGTTATAAAATTTTCGCTTTTTTACTTTCCAAAAGGGCCGCGAATTCTTGTGTGCCCAAGGGCCCCGAATTCTTGTGTGCCCAAGGGCCCTAGCCTAGTTTATGACGGCCCTGCTGAAAACTTTCAGTATACTTAATGTGCAAATTTTTTATACATACACTCATTTTAGTACGTTTTACCATTATGTTTTAGACATAATAATTATATTGTTATGAATGAAGCATTAACTATCTACACATATTTCGCATATTTTGTACTTCACAAGTTCATACTGTGCGCGGGCGGGAGAGAAAACGTAGATCGAGAATCTAAGTTTATAATCTCAACTTCAACTTCTTATATAATGGCACCGCTTGCTTTTCGCTACGACTCTGCCAGTGTAAGGTGTCGTAAACTTCGAAAATTAGTGAGGGAAAATAATTTACCTTTCTCTCGCTGAAGTCTGCTACTAACTTCATGATATTTAAAAGACCGTCAAAAATGTCACTGTCAAAAATTTCTGAACGAAAGTGATGTCGCAAATTCGCAATACGCCGCAAACTTCAGGTTCTTTTGAAGTTCTCTCAAAATTTGACACAACAAAATGTCTAAAAGAGGTTCGTGAAATTACGGAAAATCCGTTCTAATCATGATATTTTGTGCCGTAATGTATGATATAAAATGCGCGCGGTCCTTCTATCTATTGACCAGACTTAAAACCGTTCATATTTTGTGATTTAACGGGAAACTTAGCACAAACAGTGATGTGATTCCGATTGTGATGAAGATGAATAAATTGTGGTTTTTCTTTTTCAAGGACGTGGTGGTTCCGCGGGAGCGAAGTTCCGCATTTCGCTGGGTCTCCCAGTGGGAGCAGTCATCAACTGCGCAGACAACACAGGTAAAAAACATCCTTTGAACTGCAACCAAAACATAACCTCAAACACGCGTTCGACTGAACTCCGATGATGATATTTAATATTTTTTGAATTATAATGATATTTTCCTTGGCTGTGTCTGAGGCTGTTCCGATCGAACGTTTTTTTCTTAGATCCTTCGTTCAGGTTCTCTCCATCACACATCAACATAACAGTTCTTGTCTTGTTTTCATTTTATCAAAGTTTATTCTACAACATCAAAAAGTTTGATCATTAGATAGGTCTGACAGATTTCTAACTATGTTCTCTGTCATTTTCAGGAGCTAAGAACCTGTATGTGATCGCTGTCCAAGGTATTAAGGGTCGCCTGAACAGGCTCCCAGCTGCCGGATCCGGAGACATGATCGTAGCCACAGTCAAGAAAGGCAAACCTGAACTCAGGAAAAAGGTAAAATGACCAGACAGTTATATGAAGTAAAGATGGGTATTTTTCTGCACTGAAATTATGTTACTTAATTTTACACTAACAAGGTGTTCATGAAGAAGCATAAAGCACCTCCATGACCTTGATTTCAGTTACTGTTTAGGGTTGCTCCAACCGAAATGAATGTTACAATAATATTTTGGTATGAGTTTCCAAAGAATTGACAAGACAACCTCACTCCTTCCTGAGATGGTGGGAGATTGTGTAGGACACCAAGTGGGATAATTTGGGAGAGGCTTTTGCCCAGCTGTGGGATGAATTAGAATGATGAAAAAAGTTCTTAAAGAAAGCGGAATATGTCAAGAACACAACTGTTTTTGGTGTCCAATAATAGATATAACGTTTATTACGAGTTGCGATGATGATATTCCAATGGTTTCGCTTATTTTTACACCTGAAGTGTAAACAGTGTTGATACGCCTTGGCTGACTGAGCAACTGAACAAAAATTTAATATTATTATTGGATTATAGACGAGCAGCTGAGAGCTGATATGTCTATGTCACAGTGCTTTTAAAGTTTTTACTACACTAGTTTGTCTCTTGTAGTGGTCAGATTTGTATTGTTTTCACTCATAACTTATGTTCTTTCAAAAACCTGGTTTGCGTGTTCTTGCTGAAGTAAATGTTAGCATCATAGGATGATGATGATGATCTTCCAGTCGATTTCAGCTTTTTGGTGACTGCATGTGCATTACAGGGCAAGCGTTTTAACTCGAAGACTATCTACAGGGTGTCTACCCTTTATTGCACTCTTTGATGGCTTGCATACCAAAGTTAATTGCAAGTTATTTGCGCACTTTGGGCATGAGCAGCACAATACAATAAATGCGGAAGTTTGGATGGCTGTATGTTTGTTACCTCTTCACGCAAATATTGCAAAAAGTACTGAAAGGATACGCCTGAAATTTTGCATGGACTTTTAATCCAAATTTGGAATCAACGTTTCTATACAGTGTTATTGGTAATTCACTGACAGTATGTTAACTGCAGGTTCTGCCCACCATCATGAACACGTCCATTAAGACGCCAGGTCTCAGTTCTTAAAATTGGTGGAAAGGGAATGATACTAGTATGAAATGGAGGGGCCATTCAAAAATTGTTCATTGTAGGGGTTTTCTTTGAGACTAAACCTAAAAATGCAAATAAAAAACCTAAAAATGTAAATAATTTATATGTGTAAAAACACAGCAAAAGTTTTCTTATCAAAGTTTATTTTCCTAGATACAAACGTAAGTAAAAAGTGGCGCAAGGTCATCCTTGTACCATTAATAATTTTCGAATAATAATCATGCTAGGATTTTTTCAGCTAACCCACTCGCGATATATTTATTTTCATACTAAATTGGATATAAAATACTTTTCATCTAATAAACAGATAAAAAATAATAGATAGGTGAAGGTCATCCCTAACTTGGATTGACTAGTGAGGCTAGTAGTCAAATGAGTCTATTTAACCATCTTTCCAAGAAATCAAATAATGTTCCAAAAATTTAGGCCCGTATCTTTCTCTCAGTATGGGAATATGCTAACCAACTACACCACGAGGTCAAGTGACAGAGGAGTCGAAATGTCTGGGACTTCCTACGGATTCTAGCGCAGCAAATTACCGAAGTGTTAGGTCTTACGCACTACCGACGTATGGGAGGGCCATGTAGCCATAAGGTTTTGTGATAGTGAAAGGTGACGGATGGCATGAGACTCGCGGGACGTAACCTGCGATACTCGTGCACAGGTGTGGGACACGCGGGGCAGTGATGCGCGCGCTTGCTTTAACTGAGTGTGCGCGGCACTGTGCCCGCGTGACTAGAACAAATGGTTTGAGTGAGAGTTTGAGTGTTTCGTGTGTAAATGTGAGACCCACACCTGGTAGTAGTATGGGGCGACAATGCCCATCTGGGCACAGAGGTGGACATTCGCGGTTCCAAGTGTTTCTGTCCTATCTGTGTCCTAATCGGGGGGAGGAAAGGTGACTTAAGAATGGGTCGGCAAGTGTGTGGATCGGTGGGCTCACCGGCCATGTATAGGAGGAAGAGGGGACGCCAGTCGGGCCGCGGATGTTTAAATGTTCCCGTGGTTCGGCGAAAATGGCGAGACCTTCTCTCGCCGGAGAGGTTTTAGTGGGTATTACGTCCTTCTCAGGGCGTCGAGTCCCACATAATTCTGGTCCCCCCCAGACCAGTTTATTCGTGAATGAATTTCCTCGAGAAAAAAAAAAGGTCTTGCGCACTATTATAACAAAAACCATATTTCCTTCTTCCAGGTAATGCCGGCAGTGGTGATCAGGCAGCGGAAACCATTCCGTAGGCGGGATGGTGTCTTCATATACTTTGAAGACAATGCGGGTGTTATAGTGAACAACAAGGGTGAAATGAAGGGATCTGCCATCACTGGCCCCGTGGCCAAGGAATGCGCAGACTTATGGCCCCGTATCGCATCCAATGCTAGTTCTATAGCCTGAATATATTGTTAAGATGAGTTGTGTGTTTTATTACTAGAATTAGTCCTTACTTTTTCGGGCCATTGCTGTTTAAGCTACCTTGCTTATAATATCTTGGTGACATTAGTAGACGTTATCAAACATCCACTTAAATAAGAAACGGAGCAGCAAAAACGTCTGAAAACAAGGGGAAAATATATGCACACTTCCTTATCAACCAACGCTTAATGTCTCCAAACATTGCTGTAGATACTTAGCGGTCAAATTGTTCAACGCATTACCTACTGAAATTAAAACCGTTCACAATCTAAATAATATATTTGCATTAAAATTGAAAACAATTCTGTTGAAGGTGTGTTACTACTCAATAGACGAATATATTAAGGACTAGCTTCGGCCCGCGGCTTCGCACGCGTTCTTTCTATGGAAACGTTCAAAGGTAATTTTTATCCCATGGCCATGGATGGATGGTTGTTACCTCTTCACGCCAAAAGTACTGAACGGATCGGGCTGAAATTTTGCATACAGGTAATTCTAATCCTGAAATCAAACACTACTTTTTATCCCCTAAATCAGTTCCCATGGGAAAGAAATCACCTTTAAACGTTTATAGAAACAACGCGTGCGAAGCCGCGGCATAAACTAGTAATTTATAAAAACTATCGATACGATTTTATAATTGTGAATGAATAAAGAGATTATTATGATTCAGTACCTTTTATCGAAAAATATTAATGAACTGTCAGTTTTGTTTTCAACTATAAAGTTGCTGTCTGCATAGCGCCGAAATGTCGTAAAATTTGCGAATGGTCGAGAGAATCGACCGCTCCAACTTCTCCCATTAATAATATAGAGAGTGGCCTGACAGCAGCTTCTATAATTTTTTATATCCAATGAGACTGATCTAGTCATTGCTAGACTCGAAAGCCCTAGTGAAAATCGAGAAGGAAAAAAAACGGCTTAATTGGAATCTTGTGTTCATGATTTCAGTTAGGCCGTTTTTTTCCCTATCTGCCAGTGTGGTGATTATGGTAAAACCTCCTTTTTGGGGGAGGTAGATTCAGCTGAGGTGGTAATGTTAGTAGAAGGGCGGCTAGGTAGACTTATCACCAATATTATAAATCAGAAAGTTTGAATGTTTGTTACCTCTTCACGCTAAAACTACTGAACGGATCAGGATGCAATTTTGCATACAGGATAACAGGTACTTACAACATAAATCCCGCCATATCTTTCAGTAAAATTTTCCATTTACAATATTTAAGATACGTTCTCTCCATGTGCCATAGCCGTGGGAGGCCTAGGTAGGTACTGTTTAGTATAGGACTTGTTCTCGATCATTGTCGGATGAGATTTAAAACGAGGTAAATAATTGTGTTTTTAATAAAAACTATGACATAGGTAGGTACCTACTTTGAATTCCTAATTTACAGTGTTTTTAAGTTTTGGGGGACAACTTTTTATGTGAGACTACCCCCAGAATAATTCTCTATACCAAACCAAAGAGTCATCAACTCTGTCCAATCACGAATAAATCGGCGAAAAATGTACAACTTGTACCTACAAGCATCCTTTAGAAGGAAAGATAGGAAAAATTTCCAACAGACTTCAAAGCAGTAGGAACTTAAAAAGAGTACGAAACTACAAACTAAGTATTTCACTCGATCTATTAAAAATGGCAATAGAATTATCAACACTAACATGCTTGCTTGTATTATTCATACAGGCTTCAAGAGAGAACAGAAGGGAAGCTTTCATGAAATTCCATCTGCATGCAACTAGATACCTGCTGAGGAAGGCGACTCATGAGCACAGCTCAAAATAAGAGGTAAGAAATAAATAAATTATGTACCTGCTCAAAAACCAAGTCGATGCAAAAAGAAAAGGGCTTGGTAGGTTTCGAATTGGGTGACTTTTCTAGCTTTGGCAATCTTATAGAGGGCGCTGCTATGTTCGCGTGTTGGCGTCTTCACAAAATTAAATATTACGTCTCAACGTATTATAAATTGGGTTAATTAATCAAGTCTTAACTTTCTACAATTAATAAAAGATTTTCAATAAATGTTCCCTCCTTAGAAGAAGAAGACTTAGAATGATAGTTGACACAAACGAGGTAAGTCTAAAAAATTGCGACGGATCGTCGCAATTTTCATTTTGAGCCGTTAGTACAATACTTCAAACGAGACGGAAAGCAGCTCTCACATAAAAATATAAAAATGATGTGTTGTGCGGTGCAAGGATGTTTAAACACCAGTAACCGGAAAAATAATACCGCAAATATCTCATTCCACCGGTAAGTACTAATATTCCGTTTGTAATTTTGCCTAGAACAGTCATCAAAACACATAAATAAATTTAAAAATTTCGTCCACCATTTTCGTGAAAATGTTGCTATGCACTGGGAAAAAAATACCCAGGTTTTGTTACTTAGTACTTAGGTATATAAAAATAGTAGAGGAGAGAGTGGAATTCCCTCAAGTTAGGACTTGGGAATCAAACTGCGCGAAATATCACAGTTTTAGAATTTTCAGTCACTCGACGATATTCTGAGTAGATACAAGATGTAAACTCAATTTACTATTTTACAAAGAAAATTACAATCAATGAATGGAAACAATTAGAACTAGTATTTACAGTTGAAACAATTGAGCTAACTGCAGCCTGTAGCAAACAATCTAGAGGCAGCTCAACTTATCGATATCAATACCAGTCGTAGCGTCCCCGTTACGCTGGTTGCATTGCCGCGCTGTATGGCAATGCTGGTGCGCTGCGCCAAATACTCACCAGCTCTCGGGTCCCGCGCCGCCGCTTTGACCCGACGCTCAGATATTTTTAAAATTCCGGAAAACCTCGATACCGCACGGACCTAGACCTCTCTCGGCTCCAAGGGGAGCAAATGCAATAAACTCAAATTTAAATTGCAATCCATCCCATCACCATAACTGTAGCAATACTTGCACGTGCTCATGTTCTTTTTTAGGGTTCCGTAGTCAACAAGGAACCCTTATTGTTCACCACGTTCGTCGATCCGTCCGCAGCTTAGTCCAGAGACTATTAGTACTAGAATGCTGTAATATGTCTAAGTTGGGCATTATTATTTGTGAAAAAAATGCTAGTAGTAGGTGGAGTGATTTTAAAAGGAAAACTACACAGTTTTAGTATGCTTTACTAGTTGAGTACCTAATAGTCATCCTAATCAACTTAAAAAATGTACTTTGGTAGGTATGTGTAATACAGGTAAATAAGTTGGTTTAGATAGGCCATGAACCGTGTAACTACTTACACTGCACGTGGCCGAACACGCACTTGACCGTCTATTTTAAATTATTGTTCCGAAAATGATCGGAGCCGATCTTATTTTGCAGACTTGGAGTAAAACCTTTTTGTCATTTGACCTAGGTAGAATGATAGTAACCATAGGTACTGGCTGATATTTCGTAAAATTAAAAAAAAAACAAGACGTTGGAAATGGATTTTCATAGTTTCTTTTTAGATTTTTTATAATTGACAATAAACTATTGACACCTTCATTAAATTGTAATAATGTAATATCAAAAATAAAAAGGTAGGTGATAAAAACAATGAAGTATTTTCATAATGGGAACTTTGCTTCAGTTACCCAATTTTTTAGGAAAAATGCTATTCACTTGCAACATTCAATCATATGAATGTGTGAGTGAGGGCACTGTATTTACGAGCTGTCAAAACACACATGGATCGGTTTTTGGTTACACAAATTGTCAAATTGTTGAATGACACTATCCCTCTGCTGAGACAGCAGCGAGTTTTTACTCTATGGTTCCCTCATTAAATATTATCGAATGAACTGGTGATGACTAGTTCACAATGTTCACATTCCCTATCAATAAAGATGGCGCTAGTGAGACGTTGTTACAATAACTTCTCAATTTTCTGTTTTTTGCTGTAAAATACTAACTGAAAATCAATAAAAAGTTTTCAAAGGATTAAAATATGTTTAAACTATGTATAAAAAGCGCAAAAAGTTAATTAAGTACAGTACCTAAATAGGGAAGTACCATCAAAAGTTTCAGATCACGCAAACGGTATTTTTTGTAAGGCATAAATAGAACTAAAATTATATAATTTAAGGCGAATAGTAGGGTGGATAGTGGCGCCACTACATATTTAATTTTATAATTACGTTATACAAAGGAATTATCAAGAAATCGGACCGCGCGTAGACGATATCTATCATAAGCTTCTTTTAAATGTAAGTAGGTATCTGTAATAGTTTTGTTTTGTGTTATTCAATCAAAAACCTTGTTTAGAGAGCTTGGTGGCCACCAATAGCAACTAAACTCTTGAAACAAGTATCTGCCTAAATAATACAGTACAAAACTATTAAAGATATATTTAAAAAAAGCTTATGATAGATATCGTCTACGCGCGGTCCGATTTTTTGATAATTCCTTTGTACCTATAACGTAATTATAAAATTAAATATGTAGTGGCGCCACTATCCACCCTACTATTCGCCATAATGGGGAATTTACTGTGGTTAGTATTATAATATCTGTTTACGGAATTAAAGTAAGGTGCTGTGGTACTTGTAATTTTCGCTTTTTACGCTAGAGCTTGCGTTGTTCCCTGTCCGCACTATAGAGGCGCTGTACCAAATTGTACAATATATTAATTTATGACATTTAACCTGAGTTTAAAATAGATATACGTATTGTTTTTGGTTAATTTATTTTATAATTTTTTGACGTGACAACGTCTTATAATTCGATAGAGCCGGCTGCACGCACGAAAAAACATGTCGTCATGCGGCGTTACCTCGTCATGCGGCGTTACCTCGCTCTGAGGCGTTTCATGTAAGGCTTGAAGTGCAAGCGAGAGCGCTCGACATCCGTCTCTCTCCTACTTGAGTGAGCGATGTGTCTACGTTGTCACGTTCAATTATCGTCAGTGAACCGACTTTACAGACAACCAATTTTTTTTTTCTTATTGTGTTTCAAGGTGTCGGTGACCTAAATGCAGCCCTCAGCAGAATACCAGCGCTACAGCATGGCGACATGCTGGAGCAGCTATGGGCCATTTCTCTGCCACAATAATATGTTACTCATGCATGTAGGTATTTATATTTATGCAACTTATTGTAACTTCATTTTTCACTCATAACATAACCACTTTGTATCGTTTTTTAGTATTAAGTGCTTTTAATTTTCAATGTTTGGCTTTATTGTGGTTTATGAGAAATAAACAAATTTCATTTCATTTCAAATTGTATGGAAAAATTAGACGTCATGAGCACGTCTCGTAACTAACGTCAAATAGACTCGCCCATCTGATTTATAAATTCCATATCCCATACTACTTAATAATTATAAAGAGGAAAGATTTGATTGTTTGTATTGAATAGGCTCCGAAGCTACTGGACCGATTTGAAAAATTCTTTCACCGTTAGGAAGTTTACTTTTCAGGGAGTGACGTAAGCTATATTTTATCCCGGAACTCCCACGGGAACGGGAACTACGCGCGGGTGAAACCGTGAGGCGATCGTTTAGTTTACAATTAAAATTGTTTAATCTGTTTAACAGTCGTTTCTTCCACCCTAGACAATATAACATTAATTACAATTATTTGAGATTTCGTGTAAATTGGCTGAAATATGACGCTGATTTGATATTGGTGTAGGAAAACAATCATGACGATTAAGAGCTTTGCTTCGCACGCGTGCACTGCGTAAACTCATAGGGTGACCTTCTTTTGTAGCATGTTTTGTGGTTCAGAAACGGATCGGACGGATGTACTTATAGTACCTACCTACCTACGAAGTTTAATAACTACCTAGTCTATGGACGGATGTACGATGTACCTACCAACTTGCGATTTTCCCGTGCGTGATCACTTGATCAGTGTTGCCAACTGTACCAGTAGCTACATCTTTGTTTTGTTTTATTTAGGAAACAAACAGTTAAATTAAAAAAGAATACCTAGAATTAATACAAAAACCAATAAGTGTTTCCACCGTTAAAAATAGTACACTTGTAGTGGCGTTTAGACGTGTGTGACTTATAACACCCCTGTCTTTTTGCGTCGGGGGTCAAAAATGTCGATGTTGATATCTTTAATACATCAGTGAGTAATTCATCAGTGGGGAAATCTGGAATTAATTTTTTTAACTTCCATTTTTCCCCCTTAAGGGGGATTGTCAAGGGGGAAAAATGGAAGTTAAAAAAATTCAAGTAGTCAATTATCGATTTTGATAATTATTTCGCTCTTGTATAGAGAATAATCCCCAGGAAAAAATATTCGCTGTTTGTTTCCTAAATAAAACAAAACAAAGATGTAGCTACTGGTACAGTTGGCAACACTGATCAAGTGATCACGCACGGGAAAATCGCAAGTTGGTAGGTACATCGTACATCCGTCCATAGACTAGGTAGTTATTGAACTTCGTAGGTAGGTAGGTACTTTATGTACATCCGTCCGATCCGTTTCTGAACCACAAAACATGCTACAAAAGAAGGTCACCCTATGAGTTTACGCAGTGCACGCGTGCGAAGCAAAGCTCTTAATCGTCATGATTGTTTTCCTACACCAATATCAAATCAGCGTCATATTTCAGCCAATTTACACGAAATCTCAAATAATGTTATTAATGTTATCTTGTCTAGGGTGGAAGAAACGACTGTTAAACAGATTAAACAATTTTAATTGTAAACTAAACGATCGCCTCACGGTTTCACCCGCGCGTAGTTCCCGTTCCCGTGGGAGTTCCGGGATAAAATATAGCTTACGTCACTCCCTGAAAAGTAAACTTCCTAACGGTGAAAGAATTTTTCAAATCGGTCCAGTAGCTTCGGAGCCTATTCAATACAAACAATCAAATCTTTCCTCTTTATAATTATTAAGTAGTATGGGATATGGAATTTATAAATCAGATGGGCGAGTCTATTTGACGTTAGTTACGAGACGTGCTCATGACGTCTAATTTTTCCATACATAAACCACAATAAAGCCAAACATTGAAAATTAAAAGCACTTAAGGGGGATTTGTCAAGGGGGAAAACTGGAATACCTAACTCAAATAATCCCTTGCTTGAAACTAGTATCGTACAGGGTATACAAATTCATTGATCTTCACCAGTTACGAAAGGAAAACCGCGGTTTCGTACGTAAGAGAGAAGAAGAGACAAAGAAGTATTTAATCGCTACTGGTTTCGACAAAAAGTTTTTAGTGGCAATTGGTTACGAACCTCCGGTTTCGTACGCGGCCGAATGAGAAAATACTTACTATTTAAAAATTTTACATTGAGGCAGAAGGGGGGAGTTTTCAAAATAAAATTGTAAAAAATAGCCATTTCCTTTAATTTTCAATAATTAATTTCTTTGCAAAGATTGACTCTTATCAGAAACTGAATCCGTTCGTGCAAAAATACAGACTGTCATATTTTTTGAAAAATCGATCTGGTCGATTTCCTGCAAAAGTACAAAAAAACTAAATACATATGTAGGTGCTTATGCAGTTTTTGTTTTCTTATAAATCGAGGCCATGACTTCTTTCGCGACATTTCTTTAACTCTCATGGTTTTGTATTGGGCCATCTGCTATTAGGTATCTCAAAAAGTCTGTATATTAGGTACTTCCTACCTACCTACTATTTTGTTTTATTTCGTCTAGTATAAATGTTGTAAAAACAGTATAAAACTTGTAAACCTCTATGTTCTTGCTTCGATACCTGACCTGACCTATTCGTATTATGGTAAGGTAAATGTAAGGGTAAAAATATTCATATCAATTTTCTAAGTGTACGTTTATTGTATTTATGGAAATAAAGAAATTTTGAGTATTTGATTTTTGAAATTGGTGTCGTTGGGAGCCAACACAAAGAATATGAGGTAAGGAGGTCGCATTACAAAACCTGTCCGAAGAGGCTCTATCACTCGCAGTATTTACCTAAGATAAGCTCTCTTCTTATTTATAAACTGTGAGGTGCGCTTTAATTTAAGCCATAGAAATCTAAATAACAAGGCTAGATTTCTATGATTTAAGCGTTTATGCCTAGGTCACATTACGTTTTTAGCCTGGATTTTTAATGTGAAGGTAGGGAAATTAGCACCTAGGTAACACTAAAATGAGAAAACCCGATGTGCTATAAAAATGCACTGACATCAGAATCAGGGTCAATGCGTTCCATTTTCAAAATATTATCTGAAGCCTTTTGTTTTTTTTTTTACATAATGACGTTGGTTCGGTGCTTTTATTAGAGCGTTTTCTACCGCCCCAGAGCTTTACCACTATTATTGTTGATTGTGTTGTTTGATTAAGAGATTTAAGTCCAAAGTCCAATGTGCTCTTTGGACTCTGGCCTTCGGCCACTTTCTTCGATGACGCCATAAAGATCTTATAAGGAAATTTGGCATCCTTCCGGCTGACGATGACGCTTTCTTTCTCTGACCAAAGCTCCACGGATAAAATATAAGTTGACCGGAATCAGTGCATCGAAGCGAAAACTAACTGTTGGGAAAGTAAATTACATTGCTTGGCGAGCGCAGCAAGGCAGTATACTCAGTGAGACCGCAGTCGCCTAGCGGTCAAGGCGAACGCCGTGTGCCTACAGCTTTTATTTAAAAAAAAAACCTAAAAAGCGCGCGCCCGCGAACTGTCAAAAAAGGTTCTTTATGTCGCACGATCGAAACTCAAACTTTTTTTAATTAGAAAAATATCGAAGTTGATCAACGTCTTTTAGCACAAATAACTGTTATTCCTCAGTGTCGGATAATGAGTTCGATGTGATTGTGAGAGTACCTACCTACCTACTAGCCGTCAGACAGGTGAATATAAAAATCAATCACTTTATTTTAATATGCGCTCCGTTTCCTGCCAACTTTTTCGTTACGTTCCATATTCAAATTTACTGATACACTTTTGTTTTTACCGTTATATTTTTCGCGTATCCTGAATAAAGAGTTATTAAAAGTAGTAAAGTGTGGGTAAATACGAGTTTTTCTGCAAGCTATCAGTGCGCAGTCGAGACGATCGGGAATAACGGCCTGTAATCATAGGTTGTTGCTCTTCCTACTGCGCCAGCGCGGGCTGACTGGCCGAGGAAAGCTGTCGCCATAATTAACAAATGCCAAGGAACTATTAAAGCTAACTAACATACCTAAAGGTTTCTAGTGCTTTATACTAGACCTAACCAGATTAAGAGCCATATGGTAGAGCCCAAGGCTCTATATTGCTAGTTTTTCTACCCAAATAAAACTTTATTTAGAAGTGTTTTAATATACAAAGTAGTGTGTAGTGTAAAAATTATTGAAGCTTTTTCATGTTCCGAAAGCCTAAATATGACTCTTACGGCCTCTAACGACCCCACAAAAACACTATCATCATTATTATCCAAATCACAAAGAGCTTAAAACCACATATTTCAAACAACAAAAGCTCCGCAAACAAAGAAAGCTAATCTAAACAGTTTATCTGCAAGGATGTAAAACTTAGAAATGCTTAGAGCGTTATCTCAGTCGAAATGTAGTTTCTACGCGTCCGTCTTGTAGGTGAACGAATGTAGGTCAGTGAAATGATCGAAACAAGGTCCCGTTCGGAATCCGACCCGACGTCCACGACTGACCGATTTTGTCGTCACCGAACGGCTGACATTCTTTTTATTATTACCTACAGATTTGATTTACGAAAACTTTCTTTTTGGATCAGTTTCAATTCTAGTTGACTGGGTATTTTGAATTTGGAATAGGTTCGTTGGCCTACTTTGCTGGTAACGAAACAGACTGCGAATAAGTAGACATTTGAGGAGACTGTACGAGTCATAGAGTAAAAACACGCACTTTTAAGGTAGGTAGGTATTTTAATAAGATACTAAAACTGAATTAGGTAGGTACTATAATAAATTTTACCTACGAGTATTTTGAGAAGTAGCTACGAAGGTAGGTGTTAACGTCTGAACAGATCCCTGTTCAAATAACTTTTGTTCATCTTGTAGTTTCTGTGTACCTGCTTTCTTTTGTATGAATCAGTGTTCAAATTATGAATCATCTTACTTGAAGTCAGATCCTCAAAAATTAATAAGTATTACATAAAGCTCTCAAAACTGTAAAAAGCTCATAAAAGTACGGTACTTATTTGTGGTTCAATTAGTAACAGTTCGTTACATAACGGAAAAATGCAAAAATAAACAATCATCACATAAAAAGAATCCAATCTGCATTTCTTTTAATTAAACATCAACGGCAGTAATTGGCGATCGCATTCTACCATAATTTCTTTTTAAATTATTTGTGGAATGATCCGTGTATTATTCTGCCAGGCCAATAATACGTAATGGTTTTATTTGAATGTGGAATACATGTAGGAATTTAATTGGGCTGGAAGATGTGAGATAAGCTGGTTTTGAGGTCATTGACTCTATGTAGAGCTTTCTTTGGCGAGAAAGTAGGGATTTGCGCTTTTTAAATGTAGGTAGAACATCGACATAAAGTAGGTAGAAGTGTAGCAACATGGATAGACCTTGATTGGATAGATAAAGAAAAGTTAAAAGATTTTCTAAGCTCCTTGTATTAAATCCATAGGTAGTAAAAGGGAGTGACGATTTAAGGGGAATCCGAGCTGAATGGATACCTATCGAAGAGATAGCTACTTCAAAAGAAAGTCCTTGAGAGACAAATACCGAACATTGATTATGTATACCAGCTGATGGTAACACAAAGTTCAAAGCTTTTATGTAGAACCTCCTTGGTCGTAATGGACTTTTCTCTTTTGTATTAACTGTCAATATTGTCTTACTTGTGTAAAACCTTATTCCTATTTGAAAAAAGAACAACAAAAACTGACTGACTATAAATTATCAAAGAACTTTAGAAGAATAGTTTAAAACTGTTCGGATACACACCTACGAATAAGTTGATGGAAGGCAGAAGAGAATAAGTTGATGGATTTTGACTCTATCAAAAAGCTCAGCCAATAATTTGCCAAAGCAATACGCTACCTACACGATCTTACATTTCCGTAAGCTGCTCTTATAATAGTTTCCTCTATAGGCCATAAAATCTGTATTTTATTGCCATAGCCGCCTTAACACCTATCTTAATATTTTATTGTTTATGCAAACGCCCGCATGGTTTACCGTTAAACGGTTATCAGAGAAACGTAATGTGATACTTCCTATTATGTAATTTACTTGCTCATGGATTTACACGCAGTATTGTGAAATAAAATGTTAAAAAGTACCAGTCATAGAGTAAAAACTAGGTACCAGTTTTTAGCTAAATATATACTTAACATAGGTATACCTACTTGCATAATTTATTTATTAATTTTTATTATGAAAATCGTACATTTAAAACATATAGGTACTTAAACACAAAGATTCCCGCTATAAATATAGGTTACTGGCTGTATGTACCTACCAACTGTGATTACCTAAATACCTACTGAACTTCCATTCTTAAATTCCTAATTCAAAACGAAATCAATCGGTCATTCGTTACCATTTGAAAAAATTATTTGGAACTTATTTATTACTAGACGATCGCCTCGCGGTTTCACCCGCGTAGTTCCCGTTCCCGTGGGAATTCCGGGATAAAATATAGCCTATGTCACTCCCTGAAAAGTAAGCTTCCTAACGGTGAAAGAATTTTTCAAATCGGTCCAGTAGTTTCGGAGCCTATTCAATTCATACAAACAAACAAACAAACAAAAAATCAAACCTTTCCTCTTTATAATATTATAGTATAGAAAAATAACTAAACCAAAGAGAAAAGCAGACTGATTTTCCTGTTTATTGACCTCAAAATTCGAGTGCTTATCCATCAATTATTTCTAATCTAAAAACAATCGAGCAGCAATTTCGAGGTAGATGCGAACAATTTCGCACTTTGATTCTTGAGATAATTGGTGCAAAAAACAACATAACATGGTAGTCTGTTCTTATCTTTGAATTGAAATGAGTTTTTGAAATTAGAACCAACCAAGTCCCAATAAGGTCGTGCGATTATTTTTACAACCTTTTCTGAAGAACGGTGTATTCTATATTTTAAGAAAAGTATAAATTTTTATTAGGTAAAAGTAAATTTTTTTATTAGGTACCTACACAAAACACATAGCAAAAAATCAAAGAAAAACGAACTGGCTTTGTTGAGTAACAAAGAAAATTACAATCAATTAATTAATAGAAACAAATTAGAACGAGTATTTACAATTTTGAATCAATTGAGCTAACTGCAGACTGTTGCTAATAATCAGTCAATCTATCTTTGTTGTTCGACTCTCAGCTCAAATATTACGACTCAATAGACAAAACAATAATTCATTTGTTATTTTGGTATTAACCTCTCAAATAAGCTTTCCATTTGTTATTTTGGTATTAACCTCTCAAATAAGCTTTCACACAATTTATCTTTCCTAGAATCAAAATAACGGTGTACCGCACATATTTCGCCCTGAACGCAACATTGCATTTTTAATCTATTTTCCTCATCCCAGCGAGCATGTTTCGTGGGAAGGTTTAGGGAGGCCTTTCCCAGCAGTGGGACAGTATAGGTTAACAAAAATAGGCACGTAATAGTGCTAATGCGCCTGTGATCTCTATCTATCCGAATGGAGATAATGGTATAAATGTGAATATTTTTCAATTCAAATCCGAAAATCGAATCACTTTCTTTCGAATATCGATCAAGTGCAAAAATGTGGCAGTTTTCAGGTTGTCTATGAAATTTATACAGGGTGACTAGTTTATTTTAAGATCAGTCTTCTATTCGAATTTTAAATAATTTTTATTGATGCGTCGATATGTTTTTTTCGAAACTAATAATTGCGCCGTGTCCTGACCTTCCCTTACTTTGTTTAGTTCTATTATCTTCTCTCTTTGCGTAAATTATGTATAATATAATATAATAATCAAGTAAAATAAGATTTTCCCTTCGATTCACCAATACAAGTAATCCAACTGGTCCTACCGGCTCTAACTGTATTCCGACTTCCTATGCCTACATACCTGTAATACTAGTGTAGGTAAGATGTAGGTGACAGACAGTAGGAAATAATTAGTAGTTACCGTTGGTTTAGAAACACACACATATTGTATGTGTGATATACCCAACCCACACACACGTAGAGTTCTTCCATTCTAAAGTCGGGTGGCCTGCGAAAAGATAATGAGCGGGAAATGAGAGATGGGTTTGCGGAGTTAATTACAACGCTATCTGCTCGGTCACTCCTTTCCGTTCGAGTATCTTTCGGTTCGATCACTCCTTTCCGAAAAAAAAAAATTATAAGACCTACCAAAAAAAAAAACAAAAAAATATATACACTTGCTAAAAAAGAGCATTTTAGCTAAACCCAAGGACCGAGGGGTCGTCACTCCTCGAGTTGATGCCGGGGTAAAGAAGCCAAGTTTCGAGGCCCCCCTCCGTGCCCCCACAAGGGCCGGACAGAAGTTCAGTCACTCCTTTCCGCTCGACAATAAATTTTTGTGTGGAAATACAAGTATGCAGTTAACTCTTGCGAGTTAAAATGGGTCCGCTCCGCTCGCGGTGGAAACCCAGTTTGAAGTTGCGGCATTTAAGCACTAAAATCACTTTTAGACGAATGTTAAAAGTGGGATGCACATATTATGGATTGATCGGTACCCACGAGTGTAACTTCTATTTGAACCAACAAAGTTGATAACAGAAATTATCATATATCATTTATATATAAATCATAAAACTCGCTGTGCCCTCAACTAGGCTACACAAGATTAATGTATTTTTTAAAGGGCAATGTATACGCTTCTACAACAAAATTCCAAGTGATTTGCAAAAATTTTCAATAAATAAATTCAAACAAATTGTCAAACATATCCTTTGTAAAAAGGCTTACCTATTATAAAATATCAGATTATCTAGAGGTTAAAAAGCTTGGGACGAGTTTCGCTCCAGCTCGAACACTAACGCCCTAACAAGGTAAAGGTTTCTTATTCGCTTCTTTACTTTACCTTAAAAAGATTGAAGTGAACAATAAATCAAAGTGATCACTTTATTTCCTAGTTTTACTTATGTAATTTGAATTTTTGTGACTTGTTCAAGAGTCCTGTAAGGTCTAAAGAAAATAAAGCACTTTGTAGGTAGGTATATTTGATTCCTATATTTGATATTATAGGACATTACTAAACGACAAATCAAATACCGACAAATCAAAATTATATTGAAAAAAACATTAGCCCCTTTAATCACAGAAATAGGGTGAATAATTCAGGATGGATTGTGTAACGCGGAATGCGTTTAAATTTTTTAGTGTCTAGAGTCGCTATCTCTACCGTCGCGTCGCGTCGATTTGAATTTTTCTTTATTGTTATTTTTTGTTGAAAAAACTCGTCTACATACCACATTGCATGCAATAAAATGTTTATGAATAAGTACAAAAAAATACTTATAAACTTAATGTGTTAAGCCCATATTTTCGTACCTTATGCAACATTATAATTTTATTATAACAGAGTATTTATGACCAGACTATTTTATTAACAAAACCTTATTATTTCCAGGTCATCCAACAATGCACCTGCAGCAGTCATAGCACAACACAAACCATGGGTCCCCCTCTCTCCTGGCCCTACAGCCAGGCAGACAGACAGAGTGACTATAGATATCGAAGTGTAGTTAAAATAATTGACAGTTGTCGAGCGATATGCGTGAACTTTTCGTTCGCGTTAGTTTTTGTTCAATTAATGTTAAGTTTGCAATATGTTAGGGCTGGACCCGTTGTTTTTAATATGGAGTATTCGCAAGGTAAGATGCAATTTTTTATTTCAGTTCAGTTCAGTTATTTATTTATAAGAAAATTTTCTTACACGTCAAACTAACAGAATAATGTCATAGACGAATTTTCTAAACTTATAACGGATTTTAAGGTTCACCAAAATAAATTTACAATTTTGACTCTAAATATACGTAGCATTCACCAAAATTTCGACCTATTTCTAGCATATTTCAGTAGTTTAACCATTGAAATAGACGCTATAGTACTAACCGAATGTTTTACTTCCAAATATAATCCACCGAGCTGGTCTGGTTACAACGAGTATTTTACGAAAAATAGTATTAATAAAAACGACGGCGTGGTCGTGTACATACGTAGTTTGCATTCTTCAAACGCAACCGAGCCTAGTATAGAAGATGGTAACTGCCTTATCGTTGAAGTCAACAAACAGTTTAGTCTTATATGTTCATATCGACCACCGTGCTTCAGTAATCCATCGCGCTACCTACAAAGCCTAGATAATATTTTAAAACAAACAAAATATAAAAGTAATATTATATTCACTGGCGACATAAACATAAATATACTTCCCATGCCTGTTTTAAGCACACATGCCTGTGATTACTTAAACCTCATGTCAACTCACGGACTAGCACAAGGAATCAACATACCGACACGCTCTAACACCTGTCTTGACCATTTTATGTTGAAAACAGAAAATAATTGGATAAGTTTTGTCCTCAATGAGCTAACAGATCACTCACCAATCCTTCTAGCTATCGATAGCTGCAAAACAGATAAGCCACAAAAGTTGACGAAAAACAAAACAAATGTGTATGCTGTTTGCGAAAGTCTAGCACAATTATCATGGACTGAATTATATACGTTGAATGATCCAGACTCTATCGCCCTTAAACTTGTTTCCGCTATTCAAACAACGATAGAAATCAACACGGTGGTTAAGAATGTGCCCAGTCGGAAAAGAATATTGAAACCATGGATAACAAAAGAAATATTGAAAAGCATAAGAACTAGAAACAAACTACAAAGACAACACAAAAATGATCTAAAAAATAAAGAGACTAAGACAACTTACCTAAACTATAGACAAAAATGCAATAAACTAATAAAAACACTCAAAAACAAATACTATGAAACCCAATTCAACATCAATCGTGGTGACATAAAAGGGACTTGGACATTAATTAAAGAACTCTGCGATTATAACAAACAAAATAAAACGATCTCAAGTGAGCTACTCGAAATAAAGAACACACCTAAAGAGTCACTAGACGTTGTAAATAACTACTTTACAACAATAGGTAGCGATCTTGCTAATGAAACAATGAAGAAATTAAACACCACAGACACTATTCTCTCATCTAATGTACACTCTCCTAACTATGCTACAGATTCCGCCGACTCTATGTCATTATTCTTGACGGACCCCGAGGAAGTTTTAACGACAATATCTCGCCTTAAATCCAACACCTGTCCTGGTGAAGACAACATCTCTACAACTGTTATAAAGACCTGTGCTCTGCCATTAGCTGAACCAATTGCGTACTTATGCAACACGAGTTTTTCGAGCGGAACATTCCCACAAATCTTTAAAAACGCACTTATTACACCAATATTTAAGGCGGGAGATAAATCTTCTCCAGCCAATTACCGACCTATTGCTCTTCTCACAGTGATATCAAAAATACTAGAAAAAATAGCAAACAAAAGGCTCATGTCATACCTGGAAACCTATAATAAACTAGCCCGCAATCAATATGGCTTTCGATCACGTCGGTCTACTGACGATGCAGTGCTGACACTGACTTCCTCTATTGCTAAGCATCTTGACGGAGGTGAGAAATGTATCGGTGTCTTTTTGGACCTCCAAAAAGCATTCGATACAGTCTCGATTCCCATTCTGCTGGCAAGGCTTGAAAGAATTGGCGTACGTGGGTTAGTGCACTGCTGGTTTAAAGACTACCTTACCAACCGAAACCAAATAGTAAGAGTTGGAAACCACAAAAGTCAAAGTGCACCCTGTTCCTATGGTGTACCACAGGGGAGTACACTTGGACCCACCCTCTTCTTAGTGTACATCAACGAACTGTGTGCAATTCATCTGGAACACGGGAATGTATTCATGTTCGCAGATGACACTGTACTTCTTTTTCATGAAGCCTCATGGAGCGAGGTTAGTGTTAGTACTGAAAGAGGTCTGTCCAGGGTCACTGCATGGCTTGAGGATAATCTCCTGTCCCTCAATATAATGAAAACAAAATATTTATGTTTTAAAAAAACCAAGGCTGGTTCTCCTCCCAGTTCTCTTCGTATTATTGCTCACTCCTACCCATGTAATCGGCTAGTAGGAGATGCCACAACACACGTATGTAGCTGCAACCCTCTCTCATGCGTGCAAACGATAAAATACCTCGGTGTTACGATTGATGACAGACTCACGTGGGTTCCTCATATAGACGCCGTTTCAAAGAGGATCAGGAGATTAATCATCGTCTTCAAAAAACTTAGAGACGTCGCTGATCACAACCTCTTGATGCAAACCTACAAATCCCTAGCAGAGTGTGTAATTAGCTACTGTATATGCTCATGGGGTTGTGCCGCGAAGACACATCTAATAAAGGTAGAGCGAGCTCAGCGCGCTCTGCTTAAAGTTGCGATGTCTCTATCATATAGATACTCAACTACTGACCTATACAAAAAATGTAACGTCCTGTCTGTCAGAAAATTATTCGTCTACAACTCCATAAAGCGATACCACATAGAAACCGTCCCCACTCTGCCTCCTTCAAACAAACGATTAGACAAGTGCCCCGTTCCAAGTTATCACTGTGAAATTGCTAGGAGACACTATAATCGACTTGCTCCAACCCTTTATAATAAAATTAACGTAAAAACTAAAATTAAATCACTGACAAAACATAAGCTAAAACGCTGTGTCATCGAGTGGCTTAACGGCTATGACTACGATGGTGTAGAGTTACTCCTAAATAAAATGATCTAAAGTTTATTAATCTGAAAAAGTCACAGGTCCCGTAAAATAAAAAATAAAAAAAAATAATAATAATAAGTAGGTATTTATATTAATAATCAACAGCGCTATAGGCACTTAACTAACATGCACAAGTAATTACATAACAAGTAGGTAACCAACAAGTGATAATCACACTGCAATAGTTAGCAATAACCTCTCAGAATATTTAACAATAATATATATATATATTTTGTTATCTATCAGGTTCACCGTATACTTATATTATAGCTTTATTAGAAATAAAACAATTAACGCTTATTATAAACTCGTGCCAAACGCAGAGAATTGGTGTCCAGTAAATCTTATATAGTTCTCCACAAATATGTATACCTACTCTACCTACTCATTGTTATAGTAACTAAACTAGATATTAATTAGATGTATAATTATTTAAGTAGGTACTTACTTCTAGTTAAAATATGGGAAGAAGCTGTTCTCCTGTAACACAGCTAAATTGTAGCTACCACAGGAGACAGAGCTCTAACTTTATTTGTTACAAATATTTTTTAAAATAAACGATTTTGTATTTTGTATTTGTATTTGTATTTGTAATGTAAAAACTAAGTACAAATAATTGTCCTTGGTAATCTTACCAAGAGTATTTAAATATTAATGTACTAATCATCATACTCTATTCAACAACCTTAAAAGCTTAGTAGTATCACAAATCTTCTGAAATCTATGGTTAGATGAGTAATATTCCATTTTGAAACAAACCTTTTTTAAAAAGCTGGTAACAGGTACGATTGAATGATTGGTAATGCTGCAGGTCAATTCAGATGTGAAGAGAATTCGTGAGGGAATTCGCTTACTTTTTTCACCCCTCGTGACTTTTTCTTTTGTGCTTTGTTCGTAATTAAAATGTAGCCAAAGAGCGGCGAACATAGTAGGTATATTTGACACACTTACGAATTAATTATTTACCCCGCTGCAGAGGCAAAATGTATAAAATACCTTTTCACAAAAAATATCTCACAGAGTTAGAACGATATCTAAAGCGTTTGGTACCTACTAGATTATAATAGAACCAATAGTGACACCTCATTACTTAATTTGTTATTTTCATCTCGAGTTGTTCAAAAAGAAAATAAATTTAAAAAACTCATCTCCGATGGATTGGTATTGCATGTTTGAGACATGTTTTCACTTTTTTAATTTCACAGATTTAGCATTTCGTTTTACACTAGGCTTAGTCACGCTCCATCTATTGTCAGAATTATTTACACTTTTGTTTTCTACTTTCTTTTGAAAGCTTAATTTAGTCTTGTGACGTGAGGGTTAAGCGACTCAAATACTTTGACATATCGATGAGTCAAAAAGTAGCTGAGATTTTCATAGTATAAATAATATATGTTTTTTTGATTGATTGGTGAAGTGACCTTGAAAATAGCTACTTACCTAAGTAAGTAAGTACCTAGTATATCAAAAAATTATTGATAATTGATTAATTTTGGATAGGCACTTTAATTATTAATTTATTTATTTACGTATTACTATTAGTACGCTGTATTCCTCGACCTCAGCCGTGCCTTCGATACTTTGAACCATAACCGTCTTTGGGGAAAGCTGCGAGATGGCTCGGACATCCCGGCTGACGTTGTTGATCTCCTTGAATTCTGGTATCAGAATCAGACCAACAGCGTCAGGTGGGGCGCTGAGCTATCGGACAACTACCAGCTTAGTTGCGGTGTTAGACAAGGGGGGCTATCTTCTCCAGACCTATTTAACTTTTACGTTAACGCCTTGATCGAGGAGCTGAGCAGTACCCCGGTGGGGCTCAAATTGGATGGCAGGTATGTCAACAATCTGAGCTATGCCGATGATATGGTTCTGCTCAGCCCGTCGATCAAAGGTTTGACAAAGTTGCTCGCGATCTGTGAGAAATATGCAAAGGACCACGATCTAATCTACAATGCCAAAAAGACGGAAATGGTTATATTTAGATCAGGAAAGGGGCCGGAGAACGTTCCAGAAGTCTACATTGGAGGGCGGTCTATTAAAATAGTAGAGAGCTTTAAATACCTAGGACATATCGTAACAGCAAACTTAAAAGATGACAGTGACATAGAGCGTCAGCGAAGATCATTGTGTGTCGTTGGCAACATGATAGCCAGAAAATTTTTTAACTGTTCGCCAGACGTGAAAATTTCCCTTTTCAAGTCATACTGTCAGTCTTTCTACACATGTCAACTTTGGACAGAGTATACCAAAAGATCGCACGATGGTATCAGAGTGACGTACAACAACGTTTTCAGGCACCTCATGGGACTGAAGCGCTACTGCAGCGCTTCAGAAATGTACACTGAGTCCCGTGTTGACTCTTTCCATGCCATCCAAAGGAAGAGAATTGCCTCGTTTATGTCCAGAGTTGATATGTGTAAAAACTCAATTATTAGGAGTATGGCAGATCGTCTGATTTTGTCTGATATGTACAAACGGTGGGTGGCTATTGCCACCTAGAATATTTTTATATTATTATTATTATTTTTTTGACGTAGGTACCTTAAGTAGGTACCAATTTATATTTTTTATTTTGTATTTTTTGCTTTTTTTGTATTTGTTTATGTAATCACTTGTAACTATTACATTTTGTACCTATGTAAACTGGATCTCGTGTCTGAAATAAAGATTTATTATTATTATTATTATTATTATTATTATTAGGTTTGCTGATTAGCTGCAGAAACTTAAAAACCCGTGAAATTCTGGGCGTTAATACAAGATTGGTTGTCTGTAAAGTCGGTTTACTGACGATAGTTGAACGTGACAACGTCTTAAGAAAATACTGATGGAATGGTAGCATTTGATACTCGATCAAAACATCTAAATGTACTATAGTATAGCAGCTGTCCACGCAGACGCATCGCTCACTCAAGTAGGAGAGAGACGGATGTCGAGCGCTCTCGCTTGCACTTCAAGCCTTACATGGAACGCCTCAGAACGAGGTAACGCCGCATGACGTCATGTTTTTTCGTGCGTGCAGCCGGCTCTATCGAATTATAAGACGTTGTCACGTCAAAAATATCTGAGATATAACAAATAAATTTGGTTTACAAGTTTGGTTTAGACATTTTCCTTTACCGGAGCTCTTGTTCGTATATTAAATAAATAAATAATACTGGACAATTCACACAGCATCATCTAACCCCAAGCTAAGCAGAGCGTGTTTATGGATATTTAATAGATGGATGACTGATAAACATAAGACAATACACTACATACATAGATTATAGTTTTTAAACACCCCAAACAAACATCTGCAGATCGCACAAACATTTGACGACTTCTATATCGCAGCGGGCGAAGGTCCGCCTGCGACGCAGGAGGTTCCGTGTTCGACTCCCACCTCGGGACAAATGTTTGTAGATATTTGTTCAGTGTGTTCTGGAGGTTTTCTATGTATAATAAAAAAATTATATCTATGTAGTGTATTATATTATGTCTATAAATTATCTAGTACCCATAACACAAGCTCTGCTTAGTTTGGGGCTAGATAATGCTGTGTGAGTTGCCCAGCATTATTTATTTATTTGCCCCAAGGAAAAAATAGTGTAGGTCAAATCTTAAGCCAATGTCGAGCCAAGTGAGCCGTAAACTAAAACAACGTGCAACTGGGTGTGTGTGACACAGATTAATGTGAGCGAGTAGCGAGTGAAAGTATGGAGACAATGCCTAAACGTTCGTAGCTAAGTGGAAAGCAGAGTCTAGACTAGCCTTTATGTCCTTACCGTGCTAAATTTAAGTGGTTACATATCCTTAAAAATCTGTTTCTTATACCGCCATCACTTAAGCAAAAAAAGCGTTTGCTTCACACATCGCGAATCACGATGTATCACTACATAGTATAAAACAAAGTCGCTTTCTCTGTCGCTATGTATGCTTAAATCTTCAAAACTACGCAACGGATTTTGATAAGTTTTTTTTATAGATAGAGTGATTCAAGAAGAAGGTTTATATGTATAATACATGCATAATATAGGAGAGAAGCATTGCACCCGTGCAAAGCCGGGGCGGGTCGCTAGTAAGTAATAAAAAAGTGAGACCTGGTCAATTCAGATGTGAGTGTCTTTTTCATACTATTTATACTAATTATATTAAATTAAAAAAAGCTCTGCAATGCTTCTTTATAAAATTTTATATTAAAATACTTTTAGAAGTAAGAAACAAAACCTAAATTAGCTGTTTTTTTTTTGCAAACCGATATATAACTGATATACACGATAATTTTTTAATTGACTTGTAGTCCAGTACGAAATCAGTAAAAATATCTTAATGATGCCCTCGAAAACCAAAGTAGGTAATGAGTTGAATGACCCATGAGTTATATTCTCCGTGAGTCAGATCTTTCACCTTATGACATGTTGACTGTTATATAAACTCACGCACTGGGTCACACTCACAGTCATGCTGTTTAATTAAGCTGCTACCGGTTCCGTAGTCAAATTACTTCTTAACTCTAGCTTGAACATATTGAAGGAAATCAATAATTTATCATCATCATCAGCCCGTTAACGTCCACAGCTGCCACTCGAGAACCCTTACTCCCCAACGGTTATCAGTTCTAAACATAAGTAATGTGAATCAAATAGTACGTTATTAGCTTTTTTTTGCAAACCACAGAGCCTCTTCTAGTCCCAAGATAAGCAGAGCTTGTCTTACGGGTACTAGATGACAGAATACATTACATAGGTAGATATTTTTAATCATACCTACATAGAACACCCAGAACAAAATATTTGCAGATCGTACATACTTTTGTCCCAGGGCGGCATTCGAACCGGCACTCCTGCATCGCAGGCGGGCGGACCTTCGCCGGTCGTAGTTTTAGCTTATTTGTTAAGGGGAAAAGGTAGGTATATTATGCACAGAATCTGAAAATTTCATGGTCCTCAGTCAAATACTTGTCCAATAAAATTAGTTTCTACAAGGAAATTAGTTTCTACCTACTTTACGTTTCCGTACTCGGTTACGGAGTACCACCTACTTTAGGTTTCCGTACCCGAAGGATGCCAACGAAACCCTATTATTTTCCGCCCGGTACCCTAAAAGCTCAAAAATAGTATGTAAACAAAACTATAACTCAATGAGTTTAAAATGTCAAACGGCTCATAAAAACTGACTCATCGACTTTCTATCAAGGAGTTATGTTATCTCCTTGTCTAATTAGTGACTCATCTGATATGGAGAAACTCGAGAATATTCTTGTATTCTGACTACTTTCCTTACGAATTTCTGCGAACGGTGGTTCGGAGAAATTCGAATTTTCAGGTGTGAAAATTTCACGATTTTCCGTCGAGTATTTTGCTTTAAAAATGATATTTTCTACAAGTTGTTGGCCATTGCAAATAGTCTATAATCAATCGCGGTTAAATCATCTATAAGTTGTAAATAAAAAGAATCGTGGTCCAATCGATCAGCCAGCCGCCCCGGCCATTGCAGCCCCTACAAGTAGATAACTGCCGCCAATAAAAACGGGACACCCTGTATTTGTCTTCAAAGTTAGCTATGGTCGTAATCTGAAACCTACTTGAAGACAAAAGACGGGGAGGTTTAGATTTAGTCTATTATAATTTATAATCCGGTCGATTCAGATGGTATCCGTGAGCATTTTATGTTTAGGTTGTTAAAAAAATGTAGTTTAGTTTATTTATTCAAAAACAATTTACATCGTGTATAAGGTACATAATTTAATTAATAGCATGCAATTATATATACCTATTGTACCTAATTCATCTTTGTTGCCGTCATAATAATTAAATTCGTTTGATAAACTCGTCAACTGAGTAAAAACACCCCTTCAGCAAAAAAAATCTTAAATCATTCTTGAAAATGTTTGGATTGGTAATTGCTTTCATTTCAGTAGGAGGAACATATAATTTTACTACCTGATACCTACTGCCATGCTTTGTTTGCTAGGTACATTAAGCCTCGGATACCTCGAGCTCTGTCTTTTCTTCGTGTCATGAGTTTTTTCGTTCTCTTCTCTGCAGTTTAGTTTTTTGAGGGTTTCGTACAATGTTCATCAGAACAACTATTAAGTATAAGCTAAGCAGGGTTAGAAATTCTAGCTTTTTAAAATATTCTTGAATTAATCAATGAGGTTTTTTTTCTTTTCTTATGTCATGAAAATGCATCCAATGAATAAATAAATAAATAATGCTGGACAATTCATACAGCATTATCTAGCCCAAGCTAAGCAGAGCTTGTGTTATGGGTACTAGATAACTGATATACTTTAATACAATACACTACATAGATAGATATTTTTTATTATACATAGAAAACATCCAGAACGCCCTGGACAAATGTCTGCAGATCGTACAAACATTTGTCCTGAGGCGGGAATCGAACCCGCAACCTCCTCCGTCGCAGGCAGACCTTCGCCCGCTGCGCCACAGAGGTCGTCAATAATAATAATAATGTCCTCCTAGCCGAATTTTGACCACGGCACCTCATCAGAGACTAGCAGGGAATATTATAGTGCACAAGTGTGTGCGCAAACACGGTACAATCTGTCATATCTACCGAATTCTGAATTCATATTCACATTAGTATGACTGGATCCATTAGAACGACTAGGCATCCTTTTATACTGAAACATCTTGGTGATTACATTAAACCTTGTTTATTGAATCAATTTATGGAATCAATGGATCTCGAATAGAATCGATCAATCAAATAAGAATATGTGTGTCACGTCTCTTCTACAGCCTTGAGATAGCGGTACTTGATGACGTCACACGTTTTGGTGTACGGACCAAAGACAATTAATTTTAGAGAGTCGATGGCATAGAGCTCGAATATTATTTACGTCCCAAAACAGGACCAAATACCGTGAAAATAATAGAGCTAGATAATTAGTATTTGTAAAAATAAACTGTTTGTAAAACTATTAAAAAGAGCTAGATTTAATAATAGTCTCTGTAAAAATTCACGGTTTGTAAAACAATTAACAAAACAAATTACGACTTTGTTATGGCCTTTACTTACACAAATAAAATTACAATGAATTAAAGGAAACAATTTGGAACTAGTACTTATTACAAAAGTTTGGAGACCTATACCCTATACCCAGCAGTGGGTGAGGTCGGGTTGCGGATGATGATGATGATGAATGACATATACTATTCGATTTTTGAAATTCTTTACGCATCTGTAAATAATTATTGTGTCATACAAAAGATATCAACGCGCTCTACCAACATTGAAAATTTTATAATATTAAAAACAAATGAAAGTTTTCCATAATCTTAAGAAAATAATTCTGCGAATTTAGGTAATATTTTGGAAGATTAAAATAGGTAGGTACTATGTTGTTGACAGACGAAACTTTAAAAATAAGGAAAATTTAAAGTAAGTTCTAATTGGCTTCAATTTTCCTAAATGTTATTTTTGGAGGTTTCTACAAGGTTGCGAAAAATTCCTACAGAATTATAAAGGTATCAAACAATAAAAAAGGTAGCACTCCGGGAGTGCCGGCAGAAGTGAAAACTTACATCTTACGATCTTACGCTTTTTCGATCAGCATCACGTGACCCTGACGCGAGTTTGAAAGTTTTTACCCATACAAAAAAAGTGCTCAGCGCCGCTAAAGAAGTTTTCACTTCAAAAATAAATTAATAGTGAAGTAAAAACTCAAAACGATTGAAAATAGGTAATATTACTCGCCAAACGCCACCTATTGTCAACTCTCTGAATCACTTAGCAAATGCTGTAGCAAGGACATGAATCTTTTAGATTCATGAGCAAGGATGCATTATCTTCAAGGTGACTCAAACGGTGACATGTAGATGGCACTAGTAACGCCAAACTGCTCACTTGAGGTGAATATCGATAGGAACTATACCTACCTAGTATAGAATAGATAGGAACTCTATCTACTGTAACTACTTAGATACAAGCTGTTGGTTTCCTTGAAACTATATTGTCACACTAATATTAAAAATGCGAAAGCCTGGATTGATGGATGTTTGTTACCTCTTCACGCCAAAACTACTGAACGGATCAGGCTGAAATTTTACATACAGGTAAGTCTAACCCTGGAATCAAACATAGGCTTTTTATCCCATAAATCAGTTCCTATGGGATAGAAATAACCTCAAAACGCTTCCATAGAAACAACGCGTGCGAAGCCGTGGACAGAAGCTAGTTTTAAATAATAATGAGATTTGAACGATATAAGCATGTTTATAACTTTTATAAGCATTCAACAACAGTTTATACGTTTTTACTATCTAACCAAGTTTCACGCGGTACCTACTTAATAATAAGCAACATTCTAAAACCAACTTTTTACCAAATTTTGTTGTACAAAATTTCTTACATTCCCCTAACCTGTGAGATTTTTTCTAAAACCTGTTTTATTGTGGTAAAATCAAACAGCAATATATTTTCAAGCACAATTTCTTCTGCTTCATCGGTCCCGGTTTGGCTCGAACATTTACGTTTCAATATCTTGACAAAATAAACGAGGATATAATTAATGTTGGCCAAATTAATGACATATATATTGTTTCACGATATCCAAATTAGATAGGTACACGATTTTATTGATAAATATAAATTTACACGTCAAATTAAATTATATTAGGTACTTACATTCTTCGTTACAATTACATTAATATTCACTTATTTTCGAATTACTTATATAATTTCACTAATAAATCTTATCCGCTATCGACCTAGGTACCTATATAATTATATTCTTCGCGATATTCTTTAGTCATAGGTTAATTTTATTTTAATGACACAGTTTCACCATTTCTTATGCTTCTTCGGTCCCGGTCTGGCTCGAGCATTTACGTTTCAATATCTTGACAAACTAGACGAGGATTTAATTAATGTTGGCCAAATTAATGACATATTGTTTCACGATAACCAAATTAATGACACATTGTTTCATGATTTCTTTTGCTTCATCGGTCCCGGTTTTGCTCGAACATTTACGTTTCAATATCTTGACAAACTCGATAAGGATATATTTATGTTGGCGAAATTAATGACATATTGTTTCTATTTTTCCAGGTCCAGTACCGCTAGCTAGGAATATAAGACATCTGCCCTGCATATCCAGGCGGACAGGCCAAGAAGGCCTGTGCATGTTTGCCATAGACTGCCTCAAAGCCAACGGCACGCATCTTGGTACCTGCATCGATCGGTTCTACTTCGGATCCTGCTGCCAGATCCCCGACAAATCCATCCTACCAATAATAACGAATCATATCGATGATAACTCAATAGATGGCGCTAGTTTCGTCCATCCGCAGACTGACAAAATCAATTTCGAGTTTAGAAAGACGACAACAGAAAAGGCTGTTACTAAAACGGAAGCGGAAACTAAATCTGATGAAACAACTATTGATAATAAGATTGAGAAAGTAACTGCTGATCCAAAGGTGACAGAAATGCCGGTCAAACTGTCGACTTTCCAAACAGTTTCAGCTGAATCCAGCAGTACAGTAACAGAAAAGGTAGAAACGGAAAAAGTTTCGGAAGCAACCACTATTTCAACAACCCAAACTACTCCAGTAACTTTAAAACCAAAGCCCACTAGAAAACCAACAAGACCCTCTTCCTTTACAAGACCAACGTACAAACCTTACAATATAACCCGTCCACAATATACTCAGTCTACCTACAAACCAAAACCAACGAAACCAGCTATAAACACAACCAGAAAACCACCATACCGACCACCACCTAAACGACCATCGACGAAAAAACCCTTACCGATACCACCGAGGTTGAATATCACTATCCTACCACAATCAACGAGTTCCAAACCTCTTTTCACTAGACCACAATCAGTTATTACCTACATCAACACTACAAATGTTAAGGATGAGGCTAATGAAATAACAACAACAGCAAAAGAAGTGGTAACTACAGAAAAGATTGTTGTAAGTACTGAAAAAATTGCAACAACTGAAAGAGTTCCAACAACGGAGAAAGTTGCAACAACAGAAAAAGTATCAACAACAGAAAAAATTGCCACAACAGAAAAAGTGGTAGCGACAGAAAAATTATCAACTACAGAAAAGATAGCAGAAACTGAACCTACAACAGTATTCATAGTACCAGTTACAGAGAAAGTTGAAAAAACAACTGAAGCTATAAAAACAACAGAAGAAATTAATGAAACAACCCTCGAAGTCACAGAAAAAGAGACCGTAAGACCGGTGACCGAGGCTGATGTTCCTGAGCCAGAAGTGACAACCACATCGACTGAGTACCCCCCGTTTGCAACATGGTCCTCAAATTCTGATGCTACAAAGATGCCTGAGAGAGTCACTGAAGCTCCAACTACTACTACCGAAGGTAAGAAACATATAACTTTTTAGTTTCAGCTAACAGCGAGTAGGTAAGGTATTTATAGTAAGCATGGCATGTACTTTAATTACTCTATAGTAACTGTGATCCGAACTGAATGCAAATAGAGAGCCAAAATGGCTGTCTTTTTGCATTCGGTCGAGTTGAAACAAATGAATTTTGATATTTGCGCAAACGAGGTTCCATATAATTAAAAAAAAATAAAAATTACAGAGTCTACACTAGATTCCTCAAAATTGGGGGGTTCCATACTCAAACTTCTAGATTCCATATCCTTGAGAACTTTGTCTTTGAAAAAAATATTGATACTTACCTACTTTGATGACTACTGATGAGGTTCTTACTGTTCAGCTGGTACTTTGTACACCTTCTAAAAAATTTCACCATAAACGCCTACAGACAGTTCATCGACTTATGCCACCGGTTATAAGGTTAAAAGTAGCTATTACTCGTAATTTGGGAGTGTGAAAAATTATCATAACAACATTGGTGAGTCATAATGTAGTTTTAGAATGGAGTTCAATGATTTGTTGACAAGAACCAATTATTGTAGTTTTTTATTTGGACAGTTGTCGGTTTTGTGTTTTGTTTTGAGTCCTTCAGAATGAGACATTGGTGTCGATGTCAGAACCATTTGGTTAGAGAATTATCTAACTTAATGTCAAAACAGGAAAATAGTTACCGAACTTGTTGTCTATTGTGATGGTTTGACAAACATGAAACAAAACCATTAAGAATGTTAGCGGGTCTCAAACCGCACTCACCCTGAAGAAGTCACTCGTTAAGGGATGAAACGTTGGATTCATAATGAATTCGTAGGTAGGTATAATATTTATTGCACGGAATTATAAATTAAATTTCTAATTCCGTGATTTATTGAATAAATGATCTCAAATTGACAAAACTTTAAATTGTATTGTGTTAATTTTGACGACCGGGGCGCATTAATTTGTGGCGCAGGCGGGCGAAGGTTTGCCTGCGACGCAGGAGGTTGCGGGTTCGATTCCCGCCTCGGGACAAATGCTTGTACGATCTGCAGACATTTGTCCAGGGCGTTCTGGATGTTTTCTATGTATAATAAAAAATATCAATCTGTAAAGTGTATTGTATTAAGTATATCAGTTATCTAGTACCCATAACACAAGCTCTGCTTAGCTTGGGGCTAGATAATGCTGTGTGAATTGTCTAGGATTAGGTATTAGGTAATTTTAGGTTAAGTACTGGGGATGGTTTCGTTTTGCAAAAACCAGTTAGGTAGTAATTTAAATTCATTTTTTTTTATTGAAACCATGTTGGTTTTTAGTTTTTAGTTCCAAACATGGACCCGGATAGGGGACTACAATAATTATTTTGAAAGTAACAAAAGTAGCAAAGTATTAAAAACTTAAATCTCAAACGACACGACACACAAATGATTTAAATGGGCAAAAGCCTTTATTCACAAAGAAAATTACACTAGTATTAGTTATATTTAAATTACACTAGTACTAGTACAATTGAAACAACTGAGCTAACTGCAGACTGTTGCAAACAATATACAGGTAGCTCAACTGGTCCATATCAAATCATTAAATTCTACAATACAAAATTTTTACGAAAAAAGAAAAATAAGAACTAAAATTTGACAAAAATAGAATTATAGTTACTTATTAAGTGCCATTTTTATTAACTCACTTATTGGCCGGACATGAAGGCATATTTCTTTTCATGACCTTCCAATGAGAAACAAAGTAAATTTAGATAACTCCATCATCAAAAAGCCATCTGCCGCCATCAACGATGGAAGAAAGTAAGCTGCTCTGTAATTTCACTACCTTGACCTGGCATAGATACGTGATTGGCATAGCAATCGTACGTAGGTTCGGAGAGGTAGGCAGGTAATTGATATTAAGAGGGCGCATTGCGCGCTATTTTGTGGAAAGGATAGGCATAGGATTTCGCGTTCATAGGAGCGGGACGGAGCATACGTTTTTGGAACGGCGGCGTAAACGCAAGAGTGATGTTTTCGCTTATTTACAAGAAAACTACACAAGTTACGAAGAAACTGTATTAAGGAACCAAAGAATTAGAATAACCTAAAAATCATAAGAAAAATCTTTTCTATAGACCCCAGGGTTCCTGAGAATTCGACCAAATTAGGTGCAAAACAGTGCACTTTCATGTTTTTTTGATTTTCTGTAAAAAGACCATGGATAATAGTAAGTTTAAATAATCAAAATTAAAATTAAAACGAGTGCGACTGTAAAGTAGCTTTGTCTTAAAAACTAAAAATTAATCAGTCCACAACTTTTTGTCATTTGTCGTTGTTAATAACCTTTTTTTGTCGTTATTATTAAGGTCAACCGGGGCAAATGCGTCATATTTCTCGATCACTTCAAGTTATCGCCTCATTGTGATCAAATGTATGGCATTATCCACTTTTTGAAACTGTAGTCCAATATTATGGCTATTTCTGCACAAAGTTCAAGCAGCGATATCTTCGCCGGAGCTTTAGAGATGTTTCAAATTGGCTATTTATTTTAAATTGGAATTTTAGATGCATTTGCCCCGCTTGGGGTAAATGCGTCTTTATTGAATAAAAACTTAATTGGTAAGCTTTTCGTGATAATAACTAGGTATTACTTTTTGGTTCAAATTTCTTTGCAATAGTATGATAGTTAAACTAGTCAAAAAGAATAATTGACGCATTTAGAGACAATTTAGTAAAAATGGGGCAAATGCGCCTATATTTTGATAGACGCATTAGCCCCTTATCAAATGCAGATGCTGTCAACATTTTACCTGGGTGGTTCGCGCTTACTACCTATACTGTACTAGTAAACAGGTATTGTACCTGTTATAGTCATATAGTTATGTATATAGTTATTAGTGGTGACAGTTGTGAACAAAAATCTGGAAAGTAACATAAATCTTTATTAAATTAATTTATTAATTAAATTTCTACGCGTGAGATTTTACCGTAGAACAATACAGATTATAATAAAACACAATTTTGAAGGCTACACCGCATTTTTTTTTAAATATAAGTTTATGGATATTCAGACTTTTGTATATTTTCAAATAATAATTTAACAAAATCGATATAAAAACCTCCATGGGGCCAGACATTTTTTGAGGGGGTTCAGAAGATACCAACGCCATTATATTTTATCAAACAATGCACCAAACACCCTGTGTTATATTACATGTAACCTGTATATATCTATATAATGAATTGTATTAAGTATCTTAGTCTAGATGACTGACCCATAACACAAGCTCTACTTAGATTAGGGCTAGATGATGCGGTGTGGATTGTCCAGCATTATTAAATTAAATTACGGATTTATCTGATACATTGATATGAGCATTTGATTTTCGTATTAAAATGTGCCGACATAAAAAGGTTGATGATATATGTTTTGGGGGCAAATGCGTCCCATAGTCGCAATTGCCCCATAGCAGCAGACGCATTTACCCCAAGAAATTAATCCTAACCTTATAAATGGAGACATTATTATTTCTTTAAATAAAGCTATTTCATTAAAAATAACTGTCTGTGTAGGTAGCCCATAGGCTATTCCTTACAATTATTATTGAATAAAATCAGTTAATTGAAGAAAACTAGTGATTAACATGGATTTAGTAACTCACCTCCCGCAGTCACAAGTTGTTCAGAAACGTGCAATTTTAAAAATGGCCAAATACTCGAATATGTGAACTGCAACGCCATCCGCACGAACTACATGTTCAGTATTTAGTTCAAACAAATGTAACTAGATGGCAGAAGTCAACGTATGTTGAACAGTTTTCGAATAAATTCAAAAAGACGCATTTTCCCCATAGACGCATTTAGACTAGTTGACCTTAACCTTTTTTTGATAGGTTTTTTTGAACATGTATCTTAAATGCTTTTTCTGGTAAGTTTACAATATGACTAGGAATTTGATTGTAGAAGTGAACAGAGTTACCCACGAATCACTTACCTATTAGTCTTTTGTAACATGCTTTGTTTAATAACTTTGTATTTGGCTCGTGTCGTGTATTATAGTTATGTGTATCACCTCGTTTTTCAAATGGATGACTATTCTTTCTTAAAAACTATATTCGCTAGTGTCAGTACAGTAAATAAGGTATTCACAATAAATCAGCATCCATTTTGTAAGCGACGTAGCCATTCTACCTGTGCATTCCGTCTACGGAAAATTCGACTAAAACGATTTGTCTAATACAATTCGACTAAACATAATTTGACTAAAAACATTTCGACTAATGACAATTCGACTAAAGCAATTCGATCTTGATTTGACCCGACTTGTAGGCCTCCCACCCCCGCGACGCGGGGGGGTGGTTCGTGGCGACTCTGTGACTGAAAGGGTGTGTATATGTATAATTGCACTCAGAGCCATATGATGACACAAAATTTTTCGTTGTTATAACGAATTGTTTTAGTCGTTAGTCGAATTGTTACTAGTTGAAATGTTTTTAGTCGAATTGTGTTTTAGTCGAATTGTTTTAGACGAATTGTTTTAGTCGAACTTTCCGCAAAGCGTGCATTCTGCAAACGGGCTGATTCTACAATCGATCTACGAGACTTTCTTGTTTTGCCATGCCATGCATCAGTTAATAATAAAGCTCTTTAAAGACAATCTGCCCCTGATCTGAATAGCCCCGTTATCACTTTCAGTGCCCAAGTGGCCCAAGACAGTCACGGAATGACGTGACAGATGAGTGAAATGAGTTCATCGTGACTGAGATCGTTGTGTTTGTTGGACTAATTTATCAGTGGTGCATAGCGAAATTAGCGAGTCAGGCCAAGGGCCATACCATACAGCTCACGAGTTTAAATATTTTTTTTGACTACTTAACTACCTATTTAACGGGTACTTAAGTATTTATCGCTTTTATTTCCCGATATTTTCCCGAAGTTGCAGAAAATAACGCGCGGTTCGTGGCTAAATGTTGCTAAAATTCTGTTTGACGTTATTTTATGTGTAAAAATGGGGAGGTACTATTTTTTTAAACGCGGCGATCGGATAGTCCTTTGAATATGTAGAAAAGAATGGTATTATTGTGGGGAAGATATCGAAAATATTATTGGACTAGACGATCGCGGTTTCACCCGCGTAGTTCCCGTTCCCGTGGTAATTCCGGGATAAAACATAGCCTACCTCACTCCCCGATAAGTAAGTTTCCTAACGGTAAAAGAATTTTTCAAATCGGTTTAGTAGTGTCGGAGCCTATTCAATACAAACAATCAAATCTTTCCTCTTTATAATAATAATATAGATAAAAATCGAGTGTTGTTAATTTTACTAATTTAATAACAATTTTCAGAAACTTGGTCACCTATAACCCCACCTGAAGGCTGGATCCTCCTCTCAACCATCGCACCGAAACCCGAAACCACGGTTCCAAACCCTGAAACAAACCAAACCCCAACAACAGAAAACGATGAAACCACACCACAGGTCACTGAAACCGAACTAAGCGTCATAGAAACCTTAGCACCTGAACCAACAACACAGGCCAATAAAATCACAACCTTTACTTCTATCTCTGAAGTAGCCACTCCAACCACAACTAAAGTGACAACTACAACCACTGAAGCAGAACCTACTGTTAAAGTGACAGAATCACCCTCTACTAAAGTGACAGAAGCGCCTACTAAAGTGACTGAGGCGCCTACTATAGTGACAGAACCTCCTACTACCAAAGTGACAGAACCTTCTACAACCACTAAAGTGACAACCCCTAAAGTGACAACCCCTACCACAGTATCAACTGCTAGTACTACCACTACTGAAGCAACTACTACTACTAAAGTTGAAGAAAATTTTCCAGAAGTAACGAAACCGATTCAAGAGTTCACGGTTAACGTCACTCTGTCGCCTACAGTACCTACTACTACTGTTAGTAGTGCTAGTAATGATAGTAAGGGGAACGATAGTACTACTGAGGGTAGTACGACTGGTAAGTTTGTTATTTTTTTATAGATGTTGTCGTTTATCTAAGTATTTTTTGTATGGTAGATCGGAAGTAGAGACTATTTTAGTTGGTAGCAAGTTAACTTTCTACCTATCTACTTACAATAGAGATGATACTGATTTAAACTAAGCATTTATTTCCGAACACACATTTTGTTCTGTATTTTCTATTCTTTTTTGTCAATGTTCGTTACATTAAGTAAAAAATATATACCTAAGTAGGTACATGAAAGCAATATAGAATCTGACATATAAACATATTTATAACATAACTACACAGTTCTTACTTTTGATTCTCACTGTTATGCACAGATAACCAGTATCGAAAGAAATTATTATCTGGGCTTCCACTGATCGGCCTAAGAATTAATCCTATATTCTTTGAAGCCCGATAAAATAAAACATATATTATTTTGTGCGAGATAAACTACATAGACCTAGGTACCTACTCCGGAGACGATCACACTATCACACTAATATTATAAATGCGAAAGTTTGGATGGATAGATAGATGGATGGATGGATGTTTGTTAACTCTTCACGCCAAAACTACTGAACGGATCAGGCTGAAATTTTGCACACAGGTAATTCTAATCCTGGAATCAAACATAGGCTACTTTTTATCCCATAAATCTGTTCCCACGGGATAGAAATCGCCTTTAAACGTTTCCATAGAAACAACGCGTGCGAAGCCGCATAATCTAGTAAAAATTAAATATTGTGTGCGTGGTAAGTACCTATATCTATTTCTTAAAAATCTAAGCCGTCACCAGAAGGCAGAGTGCCCAGAATGCTAGCAGCATTGCCACGTTGAATGGCAATGCTAATTCGTTGACCGAAATAAGAGCCAGCATTCCGATCACCTGTGGAAGTAAATTACATAGACCTAGGTACCTACTTATGAGACGATTGACTCATAAATAATTTAACAATACTAGATATCGTTATATGTGATTTTATATGCATCTATTCTATCCTACTAATATTATAAAGGCGAAAGTTTGTGTCGTGGTGCTCTTGCGCCGCTGTGAAGAGGTTTGGTCGAAGACAACATCTAAACTACTAAATGGATTAGGCTGAAATTTTGAACGCTTAAAGATCTGGACCAAGAATAACAAATAGGCTACTTTTTATTTAAAAAAAAAAAATTGGTTGTCTGTAAAGTCGGTTTACTGACGATAGTTGAACGTGACAACGTCTTAAGAAAATACTGATGGAATGGTAGCATTTGATACTCGATCAAAACATGTAAATGTACTATAGTATAGCAGCTGTCCACGCAGACGCATCGCTCACTCAAGTAGGAGAGAGACGGATGTCGAGCGCTCTCGCTTGCACTTCAAGCCTTACATGGAACGCCTCAGAGCGAGGTAACGCCTCAGAGCGAGGTAACGCCTCAGAGCGAGGTAACGCCGAATGAGTCATGTTTTTTCGTGCGTGCAGCCGGCTCTATCGAATTATAAGACGTTGTCACGTCAAAAGAGCAGAAGCTAGTTAAGTATACCTACACATTGTACACGGAAACGTTTAATAACGCAGCGTTGTAGGAACACGTAATCTTTAGAGTTAAGTTATCTTAAGTTATTAGAATTCTTAGGTTACAGTAATTTTTGATTAAAACACTCAGCGCCAAGCCCCGTCGGCCGTTTCGTTCATTTCCATGTAACCGAAAAATAGGATAACGAAATTCAAAAGGCGATATTTTTTTCGAAAAATTACCGATCCCTAACCCACTTACTTCAAAAATATGCGCCAGGCCAGAGCTTTAATTTTTGCCTATAAAATGTAGGTATAGAAAGTGTGCGCCTAAAGGAAGCACATAGTTCCAACCAAGTGGAGGGGTGTAGTCATAGAAATCTAAAAGACAAGGCACCTTGTTATATAGATTTTTATGGGTGTAGTATACTTTTGAATACAGTGTTTCAGACACTGTGTGACTGAAAGATACATATGGCGCTGTGGGTGTTAAGTATATTTTTTTTTATACTTTGTACTCAATCTAAATTTAAATTTCAGCTGTGGAAACTTCAACAAATGCAACGACGACTGTCGAAACAACCACGGAGTTTGTCAACATGTCAGACTATAAAAATGGTAAGATTTTACACTTTTTATTTGTATTTTTCAAAGTATCAAGTCCACAACAATGTAGTATAGTCTTCGTCATGTAGAGTCGGTGTCATAAAAAATACAGTTTTTGGGTTCGATTACCGGATAAGCCAATATTTCTGGTACTTGCCCTCCATGTCTCATGGATTTGGGACATCCTGTATAGGTATCTCTCTAATCGTATAACTTTTTTCGCAAAAAAAAACAGAAAACCGGAAGTCCGGATGAATTTTGGCTCTCTTTACTATCAGTAAAAAAAACGCGAACTAAAAAACAAAATAGTTTTTTTGCTTGTTGCCTCTAACAATAACTACCTAATATGTAGGTACTACCTAAGAGCATACCACCGAAATAGCATTGCCATTCAATGTGGCAATGCTGCCAGCATTTTGGGCACTCTGCCTTCTGGTGACGACTTAGATTTTTAGAAAATCTAAATAACTGTAAATGCTAGTTGTAATTTGTCGGTTTGTTGATTTTTGTGTCTATACCTAATTAATTAATTTAGTTTAAAAAAATTCTGAATGTCATATTACGAAAATATAGTAAGAAAACTTTGTGCGGCGATCCGTAACCCTGAAATCCAAATCACAATTGTCTATGTTCATATCTCTTGTAACCAATTCACCGGTTACCGTTGCTAAAGCCACAAAACCTACAAACTATTCTAAATAATAAGGAAGTGTTAGAATAGCTACTTCTAACAGATTGCCTCGTAAATAATTATTTTAATAATAGCTTACGTCAACAATTGTTTGAGTAATTGTGTGAATTTGAGGAATTAAATCGTGAATTGAATATGCAGTCAGCTGACAGAGTTGCTAAGTCGCCATTTTGGAAGGTTATTTTTTTCTAAAAGTAAAAAAAGTTTCACTTTCACGAAGTACTCAGAAATGGTTATCAATTTGTTTTGAAACATAAATAACAATACATTAAGTACCTATATTTAAATATTAAATGCAATAAAAACATAAAAATTAGAAAGTTTCGTGATTGGATGGGTACCTAATTTTCATTAACCTTTAACTCAATCAAATAAACAATAAAACAATTTAACGAGTAAGAAACATTTTTAGTTACATAATTTATTAATCAGACAAAAAACTTTTAGTTTGTTACGTGTTATTAATTGCGGTTAATAGCGTGAATAGCTTAAATGTCACTGGTTATGGTTGATTTAAATTCGAGGATGTTTTTTGTATCGTTCTAAATCTATTGTTTCTACATGCCTTTCTATGTCAAGTATTTAAAATTATTATCTACATCAGCGAGCGTCTTGGGGACGCTTCCGACTGGTATTGATATCGATCAGTTGAGCTACCTATAGACTGTTTGCAACAGTCTGCAGTAAGCTCAATTGTTTCAATAGTATAATTTTCTTTATGAATAAAGGCTATTTGCCCATTCATTTAGAAAATAAAAATCTACACTAGGTTCTAATCTTTAATTGATTATAAATTAAATTGTTTGCTCTTAAGATTAGGTAAATGTCCTTTTGGTCCTTATCTTAAGTATCGTATCCATTATAATTTAAAAAAAAAATGTGCATTTGCTGTTTTTAATATATAAGATAAACCCTATCTTATAAAAAGAAAACTTAAGATAAACCCTTCTTAGGTAAGTATGGTAAAAATATCTTAAGTAGACCAATTTTACCCTTAAATTGTCCGGCTAAGCGCTAAAGGATCTCGAGAACGCAAAAACGACGTTCCCAGGTTAAAAGCTTAGGTTAAAGACCTTTTGACAAATGTATCTTTAGTCCATCTTTGGCCGCATATTAAACAATGATAAAAAAAGTAAAAAGAACTTCGTTCGGAATTCAAACAAAGAGTTGACAGCGCACGATGCGCACGGCCAACGCAAGAGCAAGGACGTTCGTGGTTGAAAACTATAATTAAATTACGATACGTTGTATTTTCAGCTTTATAGTTATTGGCATAAAATTACTATTTATGTTTACTGTGGAATTAACCGGGATCAGATAATAAGTGCCGTTTAAAAGTTTAAATGTCACGTGTTTATGTTGTCTTCCTGTCCTTCGTTAAAGTGCGGTGTTGTGATTATATAGTTACAAAGCTTTTTAAAAATATCGAGATTTATTTAAACCCATTATAAATTTTATAATAGGTAATATTTTTTAAGGCTATTACTATTTTTCCAACAAAAATAATAAAGTGCAAGAACAATAAAACCAAAATCAATCGTGCAACGATAAAAAGTGTCGGTTCATTCAATAAATTTATCCAAGAGGACATTGATACTCAAAGTGACATTGATTATAACTATTCAAAAACTGATCGGCAATAAAAAACAACAAAAAACTAAATGACTGACACATTGGGTCCAAAAAACAAGCGCTCCTTTAAAACTAGATTGGCTGTATAATTTACAATCATAATGCAGTTGCCATTCATTCTAGAAAAAACTTGAACCTGACTTTTTAAAAGCGTGTTCATATTTAAAAATAAAACAAAGTGAACTTCATAAACAAAGGACGATTTCAAGTTTCGAGTGTGCGCGCTATTCCAATTTCAAAAAATCCTCAAAACCTAAACTAGTGATGCGAATACACATTTTTGTAACACTTTCATCCGGACTTTCTTAATCTCAACATTTTCAAAGTGCACGATGATCATGACCACTCTGACTAAAAAGCCAAAGTGAAACGAAGAAGAAAAAGTTGCTAAAAATGCTACTAGACCATTTAAACAAGTGATGTGACCTTTTTCTTTAACCTATTCAACCGGACTTTTCAAAATGAGCTTTAAAATAATAATCTCATAGCTCCACCGAAAGCAAAACTATCTCCTAAACTAGTGATGCGAACTATAACATTTTCATCCGGACTTTCCAATACAAGTTTCTAAATCATGATAATAAACTCAACGCTCCTGTTGCTGGCAGTTTGTGGACGGAGGCTGTGGCAGGCTCCGACCGGCAGGATCGTCGGCGGCCAGAAGTCTGGATTCGGGATGTGGCCGTGGCAGATATCTCTGCGACAGTATCGGACCTCGACGTATCTGCACAAATGTGGGGCTGCGCTGCTGAATGAGAACTGGGCGATCACAGCTGCGCATTGTGTTGAACAGTAAGTTTTAGATGTGTATTTTTGTAAAGCCAAAAAAATTGTTTGGCAATACATTCTTTGGGGCTAACCCGCTGGGTAAAGCCGACGGGCTGTTGACTTTGGTGGGTAGAGTATAAGTCTTGTGTTGGTAGCTATGTTCTAATTTGGCTTATTTATTATATTTATTTTGTTTGGGAACTATAACGAAAAATTTAATATCGATAGTTTTTTTAGTGCTTACTCGTAGATCAACAGCAGCAGATATAAACTGAAAACATCATTGGCGAGCTAAGCAAGCAGTAAATTTTTATAATAGAACAAGACGGAGCGAAGCCTTTCAATTAAAAATGTTCTTTAGTCCTCTAGGGGACTAATGTAGGTATTAAACATTACTATTATAATTACCCAACTAGCCTGTTCAATTAGAGATACCACACATTAGGTATCTGTCTGTAGCTTTTTTCTTTCCAACATTTAATTTCTTTCATTATCAGAGCTTAAATGCCGGCTTAACGAACACAAGCAATAGAAACGAATAAGAGGAAAGGGAGTTTATTAAAAATTTTGAGCATCGTCATGTAATAAAATAAATCAGGGCTAATAACGCTCATATTTTCCTTCCAGCGTCCCACCATCCGAGCTGCTAGTCCGCCTAGGCGAACACGACCTAGCCAACGAAGACGAACCGTACGGGTTCGCAGAGCGTCGCGTGCAGATCGTGGCGAGCCACCCGCACTTCGACCCGGCCACTTTCGAGTACGACCTGGCTTTGTTGAGGTAACGTACTGTCACCTACCTATCTCCCTCCCTCTAGTACAGTTAGACACGACATAACCAACGAGGACGAACCGTACGGGTTCGCAGAGCGTCGCGTGCAGATCGTGGCGAGCCACCCGCACTTCGACCCGGCCACTTTCGAGTACGACCTGGCTTTGTTGAGGTAACGTACTGTCACCTACCTATCTCCCTCCCTCTAGTACAGTTAGACACGACATAACCAACGAGGACGAACCGTACGGGTTCGCAGAGCGTCGCGTGCAGATCGTGGCGAGCCACCCGCACTTCGACCCGGCCACTTTCGAGTACGACCTGGCTTTGTTGAGGTAACGTACTGTCACCTACCTATCTCCCTCCCTCTAGTACAGTTAGACACGACATAACCAACGAGGACGAACCATACGAGTTCGCAGAGCGTCGCGTGCAGATCGTGGATTCATGGCGAGCCACCCGCACTTCGACCCGGCCACTTTCGAGTACGACCTGGCTTTGTTGAGGTAACGTACTGTCACCTACCTATCTCCCTCACTTTAGTACAGAACGACATAACCAACGAGGACGAACCATACGAGTTCGCAGAGCGTCGCGTGCAGATCGTGGATTCATGGCGAGCCACCCGCACTTCGACCCGGCCACTTTCGAGTACGACCTGGCTTTGTTGAGGTAACGTACTGTCACCTACCTATCTCCCTCCCTTTAGTACAGAACGACATAACCAACGAGGACGAACCATACGAGTTCGCAGAGCGTCGCGTGCAGATCGTGGATTCATGGCGAGCCACCCGCACTTCGACCCGGCCACTTTCGAGTACGACCTGGCTTTGTTGAGGTAACGTACTGTCACCTACCTATCTCCCTCCCTTTAGTACAGAACGACATAACCAACGAGGACGAACCATACGAGTTCGCAGAGCGTCGCGTGCAGATCGTGGATTCATGGCGAGCCACCCGCACTTCGACCCGGCCACTTTCGAGTATGACCTGGCTTTGTTTAGGTACCTAACATACTGCCATTTCTCTATGTCTCTCCTCCTGTCTAACACCCTCTTTATCATATCAATAAAGTAATAAATATACAATTGTGTTTGAAAGTGGTACACAAAGCATTCTTCAACCTATACTGGTCGGCCAGCCTTTTCTCTTCCTCCCATGGCCAGAAATAGGCACCTACTAGCATGCGTGCCATAGCGTTCGTTGAAGCCAGGAGGCTTCAGCTGCATCCAGCAAATGGCAGCTGCTAGCAGTCTTTCGCAGAACGTCACCCCACCTTGCCATAGATTACGCTGCAGTTTGATTTTGCCATGCTAGAACCAACAGCACTATAGTCCGATTTACCTCAATCGGAATAAAGTAGGTCCCACTTGATCTAGCTATTTAAGTTGAAAAGAACCGGTAATTTGCCATCGTAAAATATCCGGATGAAAAGCAAGGCCCATCCCTATTTTATAATGAAGTTTTCAAATAAGAAAATAGTACTAACATACCTACTAGGAATTTACTTAACCATTTTCCCTATCCAATAAGTAAATTAACTTTCCAATTGCATTTTTTTCTTATAGCCACTGCCCGCGGCTTCTGTCATATGGTAGATAAGGGTAGGTTCTTAGCTGAATAAACCGTACCTAATAGCAGAATTCCGGAATAAATTGATTGAGTGAGATGGAAGAACTTCTGAAATGGGACCTGTAGTTTCGGAGATTAGCAGTAACCCTGTCTACAACAAACAAATTTTACCTACTTACATCTTTCTATTTTTAACCCCCGACGCAAAAAGAGAGGGGTGCTACCGTGTTATAAGTTTAACGTGTCTGTCTGTGTATCTGTCTGTGGTATCGTAGCTCCCAAACGGATGAACCGATTTTCGTTTCGTTTTTTTTTGTCATAGATAACTATATCCCGAGTGTTCTTAGCCATGTTTCATGGAAATCTGTTCAGCTAATAAAAGTCGGCGGGTTTGTAAAATTTTAATGTTGTCTTGTATAGGTAGGTAATAAATAATACAATACAAAATTAAAATTTTAAAACTAGCGACCCGCCCCGGCTTCGCACGGATGCAATAAAATACTACTATTACTATTATTAATATTATTATACATATAAACCTTCCTCTTCAATCACTCTATCTATTAAAAATAACCGCATCAAAACCCGTTGCGTAGTTTTAAAGATTTAAGCTTACATAGGGACAGAGAAAGCGACTTTGTTTTATACTATGTAGTGATAAGAAGGTAGCATAGATAAATTATCATTTTAAACCACTAAAATAAATATTAATAATTTTAGTTTAAGTAGGAATCATATAAATGAGTTTAACCGGGTTGCGACAGAATGCTACAAAAACAAGAAAACAAAACTCTTAAAAATTCTCCGCGTAACAAAGGTGCGAATCCCTGTCATGTTATTATCATAAACCAGTTGCTGAACCGTTTTTGATGAACTTAGCTAAGGTCAAGTGCAGTGGTGAGTGACCGACTGCGGATTTATTCGCGTGGGATCGTGAAAACACGTAGGTACCTAAACGAATACCTACCTACCATTCTTTAATGATCTATGGTTGTCTGAAAGAGATTGTTGTAAGTGTTAAGGCTGCCAATTACATTATTTTTTTAGCCTATCTACCTATCTTATTGTCATTTAAGTAATCAACTTGTAACAAAACCTTTGAATTTCTACCTACCCACTAGGTATTTTGTTCTGGGTGTTTCTAAGTACTTACCTAATGTATAAATTCAACAACACAAGCGCTGCTTAGCTTGAGGCCACACTTGGGGCTAGATGATGCTGTGTGAATTGTCCAGTTTTTCTTAACCGACTAAATAAAAAGAGGAGGTTCTCAAGTCGGCTGTAGGTTTATTTTTATGTACCTACGTAGGTATGTTATGTTTCTTGATATCTCCGCCATTGATTATTTTAATTATGATAGATAAGGGATATAATAGTTATCTGATACCTACATTGTTAAAATATGTAGTTAGGTTTATTTTTTGTTTGTCAATAAAGCTTCGCTAGCCTAACATTCAGTGTTCAAACCCGAACAAAGTCGCGGACGGAAGCAATAAAAGCTCTGACCGTGAATTAAAAAAAATACAAGAGCGTAAAATAAAATCCGAAACTGTGTAACGACTGGTTTGAGATCCACGCTGCATATAAATTAGATATCTACATTATCAGCAGGAAGATCTAGCAAGGCAAGGGGCAAAAAACTGTGTTGTAGCTCTATAATTTAATATATTTGTCCTGATAGATCTTTACTATCCTTTTAAGTAAGTGCTTGCTAGATTTCGTTACGTGTAAACTAAATGATTAAAGATTGTATTTCAAAATTCTGCATGAATTTAATTTAGGTAGGTATCATGGGTCCAGTCATTTCTGATTAAACTACATTCACTTGCTGAGAACCAATCTTATATTCTAGAATATTGCCTAAAGGCATAAGTTACTGACAAATAAAATATTAAAGTTGTGGGTAGACGTAATAGGTATGATGACGGTGAAGAAAATACAGATTACAATGGAAAACATTTTGTTCGACACTTACAAAGATCTAGCGACACTATAAAGAGATCATTTAATTTTGGTAGTTATAATATAACTGTCAAGCTGTCCGGGAGTTTTGAAAATAAGTAATTTAATAGATTTGCGAAAAGCAAGCGGCGCCATTAAGAAAGAAGTTGAAGTTGAGTGTATGAGGTAGACTTAGATAAAAAAAGCTGTAGCATGAGCATCACAATGAACCTATCGTTTTTCTGAGCAATGAACACCCGCGGAGAGAAATAAACAGTCAACCTTCCGCGTGACATTTACCCACTGCGTCAGTCGTCATTTTACGAAAACCTAACCTGCTTAAAGGTAGGTAGGTAGGTGCTTTGTAGAAACAAGGCACCTACCTACCTTTAAGCAGGTTAGGTTACATTGTCAATAAGGGTCAACTTCAACTTCTTGTTTTATGGCGCCGCTTGGTCGTATAGCTAGTGTAGATAAACATTGGGATTGAAAATATAACTCTCTCTGGCATTGATCATGATAACAAGACATTTTCACACATACACACACACGATAGACTACACAACAACTATAAGTACATTGGCAACTTGCACAGAAATCGTTTATGTGGTTCCTTGATTCCACGGGACGTACTGTTGATTCCAGTAGGCCTGTACCACACAAATAGAGGTAACAGTTTTGTGGCCTGTCTGTTCCGTATATAACGTGGTGGGTGCCATTTCGTAGATCGCTAAATAACATCACATTATAAATGCGAAAGTTTTGATGGGTGTATGGATGGATGTTTGTTACCTTCTCACGCCAAAACTACTGAACGGATCGGGCTGAAATTTTGCATACAAGTAATCCTAATCCTGGAATCAAACATAGGCATACTTTTTATCCCGTAAATCAGTTCCCGTGGGATAGAAATCACCTTTTAACGTTTCCATATAAACAACCCAAACGAAGCCGCGGGCATAAACTAGTTAAATATAAAAGTAATTAATAAGTACACTGAAAACAACTAAAAAACACTTAAATAGTATTAACTTAACTTAAAAAAACTTAAATAGTAGGTAGGTAGGAACTGAAATACCTACCCTTTATAGAGATTCTCCACTGTGTAATGTTTGGTACCTAGATATTTAAAGTTCCTTCTGTTCTAAGTCCTGAATACAAACTCCTTGCAGGTTCTACGAGCCAGTCACGTTCCAGCCCAACATCCTGCCCGTCTGCGTGCCTGACAATGATGATGACTACGTCGGCAAGAGCGCCTACGTCACTGGCTGGGGAAGACTTTTTGATGGTAAGCTAAGCGATTCACATATTGTTAGGTATTTAGCCTGATGTGTCTCCAAAACCTTATTTTTGTTTCCTGGACGAGCCGTGTCTTATCATTATCACACTGGCGTTTTGCGAGCGATTTCAAAACGATTGCCCGCGGCGTCGTCGTCGTCGACGACGTGATCGCTGCGCACTCGCCTCGCTTTAAAATCACTTGCTAATTGCCAGTGTATATGGCTCTAATACACGGAGCCTCCACTATACCACCTAGTTCATACTAGCCACTTGTGACCGCGTAGTTTTTTATGCTCTGTTCACACTAGGCTAGTTATACATCTATAATGTATAACTATACTAATGTAAACAAGGCTAGCTATCCCACTATTTGGATAGCTGTCCGTACAAAAATTTAGAGTAGGTTGTTTATTAAGTAACTTTACCTACTGGGTACCTAAATTACACGCTTCTTGGCTAAATTACTAACCATTTGCGAACTGGACTGAAGTAATTCCTACTCTATTTTTATATTTACATCAATAACTGTACCTAGGTATTACTGAATAAGAATAAGATATATTGCCATACCCTACCTGACAGGGTACATTATTACTTACAAAATTACGTAATATTTTTGTTTCGCAATAAAAATACTGAATACCTACTGTATTACAGAGATTCCGCTCGCAATCGTTCTGCAGGAGGTCAAGGGCCTTCAAACTCTCACTAAAGTCTTGCTTACACTAGCCAAGTGCCAACTAAACTTATTCCCTATTACTCTACCTCCTTACACCAATATCTTGTATTACAGAGGGTCCGCTCCCAAGCGTCCTGCAAGAGGTGATGGTCCCGGTGATCAACAACTCGGCCTGTGAGGCGATGTACCAAGCCGCGGGCTACAACGAGCACATACCCAACATATTCATATGTGCTGGACGGAGCAAAGGAGGGACTGACAGCTGTGAAGGTGGGTTGATAGTTTTGAATTTAGATTCTCGGATGTTGAATGTGGAATCTAAAATCCCGTATCATCAATGTTTTCAAGCTCAATAGTAGCAACTAGAATTCTAAATAATATGAAATCTAGAGATTTTAATATGGAGTCTTCGATTTTTATCGTGAATAATTCATGTAAAATGAGGATAGGTACTTAAATTTTGAATTTGAAAATTAGATTATTGAATTATTATTTATTATAAGTGTGTTTTCTGGATTTTTATATGTGGAAAGGGTAATTTGAATATGGAGACAGATTTTTTTCTGTTCTCTGAGCTTAAAAATCGGCGTAAGATCCCCCGAGGCCAGATGTGATGCCTAGAACACAAACTGAAAATAATATGGCGCTATGGCGCTCATGGAGGGAGATCAATGTCTAGTAAAGTGGACTAGCAATAAGTTAACGATAATGATAAAACCGGTCCAAAATTAGCATTCGTTGTAATCTATGTACCTACTCCAACTGAAATGTGTATTTCTTTTACAGGTGACAGTGGCGGTCCAATGGTCCTGCCGCGAGAAAGAGACGGAAGATACGTGCTCGGTGGCGTTATTTCGTGGGGAATCGGCTGCGCTGAGCCGAACCAGCCCGGTGTCTACACGCGCATCTCCGAGTTCAGAGACTGGATCAATCAAATACTGCAGTTTTAGTTTGGTCAAATAGATACTTTAGTTTTAGTTTGAACCATCAGATCAGATACAACCGTTTTGGATCAATGATACATGCATGCAGTTTTACATTGTGCAAAAAAGAATGCATTGTTCAATAATGTTTGATCGATTTATAAATCGGTTATTGCGACTGGAGCCTTGACTAAACAAACCAGTGACTCAAATGGTCGCAAATGTGCTGCAACTTAAACTGACACATTTGCGATTGCGACCATTTATTTCAGTTCTAGAAATGGCTTTCAAATAGGCACGTTTACCTATAAAAAATTGTCATGTTGTCAAATAAAAAGTTGTTGGGCATTAATTGGTCCAACCTTATACTGAAACAGGACAATGACCTTTATTCTTCAATATAGGTAGGTATTATAGATATAGAGCATAGGTACCGAATTTAAGTACATAAGTAAATAAATAAGAATAAAATAATGTCCAACGATTCCGTCCTTCCATTATTTATTTTTAGATAAATTAGATAGATAACTACATATTGTAAATAAAATACTTCTAGTTACATAACTGAGTGCATTTATTAATATTATTTATGAATTAGCCATACAGATATTCGATTGATACGATTTTAATAAATATTTTAAGAAGTACCTAAATAATGCGTATTAATTGAAACCTTTCAAAAGAAGTTTTAAACCGTACAAAGCCGCTGGCACTGACGGCATCTTCCCAGCACCCCTTCAGTGGAATCTCACTAGAATCACACCAACGTTAGCCTCTATATTCAGAAGCTGCATCGCATGGAAATACATCCCTCGGACCTGGAGGGAGGTCAAAGTAATCTTCCTACCGAAACCCGGCAAAACAGATTACACCCAGCCAAAGTCATTCAGACCAATAAGCCTAAGCTCGTTCTTACTGAAGACACTAGAAAGACTATGCGACAAGTACATCAGAAGTGGGCCGCTACTTAGAAACCCAGTGAATAAAAATCAGCACGCCTATCAATCAGGTAAATCTACTGAAACAGCCTTGCACCAGGTAGTCCACAAGATTGAAGGTGCGCTCGAAAGTAAGCAATCATGCTTGGTCACCTTTATAGACATAGAAGGTGCCTTCGACAAAACAACCTTTCCATCGATAGAAAACGCTCTGCGAAAACAAGGAGTTGACGATAACCTAAATCAGTGGATAACAGAAATGCTATCCAGTAGAGCGACCAAAATTGAGAGTTCAGAATCCCTAGGGCAGGCAGCCCAATGCAGGGTGACGCGGGGGTGTCCGCAGGGCGGGGTACTCTCACCGCTCCTGTGGATACTGGTCGCGAATGAACTCCTGGATTCGCTGAACAAAGAAGGTATTCTTACGATCGCATATGCAGATGACCTGGCAATCATGATATCAGGGCTTTTCGAAGCAACCCTGTGCGAAAAGATGCAGAAGGCACTACGGATTGTAGAGACATGGTGCAACAAACACAGTCTATCAGTAAACCCGAATAAGACAGAACTTGTACTCTTTACTCGTAAAACTAAACTACCCAGACTTGAACTACCGTCATTGTTAGGTACGACACTGACGCTAAGCAAGGAGGTCAAATATCTTGGTATATGGCTAGACAGTAAGCTACTGTGGGGCAAACACCTTGAACATGTTATAACAAAAGCAACAAACGTTTTATGGCAATGCACGCGAGCGGTAGGCAAGGACTGGGGCCTGAAGCCTAAGCTGTGCTTATGGCTGTACACAGTCATGGTCCGCCCAGTGCTAACCTACGGCGCTATAGTATGGTGGCCTAGAACAAATTTAGTCACCACCATAAATAAATTACAGCAAGTTCAAAGACTGGCGTGCACACTAATCTGCGGATGCAGGAAATCAACTCCATCAGCAGCGCTGGACATAATACTAGGACTAACGCCTTTGCATGTTCACATACAGCATGAAGCAATGGCAGCGTCTCTAAGAATAAAATCAACAAACCAGTGGAAAGGCGACTCAGGCCTCACAAACCACAGTAGAATATTAAACAAAGCAATTGCTGCAATTCCAGAGGCGGCAAATGGCACGGACCGAATAGCGTCTACCTACTTAACAGGCAAGACTTACGAAATAACGCATGAAGAGAACCCAGTAGCCATCACCTCACATGACGTTACCACATACCACATCTACACAGATGGGGCCAAGAACAACACAGGAGCTGGCTGCGGCTATTCCTGTCCCGAAACTGGACTCTCAAGAGCCCAACCACTAAATCCAGCGACCACGGCCTTTCAGGCGGAAACACTGGGGATCCAACTGGCGGCAAATGATATGCTTCTGGAAACATCCATCAAAGAGCCAACCAGACGGATGCAACTGGTCTTCAAAACAGACAGCGCTGCACTTATAAACGCACTTAAAAGGTCAGACACAAGATCAAAAGCAATTGTAGAATGCCACAATGCTCTACAACAACTTTCTCAACACAGCAAAGTCTGCATAGAATGGACAGAGAGTCGATCCTGCCCAGGCAACATAAATGCAGACAGACTAGCAAAAGAAGCAGCGAAACAAACTCCAACACAAAAAGATATAGGCCTCTCTAACCCACCCACAGCAGAGGTAAAAATTAGACTAAAACTTAACTCAGAAAAAGAACACCAAAAACTATGGGAGCGTCGAACAGACTGCAGGCATACTAAATCAATATTCCCCTTCATAGACAGGAAAACCACAAACACGATGCTCAAGATGAGCCGCGAGGACCTGAGAACAATGGTGGGTATCATCACAGGTCATTGCGAGCTGAACCATCATCTGTTCAAGACTGGAGCCACAGACAGCAGCTTGTGTCGTGGCTGCTTCCAAGAAGAAGAGACTGTGGAACACGTCATATTACACTGCACGGCCACAGAGGAAGCCAGACGCAAGACGGGGCTGAAGGGTCTCATTGAGGAGTCAACCTCGTCTACACCCACAGAGAAGTTGAAACGAAGCTGTCAGTCACCAAAAGTCCTGCTCCGGTACTTCAAGGAGCTGGGCTGGTTAGGGCCTGTTTAGGCAGGGGGATAATGCACAATACACTCCCATGCGAGATGTCCGTGCAGATCTCAGTTCCCCCCAAACAGAATTAGAATTAGAAACCTTTCAAAATCCAGTATAATGCTGCTATCACGTTTCAATTTCAACATTTTCAACAAAAAAATGGAATCAAGATTTTCGAAATCTTATGTAGGTACAGTCAAAGGCAAAAATATGTTCCTATAGTATAAACAAGAAGAAGGATATTTTGCATCACATAAATTACATGCGCTTCTTTTTACAATATTTTGTGTTTATACTAAATCACTGCAGAAAAACACTTTAAAAGCACGGTACTTTAGTCCTCATAAAAACATAACGACTCCAAATGAGTTAAAAATATTAAAACAACCACTTCAATGTTATATTCTTATATTATATCTTTCTTTTTTTATAATTTATTTGGGTCAGGCCGTAAATTTTTCCACATACATAAAACGTTACCTACAAGTACCTACTTTATGTAATAATAACATAAATGTTACATAAAAACGTAACTTACGTAAAGCTACGGTCTCAGTTAGAATTTTTAAAAGAATATAAATAAACAAAATATTTTAGGATTTGTTTTATTAGTTAAAAACACAGCTTTAAGCAGTGCCTCACTTAAGGCGAAAAATTACATTGGACAGATGTTATAAGACGGTTAAAAATAATCGTAATTTTCGCGACAATTTACAATTAATATTCACATGATCACGTCAAGGTGATCTAAAAATAACTTTTTTGACACCTATTTGACACAAGCCGTAGGCAACAGCTAGTACATAAATTATTTTATTTTAATGTTTCGCAAATTTTTGCACATTGACGGATGTAAACTAAGCTTTGCAAAGTTTTGTATGCAACGTTACATACAATTTAGAGTAATGCGTTACATATATTGTGAGGAAAATCAAGCATAACTCATTAAAACTGAAGTATTTCTTGATTAAATGAAGACGATATGTTGAGAAAGACCTCCAATTATAGCGTCTAATCTATTTTAGATAAAAAAAAATTGGTTGTCTGTAAAGTCGGTTTACTGACGATAGTTGAACGTGACAACGCAGACGCATCGCTCACTCAAGTAGGAGAGAGACGGATGTCGAGCGCTCTCGCTTGCACTGCAAGCCTTATTATTATGGAACGCCTCAGAGCGAGGTAACGCCGCATGACGAGGTAACGCCGCATGACGAGGTAACGCCGCATGACGTCATGTTTTTTCGTGCGTGCAGCCAGCACTATCGAATTATAAGACGTTGTCACGTCAAAAAACTTGCGTACCTACTTAAGTTGGTATCTTCGGAAACAGCTTACGTAATGACGTGACCACCACGTGGTACTTGACCGATAAGAAAATCAGACTGACCAACAAAAAAGCGGTCGATATTTCGACAATCACTACTGCCAGTTTACGTTAATATTGCCGCCTGAGAAAAACTATTTCGCATAACGATTGCTCGAAAATGAGCTGATAAAATCCGTTACATAAAACGTGAATTACTGACACAAATAAAAAACTCTAGGTATAATTTAAACTAAGAAATATTCGATTATTGTAATATCTAATCTATTATATATCTATTATTATCTATTATATATTGTAGTATCTAATTATTATACCGATTTCAAAACGATTTAGCAAAAGTTATTGCTTATTTTGTAAACGCAAGGGTAAAAATATTTATTGGAATTCCTAACCAAAGGGGAGATATTTGAGATCAAAGTGAAAAAAGACCGAGCAAGTGACGTCACACGCACCCGCGGCGGTCACTCAGTGAACTTCGCTAGTAATTTGGTCATAGCTTCATCAAATTTTGAGTCCCTGATCGAAGTAAGTCACTGTCAAGTTGTCAAAACTGAAAATGAAAACGTCTTTTGACACGTTACATGGACACTAGCAGAATTGTTGCTAAGGCACAGCAACTAGCAAGTAGGCATGCGCTAAACGTGTCCACGACTGAACCGGATCTGGTCCGATTCCAGTTGGGTCCGGACACGTGTCCAGGAGTCGTGTCCGTGGATCTGTTTGGATCCGCCCGGAGTTAGTGTCCATTAGATCAGTTTGTTTCAGTGGATCTAGCGGATCGGTTAGGATCCGCTTTTATTAACAGTTCCATGTCCATTGGATCTGTCTTTTTGTAGGACACGTTTGATTCGGTGGATCTAACGCATCAATGACTAATAAAAACATAGGAATGCTTAAGATGACATGTTTGTTAGTTGGATCTAATCTGTGACAAATACTAGCTTATGTTTTTTAAGCTACCTACCTATATAATCACTTATTTTTTAGTACTTACAAAAGTTTCCGTACTTCTAGGTTCATAAGACTATACTAGTACACTAGTATCGACCTAATTAAATAAATGGGCATAATTCGATTTGTTTAGCAAATTATACTAATAGTATAATTTGACTGTAGTTGTTACTCGTTTACTCGTAAATGGATCCGGATCTGGCGATCGAACACGTCTGAACCCGAATCGAAGCCCAGATCCACACGGCTCCAATCGCTAGCTGTTACATTCATTCGACTCGATGGACCGAGACCGACGCGGCCAACAACGTGTCCGCGGACACGCCACGAACGCCAATCCGGAGCGGAACCACACGACTCCAGGAGCCGTTTGACTCCGGATCTACACACCTCTACTAGCAAGCCATAAACAAAAGAAGAAGAAGAAGAATCAACATCAATCAAAAACCAATTTCAAATAAAAAATCTGGCAAAAAAACAAGCAACTTTTTATTTTATTTTGAAAATTTTGCGGGATTTGGATGAAGGGAAGAGGAAGGAACTTCCCATAGTAATGTAAAAAAAAGATATACGTACGAAGACAAAATAGACGAAAAAATGCCCAGTACGAATTTTACCGAGTAAGTATGACAGAATACCATGTCCTACGCGATTTCTTGGCCACAAATACACGTGCATTGCACGTTTTCTGAACTGTTTAACTGAAACACTACACGTGTCCTTATTAGTAGGGTATACTTACAAGAAAAACAACTCCTAAATCGTAATTAATCAAGCTCTCCAAATTATACTAAGACATAAACATAACCTACAATTACCTAACTATTATTTATTTACCTTTATCACCTACCTTGTAAATTGTAATGTAATATGTTGAATACTAGCTGCCGCCCGCGGCTTCGCACGCGTTGTTTCTATGGAAAGGTTAAAAGGTGATTTCTATCCCATGGGAACTGATTAATGGGATAAAAAGTAGCCTATGTTTGATTCCAGGATTATAATTATGTGTATACAAAATTTCAGCCCGATCCGTTCAGTAGTTTTGGCGTGAAGAGGTAACAAACATCCATCCATCCATCCATCCAAACTTTCGCATTTATAATATTAGTGTGATTATTTGCAGAAAGCAGATGCAAACAATGGAAACTAGTGCGAGAAAGAACCTTAAGCGCAGGATAACCATCAATGTGGTTCACTCTGAACCTAAAGCCACTGTAAAGGCTACAATGAAACCCTCCTCGCCCTCTAAACCAGATAGTCCCATAAAAAAGAGGAAAAAAGCAAACCCAACCAAGAAAAAACCAGATGCAAAAATATCATCAAAACCTAAAACGTTAAAAAAAAAGAAAACGCCAGAAAAGATTGGTGACACAATGACCAATATATTAAAAAATGATGATTTGGTCCAAAGATTTAGAAGTGTGCCAATGTCTAATAACCAAAAAGGTATGTAGGTACTTATGTCTTAATATCCCTACATAATATAGAGAAAAAGCCTTTATTCACAAAGAAAATTACACTAGTATTGAGCTAACTGCAGACTGTTGCAAACAATCTACAGGTAGCTCGACTGATCCATATCAATACCGGTCTGAAGCGTCCCCAAGACGCTGGCTGCATTGCCACACTGTATGGTAACTGATGCCCTGTGCCAGATACTCACCAGGTCTCGGGTCACGCGTCGCTTCAACTAGACGCTCAGATAATTTTTATTAAATATAGATGTAACATAATATAGATGAATATGTCTCCGAATGTTATTTTGAGTTTGCTTCAATTTTAGAACGCTCTGATTTTCAAATAATTTTGTATCAGAAGTCAGTTCAATCAATTTCTCTAGGCTTACAAAATAAGCACTTAGAAAAGTCAAATTTTATACCATAAATAATTATCAAATAGGAAAGGTGTTAATTATTTTCTCTTCACTTAAATTTTTCGTGCACTTGTAGATGAAACTAGAAATAAACCTAGCACATTTTATAGCACATTTTATATCACATAAGTGTCTAATACAAATTTGTTTTGCCCATCTAAATCTAAATTCAATATTATATAAGATATGTCACTATTTATATAAAGCTTAGCACAACATTGAATTTCTTACATACTATTATAGGTGTGGAACTTGGCGACATCTGGCCAAGCATTAACATTATTGATACAATCATCTATGAGCAAACACGTAGTGATGTGCCGAGTCGCTGTTTTGGTGAATCGAGTCTGTTTAAGCGGTATTCGAATCATGACTCGATTCCGGTATTCGAGCCAAGAACTCGAGTTCTATTTGTTGGTATTCGAATGTTGACTCGAATTTCTAGACTCGAGTCCAAGACTCGGGTCCTGGACTCGAGTCCACGGCCGTGCACCGCTTAGCATCCGCGAGGTAGTCTTTCATATGATACAATAGGAGATACAACTCGCACGCCTCCGCCTCCACCACGCCTCCTCCGGCGGCGTCTGTGTGTGGAACTGGGGAGGCCTTAAAAGTTGCAGGTTCAAACTTGTATCAAAAGGCGTCACTTCATTGCTTAGGTAAAAAGAGATCGAGTATGAATGAGTCAACCTAACTCGAATACAAGACTCGAGTCAGTTGGACTTGCATAATACTCGTATCACTCGAGTACCGGAATCGAGTCCGGTGTACTCGAATCATAATAAATTGGTATTCGAGTAGGCGAGTCCTAAGCAGGAATCGAGTCTGACTCGAGTCAAGCCGTACTCGGCACATCACTAGTAAACAGCCTTTTTGATATGATTTTGTTTTAAATTACGAATAGGGAGTTCAGTTGCTTTATGATTAGATGGAAGCTTATTACAGAAGCACACACAATTATCCAAAAATTATTTTCCTGCCTTTCATAATCCATTTGATGAGACAGAGTATGCCAAAAGAAAGTAAGAAAAGAGTATGAACAACATGCTTTGTACTGCTACAAAACCATTGCCTTCTGCAGAAAAAAAAAGAATCTCTGACAATTTTAATGGCTCATTCTTTGCATTTCTAAAAATTCCAGGCCGTATCCGACAAGCCCTCAGATGCCAACTCCTGGGCTCAGACAACAACATTTCAACGGACCTCATCAGCGGAAAAATCCAGGCCATACTCAAAAGTGCGGAAAATCTAAAAGATTCTGATTTAAGGAAAATAAGAATCTTATACAACATGCTTCATACTGCTACAAAACCAGTGCCTTCTGCAGAAAAAAAGAAAATAGAACCTAAAAAAGAGCCTAAAGTAAAGAAACAAGATGGAGACAATAATAAAAAGGAGGAAGATACAAAAAGTCCTAAAAAGAAAGGACCAAAGAGATATGTTGTCTTTCTGGGAAACCTTCCTCTGAAAATCACTAAGGAAAGGGTAAGCTGTAATCCATGCTATCCGTACTAATATTATAAATCCGAAAGAAATTTTGTCAGTTTGTTACCTTTTTACACCTAAACAAATCTTAATGAAATTTGGCACTGATATAGGTACATGTCATCCCAAGAAAGGATGTCCTTAGCTACTTTAATTTCGGAGAATCGCGTGCGCAGCCGCAGGCTGAAGCTAGTAATTGAATGTACCTAGGTCATCTATATCTTCTTATCTTATATATAAAAATGAAACCCGTTTCGCGTTGTCACGGCATCACGCGTGAACGGCTGGACCGATTTCGCTAATTCTTTCTTTGTTGTGTTTGTTATTGTCAGGAGAAGGTTCTTATGAAAGAAAAAATTAAGAAAGTTGGAAACATAAATTTCCACGGGGGCGAAGCCGCGGGGCGCAGCTAGTATATTTATAAAATGAAACCCGTTTTTCTTGGTCACGGCATCACGCGTGAACGGCTGGACCGATTTCGCTAATTCTTTCTTTGTTGTGTTTGTTATTGTCAGGAGAAGGTTCATATGAAAGAAAAAATTAAGAAAGTTGGAAACATAAATTTCCACGGGGGTGAAGCCGCGGGGCGCAGCTAGTTTATTATAAATTTGAATGACCTTGATCCTTATTATCTTTAAGCCAGTTTCTCAAATTATATAATATTTTTACATTAAGGTTCCCTTAACCAACACAATCATATTATTACTAAATAAAGCCAAAATCGGGAATGAGGATCCGTAACGTTGTTATAGCAATTTCAATAGAACTAGTATCCACGTTTTTCATCTTTTTAAATTATCCAAATCGGACCATTACGTACGAAGTTATGACTAAATTACTAGCGAAGTTCACCCAGTGACCGCCGCGGGTGCGTGTGACGTCACTCGCTCGGTCGCCGCCCGTTGACCGTAGGCAGATATCAGTTTTTAGTGATTCACTCCGAAACTACAAGTTTAGGGAAAAAAATTACAAAACCAAATAGACTCGGTTTTGAGAGACCCATTGAATGAAAAAATGAAAAAATTAAAAAAAATCATTTTTTTCCTTTTTTCCAGGACGCCGAACAACTTGTGTTTCCTTGTTCGGCAGTTATTTAGATTATAGAGACTATTTAGTTCGTATGTCATCATCATCCTGACTCCACAGCCGCGGGTGGGCCTTGGTCTGTTCTAGTAAATTTCACCATTCAACCCTTTTCTTGGCTTTTTCCTGCCAGCTGGTCACTTGAATTGCCTTTAGGTCTTGTTGGACTCCCTCGAGCCATCTGAGTTTCGGTCTTCCACGAGGTCTTCGGCCATCAGGTTGGCCACGCAGTTAGTTCGCATGTAACCAAGACGACCTCTGTGGCGCAGCGGGCGAAGGTCCGCCTGCAACGCACCACACAGCCATGGCCTGTGTATCTATATGTAAAGCCGGGTACTAATCGGTGTTCCGTCGCGTAAAGTACCATACGCAGCGTCTGTCTCGTAGCTCGTTGCGAGCGCCTTCTTTTCCCGTACTGACTGCACCCGTACAATTACACCACGAAACACAGCGATCAGTATGGCTTATGTAAAAGTCTTGGATTATTTGTAAAATCTATACTAATATTATAAAGAGGAAAGATTTGATTGTTTGTTTGTATTGAATAGGCTCCGAAACTATCGGACCGAATTGAAAAATTCTTTTACCGTTAGGAAGCTTACTTTTCAGGGAGTTACATAGGTTTTTTTTTTTTTTTAAATGCTGGACAATCCACACAACATCATCTAGCCCCAAGCTAAGCAGAGCTTGTGCTATGGGTACTAGATGACTGATATACATAATATAATACATTACATAGATAGATATTTTTTATTATACATAGAAACGACCAGAACACCTAGAACAAATATTTGTAGATCGTACAAACATTTGTCCCAAGGCGGGAATCGAACCCGCAACCTTCTGCGCCGCAGGCGGACCTTCACCCACCGCGCCACATCGGTCGTCGGAAAGATTTGATTGTTTGTATTGAATAGGCTCCGAAACTACCGGACCGATTTGAAAAATTCTTTCACCGTTAGGAAGCTTACTTTTCAGGGAGTGACATAGGCTTATTTTATCCCGGAATTCCCGCGGGAACGGGAACTACGCGGTGGAAACCGCGAGGCTATCGTCTAGTGTATTAATAAAATCGTATCTTTCTAATTCAAGGTACTGCAGCATTTTGCAGAAATCAGCAACAATATCAAAGATATTCGGATGCCGAAGCAAGACGAAAAAGATGGTGTAAAGAAGAGTTCTATTGCTTTTATGGAGTTATCCAACAAATCCACATATGAGGTAAGGACATATTTCAATTTGACATATTTTTATACCCCTCCGTCGTTGGATATCATATTCGCAACACATGATACTATCAAAATATCATAAAAGCACAACACGATCTTCTCATAATATCATAGTTGCAAATCATGATATTCTCAAAATATCACAAAAGCGAACGACTGATGTGGCGCAGGAGGCTGCGGGTTCGATTCCCGCATCAGGACTTTTTTTTATGATCTTCTGATTACTCTTGTAGGGTTAAGGGGCGAACCTAGCGGGTTTGGTTGTCCAACTAGGTACTCAATCTTGGTACTCACCACGGGATCCCCATAGTAAATTACTCGAATTAAATAAAATTCAATTTTTTTTCTTTGGTTCCTTAAAATTTTAAATACCTTTGCGAAAAAAAATACAATAAAATGAAAGTGCACTGTTTTGTACCTAATTTGGTCGAGATCTTAGGAAACCTACAGTGCTATTTTTCTTTTGATTCGTAGGTTATTACTAACTTTTTGATTCCTTAATTTCGTTTCTTCATAAGTAGTGTAATTTTCTTGTAAATAAGCAAAAACATCATTTTTGTGCTTACGCCGTTCCAAAAACGTATGTTCCCGCTCCTATGAACGTGAAATCCTATCCCTATTCTTTTACAAAATGGCGCGTAATAAAATAAATAAATAAATAATGCTAGACAGTTCACACTTCATCATCTAGCCCCAAACTAAGCAGAGCTTGTGTTATGGGTACTAGATAACTGATAGATATTTTTTTATTATACATAGAAAACATCCAGAACACCCTGAACGAATATCTGCAGATCGTACGAAAATTTGTCCCGAGGCGGGAATCGAACCCGCAACATTCTGCGTCACAGGCGGACCTTCGCCCGCTGCGCCACTGAGGTCGTAATGCGTCTTTACCTCTATGAGATTTAATTTCTCAAATCATTTATTTGTTTGTTCACTTTCAGGCGGCTTTATCCAAGCACCACTCTATGCTGGAAAACAGACGCATCAACGTCTCCTTCACGCTCCAAGAGAAAAGCAAACTTACTAAGAGTGAAGCTAAGGTCAGTAAATAAGATTATGTAATCTAGAAAACCCTAACATCGGTCACTACATTGTTTTTTTTCTCAAAATCGCGGCGTGCTAAAAATTTGTATAGAGGACACAAAAACAAATATCATTTTTTCTATAAAATAATGTGCTAAAGCGTCAGGTTTCTGAGATATTCACATAATGAAAACAACATTATATATATTATTTCTTCATATGTGAATCTCGGAAACCAGACGAACTTTTTTAACTGAGCTCGGTGATTTTGAAAAAAAAAATTTAGGGACACCCTTTTTTTAATTGTACTTATTTTTATGATTTTACTATATTTTACGGAGACATAAATATATCATAATAACATACGAATGGTTGCACCGATTTGTATTAACATACAGCATATATTTGCATTATGATAATACACGGTTTTAGAATCCTTGATATTTTTTTGTAAACAAAGGGATATTGTAGTTATCTTAACAAATTTACAAAAATATATATATATATAAAAACAAAAACTCGGAACGAAAACGGATAATAGACGAACGAAATGCTCCGACGATACATCGTAAAATATTTTCCAACAGGATAAAAATTATTTTTTTTTCATTCCAGGGCAAAGCTGCTAAACTAGTAGCCCTGCAGAAGGCCGGTAAGCTAGCGGGAAGCACCGTGTTATCAAAGAAACGAAGCCATCGCCGGAACATCATGAAACGTGCCCGGGCACAGGAGGCGGCCAAGGAGAACGCCTGATGTACGTCGTGAATTAGAAAACTGTACTTTGTATGACAAAAAAAAACCTTGATTTTACTGATGCGTTTTTCTTAAGGGGGTACCTACCCTCAAATTGCTTATTTTCAACTCCGTCGGACCTCCATATCTTCCAAACTACTGAATATTTAACTTTGAAATTTATATATGGTAAAGTTCAGGACTTATTCTATCGATCATATGTTTCGAAAACACGATTTCATAAAATTTTCTCGATAGAAAAAAATCGCAAAGTTACCTCTAATTTTTTACTAAAACCCTAATTTCTCAATAAATACAGATGGTACGATCTTGAGATTAAGCATAGTAATTGAGCTAAGTATAAAGAACATTTTATATGTTGCCTTTTTTTCAATTAACTATTCTAATGTTTGTGGGGAGCAAATAACTACTAAAAACTTGATTTTTGGGCTTACGCCGCTTTGCTCTGTCCCGCTCCTGTGAACGCGAAATCCTATGCCTATCCTCTTCACACAATAACGAGGTAGGGTACCGCCTTAAGGGGCGAACCTCAGGAGGTTATCAAACTAAGTCTAGATCTCAGTACTCACGGGATTCCCATGGTAAAAAACTCGAATTACCTACATAAAATTTAACATTTTTTTCTTTGGTTCCATAGTCTCTCTGCTCTTGTAAGGGCATTTTCGGAGTTTCGTCTATTTATTCTCGGTCAGGGGTTTAAATGTGAAAACACGACTAAGAAAAAATTTAACATGCGTTTTTCACCTAACGAAATTAGACCTTCGACCCCAAATTAGAAATTAGACACCTAAAAATATTTAAAAAAAAACGGGGTCGTCAAACTAAGCCTAGATCTCAATATGCACGGTATCCCCGTGGTAAACAACTCGAATTACATTTTTTTAATGTAAAAGCAAAACATGTAAATGTACTATAGTATAGCAGCTGTCCATGCAGACGCATCGCTCACTCAAGTAGGAGAGAGACGAATGTCGAGCGCTCTCGCTTGCACTTCAAGCCTTACATGGAACGCCTCATAGCGAGGTCATGTTTTTTCGTGCGTGCAGCCGGCTCTATCGAATTATAAGACGTTGTTACGTCAAAAAGTGAACCTGTTGCCTATGGCTGCGCAAGTCGTCCAGGCCAGGTCATCAGTGGCCGCGTCCTAAATGTATGCTATCTCACTTGACATAATAGACATTCCCGCGCCCTAGGATGAAATGCACTTAGATTTATTCGTAAAACGGCCGCGTAAAAAATGGGAACAGACTTCTAGGTGCTTCTAGCATAAGGGTTATTGTAGAAAAACTATTGAGAGCATAGAGTAAAAACTCGCTGCTGGTATATTTTCAAAATAAATCTATTTCAACTTTTGAATAACTAAACTATGTCGGTACAAGCTTTATTTTAGAGTTTTCTTTCTCTGTATGTTATTTATTTTCGCCCAAAGTTGGGCTCAAAACAGTGTTGAAATACGAAAGTTTAGAAGCTTGTATTTTTTAAATGTATACCTTTTTTCGGTTTTGGGTGTATACAGACATAGATAATGACGAAATAAATTGTTATTATCGTTAGTTTTGGATGGTCAACATCAAACAGCGTAGTAGTTACCCTTCCACTTTTGTATGTGAAAAATGAGCGACTCGTTTAGCTAAAGCCTAAGATCGCCTAAGCTTTAAACTAGTGGTCCGCAAGCTGTTTGTCATCTTATACCGTCAATATAAAATTGATCTTAATGTTACGAGTTGAAGTCCATATTTTGAATTTTAATGCACATTTTTTGTGTAGTGCAGCTGTGCGGTGTTGGACGAGTAAGCGCCAACCTTCCACCACCTATAGACGAGTAGCTACATTATTGCAGAAGTTTTCAGTAGAGTTTTATTTTGTTACATGCATAACTCCCGTATGTTCGTACATGCTAGGCAAGTGGAGAATAAGTTCTTTGAACAAGACATTTAAAAAAAATGAGCTTGAGAATTCAACGCGAGACTCCGTGGTCAGATAATTATATTATATGTTTCAGCTAAAGCTTATAATCAAAACAACCAGGTAAGTAGTAAATAATTTATTTAAAAATGTCTATGTAGTTAAAAGCTGTTATTCTAAATTAATACTTTCTCTTAAATACTCCGTAGAAAATATAGTTACAAAGCATAATTTGTTTTTTCTGAGATAGTGTTGTACCACGTGCATTTATCGATAGGTCGATGTTTTTTTTTTAATCAATCGTTGGCTTATCTGTTATGAAGGGCATTGCAGATTTTTAAGTAGAACATGTTAAATGTACAGATACTATCTAAGAAAAAAAATTACGTTTGTAGTAAAACCAGAAATAGAATGCAAAATATACCTAAGTACAAGTAGTTTTCCGCAAATCACAAGATAAACTACCGCAAACAGTGTAATAAATAAACAGTTATAAAATAAATAGAAATGGAGCCTACTATAAGTTTAACTTGACTGACATTATATTCATTATTTTTACAACACTACTATTATTCGAGAACATATTTTAAAAAACACCTAAAAACAAATCACAAAATTTTAAAACAAATCTAGTCAAAGACTCAGGCATTACAAAAATAACTTAATTGCAAAACGTAAATTGCAAAAAACTACGCTGTCGACGAAAAGTCTACACTATTATTGAAGGAAACTTGACAGTTATTTATTGTCAATATACCTATTGTAACTCCTTGCGAGCTAGTACACCTAAAACATATTAAAAAGCAGTTGAAGTCATCTATCGACACAAGACTATAGATTTACATTTATATTTTGATTAGACATTTCTATTATTAAACATTAAAATGTCAAACCGACGGAAAAATTACATGTAATTTCAAGAATGTCCTTTAAAAACTAAGACCTACTATTCCGATAATTTAGGCCCTACTCTACACTTGACTCTAAAACCTTATACCAAAAATGTTAAGTAGATATCTATTTTTACACATAAAAGTATACAATTTCCAATCTACTTTTAAAAACTGGCCACCAATTGATCGAGTATTCGAATTTACCAAATTAAAATTCAGGTTTAAATACTGTTTCGTTGCTACGCACAAACTATCAAATAAAAATATAACAATACCGAAATCTTTCTATGCGTACATAGATCTCATCTAATACTTTTATCCTTAATACTAATATGTACAGTCAACTTAATATTAAATACAACAACGATAATAATGTGCGTTGTCCACATTTCTTACTGTCACCTAGTTTTTACAAACTGATGAGATTCTAGATGTCATAATCGAATGTGAAACCTATTTCCAAGGTCCTAAAGTCCATGATGGAATGTTATCGTCAAAAACATTTAACAAATGGAATGAATGTCATGGTCAAAAAAACGAATGAAACTATGAATCATACATTTTCGTATCGATGTTTCATCATGCAAATTTCGATATCGATATATTTATTTGTCCCGTCCCTATTACTATGAAATTTTGAAGAAATCTGACGTAACTCCTAATTTTAACCCAATTCGGTAATGATTTCCCCCACACATCAGTAATAGGTATTCTTAAATTTTTTTCGTTTCTAGAAACAACTAGAATACATAAGTTGCTTTTCCTTGCATTTTGACTTTTATTCTCATCGCAATAAGATTTATTTTAGCAGACAAAACACAAGTTTCTTCGTATACACATTCACATAGATCTTTATATGCATAAGGTTACAGTTTTTTCTACATTAGCAGCCATACCGTATATGAATAGGATACCTACCTATTAATTTTGAAACGTATTTACAAAACATTAAGGTAGACTGTATTGGCAAACGATATTTGACACATTATCATATAGATTTTCAATTAGGGCCATCAAGCATACAACTTTTACATTTTAGCACTTACTTACTTTGATTTAAGGTGCCATCAATTTGCACAGAATATTTTGCAATTATACACTTATTGCTTGCATTTTAACACTTATTTCCGTCGATATATTGTGTATTCCCACCTGGGACCATCAATACACACAGAATCATTGCAATATCACACCTATTCGGTTTAACATAGAGTCTCACTAACCCAGAGTGTCTGTATGTGTTTATTCCTTGCAATTTAACACTTTTTTAGATACATTTTCTACCTTAGGTCATCGATACACAAAATCTGTGAATTTAGACAGTTATTGTAGTGTTTTCCTTGAACCTAAAATATGTACAGTCAACTGCTCAAAAATGTATACACTGCCAAGTTTTCACTTTTATTTTACTCTGAACACATTTCAAACACATTTTTCGTAGAAAGATGTCATCGTTTTTATCAGAATGCGGTATATTAATTATCACAATGACTACACACTTGCTATTTAGTCACATTGAAAACTTGTATTGTCGCAGCTGACCTACAGAATGTTTGCATTTAGACACTTATTCAGTTGATTTATTAGCTGTTAGCTCACCAAATCACAATAGCCAGTCTCATGTTATTTATATTTCTTATCTGCCATGAATACAAACAAAATATTTGCATTGAGACACTTATTTACATTCTTTTAGGTATATTTCCCTCCTTGGGCCATCAATACACACGAAATCTTATTTAATTACTCACTTGCATTTAGATACTTATTGCGTTCAAGTTAATCACTTATTCAAGCTGATGTTAGGTGTATTCACACTTCAGGCCTTTAATATACACAGCATGTTTTCATTACGACACTTATTCTCGTTCATAAAAGAGCTTTTAGACACTTTATTCATTGCAATTTACACTTATTCACGCTGATCTTAGGTGTATTCACACTTCAGGCCTATATATACACAGCATGTTTTTATTACGACACTTATTCTTGTTCATAAAAGAGCGTTTAGACACTTATTCATCGCAATTTGACTCTTGTCAGTGTGTGTCACTTTAATCCACCGGAAGTCAAAAAACTGCATCAACAGCATAGAATTAATGCATTTAGACACTTATTTACTTTATTACAGGTGAATTTCACACCTAAGGCCACCAACACACTTAGAATCTTTGCATTCAGACACTTATTCCTTGCAATTTTACAATTTTACGGTGTAATTTTCACTTTGGCCTCAGAAACTGCATTTTTTTTCTTGTATTCTTTATAATTCAGTAGAATTCACACAGTAGCCCACCGGGTCTCGAAGAACTGCCTCATCTTGTGTCCGGCGCGGCCAACGGGGCTGTAGTCTTCGTTAAAAACCTCGCAGTTACTGAATATTAGGCGGACGTCGGAGGCAAACTCTTCTTTGCATTTGTATCTGGAATAAAAAATATAAATTAAATCATAAAGCTATCAAATACATAAATATAATTGAACAGGAATCTAAGGTCGTTATTGAATTTTTTCTTTAAGACAGACTAAAAGGTGTTTTTTACCCTTAAGGTAGGGAAGACAGAAATGTAGATGTTAACAAATTTTCTTTCTTCTTTTCCCTTCCCTACATACATAATCTAGGGGTATTTCGGTTATAAGGGAATTCGGAGAATAAACATTCATACTTTTTGGTGACAACCTCTACCGCAACTTGAGGACAGAGAAGATCGCATCCGTCAGATAAGTCGGATAGTAATATTATTGGTAAAATAATGTTTACAAGTCTACGTCGGTAAAACGATGTGGTGAATAATGGCCAAACCATCCAACCAGGGAAGATTTCTTTGCACTGTGGGCCTTTGTCAAACCTGGGAATGGTGGTATTATGCCATTACACTATCAACCCCTAAAGCTGTGACACTTACGTGTTTAATTAATTCACCCCTCAGGCCCCAAGCGGTAGCCGGCCACCGCGCCTTACGTCACTGCACCGTTCACTCAAACCCCAAGCGGTAGCCGGCTACCGCTCTCCTGCATTTGATTACCGACCTTATTTTACATGTTCAGAGGCTACTTTCCTATAAAGAAGTTTAATGAGTTAGGTTCTTTGATGTATTTACTACATACTGAACGAAAAATATTTTATTGTCTGTGGACGTTAATTTTGTTTTTGGCAATTGAGATTTTCGACGCCATTGTGTCTAAGGCGCACGGCCTGTCATTCATTTCTGACATTTTGGTCCCAAGATGGAAGGGTTAATTAATTTTTAATTAATTTAATTACCGTCAATAACTCGTGTATTGCATCTCCGTCGCATGGTTATGTAGCAAGTCTCTAGTGGAGCGTTTATGAGACACTTACGTATCGTTGTTGAATTTTCTCTTGATGATGAAGAGACTTTCGTGCTGTCGTCGAGTTTTTTGAGGCATAATGGGACACTTACGAGTTTTCGTTGAGTTTTTTCTTGACTATGGAGAACCAGTCTCCACTACTTAGGATCTAGGTGGTAATAAAAGCTGCAAGACACTTACGTGTTTTCGTTAAGTTTCTTCTTGATGGTGGAGAGGTCCATGGCACACTTGATGACCTTCTTGTACTGCGGGAACAGTTTCGTGTTGACGGGCAGCAGGAACGGCCATGCGTGCTCGTGCATTTCCATATCGTTTAGGAGCGTCCTGGGGGAAAATAAAGAAATAAATAATCAATGATAATGTACACTTGCAGAGGGAGACCTCTATCAAGAAATCTTTTCAATTAAAATCACATCAAATATAATCAATCTAATATTATAAATGCGAATTGCGAACGAATGCGTTTGGATGGATAGATGGATGGAAAACTACTGAACGGATCGGGCTGAAATTTTGCATACAGGTAAGTCTAACCCTGGAGTCAAACATAGGCCGCCTGCCCGCGGCTTCGCACAAGTTGTTTCTATGGAAACGTTTTGAGGCTATTTTTATCCCATGGGAACTGATTTATGGGATAAAAAGTATCCTATGTTTGATTCCAGGATTAGAATTACCTGTATGCAAAATTTCAGGCTTATCCGTTCCGTAGTTTTGGCGTGAAGAGGTAACAAACATCCATCACAAACTTTCGCATTTATAATATTAGTGTGATTGTATAATGATAGTAATTTAATTAATGTCCCGAGAGCTTAGGCTTTTTATTTATTTATTTATATAACCTGCGTAGTTATAGAATGGGATTGACAATGATCTCATCTCATGCTGTCCTGCACAGAATTGTCAATTTTTAATACTTTAATCATGAATGTAGTGACTTACTTGCAGAACTGCAACTCCTTGGCTAGTTTCTTGGCGGAGGTCTTCTCTTTCTTGGCGCGAGACATCAGAGGCACGTTCTCACTGTCTCTGTCATCACCTGTGACGAAATAGTGCATTTTAAACCAAGGCGAGAAAGTGATCAATTCCTACCGAGTGTGTCGTTTTGGCCTTAAAACACACGAGGTAGGAATCGCACTTTCTGCCGAGTGATAAATAGTGCTTTAAACTACACCTTCGAGGAAAATAAAAAGCAGAATTAATTATTAATTATTATTATTAATTGAAATCGCGCCCAATGATGTTGGTAAAACCTCATTGACCGCGCCAGCCTTTGGGTTCTTTTTTCAAAATATTGTTCGGAAATCGGAGGAGGCCTAATGGACTTGGAGTAAAAACTTTTTGTCGTTTGACCGAACGAAAATAACCATAGCTACCGGCCGATCTTTTAGGAAATTAAAAAAAAAATAACACGTTAGAAATGGATTTCCATACACTTTTTCCTCCCGCTAAAACACGTGAGAAATGAAATTTCATAGAGTTTTTCCTCCCGGTTTCCTATAGGCCTGCAAAGACATTCTTTCTATTCTATAAATGGAAAAGGAATAGGCAACTTTCCGAGCAAGTGTAGTATAAACATTATTTTTTATTGAGAAAATAACATAATTACAGGTACAACATGAGGTAAGAATGCGAATAGATTTCTTAGCGATAGCGCATTCCTAATTAAATATAATGAAATTATATCATCCTTTTTCCATGTAATATAAACAACTTTCTATCTCAGAGTTTAGCACAGAACTTGCTAAGGCAAGAAGAAATATCGTCAAAAATATTTCAATAGGTAGAGTAGGACAAAATTCGACTTTATTGAGGGTAGCCCTTTTTGACTGACTTCAAAAAAAGAATGATGACAATTTTTTTTTATCTCTAAAAAATTTCCTTAGCTTCAAAATAACACAAGCTTAAATTAGACCATTCTTCCGGAATGGTTGTTTATTTCAAAGACCAAAACATCGGATTTTTTTATAAGGGCTATAGATTTAAAAGGGTTTGGGGACTGTGATGGATAGACAGATGGAATCCAGGTTCGAATCCTGGTAGGGTCGTTGGCACTCTCTGTGCACGGCATGGAATCCAGGTTCGAATCCTGGTAGGGCCGTTGGCACTCTCTGTGCACGGCATGGAATCCAGGTTCGAATCCTGGTAGGGCCGTTGGCACTCTCTGTGCACGGCATGGAATCCAGGTTCGAATCCTGGTAGGGCCGTTGGCACTCTCTGTGCACGGCATGGAATCCAGGTTCGAATCCTGGTAGGGTCGTTGGCACTCTCTGTGCACGGCATGGAATCCAGGTTCGAATCCTGGTAAGGTCGTTGGCACTCTCTGTGCACGGCATGGAATCCAGGTTCGAATCCTGGTAGGGTCGTTGGCACTCTCTGTGCACGGCATGGAATCCAGGTTCGAATCCTGGTAGGGTCGTTGGCACTCTCTGTGCACGGCATGGAATCCAGGTTCGAATCCTGGTCGGGTCGTTGGCACTCTCTGTGCACGGCATGGAATCCAGGTTCGGATCCTGGTGAGGTCTTTGGCATTCTCTGTGCACGGCATGGAATGCAGGTTCGGATCCTGGGGGAGTCCGTTGGCAGCCCTAAAAAAGATCTTACCATCAATGCTTTGTTCGTTGTCGTCATGCAAGGCGCCATTGCCGACGTATTGCAGCGCGCGTCGCTTCTCTGGAGGACCCTCGTCGGTAAAGTCAGGGGCTGATACTGTAACAAAGGAGTTTAATAAATAAATATTTGGGGGTAAAGGTAGAATTTCTCCAAATAGAGACAGGGAGATCTCCTCTGAACCAGGCCCGACCCATCTGGTCCACTGAGCCCGGTGGTCTTTCGGATAATCGTATATGGTCAGTTGTAACTGAATCAAGCGTTTGCGCGATCTAGGATTGCTTCTCTTTTTTGGTTCTTCCGATAATGTTTTAACGACATCTAGCGAATGTTTATTGAAGCGCTTAGGTAGGTTTTACTAGCTTCAGTTTTTCGGTATGACATTCTTTTGGCGCCTCTATTGACACGTTAGTGTTGTGGTTCGGCCGATGTCGTCTAGAGGTCGCCTACAAATAGTATGCACATTTCACACGTAGTTGGGTGGATGGGAAATCGAATCCGCAACTGCGTCGTAGGCGGACCTTCGTCCCCTATGCCATATAGGTCGACAAATAGTAACCTATGTGACCGAATGATTCCGGTGTTTGCGTCTCCTAGCCGCCATTTTGATGCGAACACAAGTATCTGGTTAGGGCCTATAAATTGTTGTACTTTTGCGTCACAGGCGAAACTTTGTCCTCTAGTATTCTATACTCTGGCCACACTCATGTCTGTAAACAACTCTTAATATGAAAAAAACCAAAATTCTCTTTTTCAGGTCGACTTTGTAAAACAATTGTCAGCATTATGTTTGAGCTTAAATCGAAATGAAGTGCAAAATCTGTCAAAAAATCAACAGCAAGGAAGTGACTTTAGGTTACGTATGAGGACCATGTTTTCAAGCATTGTATCTAGAGTTTAGTCGGAGTATAGGTCAATGGTCTGTCATAGAGGTAGTCAAATAGACAGTGCTTACCTGGATGATGGTTAATCCCGTTATTTTTCGTTTCCTGCCCGCTGTCTTGTCAGGTATCCCTGATTTCTCTCGAGTGTGCAGGATGCTGGATCAACAGCCCTCCACCTACCCATGGTTCTCCCAACCTTACGGTTATACGGACCGAAACTGTGAGTAATCAGCGACCCGGTAACCTCTAGTGTTCTGCTGCCGTGAAGGTTGATAAGAATCGAACCCACAACCTACTGCGAAGGAGGTAGACCTTCGTCTCCTTGCCGTGTGTGTGTGTGTGTGCGTGCTGTGTGGTGTGTGTAAGGCCAATAAATAGAATTGGAATTTTAAATAGTGTTCACCTGGATGATGGTTGATCCCGTTGTTTTCCACTTCTTGTCCGCGGTCATCCATCTTGTCAGGTATCTCTGATTTCTCTCGAGTGTGCAGGATGCTGGATCAACAGCCCTCCACCTACCCATATGGTCCTGCCAACCTTGCGGTTATAAGGACCGAAACTGTGAGAAATGAGCCACTCTGGTGACCCACCCTAGTTTTCTGCTGTCGTGAAGGTTGATAGGAATCGAACCCACGACCTACGGCGAAGGAGGTAGACTTTCGTCCCCTTGCCTTGTGTTTGTGTGTGTGTGAGGCTGATAAATAAGAATTGAGCTTTTAAATAGTGTTTACCTGGATGATGGTTGATCCCGTTGTTTTCCACTTCTTGTCCGCTGTCATCCATCTTGTCAGGTATCTCCGATTTCTCTGGAGTGTGAAGAATGCTGGAGGAACAGTCTTCTGCTGTCGTGGAGGTCGATGCGTGTGACGGGGCGGGGCTGTGGAGTAATAATAAATAAATAATCTGTCTTTTATGCACACATTATCTACCATAGAAGCTAAATCAAAACATACGTAGGTAGTTATTTTTACATACCTACGTAAGTTTTGATAAGCGCACACCTGCTTCTAAAACATTTTCTATATAAGTGTGTTTGTGCATTCTAAGATTAAATTTACACTAGAAATTGTACCAGACCAATGTTATATACGGTTTTAATAAAGAATTTTTAAAATTGAATTGAATTATCTATCCACAATCGTTTTTGACGTGACAACGTCTTATAATTCGATAGAGCCGGCTGCACGCACGAAAAAACATGACGTCATGCGGCGTTACCTCGCTCTGAGGCGTTCCATGTAAGGCTTGAAGTGCAAGCGAGAGCGACACCCGTCTCTCTCCTACTTGAGTGAGCGATGCGTCTGCGTTGTCACGTTCAACTATCGTCAGTAAACCGACTTTACAGACAACCAATTTTTTTTTTATATTGACGCACAAAACATAAAACAATCACATAATATATCAAACTTAAATAATATGGGTTTAGAGCTTGATCATTTCACAAATTATGTGCATACAGAGAATCATACGAGCAAAACATGTAGAGCAAAAAATTCACAATATTAAAAAAATTAAATATAAAACAGAATAAAGGAATACCTTAAGCTAATCGTAAGTAACTTACGTTAAGTGTTTAAGCAGACCTACCAACAATTACACCATTGTATGCTTAGAATCAGGAGTTTAATTTAAGTGAGTTTAAAGTTCGGGTAAATTGGCTCAATTTGGAACAAAAATGTCGTTTCATAAATTCCCTTTATATCCATAGGTTTGCAGTAAGAAAACTCTTTTAGGGTTAGCATCTACACTGCCATCACCCATCCGCTGCGTTCATGATAGACTACCTTTTTTTTTTTTTTTTTATTCGGCGACGAAATTCATTTACGAATTTCGGTCTGGGGGGAACCAGAATTATGTTGGACTCGACGCCCTGAGAAGGACGTAATACCCACTAGAACCCCTCCGGTGTCCCTCTTAACTAACCTATTGAATATACCTACATAATATAATATATTTTTTCAACACACTTGCTCACAAAGTGGCTCTATGGTCACCGCAATTAGGCATAGAATGACACCCATAATCAAACTGTGACTTTTTCATTGCTATAACTCACTAGTGAGTTATAGATTTTTTTTTAAATTTATTGTTTGAGTTTCTTTATTCTTAAAAAAGTTTTTATTTAAAAAAAAAAGATCGTGTTCAATAGAACAAATAAATTAATGTTCCTATTGCTTGCTCATTTCATGCAACTTCTTATTTAAATAGATAATTTTAACTCGTACGTGTTTAATAAATAAAACTTTCACTCAAATATAACTTTTGTTTTCTCTGTAATAAAAGAAAATTTTAAATTCCCCATTTTGTACGTGGCAGAATAGACGCAAACCCTATGCACGGAAATTTAAAAAAAACCTCATCCCTTTAGTCTGTGGCCGATCGCAATGCGCGCGCATAGGAAAACTGATTAATTTTTATCTACTAAATAAAATGAGTTTTTATTGTTATTTTATTCACAAGTGTGTTGAAAAACGTCGTATGATACACGTGTGTATTGATGATTACAGTCCTCGGCTCTCTTAAGACCCTCGCCTACGACTCTGGTCTCAATGGCGCCTCGGCGGTAATCACCAATGTCACACACTAGTACCATAATGTACTATTACCTAGGCACCATCGAGTTGTCTTATTCCACGCTCTCCATGCTTGCTGTCTCTTTTCTTGGCGAGCGAAGAGCGCAACAGGCTAGTGTCATCGAAAATTCTAATTGGTCCGTCAGTTAGATTATCAGAAGATATTGGGCACGTATTTTTTCTTTTGACGATTAAACAAAAAAGGTGTGACGTCACTAGCCCCCACTCCCAAACTTTGACGCGTTTTATTTTGGTAATTTTTGGTTTGATTGACAAAAGAATAAATATGTGTCAGTTACATTATCTTCTGATAATGTTATTATATAAATAAAAATAAATAATGCTGGACTATTCACACAGCATTATCTAGCCCCAAGGTAAGCAGAGCTTGTGTTATGGGTACTAGATAACTGATAAACTTAATAATATACGAGTACATAGATAGATATTTATTTATTTTACATAGAAAACGACCAGAACACCCTGAAGAAATATCTGCAGATCGTACAAATATTTGTCCCGAGGCGGGAATCGAACCCTGCGTCGCAGGTGGACCTTCGCCCACCGCGCCACAAAGGTTGTCAATTCACGGACTAAACAGATTTTTTTTCCAAGACACTACCTATTATAGTGCATTTTGTATGTTTATTTTTAGGAAGATAACTTGCGAACGAGAGTTGATCCGATGTGCATGATATTTAATAGCTCTTACAGAACGGGCTTCCGAAGTTTACGTCTAATCTAGATTTTAGACCTACAGGTCCTTACCTAGGCACCATAGAGTTGTCCAGATCCACGCTGTCCTTCTGTTTGGTGTCTCGCTTCTTGGCGTTCCTGGGCTTCTTGGGCGGCGCCCTCGCTATGCACTGGTTGCAGTACCATTTGCCTCGAGGGTTCTAAACAGAAGGAATAGGATAAGTGAATACTAAGGCCAGGTATTCCTGCAGCAGTGGGCGTAAGGGAAAACGCGCGCCTGCCAAGCCACCGCGCTCGTGTTTTTTGTAGTTATTTAAACATGGTGGATTAAGAAAATCATTTTATCTGGTCATCATCATCAGCCTATATTAGTCCACTGCTGGACATTGGCCTCCCCTAATGAGCGCCATAGCGCCCTGTCTTCAGCTTGCCGCATCCAGCATCTGCCTGCAGTCTTTCGCAGATCGTCATCTCACCTGGCCGGAGGGCGTCCTACACTACGTTTGCCGAGTCGTTGTCTCCACTCAAGAACACGTTTACCCCAGCGGTTGTCGGTTCTTTGCGAGATATGGCCGGCCCACTGCCACTTCAACTCGCTAATTGTTTGTGTTATGTCGATAACTTTGGTTCTCTGTCGGATGTATTCGTTACGAATTCTATCTTTCAGAGAGACTATCTAGTCAAACTCTGCGAATTTGTTTATAAATATTAAGTGTTTTTAGTTGAGTACAAAAAAAAAGTAAAATATCAGTAGTTTGCTAGTCATAATATTGGAAAAACACTAGATAAAGGGGTAACTCTGATTTTTTTTTTCTATCGAGTGAAATTCATTAAATCTTGTAACTTAATGCGACTTTGACTAGATATATGTCTTTTTTTCAGAATTTTAAATACTATTTTCTAAGTCTCAGATGATTTTAAAAATCACAAATGTGCGGCCTCTGCTGGCCTACCAAGCCTAAGGTTTTTGTTATTATAGTGCGTAAGCCTTAACACTCTGGGTAATTTCTAAATCAAAATAAGGATTGGATAAACTTAAATGTTTCCCCTGTAGGTGGAGCTAACGGCGCTAGAGTCCGTAAGAAGTCGCAAAGATTTTCGACTCCTACGTCACTTGACCTCGTGGTGTAGTTGGTTAGCACATTCCTGTACTGAGGGAAGGATGCGGGTTCAAGTCCCGTCGAAGTCAATAATTTTTGCGATATTATTTGATTTGTGAAGTGAATACTTTATTGTACACAACAAAATAAGTCTAAAACTGTTAAATAGGGCATTTTACTCTATATGAGAAAAAATCTAAAAATATATTATTGAGATAGCTTAGACAAGAAGCAGTCGGAAAACGTTAGTTTTTAGTTCGTAAGATAGCAGACTAAATTTAAATGTTTCAGCTTTTTTAATCTGTTTCATAACACCATTATATAGTAGTCGCCATGTTATTACGTCATACGGCTATGTAAACTTAGAAGTGTCAACTATCAGCGTACCTATAACATGCAAAATATTACTGCATTTGTTTACACAGCCAACTAAAGTCATGAACACAAAACAATATGGCGTCCACTGCGCCAGTTTTAGTCAAAATACGCGCGAAATTTGAAAATGCAAAATTTTAATGCCTTTTTTATGGCACTAATAGCCGTTACACACAAAAATAAAACGTCAAGTGCGAGTCGGACTCGCGCACTAAGAGTTCCGTTTAATTGTAAGACCTTGCTTCTTACCAAATTTTATGATTCTAGGTAAACGGGAAGTACCATATAGGTTTTGGTCTATAGCAAGAATTAAAAGTATTATTTTTGGTAAATAAACTACAAATTTACGGTTTTAGGATTTTTTCCTTTACTTGTGCTATAAGACCTGGCTTCTTGCCAAATTTTATGATTCTACGCCAGCGGGAAGTACCCTATAGGTTTTGGTCCATGGCGAGAATTAAAGTATTTTTTTTATGAATAAATTACAGATGAATGTCTTTCGGATTATTCCCTTTATATGTGCTATAAGACCTTGCTGCTCACCAAATTTCATGATTCTAGGTCTACGGGAATAGGTTTCCTATAGGTTTTGTGTGCATGTCATTCCCTTGGAAATTTCAAAATATTTGGACTTAAACGGCTGTAACTTTGGAGTGCGTTGAACTAGAAGTTTTATTTATATCGCGGCTTCAAGAGGTTACGGACTTCTGTATTTGACGTTAATTTCAACTCGATACGTCCACGCGTTTCTGAGAAAAGAGGGTTGACAGACGGACAGACAGACACACGGACAACAAAGTGATCCTATAAGGGTTCCTTTTTTCTTTTTGAGGTACGGAACCCTAAAAAAGGTACAAACCTTAGTGAGGGGGGGATAGTGACAGTCCTGATGGTACGCTCTGACGCAGAGGGCGCAAGGGATCGTACGCCCGCCGCACGCGCCGCCGCAAACGATGCACACGCGCTCGCCCCTGGCTTTGTTCACGCATTCCCAGCAGTACCTGGAGAGGCAAACTTTGATTAAGGCGCTACCCCGACCCGTTTAACAGAATAATAAGGTAAAATAGGTGGTGGCGCTGATTTGGGTCGGGGTAGCCCCTTAACAAAAGCCTTTAAAAACAAAACAAAAAATGCTGGACAATCCACATCTAGCCCCATGCTAAGCTGAGCTTGCGTTATGGGTACTAGATGACTGATATACATATTATGTATATCAGTCATCAAAAATATCTGTCTATGTAACGTATTATATTATTAATATAATACGTTACATAGACAGATATTTTTATACATAGAAACGACCAGAACATCCGGAACAAATATTTTATAAATTAAACAATTGAGCTAACTACAGACCGTTGCACCCATCGGAAGTGTCCCCAAGACAGTGGCAAATAATAACTATAGTCGGTGCCAAATAACGTGGCAATAGAGGCCGCCGTAGCCGCGTCGACGTATCGGAGCTTCTGATCCGCTTTGGTTTCGTGTTACGTTAGGTTGACGACTGTTTGACGGCGACGCGAAAGGTGATACGGTTACGATCCCTTTCCGAGTTGATACATGTGCTACGATCTATAAGCTGGTGATGTATTTACCAGTCTCCCTCGGGTATCTTGTCCATTCTAGGCTTGAAGCAGTAGGTGTGGTATCCTTTGTCGCAGCCGTCACACAGCAACAGCTGCTCATCATTGTCACCGCTCAGGCAGAATTGGCATTTCTGGAGACAATTATGAAGATACTTTTAAATTTTTTTACAGCTATACTCACTCACCGCCTTCATAATACTCTTGTCCCACGCCACACACGCCTCCAGCGCACACAGACACATGGCGAGCTGCGCGGACGTGGAGCATCGCGAGACTCCCTCGCGCCACGTCGCTAGCCCTCGCGCCACGCCCTTTGTTACAGCCATACTCACTCACCGCCTTCATAATACTCTTGTCCCACGCCACACACGCCTCCAGCGCACACAGACACATGGCGAGCTGCGCGGACGTGGAGCATCGCGAGACACCCTCGCGCCACGTCGCTAGCCCTCGCGCCACGCCCTTTGTTACAGCCATACTCACTCACCGCCTTCATAATACTCTTGTCCCACGCCACACACGCCTCCAGCGCACACAGACACATGGCGAGCTGCGCGGACGTGGAGCATCGCGAGACACCCTCGCGCCACGTCGCTAGCCCTCGCGCCACGCCCTTTGTTACAGCCATACTCACTCACCGCCTTCATAATACTCTTGTCCCACGCCACACACGCCTCCAGCGCACACAGACACATGGCGAGCTGCGCGGACGTGGAGCATCGCGAGACTCCCTCGCGCCACGTCGCTAGCCCTCGCGCCACGCCCTTTGTTACAGCCATACTCACTCACCGCCTTCATAATACTCTTGTCCCACGCCACACACGCCTCCAGCGCACACAGACACATGGCGAGCTGCGCGGACGTGGAGCATCGCGAGACACCCTCGCGCCACGTCGCTAGCCCTCGCGCCACGCCCTTTGTTACAGCAATACTCACTCACCGCCTTCATAATACTCTTGTCCCACGCCACACACGCCTCCAGCGCACACAGACACATGGCGAGCTGCGCGGACGTGGAGCATCGCGAGACACCCTCGCGCCACGTCGCTAGCCCTCGCGCCACGCCCTTTGTTACAGCTATACTCACTCACCGCCTTCATAATACTCTTGTCCCACGCCACACACGCCTCCAGCGCACACAGACACATGGCGAGCTGCGCGGACGTGGAGCATCGCGAGACACCCTCGCGCCACGTCGCTAGCCCTCGCGCCACGCCCTTTGTTACAGCTATACTCACTCACCGCCTTCATAATACTCTTGTCCCACGCCACACACGCCTCCAGCGCACACAGACACATGGCGAGCTGCGCGGACGTGGAGCATCGCGAGACACCCTCGCGCCAAGTCGCTAGCCCTCGCGCCACGCCCTTTGTTACAGCTATACTCACTCACTGCCTTCATAATACTCTTGTCCCACGCCACACACGCCTCCAGCGCACACAGACACATGGCGAGCTGCGCGGACGTGGAGCATCGCGAGACACCCTCGCGCCACGTCGCTAGCCCTCGCGCCACGCCCTTTGTTACAGCAATACTCACTCACCGCCTTCATAATACTCTTGTCCCACGCCACACACGCCTCCAGCGCACACAGACACATGGCGAGCTGCGCGGACGTGGAGCATCGCGAGACACCCTCGCGCCACGTCGCTAGCCCTCGCGCCACGCCCTTTGTTACAGCTATACTCACTCACCGCCTTCATAATACTCTTGTCCCACGCCACACACGCCTCCAGCGCACACAGACACATGGCGAGCTGCGCGGACGTGGAGCATCGCGAGACACCCTCGCGCCACGTCGCTAGCCCTCGCGCCACGCCCTTTGTTACAGCTATACTCACTCACCGCCTTCATAATACTCTTGTCCCACGCCACACACGCCTCCAGCGCACACAGACACATGGCGAGCTGCGCGGACGTGGAGCATCGCGAGACACCCTCGCGCCACGTCGCTAGCCCTCGCGCCACGCCCTTTGTTACAGCTATACTCACTCACCGCCTTCATAATACTCTTGTCCCACGCCACACACGCCTCCAGCGCACACAGACACATGGCGAGCTGCGCGGACGTGGAGCATCGCGAGACACCCTCGCGCCACGTCGCTAGCCCTCGCGCCACGCCCTTTGTTACAGCTATACTCACTCACCGCCTTCATAATACTCTTGTCCCACGCCACACACGCCTCCAGCGCACACAGACACATGGCGAGCTGCGCGGACGTGGAGCATCGCGAGACACCCTCGCGCCACGTCGCTAGCCCTCGCGCCACGCCCTTTGTTACAGCTATACTCACTCACCGCCTTCATAATACTCTTGTCCCACGCCACACACGCCTCCAGCGCACACAGACACATGGCGAGCTGCGCGGACGTGGAGCATCGCGAGACACCCTCGCGCCACGTCGCTAGCCCTCGCGCCACGCCCTTTGTTACAGCTATACTCACTCACCGCCTTCATAATACTCTTGTCCCACGCCACACACGCCTCCAGCGCACACAGACACATGGCGAGCTGCGCGGACGTGGAGCATCGCGAGACACCCTCGCGCCACGTCGCTAGCCCTCGCGCCACGCCCTTTGTTTCAGCTATAACAATAAAAAAATGCTATTAAAGAAGACCTGGGGTGGTTATTCAAATTTTTATTATATTAATAAAAGTTATCTTTATGTGGAACAAAGTACAAGGGAAATAAATACAGCCATCCATCTCAGTAAAAATGAGGAGAAGCGGTACTAGCTTCTCAAAAGTGGAAGGCTCAAATTAGGTGCAAATAGCTCCACTCACCTCTCTCATGCGTTGGTGTTACTCGTGCTTGCTACAACGTACTTTAGAGTGATTTATTAAAAGACTACAGCAATGCCCTCGTGTTTGTTCATTATAATTATTGCACAAGATTGGAAAATGTAACAGTGAGCGAGTGTTTGCGTAATGTTACACGGGCCTGTTGACCAAGAGCTGGGAGATAGAGTACCATATCTACAGATTTTACTTAGATCTATGGTTATAGAGTTTATATCGTGCCAAGGAACACCTCACCTCACCAGCCTATATCGGTCCACTGCTGGACGCAGGCCTCCCCCTGATAAGCGCCTTATTGGCTTTTATCTCATGGGGGTGCCCATAATCCCCATGCTGGGCATGCGGGTTGGGGATCGCAGTTCGATGGTAGAATTGTTGAAGAAACACCTTCATTCTCTACACCTTATCATTCATGGGTATAGAGGTTGACCTTTGATATCTGTCTAGATCTATTAAGTGACATGTTGTTTATCTTAGTTACAGTTTATTCAACGGTCTATGTGTCGTTGTATCCTACTATTTTCTAAGGTCATTTAATATACGTTATATCCAAATTCCACTGTGCCTATCACTCTGCCCCGTTACCCCAACAAGAATTGTACTGCAAGGGGCGCTGCTGCCCGCCCCCGGTGGATTTCCCTTAGTCGCCTCTTACGACACCCGCGGGAAGAGTTGGGGTCGTGCAAATTCTAGGCGGGCACCACACAGCACCATAGAACAACGCCTTTACAAAATAAGATGTCCCGAAACTATGAGGTATGCGATATTTATTGTTTTCTCTTAAGAATTTACAAATTCACTTATAGAGAAACTATAACTAAATTAGGTACCTAAGTAAGCCTTTCAGCTTTACTATCGTCATATATCGCTTAACTATTGGCAAATAACATCGTCTAAATAATATCGTCGAATTCAGGGTTAAGAAAGAAGAAAAAAGAAAGTTGCAACTTTACGCTTACGTTTCCCATCAGGACTGTTGGAGTCGGATACTATCGACAAATCGAACTCAGGGTTAAGAAAGAAGAAAAAAGAAAGTTGTAACTTTACGCTTACGTTTCCCATCAGGACTGTTGGAGTCGGATACTATCGACAGATCGAAGCCAGGGTTAAAAAGACGAAAAAAGAAAGTTGTAACTTTACGCTTACGTTTCCCATCAGGACTGTTGGAGTCGGATACTATCGACAAATCGAAGCCAGGGTTAAAAAGAAGAAAAAAGAAAGTTGTAACTTTACGCTTACGTTTCCCATCAGGACTGTTGGAGTCGGATACTATCGACAAATCGAAGCCAGGGTTAAGAAAGAAGAAAAAAGAAAGTTGTAACTTTACGCTTACGTTTCCCATCAGGACTGTTGGAGTCGGATACTATCGACAAATCGAAGCCAGGGTTAAAAAGAAGAAAAAAGAAAGTTGTAACTTTACGCTTACGTTTCCCATCAGGACTGTTGGAGTCGGATACTATCGACAAATCGAAGCCAGGGTTAAGAAAGAAGAAAAAAGAAAGTTGTAACTTTACGCTTACGTTTCCCATCAGGACTGTTGGAGTCGGATACTATCGACAAATCGAAGCCAGGGTTAAAAAGAAGAAAAAAGAAAGTTGTAACTTTACGCTTACGTTTCCCATCAGGACTGTTGGAGTTCTGCGGAGAGTTGGCCGAAGAGTTGGCGTGGTCAGCTTGCAGCGCGGCGCCGATGTTGGCCTCTGTTGTACTGTGGGAAAACATCAAAATTAGTCAGAGCACATCTCTGTACATACGATGTTGATTGACATCGGATGTACAGGAAAACAAAGATTACAAGAAAATTACTGCATTCTATCTTCGAAGAACTAATGTATCATTTTTCGAAAAACACAAAGGGTCCATTAATGGTCCATTAAGTCCATTAATCACATGATATTTTTAGCAGCTTTTCAACTTTTTACTCTGGTATTTTATTTTTTATTTTTACGTCTTAGGGATAACAAACAATCATACTTAAATAAATAAATAATAATGTTGGACAATTCACACAGCATTATCTAGCCCCAAGGTAAGCAGAGCTTGTGTTATGGATACTAGGTAACTGATATACATAATAATATACATAGATAGATATTTTTTATTATACATAGAAAACGACCAAAACACCCTGAACAAATATCTGCAGATCGTATAAATATTTGTCCCGAGGCGGGAATCGAACCCGCAACCTCCTGCGTCGCAATCGGACCTTCGCCCACCGCGCCACAAAGGTCGTCACAAATATTAACAGACTAGCTGACTCAGCAAACTTCGTACCGCTTCTCTTTTAAACCTTCCCTGAATAAGCTATCCTATCTTTCAAGTTGGATCAAACTGCACACGGTGTGCAAATTTAATTTAAAATCGGTTAAGTAGTTTAGGAGTCCATCGCGGACAAACAACGTGACACGTGATTTATATATACATATTAAGATTATCTTAAGTAAACTTTTACTATTTCATGCTTGTTTTATTTTTGTGTTTTCATTAATGTTTCTTTAAATCACATCTACATGAGATACTAGATTTATGCATTTTGTTTATTTTATATGATTTAGTTTAGAGGATGTGATCTTATTCTTCTTCTTATATTCCTTATTACATTTTGTTTTCCATCTCATTGTTAGCAAGTAGTCCGAAATTTCGTTAAGTTAAATCAAATTACTGGTTTCCACGATACAGGCTTTGTCTAGTGTGGAGACCGCAGGATAATTTCTGTAAGATTGTTATTACTAAATAAATATATAATTATATATTTTTAATTTTTTTTTCATCATTTAAACTAAATAGGTACTAAAAGTATGACCAGCCCCGTTATCCACAAGTTACAAAGGAAAGATAGGGGTGGTGTTAGTGAACTTTTATAGTAGTACTTTTTTTATAGTAGTAATTTTAGAACATTAAAACACGTGAATTCATTGAAAACGTAAAATGCCAAAAATTATTCCCGATTTCGAAGACGTTTGTACTACGATACTCTAGCGACACCGGCATTTCTTTAGGTTTGTATGAAAAGCGACAGAATAGGGATAATTTTACTGCATTTTGCGATTTCATGGAGGAGGGGCTGAACGATCTGTATTGCCACCTTATTTGGCACTTAGTAGGTAAGGTACGTATACCAAAATATGATCACCATAACATATATTAATACAAACCCACCACCAAAAACACACAGTAAAATGACATATAGATGAAAAGCAACCAACGACATGTACCAAAATATGAAACACGATATTTTGGTACAAACTAACCACCAAAAACACACACAGTAAAATGATATTTAGATGAAAAGCAACCAATACCACGACGCGTGACCCGAGAGCTGGTGAGTATCTGGCACAGCGCATCAGCATTGCCATACAGTGTGGCAATGCAGCCAGCGTCTTGGGGACGCGACGACTGGTATTGATATGGATCAGTTGAGCTACCTGTAGATTGTTTGCAACAGTCTGCAGTTAGCTCAATTGTTTCAGTTGTAAATACTAGTTGTTATTTTCTTTGTGAATAAAGGTTTTCCACCAATACCATCTACCAAAATATGATCACCATATACAGAGTATTTTTTTAACTGGGACAGTACGGGGGCACCCATAACTAGAGGAGATACAGGTGAAGTTTCTTGTGAAACATGCACCTGTATCTCCTCTGGTTATGGGTGCCCCCGCACTGTCCCACTAAAAAAAAAACACACCGTATATTTTAATACAAACCAACCCAAACACAGTGAAATAACATCTAGAAGAAAAGCAACCAATGTCATGTACCAAAATATGATCACCATATTATAATTTAACACAAACCAACCAACAAAAACACACACTGAAACGACATTTAGATGAAAAGCAACTAATGCCCTCTACCAGAATATGATCACCATAAATATTTGAATACATACCAACCACGAAAAACACACAGTGAAACGACATCTAGATGAAAAGCAACCAATGTCATATACCAAAATATGATCTGATCACCATATTATATTTTAATACAAACCAACCACCAAAAACACACACAGTGAAACGACATCTAGATGAAAAGCAACCAATGTCATCTACCAAAATATGATCACCATTATACGCACGTATATTTTAATACAAACCAACCACCAAAAACACACACAGTGAAACGACATCTAGATGAAAAGCAACCAACGTCATCTACCAAAATATGATCACTATTAAAACCCACCACACATAATCAAATTTCACTTTACCTAGCGTACCTTTGTACCAAAGGCGGTTTAAGATATCTCCTCTCTATGTGTGCCTCGACCTGAGCCAGCTTATGGCGACTTCTTGCCACTATTTCGGCGCCGGTCGCGTCGTCCGGCATTTGTAGGCGTGAGGGGCGCCACCCTTTCTCTTGCATTGCGGCGACGGCTACTCGTTCTTCTAAAGCTTCCACCTGAGGGTAGAATAAATAAATTATACTGGATATTTCATACTTCACACAGCTACTTTGAGGCTCTAAGAAAAGGTTGTATTATGGGTACTAACCACACTTCGAACACAGAGGAAATGAAGCGATTTACTAACTTGCTTGAAGTAGTTGTAGATCGATCTTCCAGGCTGCACCGGCCGAGAATGACCCGGGCGGGTCGGCGGTGGCCCAGCCCCCGCTAGCAGAGATGACCCGGTCGAGGTGGGATATTGATAGTTTACCATTGCCAGTCGTTGTTGGTCGATCCTCCAGGCTGCGCCGGCGGAGAAGGGCCCGGGCGGGTCGGCGGTGGCCCAGACCCGTTAGCAGAGATGACCCGGTCGAGGAGGGATATTGATAGTTTACCATTGCCAGTAGTTATAGGTCGATCCTCCTGGCTGCGCCGGCCGAGAATGACCCGGGCGGGTCGGCGGTGGCCCAGCCCCCGTTAGCAGAGATGACCCGGTCGAGGTGGGATATTGATAGTTTACCATTGCCAGTCGTTGTTGGTCGATCCTCCAGGCTGCGCCGGCGGAGAAGGGCCCGGACGGGTCGGCGGTGGCCCAGACCCGTTAGCAGAGATGACCCGGTCGAGGAGGGATATTGATAGTTTACCATTGCCAGTAGTTATAGGTCGATCCTCCTGGCTGCGCCGGCCGAGAATGACCCGGGCGGGTCGGCGGTGGCCCAGCCCCCGTTAGCAGAGATGACCCGGTCGAGGTGGGATATTGATAGTTCACCATTGCCAGTCGTTTTTGGTCGATCCTCCAGGCTGCGCCGGCGGAGAAGGGCCCGGGCGGGTCGGCGGTGGCCCAGACCCGTTAGCAGAGATGACCCGGTCGAGGAGGGATATTGATAGTTTACCATTGCCAGTAGTTATAGGTCGATCCTCCTGGCTGCGCCGGCCGAGAATGACCCGGGCGGGTCGGCGGTGGCCCAGCCCCCGTTAGCAGAGATGACCCGGTCGAGGTGGGATATTGATAGTTTACCATTGCCAGTCGTTGTTGGTCGATCCTCCAGGCTGCGCCGGCGGAGAAGGGCCCGGACGGGTCGGCGGTGGCCCAGACCCGTTAGCAGAGATGACCCGGTTGAGGAGGGATATTGATAGTTTACCATTGCCAGTAGTTATAGGTCGATCCTCCTGGCTGCGCCGGCCGAGAATGACCCGGGCGGGTCGGCGGTGGCCCAGCCCCCGTTAGCAGAGATGACCCGGTCGAGGTGGGATATTGATAGTTCACCATTGCCAGTCGTTGTTGGTCGATCCTCCAGGCTGCGCCGGCGGAGAAGGGCCCGGGCGGGTCGGCGGTGGCCCAGACCCGTTAGCAGAGATGACCCGGTCGAGGAGGGATATTGATAGTTTACCATTGCCAGTAGTTATAGGTCGATCCTCCTGGCTGCGCCGGCCGAGAATGACCCGGGCGGGTCGGCGGTGGCCCAGCCCCCGTTAGCAGAGATGACCCGGTCGAGGTGGGATATTGATAGTTTACCATTGCCAGTAGTTGTAGGTCAATCCTCCTGGCTGCGCCGGCCGAGAATGACCCGGGCGGGTCGGCGGTGGCCCAGCCCCCGTTAGCAGAGATGACCCGGTCGAGGTGGGATATTGATAGTTTACCATTGCCAGTAGTTGTAGGTCGATCCTCCTGGCTGCGCCAGCCGAGAATGACCCGGGCGGGTCGGCGGTGGCCCAGCCCCCGTTAGCAGAGATGACCCGGTCGAGGTGGGATATTGACAGCTCGGTGGCGTTGACGTCGCCTTTGTCTATGTGAAGCTGCGGGAGAGAATTATGGTCAGTATCTTCCATTAAGACAAAATAAAGTCGCTGTTGGTTGTGTCTGTTTTCTATTTTTGGTTCGAATATTCCCACTGCAGGGTATAGGATCTCCATTTCTTTGTTCCTTTATGTTATGACCCAGTTTGGAAGGTTTACACCACAAACTCCCTCTGTGATCTAGAGTTTCTTTCCTCTATAGACGATACCATTGCCATAGCAAAGCGATTAGTTGGCAGAATTCGTCCTTCGGTGCGTCTACGGAAAATTCGACCAAAACAGTTCGACGTGGCGACTCTGTGACTGAAAGGGTGTGTATTCTGTGTATATGTATAATTGAGCCATAATGTTGACACAATTTTTTTGTTCTTGTTGAAACTAATTGTTTTTAGTCGTTAGTTGAATTGTTACTACTTGAAATGTTTTTAGTCGAATTGTTTTAGACGAATTATTTTATTAGAATTTTCCGCAAAGACCCCCCGTGGGACGAACTGCAAAAGACGATGGATGGAAGCCACTGTATGTAAGTATAGAGAGAGTATGACCCTCATGAGGACACCGTCGTCCAGCAGTGGACAAGATATGCACGTAAGTACCTTGTTATTGACAGTGGGTAGATGCTGCACGAACGCCGCATGTAGCTCTCGCTCCCTAACTCCTCGAGGATGGAGAGCATCCATGACTTCCTTCACTTGTTCAGCGTCCGTTATACGCCACCAGCCATGTCTGAATTTCAAATAAAGTGATATTTTTTATTTCAGTCGCTTCGATATGTAGACTAAAGTAAAGAAGCGACAACAAAGCTTTAGTCTGTTAGTTGTTATTTTTTGAGGTTTTTTTGTTGAAAAAGCAGTACTAAACTAGTAGTTCTACGAACAGTAGACGTCGCGAACACTAACTTTTTTCAACAATTAATTTACTTAAAAAGTACTAAACTAATTTAGAACGGGATATTTTGGTAGGTAGGTTCGGTAGGTACACACTTTGAAGATTGCATAGCGACCCATCTGAAATGTACCTACCTAGGTACCTACCTATGTATGTAGCGTTTGTGGATATGGATTTATATTTTACAGGAAAAATAAACTTTGAGAAGTTTGTAAAACTAACACCTTTTCAAAAGTTCTTGTAGATCTTCTAGTAGTTCAATGATGTTCTAGTAGTCGAAGTGTTACAAAGATGTTCTGATTGGTGGCGCTGTACTGTAAATGCTTTCTGGCATATTACTGCATTTTGCGGAGCTATTCTGCTCGTCATGCCGAAAATCCTCATCCGATCTTTACCAAATTTTTATAAGAACAATTTAAAGTTTCAATTATAAATACAATCATCAAAATCAGATCTCTTAAAGCGGAGATATTCTAAAGCCGCCTTTTTGCCTTATTGTGGAAGAAGTACGCCTTTAATCAAAAAATCCCGACGACAATAAAATTCTATAAAATCATAGAATCTGTACACAAAGTTTCGTACCGATCGGTTGTAAAATACGACCTGTAGAGGAGTACGGACATACTGACAGAAACGCTATTTTGGCCAGACTTGAAACGAAGACTTTCGTTCACTTTGTTCACGACGTCAAAAAGCAATTATCAATGCTCTAATTACAGAAGCAGTGTTTTATTGTATTTACGAAATTATTACTCGATAAATACTACTGACCTTAGTTCTTTAGGTACGTATTGGTTGGCTTTCTTTTCTGGTAGTCCGTTCAGTTTGCATTTCTTCAGTTGGTCCAATTCTTCTCTGGATGTCTGGATTGGCGGTGGACTAGAATAACAATTATTGATTGAGCATGTTGTTCTGTCATATCACAGACCTCCACCTCAACAGCCTGTATTGGTCCACTGCTGGAAGCAGGCCTCCTCCTGATAAGCGCCTTATTGGCTTCCGGCGTCCGTAGACGGCGAAATAACTAGTTACACTAATCCTAATGACATTAATATTATAAATGCGAAAGTTTGGATGGATGGATAGATGGATGGATGGAAGGATGTTTGTTACCTCTTCACGCCCGAACTACTGAACGGATCAGGCTGAAATTTTACATACAGGTAAGTCTAACCCTGGAATCAAACTTTTTACGACTTTTTATCCCATAAATCAGTTCCCATGGGATAGAAATAGCCTCAAAACGTTTACATAGATACAACGCGTGAGAAGCCGCGGGCAGAAGCTAGTATTGTAAATGCGAAAGTTTGTATGGATGTTTGTCTCTTCACACCTAAACTACTGAACGGATCGATCATTAAATTTTGCAGACATGTTGTTCGAGGTCTGAAATAGAACATAGGCTCCTTTTTATCGCAGAAATCAGTTCCCGTGGGATAGAAAGCACCTTAAACGTTTCCATAGAAACAACGCGTGCGAAGCCGCCGGCAGAAATTAGTGAGAATCAAAGTCATATCTCTTATGTATCACTGTCTCATACCGCACCACTGGGTGTAGCTAGTTAATACCTAGAATTAGTTTACATACCATGGTTTCCCAATGGTCCTATTTTTAAATGTATAAAATAAATAACTTGGAATGGTAACAAATATATACCTACCTAGCTATTAAGATACCTATTTAAAACTAATTAATGCAGCCAGCGTCTTGGGGACGCTTCCGACTGGTGTTGATATGGATCAGTTGAGCTATCTGTAGACTGTTTGCAACAGTCGGCAGTTAGCTCAATTGTTTCAATTGTAAATACTAGTATAATTTTCTTTTTGAATAAATGTCTTATTATTTATTTAAAACTTATTGTATGTCTAATAGATAAGCTGTTGAAACTGTACACTATTTTATACCTAAGATCTTTTTTGTACAACAGTTAACAATATATATATAATATTTCTGATTCTGATAGTTTCGTTTTATTTTATTTTCTTTGTTGTTATTCTATGTTGTTTGTAATTTAGTATTTTCTATGGACCTTTGTTGTCTGATAATAAAGATTTTGATTGATTGATAAGCGAATGGTAGGATTTCTGAAACTTATACACTCAAAAACTACAGAATGGAGTGGTTACCTGTCACAAGTAACGTAGGTAGAAAGAGCGTTAAAATTGAGTAGACCAAGACTCGTGAGACTTTGCGCTTTCGCCTTTTGGACGGCCAGGTCATGTTTCAACGAATCAGCTTGTAGTTCTTTCTCTAGGTCATTATCCTGAAACAAAAGAGATGAGAATTTGATCGTATGAACAATATGAACATATGTAAACTATTTCGGATAATTCTAAAGTACTTATTATGAATTTGGCGAACTGCGCATGGATTCCTGACGAACCGCTTATTAGGCGAAACGCGATTTGGACGAACCGCTAACAAATCAGTTATCTTAGAAGATTAGTTTAGATGCCAACAGACAGACAGAGACATTAGTTTTAGTAGTTGGCCTTAAGGTCGGCGCTCACACGTCCAATACCACTGCCGCACAACACAAAAATGAGTTACAAATATGACCTTAAACTCTACATTTAGATACATTTTACAGCGACATAATGAGTATAGCAGCTGTCCACGCAGACGCATCGCTCACTCAAGTAGGAGAGAGACGGATGTCGAGCACTCTCGCTTGCACTTCAAGCCTTACATGGAACGCCTCAGAGCGAGGTAACGCCGCATGACGTCATGTTTTTTCGTGTATATTATGTATATCAGTCATCTAGTACCCATAACACAAGCTCAGCTTAGCTTGGGGCTAGATTATGCTGTGTGGATTGTCCAGCATTATTATTATTATTATATTTGTTACAGAACTTACACATACTAAGCTTAGACTAAAATACATAATTAACTTAGATTAAAATACAAAGTGTAAGCCCAGTAACAAAATGTCTCTGCCTCAGCATGGGTTGGTTGACTAGCAAGTTAGCAACCAACGCTGGTCTTCCGTCAGAGCCACATGTTGGCATGTTGGGAATGCAAGGTTACCTGTTCTTTGCTCTCTTCAACAGTATCTTCCGTCCCTTTCTTGAGCGCCGAATCCATAATCTCTTGCTCTAGCCCTGACATGGTTAGACTTGAGTCAGCGTATACGTTGTTTGAAGGAACCTGCGATAAAGAATATTATATTATGCAATCACACTAATCACATCACATCACACTAATATTATAAATGTGAAAGTTTGGTTGGATAGATGGATGGATGGATAGATAGATGGATGGATGGATGGATAGATGGATGGATGTTTGTTACGTCTTCACACCAAAACTACTGAACAGATTGAGCTAATATTTTGCATCGGTGTAGCTCTATCCCATAAATCAGTTCCCATGGGATAGAAATCACCTTTAAACGTTTCCATAGAAACAACGCGTGCGAAGCCGCGGGCAGAAACTAGTTAGTGAATAAAGGACGGATTTAAAACGAGGGTCATAGATGAATCACAAGCAAGTGAAGGATTCTAACGTAGGGAGCTACACTCCCTACGGCCGTGATTCATGATTATTGATTCAAGTAGCAAGTGATTCAAGTGTTAGAATCCTGAGCGACGCGAATGATTCATGGGCCTTGATATAAATCCGTTTTATTCAAGAGTTGCTTACTATACTTTATATCATGACTACGAGAAAAAGAAATAATCAAATCTCGAGGAGTTATTTGCACAAAGAGTTTGTACTCGTATGTCGAGTATTTTTTGCGCAAGGAGGTTGTATGGCATTGAGATGGAGGTCGAATATATCGGTGTGTTCTAAATTCAAACACCGAAACAGTGATTAAAAGTGCTTTTTATTCACTGTTTTCAATGAATAAAATAAGCTATTTAGATTGATATAAAATACCTACATTATTTATGAAGTACCAACAAGAAAACTTGAGGGTAAATACATATTATTTTAATTGGGGCTAGATGATGTTGTGTGAATTGTCCAGCATGATTATTATTTGACTTATAAGCTTATTTAACAATAATTCATTTAGGTACTCCTGGCTACTTTGAAACATACTGAGAACAGAGATGCTGCATCGATTTTCATTCTAATTTCTAAGAAAACTATATCATTCTTTCAAACTACCTAAGAGTAATAGATAGAATAGAATAGAATTATTTAGTCAGGTAAAAAACAACATAAGCTAAGCTGCACTTTGTGGCAGTTTTTGCCCACAAGTCTCCCAAAAAAGTGTTAGCAAATGAAAAAAAACGAAACTAACATACTTTTTTTATAAAACTTTTTAAACTTTCGCGATCTGTTAACATAGTTAATGATTATCTCGGGTATTTATCGCGTAACTTTTGTTTTATTTCCCCTACGTTTCTACCGCGATACTGCGATCGTGGTCACGGGGGACTCAACTACTACGTACCTACTTTTTTTATGTTTTCAACATTTTTGACGTGACAACGTCTTATAATTCGATAGAGCCGGCTGCACGAACGAAAAAACATGACGTCATGCGGCGTTACCTCAACATGACGTCATGCGGCGTTACCTCGCTCTGAGGCGTTCCATGTAAGGCTTGAAGTGCAAGCGAGAGCGCTCGACATCCGTCTCTCTCCTACTTGAGTGAGCGATGCGTCTGCGTTGTCACGTTCAACTATCGTCAGTAAACCGACTTTACAGACAACCAATTTTTAGACCATCGTTATAATGTATTTATTTCGATTTAATTACGTGATGATATGCGAATAAAACTTACCTGAACACTAGTGACCATACTATTCAACGTAAACAAACTAGGATCGTTCAACAAATGCAGATTATTCGACACATCCCACTTATGTCCTTGGCACATCACTACTTGCTCGCAACTGTACTCGTTATCACAGAACACCGGCACATCACTAGTCGCTTCATTAATGTTGTTTAAGAATGAGTCTTCGTGCCGTAGGATTGAGAACCATTTTCCTTCGAGCGTTTTTGTGTAGAGGGTTGTGTTTGCACAGTCCGTTTCGTTTTGTTCTTGTTTTATTTCTTTCGCCTGTTTTTCTTGCTCTTCTTTTATTTGGGCTTCTTTGCGTTCGGCATCTGTTGAAAATAAACAGATTAATTAAAGCGGTTGTATGCAGCACACTAGCGCCACCACATATTTTTACTTAAAATTACGTTAATCAAAGGAATTTTTACAAGTCCATTGTAGAGTTTATGATATCTAGCGTTATTTTAATGGCCATAAAATAAACATGGTACGACGGTATGACACTAGTCCCATGGAAGTCGGGGAGGCCCGTTGTGTGGGACGCCACATGCGTCGACACACTTGCGCCTTCCCATCTTTCGAGGACATCCGTGAGGGAGGGTGAGGCGGCAAATTTGGCCGAGCATCTCAAGAGGCGCAAATATGCAGGTCTCGACAGAGACTACGCATTTGCTCCCCTTGGAGTCGAGACCCTAGGTCCGTGGGGTATTCAGGTTTTTAAAAAATTATCTGAGTCTGGTCGAGGCGTGACCCGAGAGCTGGTGAGTATCTGGCACAGCGCATCAGCATTGCCATACAGCGGGGCAATGCAGCCAGCGTAGCGGGGACGCGACTACTGGTAATGGAGCAGTGGAGCTACGTGTAGATTGTTTGCAACAGTCTGCAGTTAGCTTAACTGTTTCAATTGTAAATACTAGTTCGAATTTGTTTCTCTTCTTTCTGTCATTTTCTTTTTTAGTCAAATATTTCAATAAAGGGTCTTAAAAGATTTCTTACCGAGTTGCGAAGAAACAGCTTCTGCCATTTTCCTAAGTTCCTCCAAGTTATTTACCAAAGCGTCTTTACTTTCATCCTCCTTTTCTTCGGTTTTCACTACATTTTCAACCTGAGAAAGACATGAGGGAACTTTATTTATAACACTTACTAACTTTTAACTCTATGCTTATGACTATAGAATAGATTTTACTTTAAAATAATTAAAGATGCATATCTATAAAGATAGATCGCTATTATCAAACCTAAGCGTTAAAGCATGAGTATAACTGAGAAGGCCGTAGATCAAGAACTCTTATGCCAACGACACTAGAGTCTACATTACCTTGACAATTTCCTGTGCTTTGTCCTCGAGTTCGCTTGCGCCGCGTACATAGGTTTGTGCGTAGGTTTCTGCACTAAGAACGTAGTAGATATTCAACTTTATATAAACTACACTAGTGTCCAATTACCTTGACAATCTCCTGTGGTTTGTCGACGGGTTCAGCTTGCGCCGCGTACATAGGTTTGTGCACTAAGTACGTTGTAGATATTCAACCTTTTATAAAGGACACTAGAGTCCACATTAACTTGACAATCTCCTGTGGTTTGTCAACGGGTTCAGCTTGCGCCGCGTACACAGGTTTGTGCATAGGTTTCTGCACTCAGAACGTTGTAGATATTCAACCTTATATAAACTATACTATTGTCCACATTACCTTGATAATATCCTGTGCTTTGTCCTCGAGTTCCGCTTGCGCCGCGTACATAGGTTTGTGCATAGGTTTCAGCACTAAGAACGTAGTAGATATTCAACTTTATATCAACGAAACTAGAGTCCACATTACCTTGACAATATCCTGTGCTTTGTCCTCAAGTTCCGCTTGCGCCGCGTACATAGGTTTGTGCATAGGTTTCTGCACTAACAACGCAGTAGATATTCAACCTTATATGAAGGAAACTAGAGTCCACATTACCTTGACAATTTCCTGTGGTTTGTCGACGGGTTCAGCTTGCGCCGCGTACATAGGTTTGTGCGTAGGTTTCTGTACTAAGAAAGCCGTAGGTATTGAATCTTCGATGTCTAACATGTCTTGTTCGCTGTTTTGTTGATGCTGCATGTATTTTTCTTCCATTTTAATTGATGAGCCTGTGGATAAAAATTTTGGTAGTTTATACTTGGTGGAGAAAATAACTCCCCAACTCTTCCCGCGTGTGTCGTAAGAGGCGACTAAGGGATATCCTCCGGGGGCGGGCAGCAGCGCCTCCTGCAAAACAATTCTACCACCGAACTGCGATCCCCAACGCGCATGCCTAGCGTGGGGATTATGGGCATTACCCTCATGTGATAAAAGCATTAAGGCACTTATCAGGGGGAGGCCTGCGTCCAGTAGTGGACCAATGCAGGCTGTTGATGTTGAGGATGAAAAAATCACACTAATATTATAAATGCGAAAGTTTGGATGGATGGATGTTTGTTACCTCTTCACGCCAAAACTACTGAATGGAAGCTGAAAATTTGCATACAGGTAATTCTAATACTGGAATCAAACATACGCTACTTTTTATTCCACAAATCAGTTCCCATGGGATAGAAATCACCTTCAAATTTTTCTATAGAAACAACGCGTGCGAAGCCGCGGACATAAACTAGTAAATTTAGTAGATAAAGTAAAATAGTGAAATTCACATCATCTTTTGTATTTTATGTAATAGGTGCCATTTCTTTCTAGTTCAAGATCATTCTAAAGCCTCTTGTTTGCAACGCACCACGCAGCGGTATGCGGCACAACGTAGCGTCACGCACGACGCATGAACTGTCTACGGACATTTGATTTTGCTGCAGTATGCGGCTCAAACAAATCCATTATCGACGCCGTAGTACCTAGCGAAGTTCACTGAGTCACCGCCGCGCCGCGGTCGCTGTGACGTCACTGCCTCGGTCGCCGCCAGTTAGCCATAAGCTAGGTTCACATTGCTGTGTCGGGGTGTGTTCGGTGAATCGGTTAGTAGGTTGTTGTGGGGCACCCCAACACAACCTAGCAATGTGAATCTAGTCATAGGTAATGAACGTAACCGATTGCGCTCTGGCGCGCCACGACACACCCCGACACAGCAATGTGAACCTAGCTTTAGCCGTTTATTTGGTTATTTGTGACTTTGAAACAAATTAAGTGTCCGATTTGTGTCTAATTCACCCTTTTAACCGTCGAATCGTGAAGTAAGAGTGCCGGCTGCGCTCCGCTTGGTTCGCTCGGCCAAGTCAGTAGACATCACACGCACCCGCGTAATTTGATTTTACCAGCAGTAACGGCGTAATGTTTATTACTTAATATTTTCGTAAGTAATGGTCCGATTTGGATAATTCAAAAAGATATATCATTCTAATGTCATAAAGAATAACGTGGATACTAGTTCTATTGAAATTGCTATAACTTTACTGATCCTCAATATTTTGATATAAGAAAACGCATCTCATGTCAACCCACCTTCAACCTTACACCCTCCCTGATTAGGTTCATATTTGATAATCTGCGTGTGATCACTCAGGTTCAGTTCAGACTTAATGTTCTTTAGTTCTAACTCTGTCTTCAAAGCCTCTTCCTTCTTCTGCGCTTCAGTCTCTGGACTCTTTTCTTCTTCTTGCTCCTTCTTTTCTGCTTTACCTGTAGAGGAAACACTTCAGTTAACATGACTGTTGAGGCAAAATAAGTAAAGTGAAAGGGATTTTTTTTCTTCCTTACTTTTATTTTTTCTTTTTTAAACTAACATTATTTTTTAGTGTTGAGCTAGGCTTTGTCGTTACCTTGTTGAAACGTTCTTATAATTTATGCTTTTTGTGCATTAATGAGGTATGAATTCATGATAAAAGACTTCGATCATTCAAGTTTCAACCATAAATCTTAACCTATAGTGTACACTTTTATCTCAGATCGTTTTTGCGCTATAATCGCATAACGCCCTAACTGTGGTCATATTGCTTTTTTTACAGATTTCCGTCGAAACGTTTTGAAAATGTCATCAAGACGTTTTGACGGAAATCTGTAGAAGAATCAAAATCACCGACATAGCTCTCAGAATAGGCTTCTGGACTCATATCAAATTTGGCGCACTAAATAAATATTTTCTGTAGTATTTGACTCATTAAACCAATATTTATAGATTTCTGATATTAAAAGAGTAAGATGACTACATATTTTCAATTTAAAACTAGTTTTTTTAATTTTGAACTCTGAAAACGCCGTCGGCCATGTTGTGACGTCATAGGCCTCTATGCAAATTTCATGTCGAATCTTATACGAGTGAAATTCGCTACGTAGTCTGTCTACATTTTTACAATGATGGACGTTTGCAAACGTCAATTGTTTGTTTTTAGGCGCAGCTAGTATTGTCTGTGGTTTTCTACCCGTATGACGTCACAGCAGGCAGATAAATATGGCTAACAGCGTTTTCTGTTTACGAACTTTACCGGTTAAATAAGGTAAAATAAAGTTTACCGGTTTTCTAGGTCCTAAACAATATGGTAATGTTTTTCCCTCTAATCGGACAATCGATACTAATATTATAAATAGGAAAGATTTGATTGTTTGTTTGTTTGTATTGAATATCACTAATTAGATTATTGGTAGAACCAATATCGACCTTAATCACTACATTATAAAGCACACAATCCTACCTCTGTTCTTCTTAACCTCCGTCGGTTTTAGTCAGACCGCCTCTTCTAAAGCCTCGTGGTAGTGCATGATCTCAGGCTGAGCGGACACCATTCCGTCCACGAAGATGCCAATATCGACCTTAACCCGTACATTATAAAGCACACAATCCTACCTCTGCTCTTCTTAACCTCTGCCGGTTTCTGCGAGGCCGCGTCTTCCAAAGCCTCGAGGTAGTGCATGATCTCAGGCTGAGCAGACACCATCACTTCCACGAAGATGCCAATATCGACTTTAAACCCTACATTATAAAGCACACAATCCTACCTCTGCTCTTCTTAACCTCTGCCGGTTTCTGCAAGGCCGCGTCTTCCAAAGCCTCGAGGTAGTGCATGATCTCAGGTTGAGCAGACACCATCACTTCCACGAAGATGCCAATATCGACCTTAACCCGTACATTATAAAGCACACAATCCTACCTCTGCTCTTCTTAACCTCCGTCGGTTTTAGTCAGACCGCCTCTTCTAAAGCCTCGTGGTAGTGCATGATCTCAGGCTGAGCGGACACCATTCCGTCCACGAAAGTGCCAATATCGACCTTAACCCGTACATTATAAAGCACACAATCCTACCTCTGCTCTTCTTAACCTCTGCCGGTTTCTGCGAGGCCGCGTCTTCCAAAGCCTCGTGGTAGTGCATGATCTCAGGCTGAGCGGATTCCATTCCTTCAACGAAGATGCCGCCGCATTTGCCGAGGGACCAATATCGACGCCAATATCTGAGGGATATAAGTGAGGGTCTGTCAGTTTTTTTTATATAGCGGAAGGTATGATGATGATGTTCTCCTAGCCGAATCTTCGGCCACAGCGAAGACGAGCTCTATGGATATCCAGTGCATTGTATGGAATATAAGTAAGAATATATAAGCCCCGCAAGTTGATATTGCGATGGAACCTTGTCACAATAACAGCTGCGTGACGTCATCCGTCGCAAAAAAGTACAGATAGCAAAAAAATGTAATAAAAAGTAAATAAGCTAGGATTATGGGATATTTGTATTTAAATCAGGCCACACGTTCCGTGACTTTGGTAGAATTTTGCAAAATATTCAAAATGTCTATTACTCGTTGCTTCGACATTAAAATGTCCTCAGTGTTCGAAGCACTTTTTAAGGCACAGTTTATATTTTGGATAACGAACTTAGTCTTCTTTCTCTTTTAAAAAATAATTGTCCACTTTAATTATCATTTCACGAGCACGACTGTTTATTAATTTCTTACTCATTTTAACGGGTAACATGTAACAGGTAACAAAACTAAACAACAAAACTCAAAAATAACAATAAAACCGGATAACAAAAACAAAAAGCTATAACAACTACTCGATGCGCGTAAGCACGTAAGCGCGGGCTGACCTTGCAAACGGTACTGACGGTGCGACGTCGACTACGTCACCAAGATGGCCGCCAATCGCAATATCAACTTGCGGGGCTTATAAGTGCAAAGAACGCGCTGTTTTGATACATCAGATAAATACCCGTTAAAATACTAATAATGTATTCACCTCACCTCCTCACCTCAACAGCCTGTGTTGGTCCACTGCTGGACGCAGGCCTCCCTCTGATAAGCGCCTTATTGGCTTTTATCTCATGGGGGTAATGCCCATAATCCCCACGCTGGGCATGCGGGTTGGGAATCGCAGTTCGGTGGTAGAATGTTCTGCAGGGGGCGCTGCTGCCCGCCCCCGGTGGATATCCCTTAGTCGCCTCTTTCGACACCCGCGGGAAGAGATGGGGTGGTGCAAATTCTAAGCCGGCACCCAGTGTGTTCAGATCGCGTTAATTTGAAAATATGTATAGATTTGTGTTGATGGGTTAAGTTACCTGTCCTGTCCATAGCAAGTCGCCCTTAGAGCTTGAGATCCAGAGATCAATTGCTGCAGCTGTTGTTCTGATTGTCGGGTCAGCTTCTCCAGCTTCCTGGATAATTCCTCGGAGGATAGGTTCTTGTCTTCATCCTGATGAAGGAATATAAATATTAGATAGATAGATAGAAAACACTTTATTATACCACACAAATACAGGAAACAATACAGAGAAAATGATTAGAAAAAAAAGGAAGTATAAAAGGCGGCAAAAAATCTAAGTAGGTATGTAATATCATAATATGTATATATTAATATTAATAAATTTATAGGAATAGGTGTAGGTATGTATGTATTTTTGTAATTTTATTGAAGTATGTAATTTATTTTTGAGTACCTACCTAGTGATATTTTTTTTTAAAGTAGTACTATAAACAGATGCACACAGATCTTAGCCCATGTACATATCCAACGATCCTATCCATACTGGCAGAGATCGCTCTTGAGCGATAAGACCGCCAATTGTCACTTAGGTTATAATTATTTCATTTGAAATTGCTTCCTAGTTTTAAGAGTGCAATAAAAGTATTTTCTATCTTTCTATCTATAAATGCACGAGACAGACCAACCTCCACGCGTCTAGCCTTAACGTGCGGCCGGTGCCTTATTTAGGCTTCATCATCATTATCATCATCAGCATATTAGTCCACAGCTGGACATAGGCCTCCCCTAATGAGCGCCATAGCGCCCTGTCTTCAGCTTGCCGCATCCAGCATCTGCCTGCAGTCTTTCGCAGATCGTCATCCCACCTGGCCGGAGGGCGTCCTACACTAGGTTTGCCGAGTCGTGGTCGTGGTAGTTAGACTCGCTAAATATGAAAGTTTATAGCTAAAACCTAAGAAATCAAATAATATCGCAAAAACTTTCGACTTCGACGGGACTTGAACCCGCATCCTTCCTTCAGTACAGGAATGTGCTAACCAACTACACCACGAGGTCAAGTGACGTGGGAGTCGAAAATCTCTGCGACTTCCTACGGTCTCTAGCGCCGTTGGCTCCACCTACAGTGGAAACATTGAAGTTTATCCAATCCTGTTCAAAGACTAAAGTTACATTTAGTTCGTTTGACGAGAGGTGTCGCGTAGCTTAATTCTAAAGTTTTTTGTAGACTTAGAATGATAGTTGACACAAACGAGGTAAGTCTAAAAAATTGCGACGGACCGTCGCAATTTTCATTTTGAGCCGTTAGTACAATACTTCAAATGAGACGGAAAGCAGCTCTCCCATAAAAATATAAAAATGATGTGTTGTGCGGTGCAAGGATGCTTAAACACCAGTAACCGGAAAAATAATACCGCAAATATCTCATTCCACCGTTAAGTACTAATATTCCGTTTGTAATTTTGCCTAAAACAGTCATCAAAACTCATAAATAAATTTAAAAATTTCGTCCACCAGTTTCGTGAAAATGTTGCTATGCACTGGGAAAAAAATACCCATGTTTTTTTACTTAGTACTTAGGTATATAAAAATAGTAGAGGAGAGGGTGGAATTCCCTCAAGTTAGGACTTAGGAATCAAACTACGCGGAATATCACAGTTTTAGAATTTTTAGTCACTCGACGATATTCTGAGTAGATTCAAGATGTAAACTCAAATTACTATTTTACAAAGAAAATTACAATCAATGAATGGAAACAATTAGAACAACTTTTACAATTGAAACAATTGAGCTAACTGCAGCCTGTAGCAAACAATCTAGAGGCAGCTCAACTTATCGATATCAATACCAGTCCGTCTACCGTTACGCTGGTTGCATTGCCCCGCTGTATGGCAATGCTGGTGCGCTGCGCCAAATACTCACCAGCTCTCGGATCACGCGCCGCCGCTTTGACCAGACGCTCAGATATTTTTAAAATTCCGGAAAATCTCGATACCGCACGGACCTAGACCTCTCTCGGCTCAAATGCAATGCTCAAATGCAGCAAATGCAATAAACTCAAATTTAAAATGCAATACATCCCATCACCGTAAGTACACGTGCACATGTTCTTTTTTAGGGTTCCGTAGTCAAGAAGGAACCCTTATAGTTCACCACGTTCCTCGATCCGTCCACAGCTTAGTCCAGAGACTATTAGTACTAGAATGCTGTAATTTGTCTAAGTTGGGCATTATTATTTGTGAAAAAAAATGCTAGTAGTAGGTAGAGTGATTTTAAAAGGAGAACTACACAGCTTTAGTATGCTTTACTAGTTGAGTACCTAATAGTCATCCTAATCAACTTAAAAAATGTACTTTGGTAGGTATGTGTAAGACAGGTAAATAAGTTGGTTTAGATAGGCCATGAACCGTGCAACTACTTACACTGCACGTGGCCGAACACGCACTTGACCGTCTATTTTAAATTATTGTTCTGAAAATGATCGGAGCCGATCTTATTTTGCAGACTTGGAGTAAAACCTTTTTGTCGTTTGACCTAGGTAGAATGATAGTAACCATAGGTACCGGCTGATATTTCGTAAAATTAAAAAAAAAAAACAAGACGATGGAAATGGATTTTCATAGATTTCTTTTTATTTTTGCTATTTGACAATAAAATATTGACACCTTCGGTAAATTGAAATAATGTAATATCAAAAATAAAAAGGTAGGTGATAAAAACAATGAAGTATTTTCTTAATTGTATTGTATTGTATTTCATTTATTTCAGATAATTATTAATCCATATTACACACACACAAATTTAAATAACATTCTAAATTAATATCAGATAAATTAAAAATACACAGTCAATAAATTAATATTAATTAAGATTAGATAAATTAGGTCACATTAAATACCATTGCACACATAACTAACTTACATCTAACATCGACTTAAACATCATACCCACAGACCGGTCCAACACATTTTGTAAAAATTAATGGGAACTTTGCTTCAGTTACCCAATTTTTTAGGGAAAATGCTATTCACTTGCAACATTCAATCATACGAATGTGTGAGTGAGGGCACTGTATTTACGAGCTGTCAAAACACACATGGATCGGTTTTTGGTTACACAAATTGTCAAATTGTTGAATGACACTATCCCTCTGCTGAGACAGCAGCGAGTTTTTACTCTATGGTTATTATAGTGCGTAACCCCACACTAAGGGTAATTTCTAAGAAATCAAATAATATCGCTGTCGGCGACCGATATACTTAAGTGTAGATTAAGTCGGTTAAGCTAGTTTTAAGATTTTATTTCCACGCATTGTCCGTCGAACATTCTAGAGGTTTCGAAGAAAACGCGTAGAAAGCTTCGGAAAGTCGTAGAATATTCTAGAATAGTTGGGAACATTCGGGAACTTTCTAGAAACTTCTGGAAGCCTGTGGAACGTTATGGAAGTCTCTAGAACATTCTAGAAATCCATGGAAAGATTTAGAACCTTGTGGAATATTCTAGAATCCAAACCCACGGCTAGGTATAAGTATGTCAAAGTTCTAGAACAAATCGAAAGAAAAGACAAGGACAGCGAAACGTTCTCGAGTTAAGAACGAGATAGATATAGCTTCCAGAAAACCGTGGAAATGTTAGACAAGGACGGCTGACAATACGTAGTATGAGTGAGTGAGACAGAGCTAGTTCACTAGATATTACGAGAATATTCTAGTATGTTTTCAAAGGCCGACGGAGGTATAAAAACCTGAGCTTGTCCGTCGGTCAGTCAGTTCTATTTTAGCAGTCAATCTGAAGTGATCTAAAACGAAGAAGTGAACAAGTTCTGATCTGCTCTAAAGGCCCGAGCCTGAGGAAAAGTGTTCCTAGTCTTGTGTGAATTTCTGAAAGTTTCAGTAGTGTTTCAGTGCTTATTAGTGTTTAGTGTTTATAACTGTGTTAAGTGCTGTAAAATAAGTCCGATAGACTAAGAGCTTTAGTGCTAACTGTTTGTGTGCGCGGAAATAAACGCATATCATTGGAAGGTCGGACTTTCACTGGATTATCAGGGATTCCTTCTAGTATACGCCGGTAGCTAGGTTTCCATTCCGCTACAGCGTTGGGTGGCTGGTTAAACAGCTGCTTGTAAGTCATCTACTTCACGCCCCTCAACCTCGTCACCGGACAGCAGACGCAGACTGGGTTTCCCGAGTGCCACGTGTAGAGCACCGAGTTGAAGCTTTGAGCTCGCACACCGCGAAGCTTGGCATTGCCTGCACTGACCCTTGGCCTGGCGATTAAGTGCAGAAGCTGGTATCTTGAACCGATTGCACTCGCCGCAACAATCGCAAAAACTTTCGACTTCGACGGGACTTGAACGCGCATCCTTCCTTCAGTACAGCTAAAGCCTAGTTTACACTTGAGTATAATGTTCAACTGACCTCTTCCGGTTGTGTCCCCTCGCTTTCCAAATCGCTCGGCACTTCGTCTCCCATAACGCTGTCCTTGTCTATCTTGTGCTCCGTCGGCGAGCATTCTTCTTTGTTGTTGTTTAGACGGCGATTCGTAAGCTCTTTCATACTGGAAGATAAAAACAGAAAGTTTGTTTTAATAACAATAAGGAGCTGAGGGGGGCCAACGCCAAAAACGGCGACTAAGTTTATCAAAGTTTGTATACAGATAGATAGTAGTTACATCATCATCATCATCGGCTTATATTAGTCCACTGCTGGACATAGGCCTCCCCTAATGAGCGCCATAGCGCCCTGTCTTCAGCTTGCCGCATCCAGCATCTGCCTGCAAGTGCAGTCTTTCGCCTATACAACCCGGTCAAATTATCTCGAGACCTGGCGTCGATACAAACGCATTCCAGCGAGGTCTCGAGGTAATGTGACCGGGTTGTATATGCCTATTCTGTTATGTTCATTTCAAAACTCACTAACCGATCACTCTCTCTATTCATTCGTTCCTTAATAAATAATCTGTGACAAGATGTCTGCCTAGAAAACTGCGTTTCGTTTTATATTCAGACTAAATTTTGTTACCTAGATAACTCCTTGCTGGCTAAGTCCTTGAGATCCTTAATCGGTGACATTTCCTTATCACTGTCATCGTGGTTCGGGTCTTTGAACGGAGACCCGTCCTCGTGATCGTCCTTCTTTGGAGTCTCGGATTTCTCGGATTGTTGTTCTGTGGGATAGACGGAATAATTTTGGTATGCTCAATTGAACTTTATTCACATAAATAAATATAAGGTTGTTTTTGTACATTGGTTTCGTGCAATAGCCTTTATTCATAAAGAAAATTTACATCACAAGTCTTGAACTTAGTTAGAGCGAGGTGTCGAAACTAAGAAGCGAAATAGGTCTGCAGTACACATTACTATGTTTTGTTTTTTTGTCTAAAAGACCTTAGATTGAATAAATAAATAAAAATAAATATTCCAAGCAATCTACAGGTAGCTCTACTGATTTCTATCAATATCAGTCGTCGCGTCCCCGCTACGCTGGCTGCATTGCCCCGCTGTATGGCAATGCTGATGCGCTGCGCCAGATAATCACCAGCTCTCGGGTCACGCGTCGCTTCGACCAGTATAAGGTTGTTTTTGTATATTGGTACTAACATAATAAGAGGCGATTCAAGTTAGTCATACGTTAATCAACTGCATGCAGTTGGTTATGTTAACACTTTAGTGGCCCAAGACGCAGATGTCCAAGTGCAGCGAAACAAAAATCTTTTCAAGAATAAAAAAGTGCAAGAACAAAATTTAAAATTTTAAAAACCCCCCCCCGACAGATTTTCCTGAAACATGGCTAAGAACACTCGGTATAAAATTATCTATGAAACAAAAAAAACTAAACGAAAGTCGGTTCATCCGTTTGGGAGCTACGATACCACAGATACACAGATACAAAGACAGACAGGTTCAGCTTATAACACCCCCTCTCTTTTTGCGTCGGGGGTTAAAAACTAAAGTTATATGACAGCACTGATGGAATCTTTTTAGATTCCATCATTATGAAAGGCACGCCAAGAATAAGGACTTAGACATGAATTATAAAGTAACTAGCTGCGCCCTGCGGCTTCGCCCCCGTGGAAATTTATGTTTCCAACTTTCTTAATTTTTTCTTTCATAAGAACCTTCTCCTGACAATAACAAACACAACAAAGAAATAATTAGCGAAATCGGTCCAGCCGTTCACGCGTGATGCCGTGACCAAGGAAAACGGGTTTCATTTATATATATATAGACATAACATAATCCGTGGCTACTAACTATGCCTAAGATTGACAGTGCTTTCTTCTACCAACTTCTGCCTTCTCTCTAACGCTTGCTGCTTCTTGGTCTGCTCTGTTCTTACTTTCCTCTGGTGAAGTACTTCTAAACATAACTCTAAGCTATATACATTTAAGGACTATTTCTTACTATCATCAGGATGCGGTGAAGCTCTAAGATTGGCCGTGCTCTCTTCTACCAACTTCTGCATTCTCTCCAACGCTAACACTTGTAAATTAAACTCTATTTCAGTTCGATTACTGCACTATAAATAGGACTCTACATTCATAGATATAAGGACTATTTCTCACCATCATCAGGGTGCAACGAGGCCCTAAGATTGTACTAACTTCTGCATTCTCTCCAACGCTAACGCTTGTGAATTGAACTCTATTTTAATCCTAATTACCTTAATCATAATTTTACTGCGCTCTAAATAGGACTCTACACTCATAGATATAAGGACTATTTCTCACCATCATCAGGGTGCAACGAGGCCCTAAGATTGTACTAACTTCTGCATTCTCTCCAACGCTAACGCTTGTGAATTGAACTCTATTTTAATCCTAATTACCTTAATCATAATTTTACTGCGCTCTAAATAGGACTCTACACTCATAGATATAAGGACTATTTCTCACCATCATCAGGGTGCAACGAGGCCCTAAGATTGTACTAACTTCTGCATTCTCTCCAACGCTAACGCTTGTGAATTGAACTCTATTTTAATCCTAATTACCTTAATCATAATTTTACTGCGCTCTAAATAGGACTCTATGACCATAGATTTAAGGACTATTTCTCACCATCATCAGGATGTGGCGATGCTCTAAGATTGGCCGTGCTTTCTTCTACCAACTTCTGCATTCTCTCCAACGCTAACGCTTGCTGCTTCTCAGTCTGTTCTGTTCTCACTTTCCTCTGATGTAGTACTCGTACTCTGAAATAAATACACATTAGGTATTATATGCAAGTAAATGAAAAATAAATAGAACACAGCAATATTACTTTGGAAATAAATGGAGGCTTATGTAATTTTACAAAATTCGACGACAGTTTTACTTTGAACCATCGTAACATTATAACAGCTGAACCAATTTTTTTTAAATCTCCAAAAAATCTAATTATTCAAACAAAAAAATATTAATCTTCAATTAGGGGCCATAACTTACTTCCGTTTCTGCATATCCAGCGTATACTGCTCGAACGATAAGATGGCGGCTTTGCCATCTTTCTGTCTACAGGTCATTGGGGGTCTTTGAGGGGGTCATATGGACGACGTAGAAGGTATAATTGAGTACCTATTCTATTTAGGGTTCGTCAAGGGATATTAGTAGGGGGAAATGTGGAATTTAGTGCGATCTTTCGGGGGTCAATGAGGGGTCACAACTTACTTCCGTATCTTCATATCCAGCGTATACCGCTCTTTCTTTAGTTGAGCGAGATGTTCTAAGGAGCCGTCTATCTGTCTCAGCACCCCCTTGTTTTGTAGGAGTTCGTTGCAGACGAAAGACAAGATGGCAGCTTTCATTGTCGCAGAGAGGGCCAGGAATGGTTTGTCTCGGAGGGCCTCTGGAATAGTAAGATATGTGTCAATTGAAATGTTGCCTGCCTATTTTGACAGGACTAAAAATGTTACCGCCCCTTTCGTTTTTAATACTGTCGAAAGGGGTTGAAATTTTTTGTATGGAGGCTAATGATTTCTTGGGGGGCCAGCCCCCAAAATCATTAGATAGTTATCTAGTTAAATTTTCATGTGTGAATATCTCTGAAATCTGACGCTTGAGGACATTATGTTAAATGACTTTTTTATATTTGAAAAAGTGTCCTTTAACCAAATATATAACATTCAGTGTGCGCTTGACCTCTCCCCGGTCGTGTCGGTCAGCCGTTCCATCGGATTATGAGTGAGGGAATAGAGAGTGCACCTGTGTTTGTGCACACACTTGTGAACTATAATATGTCCTCTCCCATGAGACTGGCCGCGGTGGTCGAAATTCGGCTAGGAGGACATCATTGTTGGTCTGAATATGTGTATGTTTGTGTGTTCGTGTGTGTATGGTAGGTACATTATTTATCCTTTTCTATTATTAACTAGCTGCGCCCCGCGGCTTCGCCCCCGTGGAAATTTATGTTTCCAACTTTCTTAATTTTTTTCTTTCATAAGAACCTTCTCCTGACAATAACAAACACAACAAAGAAAGAATTAGCGAAATCGGTCCAGCCGTTCACGCGTGATGCCGTGACCAAGGAAAACGGGTTTCATTTTTATATATATACTAGCTGCGCCCCGCGGCTTCGCCCCCGTGGAAATTTATGTTTCCAACTTTCTTAATTTTTTCTTTCATAAGAACCTTCTCCTGACAATAACAAACACAACAAAGAAAGAATTAGCGAAATCGGTCCAGCCGTTCACGCGTGATGCCGTGACAACGCGAAACGGGTTTCATTTTTATATATAAGACTAGCTGCGCCCCGCGGCTTCGCCCCCGTGGAAATTTATGTTTCCAACTTTCTTAATTTTTTCTTTCATAAGAACCTTCTCCTGACAATAACAAACACAACAAAGAAAGAATTAGCGAAATCGGTCCAGCCGTTCACGCGTGATGCCGTGACAACGCGAAACGGGTTTCATTTTTATATATAAGAAGAAAGAAGATATTGGCTTATTACCTGACAGTTTATAAGTATGGTTATTCAGCAAATGCTCATAGTAAGCCTGGTTCTTGGAGTTGGTGGTAGACGCCAGTATTTCTGCGTCGTTCTGGTGGTGGTCTGCTACTCGGCGGTCGCGCTCGCGTTCTGCTGCGAGCCCTGTGGGGGAGAGAATAGGGTTTAATATTGAATGAACGTGCTATATTTGGTTAGAGGTTTGTAAGTAGTGGGTCTGTAATGCCGCATTTTCACTTCAGACAGATTGTGCAAATTGTTCCCTTGCAAATTGTACAGCCCGAGTCTGTCTGGGGGAGTTTTAAAATAAGCTTTATGTGTATCTTGAACGAATTCGAAATTTTAAGTTAAAAACATCAGTTTTTAGTGCATCTTTTGTATGTTATGGGAAGCCCTTGAAGTTTGCTGGGATTTTGGTTGGTTTTTATATATTTATTGGTTAAACAAAATCCACAGTCCTTAAATATGTTTCATATCAAGACTTACGGCCACAAACGAATTTAAAGAATCGTGGGAGTTATGTCGTTTATTCTTATTGCATGGCCTAGAAGGGTTGTGTGGCGACCTGGGTGGGGTATTGGGGGATTTATGGGATCTGTAGGGACCTTACGGTTCTTAGTGGATATGAAGGAGTGCTAGTGTAATGTAGTACTACTACAATGTAAATTGAGCTCTATTCTTACCAGTCAAAGCCTTGATTTCGCCGGTCGCGTTGGCGTACAGATATATCCGTAACACCTCGCTTAGATTGACGGGCGTTATATCGCCCATTCTTATCGCGTGGCCGAGAAGTGTTGTGTGACGACCTGGGTGCGGGATTCCTGGATCCTCTGTAAAAAATAATGCATAAATAAATTTAATTAACAATTATGGTGGGATTCGTGGGACGTTCTTGTAGCTGTGTGGTGTTGGCTTAGAATATGCACCACCCCAATTCTTCCCGCGGGTGCCGTAAGAGGCGACTAAGGGATACCCACTGGGGGCGGGCGCTAATTCTACCACCGATCTGCGATTCTCGGGTGCCCAGCGTGGGCTTTGCGGAAAGTTCGTCTAAAACAATTCGACTAAAATTTCACTAACGACTAAAACAATTTTGTGTCATCATATGGCTCTGGGTGCAATTATACACACCCTTTCAGTCACCACAACCTGGACCCACATGGGATAAAACCCAATAAGGCGCTTGTCAAGGGGATGCCTGCGTCGTCAGCAGTTAGGTAAATATAGGCTGTTGAGATGAAGACATGGGACGCCCGCGGTACCGCTGTAAAGATGTGGTGGAAGCGGAACTATGTGAGCTGCAAGCGGAGGACTGGCGGGAACTGCACAGGACAGGGGAAAATGGCGACTTCTCATAACGGCCAAGACACACCTCGTGTCGCTGAGCCATAGGAGTAAGTAAGTATAATGGTAGTAAGGGAGCTTTTTCAAATTAGCGAAAAAAAAACGTGAAATATCACAGATTTAAAACTTTTTAGGACGATGATAGCGTTTGAGGCCCAGTGGCCTAAGGTCCATTTGCCCAGAAGTCTTTGGGATTAATTCATGTATGAATTGTTAATATTTCTTCTAGATCGGGGTGGTTTCTTCGTAGAATTTTGTGTCAATGCTTGACAAAAGACTTCCTGCAACTATTTCAGCCTTCTGTCTTTGTCAGTCGTTAATTTTAAGGTATTGATAAGAATTAGTATGCAATTAGCTCAATTGTTTTGAAAATAATAGTTTTAATTTATTTCTATTTGTTTGTAATTTCCTTTGTTAATAAAGTTCATAAGATATTTTAAAGTAAGTTTGCGAGCGATTTCTTTTTTATTGTATTGTCTATATCTTACCTATAGCACAGATGAGTAGCTGCGTCAGAACCTGTAGCAATTCCTCTTCTGCCTCAACACTGCAATCCGGTAGAAGCGCCATTTGTAACGTGTTTAGAGTCGGCATTGAGTCCAAATCTGTAGAAAAACAACGCGATAAAATTAAATATAGACATTTGACACACAAGGCGAGGTGAAAATAGTTGGAGCAAAACAACAACTGATTGGTGTCCAACAATGGGGATAAGAAACGTCGGACGCCCAGTTGCAAGGTGGGTCGACGACATAATACGCGTCGGAGGGCGTCAATGGAGGCGGTTAGCACAGGACCGTGGTGGATGACACACACTTCGGGAGGCCTATACCCGGCAGTGGGTAAAATCCGGCTTTAGATGATGATGATGATGATGATGACACACTATCATTTGGCCCCGAAGAAAGCAGAGCTGAGATAACCTAAATAATGCTGGACAATCCACACAGCATTATCTAGCCCCAAGCAAAGAAGAGCTTGTGTTATGGGTACTAGATGACTGATATACTTAATACAATACATTGATGTACATGTTTATAAATAAATAAATAAATAAACAATACGTGATAGTTTTTCTTTTTATAATACACTAGCTTCTGCCCGCGGCTTTGCACGCGTATTTTCGGTATAATAAGTAGCATATTATCTAAGTTAGGCTTTGCTGTCCGCCAAACTTCATCTTGATCTGTTCAGTAGTTTTGGAGATCCTATGTAACAAAAATTCGATCGGGGATCGCAGTTCGGTGGTAGAATGGTTCTGCAGGGGGCGCTACTGCCCGCCCCCGGTGGATATCCCTTAGTCGCCTCTTATGACGCTGAAGCGAATGATTAAGTGGAATTGAGGAATGAAACCTGCTGTCAGTAAAACTAGCGTTAAAAGGCGTTAAGGTCTTACCAAAGCCGAGTGTTTGTCCAAAGTTGTGTATAAACTCGTACACTTGCAATAAGTCCGCCATGGCCTGGCCGGGTAGTTTTAAGCCGGGGATGCGGTTGAGAGTAGGTAGAGGTTTCTGATCGGAGAGTGTTGAGTCTTCTTGCGGTCGTCTGAGGAAAAATAAAGATTTAATTAAGTTTCCTGTCAAAATATTAAAATAATCAAGCACACCTACAAAATGTATAAAGAGAAACCACACCATCTTTATTTCACTGACGAGATAGGACCATAGTATCTATAACTATATCACAGATATTATAATACTATGCTCATATCAACACTTTTTATAGAAAGACTAGCTGCGCCCCGCGGCTTCGCTCGCGTGGTAATTTATGTTTCCCACTTTCTTAATTTTTTCTTTGCTATAAACCTCACGGAGCCCGAGACCTTTCCAACGAATGCAAAACCGTGGAAATCGGTTCGTGCGTTCTGGAGTTATAGCGTCAGGAAGGAAAACCCGACTTATTTTTATATAGTAGATAATTGCTAAACAAAATCTGCACAAAATTGCAATAATACTGAAGTGTAATTAAAACAGAACTGAAACGAATTTTCAATTTTCTCGGTCCAGTCCACCATATTAACTGTTTTCTGATAACCTACGATTATAAATAAATAATAAATAATGCTGGACAATTCACACAGCATTATCTAGCCCCAAGGTAAGCAGAGCTTGTGTTATGGGTACTAGATAACTGATATACATAATAATATACGAGTACATAGATAGATATTTTTTATTATACATAGAAAACGACCAGAACACCCTGAACAAATATCTGCAGATCGTACAAATATTTGTCTCGAGGCGGGAATCGAACCCGCAATCTCCTGCGTCGCAGGCTGACCTTCGCCCACCGCGCCACAGAGGTCGTCATGATTGATTAAATAGATGATGCTGTGTGGATTGTCCAGCATTATTTTAATTTATTAAATATCTGTGTATACAAAACACTAGTCCCTTGGGAGTTGGGGAGGCCCATTGTGTGGGACGCTACATGCGTCGACACACTTGCGCCTTCCCATCTTTCGAGGACATCCGTGAGGGCGGGTGCGGCGGCAAATTTGGTCGAAGATCTCAAGAGGCGTAAATATGCAGGTCTCGACAGAGCCTACACATTTACTCCCCTTGGAGTCGAGACCCTAGGTCCGTGGGGTACCGAGGCTCTTCGGGTTTAAAAAAAATTCTCTGAGCGTCTGGTCGAAGCGATGCGTGATCCGAGAGCTGGTGAGTATCTGGCACAGCGCATCAGCATTGTCATACAGCGGGGCAATGCAGCCAGCGTATTGGAGACGCTTCCGACTGGTATTGATATGGATCAATTGAGCTACCTGTAGATTTTTTGCAACAGTCTGCAGTTAGCTCAATTGTTTCAATAGTAAATACTAGTTGTAATTTATTTCTATTAGTTGATTGTAATTTTCTTTGTGAATAAAGAAATATTATACAGTGTTCGTTCATTTTTACCTTACCACAGACAATACCTCCTTCTTACCTTCTCTTTCTTACCTCGACTCAGAAATTTGCTACATAAAGCTTTATAACAACCAACATTCTGGTATATACCAGAATGTTGATGTTAGTTGTTATGAAGCTTCATAAAAACTAAGGAATTACACAGTTCTTTCTATCTCACTCTTAATACAACTCAGACAAAAGCTCCATCTCTTTCCGTCTCTCTTGCAACTTCTTTTCCTTCACCAGAAGCCTGTCCAGCAATTTCTGGTGTTTTACATGCCTTGTCTGTATGAAGCTTCATAACAACCAACATTCTGGTATATACTTCTTTCTATCTCACTCTTACCTCAACTCAGACAAAAGCTCCATCTCTTTCCGTCTCTCCTGCAACTTTTTTTCTTTCACCAGAAGCCTGTCCAGCAAGTTCTGGTGTTTCCGTCTCTCTCTGTCCTCCCATCTCTTCCTCGAGTCGAGCTGACGGATGAAAGATGTGTGTTGACGACGTCTTTCGCGTTCCTGGTGAAAAAAAAAAATATGAGACAAAGTTTACTTAACTTAAAACTCCACTTAAAACTTACTTTAGTATTTTTGCTTTTAGTTAACTTTTGTTAAGTCACTTACGCTTTAATATTTAGAAACGTCGGGAACCTAAGGTTATTTATGTTTTTTTAAACTTACGCGATTAAAACACAATTCTGTCGGAATAATCTAGCATCAATAACCTTGATTACAAATATTCACGGATATTTATCGCGGTTTACTTATTTTAGGAAAGAATAGGTAAATAAACGCGATAAATACCCGTGAATATTTATAATTATCAAGGTTATTGATGGTAGATTATTCCGACTTGACTTGTCCTTCACCGTTTGGCTGGAGCAGACGAGCGGAATTTTTAGAATTGTTCAGCAGAAATGAAGTGTGACACAAACTGTACTATTGTGAAAACTGACTCTTTTTGCGCTAGACGTAACTCAAAAAATTACGTTCTTTTGGACTCAGCTTAAGTATTTTATGTTTTACGGTAAGTATAATTTCCCGACGTTCTAAATACTTTTAGAAAAACGTTCACTTGAGCATTTTTCTTGTACCAATAAATTTGTACGAAAATGCAAAGAAACTGGCAACATTATCTACGAATTACGAAGAAAACATGCTTCTAATTCATGCGCGATTTTAAACCTTATCAGTTTACAAATAAGTGTAAAATTACCTCATTTATGTACTTTTGCTGCAAACCGCGCGCCAACAGCCGAAATTGTAAGAAAAACACACACAATGTAGTCACACACAACAACAAGTTAGCACAAATAATAAAATTAAGAATGAAAAAGTTAGTTGAATGAAAAAGATCTGATTTAATTATGCACAGAAAAAAGTATTCGAACTAGAGCTGTCACATGGTTTATAGTGTTTTAGATTCTGTTACATACATACAAACAAACAAAAGTGATGATTTTTGACAAGAGAAATCTCAGGTTTTTCTTTGTTTTTATGTATTATTTTGAAAATATTAGAATTTTGAACTTTCTAACCGTTATGTTATTTTCGTAAAGAAATAAAGTCCGTAAGAATTTCAAGATTTATTTCGACTCATTAGGTCTGTATAAGCTGAAATTTTAAATCAGATCTTTAAAGATTGAAAAAAAAATTACTAACACAAAAAAGCCACATAAATCACACATAAAAAAATTGGTTGTCTGTAAAGTCGGTTTACTGACGATAGTTGAACGTGACAACGCAGACGCATCGCTCACTCAAGTAGGAGAGAGACGGATGTCGAACGCTCTCGCTTGCACTTCAAGCCTTACATGGAACGCCTCAGAGCGAGGTAACGCCGCATGACGAGGTAACGCCACATGACGTCACGTTTTTTCGTGCGTGCAGCCGGCTCTATCGAATTATAAGACGTTGTCACGTCAAAACCCTTAGAAATTAACCCACTGAGAGATTTTTTGTTAAGACTAAGACCAGGATTTTGTTCTGAATTTTGAAGTCTGCCATTTTAAATTTAACAATGAAGATAATCACCTGTTCTTTAAGTATCATTGCTTGCTGCCTTTTGATCTCTCTCTCCTGAAACAAGGCACGCTTTTAGGCGGCTTTCACGGCGTAGTGGTGGAGCGGCCACCAATGAATAATATTTTTCTGCCTTATAACTCTTTCTAGCCTATTCTTGGTACCCAGAAATATTGTTTTTCATTTGATTCGACTGAAAATTAGTTACTAAAAAAATGACAGTCTGAGGTACTGTAATATAATAAAAGTTGTAAAGGGTATTCATCGTGTAGGTATGCTCGAGTTCTTTTTTCCTAGAGTTAGTAACCAACTGACTGCATATATGGATGATAGATAAATAATAAAATAATAATAGATCCATAGATTTTATCCATTTTTCTCAAGCGTTTTAAATCCCAAATTAAATTAAAATTTCTACGCTACTTACTCAATAAATCCCCGATATAACTTTTACTACAAATCGCAATACTCAGAAAATTTACTATAATAGGTTTCAAATCCAAAACAAGCTCCAAAAACAAAAAAAAACAGAAAGCCAAGCCAAGACCAACCTGTTGCTTCTTCACTTGATCTTCATACTTCTGTTTCTCAACCTCTTCGTGTTTTCTCCGCTTTGCCTTCACAGAACAACATTGAAAGCGTACAGCAAATCATAATAATACAGCCAGAACATGGAACAAAAGTATAGAAAATTTTACAAAATTGCAAACTAAAATAAGCTTTTTACAGTTGTTATCAACATATTTGTTTGATCAGGAAAGTTATTGTCAAATAATAAGTTTAAAAAAGGACATTTACTGTCAAACTTTTGATCTGAAAAACGTATGATAAACCTAACAGTTAATATAATACAAAGCTAAAAGTTATTAACGCAGCTGAAAATTTATCGCATATTTTTTATGTATCTTTTGTAAGTACTAGATATTGATTTGTACTATTTGATTTTCTAAACCTAAAAGAAAACTCTAGAAGCTTCTATCATGCAATGCAAAATATAAGTTGTTAGTAACATTAAATATTAAATATCACATTGGTAACCATGCAATACACCCCAAGTTTATCCTGTTATAATATTTCATAAGATCTTTTATATTTTGATACCAAAACCAGATATTGATATGTGAGTAGGTTGTACATAAGTTTATGTCCTTTTTGAATCTAAAAAGTGTCATTCATTACAACAATATGGTGTCTAGTTGGTAACCCGACCAAATAAAATGGTAACCTATACCCGTCTACCCTGTCTGTATATGGTGTTGTTTAATTCCTTTACACGACTTTGGCCCGTAATATGAATGCTGGGTCAGTCATCGATCTATGTTTGAGTTATCAATTATCATAAACGATCAAAAAAGCGCTTTCATTATACAAAAAAGTGTGTAAGAGGCCCAATAGAGTCATGCAAGCCTCTATTTAAGAAACATAAGCTCTTAACGCTCACTAGTTTATACATCTTCGAAATTGGCTGCTTTGTAAAAGAGCTCGTTTCATTCTTTAACTAGTATAAAGACAAAAAGCTCAGTTATTAAAAATAGAGATCCCATTAGGCTTATATTGCCCCCACACAAAACTGCACTGAGTGGGAAAAATTGCTCTACCATGACTGTAAAAGTATTTTACAAAATTCCTAGAGATATAAGAGAACTGCCTAAATTCAAGACAAAACTCCGTAGGTGGCTCTCAGATTAATGTTTTTATGACATTAAAGAATTGTACAATCAATAAATTACCTAGTTATTTATGTTAAATATTGTACGTCCACAATTAATGGATAAACTGTTGTTCCACCTAGGTTTTAAGATCTTATTTGTGCACAGTTTCTACAATAAATTTCATTTCATATCATTAAGCGTCACTCAAGCAAAGACCTATGACTGTGCAATCTGTTATAATACGGACCTTAATAACAGTGCCTTCGGTAAAAACGTTGACTCAGTTTTGTCGAATACACATTAATTTAGTCGCATTATACAACCTTACAGATTGTTACCTACATTGTTCAACGAACTTCACTTTGAGACTCCATAAAAGACATAAAACTGCGCACAAAATACAAGAAAAAACGTCAGAAGGATCCATAGACGAACCATAGAGAAAATTAGTGAGTTAGTCATATTAGAAACTTTTTAGTTAGTCTCGTCTTGAACGTACCGATCCGGTATTTTGCACTGATATCGACAACGCTCCGTCCTTCCCAACATTCAACGACCCTTTACTTAACTTCTTTCTTATAATATCTGTTATATCATCTTCACCTTCACTGAGGTCAATAACCTCTTCTTTCTTAGGCGTAACTTTAGGCATAAGCATTAGATTTTGCGACATAAACTCGTTTTTCGCTTCTAGATACTTCTTTTCTAACTTCGGGTCGCGTTCGAGGGATTTTGGGTCGGGCTTTTCCGGCGATTTCGACCAATCACAGCCGTTTATGAACTCGCTTATTCTGGAGTAGGATTCTATTAGTTTTTCCATGTTATTTCCTTTGTCAGGTTTAGAGAAGTCAAGTTTGCCTTTTCGTTTTGGTAGATCGAAGGCAGCTTTTTCGGCGAAATCTTTCATTTTATCCAGAGCATTGTATTCTTCCTTTTCGTTCCAAGCTCCTTCGAAATTTAAGTTTTTGTTTGGTGATTCTTTAGGACCAGTGACAGGTATCAGAGACAAGCTTATTGGTGGCATTATTCGCTCTTTTCTCTCTGGTTTCTGTTCTATTTTCAAAGGCTCTTTCGGCATCGGCAGAGCCTCGATGGTCAACTGCGTTCGGTTCTTGTTTATATGCTGCCCCCAAAATGTACGCGTTAATTTTTAATACATTCGATTATTATCAATTTGTATTTGACAACATTGTCATACCCCATGTTAAAAGACCCAAAGATACATATATAGATACAAAGATATATAATACACGCACGTCTAAGAAGCTAAGAGATTCCAGCTAACTACGGAAAGCAAAAAGTGTCTTTATTCTTATATGGCTTAGACAGTTTTTGCTTTGTTGTGAGCACAATGTTGCCAAGCGTCAAATTGATAATAAAATAATAGAAACACAAGCACATAATCAAACATATAAAAAATGAGAGTCAAGTAGTAGCTCCCATATTTTTGTTCCTAAAAACTTCTAAATAAAAAAATCTACAAGCAGATGCACAAAACTGCCTACTGATTACACTATTAACGCACGCAAGCAAACTCACGCAAACGCACGCTAGCGTGCGTTTGCGTGAGTTTGCGTGGGTTTGCGTGAGTTTGGGCTAATTTATTTATTTAGTTCATTTCTCACTCATTGAATGAATGAGTGAGTGAATGTAAGCTCAAAGTGTCAATTGTCAAATTATTATGCTGTCAAAGTACTAGCAGTATGAATTGTCAACTTCAATGAAGTCACGACATGTAACGGGAAGGTGATTTCCTTCGTCCGAGGTGGTGGTGAGGTCCGAGGTCTGCATTACGCATAGTGGCGTTAATTAAAAATAAAATTCACATTATTTTCGCTACTATTGTTCGTTTTTTTTTTGTTTTTCGTAGTCCACTGCATCCATGATGTGCACGAATTTATAAAACACTGGTTTTACAAAACATACCCGACTGTATTAATGATAGGTGAAAACATACCTAGGTTATTTATTTATTTATTATGATTAAGTTCCGAGATCTACCAATAAAAATTAATAATAATAAATACGGCGCGCATCGTCAGGAAGTTCCTCTCTCTGCAGCCCTAGTCACGGCCGCTTGAGCCTAGCTTCGCGGCCGGTGATTCACTGTTTTGATATATTTTTTACTGTAGAATAGTTTTTTAATATTTTATTTTCTATAGTAAAAAATGTATTTTATAGACGACATTGAAGAATAAATGAGTGTATAATAATAATAATAAAAATTATTTATTTCCAAAAATGGTTGATGGTATACAGATTAAGTAATTATATCTAATTAGGTTCCTTCTATATCGTCGGCTTATTGCAAGAAGTCATTAGTCGCAAGAAGTCACTAACTGCGTTAGATATACCATTGAGTTCGTCTCGATGAGCTCTACATTTTGGTAAAACTCACAAATTTGTAGCTCTTCAAACTTAGAAGTTATGGCTTGGTTATAAAGTCAATAACTGCATTTTTGGTATATCTGGTTTCATAAAATTCACTAACTTACATGAATAAATTTTAACAAAAGAAAAAAAACACAATTGCCATTCTTATTTTCATACGTAACTCATTTATGTGACTTAACAACATTTTGAAAGTGCTTTTACGTTCACAAACGTTTGAATAAGTTTTGCTTTAATTCATTATTTGCACCTTAACCAGTTTTGTTGTATCGTATTTTTTGGAAAAAAAAATACTAACGGTTTTTAATGACTTCTATCAAAACGAGTAACGTCACTATTGGATTGGTAAAATTAATTATAGGTCGTTGACAAGTTTTTGCTAAATTATTATGTTAAACTTAATACAAGACTGAAATCGCTTGAATGAAGTATTGTTTTATTAGTGATTTTTGTTATTGTAAAAATAACAGGTAAATGTAAGGTAGTCACTTTTGCACACATACATTTACGTTTTGCTATGCTACTTATGAGACCGCGTGCCGTGTGACTGGAGTCGCGGAAGCGGGGCAGAGGGGTACTTTGTTCGGGGCGCTCGCGCCTCTGCCGCGCCGCGTAGTAGTTCGTTCTTTCCGCCCCTTGTGGGGGCACCGAGCGGGGCATCGAGGCTTGGCTTCTTTACCCCGGCATCAACTCGAGGGGTGACGACTCCTCGGTCCTTGGATTTCGCTAAAAAATGTTTTTATTTAGCTTGTTCATCATTTTATTTTTTTATTAAAATATTTGCATGTTTTTTTCTTTTTTTTTTGTTTGGTTTGGGTTTAATTTTTTTTTAATTAACCCACGGTCTATCCGGGGGGTTCCGCGGGGGTGAGGTCCCAGGGAAGGGGCCTCCACGGGGGGTCATCATCTGGGGGCCGGGGTTGGTGAAGCGCTATTTGGTGAAGGTGGGCTTGGTGGCCGTTGTCGGCGCGCTCGTACATTCGACGACTGTACTGCACGACAAACTCGTCTATGGATTGGTCGCGGGCGATGACATCGTTCCTGACGTATTGGCTCGCGCCAGTGCAGATCCTCAGAGCCACGTTTTGCAGCCCCTGGAGCCGGTCCCTATTCGTCTGGGAGACTAGTGAGTACCAGGCCGGCGCTGCATGTGTGAGTCGGGATCGGACTTAGCCTTTGTGGACCAACACTTTGGTCCTCAGAGGCAGGCGAGATCCCAGGACGGGTCGGAGAACGGTCGAGCGACGCGCGCTTGTTGTAGTGCGCTGTCAACCTTCGGCTGCATCCTCAACGACCTGTCGATCCCGAAGCTGAGGTACCGGATGTGCGGGCTCCATGCCACGTTCTGGCCCCGAAGTGTCAGCTGCGGTGGGTGGCCGATGCGGCGGGAAACAAACAGCAGATGCAGCAGCCGCTGCATCCTGCGGGCTGTGATGGTGGGGCTGGTGGAAGACGTAAAGAAGGCGCTGTCGTCCGCGAACAGCGCTAGCGACACATCCCTCTCCCCGGGGCGTAGGTGGCCCTCCAGGGTGGGGATGTCGTCGGTATAGAACGCGTATAACGCTGGCGACAGGCTGCTACCCTGCAGTACACCAGCAGAGATGGATCGAGTGGAGGATGTGGCACCTTCAACTGCGACGAAGAACCGCCGGTTGTCGAGGAAGGATGCCACAATCCTGATGAGAGCTGGTGGAGTTGGGGTTTGCAGGAGCTTGTACAAAACGCCGGGGTGCCCAATACGGTCGAAGGCCTTTTTTACGTCCGGAAAGACCCGGACGGTGCAGCGCCTGGCGTTGTGCTCGACTGCAAGGTGGTGCAGCACCCTGGTGAGCTGCAGCGTGGTAGAGTGGCCACTCCTGAAGCCGAATTGCTTCGGGTGCGGCTCGATAGTTGGAGCCAGGCGCCCCAGGAGCAGGCGTTTCAGGAGCTTGCCCACTATTAGTAGTAGAGTAATGGGGCGGTAGTTGGCCGGGAGGCGGTGATCCTTGCCGGGCTTGGGTAGCACGATGACCCGTCCGGTCTTCCAGGATTCCGGGAAGTGGCCCGTCCGGAGGATCCCGTTGAAGAGCCGGGCGAGCGCGGTGACTCCGCGGCGAGGCAACTGTTGGGGACTCCGTCATAGCCACCTGTTTTGTTCCACGTCATTGTCGTTTGAGCTGTTTTCTATTATGTTCACATTTGATTAGTTAAATTGCCACTATACGTGAAAATCTTTAATTGGCTCTCTGTTGTTTGTACGTAATTTGATCAAGTTAGCTTAAGCCGTTGGTTTTCTAATAAATTAAATAAATAAATAAATAGCCTGGCGCCTTCCGTCTGGGTAGACGGAGGACGGCCTTCCGCACCTCGGCAGGGGAGATGAAGTACTCCCCGTGTAGGGGCGGTGTTGGGCCAGACAGAAAGTCCCTCACTGTGTCATCGACCTGGTGGTGGTGGTTCAGGGTTTCAAAGGTGGCGTCGGCTGCAACGGGGTTAGGCGAGAACTGCTCCGCGAGGTGCTCGGCCAGAATTTCGGCACGGTCGGCGGGAGCAAAGCGCCGGACCCCATCTCGGTCCAGCAGCGGGTAAGTTGTTGCCGGCTGCCGCGTGAGCGCCCTATTCATCGCGTACTGGTTATTGTCCTGTTCGGAGGCCCGGTCGATGATTCGGTCCCAGGTCTCACGCCAAACCTGTACTGCGGCCGAGAGCTCGGCAGATATCGGGTTGAGTCGCGTCTTCAGTCGCGGGCAGCGGGAGCGCGTCCACTCGCGCTGGAGTTCGCGTTTCCTCTCTATTACCCTCTTAAGGTGTTGGGGGAGATCGTTGCGCTGGCCTTGGCGCCTGGTGATGGGTACGGAAGCGGCCGCCTTAGCCTCGATGATGCGCGCCATCAACGCTGAGGCCTCGGATTCCACTTCTGCAGGCGTCTGGAGAGGTCCAACGTCCACGAACTCGAGTGCCTTGGCGTACGCGTCCTCACGCCCTGGGACCGGGTCCGCGGCCAGTCCGAGCGTTATGAGGAGGGTAGATAGGATAAGAAGGTTTTCAGGTAAAGCTCAAAGTCTGTTACTTAATATTTTCTAATCTAAATAATAGTTTACATAATCGTTTCCAACCTATTTATGTGTTTATAACTCTTTGCTGGCTAGCAGAATTATTTTCTAAAAGCTTAGAATGTGTTTTCGACTGATTCATGTGCCATTATTACTAATTTTAGTTATTTTATTAAGTGTTTTGGACAAACAAGGTAATTTAGTGTTAAAGATAGTGTGATAGACAGTTTTAGTGATAAAAGATGTTATTTTATGATTATTTTGTCTTTTAATACTCGAAAGAGGCCACTAATAACTTCGTTGCAGAAATACTTAACTCCAGTTTAGTCAAAACTTTTTATCGCAAGAAGTCATTATCTTTGCATTTTTAGCTTTTAAAAAAATTGCAGTGGTTGAATCTGTACTGATTTCAGTTAATTATAAAATAATTACATATCCCTATATATTGGCGTTTAAATTATATTGATAACTGTCGTAGTTTTGATGATATGGGCTCTTAAAGTTATAAAAACTTTAAACTGCTTTTGCCAAACTTTTGGATTTGTCGGTTAATGACTTCTTGCAATAAGCCGACGATATTGTTTAAGAATTACCAGTATGTACATGATACTCTTACCTTTTACAATACATGGCATTATTATCCTAAGATTGGATGATAATTTATTGATACATTTAAAATTATTTGCCCCTAGATATTATTAAATTCTCCTTTAGGAATATACAAAGGAAATAAGTGCGCACTCAATAAATAAATAAACAAACAAATATAATAAAATATGTAAGTGAATCGAAAAATGTGTGCCTATCTCTACCTATCTATCGATAGCTCATGGGCGCGATGCGGCCATATTTGTATGCGAGCGTTAATTCTATCCGCCTACAAGTCGACCCCGATAAATTTTTGCACCAATTTCCACTGCCGGAGTACTTTTAAGCAGCAAATAAACGCACGTGCTAACGTAACGCTTGTAAGTGTTATCTACTCGCGCTACGTTATTAATAGCACCATTTTGACAGTATTTTAACGCGATTTGACATAAGAGAGTGTTATAATTAGGGTTCATTCAGTTGATTAGCCAATCGGCTCAAAGAAGTAAACGCAGTGACGCGCTACATAAGCACGCAAGATGGCCGCTAACGCACGCTAGCGTGCGTTTGCTTGCGTGCGTTAATAGTGTAATCAGCTTACTGACTTCTAAGACCAAATTTGGCAAGAACCTGTCAATGTCATTTTAGTGACAGATTGGATATGTCAAATAAATCACTTTTTCGTGTGCCTCAGAACAAAGTACGACAGACTAAAATAACACTATAAATTATGATATTTAAAATTATTACAAAAATATGATAACTACATCTCCGACAACACAAAGTACTAAAATAACAAATATCTTTCTAATAAGAGGGAAAATGCTTATAACATGTATTTAAAAAGCTCTCATTTGATAGGAATAGAGACAGACAGAGGTATAGTAAAAACGTTAATGTTCTGCTGCTCCCTGTTACAGAATCAAGTCTATACTATTAGATTTGCCAAGACCATCATTAAAGTATACCTACATAGATATAAGTAAAATTCTGTAGATACGGCAAGTTCTCCCAGTACTAACTCAACAAATGGCCTATGTTGTGTTACAACTAAACGCAAAGACTCAACCGCGGTTATTTTCGATTCAACCGCCGCCGTCACGTTTCGTAGAAGCATTGTAGACATTGCTGCCGCCAAGTTACTTAGCTAAAATTATTTTATTTTATTTTGCCTTTAGTCTTTTCCTCTTTTTTGTTTTTCTTTGAAATAGTGTTCTATCTATCTTTGTTATTATAAGTCTGTTCACCAGTTTTTATGTGTAAATTTGTTTATAGTGGAGACTTTACTGGTCTAAGAAAATTCTTATTGTATCTTGTTATATATCTATGTAGTGTGTCTTCCAAAGAAATAAAAATAAATAAATAAATAAAGACACGTTATTTCCAATCTTTTGCAATATACTCGTATACCCACCTAATCAACAACAAAGATGGAAAGACGTACCTAGACTGAAGTGCGATCGAGACAACAATACACGCGAAACACGTACACCGGCGGCGCCGGTCCGACTGTGACTGAGGTGGGTGGACCTAATTGGACACAATTTGAGCGTTCCACTTTCGAGAAGCTAGTGCCCAATGTTCCGAATTTTACTTACATCGATGGTATACCTATGATGGATTATTTGTTTTTTTTTCTTAATTTTATTTGTTATAATTTTATTGCTTCATTAAGTACGCAATTGTCGACGAAATTTTTTTAGTGATCACACTTAGGTAGTTTATTATAATTCTATTAGCGAATGCCTATATTAGCTTTCTGTGTCTATTTTCGAATTTCTATTGTAATTAGATAAGCTGATGGCAATCCGAATTAAATAAATCATTTCCTTTATACTAAACCTGCTCAAAAGTTGTTTATTGTTTCCCAACCATAAAAATATAAATAAATAATGCTGGACAATCCACACAGAGTCATCTAGTCCCAAGCTAAGCAGAGCTTGTGTTATGGGTACTAGATGACTGATGACTATCATAAGGTAGAAAGTACGTCATTGCAGGCGTACTAAAATGCAGGACGGAAAACTCTATGGAATTTCATTTCCCCGCTGAAATATCAGCCGGTAGCTATGGTTATTTTCAGAATAGGTAAAATGACAAAAACTTTTTACTCCGAATTCGACATTATGATATCGGCCTCTTCCGTATGCAATTAAGGAACAATTTAAAAAAATAAACATGTGAAAATCGCACGTGCGCGTATTTATTGCTACACTAGCTTCTGCCCCCGGTTTCGCACGCGTTGTTTGTATGGAAACGTTTAAAGGTGATTTCTATCCCATGGGAACTGATTAATGGGATAAGAAGTAGCCTATGTTTGATTCCAGGATTAGAATTACCTGTGTGCAAAATTTCAGCCCGATCCGTTCAGCAGTTTTGGCGTGAAGAGGTAACAAACATCCATGCATCTATACATCCATCCAAACTTTCGCATTTATAATATTAGTGTGATTTGCACAAAGATTTTTTTAAATTTTTTGCACGACGCTGAGTGGAGGCCATATTTGCCTCAAACCCTGCTGCGCACAGATCAAAATAATTGTATATAGGATTATTTTGTACCATAAAGTTCTTGTTCTGTTAGTAGTTTTTAAAGTTAATAAAAATATTTTCTTTCTTTCTTTCTTTATTTGAGTTTACAATTTGCATTTCATTGAGTAATTATGAAGATTCTAAAACGATGATTTTCCTCGAAGGTGTAGTAAAGGACTATGTATCACTCGGGAGAAAGTGCGATTGCTACCTCGTGTGCTTTAAGGCCCTCGGCTAGGATAGGAATTGGGCACTTACTCGCCTAGATGTACAATATACCATGTGTGAGAGAAACAAGCTTGCCTAGACACAAAGTAACTAATTAAAGATTCGACGACCCCTGTGGCGCAGCGGGCGAAGGTCTGCCTGCGACGCAGGAGGTTGCGGGTTCGATTCCCGCCTCGGGACAAATGTGTGTTTCGATCTGCAGACATTTGTCTAGGGCGTTCTGGATGTTTTCTATGTATAATAAAAAATATATCTATCTATTTAGTGTATTGTATTAAGTATATCAGTTATCTAGTACCCATAACACAAGCTCTGCTTACCTTGGGCCTAGATAATGCTGTGTGAATTGTCCAGCATTATTTATTTATTCATCTGTTAGATCACAAAATAAGACTAAAACTTTTTCGAGAAAGTTTCTAAATCTATTTTTTGTTTTAAATCTCACACTTTACAACTTTAGTCTCGACTACGAACATAAATAATTCTTCTTACTATGATAGTTTTTATATAGTGAAACTTTAGTCTCATTTATAGATTTTTTTTTAAAACTAGGAACATTATTTTGCTATTTTATTCTATTCCTCTGTCTGCCCGCCTCCCCCTCTACACAAACAAACCCACAAACAAACCAACAAACAATCAACATACCTCTAACAGCTGCTGGCTCCTGACCTCTTTCTCACGTTTCACCAACTCTGCCTTTTCTGACCGCTCTAACTCTCGCACAAGTCGAGCCTGAAACGACGACTTTACGAATGTAAAGTGTGAAAAGGTGGCTGTTATAAAGGGAATAAGGTTTAAAATATCAAATCATTTGTTGCTAAGCAACTTCTAATACAAAATAGCTAAGCAAATTCTGGTTTAAATAGTGAAAAACGAATCGAAGTACTTAGTATACTTAGTACATAAGTTACGATACGTTTTGAAAAGCTTCTAAACGTTTTTTTATAAGTGCATTCTAGAATTAAACGCCCACTAGAAACTGTATCAGATCAATATTATTTTTGGTTTAATTATAGAACTTTAGACTTTGAAAATTGAATCCATGACAGATGTCATTGAGGTCATCTCTTAAACGGTTACTAGCGATCTATGCATTAGAGATCGGGCATCTCTAATCCTATCGCAAAAACTACGACACAGTTTTTGATCAATCTTGGCTATATAGATAGGTAAATTCAAGCTGAACAAGCACAGACAGCAATCATAAACCATAGACAACGCACCTGATCTCTAGACCGGTTGCTAGCATCCCGTCTCGCGTCCCTCGCCGCTTGCTGCCGCCTCGCTAGTTCGATCCGACGGTCGACAGGGGGCGGTGTTGGTCTTGGTCCGGTTAAAGCTGCTAATGCCCTCGCTTCTTCTAGTCTATAAATAAATCAATAATAATTAATAAATAAATAATGCTGGACAATTCACACAGCATTATCTAGTCCCAAGCTAAGCAGAGCTTGTGTTATGGGTACTAGATAACTGATATACATAATACATCTACGTAGATAGATATATTTTTATTATACATAGAAAAACATCCAGAACACCCTGAACAAATATCTGCAGATCGTACAAACATTTGTCCCGAGGCGGGAATCGAACCCGCAACCTCCTGCGTAGCAGGCGGACCTTCGCCCGCTGCGCCACAGAGGAATAATAATGATAATTAGGTATAAACAATGCTGGATAATTAACATGGCATTATCTCAAACCTAAGTAAGCAGAGCTTGTGTTATGTTATGGGATGACTGAAAATACAATGATAGGTTTATTTTTACATAGATAGCACCTGGGTGTTATAATTCTAAGCCCGGAATACATTCGTCCTGCGGTGGGAATCGAACCCGAAACCTCGTCGCTGGCGGACCTTCGCCTGCTTCACACAACAGCGTGGCGAGCAAAGCGAGCCATGCTCTCTCACACAGCCTAGCGAGCGAAGCGAACAGTACTCTCTCACTTATTAGTAAGTATAAGTACATTCACATTCTTAAGATATCTACACTAGGTAGGTACCTACTGTATTTTTATTAAAATCAATCACACTAATATTATAAATGCGTAAGTTTGGATGGATGGAGAGATGTTTGTTACCTCTTCACTCCAAAACTACTGAACTTATCACGCTGAAATTTTGCATACAGGTAAGTCTAACCCGTGAATCAAACATAGGCGACTTTTTATCCCATAAATCAGTTCCCATGGGATAGAAATAACCTCAAAACGTTTCCATAGAAACAACGCGTGCGAAGCCGCGAGCATAACCTAGTTAATAATAACTTTCTTAAATTATTGTGATTGTTTTTGACTTGCCCGTTGCGTAATTTAACCTTAATGATGAATCAATAAAACTAAAACTGCTTACTGATTTTTCTCTTTAAGGCGAATAGTAGGGTGGATAGTGGCGCCACTACATATTTATTTTTATAATTACGTTATACAAAGGAATTATCAAAAAATCGGACCGCGCGTAGACGATACCTATCACAAGCTTTTATTTAATGTATCTGTAATAGTTTTGTTTTGTGTTATCCAATAAAAAATCTTGTTTGGAGAGCTTGGTGGCCACCAATAGGAACTAAACTCTTGAAACAAGAAATACAGAAATACAGAAATACAATTTATTGGTAAAATCAATTTACATGTCAGATTTTCTTAAAACTAGTTGACATACATATTGTAAGTACTTACCTAGTTAATGTTCAAAAATTACTTGTATATTACAGAATAAATAAATTGAAATAAATGAAAAAATATATCAAGTAAAAAATCATAAATCTTATAGGAAACAATATTATGAATTTACTGGTCAAGTAGTTCGTTCACTGAATAGAAATTCTGTTCGACAAGCCAACGTTTCAACTTGATTTTGCTAGCAAGTATCTGCCTAAATAATACAGTACAAAACTATTAAAGATACATTTAAAAAAAGCTTATGATAGATATCGTCTACGCGCGGTCCGATTTTTTAATAATTCCTTTGTATAACGTAATTATAAAATTAAATATGTAGTGGCGCCACTATCCACCCTACTATTCGCCTTAACGTCAATATAATGGTGATTATGTTACCGTTTAGTAATCTCCGCCTCGTTGAATATGAGCGGATCGCTGGCGCCCTCTGGCGGCGGCTGCACGAACTCGCCGAGCACCAGCCGCGGGAGGAAGCTGAAGTTGTCTGCGGAGAGCGGGGGGCACGGGTTCGAGTCCAGGAACTGAAATAACAAGAACGTTTTGAGAATTCTCTATTTTTTTTTCGAATTTTAGGAAAACTTACAGCTAGAAAATGACAAAATATGAAATATTAATACCAATACATGAAAATTAACATTTGTTCGCTTATGGCCAACTTAGACCGTCCACTATTTTTCACGACTTCGTAATCGGTAAACTTCGCAATCAGTCAACTTCTTGATCGGTCAACTTATGTACTTAACTGAGGGATATTTACGAAGTTTCCACTGGTAGCAAAATTCATTATAGTTAACATTATTTCGGAGGTAATGGACGACCAAAAAAAAGTCTAAGTTTAGTTTAGTAATGGCGACTATTGATTTAATAAATAAATAATGCTGGAAAATTCACAAATCGATAACTAGCCTCAAGCTAAGCAGAGCTTGTGTGTATGGGTACTAGCATAGATAACTGATATACTTAATACAATACACTACATAGATAAATACTTTTTGCTATACATAGAAAACATCCAGAATACTCTGAACAAATATCTGCAGATCGTACAAACATTTGTCCCGAGGCGGGAATCGAACCCGCAACCCTCCTGCGTCGCAGGCGTACCTTCGCATAAAACTGATATCTGCCTACGGTTAACGGGCGGCGACCGAGCCAGTGACGTCACACGCACCCGCGGCGGTCACTCAGTGAACTTCGCTAGTAATTTAGTCATAACTTCGTACGTAATGGTCCGATTTGGATAATTTAAAAAGATATATCATTCTTATGTCATAAAGAATAACGTGGATACTAGTTCTATTGAAATTGCTATAACCTTACGGATCCTCAGTAAAATCATCATTGGCCTTGTTCCGTCTTTATAGACGATTTAGGTTATGTCGTGGTCTGGTTGTATTTACATTTCTTTGTGTGGCTATGAAGCCCGATGCGCGAATGCACCGAGCGATGGCAAGTTGTGCAGGTGTACGTAGTGGTGCACGCTGGGTCTAAGATTTTTGCATGCCGTCTTGCTCTTTTATCAGCAAGAGAAACAAACCAGTTTCGGTCATGGTGTTCGAGACCTTCGCGTAGGCTTTTTCGCCACTCTGATCTGTTCTGCGGAGATCAGTAAAATAGTCAATAGCTTACCGTTTGCAACTCCTGCGCATTTGATATCTTGTAGTTGGTGTGTGGTTCTGGCGGCGCGTACGTCACGTCGCCCTTTATGTTGCAGTTGCGGGACAGTCCTTTGATTACGGTCACTCGTTTCCAACCTGAAATAACAAACAACTTGTAATTTCTGGTTTTACTACTCGATCAATATATAAATTCAAACAAATTGTCAAAACCTTGCTGTGCAAAAAGGCTTACTATAAAATATCAGATTATCTAGAGGATAAAAAAGCTTGGGACGGGTTTTGCTCCAACTCGAAAAATAACAAATAACAGGCTAAAGGTTTCTTCGTCGCTTCTTTACTTTAGGGTCAGTTCACACCGAGACGCGACGCGGCGCGACGCTGCGCGCACATTTTTCATAGAGCGACTCAGAATATACTTTATTCACTACACGAAAAGATACACATTATATTGTGAGAATTCAGATTACGTTGCACCACGCAGCACTGCGCCTCGAGGTGCCTCGCGGCGTAGCGCGACGTATCGTGACGCAGCGGTGCATGGCCGGTACGCGCGGCGTGCAAGAGCGGTGCTGCGTCTCACGGTGCCGCGCGACGCCGCGAGGCGCAGCCTGAGGCCGCTGTGGCGACTTCTCTACTATTTCCGTTCAGACTTCGTTTAGAATTGATGCAGTTCGGTCGAGTGCTCGATTGAAAATATAATGATAGACTGGGATCTTGTTATAACCGGACTTCTTGCAGAAGATGAAGAGGAAGAAGTTTACAAAAATAAAATTAAAAAGAAGACATCACACAGGAGTATTTGGGTGCATAATTTATGGAGAAATAGAAGAATTCATGGTGAATTTCATACGTTGTCTTTTGACCACATTGCCAACTATCCAGAAAAGTGGCGCTTGCCAGTGGTAGACTGCGGGAGGGCGCGGGCGGGGCCGCGCGGCGCCCGCGGCTAGTAGATACGTTCCGCTGCGCCTCGCGGCATCTCGCTGCGCAGCGAGGCGTCGTCCTGCTACGATTTTAAGATGCGCCTCGCGACGTTGCGATGCGTCTCGCGACGACGCGCGGCGTAGCGCGAAATCACTGGCCTCTTTGAGTATCGTCGCGTCGCGTCGCGTCTCGGTGTGAATTGACCCTTAGTGTACATATTTGAAGCGACAGAAATAAAAAATATCACTTTATTTCCGTGTCAGTGTTTACTTTTATATTTTGACCTTTTCTAAGTGTACATTTATTGTATTTATGGAAATAAAGAGTTTTTGATTTTGATTTTGATCGTGGAATCGGTATACTGTTACAAAACAATCACATGCTGTCGCATTCGGTCACAAAAATTAACTTCGTTCGGACTTAACCCGCGTGGAAATTTCAGAAATTTATTGGACATCTCCTAGGGGTACTTTGTAAAAAATACGATTGCCGCTAAACAGTGCGGCGAGCAAAGCAAGCACTGCCACATGGCGTGGCGAGCGAAGAGAGTCCTGCTGTTTATATCAACATGCTGTGCCAATGCGGCGAGAGAACCAAGTCGCATTGTGTATCGATACACACATTGGTGATCCAAGTGTGGCGAGCGAAGTTAGCCGCAAACCCTCACACAGCGGGGCTAGCAAATAATAATAATAAATGTTTATTTCGATAACTTATAAAAAAATCAGCAAAGCGAAGCCCATTTTCTCACATACGGTGTTAGGTGTATCACAGAGGAAGCGAGCCACGCTGTGTGCATAGACAGGCTGCGCCAGTGCGGCGAGCCTAGTGAGCCACACATTTCTTGTCTAAAGTCCATGTTATAGTTGTTTCTCACGAAGTCCGTTGGGCTATGTACGTCACAGTGAATGCATGTACACATTGTTTTAGTGTGCGTAAGCTCAGAAGCAATCAGTCTCGCCCGAGACGCGGTCAGGGTTACTAGTGCTCATTGTATTCACGTCAGATTTTGGTAGCGAGTACCGTCAGCATGACAACTAAGCGCAAAGTCAGTACTACCACCAGAGCTCAACGGACTTCGTGAGATAGAACAACTATACTAAGCGCGTTTATGTTACCTAGTGCTAAGGGCAGCCGCAGCTGCGCCTCCTGCTCGCGGCGGTCCTCGCTGACGTCGGAGTCGGACAGACTGTCGGAGGAGCACTCGGAGTTGGTGCTCGCTGCCTCGCCCAGCACAGACTTCAGCTTTTCCTGCGGACAGAGATAACATGAGACATGTTGACGGGCTCTGTGGTCGAGTATCTGTCGAAGGTTGTGGGATTTGATCAGCTGAGGACAAATCAATCTGTATGCTGAGCGCGGCTCCCTTCGCTCGCTGTACACCCGTACGCGGTATGTGAAGGGAGCTTAGCCGCACTATGTAACGACTTGCCATCTCAGTACGGCGAGCGAAGCGTGCTGCAAACACAGTATTGCGAGCAAAGAGAGCCATACTCATTCACCCACACATAATACAGACAGCGTGGCGAAAGAACAGTGTCAAAGCTGCACTGTATAACGATACTCTACCCTAGGTAGGCCGAAGTAGCGCAGCGAGCCGCAAAAGCCCACACAGCGTGGCACGCACCAAACGTTTCACGTGCTCCACGTTCTTCTTAACATCAATAGATGGCTTCTTAACATCAATAGATGGCATTAAATCCTTACCAGATCTGCCTCTCCCAAAAGCTGGTGTGCGAGCGCAGGACGTAGCCCTAGGGCTCTGCTCTGCGCCAGGAGAGACGCCACGGTGTTCTTCTTGGGCTTGCTGACGCCGCGGCCCAGGTTGCGGGGCCGGCCTTCCCGGGATGGCCAGGGGGATACCGCTGGAAGGAAGGTGGTTACGTTAATGTTTGATGACACAATGTTCTAATTTGTCAACTTGAATAGTGAACCAAAAAGTATTGAGAATGAGAATAAATGAATAAGAATTTTGATTTGTAACTCGATCATCAAAAACATACATGATTATAAAATAAAACATAAAGTATCCGTCGATTGGAGTCTCAAAACGGTCTCTGTCTCAGCAAGAGCTAGTTGTAAACACGTTACAACCAACGCTGGTCTTCCGACAGAGCCGTTAGATGACGTCACGGAAGATAAGACATAAGACACAAAACAATCAAAAATATAACAATAAAAAAACTTAATCTACGGCAACGTTTGACATTGTGTCTTGTTAACAGAAATCAGAAATCAATGGTGTCAATTCAGATGTCACCCAAAACTAAACTAAACTAATTAGACAGGACTAAAATGTTGCTGTCTCTTTCATAAAGATAAAATAAAAAGGATGGCATCATTCTTAGTCCTGTCAAATTAGTTTAGTTAATTTTGGCGACATTGTAAATAAATAAATAATTCTGGACAATCCACACAGCATCATCTAGCCCCAAGCTAAGCAGAGCTTGTGTTATGGGTACTAGATGACTGATATACATAATATAATACATTACGTATAGACAGATAGTTGTTTTTTTTTTATTATACATAGAAACCATTGACACCATTGTCTGTTTAAATATAGTTCGGTGAATTTTAAAAGTGCGATAAGCTTCAGAAAATATGCAATCATAAAAATATTCATATTTTGCGAAGGACACGTAGAAAAAAGATTTTCTGGATTTTTTGATAGCTTAATTATCAAATAATTCGTTCAGCTCTTGGACAGAGGTTTTCTACCAGCTGGTACAATGTAAACTAGGTCTTCATTATGAATGTAAGCGGGTTAACTACGAACCTATTTTGTGCTTACATTCATAATGAATTCGTCAAACTACGGAAGTTTTTATAGTAAACTAGCTGCGCCCCGCGGCTTCGCCCCCGTGGAAATTTATGTTTCCAACTTTCTTAATTTTTTCTTTCATAAGAACCTTCTCCTGACAATAACAAACACAACAAAGAAAGAATTAGCGAAATCGGTCCAGGCGTTGTTGAGTTATGCGCTTACCAACACATTTTGCGATTCATTTTTATATTATAGACTAGGTCATATTGTCAGTGCATATATAACTTACATTCGCTATCCTCGCTGCCGCTAGACCGAGGTCTTGGTGAGTCAGCTATCGTTGCATTTAGCTCCGGGACCACTCGTCTAGGACGGCCGCCGGGTTTTCTACGAGCTGTAAAGAAAATAAGTTTCAATCTTTTCGAAATATTTTGAAAAGGAGAAAAATTACTCATTCGCATTGCTTCTATTTCCAAGCACGGTGTCATGCCGCGGCTGCACAATGCATAGAACGATGCCTCAGTCACTCCAATATCTTTGTGCGAGACAGAATATCGGACAACACTACCGATAGTTTACCAATGTGTCTTTTGTTAGAAGAGGAAGATGAGTTAATCAATTTCTCTTCATCTTCTTCTTTTGTTTTTGGCTCTGCGTCATGGTTTGACACAATTCTGCCAATGTCAGTTTTAGAACGAATAAGATTAAAATTTATGGAGGTCGAGTTTGTAATAATCAAAATAAAAAGAGGATAATTTAATCTCAATAAAGTTCATTATTTACAAAAGCAATTATCTTCCGAAAAAGTTGTCATTTTTGTGCGTGACACGTGTGAAATCTCTGCGGTTCTCGACACCACTGGCGTTGCATTGCAGTCTGCGGTCGCTGCGCGCCGAGGCAGTGTTGTCGCGCTTCGAATCAATTTCATAGAGATGCATAGACACCAGCGGTGTTGCTTGCAGCCTGCAGCTGTAGTTTGCGGCCTGCGATCCATCTTGGAATTGCACCTTTACATTGATGTGTATCTTTACATTGATGGGTTTCGCTCTATTCGTTACGAATTCTTTGAAGGATAGAATTCGTAACGAATACATCCGACAGAGAACCAAAGTTATCGACATAGCTCAAAGAATTAGCAAGCTGAAGTGGCAGTGGGCCGGCCATATCTCGCGAAGAACCGACAACCGCTGGGGTAAACGAGTTCTTGAGTGGAGACCACGACTCGGCAAACGTAGTGTAGGACGCCCTCCGGCCAGGTGGGATGACGATCTGCGAAAGACTGCAGGCAGATGCTAGATGCGGCAAGCTGAAGACGCTATGGCGCTCATTAGGGGAGGCCTATGTCCAGCAGTGGACTAATATAGGTTGATGATGATGATGATGATGATTGATGTGTGCAAAAAGGAATTTAAGAAACCCCTAGAGGGCAAGTATAAGTTCCAACTTACAAGTCCGGTCGCTATTCGCAGACGCGTTGAGTGAACTGCTGAGGGAAGTGAGCCTAGATAACGCGTCTGATGCTTGACTCGCCGCTGAAACCAAAATACAATAATTAATCAAAACTGGAGTTAATGGCTAACATCGATATATGCCTTTGCTTGGTCATCATCATAATCAGCCTACTCAAGCGATCCTACATGATGATTATGATGTCTTAATCGAATTTCGACCACGGTGGCTAGTCGGAGACTAGCCAGATGCAGGACATATTATAATGCACAAGTGGTTTGTACTACAAACACAGGTGCACTCTCTATTCCCTCACTCTGATAATCCGATGCGACGACGACGACACATATAAATAAATAATGCTGGACAATTCACATAGCATTATCTAGCCCCAAGCTAAGCAGAGCTTGTGTTATAGCTTGTGCTATCTAGTAGATAACTGATATACTTAATACAATACACTACATAGATAGATATTTTTTATTATACATAGAAAACATCCAGAACGCCCTGGACAAATGTCTGCAGATCGTACAAACATTTGTCCAGAGGCGGGAATTTATTTATTTATTTGGCACACAAAACAGAATACAATCAAATATTATACAAATAGAAGAACACAATAATAAGAACTAGACTGTATCCCTAAATATGTGTACACAGCATGATCAAAAAACAGTATTATGTAAGCAGATAGGTACCTACTAGGGAATGGACACCGGTATTCGGTATTACCGAAAAACTGGTAATACCGAGTTATTTAAGGCACTTCGAATCGAACCCGCAACCTCAGACCTTCGCCCGCTGCGCCACAGAAGTCGTCCAAATATAGTGATATAGATAAAATATAGATATAGTGGTCCTGAGCTGCCTCCATCCACCGTCTTCCTGCGTCCGCTACCATGTCGTCGGTCCATCGAGTGGGAGGACTTCCCACACTCCGTGTCGCGTTGCAGGTGCAACACGAAGGTCTAGAAGACCGATGGGACCTATTCACTCTTGTCGAATTTGTCTTGAAGACCCACGTTGTAATTTACCGGAAAGACAGAAGCAGCCAGCAAGTTCCATTCCTTACCATCTTTGTGCCACCACACGAGGCCCTGTCTGAAAATCAGTGCCGTTACTCGCTGTGGCTTGCAGCGGCATAATGATGAGACAGGGGCCTTTTTGGCCCCTTATGTAATTTTTATTCCTTTCATTATTTGTGTGTGTTTGGGCCAAATCTTTATATACATATATAATTCTTCTGTGAGTGTGTATGTCACTGAACTTCTCTCAAACGACTGGAACGATTTTGATGAAATTTTTTGTGTGTGTTCAAGGGGATCTGGGAATGGTTTAGATTCACAATTTTGTCCGCTGGACAATGTTTTTTTTAATTAATTTTTAACATTCTATAGAATAGCAATCTCCTTTAAACGTTTCCATAGAAACAACGCGTGCGAAGCCGCGGCCATAACTAGTAAATAAATAATGCTGGACAATTCACACATCATTATCTAGCCCCAAGCTAAGCAGAGCTTGTGTTATGGGTACTAGATAGCTGATATACTTAATACAATACATAGATAGATATTTTTTATTACAAAGAATACATCCAGAACGCCCTGGACAAATGTCTGCAGATTGTACAAACATTTGTCCTGAGGCGGGAATCGAACCCGCAACCTCCTGCGTCGCAGGCAGACCTTCGCCCGCTGCGCCACAGTGTTCGTCAAATAAATGGATTTTCTTTCTTCTTTCTTTAGTGTTGCGAATGATGAAGGTGGAAGAAAACTGCTTAGTTTTACTTCCACCTTCATAATTGATCTTATCAACTTACGTGGTGTAGGCTTTAGAGAGAGATTGAGGGGTGCATCATCGTCGTTCTTGACTCCGAGATCTAGCGGCGTTTCCTCTGCGCTTGCGTTAGATTTTGACAGGTTTAGGCCGGTGTCTGGAAAAACAATATTGTTATGCAGAAAAACATCAACAGTTAAAAAGAAATTGAAAAGATTGTAGGCGCCCAGGATCGCATTCCCTTTTGGCTGTGTAGTTTACACATAAAAACTTAAGTAATAATGTAGCTTTCAATTAGTGAAAGAATTAGCAAAATCAGACAAGCAGTTTCAGAGATTATCCACTACTCACAAAATACTCATAGTAATTACCACACTAAAAATAATAAACTATTAAATAATACAATTTTTTATACTAAGAAAATTCATTAACTTTGTAAACTAGCATTTTCTGGAAGAAATTAAGGGCTGATTTTATTTTATTTATTTTAATTACCACAGCCTACCTATATGCATAGTCGATCGACGAAGGCGTTTTGACAGGGCAATTGTGCGGGGGGCAAAGGACGGGTCGGGAGAGGACGCTCCCGAGTTACTAAGGCGATGATATGCAACTCGGGAGTTAACACTCCCGAGTTGCAAAATAACTTTTATTATACATAAAAAATACCCAGAACACCAAATAAATGAGATGTACCTCTACTCCTGCCAGTGTTGGAGCCCGCTAGTTGCCGCTCCAGCGCCGCCAAGCTCACTCCACTCTGACTAGCTATTGTTTGTAGCAGCTCGCGGGAGATACCTAGACAAATAGACAAATTATTATTTTCATTTTTATCATCAGTCCGTATAGGCTCACTCATGTGCTGCTGTCTACAACTGACTGACCATGTTATCACCACACCCAGCTGAACTTCCTTCAAAAACAAACTTAAGATATGGCTGATCGAGAGGACGTACTGTAAGGTCGAGGATTTTCTCGACAAAAAATTGAGATGTCATATTTATTTTGAAATAAATGATTGTTATTTAACGTATAACTTATTGCATTTCTTATTATTTTACTGTATATTGAAATTAATTTATGTTTATATATTGGGTACATTATAATTATTACATTAGTATTTGAAATTGTATTTAATTTGTTAGTATGCACAGACAGCGTCAGAATGAAGTAACCCCCTTGCGTAAAACAATGAAGAATCGGATTTTTTGTTTTTTTTTTTGTATACTTACGTTCTGTTTTTATGTTACCTAAATAAAAAATATAATTTATTTTCTACTTTTAAAACTCCCACGCTTAACCGGTTCGGATTTAAACCAGCATTTGTTTTCCAGGGGGGTTACTTAATTCTGACGTTGTCTGTACCTCAATTTTATTTTATAGACTTAGGTTAGACAAAGGTCTGCTATCGCATCCAGCATCCGCCAGTCGGTAGTCCTACGCTTGCAGTGACACGGTCTCCACTCATCAGTTACGTAGTTATTTAGTTACCTGCGTAGTCCGCTAGATTGGTCGAGGAGTCTGGTAGTCCTACGCTTGCAGTGACACGGTCTCCACTCAACAGTTACGTAGTTATTTAGTTACCTGCGTAGTCCGCTAGATTGGGCGAGGAGTCTGGTAGTCCTACGCTTGCAGTGACACGGTCTCCACTCAACAGTTACGTAGTTATTTAGTTACCTGCGTAGTCCGCTAGATTGGGCGAGGAGTCTGGTAGTCCTACGCTTGCAGTGACACGGTCTCCACTCAACAGTTACGTAGTTATTAAGTTACCTGCGTAGTCCGCTAGATTGGGCGAGGAGTCTGGTATTCCAGCGCGCTCGGCCTTGTTCGACAGCCGGATTACTTCCACTGCTGAGCGAGAGCCGTAGTCATCCTGCTACAGACAAATAAATAAACATTAGAACAAGATACGGGGGAGGCATTGGGTCGGTATAGGCTGTAGATGCCTCTACCGGCCCACTGCCTTCCCCTTATGAACGTCTTATTGCCCTTTGCAGGGGGGTAATGTCCATAATCCGCACGCTGGGCATACGGGTTGGGGATCGCAGTTCGGTGGTAGAATTGTTCTGCAGGGGTTGCTGGTGCCCGCTCCCGGGCCGAAAACTTGACTAAAACAATTCGTCTAAAACAATTTGACTATAACACTTCGAGCAAAAACACTTCGACTAGTAACTATTCGACTAACGACTAAAACAATTCGTTTCGACAACAGAAAAAATTGTGTCAACATATGGCTCTGGGTGCAATTATACATAATATACATTATACACCCTTTCAGTCTACAGGTCGGGTTAACTTAAAGCCGAATTGCATTAGTCGAATTGTTACTACACAATTTTTTTTAGTCGCATTGTTTTTTAGTCGAATTGTTTTAGTCGAATTGTATTAGACGAATTGTTTTAGTCGAATTTTCCGTAGACGCCCGGTTGATATCCCTTAGTCGGCTCTTACGACACCCGCGGGAAGAATTGGGGTGGTGTAAAATCTAAGAAATATACACCCTTTCAGTCTACAGGTCGGGTTAACTCAAAGCCGAATTGCATTAGTCGAATTGTTACTAGACATATTTTGTTTAGTTGCATTGTTTTAGTCGAATTGTATTAGACGAATTGTTTTAGTCGAATTTTCCGAAGACGCCCGGTTGATATCCCTAAGCCGCCTCTTACGACACCCGCGGGAAGAATTGGGGTGGTGTAAAATCTAAGCCGGCACCACACAGGCAACTACTCACCACTTTTTGCCGCTTAGGCAGCGGTGTCCCTCTGGGCTCGTGCGTCGGATGGACTGACACATGCGGAGGATCCAACGATATGGTTTTCTTCCTGCCTCGATTTGTGGAGCCTGGCGGTACCTAGAACCAAAGATTTTTGGTTTCATTTCGTTGTTAAAATGAAAAATAGATTGAATTATTCAGCTAATCTATATATATATAAATGAAACCCGTTTTCCTTGGTCACGGCATCACGCGTGAACGGCTGGACCGATTTCGCTAATTCTTTCTTTGTTGTGTTTGTTATTGTCAGGAGAAGGTTCTTATGAAAGAAAAAAATAAGAAAATTGGAAACATAAATTTCCACGGGGGCGAAGCCGCGGGGCGCAGCTAGTGTCCTGTATTTTAGGGTTTTTTAAAAATTATCTGAGCGTCTGGTCGAAGCGACGCGTGATCCGAGAGCTGGTGAGTATCTAGCGCAGGGCATCAGCATTGCCATACAGCGGGGCAATGCAGCCAGCGTCTTGGGGACGGTTCCGACTGGTATTGATATGGATCAGTTGAGCTACCTGTAGACTGTTTGCAACAGTCTGTAGTTAAATAAATAAGTAATGCAGGAATATTCACACAGCATTATCTAGCCCCAAGCTAAGCACAGCTTGTGTAATGGGTAATAGATACCTAACTGATATAATACAATAGACTACATAGATAAATATTTTTATTATACATAGAAAACCTCCAGAACACCCTGAACAAATATCTGCAGATCGTACAAATATTTGTCCCGAGGCGGGAATCGAACCCGCAACCTCCTGCGTCGCAGGCAGACCTTCGCCCGCTGCGCCACAGAGGTCGTCAAACCTCTCTCGTCTAGTTACCTCAATTGTTTTAATTGTAGATACTAGTATAGTTTTCTTTGTGGGCTAAATAAAGAAATAAAATAAAATAAAAATATCCGACATCAACTGTCGGTCGAAAGACCGGGCTCAGTGGACACTCAGAATATTTCAAAATATAAATAATATATAAATTTATTTATTTATTTCAAAATATCAAGGTTTACCTTTGGTCCCGTAAGCGCTGAGGTGTATTTAATTATTTCAGTATCTGGAGGTAGTCTTACACCGCCCAAAACTGAAGCCGGATCACTGCGGACAAAAGTATACCTTAGTACAAAGATATAGAGTTCATAATTATCATAATAAATGGAATATATATTGTTTACTATTTGTTTTTGTAAAAAGTGATAAACTTACCCTCCTTCCAAGGCAGCACTGACAAAAAAAAATATAAATTAGTAAAGGAATTAAGAAGGAAAGGGACTAATTACATAAAAATAATCCCCTTCCGCAGCTAAATCCGATTGTAAGGGGATTTTTCGACAAAGTCTAAAAATCCCCTTCGCAGGGGAATTTCTAAGGGGATTTTTAGATCAAGCCAATATTTGAATATTTGAATCTCTGCTTTGACGTTTTAAATTATCACAAGGATTATTGATTTATGATTGATAAATTACCGACCTGTCCTTGAAATAGCTATTTGCTATCTATTTTAATTTGAAAATTTTTTTACATTTATTATAAACTCTTGCAGTATCCTGCAGGGTACATTGACCTAAGCTAATAAGCTGCAGCTCTTCTTCTGGTAAAGAAAGAAGAGAGGAAGGTACGACGTCCACGGGCTGAGTTGTAGGAGTCGATTCTATTGCCGTTACCACCACGGCAAGGTAGCAAAGGCTTACTCATAACGTGAACGTGAGTAAGTGTTAGTTTTGTAAATACCTTAGAATAGTATGTGGCAGTCCAGTTAACGCATCGATGCCGCCATGCCGGTCTTTATCTCCCGGCATGCCGAAAGGGTATAGGGATGACATGTTTTGGATGTTCTAAAACAAATAGAAAGTATTTCTGATAAGCATTATGAGAGCCACATAAATATTAGAACAGTGATTTCTTAGTAGTTAAAATTAAGTTAACTTTCTCTTGGGCAAATTTTAAGCTGAAGTACCAGGTAACCATAACCAACAAAGAGATATATCCTTTTAATATTGTCTAATAGTTTCGGTGCGTCTATAGGACGGTCTAATGAGGATTAGTAAACTTATATCAATTTCAATAGAACTAGTATTCACGTTATTCTTTATGACTTAAGAGTCCGGCGGAGCTCGATCGCAACTTCAATTCGAGGCGCGTGCAAAAATCGCCCCGAATATCGCTATCTCTGTTTAGTTGATGCAGGCGCGCGCGGGACGCGGTAGGTGTACTACATACGTGAACACAACCATCCATAGTGCCGTGCTTGTGCGTGTGCGTGAGTAGGTATACACACCTCTGCTATCGAAAGCGGCAGGTAGGTTAGATACTAGACTAGGTACTAAATTTGCCTACCTATTTCTTTAGGCATACTATTTGCGTTTCATACCTACATAGGTACCTTGGTACTTACATTTTGGGAAGTGCAAGTGTATTTTAAAAAATCTAAGTGAATGTTTAGTTTGATAACGCGTTTTTTTCTTCAAGTTTCTCTACAAGGCCTACCTACCTACGTATTTCTCAAGAAATACTTAGGTACCTAGGTACCTACCTATGTAGAACCCAAATATAGGTAATATCATTGGTACCTAGAACCTAACTAAACTGATCGATCAGGAAATACGTACTTAGGTAGTATGTAAGCACCTACGTATACTCCAGCCAAATTCGGTGTGACATTTTTGTAAACTAACCGAATTTGGATGGAGTGTAGGTAGGTTCGTCATACGGTTCTGCTTCTGCAATACCTAGGATATACCTACCTAAATTTAGGATTAAATACACGAGTAGGTATAGTGAATTTCTGACAAGAAAATAAAAGGCAAGGATATAAACGTAAACACTTTTTTGTTCATTGATATTGACACTTTCATTTATTTTAAAAAAACATTTGATTTTGACTTGACACATTTATTTACTTATCAAAAAAACAAATCAATTTACGATTTTGGTAAAGCCATGTGGGGTAACCATATCGGCTAAACACTACGAAATTTGTTATGGTACCTACCTAGCTAGTCAAAAATATACCTAGGTAGTGTGAAAGATACTTATAAAACAAGTATGGATTGATGGATTGGTATGTGTTGATTAGGTACTTCTTTACGCGAAAACTTCTAAACATCTAGGTATATCCAAACTTTAAAAACATCCACCTACACTACATCCAAACTCAAAATATGAGTGTGATAAAATATACACAGGATGCCACGGAAAGGGTTTATTAAACCGAAAAGGGATAATTCTGGAATCCGAGAGATTCAACTTGTGAATAACGATTTTTTAAATTTCGAATATTTATAATTTATTTGTAAGTACGTTTTGTACACCTAAGAATACACGTAAAAAACGATGAAAAAACGTCTAATGTTTTCCTGTTTACTTCCGTTACATTGATTATGGTTACCAACTGCAGCAATAAAAAAAATCGCGGCTCGCTCCGCTCGCCGATATTACTGTTGTTTGTGCTCTGTGTTTTGATTAGCACAGAGGCAACGTTCCCAATTTTATTGGTCTGGCTGGTCCGCTATAGTCAGTTTGTATCAATCCAACCACCACAATAAAAAGCACAAAATATAACAAAGCGAGGTCACTTTGTCAACCAGTACAAAAAATTAGTAGACAACAAAATTTTCGCGTTTTGGTCTGGTCGCTGATAACATTTGTTCCTTCTGACTATGATCCAAAGCTCAAAACCCGGCCCGCTTTAGGTCACTTTGCCAAATTTTCTAAAAAGTTGCCCAAAATCTAACAAAAACCAAAAATTATCGCAGCACGCTCTGCTTGCCTCTGATAACATTCTGCTGTTTTGATAAGCTTCTGGTTTGCTCTAGTTCAGGACTCCTTCTCCGTTTCAGGCTAGTTTGCAACTGCAAAATATCTAATACCAAACAACTCACACGCACAGCCAGATCATAAAAAATTTCGTTGATTCTATATGGTGTCTGGTCTGTTGTTCGCATATTTGGTTGTTATTCGTGAAACTTTAAAATTGTTCTTCACACTAATATTATAAATGCGAAAGTTTGTATGGATAGATGGATGGATGGATGTTTGTTACGTCTTCACACCAAAACTACTGAACAGATTGAGCTAAAATTTTGCATTCGTGTAGCTCTAAGCCTGGAATCAAACATAGGCTACTATTTATCCCATAAATCAGTTCCCATGGGATAGAAATTACCTTTGAACGTTTCCATAGAAAGAAGCGTGCGAAGCCGCGGGCAGAAGCTAGTAGCTCATAATTTAGCTTCATGCTTCTAGCATAAGGGTCTTGCATGGACGCTACCTCACCAATTTCAAAAAAGGCTGCAGCTCATTCAGAGCTCGCTCCACTCGCTGTTATTTATTTTCTGAACCAGTTTGTGACAATGACAACCCGAAAAAGGGAAAAAAATTCGGCTCGCTCCGCTCGCCGCTACATCTTTTTCGATGTTTTTTTTGTATTTCTAATTTTTTGTTAATCTTCTTTGCTCCGCTCGCCCCGATTTATATTCATAGCTTTATATCTATCACCGCAAACTTTTTAAAATTTTCGGGGCAGGTTTCGCTCACTTTATTTTGTCATAGGCTCTGGCTTACTTTTCCCCAAACATCAGAAAAAATCTCCAACATTTTTGAGGCTCGTTTCGCTCGCCATTACTTATACTTCCTATTGTTGGGTTGGGAGTTGGGGGAAGGGATGTCATTTTTGCGGCCAATATGCAAAACACTGCATTTTGCGGCTCGCTCCGCTCGCCGATAGTATTTTGTCCTTCTCTGTATTTGGTCCAGTGTGTTTAACATTATTTTGCTAGGTTGTTACCCGAAAAAGTAACAAAAATTTCGGCGTTACATTTTTTCCATGTCTTTTTTGTATTTTGAATTTTTTGTTGATGCCCTTGCTCCGCTCGCCCCTATTTATATTCATAGCTTTATATCTACTACCGCAAGTCTCTAAGATTTTCGGGGCTTGCTACGATCGCTATCATTTATTTTTTATAGATACCTATCAACAACAAAGTAAATGATGCGGGCGAGAGTAAGCAAGTAGACCTACTCTTGCTTACTTTTGCCCAAACTTCAGAAAACATCTCAAAAATTTCGAGGCTCGCTTCGCTCGCTATAACTTATACCTACTATAGATGGGAGTTGAGTATAAATTTTCCGCGGCTCGCTCCGCTCGCCGATAAAGTTAAGTGGTTTTCAGTGGGGTCTGCAACCGCCTACAAGTACATTTGGTGCTACGGCCCGCACCAAGTGTGACCCCCCCCAAAGTCTTGGGCTGCGACCGCGCCTGGATACCTACCTACCTAGTACTTCCTTACTTCACATACATTGTAGGTACCTACCTATCTTATGATAGGTACATATATCTAAACAACATGTTAGGTACCTACCTACCTAGGTAGGTAAATATTAGGTAGGTATGTAGGTACCTATTTACTTTAAAATAAGAAAACAACTAGCTAATAATAAAATAATTTAGATAGGTACGTAGGTAGGTAGGTAAGTAAGTACCTACCTACTTACTGTGAGATACCTACCTACATCCCAACGTTCCGAGTCCATAATATCATTAACCAAACCGTAAGTGAAAAATATCAAAGTCCGTAAACAAAGCCAAAGCACGCCAAAGTCGTAGTAGGTAGGTACCTCTAGGTATGTAATGTACCTAAGGAGGTAGGTTATTGTTTCCAAACAACAAGGCAAATCTCAATCCAAGTCAGTGGCACAGGTCTATAGAATAGTGAACAAACAAATACCTACGCACGCACAGCACCGTAACTTGTCAGACACACTGATTTAGAAAATAGTATACTTACTAAATAATAATACCTAACCTAGCCTCTCCTACTATATTATAAGAACCTATCTATGTTCTCCTACCCCTACGACGACCTCCGAAAGTCCCCGAGCGGTGGCGGCGCCCCGTGTAAATACACGTTGCATTAGTGTGTCTGTCCGAGCCACGAGCGATCACACAACCGAAGTGTCCCGTCCCCCGGCCCTGCACCCCGCCCCGTGCGTGCGCGATAGCATGATTGCCGTTTAAAATTTGGTATGAATTTCGCTGTGTTCTGTAATACCAAAAATGATGACTGAAAACTTCTTGTATTCTTCACAAAGTATTGTTATTCTGTAACTAGACAATATTACCTATGTTCCCAAACAAATAACACATAAGATATTGTTGTTTTTATTACGAAACAAATAGGAAGAAAACTGGACAATTTTGTCTTAAAAATTGCAAAATGCGATTGGCTTTCATTTAATTTTCGGTAAGTATTTAAAAAAAAAAACTATGTAGGAACCTAGATAAATACTATTTGAATACAAATAATACAATAATATAGTCGAAATATGCTTGAATTAGAAATAATTTTGGTATTACGTTTGTATGGACAAGTCGCCTTCCGCTGGCCTCTTAAGAATGATATCTTTTTGAATTATCCAAATCGGACCATTACTTACGAATTACGCCGTTACTGCTGATAAAATCAAATTACGCGGGTGCGTGTGACGTCACTGACTCGACCGAGCGAACAAGCGGAGCGCAACCGGCACTCTTACTTCACGATTCGACGGTTAAAAAGGTGAATTAGACACAAATCGGACCTAATTTGTTTCAAAGTCATAAATAACCAAACACCGTTTGTTTGGCTACGGCTAACTGGTGGCGACCGAGGGAGTGACGTCACAGCGACCGCAGCGGTCACGCAGTGAACTTCGCTAGTCATTTGCACATAACTTCGTCAATTTTTGTCATAGAAACAAAAAATTTTGCATTGTGTATGATGGATTTAAAAGTTTTATTGTGTGTTAAGGATTTCTTAGCTCTATAAATCTGCATTCTCAACTAAAAACGTTACGGATCCTCATTCACTAACTCCCTCCGTCCAAGTAGTATCTAACTATGCAAAGCCTAAAACCGTATTGTACCTTGAAGTACGTAGTAGCGACCATAGCCTACAAACAGATCTTTACTTCTAACATTGTTCAACGTATTCGCCGCTCCCCAGAAAGGTCTAATTCACGAACTCCGTCTATGAAGTGTCTAACCGCGCGTAGCGCAAAACCTACCCTATTGCGACTTGAAGTACCAGGCGACCATAGCCTACAAAGAGAAATGTATATCACCGCATAGCAGTCCTCTTGCTCTAGGAAACTAGACTATTCTCAAGGCAATAAGGTTACCTTCCCCTTAGCAGCGTGCGCGACGGCCGCGTGGTAAGCGCCGTGAGCGGCCGCCTGAGCCAACATGAGGTCTCCTCTCAGTAACGCCAGTTCACGCTCTTTGCTCTTGGAGGAAGTCGATGATGATGAAGATGATGATTGTTTTCCTATAAACAATAAAAACAATTCAGTTAAGGAAGACAGCCAAATAATAAATAATATTTAAACTTTTGTTGGTTTCAGGTGGGACGATCTGCGAAAGACTGCAGGCAGATGCTTGATGCGGCAAGCTGAAGACAGGGCGCTATGGCTCTCATTAGGGGAGGCCTATGTCCAGCTGTGGACTAATATAGGGTGATGATGATGGTGAAACTTTTGTTAAGGCCATCTTACGGCAAAAACCTTTGACTGTGGATGGGTGCCTTGTGTCATTGCGAAGCAACGTAAACTGATTCAAAATCGCTTAGTGTCTCTAAGCGATTTTGAATCAGTTTACGTTTTAAAATTTGTATACGCATTCAACCACACCATCTTAAGACATTTATTGCTAAGGGTTGTTGTGTGAAAACTTCTTTAGAAGCACTTTTTTTGAACAGTGTATCCGTCACGCTCGGATCGGTTACGCTAGGCTACGCTATCTAGATTTTTGTAGTTATTGGCTTTGTTTGACGAATTTCCCAGCTAAGCTACGCCCGTCCAAAGCTATTTATACACGATTTCGACATCTAAGTACACTGCAATACGGATTGTAACTCACTGGACTGCGACGGCTGCTGCGGCTTGCTACTCTTGCTCTGGTGAGAAGAGGATTGAGACACGAGACTATTGAGAGAAGCCAAACTGGAGAGGGACTGGGAATGCATCGTGGATGGAGATGATGTTTTGGGGAAGCCGTATGTAGCCGCTGGAAAGAAAGAACACCAGGTTATTATATTAAGAACTAGTATTTTCGGTACAATAAGTAGCCGATTATCTAAGACGCTATGTCCTAAATGTACGCCAAATTTCATATTGATCTGTTCAGTAGTTTTGGAGATCATAGGTAACAAAAATTTCACATTTCACAGACTTTCGGCTTTACAATATTAGTAGGATAGTGGGATCCTCTGAGATAGATTTGGATAGATAGAGAATGAAAGCAGGGATGGTTACATACCCCAATCACTAAGGTTTGGCTGTGCATTCGCGGCGCTGACTGAAGGACTCTTCTCCTTGTTGGATGTACTTGAAGAGGTACTGCTTCGACCGGACCTGTAACAAATGATAAGATTCATTACGGATGTAAACGGTTAACTGCGAACCTTATTTGCGTTGGAAGAACACCAACGTTTCATCTCTTAACGAGGGACATCTTCAGGGTGAGTGCGGTTCTAGACGCGCGTTCCTCATCTCTCCGAGCAGTACGCACGAGCTCAAACTATGAGTTTTTATACTAAAATGATTAGAGTTGATGAAGAGAGTTAGAACCATGTCATCATCATTATTATCAAGTCCACACAAGTCCACAGCTGTTCATAGGCCTCCTCCATAAGACGCCACCAACAGCGGTCCATGAGCCGCCTCCATCTATCCCTGCGACCGCTACAATGTCGTCGGTCCATCGAGTGGATCTGGATTTATCTGGATCCTCTGCAGCATTTACTCGATAATAATTCCTATGTTCCTTATGGGGCTGCTTCATCTCTCCAGCCAGACAGCGCTGGGAGCGTGGAGAAAGAATCTTCCATGGGTGAGGGGAACCTTCCAGTCCAGCCGTCTGGATGCGAGCTAGATACTGTTTGCTATGGTCAAAATTTGTTTTTAATTTAGCTCCTTATTCTTTGTTTGGTTTTGTATGTTTTATATTATGTGTGTCGAAATAAATGCTTTTCTATTCTATTCTAATAGGATACACTAAAAGACGAGGAAAAAGACCAAATATTTGAAACCAAATTAAAACAATACCTTTTACATAAATGCTATTATGATTTAAATGACTTCTTCAGCGACAAATTAAAATAATAAAATAAAAATACCTACTAATAAAAATGCGTTATCAATACTTACATTGCAACCTATACTAAATATCTATCTATGTACTCGTATATTATTATGTATATCAGTTATCTAGTACCCATAACACAAGCTTTGCTTACCTTGGGGCTAGATAATGCTGTGTGAATTGTCCAGCATTATTTATTTATTTATTTATTTATACTATATTTTATAAAAACGTACATATTCACTAAAAACATAAGTTATTGAATTATATTTTCCTGCTAAAACCCAACCTGAGATTCTTATAGAAACCCGGTCCACCTCCACTCTCAGTACCTATTGCCACGCCCTGCTAGGGTACCATTGTGTCTCTTATACATTACCTAGATACTAAGACCTAAAAATGTACACAGTGATTGCAATAAATAAATATGAAATATGAAATTCTTCTTCTCATTCTATGAGTGGCAGTAGGCCGGCCATATCTCCCGAAGAACCGATAACGGCTGGGGTAAACGTGTTTAAGTGGAGACCACGATTCGGCAAACTTATAAAAGACGTCCTGTGGCCGGTTGAAATAACGATCTGCGAGAGCTGGTGGTTGCTGGATGCAGCTGAAGACAGAGCACTATGGCCCTCATTAGGGGAGATCGATATCCAGCAGTGGACTTGCATTGGCTGATGATACCACCTACCTCTCATTCCGACTGCTAGGCTTATTGTGTTTCTGGGGATGCTTCATGCCTCCAGACAGCGCTGAGAGCGTGGAGTAAGGATCGCCCATGGGTGGGAAACCTTGGAGCCCAGCTGTCTGGATGCGAGCCAGGTAGTCTTGAGCGGCGAGGTGGGACGCCATTGACCACCATGCTGCACCTGGAAGAAGGAGGGATAGATGGTTAAATATGTGCAAGAGTGGATTAAGGCTTGGTAGGCCAGCAGAGGCCGCACTTTTGTGATTTTTAAAATTATTTGAGACTTAGAAAATAGGGTTTAAAATTCTTAAAAAAATATATCTAATTACATTAAGGATCTAATCTGGTCAAATCGCATTCAGTTACAAGATCTATTAAACTTCACTCGATAGAAAAAAATGCCAAAGTTACCCCGTTTTCTAATGTTTTTTCAATATTATGACTAGCGAACTACAGATGTTACTTTTTTTTTGTACTGAACTAAAGACACTTAGTATTTCTAAACAAATTCGCAGATTTTGACTTGATAAAATGATTTTCTTAATCACCATGTTTTAATAACTTAAACGTGTCAGCAACAACCTAACAAATAACACGAGCGTGGCGGCTTGGCAGGCGCGCGTTTTCCCATACGCCTCCTAAGGCAGGAATACCTGGCCTTAATAGTGGACGTTTGTGCTCTGTAGAAAAAAAAAATCTCCTCAGGACAAATGTTTGTACAAACTGCTAAGCGGTATTTTCGTCCTGTGTTTAAATACTGCTCTATCTAGTCTATCCCCTGGTCTGAAAGAGTCTTATTCGAGAGCCTTTTAAACTCTTTTCAGGCTATAAGGTATATACACTTGCAGCAGGATGCAGGCAGGCCTAGCTAAGGGGGCGGTATACTTAATTCACCTGGGGTAATTCACCCGGGTGCACTAAGTACACTTGTTGTACACTTGAAATCCCTGGTCATTTCAGGGTGTACACTTATTGGTAGCCTTTATTCACTAAGGTGAAACCTAGGTGAATTAAGAGCACTACATGGTAGACTTAATTCACCCAAGCGGCATCTTCTGTCTTCTGCCAGTGTTTAAATACCCCTGGTCTTAAAGGGTATTATTATAGAGCCTTCTAGAATCTTATTCCTAGGTAGCTTAGACTTACTAGCAGCGGGATGCAGGCCTAGCGAGGCGGCCTGGTTGGCAGCCACGCCGAGCGTGGTGGGCGGCGGGTAGCGGGATCCGAACCCGAACAGGGCGGCCTGCGCCTGCGCCTGGGCCTGCGCGGCCGCTGCGCCGCCGGAGCCGTCGCGGCCCATGCCGTAGTAGGCTGGAATAGAAAGAAACATGTTAGGAAAAGGTTACAATCAAAATGAATACCATAGGCTATAGGTAGACCACACGGCGGATCGGTGTAGAACTTGTCACAGTAACCAACGCCAAAAGTGGCGTTTGTTAGGGCGATTGTGCACTACAAGGAATTTTACTGTCCGGCAGTCCGATTTTTTACGGTCCGATATGGCACGCCATATAATGTATATACTAGTTTGTGCACTATACGTAATTTTACCGTCAGATATTTTACTTTTCCCCATTCCGGAACGGTTTTCGGTTTACGGAATTTCGCGTGCGTGGCGTGTAGTTTAACTGACGGAGAACTGAAAAGAGACTGAAAAGACGGAGCTAAACTGAGGCGTATCATCCGAGTAAAGACGGACAAGTGCACAAGCCAATCATCCGTTTTTTTCATGCCACTTCGGACCGTAAAAATCGGATGTTCGGACAGTAAAATTCCTTGTAGTGCACAATCGCCCTTACTGTGTTTGGCGTTTGTTTTCTTATTATGGCAAGGTTCTACAGAGATCCGCCAGTTGGGTGGTATAGGTAGACCCTATAGTGTCCTAAAATAATCTAATTAGTCCGTCAGTTAGATTATCAGAAGATATTGAACACGTATTTTTTCTTTTGTCTATTAAAGAAAAAATTATGAAGATAGCCAGTTAAAGTTCCGCGTGACGTCACACTTAGCGACACTTTTTAGCAAGGTTTGACGTCACTAGCCTCCACTTACGAACCTTAACGAGCTTTATTTTTGAATTTTTTGTTTGATTGACATGAGACAAAATACGTGTCCAATATCTTATGATAACCTAACGGACGGATTAATTAGAATATTTTTTTTACCCCGGATACTACCCTATTGTGTATGTATGTGTATTTTCCCGTTAGAGTACAAGCATGGAGACTTGAAATCCAGGGTAAATAAGTTCCTTCTGGGAAAGTGTGCTCCATCTTCACTTACTTAAGGCGAAGAGTAGGGGCGATAGTGGCGCCACTACATATTTAATTTAATCATTAAGTTATACAAAGGAATTATCAAAAAATCGGACCGCTGGTAGACGATACCTATCACAAGCTTTTATTTAATGTATCTGTAATAGTTTTGTTTTGTGTTATTCAATCAAAAACCTTGTTTGGAGAGCTTGGTGGCCACCAATAGGAACTAAACTCTCGAAACAAGTATCTGCCTAAATAATACAGTACAAAACTATTAAAGATTCATTTTAAAAAAGCTTATGATAGATATCGTCTACGAGCGGTCCGATTTTCTGATAATTCCTTTGTATAACGTAATTATAAAATTAAATATGTAGTGGCGCCACTATCCACCCTACTATTCGCCTTAAGTTATTCTAGGAACCATCACATCACACTATCACACTAATATTATAAATGCGAAAGTTTGGATGGATAGATGTATAGATGGATGGATAGATGGATAGATGGATGGATAGATGGATGGATGTTTGTTACGTCTTCACACCAAAACTACTGAACAGAATGAGCTAAAATTTTACATCGGTGTAGCTCTAAGCCTGGAATCAAACAAAGGCTACTTTTTATCTCATAAATCAGTTCCCATGGGATAGAAATTACCTTTGAACGATTCCATAGAAAGAACGCGAGCGAAGCCGCGGGCAGAAGCTAGTAGTAGTATATACCTTAAAACTAACATACATCCTACTAATATTATAAAGCCGAAAGTTTGTGAAATTTGAATTTTTGTTACCTAGGATCTCCAAAACTACTGAACAGATCAAGATGACATTCGGCGTACGTTCAGAGCAAATCCTAACTTAGATAATATATATAAAAACTTAATAAATAACACGTTATTTGTGATTGAGATAAGTTCAGCAATTTAGGCCTGAAAACTGTACAGAACAGACAGACAAGCCAAATTACTTTCGTATCCTACTAATATTATATATATAAAGACAAATTTTGTGAGATGTGGCATTGTAAAGATGTTTGGCCATAGTAATTTAACGCCAAAACTACTGAATATATTGAGCTGAAATTGCCAGGTTCTAGTCCTAGAATCAAACATAGGCTTCTTTTCATCCCATAAATCAGTTCCCATGGGATACAAATATCCATAAAAGGGTCAGACACAAGTTTATAATGTAGGTGATATTAGTATAGATAACAAGTTGTAGTTGACAGGCGAAAGTGGACTTTACGACGTTGAGATAAGGTGAGAGAGGGCAGCGACCTATGCTGGTTTACTTATATGGTTTAATATCATGCGAGGTAGGGTTGTTCCAAAATTGAAATATGAAATCAACATCTCTAGAGATTTGGACTGAAGTTTCAACCTCCTATTGAATCATGATTGCCTGGTAGTTTTTATTCAAGCTTTTTTTTTACATATACTTAGTTATTTTCAGCTCGTTTAGTACCTACCCACCACTCCCACCGCTGGGAAAAGGTGAGGTGAGTTGAGTCGGACTGAGACCTACACACATGAAAGTAATGTAAGTCCACCATTCATTGACCATTACTGCTATGCTGGACTTAGATCCAGTAAGTATAATATACGAATAATAAGTAATACACAGTAAACTAATAATACTAAGTATATAATTATACCTACAGTATAATACAACAAAATTACAACAAAATACCAAAGAGCTCCAAGCAACTAAATGATTGTGAATTTAAAAATAAATTTAAGAAATTGTTAATTGAAAAATGTTATTATAAGACTGACGATTTTCTAAATGATAAATTTTAATCTTTTAATGAATTTGTGTGTTTTAGAATTATTATTAAATACCATTAACGCAATCACTTACCTAAATATAATTTTTTGACATTACTTCTAACTCAGTTATTATTTTACATTATTGTGTATGTTGCATGCCGCTCACAATTTGTACACCGTAATCGGTAAAACATGTTGAGACCTACATACTTGTTTGTAAAATCTTAAATGCACTACACATGTTTATACAAATAAATTATCTTTATTTTTATCTTTATCTTTATCTTAATATGGTAAGGACCGAATTCTCTCACAAGGACTGATGATTCCTCAACAACCTATCCTTGCCTTTCGTCTCAGATAATTCGTTGAGGGCGCTTGAACCTAAGGAATCGGGGCGGTATACTTAATTCACCTGGGGTAATTCACCCGGGTGCACTAAGTACACTTTTAGTAGACTTGATTCACCCTGGTCATTTCCGGGTGCATTAAGTACACTATTTAGTAGATTTAAATCACCTTAATAAACCAAGAATTATATTTAAGACTAAATCAGAGTATACTTTATGCACCAACAAAACCTCTTTGAAAGATAAAATAATTATGGAGTGGCATAATGTCGAATTCCCAGAATAGGACTAATTCCTATTTGGTCCCACAAGCTACTGGCCCATTTGAGACCTAACAAAAATCGCATTTTTAATACTATATATTTTCATTCCTCTTTCCACTACATAAACAGTGGTTTATGTTATGGATGGCAGAAGCTGACATCTCCTCCCATTTTACTTAAGTCTTTAGTCCTTATTATTATTTATTTATTTAATTACTCAAACTTGACTTACTATTATTATTAATTATAATTACCATTGAACAGTCCTGCTGCGTCGAGCGCCGAGAGAGCATCGGGCGCCTTTCCCGCCGAGTCGGCAGCATCGCCAGACTCAACTATAGACCGTATACACTAAACAATAAAGTAGATAATCAAATCACCATTGAACAGTCCAGCTGCGTCGAGCGCCGAGAGAGCATCGGGCGCCTTTCCCGCCGAGTAGGCAGCATCGCCACACTCAACTATAGACCTTATACACTAAACAATAAAGTAGATAATCACCATTGAACAGTCCTGCTGCGTCGAGCGCCGAGAGAGCATCGGGCGCCTTTCCCGCCGAGTCGGCAGCATCGCCACACTCAACTACAGACCTTATTCACTAAACAATAAAGTAGATAATCACCATTGAACAGTCCTGCTGCGTCGAGCGCCGAGAGAATATCGGGCGCCTTTCCCGCCGAGTCGGCAGCATCGCCACACTCAACTATAGACCTTATACACTAAACAATAAAGTAGATAATCACCATTGAACAGTCCTGCTGCGTCGAGCGCCGAGAGAGCCATCGGGCGCCTTTCCCGCCGAGTCGGCAGCATCGCCACACTCAACTATAGACCTTATACACTAAACAATAAAGTAGATAATCACCATTGAACAGTCCTGCTGCGTCGAGCACCGAGAGAGCATCGGGCGCCTTTCCCGCCGAGTCGGCAGCATCGCCACACTCAACTACAGACCTTATTCACTAAACAATAAAGTAGATAATCACCATTGAACAGTCCTGCTGCGTCGAGCGCCGAGAGAGCATCGGGCGCCTTTCCCGCCGAGTCGGCAGCATCGCCACACTCAACTATAGACCTTATACACTAAACAATAAAGTAGATAATCACCATTGAACAGTCCTGCTGCGTGGAGCGCCGAGAGAGCATCGGGCGCCTTTCCCGCCGAGTCGGCAGCATCGCCACACTCAACTACAGACCTTATTCACTAAACAATAAAGTAGATAATCACCATTGAACAGTCCTGCTGCGTCGAGCGCCGAGAGAGCATCGGGCGCCTTTCCCGCCGAGTCGGCAGCATCGCCGCTCTCCTTGTCCATACCACGCCTGGAAGAAGAAAATTAGACTTTAGTTTTATTGCAATAAAGTTAATTTAAGAGTGTGCCAATCGATAGACCTTAAATTTTTGTATCAAACTGCTTAGTCAGCTCATTTTTAACATACTTCAAAAAAGGAGAAGGTTCTCAATTCGTCTGCATGTTTTTTTCGATCCAAAATTAACTCGCATTTTTAAACGTTCACGTTTCAACACTTTGCATGCCCATAGCTGATTTATTTACCTAGATCTCACGTAAATATTGATTTAATTAGTAAGGCAAATATATGTCCGAATTAATTAAAAAAAATTGTAAGCCATGTTATTTCGATAAAATAAAGTTACAGCACTAAAGTTTCAGTTCAAATTTCAGAATACAAAACTAAATATCTTTAAAATTGGTTTTTTGTTATTATAGTGCGTAACCCCACACTTAGGGTAATTTCTAAGAAATCAAATAATATCGCAAAATTTTTCGACTTTATATGATTAGTATGGATAGTATAAATGGAGTTGGTAGGTATGTTAATATACCCATATACCCCACGTATAGAAGCGTAACTAGTAAGTACAGTAACGTAGTACGTTGCCACCCCCAAGTAACAATGGGGTGTGGGGGGTTCCATTCAACCCCACACCCCCGCACCCACGTGAATGAGAAGTTTTTTTAATGAATCGCGCGTCTGGTACCTACTTAAGGGGGTCGAAAGGTTATCTACCGTTACTATTTTAGCTCTGCTTGTAAAAATGTGTAATTTTGTGATTATCCTAACTTAAATTCAATTTGAGTTATGGTATTTCCTCAACCTCAACAGCCTGTATTGGTCCACTGCTGGACGCAGGCCTCCCCCGGATAAACGCCTTGTTGGCTTTTATTTCCTGGGGGTAATGCCTATAATCCCCACGCTGGGTTGGGGTTGGGGATCGCAGTTAGGTGGTAGAATTGTTTTGCAGGAGGCGCTGCTGCCCGCCCCCGGTGGATATCCCTTAGTCGCCTCTTACGACACCCGCGGGAAGAGTTCGGGGGTGCAAATTCTAAGCCGGCACCACACGGCGGTATGGTATCTAAGCTCTGTTTATTAATTACTTTAAAGCTACCTAAGTGATTGGTGTAGCGCGTAGCGCTGTATTTAACACCCTGGCACGTCTTAAAAGCAGTGCTGCTATGGCCCTTGTGCCATAGCAGCAATAAGCTGAGCCAGTGACCTCCTTGTGTTACATTAAGTTTATTATTAGTTATTAAGGTTATTATGGTGGTTTAGACATTAACCGTTTTATCACTCCTCTCATTTACGCCTATTTTAAAACTTAACTAGCCGTAACAAGAGCATAAAAGATAATTGCATACATGTATTCTAATTTAATAAGAGGTAAGTAACCCCGGAATAATTAAGATAAATCCACAGCTTAGATTTTGCTTATTGGAAGAATCGCTTTTGGACGAACTGCGTATGGATCCTTGACGAACCGCTTGTTGGACGAACTGCTAACAACTATTTGGAGTTTGCAGTCAGATTCCACAAAAGGAGACTATTCTGTTTCCTTTAAATCAAAACATAACTGATAAAATCAAAACATAATACGTAACGTATGAATATACATATTATATTGTATAGTAATTGACTTAGGTCAGGGTGTGATGTCATACAAACCAAACAGCCTGTCTAGTTTGTATGACGTCACACCCTCACACACTCCTGTCTGAGATAGGACATGGTTTTGTACTTTTGTCTAGGCTTGAATAGAAAAAAATTACATACGATGCGTAAATATATCTATGTAATATATTTAAAATATTATTTGAGCGTCTGGTCGAAGCGACGCGTGACCCGAGAGCTAGTGAGTATCTGGCACAGCGCATCAGCATTGCCATACAGCGGGGCAATGCAGCCAACGTAGCGACGACGCGACGACGATTGGTATTGATATGGATCCGTTGAGTTATCTGTAGATTGTTTGCTACAGTCTGCATTTGTATCAGTCATGTGCAATTGTTTCAGTTGTAAATACTGGTTCTAATTGAATTTATTTCTATTATTTGATTGTAATTTTCTTTGGGAATAAAGATACTTTTTATGTAATGTATTGTATTAAGTATATCAGTTATCTAGTACCCATAACACAAGCTCTGCTTAGCTCGGGGCTAGATAATGCTATGTGGATTGTCCAGTATTATTTTTTTTATTTAAATTGCTGAGGTTGACGATTATATCATACAAGGTGTTACATTCGTTCTTAAAGAATCAAAGGTAGAGAGGGGGTTCTAATCTGCTACAGATGGAACCCCTTGCATGTTCTGCGTTTTTTCGGTCTATATGTAAGAGCTCATTTTGACAACGATTGTTGACCGAAGCGACAGAAAAAAACAATCACTTTATTTCCATGGCAGTGTATATTTTTAAGAATTTAACCTTGTAGTCTACATTTATTGTATTTATGGAAATAAAGAATTTTTGATTTGTTTTGACTTTTGACCATTTTGGGAAAAACATATATACTCGACTCAAGATACAACTGTACTAAGGATCGCGATGAGCAAAGACATTCTACAGTCGTCATCATCAGCCTATTAAGTCCACGGCTGGACATAGGCCTCCCCTAATGAGCGGTATAGCGCCCTGTCTGTCTCCAGCTTGCTGCATCCAGCATCTGCCTGCAGTCTTTCGCAGATCCTCATCCCACCGGGTCGGAGGGCGTCCTACACTACGTTTGACGAGTCGCGGTCTCCACTCAAGAACACGTTAACCCCAGCGGTTGTCGGTTCTTTGCGAGATATGGCCGGCTCATCGCCACTTCAGCTTGCTAACTCTTTGAGCTAAGTCGATAACTCTGGTTCTCTGGCGGATGTATTCGTTACGAATCCTATCCTTCAGAGAAACTCCGAGCATTCTACAGATTTAGCCTTAATTCTGTTTCCTATTCAAATGAAAACATAATACGCAACGTATGTATGAATGTATTATTGTATAGTGGTTCGCCTAGGTCAGGGTGTGACGTCATACAAACCAGTTCGCCTCCGGAATCAGAGAGCTTGTGTTATGGTGATAAGACTTTTCATGTCATACATTGCTTTCTATGGTAGTATGTAGAAAAGTTTCTACGATAGAATTAGAACGATGATTTTCGTCCGATGTTTTGTTGTCTAAATAATTTGATTGTATTGAAATAAACGTCAAATATTACGATTCTAGGTCAACGGGAAGTAGGTACCTACTCTATAGGTTTTAGTCCATGGCAAGAGTCAATTCGAATCCCTTGGTTTTAAACTGTTTTTTTGGTTTTGCGGGATATATACCAATCCCTCGGGATCCAAATTTTTATGAGACCACTTCGGAATGACTGTCTATAGCTTAAGCTCAACAGCCTGTATTGGTCCACTGCTGGACGCAGGCCTCCCCCTAATAAACGCCGTGTCGGCTTTTATCTCATGGGGGTAATGCCCATAATCCCCACGCTGGGCATGCGGGTTGGGATCGCAGTTCGGTGGTAGAATTGTTCTGTAGGGGGCGCTGCTGCCCGCCCCCGGTGAATATCCCTTAGTCACCTCTTACGACACCCGCAGGAAGAATTGGGGTATTGGTATTTTCTATACAATGAGTTAATTTATGAGTAGTTTTTCAAATCAAATAATATCGCAAAAATTTTCGACTTCGACGGGACTTGAACCCGCATCCTTCCTTCAGTACAGGAATGTGCTAAGCAACTACACCACGAGGTCAAGTGACGTGGGAGTCGAAAATCTTTGCGACTTCCTACGGTCTCTAGCGCCGTTAGCTCCACCTACAGGGGAAACATTGAAGTTTATCCAATCCTGTTCAAAGACTAAAGTTACATTTAGTTCGTTTGACGAGAGATGTCGCGATGTTTAATTCTAAGATAGAATTAAGCAACGCGACATCTCTCGTGTTGGGTTACGCACTATAATAACATAAAACCTTAGTTTTTCAAATATTTCATTTACATTTTAATTTTATACAGGGTGTTCTATTCAAATTAATTAGTGTCCGGGGGTTCCAAGTTGCAACAAATGGACCCCATGCGATATTTCGCTGTAAAAGTTTCTCTCGATTTGTCCCCGATTGGAAATTTTTAAACAAAATCCACTTGTAATTTTTTGTTCAGCTTATTCCGTCCCACTGCTGGATAAACGCCTTCACCAAATCTTGATTTTATAGGAAAAAATTCGCAACTAATGCCTTGGTGTTTTTAACGCGACAAGTGCTACGAAGAAGAAGCAAAAACCAGTAAAAAATAAATTTCATAAAAGCCCTCACCTTCAGCGGCAGCTAGCATTCACTTTCCATCATCAGCATCATCAGCTGGAAGCCATGTGCTCACTTCACATCATCAGCGCTGTGATGTACAGCATCCAACGAGACCTGTAACAAACGAGATAGGAATTTAGTTAAGTATTTCATTGCTTCAAAAAAAAATCATCAAATAATTTTTTTTAGTAATACAGTCACTATAGATATTTTAACTGCGAATGCCTTTGTTTAAAGAGTTTATTGATCGTTTAATTCTTTAGTACATGGAAACAGTGAGCTAGACTTGGTTTTGTAGTTTAAAAAGTTAGATATTGGGGCCTCAGAGCTAAGTTCAGTCCAACCGCAGTCGACGATATCTAGATATCTAGTGTGTGATCAAAAGGGATAAGATTCTAAGTGCAATCCGATCTCAATGAACTGAACCAACTCTGTTCTGAGCAGAACAGTCTGCAGAAGTCTTGTGTCCAAGATACACATTGGGTTTCTGAACCACAGGAGAAGTAAATCAACATTTGTGATTGCAAGAGATAAGATTCCCTAAGTGTAATCCGTTCTCAATGAATTGAACGCTACTAGCGAGAGACAGCTCAGAACAGAGTTGCCTGAAGAAGTCTTGTGTCCAAGATACACATTGGGTTTCTGAACAACAGGAGAAGTAAATCATCATTTGTGATCCCAAGGGATAAGATTCTCTAAGTGGAATCTGATCTCAATGAACTGAACGCTACTAGCGAGAGACAGCTCAGAACAGAGTTGCCTGAAGAAGTCTTGTGTCCAAGATACACATTGGGTTTCTGAACCACAGGAGTAAGTAAATCAACATTTGTGATCTCAAGGGATAAGATTCTCTAAGTGGAATCCGATCTCAATGAACTGAACGCTACTAGCGAGAGACAGCTCAGAACAGAGTTGCCTGGAGAAGTCTTGTGTCCAAGATACACATTGGGTTTCTGAACCATAAGAGAAGTAAATCAACATTTGTGATCTCAAGGGATAAGATTCTCTAAGTGGAATCCGATCTCAATGAACTGAACGCTACTAGCGAGAGACAGCTCGAAACAGAGTTGCCTGGAGAAGCCTTGTGTCCAAGATACACATCGGGTTTCTGAACCACAGGAGTAAGTAAATCAACATTTGTGATCTCAAGGGATAAGATTCTCTAAGTGGAATCCGATCTCCGAACCGATCCGAGCTTAGAACCGAAATGCCTGGAATCTTTCGTCCAAGACACACATTGGGTCGCTGAACCATGGCTATTTGATTGAATGGCTTCGGGTGCAATTCCCTCAGGCAAACCTCGTAAATGGTCGTGTATGTCCGGCTATCTCCGCCACAAAATGAAATTAGTTGTGTAGAGTTCGCATTAATAGATCGACCACATAGCTCTGTTGAACCGTTCAACAGAGCTAGTAGAGGAAATCATAACCCTCCTCCGTTGGTAGTCGGGTATATAAATATGTTTGGCAGAGGCAGCTTTGGCCGCATTTCGATTTATAATTTTTAAGTTTCTCGGCTCTTAAAATATCTATATGAAAGTAATTATTTCTGTCTGTTACCTATTCATGCCGAAACCGCACAACTGATCTTAATGAAATTTGGAAAGGAGATGGATGGTATCACTTGGAAGAACACAGGTTTTTATCCTGGAAAAAGGCAGGCGAAGTCGCGAGTGAAAGCTAGTAAGCATATCTAAAATATAAAAATGAATCGCAAAATGTGTTGGTAAGCGCATAACTCAACAACGCCTGGACCGATTTCGCTAATTCTTTCTTTGTTGTGTTTGTTATTGTCAGGAGAAGGTTCTTATGAAAGAAAAAATTAAGAAAGTTGGAAACATTAATTTCCACGGGGGCGAAGCCGCGGGGCGCAGCTAGTTGCTCATAAAAATCAGATTCTAAACTAAATAACCATTCGTAAGGGTCCAAGATATTAGACAACCCTTATTTCCCACAACAGGAAAGCATCAACATAAACATTCTTTATAAAAACGATAAAAATACCAAAGCGTTATTATTCCGACACTGATTCGTTGAAATAACCGTTTCGAATCGTTATCGTTAGGTTACGTTACGACCCCTATTGTTCGCTTCCTCACCCCATCGCATAGCGCCTTCCCCCTCGCACTTACACTGATTTATATGGTTGTTTCACGACAGTTTAACACCGTTTGGTTTGCTTTTAATTGTTTTTACATTGGAGTTTTAAGGGTTCCTTGAGATTGTATTACTTACTGTAACGATGTTTTTTGTCAGTTTTCTATCGAAATCTGTTTTTGTGATAAAAATTTAATTATACACGGGAACATCATAGATGTCAAATCAAGTATCAGTTTACCACTTGTATAATTTAAAAAAAAGTTCGAACAGGTACTTAGTACTTACTCCTTATCTCAGTTTATGAAGTTCCCAGTAACTAAATAAGTATGATCTTAAATACTAATTTTCCATGTCATTTGTCCAGAATTATAGGAAAATTCAAATAAACCTCACAAATCACCAGTGTAAAAATTCCGTTCTACAAGCTACAAGCTTTTAAGTTAAACTTTTCTCTCAAAAATCGACAGTCTCTCACCATAACAATACAACGCAATAATCAAATTAAAACCCAGTCCACTAACTAACATACGAGTATAAGTAAAACAGGAGCGATAAAATAAAACTAAGCACCCCCGGTCATCGCGAGGGGCGCCACCCCAACCGGTCGAACGCGGTTATAGTTTTGGCATATTACGCTGAATGCTGTGATTCTATATGATTTACTGCTGTATTGATCGGGCTTTTGAATGTTGTCGCATGTCTTGCTCCGACTCGAGACAGGTTTTGCTCTAACTCGAAATATAACAACTAACAAACCAACGGCTTTTGACATGTAAATTGGTATGATAAGTAAATTGTATTTCTGTAAGGTTTTTCGTTACTATAGCCTAGCCAAATATCGAAGCGACCGAAATCAAACATATCACTTCATTTTACGTTTTTTTATTTTTATTGTAGATTATGAATTTTTCTCGAGCACATCTTTGGTTTGTATTTACGGAGATGAATAATTTATGACTTTTGACTTGAGGGCTCAGACTTAGACTTTTTACTTACAAGGGTCATAACATAAAATAATAAGTTTTGATGATCAATATTTTTGTAGTCGGTTGTTTTAGCATTTACGGTGAATGTATGCGATTAATATGATTATATATGATTTACTGCTATATTTATCGGGGTTTTAAATATTGTCGCATGTCGTTTGAGATCTATTTTCACTTTGAAGAACCTGGAAGGATAAATTCTTTGAAGAAAGATACAAATTGATTAATAATTGAAAAGATGTCAATTTGTTACAGGATTGCAGTTTTTTTTAGCATAAATACATGTAGATATACATAAACAATATTGAATTAAACAAAATAAGGGAACCTCCCTTCTCGTTAGCATTTTTATTATTTTATCGTTTACGTTTCGATCTTTAAGTGTCTTGGTATCAAAACATAATTACTTTATGTTGTGGCATTTGTAGAATGTTATTGTTCTAGCTAGAGACATAAAAGACGAATGCAAAATAAGATCAAAACTGAATCACAAAACATCATAACAAAACAAGAGCATAGAAACCATCTACATACAACAAACATAATATTCTACCGTGACAATAGCGAAACTTGTTAGACGAACGCGAACAACAAAGCCTAACATACCAAGAGTTTAAAGTAAGTCATAGGCTTGTATGCTTTCTATTTCGCCCGACTCCATATCAAAATCTAAAATCACCACGCAATGGCGAAGCTCTCACGACTCGGAAGGACTGCACATCTCCAACAGAACCACGTTCCATAGTTTATAGGGCGTTACCCTTTATTAATGTGCACACAACTAAACATTACATCTCAAACGACTTCGCAAGAAACACCTGTCTCGTTCTAGCGTAGCCTAGTCACCTGAGCGCGAATGGGATAGCGATTGAAGGGCAGAATCGATATGACATGACCGCTGTTTTATTTTGTTGAGGACATCTCTCCCTGGATGCTTTAGATTTGTAATTAAATGATTTAAGCGTCGTTTTAGGTGTTGTATGTCTCTTGAATGTTTCTTTCTGTGAGGATTGGAGCATCAGAGTTGATTGTAAAGAAAGAGTTGGGACGTTAAGGTTAGTTTTACAGGTCAGAGAGGTTATGCAATGCAACGCCACCGCTTGGATTATTTAGCAGCAGTTTGTATACACTTCCGTGGAGAAGGGAAGGCGAAGGCGAGGCACGTTTGTATGTCCATCTTGGGTAAAGTAAAGCTGGCTGGTATGACGAATTGTTCTTGAAGTAATCTACATACATCATAGAACAAATACATCCACATACATAGAATTCAAAGACAAAGAAAAGGCACTGAAAATGTGACACAAGATAAGATATTTGGAGTTAAGATTGAAATATGCTATGTTCATTCAAAACAAAATGGAATATTGATTGTGTGACAAATACCTACGTATGGAAATGATGTTATTATCTGAGAACATTATCATTAGTCTAGTAAACTTCCTTTAGACTTGCAAATATGTCTTCTTTAAGTGGAGAAGCAGTCTCATAATTCATAGAACTTACGAACTATTCCATAAATTCACAAACAAGATTATACCACCATCTATGAATTTGAGCAGCTATAATATAGTGTAGATAGATGGTGGAACTATAGCATAGGAGTATAGATTCTACTATACACCCTCATAGGTAGATTACACACACGTTCTAAATTGGCATGCAAAGACAGGGAACAATAGATCGTCCAGTCAGCAAGGGGTGAATATGAATACACCCCAACAACAGTATAGGTACACATAGGAGAAACTAAAGGGTGCCAAAGCTGTTATTATCTGATTTTTGTAATCAATAACGTTTGCTTGGGATAATTTTTTTTAACAAAAAAACTAAAAAAAGACCTCGAATCCCTTAATTTCACACTGTTTTTATGTTTTGTGGGACAAATACTTATGTCACGGATATACAATTTACATGTGAGCTTTTTGGGATTATTCTCTTCATCATAATAAAGCGAAAGAATTTTCAAAATTTGGTCTTTATTTGACTGACATACTTACATTTACATTTTGATAGCCGATGCAGTACAGTAGGCCTATAATACTTACAGTAGGCCTATAATAGCCTATAATAACAAGCTCTGCTTACCTTGGGGCTAGATAATGCTGTGTGAATTGTCCAGCATTTTTATTTAATTAGTTAGTTATTTTATTACTAACACTTAGAATACGAATTAAAAGAAATCGAATGTGAGTACCACGACAAACCTCACAAGGTTTATAGGGTACAAATAATAATATATACTGTTATTGTTATTGTAATGAATAAATAAATAAAAAAAGATCTCCTATCCTTTGATTAAATGTTCATATTGATATTCACAATCAAATCAAATCAAATCATTTATTTGCAGACAACGGGTTACAAGTCGGTATGCTTATTTTAAAATGTCCCTTGCGATGTCCTACCAGCTAGACAGCTTTGGTGTGCAAAATTATATAATAAGAGCAACAAATCGGCATGCAGATGGGAAAGTTAATGAAAATAATATCAAAACATTCAAACGTTTAGTAAGTAGGTATTACAGATAACATTGGTCCATAGAAATAACAAAAAGCAGAGCAATTAGCAAATTTCAATTATTTAAGCCAATTTCAATTACAAATGTCATACTACAATTTTATGTCAAACCAATAAAATTTTAATGTTAGAGTCCGTGAAAAATTTATTGATATGATAGTAGCATTTTAATGTCAATATCTTAAATACTTTTTTCTTAAACATAATAAGGCTTAACTCCCGTAGAGCAGCTGGTAGTTTATTGAATATTTTTGGAGCTATTCCACAAAAGTTTTTACGATATAGAGCTGTGTGCCCTCCGTTTGAGCAAAGGCGGCTCAGGTCACGTCTGCTCCGTGAATGAGTAGGTTTTTGGTAGAGCTCTTGATTAGACTTAACAAACAGAGCCATTTCAAATATAAAAAGGGATGGTACTGTTAATATTTTTAAAGTTGCAAAGTGGGATTTGCAGCTGTCAATGCTCGTTAAGCCTTGTATTGCTCTGATGCACCTTTTTTGTGCCTTAAATATTATTTCCCTATCTTTGCAGTTGCCCCAAAATATAATTCCGTAGCGTAATTTCGATGATACGTAGCTATGGTATACCGTTTTAAGAGCATCTAGACCGACGACTTTGCGTAGTTTAAAAAGCATGTACGCATACTTGCTAAGAGCCTTACAAATTTCATACAATGAAGAAGTACCTAACGGCACGGTAAGGATAGATCGATGATACCATGAAATTAAGTAAAAATCTACTGATTAATGTATGTGTGTCCTCCTAGACGAATTTCGGCTACGGCAGCCAGTCTCAACGAAGACTAGTCGTATTGCGCAGGTCATGAATAACATAATATAACTGATGAATAGCGAAGGCATCGATAAATAGTAACCAGCAAACAACTGTTATGTAAATGCCTGGTTCACTTAAACAGAGGCATGCAAGAGTCCTTCAATGAACACGCGAGGCTCGCAAGCTTCGGAAAAAATCACGAAATATCACAACGGGGGTGTAGTAAGTTATCAGGTTATCACGTGTATTTATTTTTCGATGAATTCCTGATATTTTTATTTGAAACAAAAAACCTCACCACTTTTCACCAGGGGGGGGTAAAAATTGCTAAAAACATCACGTGATCGTAAACGACTCCTGAGCTGTTCAACAACTCCTAAAACATAACCAGCCCATCCCAGTTTTGTCCTAAGCATTGTTTGAGTGGTTCTTTCCCACAAAAACATTCACCTCTACACTTGGCAAAATGAAAAATTGTCCCTAATTAAGTACAATCAAACCACGAAACACAGTAAAGAGGCACATTAAGTGACGTTTGCACCCCCATATTCCCCTCGTAAAGGGGTGCCATGGGAACAGGCATGGTGTATGTTGGGGTGACGAATCACACAATGTGCTACTATTGTTTTGCAATATTTTACGTCGCTCTCATTTAATTGACATAAATTATAGACATAATGTTTGGTACATTTTTGAAAAGTTGTTTAAAATGAATGACTTAAAAAAATATTTCGGTTTCTTTACAATTCTTTTGCAGTTAGAAAACCGACACCATTTTTTGAGTACATAATACATTTGGAACACGGAAGGAAATGTTTTTAGATCGAAAACTACCATTAGGCCAAACAAAAAGTATGACAAATGCAGAGCGAAAAACTGCCATACTATTTTAAAGGACTTTCCAACATTATTTTGACCAACTTGGTGTCATACTTTTTGGTTTGGAATTTATCGATCTAAAGGTCTATAAAATCAACAACGCCTATAAATCAAGTAAATAGAGACATAAGTTAAGTCTCTTGCATAAATAGAGAATTATTGCTTTATATTGAAAATGGACTAAAGTACATTATGGTATAAAATACGCTAACAGATTGTATAATTCACATTATCGACCATCGTAATTATACACTCTGTAAACCAAAGTGTAAATTGCAAACAGAAGTTTATAGACAGTTTGGAAAGTGCACAATACAAATTACAAACAGAAGAACAACATGAACAAAAAGCCAAATTACATAATAATACTATGGGAAGTCAAATGACCCATGGACAAGACGCGCTACTTTCTATTGCGTTGTGCAATCTGAGACGCAATTTTGTCGCGAAAATACTTAACTGTATCTTTTAAAGTTTTCTTGCATTGCAATACTTTTGAGATATATTCTTGACGAATTTAATTTAAACACAAATCTCACACTTATTCTGCCAACATACAAACAATAAATACTGAACGGAGAAATAAGCAAAATTGGAAGGTGATAATGGGGGCTTTTACCCTGCAGTGGGATCATGCAGGCTCTTAATAATATATTAACAATCACATCACACTAATATTATAAATGCGAAAGTTTGGATGGATAGATGGATGGATGGATGTTTGTTACCTCTTGACGCCAAAACTTAAGTAGTTTTGGCGAATCGGGCTGAAATTTTGCGTACAGGTAATTCTAACCCTGGAATCAAACATAGGCTTTTTATACCATAAATCAGTTCCCGTGGGATATAAAACGTTTCCATAGAAACAACGCGTGTAAAGCCGCGGGCAGAAACTAGTATTATTATGCTAAAAGGAGAATTGGAGTACAATATTAAATTAATTGTTACTAGCTAAGGTTGTTTGTTAATTACTCTGTTGGTTAGTTAAGTAACCTAAAGTCTCTGTTCATCAAAAGATAATCCGACGACTAGGCAGCTTCGTCAGTTAAATTGACGTTTAATGTAAAAAAAAAATGTGCAAAAAACGTCAAAACAACTGTTTAAAATTTTACCATCTGTTGGTGAACTCGGGTCTTAGTCTAGAGAGTTATTCTGGATTACATCGAATTATTCATCGGCAAGCGAACAGCGCGAGCCTCAATTCTTTGTACCAACAGACTCGACATCAAATCGATCACATGTCGTCTAAAAATAACAATATGGCATCCAGGTGTGAGGAAGCTTATCCTTATTTGCATACACCAATTTACGTACATTCTCAACTTTATCGCAACGGGATAGAGCTCCTAATAATAAATACACGTTACACTCTTCAAAGGACTTTGGCTATATTTACTTGGGTAATAAGAATTCTTTTATACCTTACGGTACTTGTACCTGGACTGATTTGCCAGAGGATTTTGAGCTGTATTCGAAGGAGATAAGTTGGTTGAATGTGAGTTTTTGCAAGGACTAATAAAATTGCATTATCGTAGTCACGCGCCCTCTTGCTTTCTATTGTGTAAGAATGGGGACGTTTAATTCGAAGGATGCGAAAAAAATTGTCCCCTTCTCATAGCTGTAGTAGGTACTGATGTGTCACCACGGAAATTTGAAGCCGAAAATGGACCAGCAAGAACTACTCCTTATAAAAGCGAAAGTACAAGCCGGTGTAAAGATGTTTGGTTGAAGGCAACGCCAAAACGACTGGAGAAAAAACCGAGCAGAAATTTTGCAGACAAAGATCTGGATTATCGGGCGAAAATAAGCTACTTTTTATTCCAATACGTTTTGCTCTTACTTTAAAAGGGAACATAAGATATCCAGAAATTGTCAACGCCAGTTGTAGACAGAGAATACAAAGTTGATTTCAGTTTATGCGTGTCTTAAAAGACTTTTTTTTTATTTATTTATTTAAAACATTACTTCTATTATTACAGGTCACACCTTATACAACAGAGTAGTCATCTTAATGATTATATATGTAAATGTAGAACAATAAGCAAAATAATTAAATACAAATGTCAATTAGCAAAACTATACAAAAATTCAGTCAAACAGTAAGCAAAATAATTCAATACTAATGTCAAAAAATACAGGTCATAATAATTTCAAATTAAGTCATTATTTCATTTGTAGCGTAAAAATAATTATTATTTACCATAGCACAAATTAAACAATATAGCGCATAACGAACTCGCTCTATAACTATTCAAATTAAAAGACAGTGCGCACAGTGGGACGATTAGGATAAATAAAAAAAAAAAAAAGATTTCTTCCAGTACAGGGGAGCGAGGTCACGAACATACCGCCAGTAAAGTAACAAGCTCAAAATGATAAAAGACCATACAGAATACCACAGCAGTCACCATTACCACGTTTTTGAGCAACAAAGATCCGAATAGACCGTTGGAGTTTTAATTGTAACCGTTTGGCACGTGATGTAGGCAGCTGATGTTTCTTTATTTGTAAAATTTTTAACTATAGCTGAGATACTTCTATAGTAAAATAGGGCAGTAAGACATTTGAAATCTTTTAAATCGAAAATGTTGCCTGTATAATTTTTAGAGCATAATGATAGCCTTGAAATGGATGTAGTGCACGATACGTTTGGCGGACCGAACCGAACCATGATTTTGAAAATAAATTTGAACAATTTGCAAGCGTTGTTCTGGCGCCAGTCTATTTATTCATGGTAAAATGGCAAAAAGTACTGACTATAAATCAGCTGTCAAATTGTTACCATTTTAAAAACCAAACCTCTAAAAAGACAATACAAGGCAAACCATTTGCTCCAAAACGTTTGTTTTTAAAATTTAAGATGGATTTTGAAAAGCATTTTGAAAATTCCCACAGGATAAAAGGAAGTCCCGGAAGTTTCTTTCTATCCTGTAAAACCAAATATTCGCTGTTCCCATTACACAAGATCTGTTTGCTTTGTAGATGATGCTATGAGAAAATGTCCAGCATGATCATAGTAACTCGGATAATAATATTGCAAAAACAAGCTTTTATATCATCTACGACCAAAGTGCTTGGGAAAAGAAGTCCAACGAAACCAAACTCGATGGGGTTACACCGTTTCGTTTAGGAGTTCCTATGGCCACTTGGCCACTTTGTGTCTCCACTCCATCATAAGACCAGCTTGATAGTACCATAACATTGCATTGCCACCGAACTTACATAAGTATGCAAATTTTAGCTCAATCGGTTGATGATAACTGGTCTAAAATTCAGTTACACAATTTGTCCCACACATACAGATAATGTCCTCCTAGCCGAGTTTCGACCACGGCGGCCAGTCTCATCGGAGACTAGCCAGATGCACAGGACATATTATTATAGTGCACAAGAGTGTGTGCAAACACAGGTGCACCCTCTATTCCCTCACTCTCATAATCCTATGGGACGACAGATCGACACGACCGGGAGACAGGCGCAGGACGAAGTTTTTTTGACGTGACAACGTCTTATAATTCGATAGAGCCGGCTGCACGCACGAAAAAACATGACGTCATGCGGCGTTACCTCGCTCTGAGGCGTTCCATGTAAGGCTTGAAGTGCAAGCGAGAGCGCTCGACATCCGTCTCTCTCCTACTTGAGTGAGCGATGCGTCTGCGTTGTCACGTTCAACTATCGTCAGTAAACCGACTTTACAGACAACCAATTTTTTAAAAAGTGGTAAGTTACAGCTATTGATGTCTACATAACTTACGTATGACGATAATTTCATGCTGTGTGACCAGTATTTACTGTTGGTATTGCTTCTTCAAGAACAATGATAGTTATACAATGCCGAGTCTTGCCTTTTGTTGTGGATATTGTGTTGGATTTAGTTTGAACACAATGAGATTTTCTGTAAGCTATCATATTGCAATTTGAGTTATTCGATGAATTTTATGGGAATACCAAGTCGTCTGAACCTTTCTTTCATAGCTGGAATTATTTCTCCTATTTGTATAAAAGTAAAACAAGACCGATGTTTGTACACTCTGTATCCTTTTATTGTAATATATACTTAGGTAAGTACATTATTTTACACAGAAAGCACCAAAACCCATATACTTATATAAAAACATTATTTTTAAGATAACTGTGATCCAATGTTTGCAGATTTTTACCAGACTAGCTAAGGAGCTGTTATTTGTGGTGACATGGCACCGAACCCCAACGTATGTAGTACGTAGCCGGTTTTACAAATATTTGTCCCGAGTCGGGAATGGTTTCGTAAACTTCTGTGTCTCATCTCAGGCCAATCTAAGTCCAATGCGTGCGACACGAAGATCATCTTAATATTTGATATAAGACATTACAAGAGCCTCCAGAACTAAATAACCTTGAGTTTGGATACTCGATATATGGATATCCAGACGTTCCATTTTGTATGAGATTTGGTACAGCGATTCTACCGTACGGACATGGGCAATTCTCGAAATATAATCTAGGTACTCGATAAATATAGCAAGAACTGTCAAAATTTCAAGTGATTGCTTTGTAGCAAACAACCGTTTCTCAATATCTGCAATTCGATACTTATCGAGCTTTTCTTCGTTAAGTTTCTCGATAAGTGGCACGAGAATACAGTTTTTGGCGGGACATATCAAATGTATGTGATATTTATCACATGATATTTTATCCGGTGATACTGCGTATGACTCGATTAAATATCACGTGATAGTCAGAATTGGCCTTAAGGAACTCTGCAAATCCTATACAAAAATAGAACATATCGTTGACATCTCGATCTATCGAAAAAACAAACTCGGAGCTCAGAAGGTGGCTGGTCGCAGTAAATGTATTGGTTTGTGTTATCTTGAAAGCTGCTTCCTTTGGTGGCAATTTTCAATAGATCCTGTCCAACTTAGGTAAACTGAGTTTAAAGTCTATTGCTATTTAGGTGTTTTGTGCATTAGATGTTTCAAATCTTAGGCAATATGAGATTAATGCATTTATACTTATCATGCATATAATTTTTTAGACATTCATGTTAGGCATTTTGATACAAAGGCTAAAAGCGTTTTAGATGACCCGCTCATGAGCTCTTGCATTCAAATGCTGCTGCTGCCTCCCTAGAATGAGCTGGTGGTGCTTTTCAATACCCATACAAAAATGGAACGTCTCGATTCTTTCAAGAAACCAAACTCCGCGCTCCGATCGCTTGGCAGGTGGATCATCGCAGTAAATGTATTGATTTGTATTCTCTTGAAAGCTACTACCGACTCCTTAGAATGAGCTGGAGGCGGTTTTTAATAGGGTATTTGACTCTATATGAGAAAAAATATAAAAATATATTATTGAGACAGCTTAGGAAAAAAGCAGTCGGAAAACGTTAGTTTTCGTTCATTAAATAGCAAACTGAATTTTAGAATTCAATTCAAAAGTTTCAGCTTTTTTAATCTGTTTCATAACACCATTAAATAGTAGTCGCCATGTTATTACGTCATACGGCTATATAAACTTAGAAGTGTCAACTATAAGCGTACCTTTAATCTATAACATACAAAATATCACTGCATTTGTTTACACAGCCAACTGACGTCATGACCACAGAACAATATGGCGTCCACTGCGTCCAGCGTTTTCGTCAAATTACGCGCAAAATTTGAAAATGCAAAATTTAAATGCACTGTTATGGCACTTAACGAATGAATAAATTGTTTGCGAATTTTTAGTGGTTCACTAGCACTATAGAATCGAATTGAGACACTTTTCAAAAATGGGTGTAATACCTTATAGTCCTGAAACGTCTCGATACTTTTGAAAGACCAAACTCCGGGATCCGATCGCTTTGCAGGTGGATGGTCGCTGTGAATGTATTGATTTGTATTCTCTCGAATGCTGCTGCCAATCCCCTGAGAGATCCCTTTGTCACCGTACTGGATATACAAGAGTTACGTAGATAGTAAAAGTAGGAAAACGTCAAAATAAAATAGAACCGTAAATTATTGAAGTAGAAGCAATGAGTTTCAAACATATTACGCATGTAACGTAATTTTTCTCAAGACAACAATCCCCGTGCTAGGTACCCAGCAGTGGACAAATATATGCCGTTGAGGTGAGGTGAGGAGATAGTAAAAATGTAGCCCACAACGTTATTTGACTATAAAAAGCCTAAAAGATAGATTGGATATTCCGAGTGGCCCAAAATAGGATATACCTTAGAATTGAATTGAATTTTATGAGTAGGTATCACTCAAATATGTATCGCCGCGTATTGGCTGAACCCATGAGATTAATGAATTCATCTGAATCTGCGGGCATTATACAACTAAGGTTTTAAAAAGTATTTATTCTGTGTCACAAAAATTATAAGTACAGTTAGTACAAACAAATAAAAGTTATAACCGTGACATCAAAAATGGTGGTCGTTCAGAATGATGCACAGTAACGATGGTACTGCTGTGCGCTGGTTTTATGCGACACCTGGAGGGCGCAGCAGCAGCAGGTGTGACACTTTTTGATATTATAGTGCGTAAAACCACTCGGGGTAATTTCTAAGAAATCAAGGGCTAGATTCCGAAGGAAGTTCTAGAGTTTTTCGACTCCTACGTCACCTGACCTCGTGGTGTAGTTGGTTAGCACATACCCGTACTGAGGAAAGGATGCGGGTTCAAGTCCCATCGAAGTCAAAACATTTTTGGGATATTATTTGATTTCTTATTATACAACTAATAAAATAATGGTATTTCGAATCCGTACACATACGTAAACCGTACACATTGACTGCTGAAATCACACCTTAAATTTGGAGGAATCAAAAACTTCTCAGTCTTTATATGCGAAATTTTACTGTCAAGATGTTTATTATTGTGTCTAGAACTGGCAAACATAATGAGATCATTTGGCAAATACCTATTGATGTTCGAAATAGCCCGGAATAGCTAGTACTTAGTAATCCTTCAACCACTTCCGGTTCGGATTAGTAGAAAGACTAGGTGTGCCTTTTGCATGCGTTTTTCGTAATAAAAAGTAGCCTTTAAATAGGTACGTTAGGTATTCCAAGTCTTTTGTCCCATGGGAACTGATTAATGGGATAAAAAGTAGCCTATTACCTATACTTATTATCATTCTAGATCCAGAACCACAGTAGTGCCAGAACTCTATGCGTGCAAATAATTTCATGCCGATCTATACGTTAAGTTATAGCGATGTATCGGTTCGATCGAACACATCATCACAAATACACGCCCACAGTCATGTTTACACAACCTAACCCTGGGTCTCCTGTTGCCCAGACTCTTAAAAGACTGGTTCCTCGGGAGACCATTCAAACACACACATACACCAACACTCACAAACCATAATAATGTTTTATGTGAATTTGTAATACCCAGTAACAAAAACCAGAAGTAGATTAATAAATAAGCAGCTTTTAATATTATTTAGTAGGTAAATAATGTAATTTTATTATTCAGAAATCTAGGAGATGGGCGTTGACACTACCACACAGTTTGTAAAGCTTCGGTAGTGTCATCGTTTCAATACGTATTTAAGATCCTTGATGTAAAATTGTTCTGAATAAAGAAGACTGAAATCTCAACATCAATGCCTGGTGTTCGATTCAAATGTCGTCTATTTCATACTATTTTTGCCGCTCATAGGATGCACATTGATAACAAGCGGCGAAAATAATACTTACATGTGATACACTCATGAATATTATCTAAATAGACCAGCTGACCGAAAACATTTCAAATTTCAACATCCGTGCCGGGAATCGTCCAGAATTGTTCATGATCAGCTCGTATACACCCTAACGACGACGCCAGCGCCTCCCCGGGTATGTCTTTGTACCAGCTCGTAAAAACGAAAATCGAAGTTTCTGATTTGTTTCCGCACAAATGCAAATCCACATGTAAGTAACATACGAATAGGTTTTGCACGAAAACGAAACAGAAACTTCGATTTTCATTTCCCGAGTCCCCTCCATCCATATTCCAGTATTCTTGACAGCAATGGGTCCGTTTATTCATCCAGAGCATATTAAGATAACTCCTTCGGCGATGACGAACGCAACGTATTTGATTCTCGATTTCCTGGGAACACGATTAAATTGGATCTAATGCATCTTACTTGGAAATATATTGTGATACAAACGGTGGGATAATCTTGAAAGCGTGGGTGTCCGAGGTTGGAAAGCTCGAGTCTTTGATGTCTCTACATTTTTAAGACTGACTGGACTGAAACCGAGTCTGTGCTATGAGTAATTTAATCTATAATCTTAATATATATAAATCACGTGTCACGTTGTTTGTCCGCGATGGACTCCTAAACTACTTAACCGATTTTAAATTAAATTTGCACACCGTGTGCAGTTTGATCCAACTTGAAAGATAGCTTATTCAGGGAAGGTTTAAAAGGGAGAGCGGTACGAATTTCGCCGAGTCAGCTAGTATTATAAAGAGAAAAGATTTGATTGTTTGCTTGTATTGAATAGGCTCCGAAACTACTGGACCGATTTGAAAAATTATTTCACCGTTAGGAAGCTTACTTTTCAGGGAGTGGCATAGGCTGTATTATATCCCGGAATTCCCACGGGAATGTAAACTACGCGGGTGAAACCGCGAGGCGATCGTCTAGTAATCAATCATGTAATTTGAGATTTTTTCAGATAAACTGGTACCCGGACGTATCCGAGAATATTTATAAAAGTATCGATGTTTTAGCGATCTGCAGTAGTTAAATGCTCACCCGCGTCCGATCATACTCCAACGCACTATAAATTATGAATAGGGGTAATCAAATCACGGCACCCACTTCTTCGAGGGAATAGAATGCACAATACAATACAATAATTTATTTACTAGAAAACACATTACATTTAGGCACACTTATAATATTATACAAAACAGAAACTTAAACCTAATAAAATAAATTAATGGGTATATCTAACATATGGCTACGGCCCCACACTAGGCTCATGGCCCGAGAATAAACACAAGTAATAATTTGATCGGACATTCCCTATGACCGTATTACTTGGAATCCAAACGATGGCATTTAGAATGGGGGAAATAAAATGATTGTAATTACTTCCTATACTTGTAGTTTTCTACATGACATCGATTAAGCCTGTGCGTCTTCTGGATCAGACGGAGCGTGAATACGCAGCGTACGCACCGTCGGTATTTACAACATGCATGCCATCATGGCATCAGCGTGGGGATTATGGGCATTACCCCCCATGAGATAAAAGCCAATAAGGCGTTTATCAGGGGGAGGCCTGCGTCCAGCAGTGGACCAACACTGGCTGTTGAGGTTGAGGTTGAGGTATGGCATCATATCGGCAGATTGCCGATCCAGTGCAAGCCGCATAGAAATACAGATAGCGAAATTTTTAATAGGGTGAGAATTTTTATACTGAAAAGTTTTTTTTTGTTTTTAAACTTATAATGTTGGTATGCCTGAGGTTTTGCGAGAGTGATGAGATGACTGTAAGGATGCTTGTTCGTTTTGTTGATATTATTTTAATTTGTATTTATCATTTCAATATTATGAAAATCTTATTTATTATTTTTATAAATTATTAATTTGTATCATTGTTCGAAAATTATTTTATTTCCAATGTGTAATATTACTAGGTACTTATTGATTTATTTTATAAAATATTTTAAATTTTTTGACTTATTAGATAGTAACTATTTTTAACTATTATAAACTTATTTAAATATTTTTATTTTATTAGATAAATAAAGTTTTTGTATTCGTAGGTAACAAGTGTAACATAATTGGTTTTTAAAAATCATGTTAGTTATTAAAGAAATGTAAACAAATAAACAATAATAATAATTATAATTATAAAACATATCCGTGCCGATAAGGCAAAAGTTCTTTTTACAATTTAATCGACCTCGGGCGGGACCTCGGGATCCCGAATCAGCCCCTTTCGGCATAGCTCACTCATTCCGTGGCACCCTTTAGATTGAAATGTTTGCAACAGTCTGCAGTAAGCTCAATTGTTTCAATTGTAAATACTAGTTCTAATTTATTTCTATTATTTTATTGTAATTTTCTTTGTGAATAAAGTCCTTATACTTGTAACAAGGCATACAAAGATATCGTTTCTTCACAATACTAAATTGCTTCGACCTTGCTCAGCCTCGTACATAATTACTATTTGAACCTTTTAAAGCACTTATTATGGTGGATATTACCACGTACATAATGGTTTATAACGCTTCAGCTGTGTTATGTAATGAAAAATGTACCTACTGTAGATGTAAATACATTTGTTTGCTGGTTACTTTGTTAGTTGTTACTTGGTGTTGTTCAATTTGAATTGTAATAACATTTAAATTCATTAATGAGGATTCGTAACGTTTTTAGTTGAGAATGCAGATTTATAGAGCTAAGAAATCCATAACACACAAAAATTTTTGTTCTACGACAAAAATTGATGAAGCTATGACCAAATTACTAGCGAAGTTCACGGAGTGCGTGTGACGTCACTGGCTCGGTCGCCGCCCGTTAACCGTGCGCAGATATCAGGTTTTAGTGATTTACTCCGAAACTATAAGTTTAGGAAAACAAATTACAAAACCAAATAGACTCAGTTTTAAGAGACCCATAAAACGAAACTTAAAAAAATAATTTTTTTCTTGTACCCATTTAGGGTGTTGCAATGGAAAACTGGCAGGTTTCGTGCCTTTCTACTAAAGATGAACTATGTGGTACCTTTACTAACTTATCATTTAATTTGCGCGTCGCTAAAAGAATCGTTGAAGAAGTCGTCAAGTTCGTAAGAACATTTTTTCCAAACACATGCTATGTAAATTAAGGCGAATAGTAGGGTGGATAGTGGCGCCACTACATATTTAATTTTATAATTACGTTATACGTCAGACAAAGGAATTATCAAAAAATCGGACCGCGCGTAGCGTAGACGATATCTATCATAAGCTTTTTTTAAATGTATCTTTAATAGTTTTGTTTTGTGTTATTCAATCAAAAACGTTGTTTGGAGAGCTTGGTGGCCACCAATAGGAACCAAACTCTTGAAACAAGTATCTGCCTAAATAATACAGTACAAAACTATTAAAGATACATTTAAAATAAGCTTATGCTAGATATCGTCTACGCGCGGTCCGATTTTTTGATAATTCCTTTGTATAACGTATTTTTTTTTTATCTAGATTGGTTTGTCCCACTGCTGGGCAAAGGCCTCCCCCAAATCTTTCCACTCGGCGCGGTCTCGTGCGATCTCCCACCAATCTCTGAGAAAGGCGTTAAGGTAATTATTATAACGTAATTGTAAAATTAAATATGTAGTGGCGCCACTATTCGCCTTAATATAAGTTTACTTTAATAAATAAGTATTTGTATTAATAAATATTTGTATTTGAAACGTTCTACATCGAGTTTGGCTTGTGTATGTATAGGTGCAAAACTGTAATGTTGGTTACAAGTTGCGACAAAGCTCTTGGCTGCATCTGTCGAGTTGGCATACCCTAGGCTTGGCGTTTGAGGTACTGGAGACCAGCCAATACACGACAATTGATTAAATTTTACACTTTAGTTTTGTTCTAGTAAAAATATAGTAGGTACTTTCTTACCCACTTTTTGACGTGACAACGTCTTATAATTCGATAGAGCAGGCTGCACGCACGAAAAAACATGACGTCATGCGGCGTTACCTCGCTCTGAGGCGTTCCATGTAAGGCTTGAAGTGCAAGCGAGAGCGCTCGACATCCGTCTCTCTCCTACTTGAGTGAGCGATGCGTCTGCGTGGACAGCTGCTATACTATAGTACATTTACATGTTTTGATCGAGTATCAAATGCTACCATTCCATCAGTATTTTCTTAAGACGTTGTCACGTTCAACTATCGTCAGTAAACCGACTTTGCAGACAACCAATTTTTTTTCATTTATAATTATTAGTATAGTATAATGATCTGTCGTTGGTGTATATCTTACTTCCTACTATCCTATCCTACTAACATTATAAAGACTGTTTGTGAAATCTGATTCTGAATTTTTTTCGACGACCTATGTGGCGCAGCGGGCGAAGGTCTGCCGGCGACGCAGGAGGTTGCGGGTTCGATTCCCGCCTCGGGACAAATGTTTGTACGATCTGCAGACATTTGTCCAGGGCGTTCTGGATGTTTTCTATGTATAATAAAAAATATCTATCTATGTAGTGTATTGTATTAAGTATATCAGTTATCTAGTACCCATAACACAAGCTCTGCTTAGCTTGGGGCTAGATAATGCTGTGTGACTTGTCCAGCATTATTTATTTATTTATTTATTTATTTTTGTTACTTCGGATCTCCTAAACTACTAAACAGATCAAGATGAAATTTGGTGTACGTTTAGAGCAAAGCCTAACTTAGATAATAATAATAATAATGAAAATATTTATTTACAGAAATGTTTTGCATGATTTTGAACGGAACACTTTAAATTTAAGGCGTTTATGGGAAACGTTCAATTGAGGTGAAATTCTATGTTGCTTTTTGGTATGTTGCTGTACGAATAAGGGCTACTTATTATACCGAAAATAAGCGTGCGAAGCCGCTGGCAAAAGCTAGTAAATAAATAAATTAGTTATCAGTGCATCTAGAATCATAACCTCAGTTATATGGCCTATTCCCAAAATGAACCAGCAAGTTCACATAACCATCTTTTCCCGCATTCTCTAACCATCTCCAGTCACATGCAAAAAACTTCGGACGTGGAATGCATTCTGCACAAAAACTCATTTCGTCAGACCGCGTACCATTCTTTGTAAGTCGAGGTTCTGAGACAGGCGACAAGAAATCGCGACTTAAGGCGAATAGTAGGGTGGACAGTGGCGCCACTACATATTTAATTTTATAATTACGTTATACAAAGGAATTATCAAAAAATCGGACCGCGCGTAGACGATATCTATCATACTTTTTTTAAATGTATCTTTAATAGTTTTGTACTGTATTATTTAGGCAGATACTTGTTTCAAGAGTTTAGTTCCTATTGATGGCCACCAAGCTCTCCAAACAAGGTTTTTGATTGAATAACACAAAACAAAACTATTACAGATACATTTAAAAAAAGCTACCATGCACCACTATCCACTATCCACGCCACTATCCACCCTACTATTCGACTTAACAACGGGATTAGGCCGTTGGCGTACAATTAAAATATAAATACTGTATTTTAATAACTGTAGGTACTTAACTCACAGTGAAGTTCTGCCTACTTTTATAACTCTTTTACCTTTTTACCTAGTACCTACCTTATCACACTGACACTTAGAAATTAAGCTCTTTAAATTAAGCTCTTTATTTTGTCAAACCTATCTCAATGGTAGTTACTCGGCTGACTCGCTTATAACACTCTCTTACAAACCTCGGTGGTTTATTTTAAGTTTTCTATGTAATATTAGTTTAAGTGGTAAATAAAAAAAATAAAAAAATTGTAAGGCAAAGTTCTATCGAGTCAAGCGACAAGAAATCACGAGGTTGGGACAGGCTGTTTGCGTACAATTCTTTGGAAAGCCAAGTTCTGAGACACGTGGCAAGAAATCGCGACTTTGGGATGGAGTTGGGCAGTTCGAGGTGTCGTCGAGACAAGTGACCAGAAATCGCGACGCGGGATTAGGAAAATTGCATACAATGAGGATCCGTAACGATATAGCAATTTCAATAGAACTAGTATCCACGTTATACTTTATGTTATGATTATGACACAAGAATGATTATATCTTTTTAAATTATCCAAATCGGACCATTTCTTACGAAGTAACGTTATCTAATCTGTGCCATAACGTACGAAGTTATGACTAAATTACTAGCGAAGTTCACTGAGTGACCGCCGCGGGTGCGTGTGACGTCACTGGCTCGGTCGCCGCCCGTTAACCGTAGTCAATATCAGTTTTTAGTGATTTACTCCGGAACTAAAAGTTTAGGAAAAAAAATTACAAAACCAAATAGACTCAGTTTTGAGAGATCCATCGAATGATTTCTTTTTAATTTTTTCACTGCATAGATAGATAATTTGTTCTATTATACATAGTAAACATCCAGAACACCGTGAACAAATAAATAATAAATAAATAAATAATGCCGGACAATTCACACAAAAGCTAAGCAGAGCTTCTGTTATGGGTGTTATGGTAATATCTGCAGATCGTACAAACATTTGTCCCGAGGCGGGAATCGAACCCGCAGCGCAGGCAAATACATTGTACTTATATCTAAAATCGAAGACGTTTAGCAAGTCGCCAAAAATTTAGCATCAGGACTCAGAACGCGTCCTTAACTAAAACGATGCCTACCTCGCCGCTCATCCTCCAAGTTACGGCCATACCCACTCCTTACTAAATCACTGATATTTCAGGCTTAGGTTTTATGCAAAGTGTGAGATAGTCTTGCAATATAGTAGGCCTCTGTCGTTCGCTATATTTTTACGGTTCTTACCCAAAGGGTGCTAACAATGAAGTATTAGTGTGCGTACTGTACTGACTGGCATGGCGGCGTTACGGGGCATAATTTGTTTATTAAAAATACTTACACTATTTTTACAGGGGCCCCTAATGCAATAGTGTAAAAAGTCTATATAAATTAAAATAAAAAAATTAAAATTACCTAAACTAAAAACTTAAATTACACAATAATATATAAAATTCGTCAATATACGATGTCAAATTATTTTACAACGTAATGTAACCTTCGTGCATTTTAGTGCTCGGCGTAAAGTGGTCGCTGCGAATGCATCACGCCCCGTAACACCGGTCAGTACCCGGATTTATATATAACTAGCGACCCGCCCCGGCTTCGCACGGGTGCAATGCTTATACTAAATATACTACAGAATCGGCCCCCCGGTCGGTACCGCCGCAACCGCTATGTCCCTGTATTTTAAGGCGCTACCCCGACCCAAATCAGCGCCACCACCTATTTTACCGTATTATTATGTTAAATGAAGGAATTTTAAAAAATCGATTGGCCAGTTTGTGCTTCCTATCATAATCTTTTTTTTAATGCCCCTGTTAAAGTTTTATTTTGTATAATTTATGCAGAGATGCGAAGTTGCTCTTTTTGCCCACCATGGTGGGAAAAATGAGCAACTTCGCATCTCTTCCTACACTATACAAACAAAAACATTTATAGAGGCATTAAAAAAAAGCTTATGATAGGAAGCACAAACTGGCCAATCGGTTTTTTGATTTTCCTTCGTTTAACGGAATAATAAGGTAAAATAGGTGGTGGCGCTGATTTGGGTCGGGGTAGCGCCTTAAATCTGTAATATCTTCGAAAATATTCATTCAAATTACATGCTGTAGAGAGCCATATTGATCTATATTAAATGCATAATGTATTTAAGGTATTTAATTGGATAAGGATTATTGCTGTATTGCTTAAAATCGCCTCGTAAATAAGCCATTATTTCTCGTAAAAAGTAAAGGATACAAAATGGTTATTGTGGGTTATCTCAAAGAAATAGACAGACATATACCATCGCGGACTTTTTTGTAGACCTTTTTAAATTGTACTATAATGTAGTACATTATTTTGATCTATCTCGTAGGCGTTTGCAATGTACCTAAGCGCAAAAAATGTGTTTATTTACGACATCACATTAGAAATCTCTAAAACAATCAGTGTTTCTCTACTATATTATGCATGTATTATACACAAAGCTTCCTCTTGAATCACTCTATCTATAAAAAAACCGCATCAAAATCCGTTACGCAGTTTTAAAGATCTAGCATACATAGGGACAGACAGACAGCGGGAGCGACTTTGTTTTATACTATGTAAAGAAGATAAAAACGAGACCCTATTACGAAGCATACGTCTGTCTGTCTGTCCGGCGGCTTCTATATTCGTGTCTGTCATAAGGTTACAGAATTCAAGGCGTTCGGTTAGGGGTGGGTATACTATGCTCCCAAAACTTTCCCCTGTAGGTGAAGTTAACGGCGCTCGAGTCCGTATGATTTCGCAGAAATTTTCGACTCCTACGTCACTTGACCTCGTGGTTTAGTTGGTTAGCACAATCCCGTACTGAGGGAAGGATGCCTGGTTCAAGTCCCATCAAAGTCAATTTTTTTCGATATTATTTGATTTCTATATGAGTGTGACATCAATTATGCATCAATGGAACCCTCATAATTCCGCCGTTAGATAAGGTCCCTAAAGTAAATAAATCAAACAATTTCTACAAACACCTATGTTAAAAGAACAAACATTATAACCAAGTAATTTCCACGACGTCGCTCGTCTATTAACCATCAACCTTGGCCCCGATTGGTAAGTAACTTAAGATGGTCGATATAATACGATTTCACTGTTTGAATATAAATTTAATCAAACTAACTATACAAAATAATACCTCAACTACATAGGTCCACTGCTGGACGCAGGCCTCCACCAGATAAGCCCCTTATTGGCTTTTATCTCATGGGGGTAATGCCCATAATCCCCACGCTGGGCATGCGGCTTAGGGATCGCAGTTCGGTAGAATTGTGCTGCAGAGGGCGCTACTGCCCGCCCCCGGTGGAAATCCCTTAGTCGCCTCTTACGACACCCGCGGGAAGAGTTGGGGTGGTGCAAATTCCACATACAATACAATAATGCTTTATTATTCACCAAATAATTTGATTGGAGGAGGAGGCCTATGTCAAAGGACAACCTGACTTACTAGATATTATGAAACTATAAGATAAATATTAGGAAAATTGTAAAAGTCAGAGATTAAAGGCTATTTTTATTTTATTTATTTATTTAATAATTTGATTGTTTTGAAAAAACTATACCGATTTCGAATCCCTTAGTTTTAAACAGTATTTTTTTAAGTCTAGCGGGATGAATAATAATCCCCCAGGAATAAAATTTTGTGGGACCACTTTTGTCCTCACCTCAAGAATTATCCATAGTATCCTATTAATAACAAAGCCGAAAGTTTGAAAGTGAAATTTTTGTTCCTAGGATCTCCAAAACTACTGATCAAGATGAAATTTGGCGTACATTTAGAACATAGCCTAACTTAGATAATAAGCTACTTATTATACCGAAAATACGCGTGCGAAGCCGCTGACAGAAGCTAGTAATCTATAAACGACGAAGAAAACGACGAACATACTCAAAAAAACATACATACACCCAAAAACAAACACACCCTCATACACATACACACACACATTGGCGACCTGTGATACATTCAATTTATATAGGTTATTTATTTATCTGTTTAGAAATCTATAACTAACTGTTGTACAAAATGTGTAATTCTTTATTATTATCTTTAACTTAAATTTAATTAGCGTTAAGGTATTTATGATTGATTTTATTGTAAGATTGGTGTAGCGAGTAGCGCTGCACTTATCACCCGGCACCGCTGAAAACCAGCGCTGCTATGGCCCTTGTGCCATAGCAGCACTAAGCTGAGCAGGTGACCTTTTTGTGTTTTATTAATTTTAATTTTATTAGTTATAAGTAATTTTATTATTTGTCACAAATAAAAACATTCTATTCTATTCTATAAAAAAAGAAACTAGAACCTTTTCCAAAGTCGGTTAAGAGAACAAACAGTATAAAACCAAGTAATTTCACCTCGTCGCTCGCCTATTAAGGGGGTACCTACCCTCAAAATGCTTATTTTCAACTCCGTCGGACCTCCATATCTTCCAAACTACTGAATATTTAACTTTGAAATTTATATATGGTAAAGTTCAGGACTTATTCTATCGATCATATGTTTCGAAAACACGATTCCATAAAATTTTCTCGATAGAAAAAAATCGCAAAGTTACCTCAAATTTTTTACTAAAACCCTAATTTCTCAATAAATACAGATGATACGATCTTGAGATTAAGCATAGTTATTGAGCTAAGTATAAAGAACATTTTATATGTTGCCTTTTTTTCAATTAACTATTCTAATGTTTGTGGGGAGCAAATAACTACTAAAAACTTGATTTTTGGGCTTACGCCGCTTTGCTCTGTCCCGCTCCTGTGAACGCGAAATCCTATGCCTATCCTCTTCACACAATAACGAGGTAGGGTACCGCCTTAAGTATTAACCGTAAACCTTGTCCGAGATTGGTGAAGTAGCGATGGTCGATATCATACGGTTTAACTGCTTGAATAAGAAATAAGTCACTATCAAATACTGGCTGTGTGGTGCCGGCTTAGAATTTGCACCACCTCAATTCTTCCCGCGAGTGTCGTAAGAGGCAACTAAGGGATATCCACCGGCGGCGGGCAGCAGCGATTTCTTCAGAACAATTCTACCACTGAACCGTATGCCCAGCGTGGGGATTATGGGCATTACCCCCCATATGATGAAAGCCGATAAGGCTCTTATCAGGAGGTGACTTGCGTCCAGCCGTGGACCGGTTTAGACTTTATTGTAAGTAACTATAAAAGAAAAAATTCTTTTTTAATAAAAATATTAATAAAAATAAAGAGACATTTTATAAGACAAGTACAATGGGCGGCCTTATCGTTTTGTAACGATCTCTTTCAGGTAACCTTTGGATGAAAGAATTATGTGAATTTAATAGAGGCAAAGTAACTAGTTATAGTGTGATTAAGACAGTAAAGAATGTCTTTTTAACTGTAGGTTACTCAGACAGGGTGCCACGTAATAGGTGTATTTATTTACTAAGCCGAAAGGGGAAAAGGGAAATTTTGGATCCCAAGACGTAGGTAAGCTTTTGTTTTACGACTTAATAAATAAATATAGAATAGCATATAGCATTTATTTCATTATTATTTCGAAATAAGTAAATCTACGTAATTCGAAATTACGTAGAATTACTTACGAGTATTTAATTCTAAATTTTGCGGCTAAATACTGATTTTCGTATGTTTGAGGAAGTAATTATTAAATATTTTATATCAAAATATTTGTTTCCCTAATTTTTTACCTGTAAAATGAATGATAAATAGGTACGGCAAGAGTACGTTTAAAAGAACATAAAAATTAAGAATAATATGTCTACCACACTTCTTTCAATCTTTATTCCCTTTAGACCTTACAGGACTCTTGAACACGTCACAAAATTCAAATTACATAGGTAAGTAAAACTTGAAAATAATATGAATACCTACTTTAATTTTTGTTAACTTTATTATTTTAAAGATAAAGAAGCGAACAAGAAACCTTTACCTTGTTATGTTTTTAGTTTTCAAGTGGAAATCAAACTAGTCCCAAGCTTTCTTAGCTTATCCTCTAGAATAATAAGATATTTTGTAGTAAGATTTTTAAAAATTGACAATTCTCACTCTATCGGTACGTACATTCCGTGGCACCTTGGACAGTGATTCTGATCTCTAGGTACTTAACGTCAATCTGACGAGGTCAATGACCAGTAAATTCTTAAAACTACCTTTGAACGCGACTTTGTTCGCTTCTGTCGTTCTTGAAGGACTCAAAAGTTTTGTCCACTACTACTATTACAAAACAGAGACGGCTCGAAGAGGAAGAGGGGAGGAACGCCCTGCCCAGTAGTGGGACAGTTATGGCTTTAAAAAATTGCTAGATTGTCTCTACAGCGATTAGCAGAGATAATCCTATGTAATGCATTGTATTAAGTATATCAGTCCCCAAGTACCCATAACACAAGCTCTGCTTAGCTTATGATGCTGTGTGGATTATCCAGCATTTTTTGACGTGATAACGTCTTATAATTCGATAGAGCCGGCTGCACGCACGAAAAAACATGACGTCATGCGGCGTTACCTCGCTCTGAGGCGTTCCATGTAAGGCTTGAAGTGCAAGCGAGAGCGCTCGACATCCGTCTCTCTCCTACTTGAGTGAGCGATGCGTCTGCGTGGACAGCTGCTATAGGACTATAGTACATTTACATGTTTTGATCGAGTATCAAATGCTACCATTCCATCAGTATTTTCTTAAGACGTTGTCACGTTCAACTATCGTCAGTAAACCGACTTTACAGACAACCAATTTTTTTTATTAATATAGGTTGATGATGAGGAATAGAAGTGACAATGTCAAAACAACGAAATTAATCTGGAATACATGGTCACATGACGTTATCTTAACAGCATGCTATTGTTTATTTGAGTCTCTGTGCAATCTGGTCTTGACAGTCAGTCAGTGTACATTTCTTTTGTTATGTAGAAGGTAGTTAAATAGCTAACAAAGCTACACTGCTCGTAGCAAATTTTGAAGTTTAGCCAAGTCATCGTGATATCATAAGAATGAACACTATCATCCGCAATATAATTTTTAAATAAATCTTTTTAATAAATTAGGCCGGCTACAGACGGTGACTAACCAACCAAGAAATAACAAAATTTATCATCATCATCATCATCATCAGCCTATATTAGTCCACAGCTGGACATAGCCCCTAAAAAATTTATAGTTCTGTCTAATCAAAATTTTTGAATTAATTAATTTTATACCTATCTTTTATTTACAGCGTGGCAATGCAGCCAGCGTCTTGGGGACGCTTCCGACTGGTGTTGATTATGGATCAGTTGAGCTATCTGTAGACTGTTTGCAACAGTCTGCAGTTAGCTCAATTGTTTCCTAAATAATACAGTACAAAACTATTAAATAAAAGCTTGTGATAGGTATCGTCTACGCGCGGTCCGATTTTTTGATAATTCCTTTGTATAACGTAAATTTTAAAATTAAATATGTAGTGGCGCCACTATCCACCCTACTATGCGCCTTAATAGAATTAAAATTACACTTCAGAGATCATTCAACGATTCTTCAAAGATCCCCAAATAGAAAATGTTGTAGGTACGTTAGTTACAAAGAAGTTTTTATATAGCAAACAATATGAATTATACTTCGTACTTCGTGTGACAGGCAGGACCCAAGCTAAATAATCTAAACTGATAAAATTCTTTTACAATGATCAAGCCAAAACCCACTGGAGCGAGATTCAAACAATAAACAAGCGATCGATCTCGTCAGGGAGATGATTCAGCCGGTTCGGTAATAAATCGTTTTGAGAATATAATGCGGATAAATTAAGGATGTCATGTCTGAACGCACGCGATACGGCAAAAAGTGTTGCCAAGTTTATAATAAATAGATAAATAATAAATACAGTTTGTTTCTGATCTGAGCTTTATCTCGCCTGGTTTTGTTGTATGGTTAGTGATTATATCGGGTATTTATCGCGTACCTGCGTAGCGATCGTGGTCACGGCCGATCGCTACGTAGGGGAGAGAAATAAAACAAAAGGTACGCGATAAATACCCGATATAATCACTAACTATGTTAACAAATCGCGAAAGTTTAAAAGTTTTGTTGTATCGTGTTCTGATTATTCTAGAACAAGGAATATTACAATAACACAACATATTTTCTAAAATAATATCGGTAAGAGTAAAAAAATAACTATATTTAGAAGAAGGCATCGATCGCTAACGAGCGAGATGATTTAGCCGGTTTGGTACACAAAAAAAAATACCAAAAAAGAGAGACTGTGTTTTACAGCAGCAAAAAGGTCTCGGCTCAGCATAAATGCCTTACCACTCAGGAGTAGAAAGGCGCTGATATTCTGCCGAAACCATTACAAGTCACAAGACCCTGTGAGGCTTACGGTTAGAGTAAGTATAGTGCTGTGTGTTTGATAGATGTCATGTTTGAACGCATGCGATAAAGCAAAGTGTTGCCAAGTTCGTTTCCGAGTCTCTTTATCTCACCACTTCGCCAGATTTTATTGTGAATTTGTGGCGCTGTCCTGATATTTTAAGAAAATTAAAAATTTCAAGGATTCAACTTTTGTGAGTCGGCCGTTTTTTTTCGATAACTTAGGCTTAAGTAAATTCTATTTCCAGCGGAAGATTTCGCAAGTGTACCCGTAGGCTCGGCAAACAGGTGCAGAAGGAAAACACAGTGGTAGGTTTAGCTGGTCCAGCATAACCGTTATTTCGCCCCTTACGAAAGAATGGAATCCAAGGGGATTCCCCCACTTAAAAAAAGGCTTAAATTATATTTGCACAAGTTCTTGGTTAGCTAAGTCATTTTATAGATGTTACATTTTGTAAGTTCGTTGTTATTAATTTCGGGAAGTACCTACTGGAAGGATTCTGAACTTGCATATAAGCTACCCGAAAGGTTAGCATGTGGGCGAAGTCGCAGGCACAGTCTTGTACATATAAAAGAACAACCAAATCAAAAATACAATCAGAAGAAGCATAAAAACGTCACACCATCAAATAAAACCCACATCAAACATTAACAAGAATATTTAAAACTACAAACTGCGTCATTAATCCCTATACTCGGTTTTAGAATCAAACATCGTTTTTGTTCACAAGTCATTGTTGACAATTTGTTACCTTGCTGCCTGAAATTTTCATTCTCATGAATGAAAATTTAGTAAAAACTGCTTACAATAACAGACAGTAACAACAACTTCAACAACGTATAACTGCACACGCGCAGCGAAAATGGTGCACATTCGAGTTCGATAACGGAAGACTAATATGTTGAACGAAAGTAGACAAAACTAAAAAAAAGTGTACTTCTGCGATTTGTTCCGATGATACCAGTCTCGTTAAATATTTTCCACCGATATTTCTTCGGTTTTGTAATCCTTTGTTGGCAAGAAATAACTTGTATTCTAGAACCGAGCTCATTTACCACAGTCAACAAAAACCAGCCTCTGGCAACACCAATACCAACCTCAGGAATGTTATGCGACTAATTTGAAATGACCCTACATGGGGATAAAGACTGTAATGTAAGGATACCTCTGCATGCGTTCACTTAACGATTATTGACCTCGTTCTTGTTCGAAACAATGATGGCAATCTTAGGATATAATAAATGATATTGCACATCGGATGGCAAAACAATGTAAGTGTCTAATGTAGGTATTTTTCGTATGCATTACTTTGCTCTCTTAATGTTTGTTGTTGTTTGAAGTGCCAAAAAATTAATTTTCAGTTTTATTAAATTTAAAATTGCGGGATAAATTATGCTGAGAAAAGTTGTTGTTAGGTTGAAAACTAGTTTTTATTTAGGAAAAGCAAAAGGTTTCATACTCTCTGTATGTGAGGTGAGAGAGCATTTAATTTACGCAAATGTGAATAAAATACATTGTAGAATACAAGATAATCTTATAATATTATGAAAGGTCAGTTACATAATCATTTAATAATAAATGATATTACATGATTCATAATCATTACTTATCTTTGTTTAAGTCTACATAATAATGATGTAATTATGAATGAAAGATAACAAAATACCTGCAAAAGTTTGTTCTATTTATGTAAACAGTCTCTTATCATTGTATTGTACACAAACACACTGGTGTTTAATCATAATGATCCAATAGCATAGCTTGGCTATAATTCAAGATTCATAGATAATGCGTTTATAATACGGCAAAGTCGGTACTTTATCGCTATCTTTTTCTTCGAGAACGCAGAATTATCGCCAAATTTTGAATCTGACTGAACCGTACATTCAGAATTATAAGACGTTGTCACGTCAAAAACATGACGTCATGCGGCGTAACCTCACTATGACGTCATGCGGCGTTACCTCGCTCTGAGGCGTTCCATGTAAGGCTTGAAGTGCAAGCGAGAGCGCTCGACATCCGTCTCTCTCCTACTTGAGTGAGCGATGCGTCTGCGTGGACAGCTGCTATACTATAGTACATTTACATGTTTTGATCGAGTATCAAATGCTACCATTCCATCAGTATTTTCTTAAGACGTTGTCACGTTCAACTATCGTCAGTAAACCGACTTTACAGACAACCAATTTTTTTGAATATTTGAGTCAACGTCGTTTGTAACGCCGACAGTTCATCGCCCGTTTCTTTTTAAACTTGGCTGACACAGTATCGGGTGTCACGGTACTCAATAGGTAGAAGGTAGGTATGATTCAAGTCTAACGTTTAAATAAGGTCTCCTCTAGACAACCTTGGAGAGAAACTCAAGTAGGTACCTACACCTAAATAGCTACTTACCTACCGACTTTATGCTAGTAACTTTAGGACTCCAGAAAACATTATCCTGGACTTCTTTTCGATATTTCTAGATGATTTAGGTAGAGCTGTTTATAATTACGATATTTAACTATTTTTCAAAGATAAAAATAGAAACCTAGAGGCAGGGACCCGAGAAGTTTTAGAATTTTGTATACATGGTCAAGATACATTTTGTGACCACATTGTATAAAAGGCATAAATTATATTTCGTCAGTATTTCGGGAACTGGCCTTTAAAGTCACGTGATTTGAAATAACAAAAGGAAATATTTAATTATGTGAGTACAAATTTATTTTAAGTATTTAGTTCCACGAAAATAAACTAAGTTCCAATTCTAACAGCCAGCTATAAATCTGTATTGATCAATATGGAATAATAAAGCATGCCTTCAATACAAAACGCGACCTGGTTAGCTTGTGTCGCCTTGTCGGTACAGTCAGCTCCATGTCGCTTACCATACTATGTTTTTTTAATCCATACTACGTTAATTTAGATCATGTTTTAAAATGCCCAGTAGTATAATTTTTTGAACGAAAGCTATCGACATAGCTCATAGAATTAGCAAGCTGAAGTGGCAGTGGGCCGGCCATATCTCGCGAAGAACCGACAACCGCTGGGGTAAACGTGTTCTTGAGTGGAGACCACGACTCGGCAAACGTAGTGTAGGACGCCCTCCGGCCAGGTGGGGTGACGATCTGCGAAAGACTGCAGGCAGATGCTGGATTCGGCAAGCTGAAGACAGGGCGCTATGGCGCTCATTAGGGGAGGCCTATGTCTAGTGGACTAATATAGGCTGATGATAATGATGATGATAATTTTTTGCACAATGTTAGGATAGAGAACCTCCTGGCACCGAATGGTGGCCTAGAGATCCGACGGCCTCGATGCAGACCACCTTCCCGATGGTCATACGACATTGTGGGGACACGAAGGAAGCACCATGTCCGACTGGCACAAGACTGCCAGGGATTCCGTATTGCCGAGATAAGGAAGAGGCTTATAGTCTTCCTTATCTCGGCATCCCTAGCAATGGGTGTTACCAGCTGGTAAGATAGATAATGTTGGGTCATATCTGAGCTCTTTCTAAGAGCGGTTTGATCTCACGGTGATTTTATTGTTATGATTGTAATTTCTTTTTTTTTTAACTCTCTAAGAACGTAAAAACCTTTAGCCCTGTCTAATCAAGAGACGCGGGCTAAATGGAGAAAATATAAAAATATACTTATTTTTATATAAAAACGTATGCTAATCTTAAGATTCTTAAGACCAGTAACAACCAAAAAGGTAAGACAGGAGTGAGGTTACGTCAGGTTTTTAAAATAATAATGCAAGTAAGGTTTCGAAGATAAAATAATAATGCAAGTTAGATTTTGAAAACGAAATATTAATGCAAAGTTGTACTGATCTCGCTGACCGACTGTACTTTGTAATCAGCGACCTTGAGTTTTGTTTTAAATGAATTAACAATAGACTTACCTCATTCTTATTGCTGCGACGAATTAATTTTACGAAAACATAAATATAAATTATGATTCAACATAGTCTTGCACAGGTAGTTTAGATGAACAGTTAGGTATTTATATAGTACCTACTCAAGCCATTTTCAAGAAGTAATGTTTGTGAACAGCTCACATCAGTAAAAAAAAATCTTTATTAAGACAACCTTTGTCTATTTAAAAAAATTCAAAATTGTCGTTTAGGCGTCACGTTGAGTTATAGATATAAACAATCAACAATAAGAAAGTGATTTTAAGTAATTTTAAGTATGGAGGTCATGTTGACGAACATTGTATCTCGAGTTTGGTCGGAGTATAGATAGTTTTAGTAGGTACCTAAGAGCTAGTTTACAACGAAAGTAGGAACATAGGTAGGTACCTATCTATAGTAGACTTGGTTGGGAAGAATCTACTTATAAGGTTTTGGTAAGGTAGCTTAGCATAACATCATAGCTAAAGAAAGATACCCATAGCTAAAGACAAACTTTGAAAGACATTAAGTAACTTTCACTATTATATATTATTATTTATTAAGATTTGAAGCCAACTGTTGGTAAATTAATATAGCCGTGGTGCTACGTGAAATTGCATTGTAAGTATTCGGTATTATTTGTTACCGACTTATTAACAGAGAAAATTACTATCAAAGAATAGAAATCAATTAAAAGTAATAGGTATTTACAATTGAAACTATCAATTGTAAATATTAACTATATAGATATACAAACTTCCGACTGGTGTTGATATGGATCAGTTGAGCTATCTGTAGACTGTTTGCAACAGTCGGCAGTTAGCTCAATTGTTTCAATTGTAAATACTAGTATAATTTTCTTTGTGAATAAATGTCTGACTATATAGATTGTTGCAAACAATCTAGAGATAGGTCAACTGATCCATAGATATAATTAATTTTAAATTAGAATTTAAAGCAGGTTGGTATAATTTTTGACACCCAGAAAACTAAACTGTGTAACTCGAGTTATCGAAATTTTCAACTTTCATAGTCAATAATATTTCATTCACTGTAAATTTATTTGTTTTGATCAGCACGCGTTTTTCGACTTTTGCTTTGTATAATTCAATATTATTAGGTAATTTTATAAAACTAAATTATGATTAGCGTTTTTTACGATTTTGCAATTTAATGTAGCTACAAATATTTTAAGGGCTAACTTCAACGAAATACTAAAAGGTCCTATCTCACATTTTCGCATAAATGCAAACCTTGTTCTATTTAGGTATGAGAACATAGGTATGCGTAAATATGTATGTAAGATTGATGTGATGACATAAATAATGTATTGTTGGCACATAGAAACAGAAGCGTAGCATTGTTTGCGTCAGTCAGTGAAGAAGCCACTTTCTCTAATAATCACCTACTTAAAGCGATAATTGTCGACTAAAAACTTCGTGTTAACATACACACGCATTTTAAATGCACTATTATTACGAAATATCAACAACAATCGTTAAGTCAAGTCATTTATAGGTTTCGTAAGCGTATTTTCATCGTATAAATGTCATTTAACAGTTATGAAGGTAACAGAAGTAAGAGAATATACTAAATGGATTAAAAAGGCTAATGCCGATGCTTTGAGGTCACTATAAAGTATATCGGAACAGAAACCATAGCGTGATTTACCAACTGCATTTAGTAAAAGCTGCACCTGGCCGACACTATTTATAGAAGCGTTTCCCCACTCAATATTATAGCCTTGTTTAGCATGTAAATAACTTATGGCTAATAAAAAATGGTTTAGTTTCTTACCTGAGTGAACTGCCAGCAATTTTGGGCCACTTTACAGTCCAAACGGTATAGTTTCAAGCACAAATCGTCCGTAAATCAACACAAACGCGAGATACAGCTCTCAGAGCCACTTCGCCACTAAAATTATTGATTCCGTAGCGTTACAAAACAACAAAAGATATAAAACGGGCCGGCCGCACACCCCCGCGCGACCGAATCGATCAGAATGATAATTGTCACACAAAGACTAGTCACTACTCACCTAGACATTCAATGCACACACACATAAAACAACAACACTAACCAACAACACTAAAAACACTTCACAGCACTGTAGGTTCTAGTATTTAGTTTCTGTATTGTTTTTGGTGGCACTAATTAGGTATTAGTGCGAATTATAAGCGATTTATGTAGGAGACGCGAGCGATTCGACGACCGCTGGCAAGATGGCTCCGTGTGTGCGCGGCGACCGGTCCCCACTCCCCGCGCGTACGTGCAATGAAAGATAGGCGGCCGGTGTGCAAGGTATGCGGTCGCGAGACCGCGGCGGGGATATCTGATGCTTAGAGCAACGGTTCTAGCTTAACTTTTTATAAAGAAATCTTTGTGGTATAGAGTTGTGACTATAATAGTCACAACTCTAATAAGTCACAAATTCTCTTTATATCCATAGGTTTGCTGTAAGAAAACTCTTTTAGGGTTAAGCTCGCCTTTGTACATGTCCAGTATTTTTGTTAACTTTTATGTATGAAATAACTTGTGTGTGCAATAAAGAATTTAAGAAATTTAAGAAAACTCTATACCACAAAGATTTCAGACAAAGAAATCTTTGTGGTATAGAGTTATGACTATAATAGTCAAAAACTCTATACCACAAAGATTTCTTTATCAAAAGTTAAGCTAGATCAATGCTAGAACAATGTGACATAAATTGGATCTTCAACGAAATACTAAAAGTACCACAAAGATTTCAGATTTCAGAGAGAGAAGATTTCAGATAAAGAAATCTTTGTGGTATAGAGTTGAGACTATAATAGTCAAAAACTCTATACTTACCACAAAGATTTCTTTATCAAAAGTTATGCAAGACCAATGCTAGATCAATGTGACATAAATTGGATACGTATACCTAATAATATTATTATTATATCCAATTTATGTCGCATTATTGACATAACGTGATAAATTAGGTAATAATAAGATTATTATTTTAATTAAGTGATCATCTTTTTATATTGCTACAAGATTAGCAATTTTAAATCATTTTTAAAAATATTGTTTAAGTTAGAAGCTAATTCCTATTTAGTAATGCAGAAATATTTCTAAACTAAAATAATTCGGTTATATTAAAATAGCAAGCTATATAAAAAGATTTGTTGATTACTTTACGTATAATTTACGAGACTTGAACTGAACCCTATCGCCGCTGTTCTTTCTGTACATAATTTACATAGCACAAAATCTTAATTTTGTGTTGATTCAATACAAAGAAGTCGAATATTTATTAGTGTTAGTCCACAACATATATTTTTAAAAGAATGTTCAAAAACAAAATTTTACAAGACCTGTCGATACAGTCCGATGATTTATGTGCGACATATCTCGGGACATATCGCGAGATCTTTCCACCCGCTTAAAACGGCCGCAGTTCTTTCCCTTCACACCGCTTTGCCCGTGCGGAGATCCCCCCCGCAACCCCCGCGCCCTGTCCTCTGCCTACCGACCTCTTATATACTGCTCTCTTTACAACAGAAAAAACACCAATTTCCCAAATTCCCGATGCGGGGAGCGCTCTCTCGCTCGCGGCCGAGCTAAGATGGCCGACGGCTTCCATTTTGATTGCAGATTACAACTCGTCGCGTCCCCGACCGCTCAAAGCCTAACCGATGCGTCGTCCTGTCATTATGATACGCATCATACACATATCGCACACGTTTTTAGGCTAATTTTTAACGTTCTATGCGACGGTAGCGTCCTTTTGGGCGTAACGCTATCGGAATCGGCTATTCGGAGGTTTAGGATCCGGTTATTGTATTGATTGAGAGTGCGGCCAGAGCGGGGTTGAAAGAAAGTCCACCGGGGCCGGTATAAATGGCCGTGTTAAAATGTAGCCGCGCTAAGCCGATGGTTTTGTCTCTTTCGCCTCTGCGTCTACCTGAGGGCAAGCTTGTACACCTCTTTGTGCGCTGAATAGTGTATCAAACGACTCGGGACGGAAACATGAGCGAAATAGCGAGCTTAATGCGTTAAACAAACATATTTGCAATTTAAATTTTGCAACGGCCCTCCATGTTATGAAATTTGTTGATAATTCACTTGCAATGAGCTTTTTGGCGTTAAATAGATAGAAAATTCTATATTGCACATTAAACGAAACAATTAAGCGTTCAGTTTTTATATATTTTCCATATTAAAAGTATCATTTTTGAGGATTTACTATAATTATGAGATCTCATTTACAAAAATCTTATTGTGTCACATAAATAACATGCGTTAGGTGATAACAATTTCAAAACAAGCTTAAAGCAGCTATTTTAGCAAAGTTTCCGAGTAACCGTTAAACTTTCTCTAACCGATTCATTTGATACTAAGTGTAAGCATCAGCTCAGCTCATTCTATATTACAAATTTTAATTTAACTTAATAAAACATACTCGTACTTAATAAATAAGTTGAGTCCGTTCAAGCCAAAATTTTCGAAAACTTTTCAACCAATTATTTATGATCTTTAACAGTTAAGTTAGTAGTATACTATGCCACCAAGTAACGTTGACTTATTGATTCTATTTTTAAACTCTTCAATTACGATGAGTTAAACCGATAAGTTAGTGACATTGTTAAAGGAAACGTCTAGAAATTATCAGACATTGCGAAACAAAGAGATGTCAATTGAAAACAGTCGCATACCCAGAACTTATCGTGACATAAATGAAGTAGGTATGTAATGTAGAAACAAGTGTTGAGAATCTTCACGGTTTGCTTGTCAACGATTTGCTAAAAGTACAGCTAAAAGAAACGATAAGCAAATATTTAAATGAATACATAACGGCATTATTTTAAAATGATAGAAGGAATGTCTCATGTTTCACAGAAAAAGACAGTGCTGGTCTTGAAATAGTGATAATAATTTATACCAAAAATTGGTTGCCTGTAAAGTCGGTATACGGGCGAAAGTTTTACGTGACAACGACTTTGAGTGGTAACTGAAGAAACTGCGTTACGCTCCGCGTGAGCGGAGCGTAACGCAGTTTCTTGAAGTGTCACCCGGCAAACCAATTTATAAGACGTTGTCACGTCAAAAATGAATAATAATGTTTATACTACACCTGCTCGGAAAGTTGCCTATTCCTTTTCCATTTATAGAATAGAAAGTATGTATTTGCAGGCCTATAGGAAACCGGGAGGAAAAACTCTATGGAATTTCATTTCTCACGTGTTTTAGCGGGAGGAAAAAGTGTATGGAAATCCATTTCTAACGTGTTATTTTTTTTTAATTTCCTAAAAGATCGGCCGGTAGCTATGGTTATTTTAGTTCGGTCAAACGACAAAAAGTTTTTACTCCAAGTCCATTAGGCCTCCTCCGATTTCCGAACAATATTTTGAAAAAAGAACCCAAAGGCTGGCGCGGTCAATGAGGTTTTACCAACATCATTGGGCGCGATTTCAATTAATAATTAATTTTGCTTTTTATTTTCCTCGAAGGTGTAGTATAAAGCACTATTTATCACTCGGCAGAAAGTGCGATTCCTACCTCGTGTGTTTAAGGCCCTCGGCTGCGCCTCGGGCCCAAAACGACACACTCGGTAGGAATTGATCACTTTCTTGCCTTGGTGTAAAATGTACTATTCTAAAATAGACAACTATTTAAGGAAAATTCTAACTGAAAACTGAAGCTTATTGTAAGGCTATGTAGAATTTGAAACTGATTTGAATATTTTATTAAATTATACAACCACTTGTTGAGCGCAAAATGTAAAAACACACGCTCATTAAGTAATAAGATTCATTAGATTTCTCTAACCGGTTATGATTGTGGCAGTAATTTATATTTCGAACGCGTTACAACGCGGACGAAATAATATTAATTAGCGGAAATTAAATGACAAATTTATTAAAAACGGGTTGGGACAGCTTTGCATTTTAAGCCGATTCGACTTATTTGGATTTTGAATTTGACTTTCCTGCGCAATCTTTTTCAATACAAGTGATTGTATTAAATTTATTAAACTACAGCAATTATATTTTTGGAGAATTTGTCACCTCAACAGAAGTTAATAAGGCATCCTACTTTTACTTTATAAGATTTTTACGGCTTTAGCACTGAATTACTTTAATTCAGTGCTAAAGCCGTAAAAATCTTAAATTCATAACCACAGTAAAATTACTGTAACAAGAGATATGTATATTAGCAATTATAATACGAAACAAAGCACACTTAGTTATTTCTATTGCCGTAGACAAAATCATAGACAAATTCCAGCGTAGGCGTCTCAGATTGTGAATACTGGAAAATATCATAAAAGGAGAACAGAACGATATATTTTATCGATGGTATTGACGATTCGCTTGTAATGGTGAACGGTCACCATAGCCGAGGTCATTGCTCCCGGCGAGGTGGTCCGACCAGCGATACACGAGCTCCGAGAGTTCTCACTTGCGCTTACGTTGTAGGAAGCGGAAGGTACATTGCCGTGGGTGCAGGGGTCAGATGAAGCTGGAGTAAGTTATGTTACACGCTTTTGAAGGCAGTTGACATGGTATGAAGATGTTTTGTGTGTTTGGTAAATTGGTATAAGTTTATTTTATAGTTGCACAATTTGTACATCATTATAATTGAAACATAGTACCTAGTTGAAATTTCATTTTGAAAATATAAAATATTGGTAGTGTTGGAAAAATGTAGAATACTGGTTTTAAATTATGATTTGCGTAAGATTATCCTACGCTAATACACATTAATAGAACCTAAATCAATAAAGTACTTACATATTTGTGAAAGTATAGAAACAGCCATACAACCAAGCAAACAACTATTGTGTACTTAAGGCGAATAGTAGGGTGGGTAGTGGCGCCACTACATATTTAATTTTATAATTACGTTATACAAAGGAATTATCAAAATATCGGACCGCGCGTAGACGATATCTATCATAAGCTTTTTTTAAATGTATCTTTAATAGTTTTGTACTGTATTATTTAGGCAGATATTTGTTTCAAGAGTTTAGTTCCTATTGGTGGCCACCAAGCTCTCCGAACAAGGTTTTTGATTAACACAAAACAAAACTATTATAGATACATTTAAAAAAAGCTTATGATAGATATCGTCTACGCGCAGTCCGATTTTTTGATAATTCCTTTGTTTAACGTATTATAAAATTAAATATGTAGTGGCGCCACTATCCACCCTACTATTCGCCTTAAAGGTAGGATATTTAAATATGTACGAAAATGAAAATACGAACGAAGTTGTGAATAAAAGCAAGTTCTCGGAATGTTACACAAGCAAATAAAACATTAAAAGGCGTGTACAGGCACATCACTCAAGGCATTAATGGCGGCAATGTGCTCATTTTAGAAATGCTATAAAAGTAATATAAACACATCGATGAGAATTACGCCATATGATTGGACTAGATCTATCACGAATATTATATAGGTAGTATACGTAAGTATGACGCTATTATGGTATTTTTGATTCTTTGCGGGGGATGTTGATTTCAAGATATTCTGAACTTCCTGTGTACAATACAGATTAAGAACTAAAGCCTTGATATTATCGTATTTCTTGCATACTTTATGTTATGCCCTAATCTCGGTCGTTTTCAATAGACAAAATAAGTGTATGTTTGAAAAAGCACACAGCGCTTATAAACGTGTTTAAATTAATGTTTAATATCATCTAGGATGAATGCTAGATTTGTATTACTTTTATTAGTTAAATAAATGAAAATCTTTTAAAATTAAATTAAAATTAATAGATAAAATATGGCCTATTTTCGTTCCTAATTTAATTTATCTGTAGTTTTGTTTCGTATATCGTCAATATTAGGCTGTAGGCAACCAAATCAAAAGCTATACTCAAGCCATTTTCAAGTTTGTAAACAACTCACAACACAAAAATCCAAAATCTCTTTTTGGCGTCTAGTTTGACAAATAATTGTCAGCGTTATACATTGTAGGAAAGAGCTCAACTTGACAAGTAGGTAGGTATTGTAATTCTGACAAAAAAAGTTGTTTTAGCTTTAACTAAACTGAAAAAAGACGCAGATGTTCTCCTGTGGCTCAGTGGTGCAACGGCGCGCCCCTACGGAACGCACCGCCGAGGCTAGGCAGTGAATGCGTTAAGTGATGTTTACAAAAATTGTATCTTGAGTTAGGCCGGCGAAGGTCCCGAGGGAGACCCAAGACACGATGGAAGGATGTAGTGTTAAAGGATATGAGAGAGTGTCAAGTTTCCGAAGACGACGTCGAGGATAGAGCGAAGTGGAGGCAATCTATAAGGAGAGCTGACCCCACCACCATATGGGATAACTACCTGGGAAGAGAGAGAGAGAGTATCTTGAGTTAAGCCGGAGTATAAATTGGACATTCGTTACCACCAGACGATTTCTCTAGCCAACGATAACGTATTTTGTTCGTGATGATGTTTTATTATTATAACCACTCTGAAAGTAACTGCTACAGTAATTTTTTGCACGACCATAAAGTTCTCGGCGAAAAATACATTAATACACAGCGCATGACTCACATTGTCTGGCATGCTAGGCTCAAAATCTAGCATGCTAGAGTGCTTTCAAATAAGACTGGATTTTTATTTAATTCAAGAACTTAAATGTTATGCCGGCGCCTCACATGGGCTATGTTGGCTCCAAGTTATACTGTTGGATCCAACACACCAATGTGAGGATCGATCTTGGAACATTATTGGATAAAAGCGGAACATTGCGTCCAATAGCCAATGTCAACCCGACTTGTGTCGGTTTTTTGTACAAGTTCAAAGGCGAGGGGAGTGAAGTGTGTAGGCGGGGGGGCAGCTTGGGTCCAACGTCAGTTCTCGATCCACACATTGGTTGCATCAGTACGCGCTCTACGACATGACTTGCTAGCAATAAATTTGATGAATAAATGATACCTGCTCGAACGTCCAGCCTTCCATACTCTTGGCATGAGTGTTTGCCCAATTATATTGGAGCTCATATGAGGCCGCAATCTTGGTTGCAATTATTGGCCATTCTATTCGTAGCCAGCGTTGGAACCAAGTCATAAGCCCATGTGAGGCGCCACCATAAGCGAGTAAGCGAATGAATTGATAATTGAATGCGATAAGTTTAGTTCGGCTAAGTCGCTGCGTATGACATTAAGTTGTTTTACGACTGTTTGACGCCTTCAATCTATACTATCTTACTATATATAATTCTTCTGTGAGTGTGTATGTCACTGAACTTCTCTCAAACGACTGGACCGATTTTGATGAAATTTTTTGTGTGTGTTCAAGGGGATCTGGGAATGGTTTAGATTCACAATTTTTTTTATTCACAATATAAAAATATGAAGGTTTAAAAGGCGAGAGCGGTACGAAGTTCGCCAGGTCAACTAGTAATATTATAAAGAGGAAAGATTTGATTGTTTTCTTGTATTGAATAGGCTCCGAAACTACTGAACCGATTTGAAAAATTCTTTTACCATGGGCAATGGAAGCCCACATTATTTCTGATGAACATAGGCTACTTTTTACAGCGGGAAAATGCTTCATTCCTACGGGAAAGCGGGTAATAGGACAACGGGTAGTAAGAATGCAGCTAGTAATAAGATAAAAAAGGTGGTGGCGCTGATTTGGGTCGGGTAGCAGATCATTGGCAATTTCAAATTTATTAGACAGTAACTGTGTTAGTAGGTTCCCTCCTCAGCACATATATGTGTGTACAACCACAACTGAACGTGCCTTTCCCAAACAAGTGGGTTTTGCCATAACCATGGTAAAATAAAACAAGGTATGCTACTCCGAGATCTTCCCAAGCCTACGTCACTGTCCACTTGCCACAAAAATGGGAGGTTACGTTCATTTGTCGGTGACTATCAAACTTTTATTGACGTCGGTGAATCACTCGCGTTGTTGATCGGATAAATCTTTTTAAATAAAATGGGCGGTTACTCTATCCGTAACTGTAAGTGTGAAAGGCGGTAAAATAAGGTTCCTTAAATTCCCGAAAAGAGAATCTGTGGCTGAAAAATGTTCCTGCGATTAGATTCATTTCATTTCAAGGGAAAAATTGATTTATCCATGTGCAGAGCTCATTAGCGTTGCTCAAGTTATGGAAACTAAGTTTTAAGAATTTAATGGAAAACCTAAAACCTAGATCTAGATCTCGAATCTCCCAAAACTAAAAAGTTTGAAAACCATCGTAGCGAATATGACGTAAGCTTGGGAAAACCCACGTGACCGTTGTTTCTCGGAATAGCATACCTTGTATTAATATACCATGGCCATAACCACCTTCACCACACTTGGCAGGGGTATTGCTGATGGTAGTTCAAGTGTTAAAAAAACACAGAAGGAACTGTTAGTAGGTTAGGTACCCACAAAATGTTATACTATAGCTACTACTCGACTACTGAGCAACGGAAGTCGTTTAAACGCATTCAGTGCCCAGCCTCGGCGGTGCGACCCACGGGGCGCGCCCCGCCGCGACACGCTGGCGATACTGGGCATGTGCGTCATGGGCAATGGAAGTGTTAAAATGGATGGGCGAGCGACTTAATAAGGCAATTAATCAATAGATAGATAGATTATTTCTTTATTGCACCATCAATAAATAAAACAATTAAAGTATATCTAGTGTGGCACAATCGGCCGCCTTATTGCTAATAGCGATCTCTTCCAGGCAACCTTTGGATGGATAGGATCGGCACGTATTGAAGCTGACGGTGGCGTAATTGATGAAGTATTAAACACGAACAAGTAGGTACTTTATAAAACAGAAATGCAATAATTTTTAAAAAGAGAGCAGTAGGACACAGAAAATAGGAATAATTAACAAAATATAAAAAGAATATCAGGAAGACTTATCAGGAGTGGACAGATAGTGTTGATGAACCATACTTTTGAAGATAGCAAGGGATTTAGCTTGTCGGATAGAAACAGTAAGGGCGTTCCAGAGTCTGGCGACCTGCAACGTGAAGGAATCACCATAAAACTGGGAAGTGTGCGATGGAATGGATGGGAGAAACTCAAAGCGGTCTTTTAGATAAGATAGTCATTTCTTATTTATTAGTTAAGGCTGCTCCTCCCCGAACACTAGCGCCGCCACATATTTTATCTTATTATTACGTCGAAGAAAGGAAATTCCAAAAATTACGTTGGGCAATTTGTGAATCCTATCATAAGCTTTTTTTTAATGCATCTGTAATTTTTTAATTTTGTCTACTTTAAGCAGAGTTGCGAAGTTGCTGTTTTTGGCCACCATGGTGGCAAAAAAGAGCAACTTCGCATCTCTGCCTACACTATACAAACTAAAAAAATTATAGAGGCATTAACAAAATGCTTATGAAAGGTATCACAAATAGCCCAACGTAATTTTTGGAATTTCCTTTCTTCGACGTAATAATAAGATAAAATATGTGGCGGCGCTAGTGTTCGGGGAGGTAGAGCCTTAAACAGTGACAGTGCTTACAGTGAAATACCTAGTTCCTACAATACAGCTATTCTAATACTGAGCCATAGAAGCCGTTTTAGATCCACAATGAATGGACGGCGCGCAGTCAAGACGTACCTATCCGGGAATTTTGTTTTTAATACTCTAAACATTAGTGCATGAGAACGGTGGTCCCTAGATCCTACGAGAACGTCCTAAAGGGCCTAATTAATTAAAATCAAAATATTATAACAGCAGCGCCCCTGCAAAACAATTCTACCACCGAACTGCGATCCCCAACCCGCATGCCCAGCGTGGAGATTATGGGTATTACCCCCCATGTGATAAAAGCCAATAAGGCGCTTATCAAGGGGAGGCCTGCGTCCAGTAGTGGACCAATACACGCTGTTGAGGTGAGGTAAAGTATTATAGGTATTTATTACAGTATTAGTATGATACATGCAATGTTGCCACAACAGTGCTCCTCGACCACTAAACCATAGAAGCCGTCTTAGATCCACATAAGTCGTCTAACAGAGAAACTAATCAATAGCAAAGTATCATATTTATAAGACAGAGGCCACGGTTCTGTGAATACACAATACGGAGAGGTGAAATACGGCGTCCTCTATAAATATTGATTTTATGTGCGAGGGCGGCGGCTGGGTAGGGTTGCCACTTTTAAGTTATAGTGGGGTGGCAATAGTGACTTATCGTGCATAGTTGGGTGTTAGGAATCTATACATTTATTGTAAAGACGTTTGGTTTGGTAATTTCCGTAATTATTGGTCCGTTTCTAAAACTTCTTTCACTTATAGGTTTTGAACGCTATAGGCAATATTATATCCCGGTACTACGTGAGCGAAACCGGGGGCTGAAGTCGGTAAGGTATAAAGTATACTATTATAAGTAAGGACTGTGCAAAAAGATGTAGAAGTTGAAGACATTTTTCTACTGTTCATCTTAAATACTATCGGAAAGTTTTTAATACCGTTAACTCAAATTATTTTAATAACTTAAGACCTGGATCAATATTTGCATGCAGACATTAACCCCCGGCGAGAATCGAACCTTCTGAACTTTAGTCGGTATCTCACCCACTGCTCTAGAAAGGTCGTCTAAACGTAAAATTTTAGTAAATTAAATTAATGTGACAACCCTAAACCGCAGAGTTAAAGCTCCGGGGATGTCACACGTCTGAGGGGCAGTGAGATGTGAGAACGAGAGAGCGCTACCCACTGTACGAGCGAGGGAGACAACACTACGTTTGTAAGCCACGCTTCAACGCCACGTACTTAGGTAATTCTTTTTATTCAATAGGTATTTTGTTCCCGTTTGAAATGGATACAGAGTTTAATTACGATTTGGATTGATTCAGTTCATGTTTTGGGATTAAAAGATTTAGGTTTTGGTATTATGGGATAGTATAGTTGAAAATGCGGTTTTTGCATTTTCGCAGTTATGATGTTTTGGTTTTAAGAGGTCGAATTTTGGAAAAAGCGCAACAAATTAATTCTAAAAATTTTAATGGGTTTCATGTTATTTCATTGGCATCGATAAAATTTCAAGTAAAGTACCTATCACAAAGAATACTAAATAAATAAATAAATAATGCTGGATAAGATAATCCACATAGCACCATCTAGCCCCAAGCTAAGCAGAGTTTATTATATGAGCACTAGATGAATGATTTTTTAATGCAATACATTACTTAGATATATTTTTTTAATTATGAATCGAGAATATCCAGAACACCAGGAACAAATATTTGCAGATTGTAGAAACACTTGTCCTAAGGCGGGAATCGAACCCGCAACAGATCTTCGCCCACCGCGCCACAACGATCTTCGACTAAATAACCTTCTAGCCCAACGCAAATTTTAGGATTGTGATAGGTATTTATTTTAATGAATTTTGTGTAATGCCGGTAAGTATTTCGAGCTGAATTAATATGGTATGGATAGAAAGGCAATTAGACTTTGGCAAATGGCAAACACTATTTAAGTATATTAAATAACTACCACAAGCAAGTAAAAAAAAAAACACTTTGCCCAGACAAGCTAGTTCTGTTTTGCTTTCAAATTACCATGCTGATCAAATTATTAATAAAATGTAGTAAACTATTGCCAATAATATTTAACCGCGATGGGCAAACGTAGTGTAGGACGCCTTCCAGCCAGGTGGGATGACGACCAAGACTGCAGGCAGATGCTGGATGCGGCAAGCTGAAGACAGGGCGCTATGGCGCTCATTAGGGGAGGCCTATGTCCAGCAGTGGACTAATATAGGCTGATGATAGTAATGAAACTCTTTAAAATCATAAATAACAGCTTCAACAATGCTACCTGGAGGCGTCTATCTTCTGCTCTATTTGCAGGTGAAGAACAGTGTTAGTGTTACTCAAATCAAATAGTATTTATTTCCATAAATACAATATTCCACTCGGTGTGGAGAAGCGACAAAGAAACCTTTAGCCTGTTAGTTGTTATTTTTCAAAAACCCAAGCTTTTATAACTTCTAGATAATCTGATATTTTTTGGTAAGCCTTTTTGCACAGCAAGGTGTTCACAATTTGTTTGAATTTATTTACTGATAAATTTTGCAACTCACTAGGAGTTTTGTTGTAGAAGTGACATTGCCCTTTAAAAGATAACTTAATTTTGTGTAGCCTAGTTGGGCACTAAATGTGGTAATCGGCCAACAAATAAACATAGATAAATCTGAATGGATATAGGCTTATCTACATAGCACTGGGTGACACTCATTAGGGTAAGCTTGTCATTTATTGTACTTAGATCATGGAATTTTGAAAGTGTCACCTCGGATGTGTTTGAGCATCTGCACACACACTTGTGCACTAACCTAGCCTACCTATGTCTTAATTTAGGATTTAAAACACCTTTATAGGTAGGTACATGCTTCTAACCGGAAAACATTTAACTATTTGGCAATAAACATTAAGTATCTACCTAATGTACTGTGCACTCCGTATAGTTTAGCCTATAAAACTACAGTGTCTAAAAGGGTGATGGTGATCAAAATTTCATGTAAGTTCCTACCTATCAGGACGAATTGTTTAGTCCTTTCCCGCCTTGCATTGGCATTTTCCGCTACTGACCTTACTCAATGAAATTACTTACTTGATTGTTGTGTCTAGAGCCAATTCAATGGTCCAAAATCAAATAAAACATTAATGTGGTCAATGGCACGTAAAACTATGATCTAGAAACTTACCAAGCTGCCGGAATGCGGTGTAGTCAGCTATATTGTTCTCTTGAGATAAATTACCGATGATTTTAGGTACAAGCACTTCCGTTTATTAGCTTATTCAACAATACTATTATTAGAAAGAAAGCGGCCGAAACGCGGTTAGGAAATAATCTTCCAAAACCGGAGGGAGAACGAAATTATCACGCAAATAAAGCAAGCTCAAGCTCTCGCAATCGCAATTTTTTTCCTGATTTTGTTTGTTATGATTTTGGTTTTGACGTTTTATATAATGACTGACAATGACTGTCTTTGATTCTGTCATAAATTTTGCTTTGCTAACATTCTTCTAACTATAGGAGTATTAAGAACCGGTAGTGACATCTATTGATAATGACCTTTAGCTTTTGTGCCTTTTAAAAACCAACTGTGGTTGGAGTTTCGCTATTCTACAACAGGTGGCAATACAATAACGAAATGTCACTAGTAGATGCAATTTGTCTCTAAATTTTGAAGGCAAACTATCTTTACTATCCCCTACTAGATGGCGGTATAAATGCTATTGGATAGCTTCTCAACAATAGATGGCGATTGAATAAAAGCAACCCACTTGCCAAGAGCTCGAAAAAAATATTGAAATTGAAACCAAGTAGCACGTTAATAAATAATATTACCGTGCAAGTAAGTATAGGAATTATTCTATTTTAACAGAAATAGAAGCATTTACCTAATAATCGTTCAACACCTCGTTCGCCTGTAGGTAGCTACTATAGACGTTGATAATCAAACTGATGCTAAGTTGAATAATATGAGAGTTGATTAGGTATTTTTAATTTTAAGTTGTTATTATGCTCGAAATTTAATTTATTTCTTTTTTCATGTTTTAACAGTTTATTCAAACAAATTGTCAAAACCTTGCTGTGCAAAAAGGCTTAAGGCGCTACCCCGACCCAAATCAGCGCCCCCACCTATTTTACCTTATTATTCTGTTAAACGAAGGAATTTTCAAAAATCGATTGGCCAGTTTGTGCTTCTTATCATAAGCTTTTTTTAATGCCCCTATAAAAAAACTATTTTGTATACTTTATGCAGAGATGCGAAGTTGCTCTTTTTGGCCACCATGGTGGGAAAAATGAGCAACTTTGCATCTCCTCCTACACTATACAAACAAAAACATTTATAGAGGCATTAAAAAAAAGCTTATGATAGGAAACACAAACTGGTCAATCGGTTTTTTGAATTTCCTTCGTTTAACGGAATAATAAGGTAAAATAGGTGGTGGCGCTAATTTGGGTCGGGGTAGCGCCTTAAGTAGGTAGGTATTATAAAATATCAGATTAACTAGAGGATAAAAAAGCTTGGGACGGGTTTTGCAGGTTTTGCTCCAACCCGAAAAATAACAAATAACAGGCTAAAGGTTTCTTTATTAAGTCTCTTTACTTAAGTCTACATAACGAAGCGACAGAAATCAAAAATATCACTTTATTTCCGTGTCAGTGTTTAGTTTTATATTTTGACCTTTTCTAAGTGTACATTTATTGTATTTATGGAAATAAAGAGTTTTTGATTTTGATTGTATGGTTTTCCTTAAGGCGAATAGTAGGGTGGATAGTGGCGCCACTACATATTTAATTTTATAATTACGTTATACAAAGGAATTATCAAGAAATCGAACCGCGCGTAGACGATATCTATCATAAGCTTTTTTTAAATGTATCTGTAATAGTTTTGTTTTGAGTTATTCAATCAAAAACCTTGTTTGGAGAGCTTGGTGGCCACCAATAGGAACTAAACTCTTGAAACAAGTATCTGCCTAAATAATACAGTTCAAAACTATTAAAGATACATTAAAAAAAAGCTTATGATAGATATCGTCTACGCGCGGTCCGATTTCTTGATAATTCCTTTGTATAACGTCATTATAAAATTAAATATGTAGTGGCGCCACTATCCACCCTACTATTCGCCTTAATGTGAAGTAGGTAAATGTATAGGTAGTAATAATTATTATTTTATAAGTTGTCAAGAAACGATTTAGGTACCTACCTTGCACAACACACTACAAGTACGTCTCTATTCTAGGATAGGTACCTACCTACTCCGTTATTTGCACGCACAAACTTGCGAATACGGTCATTGACCTATTACCGCCATCTATTGCCAAGAAGCGGAACTAAAATGACGTCACATTTTACTAGAACCCTAGAACCCGTCCGACCGAGTACCGTTGAGGGCAATGACCTGCGCAAGATTTGTTTATGCGCGATCTTCTGAGATTTTGTGAGATTTTTCCGGATTCACACACGAAATGGCGAAAATAAAAATTATACTTACCTACTACGTAACGCTGTATTACCTGAGGTTAATGAACTCTGAGATTTATTAAACAAAATGGTGGCAATAAAGATTTTATTGATCGTGAAGAGATCATCACTAGGACATGGCGAAAAAATATTCTTCCTAGCTAGAAGCATAGGTACGTTGGTACCTTCAATAGTAAGTATAGGCACCTACAAAATTGCATTAGGTAGGTACCTACCTATTCAATCTACGGTACCTAGGTAGATAGGTTTTAGATTATACCTACCTACCTACTTACCACGCGTTACTTTTGACAGCACGAGCATGGTAATATTATCCTATATAATATTACCGTGGCACGAGTCATATTTAGGTACCTAGCTATTGATATGTTTGGTGTGATCATGATGTCATAATGCTTTACTGATTTTTATGACAATCGATTTTGTATGGAAAAGTTGTAAGTACCTGGTTAATCGATTTCGTAGTAGGTAAGTACCTATTTTACAGCCGATTATACTTTATTTCTAAAATCCTAATATTTAAATGAATAAAATAATATTTTTTGTCGTTTTGTTCACTATAGGTACCTACTTACTAACTGCTGACTGCGGTATTACACTCGTTTTTCAGCGAAAAGTATCGAATACTGAAACAGTTACTTACTCTACACTTAAAGTTAAAGTTTTGATTTTTTTATTGAAAAATCAACTTAAAAAGAAAATTTCTTTTCAGTAAATTTTTCTCTAAAAAACACTCAAATAATAAATTATTTGATTTTAAAAAATTCTCTGAACGTCTGGTCGAAGCGACGCGTGACCCGCGAGCTGGTGAGTGCCTGGCGCATCAGCATTGCCATACCGCGTTGCAATGCAGCCAGCGCCTTGTCGATCAGTTGAGCTGCCTGTAGGTTGTTTGCAACAGTCTGCAGTTAGTTCAATTGTAAATACGTAAATAATTTTAGGTTTTCAAAAAACTATCTGAGCGTCTGGTCGCAGCGACGCGTGACCCGAGAGCTGGTGAATATCTGGCACAGCGCATCAGCATTGCCATACAGCGTGGCAATGCAGCCAGCGTCTTGGGGACGCTTCCGACTGGTGTTGATATGGATCAGTTGAGCTATCTGTAGACTGTTTGCAACAGTCGGCAGCTAGCTCAATTGTTTCAATTGTAAATACTAGTATGTAGTATAATTTTCTTTGTGAATAAATGTTTTTTCACGTAAATAATTTATTTTTATTAAGTAAGTATTTGATTGTTGTTGATCAACCAAAAATGGCCACAATTGGCTGACAATAGAAAGGAATGGAAGGTGGAAAGGGAGGCCTTTGCCCTGCAGTGGGATCATGTAGGCTCTTAATAATAATAATAATAATTTGATTGTAATTTTCTTTGTCAATGAAAGCCTCTTGAATTGACATAAAATTTATCAAGTACCTAATAGAAATAAATTAGAACTAGTATTTACAATGAAAACAATTGAGCTAACTGCAGACTGTTCCTGACTAATCTTCGTTATACCTACATGGGGTTTGATATTGCGACCGACATACATTTTTGGGGAATTGGGAGGGTCATGCTCAAATGCTCATGCATGGGCTACATTTCTCCGGTAGACTCAATGTCCTTAGTGTCACGGTTGCCGAGATAATGATTTTTTAAAGATTTTTTTGGAAAAAATAAACTAAACTCTCGCCTTTGAATTGTCATCTTATCTTTTGTTGGTGGTTGTAATGCCACAAAAATATAACCTGTGCGGTATTTTTCAATGTATACGTTTTCTAAACAAATTATTACTTGATAGAATTCACTTCAAAAGAAAAGGTTACGAACATTCAAAGTAAAAAATCTGCGTAAAGTTATAAATCATGACAACTTCCAAATTCATTAAAAATATAACAAAAAGTCAATTAAAAAATAATTTTATTTTAAAATTTCCTTCCTTCCTTTCCTTCCAACTATTATGCTAAATGATACAAGAAACTATATTTTATTAGGAAGAGAAAGTAATAATACAACAAACAAACTACATGAGAGCTAGGGTCATGATGATAAAGCTAAGACCTTTTTAATGTTTTGTTTATTTGTTTATAATTTAGTTATATTACATTATCAATGAGCTTATTTTGTTAAAATTTTGTTTAAATCAGACCAAGAAAGCTTTCATGCTAAAACTGACAGATCTCATCAATAGTTATATTATAATAATAATAATCAATAGTTTATAATAGTTATAAGCTTACTAACAAAATGGATTTAAAATTATCTGAATAAATAAATTAAATTATTATTATTATTAATACCCCAGTCAGTCAGAATCGAAAAGCAATCAAATGTGACAATCCAAGCACCTTCAGCATTCATTGAACGCCAATCGATTCTGCAGAACTGTGGTAGAACCGGCTGCAACCGTTAGCACGCACGAAAAAAATTACAGTTAACTCGAGACGCCAACGCGCGCGGCACGAAAAAAGCACAATCGACAACCAAGCCACCACTTTAGGACGTATGCGGCGCTTTCCCGAAAGCCCGCGAAAATTTGACATTGACAGCTGGAATTGACAGATCCTGAAGGATTAAGACTCAGTGTTAGTGTTGTGACTGTAAATAGTGCAAAATGTATGGATTAGGATAATTGTGTGTGGAGTTCTTGAGGATTGTTTTTTGTGACGTGCAAACAAGGATTTTTCAAAATGCCGAGCACTATACGAGGTAAGTTTTTGGCTAATTGTTCAAATTGATGATACGAGGAATTAATAAAATATAGACTTACATAAATAACCAAAATATGGAGCCAGAAACTCTCAGCAACTAAGGGTGGTTGGTGACCTTCTGAAGGATAGTTGGACAGTTATATTTGTTTTTAAGTTTTTATAGATATGCTCCTTTTGCTTGTTTTACCAACGAAGTGGGTAACTGATGATCGTTCTATTTTTTTTAACAACATCTAAATTTCAAAGAAGTGTTGTGGGAAAAAAAACCTATGTATATTTTTGTAATTAAACAGGAAAATCAGTTTAGACTATGTTATCCCTGTCAAACTATTTGAACTTATACCAAAGTACCTCAAAAATTTGAATAACTACCTACCTGGGAGGTTCGCTCAAACTAAATACCTAAGCTTTCTTAAAAATCTGTAAAGAATTCCAAATTATTTATTGCGCAGGTCTTTGCCATTTAAGAAGCAATTTTGTACCGCTACATACCGCTTTTTAAACGCAAGCAAAGTCAGGGTCAATGACCTATTGACACGCTGCTCTGTTGACGGAAGCACAAGTTTGCGATGACTCAAGTCTATCTGAATCTTAATGCTAAAGATCATTGTCAATTCTATTCAAATATAGGTAATATACCTACTACGGCACTGAAATGATTATAAAGAGGTTTTCTTTTTTTATTGACAAGGTTACTTTTTTCATTTATAAGAAATTTTGCAAGAATATACACATAGATTTAACATCAAAACCTTATTTTTGTTTTAATTAAAAACTCTACGTTCTAATAACCATTTACTATTATGAATGCAGTGTCAGGAACCAAATGCCTTATTGCTTAACCCATAACGTTTAGGTACAATTACAAAATCAATTCATTTAAAAAAAACAAAAACATACCTACTCGTAAATTTATCGAATAAGGATATCGTAACTGCATCGAGCTTTTCCCGCCCTATCTAACGGGGAGACAGACGACAGAAAAGCGACAGTTTTGCGACAAGGCCCAGCCACAGATTGGATAACACTCACCTTGTGTTTACCGTTCGTAAACTGCTAGGTAAGCTGTGGATCTGGCGCAAGCGCGATCCCTTTCTTCGTGACGTAGCGTACGGTACTTTTAGTGATGGGAGCGGCTATCGATAAGTTTTGATGGTGTTTGATTTAATCGATGTTTTACATTTATTTTTTGGTACCTACCGAATTTATTACTTAAATTTTATATTGTTGATATATTGCACCTTTCCCCATATTAATTTCTATCATAAACGCGATTAATACCTAAACAAGTAATATCTTCTATATAATATATATATATTTTTTTACCATAAAACGTCGTATTGGACCGAAAAAATCAGTCACAAATCACGAAACTTTCGTTGTGTGAATGATTTTCCGGTTTTCACTCAAAAAGGGCTAAAAGTCATAAAACTTGTAGGAAGTAAATGGCTCTGCGTTACTGAGGAATGCATATTTTGCGACATAAAATCTAGCATGAGTAGCAAGTAAGCGTCAAATCCCGTATGGGCACAGGTTACCACGATAACCCTGGAAAACCTGGAAGAGATCGCTTTCAGCGATAAGGCCGCCGATTGTACCATACTAGATTTAATTACCTACCGTCTGTAAGTTTTTTTATAAGTTTTTGATGTTCTATGATCTATTTATCTATAACCCACTCAAAAACCCAGGATCCCGATTACACGCTTCAATATCTCTACTGATGATGATGATAAGACTAGTGACGATGTTAGCTCCATCGCCCCTCACTAGCCGGTGACGTAGCTAACGGTGCGAGCGGTTAGCCTCACCCACATACTGAGTAACTGCACATGCCCGTTACTCCGAGATCTTGCATTCAGCGCCGTGGGACCGACATGTCATCAGACTGCCAGCCGTGTTTGTTTTTTTATATATGACAGTACCTACACATCTAATAAACGTCTTGAATGGATACGTATATAGATGTGTAGGTTCCTGGCCTTGCGCGCCTGACACCCTAAAAAAGTCTACTGGACACTGTAAATCCTGAAAAGATCTGTCTTTTCTGCATTTTAAACGTTCAGAAGCTTTTAACGGATGAGAAATAAGTAAGGTCAAGTAAAATCAAGGTTCGAACACACCAGTTATAAAAATAAAGATTTTGGGAGAGGCGTTATCCAGTAATGAGATGAAATTGGTTAACAAAAAAAAGATTCTTTACGAATGGTCCTAACGTAGTTCTTGAAGATGTTTCCATTAATATATTGTCACTACATAGTTCCACATTAAAAAACGCATCTGTAACTTTTCACCACGCATGACCCTTTGGATGTTTATCTTATGCTCTTGTTCCTAGAACATAAAACCGATCAGAAGAATCTATGGCTCTGTTAAACTTGGAGGTTTTTACACGGCCTAAAGATCAACTCTGCCTGAAGATCAAGACCACGTAATACAGGCTTGGCAGTGAATGCGTTGATATTTTCTCATTGTTCATGCTAGGAAAGCAGCTCTTTTTAACAGGAAACCAGACACTGCTAAAGGCATGATGCATTGGTCAGTTATTCAGCCAAGCTCTTATAAATAACTACTATTACAACTAACCTTTAAGATTTTTTAAAGATATTATGTACATCTTCCATCATGGGCTTTTAGAGTTAAATCGCGGGAAATGGAAGAAGAAAAGAGATTCCTTTGCCCAGTGAGACAGTAACTACTGAAAATTAATAAATAAATAAATAATTCTGGACAATCCACACAGCATTATCTAGCCCCAAGCTAAGCAAAGCTTGTGTTATGGGTACTAGATAACTGATATACTTAATACAATACATTAAATAGATAGATATTTTTTACTATACATAGAAAACATCCAGAACGCCCTGGACAAACTGCAGATCGTACAAACATTTGTCCCGGGGTTTGTATTGTACGTACGTAACGTATAACTTTGACAACAATAAAAAGCACACCAAAAATACGTATTTGCAGAACCAGCAAAACTTTTTAGTACACTTACAGATAAGAAAGAAATTAAATGCTACACGTAATCACGACTGCTCAGACGAAGCGATGTCAAAAATTACGAAAGCACGTAATCCCCAAAATTCAGGTATATATTTTTCAGCAATAAAGCTAGTCTAGAGTCTAGACTTGACCATATCTCTACATCGGTTCCAGGTCGGTCAACGGACTGGTTGACCACTTTTATGACTGCAAATGATGTTAGGATTAACGCTGACTGTTTTGTTAGTACCAAAACAGTACCAAATTGGTACCGATCGATGTTTTAGAACAAATCCTTTGACAGCAAAACTGACATTGATAAATAATTCAGGAATCATTCTAGTACTGATATTGTTACATATCCTTTGACAGCTAGTGAAAAAAAAACTCGATAATCATGGATTTATTATTTTTGTTAAGTAGTGATACAATTTTTTCGTTAAGTGGTTGGGAATTATTTAATTAGATTATAAGATTTGAAAGTGGGTTAAGTACATTATGTAAATTTTATTTTGGCAATCCTTCATTAAAATGTATGTAAAGTAAAGAAAGAACAAAGTAGGTATATAGAAGAACAATATAGAATTTATTTACGCACACAAAAAACAGTTGAAAAATAACTTTTTTTTGCTTCTGTGCACACTAAATTTTCTTTTATGATGATACCTAGATGACAACAGTTTTTAATGAAAATCTGTCAAAAACTAACATGAGGACTGATGGATGACGCAAAACGAATGAAGCATACAACTTTTCACTCAATCATTCGCTTTTTAACAAATAATCTTTTATTATAAATCAGTTGTAAAATCTATTGAAACTGTGTCGAAAGCGGTCATTCACCTCAACTAGTCTCGCGACTATAGAAAAGCACGTTTTTGACAACCGTTATTTATTTGCGTAATAGTTGTAAGAAGATAGAATACACAAAAATGTGTTTGCCTTTTCTATTTTATATTTGAACATGGACTAGAAATTAGTAGAATCGGCTATGAATGACCAAATGGGATTATGGTGAAAATGACATTACCTTTTAAGTATTTTGCTAGTAAATAAGGGTTAAATTTTAAAACGTCAAAAAATAAGTCCACTCATAATATCTAAGAAAAAGTGGATCTGTGGTATTGTAAGGGTGCCATGCCAATAATAAGTACCAACCTGCAATACCACATAGAATTGTAAATTCACAGCACATGGTCAGGCTTAAAAAAAATTCAAAGTAAATTCGCATAAAAACCTAAACAGCAGCAAAAAAAAAACGGTTTGAAAACGACTCATCCATACAAATCATGACCTAATTTTTAACGTAACTTTATACAGTTCCAAATTTAAAATTCGCGCCGCGACCATCAAAATGAATCCTACGTGACGTGACAGGCCATTCCAAGTTCGAATTCCTGAAAACACTGGCAGTCAAACTTTGGATAGATAACAGGGGTGAATACATAGATGGTGATGAAAACCTGTGCTGTGATGAACGTGATTGATGTCAGTCTTATAGAAAATGAATATACCTACCTATTAATTTTTATGATTATGTAAATAATTTCTATAGATAGGTACCTACGTACAAGCCTTTTATTCACAAAGAAAATAACAATCAATTAAAAGAAATAAATTACAACTAGTACTTACAATTAGGTAGGTCAACTGATCATTCTTACCTACATAATTAGTTTGTTACCATAAAAATATATAAACAATGCTGGACAATTCACAAAGCATCATCCAGCCAAAAGTTAAGCAGAGCTATGGGTAGGTACTTACTAGATAACAGATAACTCATTATACCTACTTAATACATTCGTATACTATATAGGTAGATATTATTATTTTACAGAGCAATCACCCATAACACCCAGAACCAATATCTGCAGAGACTCTCAATAAAGTTCGTATATTAACATAATAAGTAGTTACCTATTTATTATTGTCTACTTATCTTACACGGGTAGTTTACAAGGCAAAACAATTTAAAACCAGGCATATTAAATTGAAAAATTTACTCTTAGCACCTGTCTCCATTTTTCACGACCTTAATTTAGACAAATCAGCCTGCACCATACAAAGTTATAAAACAATGCAATAAAACTTGAGCATCACTGTCTATTGCGCAATTCGTCGGGTCAATGGACGCAGTTCGGCTATTTCCCGTTAGTTGGCGCACTTTGGTTTTACTTTTCGCTCGCGATTTGATACCGCTACCGCACGTGAGATGGCGTTGACCCATCTCAATTTTTAGGGTCTCGCTTGAATAGACGAAAATCATGGTGATTTTACTGAGAATATTTATTTTATTAGTAAGATAATTTTTTTAGGCACAATAGGCACATATAGATAAGTTAAGGATTAGGTGGTGTGAGTAATAACACCTACAGCCAAAAAAAAAAATGATTTATTGAATTAATCAAAACTTAGAAGGTATTAGACTTCTTAGACTTTTTTATTAGACTTTTTATTTTTATTAGACTTAGAGTTTATTAGACTTAGACTTTTATTAACTTTTTTTTAATCAGAACTAAATTTCAATCCTGCTTTTTTCACTCAATAAGTTCCAAAATCCTTGGCAAAAAATAATACTTAATCTGGCAACGCTGACTTTAGAGTAGCCTTAGAACACCTTATTTTGTGACTATATTTTAATCTAGGCCTAGAACTATCTTTACGCGAAATTAATAATAATTTTAATAATAATTTTATTATTGTATGTCCGAAAGAACAAACTGTTGGACAATTACAAGTAGTTCTTAAGACCAACTATGTACACAGTTTGAACAATAAATGTTTCCTATTCTTATTCAGCCGACTTAAAAACTTAACGATAGTAAAAGAAATAAAACTCAAATATTTCGCCTGAAAACTAAAAAACCCCCGGCCTACCCTAACTTTCTACCCTCCTTACCATCAAGGATAGATAGCCTACATTCGATTCACTTTACGACATTAAAAAGAAATAAAACCCAAATGTTTCACCTGAAAATTAAAAAAACCCTCTACCATCTTTACCTTCAAGGATAGCCTACATTCGATTCACTTTACAACACTAAAAAGAAATAAAACCCAAATGTTTCGCCTGCAAACTAAAAAAACCCCGACCTAACATCTACCCTCTTTACCTTCAAGGATAGCCTACATTCGATTCACTTTACGACATTAAAAAGAAATAAAACCCAAATGTTTCACCTGAAAACTAAAAAAACCCCGGCCTAACATCTACCCTCTTTACCTTCAAGGATAGCTTACATTCGATTCACTTTACGACACTAAAAAGAAATAAAACTCAAATGTTTCGCCTGCAAACTAAAAAACCCCGGCCTAACATCTACCCTCTTTACCTTCAAGGATAGCTTACAATCGATTCACTTTACAACACTAAAAAGAAATAAAACTCAAATGTTTCACCTGCAAACTAAAAAAACCCCGACCTAACATCTACCCTCTTTACCTTCAAGGATAGCCTACATTCGATTCACTTTACGACATTAAAAAGAAATAAAACCCAAATGTTTCACCTGAAAACTAAAAAAACCCCGGCCTAACATCTACCCTCTTTACCTTCAAGGATAGCTTACATTGGATTTACTTTACGACACTAAAAAGAAATAAAACTCAAATGTTTCGCCTGCAAACTAAAAAACCCCGGCCTAACATCTACCCTCTTTACCTTCAAGGATAGCTTACAATCGATTCACTTTACAACACTAAAAAGAAATAAAACACAAATGTTTCACCTGAAAACTAAAAACCCCCGGCCTACCCTAACCATCTACCCTCTTTACCTTCAAGGATAGCCTACATTCGATTCAAGGTCGACCCTAGGCCGTCGGCCGTCGATCTAGGTTACATGCTTGGGATGGAGGGGGCGCTGCGAGGTAAGAACAAATATTAGGGGTTGCGAAGATTCTACAACGGCAACGGCAAGGAAACGAAATAGGTGTTAAAAACTTTATTTTTTGTTTAATGATTGATTTATTTGCTATCTAGCTTTTATTATTGTTCTGGGTATTTTTTAAGTACAATTAATATCTACCTATCTGTGTAATATATCAATTTGTAAAATTTGTTATTTGCATACTTAATCAATAATATTAATTAATTTAGTTTATTTTATGTATTTGAATGGAACTGCAGGACATCCTGGCACAAGTATATTTACATACTTAAAAGGATATCCTACCAACTGTTTAGCATGTACTTAGAATAAAATATTTTTAGACAAATAAACAATTTTCAATATTGTATGACGTATATATTTCATATCAGTTATCTAGTAAGTACCCATAACATAAGTTCTGAGGTCTTAAAACTCTTTTTTTGGTCAATGATTGATTTATTTGATATCCACCTTTTAATGGTGTTTTTGTATTTTCTGTACATTAAAACATATCTATCTAATGTATCATGTGGAGTACTTGTTATATCAGTTATCTAGTACCCATAACACAAGCTCTGCTTAGCTTGGGGCTAGATAATGCTGAGTGAATTGTCCAGCAGTATTTATTTATTAACTACTAGGTGTGCATGCGGCATCGCTCGCGTAGTATCAAATCTTTTTCTGCTATTCGGGACGGAGATAAATCCAACAAATCAAAGATCCCTGAAATCCGTCCAAAAAGCTGCTCTTGAGTTATAAATGGTGTAACTAACCTAAGACTAGGTCCGTGGATCCGTGGGTGCTCTTCGGGTTTTTAGAAAATTATCTGAGCGTCTGGTCGAAGCGACGCTTAACCCGAGAACTGGTGAGTATCTGGCACAGCGCATCAGCATTGCCATACAGCGGGGCAATGCAGCCAGCGTAGCGGGGACGCGACGACTGGTATTGATATGGATCAGTTGAGCTACCTGTAGATTGTTTGCAACAGTCTGCAGTTAGCTCAATTGTTTCAATTGTAAATACTAGTATAATTTTCTTTCTGAATAAAGGCTTCTGACCTGAGACTTTGTTTTGTTTTTCTAGATTTTGTTTATATCCGCGGATAAACCGATATTCTTTTCTGGGATAATTTTCAAATAATTTTTTTTTGGCTCTTCTGTAACTACATAATAATACGGTGAAGTTTCATAAGTTTTGGCGTGAAGAGCTACTACAAAACATAATAAGTACAATCCAGCTATATTTTTTGTATATTCGTCCATTTCTCCGTCATTTAGTTTTTTTGCATTTGTAGGTATAGAAAATGATCTCAAAATGATCCCATATAAATTGATTAGGGAGTAATCCCTTGGTAATATATCCCGCAAATCTAAAAAAAAACAGTTTAAAACTAAGGGATTCGAAGTCGGTTGTTCGTTTTTTGAAAAAAATGAAATTATCACATAATATGTAGGTGTTTACACCAACTCCACTGAGTAACGAGGAAATATTCGCCAGAACGCTACAGAAAAGCAGGATAATAGGAGTTAGTTATACCAGTATTATAATATCTGTGGTTATACTTAGACCCGAGTTCACCAACAGATGGTCAAATTTTAATCAGTTGTTTTAACGTTTTTGACACAAGTTTTCATAAAGGAAAAAAAAAAATTCTCTTTAAACGTCAACGTTAACCGACAAAGGAGTATCTATAGGTAAACACAGACGTAGAATTTACACAATCTACGCAAATGTTTCCGGAAGTAGCCTCCTGTATAAGCCCTACCCTCAAGTTAATTGCTTACCTGTCGTCCAAATTCCTATTCTTATTTAGGGTTCCATTTGAAACACGAACGAATTTTGTCATGTCTTTTATTATACAGCGTAGATATTATACCAAAACATGCCGAAAGCCATGGAAATGGCACAGATTTTTATTGAGACAAAATGTTTAGATTAGTATTTAGTAGATATTAGTATTTTTTATTAGTAAATGTGTTGCTTGTATGTACCTGGATATAACATCGCCTCAGGGCTTAACAAAAAACCTGTAATGATGTTATTCTGTCAATAAATATATAAATAAATTATGAAAACTATTTCACTTAAAAAATAATACGATGAAATATCATTATAAAGCTTGTTTCAGAAAGGTAGATAAGATTATTATAAATTCAAGAATATAAAGTTTAAATTCATAGAATAGAATATATGTAATTATTTATTCAGGTAATAAACAACACTACATTTCGGGTAGAAGTGCCTAAAAGCCTATATAATATTAGGTTTAACTAGACACAGACTTCTCACCTGAGAGTTTTTCTGCACAGTTTGACAATTTTATGAAATTAGCTTCTCGAGACAAAGGTCTAAGAAAGAGACAAAATAAAAATAAAATCAACATGTCTCGGAAAATAGTTATCATTATTATTTGGTTGATTTCGTTCGGCTTTAGTGATGAGCTGAAATCTATTTCAGCTAATTTACTATTTAATGAAAATCACCTGACGACGGATGTGGCGCGGTGGGCGAAAGTCCTGCGACGCAGTAGGTTGCGGGTTCGATTCCCGCCCTGGGACAAATGTTTGTACGATCTGCAAATATTTGTTCTGGGTGTTCTGGGAATTCTCTATGTATACAAAAAAAAAAAATCTATGTAGGTATGTAATGTGTTCTATTAAGTGTATCAGTCATCCTAGTACCCATAACACAAGCTCTGCTTAGCTTGGGGCTAGATGATGCTGTGTGAATTATCCAGCATTATTTATTTATATATTACTAGCTTCAGCCCGCGGCTTCGCACGCGTATTTTCGGTATAGTAAGTAGCCTATTATCTAAGTCAGCCTTTGCTCTAAACGTACCCCAAATTTCATCTTGATCTGTTCAGTAGTTTTGAAAATCCTAAGTAACAATAACTTAGATTTCACAAACTTTCGGCTTTAATCCTAGGTAACATAATTTAGATTTCACAAACTTTCGGCTTTATTAGTACGACAGGATAGGATAATTACCTAAAAAGCTGAAAATGCCAAAAACAGTAGCAATATCACCATATTTTGGTCTCTTCAACCCAAAAGCAGATATAGACCAAATCGTGGCACTACTGGCCCAGACAATGTAATATAGGGCATGATACGGCATTCTTCCAACATACTCTACTGTTTACTTCGGTCTCGTGTTTTGGCGCTCCGCATTACATAATGATGGTTGTAAGGTTCGCAGAGAAACCTGCAGTGGGTCGCGGCAAACTTTAGTGCGGCTTGTAAAAATACTGTTTTTATACTCATTTTGTTCATAAGAGTTATAGTATTATAAGTATTGTATTATATTATGTAGTAGTCTATTTAATAAGTAGGTTAAAATTAAATCTTGTATCCTTTTACAAATTTGTCTCTCTCTCCCAATAAGGTTTGCTGGAAGAGAACTCTTTATAGGGTTAAGCTCGCCTTTGCCATTATTTTTCCTGGAAAATGTTATACTTGTACCAATTTTGTGCAATAAACAATTATGAATTATGAAGAGAGGATGTGGTTATGAATTTACTAAATAGTTATCATCATTTTTATTATTTTCTTTATCTCCTAGTTTTACTTCTGTAATTTGAATTTTTGTGACGTTCGAAGAGTCCTAGAGTAAAGTCTAAAGGAAATAAAGCACTTTGATTTTTGATATTCATTATCAATGGCCATTATGTAAGTACCTACCTAGCATATTTAATAAGTAGGTTAAAATAAAATCGTATATCCTCTGTCGAAGCCCACTTCATTCACAAATTCGTCTCTCTCTCCCAATAAGGTTTGCTGGAAGAGAACTGTTTCTAGGGTTAAGCTTGCCTTTGCCATTATTTTTCCTGTTAAACGTTTTACTTGTACCTATTTTGTGCACTAAAGAATTATGAAATTATGGCTCCAAAATCAACAAAGGATGGTTTGTGTAGTGTTGATAGATGTGGCCGTAGTAACATGCGATGTAACAAAACTGATTAATAGTTATATTGATAATATATTCATAAGCTTTCAATAATCAAACCCTGTGAGTCGACTACTGGGCGTTGCTAGGTAACCCCCCTTTTTAGAAAGAGCAAATAGCTTTCTATAACACATGTAGGTGTCGTATCTGTCCATATTTGCGTGTTATAAAGACTACACTTTAGATAGATTCAGAGAAAACTTGAGATACAAAATACTTCAGTTTAACCAACAAATTAAAGTTTTAAAACCAAATAACCAACAAAAAGTAAATCCTGTATTGACCGTATGTTAATATGTTTTGTGAATAAGCTTGTCAATTTTTGGCTGTGGATTTTCTTTAAAGGAAAAATTAACAACCTGTACATTTAACCCCTCTGGTTTTAGAAAGCTGTCAACTTAAAACATTTGCTTAGTAATGTTTATTCTTTTTCTGACTTAGATAGATAGATAGAAAATTCTTTATTGCACACTTATAGATAGAAACAATACAGCAAAAGAGCTTAAAAACTAAGTGACAAGTGGCGGTCTTATAGCTCAAGAACTTAGGTGAACAGAAGAAAACAAAGAACTCTTAGCTATAAATGTAATTGGAGAAAGTTTATAAATACTTAAGAGGGTAAAAGCGGTAGTACTGTATCAGTTTCGTAATATTGGTCATTGGAACAAACGCGCTGTCTTACATAATTTTAAACAGCTCAAGGCCACTCTGAGTTGCCATCCTTACAGGAATATAAATTCGATTATATACTTTTTCGTCATTCTCAACGATCGAAGCGCGTAGAGCGAGAGGTATGCATGGGTTTGAGAGGGAGGAGAGAGGGGTGTAAGGCGCATGCGTAGGCACGTGCCGTTGTGCAGATTTGAAGCACACGGCTGAAGGCTCTGGAGATATGTCGAGGGATATGTTGTAGGAAGTGGCGTGATAGATTTATAATGTTGAAGTGAAAATGGTATGGGAAAAGTTTATTTATTTATTCAAAATGGATGTTTAGTTGGTAGTTTGGCAAGATCAATAATTGAGTGTAAAAATCGAACGGACAATTTGACCTTTCTGTGTAGATACTGAGTGTAACATTGCTGAAGTGTATGAAATTTGCAATTTTCATAACTATGAAACCATTCTGTTTTAAACATGAGTTGAGGCTTCAAATAATATTTCAAATCATCATATTTTTCATCATCTGTGAAGTAAATTAAATAGAATTAATACCTAGAAACCCATCACAAATTACAAGAGAGGAGCAGTACGTCATACAGTAATGACGCTTAAATCAACGTATCTACAAACAGCAGCAACCCACCCCTCCATCGACATATCCCCGGACATGTAACCCGGAAGCGTATACCGTGCCGCCCCGCGCCAGGGCGTCGTAGCTACCGCTACGCTCCGTAGGCCTTGCAGTGCTACGAAGGCGGCCCGCCGCCTACGCGCATCAAACAAAAACAAACACTATGTGAAAAAATAAGTGCCTCTTCCAATCATCACTGCCATAAAAAACAAATCAGAACATTCAACCCATAACCTATAACTTTCCCCGGTCGTGTTTCGTAAGGTTTTGTGATAGTGGTGTTCATTAGTAGTATTCTCTCGACTGATTCTAAAGTCTGATTCTTCTTAGTAATGGCAGGCCGTGACAGTTTGGAGGGTCAGTTGACCCAGGTGATCCAGCACCACATGTCGCAAGGGGGGGAGGCGCAGGTCAGCGTGCACCAGGTCCAGTCCCCCTCCGGAAGCGGGACAAAACGCCACCAGATCATCATAGATATAAAACAGGACCTAGACATAGAATCCACGAAGTCCTTAGCAGAATCTGTGATGGAGACACTAGGAGCACGCTCTGCAGCAGTTTACATCGATAACACATCCAACGCAAACAATGAAATGCAGTCGATGACGACTGTCAATGTTATTGTGGCAAATGATTTGACGCAAGTGGCGAGTCCTCAGCCGGAACCGGAAGTGGAAGTGGACACGGATGGTGCACTTCCGGGGAGCAGAGTCGCAGTGGACAGGATTGTGGATATGGCCAGCAGTGCTTCAGAATCTACGACGACTAACACGGTGTCTATAACCACAGCCAGCACAACTGCGTCAGGTAAGTACGGAGTAGATAATCGTAAAGTGTAAAGCCAACATGTGGCTCTGACGGAAGACCAGCTTTGGTTGCTAGCTTGCTAGTCAACCAACCCATGCTGAGACAGAGCCATTTTGTTACTGGGTTTACACTTTGTATTTAAATCTAAGTTAATTATGTATTTTAGTCTAAGCTTAGTATGTGTAAAAGTTCTTTAACAAATTAATTTATATTCTATTCTATTCTAAAAAAGAGATTAAAGAGATTCAGATTAGAAGCTCTATCTGTTTTGACACAATTCCCCACTCACTCCTCACACATTTAATAAAAAGGTTATACATCTCAAGCGAAATATAATCCGTAGGAATTCTACTGTTGTTTTGACGTATACTAGCTGCTATTTCTATCATCCGAGTTCGGGAAGAATGGAATTAAAATTAGGAAAATTAAAAAATATGATATTTCAGATCCAACGAAAGTGAAATTCAAAGGAGTTTTACTACATTCGAAGACAGTAATTGGATGTTACAAAATGACAAAGAAGCATTATGGTCTACAATCCTGCCCTGACTTTAGATTATTAAAATCTTGACTTTGTAATTATTAATTATCAACATAATATACATATACAAGAGAAAATTGGCTGAAAATAGCTGGACAATTTCCCCTTGTATAAATACAAGGATTATCCCGCCAGTCATAAAATGGGTAGTAGATCTTGTATCATCAACAACATTATGCACAAGTGATGCCACGAGCAGCAGTTAGTATCTACCATATTTGTATACAGTTGTATTATTTTGTTACACAATGCGTATGAAACTGCGCAATAGGTTAAAATTCACTTCGCTCATCCCGAATTCCCAACAAGGGGAGCTTTCGCTGTCACAAATTTTACCAAATTCCGTTTCCATGTTTTAGAGGATGAATGAGAGATTGAAGACAATGTTTTTAATTGTTTGTGTGATAGTTTTGTTGCCTGCCTTTCAGAGTCAGAATCAGAAATATATTTATTGTTAACTGTTGTAAAAAAGAGATCTTAGGTATAAAATAGTGTACAGTTTCAACAGCTTATCTATAATAGACATACAATAAGTTTTAAGTAGGTAGGTACCTTAATAGCTAGGTAAGTATAATTATATTTGTTAACATTCCAAGTTATATATAAATTTAAAAATAGGACACATACCATTGGGAAACCATCATTTATTAAAGATTTGTTGTTTTTCCTTTAGTTTTGTTGTTTATCCTTATAATCAGAATACAATTGATGAGGTTGAAGTAATCTAATTTTCAAAAATTAACATCTGAGAGGGTTAGGATAGGTTAAAATTTTAAAAATTAAAATTCCTTGGTTCCTTTCTCTCAAAACTCGGTATAGATAAACTACAGAAAATAATGAAAATGATAATTTAATTTTTACTAAATTACGCCTGTATGGTATGGTGGTGGTGTGCCATCAATTTGTTAATAATTAAATAGTGTTAAGACTAGGTATTCTATTGCAGCTCCACAGTTTTAAACTTTTGCTGTCTCATCGTTCATTCGTAACTTATCTATTATGTACCTTATTCTAAATAAATTATTTTGTATTTGTATTGCATTGGGCACGCGCCTATAAGAACATTTAATTAATAAATAAGTAAACGGTAACTATCGAATGTCTATTATTATTTACAAACAAAGATAATGTTTAGTATAATACCTATTGGGAAGTAGGTAGGTAGTGAATAAAATTGATAGAATTCCCGTTGAGGAGAATGTATTACTCAGAATTCAATAACTTTATTTCTTTAGGCTTACAAAATAAGCACTTAGACAAATCAAATTGTACACCTACACTATAATTATTATCAAATATCAAATAAGGAAAGTTATTCCTTTATTCACAAAGTAAATTACACTAGTATTACAATTTAGACAATTGAGCAATTAACAATTGAAATAAGGTGTTATTCTAAGGTGTTATTGATATTCTCTTTCCTTACATTTTGGTCCACTAGGTAGTAGAAGTTAATATATCTGAAAATTTTAGATTTACTGACTCAGAATGCTGTAGAATTGATATGCTTAGATTTGCAGTTTTAAATGTAACAACAGCAAAATTTAAGAACACTCAAGTAAGAAAGATTGAACATAAACAAGCTTCTGACCGCGTCTTTTCACGCGTTTTTTTAGAATAAAAGTAGCCCGTATGTTAATCCAGCTCTAAATCTTTATGAGTGCAAAATTTCGTGTAAAATGCAGGCCGATCCGCAGTGCGATTACGGTAAAATAACCCCATCCAATGGATCGCCATTCAGGTAGACTGGGTATAAACAATTTCGGTTTCACATGGCACATAAAAATACTTATAATTTTCTGGCTGTATAGAGCCGACCGATGACGAAGCTTGTGAGTCACAATACGTTGACAGCTTCGTCATCGGTCACATAAATGTCAAACTCAATTGTAATACTAAAATCACTTACAACGTGATATTTACCATGATTTAAGTTTTGAAATTGTAATATTTTATTTTATATATTTGTTAGTACTTGTGTTATAACGTTAAAATTCATACTTATTTCTGTTCCTCACCCTAGACCTTGTTTTGCTCGAGTCCGATTTATTACTGCAATGTATTTACTGTTTGTAACTTTGAATCAGAATTACTAGAGTCGAGAAAAAAAGTCAATTGTGATTAATACGACGATTGACTTTATCTTGGTTATATCTTGTCAATTTTAACGTCATGACGTTAAAGTTTCCGTCGTCGATCGGCTTCGTCCCTTTGCGTTGTATGTATTTTTTGTAGTAGAAACTGAATTCTCCCCGGATGGCCCATTCAATGGGAATGGGAGATTTTAGCGTAATCGCACGGCAGTTCTGTAGTTTTAGCGTTGTCTTTGACCAAACATCTTCACAACTGCACAAACTTTATAATTTTAGTAGGATTATTAACACCAGATCCCTTATCGGTTTCTCTCAATTTTGATCAATAGGTATTTAACCGATCCAAGATTCTTTTGCTTTCATCTGTTGACATAAGTCAGAACGAAAGGGATACTACTTAGCCTATGCTTAGCAGTGAAGGTAAAGGGAAAGTGCCGGCTTAGAATTTGCACCACCCCAACTCTTCCCGCAGGTGTCGTAAGAGGCGACTAAGGGATATCCACCGGGGGCGGGCAGCAGCGCCTCCTGCAGAACAATTTTACCACTTAACTGCGATCCCCAACCCGCATGCCCAGCGTGGTAATTATGGGCACTACCTGCATGAGATAAAAGCCGACAAGGCGCTTATCAGGGGAGGCCTGCGTCCAGCAGTGGACCAATACAGGCTGTTGAGGTTGAGCTTTAGCTATGCTTGACGCGTTCACTGCCAAGCTTCGACGGTGTGATGCGACCTGGGGGCCTACTCAAAATAGGGAAATCGAAGTTTCATTTTCGTAGTCGTGACCAACTCTTATGTCGCTTGCATAAGATTATCGTTAGCACGAAATGGAATCAGAAACTTCGTTTTTATTTTAAACTAGCATCTGCCCGCGGCTTCGCACGCGTTGTTTCTATAAACGTTTAAAGGTGATTTTTATCCCATGGGAACTGATTTATAGGATAAAAAGTATCCTATGTTTGATTCCAGGATTATAAATACCTGTGTGCAAAATTTCAGTCCGATCCGTTCAGTAGTTTTGGCGTGAAGAGGTAACAAACATCCATCCATCCATCCATCCAAACTTTCGCATTTATAATATTAGTGTGAAGTACGGCCCCTAGAGAGACGCAGCGAGCGTCGCTGCTCAATGAGCTGAGAGCGTCGTCGGTGGCAGTCAACGTGTTAAAGTTGACAGATTTTATAAGTAGGGGGTTAATTGGTAAAGCTACGGGAGTAAAATAATGCTCTCTGTTTTTTTTTTACATAAAAAAAGCTAAGTGTAATCTCTTTTAATTTTCGTGTCCGTCTATAACTTTTAACCCCCGATGCAAAAAGAGAGGGGTTATAACTTTAACGTACCTATCTGTCTGTGTGTCTGTGTATATGCCTGTGTTATCGTAGCTCCCAAACGGATGAACCGATTTTCGTTTAGTTTTTTTATGTCCTAGATAATTTTATCCCGAGTGTTCTTGGCCATGTTTTATGAAAATCTGTCGGGGGTTTCTAAAATTTTTAATTTTCTTGCTACCCGACAGTCTTGTCTTATTTTCATAAAATATTTAAATATCCTCGTCTAATCTCGCACTGAATGCTGTCAATTGTACCGCAGTATGTCTGCAGTGTGTAATACCGGAGCATCTCTTTTGTCTACGTTACGGCATATGTGTTTTCAACTACACTTGCGAGCTTTAAACTGGAATCGCTTCAAGGGTTATTCAAGACTAATTTTTACAATTTCTTTGCAGTGAACTATGAGTTAAGTTATGTTTTCCCTTACGCAGGATTTATTGGCGACGATAAACTTTGATTTAATGCACGATAATGTCCGCTGCCACACCGCAGCAGTGACTAGACAGTACCGACAGACATCTTCTATGTCGGCATTCCCACACTAGACTGGCCAGCCCTTATTCCTGACTTGAACTCAATCTGGCATATGTGGGACGAGCTAAAACAGCGGATACGAGGGAGAAATCCAGCTCATCCAGCTCCGGCGCCGATAGATGCAACTTCGACCTATTGCAATAATTCCCAAAATTTAGGTAGCTAATTTAATTAATTTTAAATCTTCTTGATATCACTTGAAAGGTAACAAAATTACCTTTGAAATGATATACCACAATCTATAGTTCATTGTACATAAATTGTAAAAATATAGTTTTGATCAACTCGCGATGAAAGCGATTTCATTTTAAAGCTCGCAAGTGTATCTATAACTCACACATCACGTATCACACTAATATTAATAAATGCGAACGTTTGGATGTTTAGACGGACGGATGTTTGTTTGTTCTCCAAACCTACTGTATTTTGTATTATGTAGTTCTAGGTCTGGAATGAATGAATGAATGATAGTATTTATTTGCATAAATATATTAACAACGATGGTCTTAGAATAGAGTATTATAATGACTTGATAGTCGTGCGAATGTGTGGTAGTAATTAAGATACATTGTAGTTTAGAGTAGACAATTAATATTCTCGTAGTTATAGGTACATAATTCAAGGTTGCTTTAACAATATTTACATAATTAAATATAACACTGCTTAAAATTATAACCGTCAAAAAGAATGTTTGTCAGAGAAATTATATTACACTAGCTGACCTGGCGAACTTCGTACCGCTTTCACCTTTTAAACCTTCTCTGAACTTCCACAAACAGAAAGACCAAAATTAGCCAAATCGGTCCACGCGTTCTCGAGCTTTAGCGAAACAAACGAACAGCAATTGATTTTTATATATAAGAAGAAGATAGAACATAGGCTACGTTTTAGCCTATAAATCAGTTCCCATGGGATAGAAATAACATTTGAACGTTCTCATAGAAACAAAGCGTGCGAAGCCGGGGGCAGAAACTAGTTAATTTATAGTTATTTCATTCATGAACCTAATCAGCTTTTATGATTCCTAATTTATATCTAGATGTTAACCATTGCTAGGCTATTAAGCCTCTAGATTTCTTACCATCTACCACGGTCATGCCCTATTTACCTTACCATATTCACTAAAACAGACTTTTTTAAGATAACCAGATTTTTCCTTCATCATCATCATTCACAGATCATGCCATTGTTGGGTGAAGATGGTCAATTCAAATGTATTCCTGAGTGTATCACTCATATTTCAACGTTCTTGCTGCTCTTACAAAAACAATACATCGTTTTATTACCCAATCTCGAGGATATGTCGCCGATATAACTAGTTGGCAGCTATTAATAACACAGATATAAAAAAAACACAGCATTATCTAGCCCTAAGCTAAGCAGAACTTGTATTATGGGTACTAGATAACTGATATACGTAATACGATACACTACAAAGATAGTTATTTATATTACTTAAAAAACAATCAGAATACCCGGAAAATATATCTCCAGATCGTACAAACATTTTGTCCCAATGCGGGAATATATTCGACTCCATAATAAATTCTGTAAAGCACTGATCAAGGAAACAAATTAAAACAAACTTCATTCATTCAATTTAAACAAACTTCATTCCTCTTCTTCTGTTCTTAGGGAAATTGATTTATCTGTTTGCAACACTCATAATCATGTTATGTTTAGATTTATGACTACGATCTGGTAAAACTCTGTAATTTTGTAAAATCCTTAAGGCGCTACCCCGACCCAAATCAGCGCCACCACCTATTTTATTTAATTATTCTGTTAAACGAAGGAATTTTAAAAAATTGATTCTCCAGTTTGTGCTTCCTATCATAGGCTTTTTTTTAATGTCCCTGTAATAGTTTTATTTTGAATACTTTAAGCAGAGATGCGAAGTTGCTCTTTTTGGCCACCATGGTGGGAAAAAAGAGCAACCTCGCATCTCTTCCTACACTGTACATACTAAAACTTTTATAGAGGCATTAAAAAAAAGCTTATGATAGGAAGCACAAACTGGCCAATCGATTTTTTAAAATTCCTTCGTTTAACAGATAAATTAAATAAAATAGGTGGTGGCGCTGATTTGGGTCGGGGTAGCGCCTTAATGTCTTATTTATGCTTCAAATTCTAAATAGGTTTAAAGCTAATGCCCGCATCGAAAACAAGAACCGCTGTGAGTACAGAAACACAAACATTGAGCGGTCGGAGTATAGCCGAGCGTTGATCCTACTGACCTAGTTATACTAGCCTGATTTTGCGCACTAGGGGCTGGGGGTTGGACGAAAATGCAGTTCGGCGTTGTGAATGAAAGGGAATGGTCTTTGAGGGTGAATAATGTCTTGAGGGCTGGGTAAGGAGCCTGGAGATTGCGTGTAGCGATAAGGGTTAATAATTTCAGGGCCGATTCCGAAGTAAAGTAAAAGTTCATTTATTTATTGCTTGCATAAAGGAAATACAATGTTCATCTTATATTTTGGATCAATTTGAATCGTTGTTTTTTGTCTTATAGTGGAATCGAAGCCTGGACGAGATGGATTTTGGTGATACGGGCCGCAAATTGCAGTATTGTTTTTGAGGGCTGATTTTGGAACTTGGAAGAGATTGCTTTTACCGATATTTTCGCTATTTTAACCTCGCTGACTATTATTAGGTACAGTATTACTCATGATTTTAATTAAAAAATATTGATTCTAGAGTAACCTGAGTTCTTTAATTTTTAACTTATATTTTTGTACTAAGCAATTGTTACGAGTATGAAGTTTAAGCATGATAATTTTTCAGTCTCAAAAAAATCTATGAAAAACTCTAGACTTGAGGGGCATAGACATTTTATAGTACAAAGCTCGAGGACATCAATCTTGAGGGTGGCTGAAAAGGCTGCATTTTACCTATATAATAAATCATTATCATTATCTATTTAATAATAATCATTATCATTTATTTGCCAGAATGTTTGTAAAAAAGTTCTTGAAATTAAATATGCCCATATACAAGGTGCGTAAAATGGTATAAGTAGGTACTTTGATTTTTCCAATTTTAATAATTAATGATCACAAACACTTAATTAAAAAAAAAAAAACAATTTCATAATAGGTATGAGGAACATTAAATACGAAACAAGTAAGCTGGAAAGTGGATCATTTCTTCAAATTCAAAAAGTCTTTCACACTATAAAACAGTTGTCTAATAGCCAGTGTTTCAATTTAGCTTTATACAGGTTTAGAGGCAAATCTATACGGGAGAAAGAGAGGCTAGCAAGTTAAGCCAGAACTATTTTATTACTGAGCCCATGGTGGTAACATTTCGTCGTACATAGCATCCATATTTTATGATATAGCCAAATGTCAACACGTCAGTTAGAAAGCTTGTAGACTACGGCGAAGAGTAGGGGCGATAGTGGCGCCACTACATATTTAATTTTAAAATTACGTTATACAAAGGAATTATCAAAAAATCGGACCGCTCGTAGACGATATCTAAGACTAGACTATCATAAGCGTTTTTTAAATGTATCTTTAATAGTTTTGTACTGTATTATTTAGGCAGATACTTGTTTCAAGAGTTTAGTTCCTATTGGTGGCCACCAAGCTCTCCAAACAAGGTTTTTGATTGAATAACACAAAACAAAACTATTACAGATACATTAAATAAAAGCTTGTGATAGGTATCGTCTACCAGCGGTCCGATTTTTTGATAATTCCTTTGTATAACTTAATGATTAAATTAAATAATGTAGTGGCGCCACTATCGCCCCTACTCTTCGCCTTAAAAGACTGCCTTGAAAGCACATCTTTTTGAAGTTTTCTTTTTGAATTCGTAACAACGGGAAGAGAAGATGTACTTCTATTATCTTCTTTTCCCGCTGTTACGAATTAGGCGATAAAAAAGAAGTAGTTATACATACCTGGATATAACATTGACAATATTTTTCTTAGTTTTCTAGGATTTTTCTTTTTGCGAAGCTATTAACTTATCTCGCGAAAGGCACGCATACGTTCGGTATAATACGTAGCCTATTATCTAAGTTTGTCTTTAAGCGTACGCCAAATTTCATCTTGATCTGTTCTGTAGTTTTGGAGATCCTAAGTAACAAAAATTCAGATTTCACAAACTTTCGGCTTTATAATATTAGTAGGATATTATAGGTTACCTTAAGGCGAATAGTAGGGTGGATAGTGGCGCCACTACATATATAATTTTATAATTACGTTATACAAAGGAATTATCAAAAAATCGGACCGCGCGTAGACGATATCTATCATAAGCTTTTTTAAATGTATCTTTAATAGTTTTGTACTTACTGTATTATTTAGGCAGATACTTGTTTCAAGAGTTTAGTTCCTATTGGTGGCCACCAAGCTCTCCAAACAAGGTTTTTGATTGAATAACACAAAACAAAACTATTACAGATACATTAAATAAAAGCTTATGATAGATATCGTCTGCGCGCGGTCCGATTTCTTGATAATTCCTTTGTATAACGTAATTATAAAATTAAAAATGTAGTGGCGCCACTATCACCCCTACTATTCGCCTTAACAATAAATATCTGCCTATTTCCTTCTTTTTTGTACCAATGATAAGGAGTCCATTAATTTTATACTAAGCTATGCAAGTTGCAATCTGTTTACAATTATTACGAGCTTTACCGTGCAAACTGACATATAAAGTTCCCGAGTCAGTCACCACCCTGATTTATATGCTATCGATTTCGTGTCTATTGAAGGCAATGTTTTTGTTCGTTTACGATATGTAGGTCAGTCAGTCAGTACAATCAAACTATTATAGTAATAGCTGGTTCATAGGATGTTACCCTTTTCTATCAATGTAGTAGTAAAACTTGTGTAGGTACCTATTCTGAGGTAGAAATAAGTTTTATGTACTTATACATTTTATTAACAAATAAAATAAGAACTTATATGGTACTTTATACAAACAATTTCTAAGGTAACTTTGGTATATCGGAAATTCCTTTATTAACAAAGAGAATTACAATCAAATGATATAAACAAATAAAGTAAGAAATTATGAGGTACTTTATACAAACAATTTCTTAGGTAAATTTGGTATATCGTAAAATTCCTTTATTAACAAAGAGAATTACAATCAAATGATAGAAACAAATTAGAACTAGTATTTACAATTGCAACAATTAAGGTAGCTGCAGACTGTTGCAAACAGTCTACAGCTAGCTCAACTGAACCATATCAGTATACCTAACTATAAATGGCGGTTGCACATGACAACCAACAAATAGTAAAAAAAATGTGTTTAGCACACATTGTTTAATTTGAAAAATTTAATAAGAAACCTTAAACTAATTCTTGCAGTACAGTATATAGAATTATATTTCCATCTTGTAATTTAATATAATATTTACCTGTCTTTAGCGAAACTAATTTATCTATGTTTGCAACACTAATCAATCATGTTATGTTTACATTTAGGGCTACAATCTGGACAAAAACCTGAAATTTCAATATTTTTAGACGTAAAAATGATTGTAATCTGCTTTGTAAACTTATCACAATAAATAAATAAATAAATATAGATACCTACTAGCTGCCGCCCGCGGTTTCGCACGCGCTTTTCAGAGTATCATTATGTCCGTTTCCGTATACAATTCAATTCACCTAATCAAATTTCATTGATATCTGTTTAGCCGGTAAGGCATGAAAAGATAACAGACCGACAGACAGACAGAGTTACTTTCGAATTTATAATATTACTATATTTATAATATGACGACCTCTGTGGCGCGGTGGGCGAAGGTCCGCCTGCGACGCAGGAGGTTGCGGGTTCGATTCCCGCCTCGGGACAAATATTTGTACGATCTGCAGATATTTGTTCAGGGTGTTCTGGTCGTTTTCTATACATAATAAAAAATATCTATCTATGTACTCGTATATTATTATGTATATCAGTTATTTAGTACCCATAACACAAGCTCTGCTTACCTTGGGGCTAGATAATGCTGTGTGAATTGTCCAACATTATTTATTTATTATTTATTTATTTATAAAAAAAAAACTATGGATATGGATAAGTAGGTAAGTACCTAACAAACATAGAGAAAGTGTTATCTAGAGTGAAAATTGGACACCAAAACAAACATAAACTAAAACAATCACTGAAGCCACAATATCCAAATAACTGAAACTGAAGACTAAAACAACAGCCAAATTATCCACCCCACGCTTCCTCGCTCGATACTTTCAATGCTACGTGTATACCGACTTACGTATACCGTAAATAGGTATCCAACCCCGAATGTAATACCTAGTGGTTATAGGTTTGTATTAAGCCCCACGAAGGCAATATTGCGTTGGAAGTTGGAACGCGCAAATCATCTCGTAAAACGGTATTTGGGATTTTTCATCTGAAAATATCTTGGATGCCATCGAGATGATAAACACTCAGTTACAGGTTTTCAATGAAAATATCTATTTATTTATCTTTTTACTACGGACAGACAGTGGGAACACAGGATACATGGATAAAGCTTAAGACAGGAGCTTACAAAACTTAGAAATAAGTTGTAGCAAAACAAAAAGTGCAATAGGTATTAAAAAATTAAGTTTAAATGTTAAACATTGTCATAACGGTCTACATTATGTAATAAATTAAATAAACAACTAAAAACTAGTCATTAAATAACCCGCCCCTGACCATTCCCGGTGCAAAGGTACCCATAATGCTTGCAGCATTACCTCGCTGAATAGCGATGGCAATCCTTTGCACCAAGAACGACCCGGAGCGGGAGTCTCCTGTCACTTCGCTAATTTTACGGCCTAATTCTCCCACTAAACACTTTGCATCCACACTCCAACTGCCCAAGGTCTCCACTGCTACAGGTGCAAAATGCAATGCAAATGTTAAACGAAAAAATCATCAAAACCATGAAGGATAGACCTCCATTTCACCAGTAGGTACCTGTTTTGGTCGATGCTACGAGCAAAACTTTTGGGACACAAATACCAGTTTTCTCAGAACTTCTATTAAAACTTGTTACTAACTGTAGAGAATTATGAACGACAAAATATAGAGTTTTCCGCTACCAAAATAATTTTGTTATTGTTGTTATGTAGGTACTTTATCTCAATTCACCTAAGTAAATCTATTTTATATAGTGGGCGACTTGCAGTTTTCATTAATATGTATAACTTTTTGGTAAATTATAATTTCGAAACTTTAGTAACACAGAGAGATGCAGATTGAATTAGACCTTTTAAAAATACAATAAAATCGATTTCGCATTATTTTCTTTCAATTATTTTCGCTACATGCGTCGACACACTTGCGCCTTCCCATCTTCCGAGGACATCCGTGAGGGCGGGTGCGGCGGCAGATTTGGCCGAAGATTTCAAGAGGCGCAAATATGCAGGTCTCGACAGAGCCTACACATTTGCTCCCCTTGGAGTCGAGACCCTAGGTCCGTGGGGTACCGAGGCTCTTCGGGTTTTTAAAAAAATATCTGAGCGTCTGGTCGAAGCGACGCGTGACCCGAGAGCTGGTGAGTATCTGGCGCAGGCTGCGCTGCGCCGCGCAGCGCATCAGCATTGCCATACAGCGTGGCAATGGCAATGCAGCCAGCGTCTTGGGGACGCTTCCGACTGGTATTGATATGGATCAGTTGAGCTGCCTGTAGACTGTTTGCAACAGTCAGCAGTTAGCTCAATTGATTCAATTGTAAATACTAGTATAATTTTCTTTGTGAATAAGGACTTGTTCTATTATTTTCTTCAGATTATCTTTTTAAAGTAGGTACATACCCAGGTTGAAACCTACCAAAATGTCTTTGGTTAAAAAAACATCTTGGATTCAACTGAATTATGATAATTATAAGTCGTTACGTAGCCAACGTACTTATGTGTGGTTTATAATAATATGGTTTTACTTATTGGCAAAAATTTAAAATCTTTCATTCATAAAAATAAATAAATAATGCTGGACAATTCACACAGCGTTATCTAGCTCCAAGCTAAGCAGCACTTATTACAATACACTACATAGATAGATATTTTTTATCATACATAGAAAACATCCAGAACACCCGGAACAAATATCTGCAGATCGTACAAATACAAACATTTGTCCCGAGGCGGGAATCGAACCCGCAACCTTCTGCGTTACAGGCGGACCTTCGCCCGCGCCATAGAAGTCATTATAATGTCATATCATAATTCATACATCTACTTACATAAGTAATTTTACTTACATAGGTACCTATCGATGCATTCATAGGCTATAAAGTTATCATAACAAAATATGGGTCATGTCGGTAGGTAGGTACTTACCTACAAATAAAACAGTGAATTGTATAGGTAGGTATCTAATCTACCCACCCACCTGATTACGTAACGATTAGATTATAAACATCTATGAAAGATAACCCACGTCACGAGGTCAATGAACTCTTACCAGGCTCCCCGGTACGACATTAAATTAAATTATGCATTAAGTAGGTAGCTAATAAAAAGCATTATATACGCAAGCTATATTCATTCCTAGATATTAATTTTAATTATATTATAAAGCTTAATTACCGCTATTTCATATAAGAAACATACGGAATCCTCATATAAAACTGACTCCTACTTAGCTTTTAATGTCACGCATTTACGATCAAGGTGCGCCATCTAGCGACGAGTAGCGGTACTGGCAGTGCATTTGATGAACCTTTTTTCTGTTACGGCCGAAACCGTAGGTAGTGGGTTAGGTGGGCACTCCCGGTGTTATTAAAATTTAAAATCTCCGAGATAATTAAAAAATAGTCGCACACCAATAATAAAATAGATTCACGATAGTCAATTACCCATTATATGTTAACTTTGCCATTTAATAAAATTTATGAATGACTCATCGTACCTAGGCAGGTAAAGATTAGGTATCAGGATTTTAATTCCTATTCTTCATCATTTATCTTCAAATTCAAATTATTTATTTAAAACAAGACCACAACATTACAGGATTCCTCCATATTGTTATGCCTAGTACATACAATTAATAAACAATCTTAAAACTAAAAAATAATTAACTTACCTACCTATTCAAACAATAAAAAATAATATCAAAAAACAACTTAGTTTCGGTAACCGCAAGAACACAAGCACCGAAATGCTTTTAATTAGTTCCTTTACTTATTTACTCAAACACATCATAAACGTAAAAAGCAAAAACTAAATAAAAACATCAAATTAAAATCCCATCAGCAAACCACTAGTGCCACCTGCCGTCGAGTAGCAGCGACATTTACCGTTACAGACCGCGTGACACAGTTTCGCATCAGCTGGTATGGATGTGTGCGTGAGGTTGTGTCGGTGTGCGTGAGATCCGGGAAGTACTGTGTAGTATTCTGTGTCGTACCGTTATGTGTTTGGGATTACCTTTACCGACTTGTGGAAAAGGTGGTTTTATTTCTGTTTTAACATAAAAATATATGGTTTATGTACGTTATCGTAAGTGGCGCACTTTTACGCAACAGTTACGTACCTACCTATCCATTACGAGGTTGCCTAGAAGAGATCGCTCAAAGCGATAAGGCCGCCTATAAATTCTCGATCCATACCTTTATAATTTCTCGATACTCAGCATTTCTTTCTGTAGGCGTTGTATTGTGTTTGTGTGGTTGGTACATAGTACTTATACACTAGCCAACCTCGATGTGGAATGTTTGTAAACAAACCGCCCATACTTGTCCTGAAATTCACTGTGTTGCCGCGTCTTTTCATGCGCCATTTACTAGTAAAGTCGGTCAATTTGAGATCCGTCCAATAAATATAAAGAAAACTATAATTAATTACTAGAAATATAATATTAGAACTATTACAATTATTTACAATTGAGCTAACTGCAGACTGTTGCAAACGATCTACAGGTAGCTCAACTGATCCTTATCAATTTCAATACGAGTTGTTGCGTCTCCGAGACGCTGGCTGCATTGCCCCGCTGTATTTCAATGCTGATGCGCTGCGCCAGATACTCACCAGCTCTCGGGTCACGTGTCGCTTCGACCAGACGCTCAGATAATTTTTTGAAAACCCGAAGAACCCCGGTACCCCACGGACCTAGGGGTCTCGACTCCAAGGCGAGCAAATGTGTAGGCTCTGTCGAGACCTGCATATTAATAATTAATTCAATAAATATAAAGAAAATTACTATCAAATAATAGACATAAATTACTACTAGTATTTACAATTGAAACAATTGAGGTAATTGCAGATAATTGGGCTCCTGGGGGTCTATTCGCTTTCGACGAAATCGACAGCTGCGTGCTGCGTTTTGTCAAATTGCTATTCTAATTCATCAAAACTCGAAGCTACGGCACGAAGCTTGAAATGGCGGCTTTTGCGGCGGCCACCTCTATTCTAATGGGCAAAATGTACGAACGAAACATTAAATTTGACAGCATCTTTTCAAGAACCACTGTCAATTTGTACGGTAGCTACAAAGCTACCTTTTCATTTTCGTAAGGTGTTTTTTCACCATATTTTGTCCATTTATCACTAAAATTTCAGTAGATTTATGATTGTTAAAATATTTTATACACGTAGCGTCCTAAATTATTGAAATTTACTCATGCTATTTGAAGATCACTCTCCGTTTCATAATTTTCAGAAAAGCGGCTCTACCGCCATCTCTTAGCAAAGCCTACAACTAACAACTTCCCCCAGCTGACGACGAAGTTCTTAATTTTACCAAAACTTGGCGCTAAAACCGCTCTTTTGAGGGTTCCGCACCTCGAATGGAAAAAGGAACGCCTATAATATTAATTCTTAATATCAGACACAAGATCCATTTTTGAGGTGATAAAAAAGGAAAGTTAAATAAAAATCATAATATATTAAATATAAAATTCAAGGTACTAGGTTGAGTACTTAGTATGTCAGGTGGCAATATTCACCCTCCGTCTGTATGCAAGGGTCCGATAACATCAGACGGTCAGATGGGCTTACAATAGTGTCATTTTTACACATGTCAACCTCTGGACGTTAATGACGCAATTCTCTTTATTTGGATGGCATTGAAAGAGTCTACACGGGATATTATAGATTATAGAATCACTCGTGACAGCCTTTTACGTTTAAACTTAGCAAAGAGCTAGCGCAAATAAAGAGGAATATCCGAAAACCATAAATTATTTAAAGTTACATAGGTAATTAAAAAAATTATTTTTTGATGTTCGCAATAAAACCTATACGTAAGCCTTTAAAGTACTTCCCGTTGATCTAGAATCACGAAATTTGGCAAGAAGCAAGGTCTTACAGCACAAGGAAATGTATTTTTATCTATAAGTAAAGAGAAATAACCGAAAACCGTTCATTTTAGCAAAATCACCAAAAAAAAACGCAGTGTGTCTGTGTAAATTATTCGGCTCACAAATATATATTTCCAGTATAAATGTAAGCGGGTTAACTTTGAACCTAGTTTGTGTTGGAAGAACACCAACGCTTCATCCCTTAACAAGGTTTAATGAAGTCCTCATTAGGGTAAATATAAGTTTGTTCGGAACCCTCGCACAAGTCCTACTCGTACTTGACTTGTTTTTATTTAATCTGTCCAAGGTTTCTATGCTCTCTGGTGGTTTCATTCACATGATCGTTCACGAAGGTAGTTGGGTGTGCCCGGATCTCGCCCGAATGAAAAATGCCCACCCGACAGAGAAACAGAATAGCTATCGCTTGCGTGCGTCGGCCGCATGTCATCGGCATCGACAGTGTCGGTTGCGGAGAATTGTAATAGGGCCCCTGGCCCTTTCTGAATGGGAGTCAGGACATTGTTTTATGTATTGATGGTGGAAGTTATTGTATCTATCTATGTCTGTTTGTTCCCCTTGGAGTCGAGACCCTAGGTCTGTGGGGTACCGAGGCTCTTCGGGTTTCTAAAAAATTATCAGAGCGTCTGGTTTTTTTAGTGTGTCGCAAACTAGTTAACTCATCATTTGATCAACTGATCATTTGATCAGTGGGTGTGCTAGTCTGCTTTTGCTTTTTAAACCTTTGGTACCTGTTGCTATTAAATGCAACAACATTAAATTACCTTCTGAGGAATAAAACAGATATACTTTGATATTACATAAAACTTCAAACAGACACACACACACTCATTCACTCAATAATACAATAATTCTCTAATATAATAATAATAATAATAATTATCTGAGCGTCTGGTCGAAGCAACGCGTGACCCGAGAGCTGGTGAGTATCTGGCGCAGCGGATCAGCATTGCCATATAGCGGGGCAATGCAGCCAGCGTAGCGACGACGCGACGACTGGTATTGATATGGATCAGTTGAGCTACCTGTAGATCGTTTGGAACAGTCTGCAGTTAGCTCAATTGTTTCAATTGTAAATACTAGTTGTACATAATATATAACGATTATTTGATTGTAATTTACTTAATAAGGTTTCTATGTTTGTTAATTAACGTGCTCTTTTATTTTTCAGGTAAGTCGAGAATTTTGTCGGAGAATGAAAAAATAATTCTAGTTAAGAGTATTTGGTGGTAAGTACGTACACTCTGCTATGATTTCAATCCTACCTACCCTACTAACTATCCTACTAATATTATAAAGCCGAAAGTTTGTGAAATCTGAATTTTTGTTACCTAGGATCTCCAAAACTACTGAACAGATCAAGATGAAATTGGGCGTACGTTTAGAGCAAAGCCTAACTTAGATAATAGGCTATTTATTATACCGAAAATACGCGTGCAAAGCCGCGGGCAGAAGCTTGTAAGTACTAAATTAACAAAGAAAATTACAATCTATGGCGTATCTGTCGTTGGTGGTCCAAAAAATAAATAAATATGTAAGGCATTGCCGGCTTAGAATTTGCACCACCCTAACTCTTCCCGCGGGTGTCGTAAGAGGTGACTAAGGGATATCCACCGAGGCCGGGCAGCAGCGCCTCCTGCAGAACAATTCTACCACCGAACTCAGATTCCCAACCCGCATGGCCAGCGTGGGGATTATGGGCATTACCCCCCATGGGCAGTGCCATCTTTACTATGTATAAGGGTACATAGGGCACGGGCCCTGCTGGGCCCCCATCGTCAGTGGGGCCAAAAGGCCGACAACTGCGCGGTTTTCTGACAACCCTGAGCGGTGATAATCCAATGTATACAAGCTACACACACACAATTGTACACACACATACAGCGGGGCAATGCAGCCAGCGTCTCCTCTAGATTGTTTGCAGCAGTCTGCAGTAACATCAACTGTTTCATTTGTAAATACTAGTTCTAATTTATTTATTTCCTTCATTTGTAACTTTATTACATTATACTGAAGAAAAACTCAGAGTACATGCAACTTAATAAAAAATAAAAATAATAATTTTATATAATAGAGTTTCATTTCAAATGAAACTGACTGGCGTCTACATTTTCAACACAATGAAAATGTCCGGGATAAAAGCGTTTTATGAAGAAGCGGTAGCCGTTAATGACGGCCGGCCGTAATGGTTTGTTAAATATAAAATAAACATAGACAATTTTAATCAAATAATAGAAATAAATTAGAACTAGTATTTAAAATTGAAACAATTGAGGTAACTTAAATTTGACGTTACCAAGTGTTCCAATGTGGGTACCTATGATTTTTAATAAATGAAGTGAAATAAACTGAAGTGAAACTTCAGACTTTTGCTAACAATCTACACGTAGCTCAACTGATCCATATCAATACCAGTCGGAAGTAATAACAAATATTCTTTATTTATTTCACATTTAAAATTACGCGTGGGAACGATAAACGTTTAAACATTGTATTTTTAGGAAATTAAATATTAAATGGCCAGAAATTTGCCAAAATAGCCAGAGTTTTTCCCATAAGGAAACTCTCACGCATCACCAATTTTACTCCTAGGAGCTAAACCGGAAATCCAAGAGACCTGTCTATACTACGAGTATTAAGACCTTTAGGTAGCTACTACATTGATGAAAATAAATAAAAATAATTATTATAATAGAAGGAAATTATATTTCAGTAAAAAATTAAAGTAGAAGGAAGACGAGGACAAGGAGGACTAAGAATTAGCTATATGAGTCAGATCAAAATGAAAGTCGTATAAAGAAGTAAAAGACATTGCATTGGAGAGAGAAAAGTGGAAGAAATTGTAGCATGACACCGAAAAGAGCTAGGCTCTTTAAATTATAATAAATAAAAAATGTGACGGAGTGGTGGGAGTCTGCAAAAGACCGAGTAGTTTGGAAGGGTGCGGGGGAGGCTTTTGCCCAGCAGTGGGACGAAATAGGCTAACTAAAAAAAATTGTTAAAGACAAAACAAACATGACCCAAACATCTCCCGGTGGCGTTCTACAAACCCCAACCAATTATACCCCAACCTCAACCTCAACAGTCTGTATTGGTCCACTACTAGACGCAGGCCTCCCCCTAATAAGAGCCTTGTTGGCTTTTATCTCATGGGGGGTAATGCCCATAATCCCCACGCTGGGGATGCGGTTTCGGGATCGCAGTTCGATGGTAGAATTGTTCTGCAGGGGGCGCTGCTGCCCGCCCCCGGTGGATATCCCTTAGTCGCCTCTTACGACACCCGCGGGAAGAGTTGGGGTGGTGCAAATTTTAAGCCGGCAACACACAGGCAATTATAACGTCCGTTAAAAAACCCCTGCCGCTTTAACAAGAACCGCTCACAAGTCCGTGTGGGCGTAGCGGTGAAGAAAGCGACTTCTGCCTACAGACAACAGCTTCAAAGTACCATAATTGATTACTTGCTGCCTACGGCTTCGACTGCGTGGGAGTGGGAGATCTACGTTTTCTACTTCTGTTGATACACGGCTTGCTGGGCCTTTTTAACCGTTTGAAAAAAAGTAGAAGTTTCTAGGTTCCGCTGTATGTTCCTGGTTCCAATGTTTTTTTAACATTATTTTTGTCTAGCGTTTTGAAAAAAAGAAACAAAATGGCGGCCTATGAGACCAGTACAATGTGAAACCCAGGAATTTAAAAGTCTTTACCAACCTTTTATTCATGATCTCTACAATAAAAACAAGTACCCCTCTCCATGTCTGATTAAAATTTAGCAAAAATGACAGAACAAGCAAAGTCCATTCCGTCCGAACCGGCCCCTCAAACAGGGGGCCGCGAGACAGGGGCCCCTCGGTCAATACGTAATTAGCAACCATTTTTTTATTATTTTCGGACTGTTGCGATTCTGGCGGCCTATTTTTAACCAACTTCAAAAAATGGTTATGTTCGGCTGTATGTAAGTCTTTTCTACGTATTTCTTTATTAATCTAAAACGTACTTACAGTAGGTATACGTATATGATACGAATAAGTACGTATATTTTGACGCTGCTGGCTGCATTGCCCCGCTGTATGGCAATGCTGATGCAATAGAAGCTGAAAAAAATAAGCGTAATAGTATGCTATCTTAAGGCGAATAGTAGGGTGGATAGTGGCGCCACTACATATTTAATTTTATAATTACGTTATGCAAAGGAATTAACAAAAAATCGGACCGCGCGTAGACGATATCTATCATAAGCTTTTTTTAAATGTATCTTTAATAGTTTTGTACTGTATTATTTAGGCAGATACTTGTTTCAAGAGTTTAGTTCCTATTGGTGGCCACCAAGCTCTCCAAACAAGGTTTTTGATTGAATAACACAAAACAAAACTATTACAGATACATTTAAAAAAAGCTTATGATAGATATCGTCTACGCGCGGTGCGATTTCTTGATAATTCCTTTGCATAACGTAATGATTAAATAAAATATGTAGTGGCGCGGGCGCCACTATCACCCCTACTATTCGCCTTAAATTTATATTCAAAAGTGCCTTATTTCGGAATGAGGTCCTTTTGAATATAAATCAAAGTCAAGGTACAATTTTTTTATTTTGTGCAAAGGTAGATTCCGAAATGTGGTACTTTAGCACAAGAAATTTTATTGTTATTACATGTATATATTCAAAAGTGTCATTTTTGAAATGCGTTTGATTTGCACATAACTTTTACGTAAACTTAATCATATTGCTTGGAGCATAAGTGTCATTTTTGAGATATAATCCGGCGAAACTAAATTTACAAAACGTTTTCTTACTTCTACATAGATAGATAGAAAATTCTTTATTGCACACTTACAGATAGAAACAATACTACAGAACAGCTTAAAAACTAAGTGACAAGTGGCATAATACATAATACTCCGGCCAAACTAAAAACACAATACGTTTACTTTTCGCAATAGTTTTCAAACGCCAAAAGGGACATCGATTTTCGTGCTGTGCTTTGTTAACAAACATTGTACCTTAAGAATGGCTTGAGTGTAATTATCATAACCTCATTTACCGCAGTAGGCTGGAATCACTCTTCGCCGAAACTTGTCAAGTAGGTGCTCACACCAGTGACCCAGTTCCGTTATCAGTTGATAACAGAGTTCATTGACCGATAGGGGTGGTCTTTTGTTACATATGATTTTTTTATAAACAAATCTAATACCTATTAGACAGGTGATCGGAATGCTGGCTTTTATTTCGGTCAACGAATTAGCATTGCCATTCAACGTGGCAATGCTGCTAGCATTCTGGGCACTCTGCCTTCTGGTGACGGCTTAGATTTTTAAGAAATAGATATACTTACTTGTTATTGCTTTATTCTGTTAATGTAATGTTCTATGTGCTAAATAAATGTTCTGTAATATTAGAACTGGGTAGATTTCTTTCTCTGGAAATTCTTACTATCATCATCACCTTGATGACTTCTATGGCGCAGTGGTGGAGGCACAAAATTATATGTGACGCAATAGGTTAAGATTTGTGAGTTCGATTTCCACTACACTATGTTTATTGACTTCTATGGCGCATTATCATATATAATATATAATATTTTTAATAAATAATTAATGCTGTACAATTCACACAACATCATTTAGTCCCAAGCTAAGCCAGAGCTTGTGTTATGGGTACTAAATAACTGATATACTTAATACAATACACTACATAGATATATATTTTTTTACTTTACATAGAAAACATCCAGAACACCCTGAACGAATATCTGCAGATCGTACAAATATTTGTCCCGAGGCGGGAATCGAACCGTCAACCTCCTGCGGCGCAGGCGGACCTTCGCCCGCTGCGCAAAAGAGGTCGTCGTATTTGTAGGACATTATTATATTTAAGACTTTCTATGGCGCAGAGAATGTCCAAATGGGACCCAAAGTGTTTGTTACCTATATCTTGTTATTTTTATATTAACCTTTATCTTTTGTATGTATTAGTTACAAAATAAACGCAATTTTTACTTTTACTTTACTTACTAAGAAAACTAACTTGTGCCCGCGGCTACGCACGCGTATTTTCGGTGTAATAAGTAGCCTATTATCAAGTTAAGCGGTTCTAAATGTACGCCAAATATGACCTGTTCAGTAGTTTTGGAGATCTTAGGTAACAAAAATTCACATTTCACAAACTTTCGCCTTTATAATATTAGTTGGATTACAGAATAAAGATTACCCAGTTCTAATAGCAGCAAGTGTAGCACGCAGCGAACCAAAAGGTCCTATTTCAGCATAATGTTGCTCCTCAAAAAGTAGAGTTACCTCGACCTCGACCTCAACAGCCTGTATTGGTCCACTGCTGGATGCAGGCCTCCCCCTGATAAGAGCCTTATTGACTTTTATCTCATGGGGGGTACCGTTTAATCCACGCTGGGCATGCGGGTTGGGGATCGCAGTTCGGTGGTAGAATTGTTCTGCAGGGGGCGCTGCTGCCCGCCCCCGATGGATATCCCTTAGTCGTAGACTACGACTACCGCGGGAAGATTGGGGTGGTGTAAATTCTAAGCCGGCACCACACAGCTGCAGAGTGACACTGGTTTTCTGACTGTTTCTGGTTATTACAAAACCCTTTTGAATTTACATACTTTGCGATTATTTTCCTTTGAATTTCGAAAAGGACCCTTGGTTGCATCTGCCCTTTCGTTTGCGACCAGTTTTGGTATCCTTAAGCGATAGGGGAAGCACAAAGGATTGGCAATGCACATCTGGTCGAATTGGAAACAAGTTTGACTGTCTGCTCTTATTAAAAGTCTTTTATAAAAGAGGTTTTAAATAATAATTTTTGAGTCAGAACTGACAATGACAATCCATGTTATTTTTTTAGTTCGAATGTGCAATTGAAAACTGACATCGGCAGAATTGTGTCTAACCATGATGCAGAGCCAAAGATGACGAATAAAATAAGAACATTTTTTTTGGAAATTTGTCTGATAAGATTCTTGTTGGTGGGAAATGTTTCTGTGTTCTGGATTTTCTTTTCCCATTACTTTAAAAAATTCTTAGTATGTGCCCCTTTGAAAACATACGTAGGTGAAGTAAAAAAAATGTAGAGAAAGCGATTTCATCTTTGTAAGTGTTAGTATGGTCATAATTTTATCTTCAATTTTATATAAACAACAAAACTTACTATTAAACGATAGAAAAAATAGAACTTGTGGGTACTATTTACAATTATTGAGACAGTTGAGCTAACTACAGACCGCTGTAAACAATCTAGAGCTAGCTCAACTGACCAATTTTCAATTTAATTACCTATGTTTTGATTTAAACATTACCCATCTTCTTGCGTAGTCACGTAAAAGCGAGATTTTTCCTAAACGATATATGTACCTACCTGTGTCTAAGTAAAAGAACCTATGTATTTTGATTGTTTGTAGATTGTTCTCAACAGTCTGCAGTAAGCTCAATGTTTCAATTGTACCTACCTAATTGTATCTACCAAATTCTAATTCATTTCTATTATTTGATTGTAATTTTCTTTGTGAATAAAGGAATATTTTGTATGTCTATGTAATTTATAATACCTACATACCTACCGTATGTATACCATAGGTATGTATTATAAATTGTATTAATTTGTATTTCTTTGTCTTGCAGAAGTTAATAGCTCTAGCAACATCTATTTTAGTAGGTTCATTGACCGATTTGTTGTCTATCGCGTATTTAGGTCAACTAGGCATTCATCAATTTTCATTCTTTTTTATTATCATTGAAGTTAAAACTAGTGTGTGATATAGGTATGATTACAATGTACTTACTTTTTATGAATGCGACTGTAAAAAAAAATTAACAGTGCGTGACCTACTTAAAAAATTAAATTATTTTTTTGGTTAGTTCAAAGTTAACCACCGAAATCTTTGTAAATATCAAAAATTCCTAGTTAATTATCGTCTCGGCTTTCTACATTTGAAAATTTTGTAAACATGCACAATTTTTTTTACAATAAAGACATTGACAACGGGGTATTTTATCATACTCGAATTTTTTTATTGACTATTATTGAATTTTTTTATTGTGTTACGATCAAGTTTTTTCTTAAATATTAGAATACCTAGTTAGTGTTTTTGCTAGTCGTACGTTGCGTGACCGTATGCCACCGTCGCCGACTTGTTACTGAGTCAATAGGACACTCTGGTACAACTTAAAATATGCTTCGGTACCTTCACGCGGGCCGGCTATGCCAAACCTATTGCGCTTACAAAATTCAGTTACGAACCGAGTTGCAGAACGCACGCGCGTGATTCGCGTCGCGCCAAAAACTTTCAAATTCGGAAGCTTGGGTTTTTCACGCGTTCGGATATAGTTTTGTTAACGAAACTTTTTTTCGGGAAACTTTTTAGTGAGTTCTGACTGTGTTTTGGATTGCGCTAATGCTTTGTGTTCGATGTAAGTATTTGAATTGTTCGTCCGTCATAAACTGTCATTGTTTGAAAAAAATTAATTGTAATCATAATTTTTCATATTCATTTTCATCATTGATTCACAAATTTGCGTTTGAAAAAGTAAATTTGATTGTAGCCATAGAGCAAAGAGCTACAGCCCAAGGCTGCAAGGGACACATAAAACCTTATTTTATTCGTAAAGGCCCGTATAATAATTACCCGTATACCAATTATCTATCACGAAACTTTGCAATTTATCAAGGTCTTTAGTTGCATGAGATCTCGTATTGCATAGTGCGAGTAGGAGAGGAGATAAACGACCTTGCGTTAGAGCGAGACGAAAGAAGTTAGGAAACTCTTGGGAAATATTATTTTTCTCTTTCGGCTACTGAAGGGCGCTTTTTACCGAATATTTGTTTTAGAGATAAGTTTTGTTTTTGTTTGCTGTACAATTTAGGTCGATGTTAAAGGGATTAAATAATATTGTCCAGAACATGATAGATAATACAAGAAACTGTTGAAAACAGACTTTCAACATTCACATATGAAATTTAAAAACAACGTAGTTCCCAATATAAAACAATGTTTTGCGTAACTCATATCATATGTCAAAACTTCGTAGTTTTGTAAAAAATTTATCATCTATTTTTGCAAACTGACCTTAATTTATATATTTTAAATTTTAATTCTCAAGTTTTAGTGTTTATTGTTCTTTACATAAATGAACAAAGCTAAGGTCTAAGCCCACTCGCACGTTTACCTAATAACGTACCTATGCCTACAACACGTAAACGCACTAAGTTTAGCTTCTGCGTGACGCAAGGACAGACAGATCTTCGCACTAGCAATTATTATTAGTAATCGCTGAGTTTTTGTGTTGTACAAAGGATGAATGAATCAGTCAATTAACTAGTAAAAATTCATAACAGTGAGAAAAAACATTAAATGAAAAATAACTCGTACAATAAAAAAAATATTGTCTGTGTAGGTATTATCCGAACGTCGATAAAAGGTGAAGACGATTCAAAATTCGAACGGTATTTTCGTAATACGCAATTCGTAGTTTGAATGTGATTTGCCATTTTGTTTTAACCCTTGCAACGTTATTTTTTTTGTACATTAATTTACCTTTATGTTTTTAGTAGAATGTTTTATTTAGAATCATTTATTTATTTTGTTCAGTTGACTTTACTCATCGTAAATTTTTCACTAAACTTTTAATGCTCCATAACAGCGTGAGTTTAGATCGTAAAAAACGAAAGTTTTATACCTTTAAATGTAAAAGGATATTGCTTTAAATCGCATTAAAGAAAAAGTATCTTACGCATGCCTTTCATTTTTTCTCAACTTTCTAAATCTGAATACTTTCATAGACTAAAGAGTCTGCAAAGGCGTATGGAGATTTTGACGTTGTCTCTGACTCTTAATTTGTTTTATGTAATTTTTCTGAGTTCATCGTCATCACATCATTGCTAAGATAAAAAGCATGTTCTTAGTATGTTATTTATTTTTATACAACGGTTGGATCATAGATTACCTACTTAACATGCTATGAGATGAAGCTACGGCTTCTGTGTTATTTTATTTAAATTCTACAAAAATTGGGGCCAAAAGTGGAATAACCGATAAATTTTCTATCTGCAGACGAAATATAAGATAACCCAAATTATTATGATGTGTATTAAGTGGATATTTATTGCAACTCAAATTTTATTCATAAAAAACTGTATAAGAAAACTTTACGACTGTGACTTAGGTATGTGCTAATTCTTATGTCAATCATAATCATATGAATTTTCAAAAAAATATCTAGATTTTGATAAAACCTACATCCGCCTTTTGCTTTTAGCGTATATCTTATAATAGGTAATAATAATTACGCTATCGATCAACTCTCGCCAACTTCACAAACTTTCACGAGAGATTTTGGCAGTCAAACTTTCACTTAGTGATTGAGGGTTAAGTTGAGAATGGACAGCGTTTTGGGTTTTAATACTCGATACTCAATAAATGTATTGTGTTTACGTTTATTTTGTTTTTGGTAGTTATTTTTCCGATTCATAGTTTTTTTTATGAAAGATTTTTTTCTTCTTCCGACTTCTGACGTCATAGGTCAACATCAGCTAAGGTGTAAATCTGCACAGTGTAACTGTATTTAACAGTTGCACTGTGCAGATTTACACCTTAGCATCCAATGTTTAAATTTTACTTTTAGTCTCCACTGAATGAATACTGAATCGCATCTTGGAATAAAATATCTCTCAAATCGTGAGATTGAGTGAGGGACAGATTGCAAACTATCAAAATCTTGTCAATTGAACCTTATAACGTTTTAGGAGGTAATACGCGGGATCAGAAACGTCAAGCCTGTTTAAGTAGGGACATACTCTTAAAACCAGCTTGGAACAAGATCTTTATAAACTAAGAAATCAAATAATATCGCAAAAATTTTCTACTTCGACGGGACTTGAACCCGCATCCTTCCTTCAGTACAGAAATGTGCTAACCAACTACACCACGAGGTCATGTGACGTAGGAGTCGAAAATCTTTGCGACTTTCTACGGACTCTAGCGCCGTTAGCTCCACCTACAGGGGAAACATTGAAGTTTATCAATTTATTTGATTTCTTAGAAATTACCCAGAGTGTGAGAGCTTACGGTCTATAACAATAAAAACCTTAACTTTCTAAACTATTTTAAAAATCTGTAAAACTAATAACCTACTTAACTTTTTTACTTACTTAACTTAGTAACTTTTTCCCCGCTAACGCTTCAGCTTATGCCTTTAAAACAAACCTCCAAAAGCAGCTTTCATTTGTGTGCGTGACAGCGCGAGTGTGTGCGACGTAACGTAATCTTGCGTAACGTCGTCGAACGCATTCGATATTTGAATTTTGATTAATTTTCGGAGAATGCCGATTCGTAGTTCGCTTGTTTACGTTTTTGGATAAATTGCTTTAATAACATAATAGTATTCACACTAATATTATAAACGCGAAAGTTTGGATGGATGGATGTTTGTTAACTCTTCACGCTAAAACTACTGGACGGATTGGGCTGAAATTTTGCATACAAGTAATTCTAACTACTTTCTATCACATAAATCAGTTCTCATCGGATATAAATCACCTTTAAATGTTTCCATAGAAACAACGCGTGCGACGCCGTGGACGGAAAGTAGTCACATTAATATTATGGTGGTATGAGTGAATATTTTACGTTCTCTATGACCCATGATATAATTCCTAAAGATTGTAAACAAAGAAAACTACAATTTAATAATATTCATAAACAAAACTAGTATTTACAATTAAAACAATTGAGCTAATTGCAGACTGTTGCAAACAATCTAAAGGTAGCTGATCCATATCCAATAATTTTTATTTTTATAATTTACTTCATTGATATGATTAACTATGCTGGACTTGTAAACTATTTTTTTATTATTTGTACCTACGTTTATGACATGTAACAAGCGTTATCAATAAATTATCTGAATCTGATCCATATCAATACCAGTCGTCGCGTCCCCGCTACGCTGGCTGCATTGCCCCACTGTATGGCAATGCTGGTGCGCTGCGCCAGATACTCACCAGCTCTCGGGTCTTGCGCTTCGACCAGACGCTCAGATTATTTTTTTTAAAACCCAGAGAGCCTCGGTACCCTACGGACCTAAGGTCTCGACACTAAGGAGATCAAATGCGTAGGCTCTGTCGAACCTGCATATTAAAGTTGTTAACAAACAAGAACTTCTTAACAAATCAGGTCACCTACATTTTTTTCCTGAGTAAAGTGAACAAAATTTTCTAACTTATGATTTTCAAGGGTTTTTCTATTACGGAAATACTTCTAGATCTTAGAAAACTTCCGGGCACGTTGTTTTCTTAGAACTTTTTATAAAAGCTTTTAGAGCCTTGCGTCCTACTTTCTATGAATAGTAAAGGAAATAGGTCGCATAGAAACACTTGTTTGCCTATTTAACTTAAAACTTACAGAATTTATTGCAATTATTGCTTTCAGCTTTAGATTTGACTTTTTTTTTTGTAATTTGCTACAACCGTAATCACCTGAGTGAATAAAGTCTACCAAATAGTGTACTTAAGGGGGTATAGTACCTCAAATTGCTTATTTTCAACTCCGTCGGACCTCCATATCTTCCAAACTACTGAATATTTAACTTTGAAATTTATATATGGTAAAGTTCAGGACTTATTCTATCGATCATATGTTTCGAAAACACGATGCCATAAAATTTTCGCGATAGAAAAAAATCGCAAAGTTACCTCTAATTTTTTACTAAAACCCTAATTTCTCAATAAATACAGATGATACGATCTTGAGATTAAGCATAGTAATTGAACTAAGTATAAAGAACATTTTATATGTTTCCTTTTTTTCAATTAACTATTCTAATGTTTGTGGGGAGCAAATAACTACTAAAAACTTGATTTTTGGGCTTACGCCGCTTTGCTCTGTCCCGCTCCTGTGAACGCGAAATCCTATGCCTATCCTCTTCACACAATAACGAGGTAGGGTACCGCCTTAAGGCGAATAGTAGGGTGGATAGTAGCGCCACTACATATTTAATTTTATAATTACGTTATACAAAGGAATTATCAAGAAATCGCACCGCGCGTAGACGATATCCATCACAAGCTTTTTTTAAATGTATCTGTAATAGTTTTGTTTTGTGTTATTCAATCAAAAACCTTGTTTGGAGAGCTTGGTGGCCACCAATAGGAACTAAACTCTTGAAACAAGTATCTGCCTAAATAATACAGTACAAAACTATTAAAGATACATATAAAAAAAGCTTATGATAGATATCGTCTACGCGCTGTCCGATTTTTTGATAATTCCTTTGTATAACGTAATTGTATAACGTAATAGTAGGGTACTAATCGCCTTAATGCACCCTGAAATGACCAGGTGAATCAAGTCTCCCGGGTGAACTACCCCAGGTGAATTAAGTATACCGCCCCTACAAAGTCATAAGCTTATTTTTTTTGGTGCTTTAAGAAATTACTCCTTGGCGTCGAGACCCTAGGGTCCGTGGGGTATCGAGGCTTCTCGGGTTTTTAAAAAATCTTCTAGCGTCTGGTCGAAGCGACGCGTGACCGTGGTAAGTTTCTGGCGCAGCGCATCAGCATTGCTATACCTACAGCGGGGCAATGCATGCCCAGCGTGGGGATTATGGGCATTACCCCCATGTGATAAAAGCCAACAAGGCGTTTATCAGAGGGATCCCTGCATCCAGCAGTGGACCAATACAGGCTGTTGAGGTTGTTGAGGGGCAATGCAGCCAGCGTAGCGGGGACGCTGTCCTACTGGTATTGATATGGATCAGTTGCGCTACCTAGAGATTGTTTGCAACAGTCTGCAGTTAGCTCAATTGCATCAACTGTGAAGGATATTTCTAATTTATTATTTGATTGTAATTTTCTTTGTGAATAAAGTATTAACTTATAAAAAACCCATCTCAAACATGGTGTCTATGTTCAAGTAGTTCCAACATGTGTCAAAATCACCCCGTTTGTTTGTCAGCCCAATTCGTCTGCCTTTTGCCTGGATATAGGCCTCCCCAAACCATCCACTCTACCAATCTCTCTCTCTCTACCAACAAATCCTGTATCAAAATTATCGTAGCTTAACGAATTGATTATGAATGTACATAAGTGGGTCGAAAAAACACCAACTGTTGTGTGTTCTTCCAACACAAGATTCGTAGCATAGTGAAATTCTCCTCTCTTCAGTTTATTTTGACACTTCACAATTTACTTTCCAAGCAACTGCTTCCAGTTTCTTGGAGTCTTCAAGTCCAGGGTAAAAGCGTGCTCCATCTTAGGCCACTTCTTTACTTACTTTAAATGAGTTCGTTGCCAAACGCTTGACCATTATCAATTTAAAAAAAAACTTGAGAGGTGTCAAGGGACACCCGGATGGAACGAAGTTCATAAGAAAGAGAGAGACAGAGACACATGCGCACGCCGCACGGCTTACAATAGCTTACAATAGCAAAAAGTGTCGTTACAACTTTTCGTATGAATTTTTTCCGTCTAGCCCCCTTTCATAACGCGCGATAAGGAACCTCGTTCCAAAAAGTTTTCTCTACAAAAGATCATAAAGTTTCCGTTCATGAAAAATAAAGCTACATTCATATACATTATGAATGTAAGTGGGTTAACTACGAACCTATTTTGTGTTGGAAGAACACCAACGTACCCTTAACGAGGGACTTCATCAGGGTGAGTTAAGGGATGAAACGTTGGTGTTCTTCCAACACAAAATAGGTTCGTAGTTAACCCGCTTACATTCACAATGAATTCGTCAAACTACGAAAGTTTTTATAGTAAAAAAAAAAACATTGGTTGTCTGTAAAGTCGGTTTACTGACGACAGTTGAACGTGACAACGTCTTAAGAAAATACTGATGGAATGGTAGCATTTGATACTCGATCAAAACATGTAAATGTACTATAGTATAGCAGCTGTCCACGCAGACGCATCGCTCACTCAAGTAGGAGAGAGACGGATGTCGAGCGCTCTCGCTTGCACTTCAAGCCTTACATGGAACGCCTCAGAGCGAGGTAACGCCGCACGACGTCATAGTGAGGTAACGCCTCATGACGTCATAGCGAGGTAACGCCGCATGACGTCATGTTTTTTCGTGCGTGCAGCCGGCTCTATCGAATTATGAGACGTTGTCACGTCAAAAAACATTCATATAACTGAAAGAATTCCACAGAAAAGCCTCTTAGCAACACGTCAGGTGAGTCGATACCGCTTTACAACACTTGGACGGTTAACAAAGAGCTAGAGGCGACATCAAAGTAGATGACATAATAGTGGCGTTCCTACATCCATCGGGTATAATATAGCACGTTGGAGCAGTGTTTTAGGATACAGCGTGGGATCGATGGCAGACATGCGCAGTACGCGCCTGTATTTCCGCCCCCACCCTCCACTGAAGCTGAGTTCATTGCAACTGCATTCAGTGCAGAGACCGTTTAAAAAACCGATAAGCTAAGCAATTCGAAATTTAAAAAAACCGGTTTATTTCGAAAATGAGTGCGAGTGTTCCACCGACTATCTGACCGGCGCACCAGTGGACGGAAACCAACGATTTAACGAACTATGAAGAGAAAAAAACGTTTTTACGGAACGTTGACCCATAATACCATATTACAAATTTTAATCATCTAGTGAAATAGTACCGTGACAATATTAAAAAAAAAAACAGTTTTTCTCCGAGAGTTATCACAGTTTATTAAATTAAATTTATATTATACACGTATTTAACCACAATAATAGTATAAAAACCAATAATCACTAATTAGCGTTTATCACGTTTATAAATTAAATCCCAAGCAAATAAACCCAAACCTTACGAACGAAATTTTAGACTGATATTTAAATCCGAATATAGTAGTAATAAAATAAAAAAAATACAAATATAGCGTATTTACATTAGTTGAGAATTTGAGAAAGTTTATATAGCAAATAATATTTATAAAACGCAATATTAATATTAAAAAATACAAATTATAAACCGGGGATCAGTGATGTAGCCTTAAGAATTTTTTTATGACGGATGAACAATATGGATAACTCACGATATTTCAGTGTACAAAAGGACTAAAGTGTGTGAGTGTTATGAATAAGTTGTGATATTTGGTCCTTGGAGGACCCACAATGCTGAACATGTTCGATATGTGGAACTCAGTGAGCACCAAGCTGGAGGCCCAGAGTAATGTGCAGACTCAGCAACCTCACACCTCAGGTGGGAGCATTAAAGGTAATTTCCAATTAATAACTGGCTAGTTTGCGTATTTGGGGCAAATTAAACATTTTGTCATTAGAAAAAAAAATCTAAATCATTTAGAATAAGAATAAAATAGATTTAGTTAGTGATTATATCGGGTATTTATCCCGTATCTTTTGTTTTATTTCCCCTACGTTTCTACCGCGATACAGCGATCGTGGTCACGGGGCGACTGACCGACTATACTCTATAACCGATATAATCATTAACTATGTTAACAAATCGCGAAACTTTAAAAAGTTTTTAAATAGATTTATTTGTGCAATCAGACTTACAACTTTTCTAAAGTTTAAAACAAAATAAAAATAGGTACATTTATAAAAATGTAAGCCCGAAGGCACAAAATGGCTTCTGCTTCAGCATTTAATCATTTTGCGTTTTTGATATTTTGCGTGTTTGGGGCAAAAGGGACATTTTGTGTAAATAGGAATAATTACTACAGTGACGCGTCAAGGGTTAATAACTAAAAAGGGATATGTTTCATATTTAGCTTTTAAAAATTAAAAAAAATGCTAATTAAATAATGGCACCGACCTAAGTTTTGCTTAGTTAAACAATGCTCACATGTTTCAAATTGTAAAAAAAGTTGATTAGGCATTATTAAGAAGGTCAAATACTTACTTTTTAGGTACATTAGCAGTGGATCTAAGCAAAAAATAGATTTCATAATATCTTCATAATATCATATATCTGAAAATGTCTTAAATTTGCTCCAAATACGCTGAGCCTCTCGTTACTGCTTTTTTAATAATGGTAGATAATTTTATACTAAACTGATTTGATACGAAACCCTAAAACGATTAAGTAGGTTTACAGCTTCCAAACGTGGGTTGCATGTGGTTGCAATTTTTATAATTTAGGTTCTAAAAAAAAAATTCTTGTACGCATCGGCATTGCAAATAGGAAAATACGAGAAATCAGTAGCACTATGGCAAATAAAACAAAATAAAGAAAGCGTGACTTTTCGCAAAATAATTAAAAATATTAAAAAAGAAAGTTATTATTATTATTAACACGTTATTCGTAAACTGTAAAATTTGCGAATCTGCGAATAATCGATTCCCAAAATGGCGTGCACAAAACTATAAAATTTAGATGTAGAAAGTTCAAAAGTATTTTTCCGGTGTATTAATATATGCGTAATTGCCTCTCATTCCGTTATGTAACCGAAAGTTAAGTAAGAAAGTGGCCAATTATCATTCGTGGTCTCTGTTTCGTCTGAGAAAGAATATTATAGTTTACATACGTTACACAATAAATGTGGGCGGTGGTAAAAATAAAGCCGCTGAAAAAAAGAGAAAGGGAAAGATTAGCTACATTAAAATATCACCAAGCCAATCCAAAAAAAATCAACCAATAAGGTTAGCTGGAACTCTTTTTAGGGTAAAGTTCGCCTTTGCCATAACCTCTCTTGCTTTATGTTTTAGTTCCTTTATGTTTTTATTTCGTGCAAAAAATAATATTGAATTGAGAAAAATACGGTTAAAATGACGATAGATATAATTTAACAAGTAATAAGGAAAAAGCAAAAAAAACATTTTAAAGAGAAATTCAAATTGATAAGCAAACTCGTTTACACCTGGACGCGTCAAAGGTTAAAAGTACAAAAGCTCTTCGGATTCGAATTTCGAAAACCAGTGATTACCGAAACTTTTTAATTGACATTTCGAACGCACTTTCGCGAGCTCTGCCCGGTTTTCGCCGCTTATTACACAAAATTAAAAGGACATTCGCATTTCGAACGCTCGAATTTCGAATTATGAAAGCGCAAACTGCTTTGCCAGTCTCTGTGAAGTTCTGTGATAACGTAGATACATTTGTAAAAGCTGGATTGACTTTTGTTTTTCATACAATTATCCACGCTGATGACGTCACAAATCCAGTACCTATACGAAAAACAAAAGGGGATCGCGCCAGATTTGAAAATTTATCTATAGGTAGCTAATTAAATTATAGGAAGGGCATAATGATATTGTTACTGTAGTGAACTTCTTGGGTAGGCACTTCGGCATAATAATTCAATAATTAATTTGTTTTATAGCAGAATGTTAATTTTTCACTGAGCCATAGCCTATTTGTCGTGCTGCACACACAAACTTACCTAATATTCTGATATATTCTAAGTACTAACTTACTTTATAAAGTGCTCGTTTCATTAATTCTAACCGATGGTTAACGGTTGGTTAATGTAACACAAAAAGGACACTGGCTCAGCTAACTGCTGCTATGGCACAAGTGACAAGAGCCATAGCAGCGCTGCTTTTCAGATGTGCCAGGGTGTTAAATACAGCGCTACTCGCTACACCAATCACATAGCTTTATACTAAATAATAAACAATATACACGTCAGGTTTTTAGGTATGTATATAAATATTAGAGTTATCTATAATCTATAGGTATATGTAAAACTTATATTAGCACGCCAACCCCCTGTAAAAACATCAGTTTTTGGTCGGCAGGTAGAAAATGCCTCGGCATTAAGCCCACCCTTTGTATCTTACTGCAATAAAGTTGTAAATAAATAAATAAAAAAGCTAAAATACCTAAATTAAGGATTACTAACACCACATTCGCGAAGAACCGACAACCGCTGGGGTAAACGCGTTCTTGAGTGGATACCACGACTCGGCAAACGTAGTGTAGGACGCCATCAGGCCAGGTGGGATGACGATATGCAAAAGACTGCAGGCAGATGCTGGATGCGGCAAGCTGAAGACAGGGCGCTATGGCGCTCATTAGGGGAGGCCTATGTCCAGCTGTGGACTAATATATTCTGATGATGATGATGATGATGACATATTCATACAAATAGAGCCAAATAGTAATGGTAGTTAGTAAAAAGGCCTATTTTTAAAATAAGAATAACTATAACGAATACATCTAAACTGAGTGGTATGACTGGCAGGTGAGAATTAAAACTAAATAGGTTGGTTCTCATGTCATATCCAGCCTCTTTTCAAATCAAACCCTTTATCTTTCTGAGCCAAACTGAATTAATCACGATTTGATGACCAAGAATGGTCCAGACGAATGTAGCTACCAGTACATGCAAACCAACCATTATTATTATGTGAAAGCACTGCTAAAATCTGGTTTCTTTTTAATTCTTGCGTAATGGTATCTCAGGCCGAAAACAAGTTTCGTTTTAAATAACCGTTTTGTGCGAATTGAAAAGGAACCCGTTACATGAGAATATTTATTTCGAATTTGGAAAGAATTGCGCGGTTTTGCTGACATCTGGCGATTTGAATTTCGAAAATATGCAGCTGATGGTGCATTTAGACGCGTTCCAGTAATTTATTCTAATTACTTGTCTATCATTTTTTCCTCAACTATTTTAGCTTTATCTTTCTTTTTTATTATATCAATGTAAATTACATGAAAAGTCTCCAAGCACCTTATTTCATTAAAAAGCAACGTTAGACTATTTGGCTCTAGTTATTATTTGTTGAGTCTAAATTGATTCAAGATTGGTTCATAATTTGTTATTTTTGCCACTTCATCAATTCAATGCATTGGTAGCAAGAAATTATAAAGGTAGTTTCACACATCATGACTAATATTTGTTTAGAATAGTTACAAATTATCGGTGATTTAGTCTATAAAAGCCTAAGTTAATCTTGGACTGTTTGACATTTTTCGTAAAAAAAAAAGCTTTTGACCCGTGGTCAGCACCTAAAACTCGATCTGAATCGCTTTCCTCCGTCTTAAAACTTTCAAATTACTGTCTTCACAATAAACTAAATTTAAATTGTCTAGACATATTTAAAAACGTTATAAATACTACTGTAAAACGGGCCTTTACAATAGTCAATCATGCTGCGAAATTCCGCTGATCACGTGCCTTGCGTCCGGTCTATTGCACGTAACTTGACACTTTTGCAAATTAGCTCGTATTCTTTTTTGCATAAATCGTTTGTTCCAAAGTTTACGTTTCCTAAAAATTGCTGATGCATAGGTTAAATACCGAGAATCTAAGTGTACCTATAGCTACAGTTAGAGAAAAGTTTAAAGCCATTCAGAATTTAGTGGATTCAATTTTCCTGTGCACAGTTTGTTTAGTATTTTTTTGTCCACGTGCTAATGATTCTTTTTCACTTATTCCATTATTAGCAACAGTAACTCAATGACTTGTGGTCAAAAAATTTAAGTGAAGAGAAATCAATCAACACTTTATTTTTTATTTGAAAATAATTTATAGTTTAAAACTTATTTTGTAAGCCTCAAGAAATAAAAGTTACCTATTTATTTCTGATTACAACTTTTTGTGAGCCTTTATTTGGCTTTAGTTATCTTATTCTGCATAACCCATTTTTTTTCTTAAAAATAATATAATAATAAGTGTATCATAAGTGGGTAGATAAACTCTGGCTTGCAATTATTTTTGACATCGTCTCAAAAAGGGCTTCTGCACTGTTGTGTGGCTAAAAGTACTTTTGATATATAAATCAGCTTTTTCAACTGATTGTTACTGTTATTGTATTGTTATTGACAATCCATAGGGTTATTTCCACAGAAATCTAAATAATACGACACTATTTATAAGAGCACTATATATAAGAAATTGGATTACCTATGCCTACATATAAGTAGCTATGTCCTAGGTAATAATGTAATTTAAACATTATTTACGAATAACTTATTCTCATTGTAAATGAACTTTTATAGTTTTTATGAGAAATAAAGATCCTTTAACCTCATTTAAATTTCTATGGTTGTATCCATTAAACCATGCATGGCGTACACCGTGCATTGGGCACGTTTCACGCACGTGATATAGAACAATCTAGGAACATACACAGGGCTACTGAAATTACTTTAGTTTACGTACTAAAATGACTCGGACCGATTTTCAAACGGAAACATCGTATAATGTGGGGTTTGTATCGAATCTACAAAAAGTTGATTTTTACAATATCTAAAAACTGACTTCGGATTTCTTTATAATTATTTACACTGTTTTTTTAACCTGCGAAGGATTATGAGGCCCGGAGCGGGTTGAAATATTTTTTATGGTTTTGCGGGAAAAGTAGAAATCCCTCGGCATATTTTTAGTTATAAGTTATTTTATTTATTTTGTATGTACAATAAAGTGTTCATTCATTCATTAATTCCTTATATTGTTTGAGGGTTTTGGCTGATGTTGCAATTGCCTGTGTTTGTGTTCGGGGAAGTTTAATTGCACTTCTGTTTACAGAGATGTGTAGATGTGGCTATGATTTCGAAAGATAATATGTATTTTTCAACAGACATTTTATATGCCACAAAGGATCGACATAAAGGTTGACTTAAACAACACTTTCTAATAATAATTAATCTCAATAAATATTTTGCTATCATATTCGGTTTCATTAATTCCTTATATCCGGACGCTCCGATACCGATCTAGTGGACGCGTAACTTTAGGGATAAAAGGTTTGTGTTCATGCATTCTTCAAAATACGATAGTTTTCGAAGTTATAATGTTCGAGGTACGGTGCTAAATAATTTATATTAGTATTATCAGTGGTCGACGTGGTCGTCCATCGTCTGCCCTTTGTATTGTATTTGCATAAATTGATAATTAAACAATAAATAGCCAGTATTTATTGGTGTCCCACTTATGAATCTGATGAAGGTCTACAATATAACTTGCAAACAAGAATTGGACATAATATTCCACAGTTCTAACGGGAATATTACTCATAGGTATTTTTTTAAATCGTGGATAGACCTTCGTTTTAATACAACCTTACCTGATGGTGACAATGTATCTCGAAGGGAAGACGCCGAATTCACCCTAGTCTTCAAGAGACCTGGGTCTCTTGAAGACTAGGGTGAATTCGGCGTACTACTAGTAATTTGGTCATACTATTAATTTGGTCATAACTTCGTCAATTTTTGTTGTAGAACAATAATTTTTGCACTGTGTGTTATGGATTTCTTAGTTCTATATATTTGCATTCTCAACTAAAAACGTTACGGATCCTCATTGTAAGTTTTGTCTATTTCTTAAGAAAATAGGTAGGTAATTTTTTTTTACTTTTCTTGCCAACTACAACCTGGGTCTTTCCGAGACAAGAGTGGATAGGTGTCTAGGCCTTCGGGAATCACGACGATGTATCATGAATGAATGATACATAGTCGGCCACATCGTCACTTGTGAGATTGTGGTCAAATAAAGGTTTATTATTATTATTTTATTTTATTTCTGCATGTCCGTCCGTATTTCATGTAATTTTGTATATTAGTAGTATACCAACCTAAGTATTGTCGTTTAAGGGTCCGGCGACGGAAGAATTTCCCATACAAACGTAGTAGGTACCAAAATGATTTGTAATTTGAGAATATTTTCACCATGGTTTGCTATTATTTGTATTAAAATAGTATTTATTTAGGTTCCTGCCACAAGATTTTTTCAAAATACTTATCTACACAAATACTAAGAAAACATTCATTCTTTGGTGTAAAAATGAGATTCGGTTTAATTTCATTACAGTAAGGTATTTTGAAAAAAATTGTGGCAGGAATTTAGATAAATACTATTTTAATACAAGTAATAACAGACCACGGTGGAAACATGCTCAAATTACAAATAATTTTGGTATTATGTTTGTATGGGAAATTCATCCGTCGCCGGACCCTTAAGTACATATTGTAACGCATTACTTTAAACTGTACCTAATGTTACATTATATGATGATGAATAAACTATACCTATACCTACATATTATTAAAAAAGTCTTGTCCTAATGAAGATAATAACCCACACGAGCTCATACCCAAAATGCTGCCTGCTTTTATAATAATATAATATAATAATAATATAAGCCTTTATTGCTGTGTTTTTACAGGGTATTTTTAAACTATGCCTGCTTTTATAATTAAAGCCAATTTAGAAGCCAAAAAACTAAGCCATGTATCAGCACCTAGGATACGGTATGACATAGGCATAGGTTAGGTACCATGTTAGAAGCAAAATACGCCGAGAAAAAGTTGCCTGGCCAAGACCCATATAGCCTAGTGCGTGCTCAAACCATCTTGGTACTTGCAAAACCTTCGAGGTTTAATGACATCGACGCCATATTGTTTTTTACCGCGCACGCTATTTAGTGTCATTTTTATTGTTTGAGGGTTTTGACTGATGTTGCAACTGCCTGTGTTTGTGTTCGGGGAAGTTTAATTGCACTTCTGTTTACAGAGATGTGTAGATGTGCCTATGATTTCGAAAGATAATATGTATTTTTCAACAGACATTTTATATGCAACAAAGGATCGACGTAAAGGTTGACATAAACAACACTTTCTAATAATAATTAATCTCAATAAATATTTTGCTATCATATTCGGTAGTTTTTTTCATCTTTGATTGGTTTAAGTAAAACGAGTTTCCTGTTTTAAGTCTTCAAAACAAAACAATATCTTTTCTTTGCAAATCTTGCGTAAACATCAAGTATCAAAACTGTATGGTTGCGGTTAAGCGTTTATGCTATGCGCATGCGTGTAACACACCTCTGGTACCTTCAGCACTGATATGATAATACTAGCTGCGTGCGCCTGCCAGGGAGCTGAGCTTTGTTTAGCGCTAAATTAAGTTTTCGTAAATTAAAAAAACAGGTTTATACACAGTTTTAGAATCATCTATGTCAACAAAGACATGAATCATCTTATGTCAGAAAGATTACATTATTGGCATTATCATTCATTAGCTCCGATTCGATGATACCAGTGTCGTAAAAACATTTTTTCCACTTTGGTTCTGTAACCCTCCACTTTGGTTCGGTTACAAAAAATGCTAAGAATTTGTAAGAAACATACAAATTTTAGCTATGTAATTAAAAGAAGTATCTTATTCCGTTTTAATGAAATTTATTGTATTTTATCGGTAGAACAAAACAAAAGACAATCGAATCATACCATTAGTACAAATTATAAATTATTTTGTCTATAACTGTCTATTGTTTAAAAAGTAAATCCGTTTTTGGCCGTAAGTTTTGATATGTAACATATTTGCACTAATTAAGGGCTGTGAATTTTGTTTAACCAATTAAAAAAACCACAAGCTAGTGACTAGAGCCAGTAACTTGCCCAATACAACCGCGCATTGAATAAATTATTCGCCGTATGTGATGTCATTGTCATCAAGGATAGGACTAGAAGGGTCTAACTCTAGCTAGAGCCTAGAGTCCGTGCCAAATATCTCTGCGGCCGGTCGGAAATAGTGATTCACCCTGTATATACCTACAGGCTGGTGATAATCGGACAATCAACAAATTCCTCACATAGATTAGACGTAAGTAAAACATTAATAAACTTCTGTCAAGAGAAGCTAACTGGCGTTAAAATGTAACAACCGATTAAGTATCTATTTAAAGAACCCATAGTAATCATAGTAAAATATGTAAACAGTTTTTGACATAATAAATAAATAATGCTGGACAATTCACACAGCATTATCTAGCCCCAAACTAAGCAGAGCTTGTGTTATGAGTACTAGATGACTGATATACTTAATACAATACACCACATAGATAGACATTTTTTATTATACATAGAAAACATCCAGAACACCCTGAACATATATCTGCAGATCGTACAAACATTTGTCCCTAGGCGGGAATCGAACCCGCAACGTATAGTATAGTAATACATAATTATTATTACCAATAAAGACTATTACGACTATTATTATTACATATTATGACTATTAGTTCATAAGGAGTAGGGCTTTTAAATGAGGCATTGTAAAAGAAATTTTTTTACTTATTAGAGTCTCAAGGTCTGCCCCGGTTCCGCCTGTCAATTGAAAAACCATTGTCACCTTGCGTTATTGCGAAAATGTAAAATCGAGATTACGACAACGACGGAAGGTTGAATTTCACCTAATTGTTTGGGGCACAAAGATTTTGCTGTTGGCAATACCGGATTCATGTTGGTCACCCTGTATATCCAATTCATTTCCAACTTTGAGTTCAAATCAAATAGGTTGGTATAGGTAACTAATGTCCTCCTAACCGAATTTCGACCTCGGCGGCCAGTCTCATCAGAGACCAGCCATATTATAGTGCACAAGTGTGTGCGCAAACACAGGTGCACTCTCGTTTCCCTCACTCTCATAATCCGATGGGGCGGCATACCGACACGACCGGGGAGAGGTCAAACTCAAGACCAACAGCATAACATGCTTTCCGAGGCACGGGGGTGTAACACCGCCAACTTCCTGACTCCAGGCTGCTACTGTGAATTTCCCTAGAAAAACCCAAATAACAACTACTGGCCCGACCCGGGATTTGAACCCAGGACCTCATAATCAGCGGTAGAACAAGCTGACCGTTTGACCAACGAGGCAGTACCATAGACCGGCATAAGAATCGACCCCTTCATCCCAGTCTGTGGATGGACGAAATTTATTTATTGCTTATAAAACAAACAATTCCAAAAATAATCATATTTCTAAGCGTTACTGATTTAATATCGTTTAATATTGTAGTTACAAATGTTACAATTAATATAAGTAAATAACAGTTTATAACTTTTTTTACTTTACTTTATTTGAATGTCTTTTTACTGTTGTACCTAGCGGTAAAAGTATGCTTCAACCTTTAGCTCTATAAATTGAGCCCTAGACTGTGTGAATCAAACATCTTTATTCACAAAAATTATACTAGTATTTACAATTGAAACAATTGAGCTAACTGCTGCAAACAGTCTACAGGTAGCTCAACTGATCCATATCAACACCAGTCGGAATCTTGTGTGAATTAATGAAAATTGCTGATTCACACAACTTACTGCAAGAATGCTATACTAATTGTAAAGTACTTTTTACCTTTGTTCAGGTTATTATTGACGAAATAATGTTTTTAGGTCGAATTGATAGTTAGTGTATTGGTCCACTGCTGGACGCAGACCTCCCCATGATAAGCGTCTTATTAGCTTTTATCTCATGGGGGTAATGCCTATAATCCCCACGCTGGGCATGCGGGTTGGGTATCGCTGTTCGGTGGTAGATTTGTTCTATAGGGGGCGCTGCTGCCCGCCCCCGGTGGATATCCCTTAGTCGCCTCTTACGACACCCGCGGGAAGAGTTGGGGTGGTGCAAATTCTATGCCGGCACCACACAGCTAAAGTATTGATCAATTTTCGATCACCAACTCTTCCTATTCATCTTTGTAGCATGAGAACTTTCGCTCAAACGTGGTTCAAAGAACTTTCAATGATGTAATAGCTGTTAAAATTACTATAAGATTTCAAACAATCGTCTATAAGTAAAACAAAACTTACGAGATCAAAATAACGCATGTGTCAACTGTCAGATGCACAGCACATTCGCGGTATTGCCCGCGCATTCATAGATAGATCGGCCTTGCGTGTGTTGTTCAACTGGTGACACACTTTTGACTTGGCTTGACTCCGCCGCGTCACTCGATGTAAAACCAACCCTATCTGTTTACGTTTAAGGTCAAATTTGGCGTGGTATTATCAGTTACAATTTTAATTGAGACAACGCGCCGCGTCCTATCGCGAAATTTCGAAATTTGAATTTCGAGTTTGGCGGTTTTCAGGCCGGTGTTGAAGCACTTTCTTGGTTGAATGTTGATTTGATTTGTTTATTTTATAACCTTTTTAATGGATTGATGAATCATAATTTTACTGTAATTTTAATTTTTTTAGGATAAGATAAAGAATGGAGCCAAACGAGCGTAATTTTTTAGTGGTGTGTCGAAAAAAATGAGTCACTTCATACAATTCTGATAATCAATCGCTTAACTATCTATGGCACAGATATTATAATACTATACTAGTAACTGTGGTATCGTTGCAGAATCGCTCATCTTATATATAAAAATGAAACCCGTTTCGCGTTGTCACGGCATCACGCGTGAACGGCTGGACCGATTTCGCTAATTCTTTCTTTGTTGTGTTTGTTATTGTCAGGAGAAGGTTCTTATGAAAGAAAAAATTAAGAAAGTTGGAAACATAAATTTCCACGGGGGCGAACCCGCGGGGCGCAGCTAGTAGATGATATAATTTCTAGATAGCACATACCTAATGTGCGGTGCTATTTGCACGGAGAGATTGAAAGATTATTTTCAACTTTGACACTTTTGACACGCATACCTCTATCTGTAATTTCTTTCATCAAAGGTAAAATGCCAAAATGTGTCATTCGAGATACCATTGGTATGGCGAACACTTGAGACGTTGAAAGCAAGCATTACTCACAACTCAAAAAATCAAGCTCGCTTGGCTCCAGTCTTTTATTTAACCTTACCTAGTCCCCAAGATTTTCAAGACACTTGGCGACACATAGACATCCAGCTGTCAAATAAATAACCTAACTAATAAAAAACTAAAATGACAGAATCTAACGAGATGTCAGTTGGCATCACCTTATAAGTACCTACTAAGCTCATGTGCCTATTACGTAGGGCTTGAAGGTTGCACGCGCAGCGAGGAGAATTTGAATTTCGAATGAAAATGTTCGTTGCTTGACTGGTTCTTTTGTAGGTCGTCAGTTTTAGCGGGATTGATCAACTTCAACTTCAACTTCTTGTTTGATGGCTTCTGCGTCAGGTTTGACACAATTTTGCCAATATCCGTCTCATCATCTCATGACAGCATCGCAAGCTTTATGGAATGAAAACTTTTTTCAAATTCCGAATTTTGTCAAAGGAGGTGATGTGTTGCCTGATTCTGGCCAAATCCATAGTTATTATTATAAATTCGAAAGTAACTCTGTCTGTCTGTTACGCATTCACGCCTAAATGGCTGAACGGATCTTTATGAAATTTGATAGGGAGTCTGGTATCCGGGGATAGTCATAGGCTAGTTTTTATCCCGTTCCCTAAAAATAGCGATAAACATAATTTTAATACCAGAAATAAACATAAACTCGCTGTGCCCACAACTAGGCTACACAAAATTAATGTATCTTTTAAAGGGCAATATATACCTACGCTTCTATAACAAACTTCTAGTGAGTTGCAAAAATTATCAGGAAATAAATTTGTCAAAACCTATAAGATATCAGATTATCTAGTGGATAAAAAAGCTTGGGACTGGTTTTACTCCAACTCGAAAAATAACCACTAACAGGCTAAAGGTTTCTTCGTCGCTTCTTTACTTTAGTCTACATACCGAAGCGACAGAAATAAAAAATATCACTTTATTTCCGTGTCAGTGTTTAATTTTAAAGTTTGACTTTTTCTAATTCGTTATTCTTTATTGCACAAAATTGGTACAAGTAGGACATTTACAAGAAAAATAATGGCAAAGGCGAGCTTAACCCTAAAAAGAGTTCTCTTCCAGCAAAACCTATTGGGAGGGAGAGACCAATTTGTAAAAGTGGGTGTATGTGCTCAAACAAAGGATACAAGATTTAATTTTAACCCACTTATTAAATAGAATACTTAAATAAAATACAATACATAAAATACATACCAAAAAACTTCATAATAAAATAGAATAGAATAGAATATAAATTTATTCGTTACAGAACTTACACAGCTTAGACTAAAATACATAATTAACCTAAATTAAAATTAAGTGTAAACTCAGTAACAAAATGGCTCTGCCTCAGCATGGGTTGGTTGACTAGCAAGCTAGCAACCAACGCTGGTCTTCCGTCAGAGCCACATGTTGACTTTACGGACTAACTACTCAACTAAATAGGTACAATACATAAAATAAATAATAAAAAAACTACATAATAAAATACAATATCTATGTACATAAAATACTAAGTCTAGGTACATTTATTGTACATATGGAAATAAATAGTATTTGATTTGATTTGATTTGACTCCCATGTTTAGGAGGGGCATGTTCATTGTTGGTCGTATAATTTCAAGAGGATTGTGTTTGTGAATTTTTTTTGAGATGTCACAGTTTTTTGTATTTGGCCGAGGATCCCAAGAAGAGGCGCAAATATGCAGGTCTCGACAGAGCCTACACATTTGTTCCCCTTGGAGTCGAGACCCTAGGTCCGTGGGGTACCGAGGCTCTTCGGGTTTTTAAAAAATTATCTGAGCGTCTGGTCGCAGCGACGCGTGACCCGAGAGCTGGTGAGTATCTGGCACAGCGCATCAGAATTGCCATACAGCGTGGCAATGGAGCCAGCGTCTTGGGAACGCGACGATAAAAACTGATATGGATCAGTTGAGCTGCCTGGTATATTGTTTGCAACAGTCAGCAGTTAGCTTGATTGTTTCCATTGTAAATACTAGTTTGATGAAATTACAATCATTTCTAATTTTTTTAAAATATACCTTTATGAATAAAGGTATATTTGGTAGTAATATTCTACCATAAATCCTGCAATCTTTGTATACACTTTCTTATTACACAATAGAACAGACAAACCTGACGGTTTTCCTCATTGCAACATTATTCAAGGGAAAGTGGTGACGAATCTTTGGGTTTATTTGTGACAGCATCTGCCCGGGCTTTGTATGCATTTTCCAAGATAAAAGTAGTCGGTATTATATTTAAGCCAATAATTATTATCTATACTAATATTATAAAGGAAAGATTTGATTGTTTGTTTGTTTGTATTGAATAGGCTCCGAAACTATTGGACCGATTCGAAAAATTCTTTCACCGTTAGGAAGCTTGCTTTTCAGCGAGTGACATAGGCTATATTTTATCCCGGAATTTCCGCGGGAACGGGAACTACGCGGATGAAACCGCGAGGCGATCGTCTAGTAAACAAATAAAATAAATAATGATGGACAATTCACACAGTTTCTATGCTAGCTTGCTTATGTGTATGAAAAATTTCATCCCGATTTGTTCAGTCTATCTATGTTTGTCAGTATGGCTGTCCGGATTCTTAGCGTTGTCGGCGTCATACCAGTTATTAACCGACGAAATATGGAGGAGGCAAAAAATTACGTAGTTTACTTACGTTAGTATAAGAACTTAGTTATTAAGGTAAAATATTTTTTTTAAATTTATTTTTGCTTTTCAGTTTTTTTGGCGGTTTAATTTTTTAGTTTCAGTTTCAATTTATTTATTCAAACAATTTACAGGACAAACCACAAAGTCTAGGTACTTATCTAACTCAACTTAACTTAAAACTAAAATTAAAATCTATACTAATACAATATACCTATATGGGTAATAATGATTTACCCTCAGAAGAAAGGGCAGAAGAAAGTTAAAAAGTGTTTGTAACATTAAATCCTATAACAACCGAAATAATCTTATATATAATACTTACAAAATAGCCATTTTTGCCAAATTCCACATTCGCCAAAATTCTACTTTCTCCATACTTCTTATACAGGGTTATCTTCAAATTTAAAGTAGTAGTAGGTAGTACCTCCTGTGCTCGTTCTACTTTTGTCTGATTTGTTTCTACAACACATCGAGCACATCACACTAATATTATAAATGCGAAAGTTTGGATGGATGGATGTATAGATTTATGGATGTTTGTTACGTCTTCACGCCAAAACTACTGAACAGATTGAGCTGAAATTTTGCACCGTTGGTATGGAAGGAACTGATTTATGGGATAAAAAGTAGCCTATGTTTGATTCCAGGCATAGAGCTACAACGCGTTGTAGCTCTATGCCTGGAATCAAACATAGGCTACTTTTTATCACATAAATCAGTTCCTTCCAAATAGGATAAAAAGTAGCCTATGTTTGATTCCAGGCATAGAGCTACAACGCGTTGTAGCTCTATGCCTGGAATCAAACATTGGCTACTTTTTATCACATAAATCAGTTCCTTCCAAATAGGATAAAAAGTAGCCTATGTTTGATTCCAGGCATAGAGCTACAACGCGTTGTAGCTCTATGCCTGGAATCAAACATTGGCTACTTTTTATCTCATAAATCAGTTCTCATGGTATAGAAATTACTTTTGAACGTTTCCGTAGAAATAACGCGTGCGAAGCCACGGGCAGCAAGCAGCCCAGGTTACGCAAGTACAAGACATTATGTTTGCACTAACACTTCGTAGTTACGTTACACGTTATCTACGACGTTGATAAATATCTACTACTTAAAGTGTTTTGTGGTTAAAATCAACATTCTTGGTTTTTAGCTTTAGATAAATAAACTAGTTGTTATAAGTGCGCGAGCTGCAAGCAGCTCGCGTCGGCTGTGTGTACTGTTCGTTTTAAATTAAGTTCCCCTTATCGTAACCTACACCCTGGATTTGATCGAAATCGATAACCAAGAGTGGGTTTTGCGATGAAAAAAATGTCAGCCATCTTGGATTTTGAAATGGACATCTTTTCGTAATCTACACAGTCGAGTTAGTCGAAAACGATACCCATATAAGTATGTGTGGTGTCACACAGCAAGGCTCGCCTCGCTCGCATTGCTGCGTGACGTGTGTCGTATTGCGGTTCGCTTCGCTCACCGCAATCCGGCACACGCCCGCCGTCATCAAATTCGTAATCCTCACCCCCATGTTAGACGAAAACGATACCCATATTAGATTTTTTGATGGGGGAGGGGGTACAGGGGGTCTGGGCACAGGGGGTCACAGAACGGCTCGCTTCGCTCGCCGTGCTGTTCCCCAATAGTCGCTTTGCGGTTCGCTTCGCTCACCGCAATACGAACCCGCTCGTGCTGCCACGCAGCAGGGCTCGCTTCGCTCGCCTTGCTGTGTGACGTATTGCGGTTCGCTTCGCTCACCACAATCCGACACACGCCCACCGTCATCAAATTCGTTATCCTCACCCCTATGTTAGTCGGAAACGATACCCATATCAAATTCTTGGATGGGGGAGGGGGTTCAGGGGGGCTAGGCGTGGGGGTCACAGCACGGCTCGCTTCGCTCGCCGTGCAGTTCCCCAATAGTCGCATTGCGGTTCGCTTCGCTCACCGCAATACGAACCCACTCGTACTGGCACGCAGCAAGGCTCGCTTCGCCCGCCGTCATCAAATTCGTAATCCTCACCCCCATATTAGTCGAAAACGATACCCATATCAAATTCTTGGATGGGGGAGGGGGTTCAGGGGGGCTAGGCGTGGGGGTCACAGCACGGCTCGCTTCGCTCGCCGTGCAGTTCCCCAATAGTCGCATTGCGGTTCGCTTCGCTCACCGCAATACGAACCCGCTCGTACTGGCACGCAGCAAGGCTCGCTTCGCTCGCCTTGCTGTGTGACGTATTGCGGTTCGCTTCGCTCACCGCAATCCGCCACACGCCCGCCGTCATCGAATTCGTAATCCTCACCCCCATATTAGTCGAAAACGATACCCATATCAAATTCTTGGATGGGGAAGGGGGTTCAGGGGGGCTGGGGCGTGGGGGGGTCACAGCACGGCTCGCTTCGCTCGCCGTGCTGTTCCCCCGTTGTCGCATTGCTCCCCCCGGGTTCTGGGGGAGGGGGTTCCGGGGGGGCACGCGGGGGTCACAGCACGGCTCGCTTCGCTCGCCATGCTGTTCGCCGTAGTCGCATTGCGGCTCGCTTCGCTCGCCGCAATGCTCCACCCTAAAAAGTGGTTCAAATATAGGCTAAAAATGGCCAAATTTCAGTTCTTTTATAAAAAAGGGGGTCTAGAGGGGCAAAGGGGTCAAGTTTTTTTTTGCATTCAAAATTATTTGTCTTGCCCTACATGACCGTGAAAAAATTTTTCTTCTATCGTACTTTGTTTGGGAGATATCAAAAGGGGGGGTAAAAATTGGGGCGGGAACCGGGTGAAATTTTTTTCTTCCAATTCGAGAAGAAACCTTCTATACGATCCCACAATCAAAACTCCTCTATCACGACGGCATCTTGTAGCACTCTCAAAAGGGGGGGTCCTGGGGGGCAAGGGGGGGTATACTTTTTTTTGCAATAGAAATCACCCGTCCCCGTCTATACACTCCTTATAGAAAAATCAAACAATAGGCCTCCGTTTGGGAGCCCCCCTGGGGGGCGGGGGTTCGGGGGGGCAAATCTCAAAAAGTCGGAATGCGGCCGCCGTGCTGTGACCCCCGCGTTCTTCGTAGTCGCATTACGGCTCGCTTCGCTCGCCGCAATGCTCCACCCTAAAAAGTGGTCAAAATATAGGCTAAAAATGGCCGAATTTCAGTATTTTAATAAAAAAGGGGGTCTAGAGGGCCTAGGGGGCCAATTTTTTTTTGAATTCAAATTGATTTGTCTTGCCCTACATGACCGTGAAAAAATTTTTCTTCTATCGTACTTTGTTTGGGAGATATCAAAAGGGGGGGTGAAAATTGGGGCAGGAGGGGGGGTAAATTTTTATTTTTTCCAATTCGAGAAGAAACCCTCTATACGATCCTGCAATCAAAACTCCTCTATCGCGACGGCATCCGGTAGCACTCTCAAAAGGGGGGGTCCTGGGGGGCAAGGGGGGGTGAATTTTTTTTTGCAATAGAAATCACTTTTCCCCCTCTGTATACCCCTTATAGAAAAATCAAACAATATGCCTCCGTTTGGGAGCCCCCCTGGGGGGCGGGGGTTCTGGATTTTCCCTGGGTCCCCTTGACCCCCTCTCTACATTTCTGCAAAAAAAAACATACCTCCCCCTCCACCATCAAGGAGAACAATTATGTCAGTCAGTCAGTGAGTGGTAATCGAGCTTTATATATAGTAACTAGTATGGTATAAGTGCGCGAGCTGCAAGCAGCTCGCGATGGTGGCTGTCACAGTGTTCGTTTTTTATTGTATACCCCTTTTCGTAACCTACGTCATTGATTTTATCGAAATCACACAGCAAGGCTCGCTTCGCTCGCCTTGCTGCGTGACGTGTGTCGTATTGCGGTTCGCTTCGCTCACCGCAATCCGACACACGCCCGCCGTCATCAAATTCATAATCCTCACCCCCATGTTAGTCGAAAACGATACCCATATCCGATTTTTGGATGGGGAAGGGGGCTCCGGGGGGGTACGCGGGGGTCACAGCACGGCTCGCTTCGCTCGCCGTGCAGTTCCCCAATAGTCGCATTGCGGTTCGCTTCGCTCACCGCAACACGAACCCGCTCGTACTGCCACGCAGCAAGGCTCGCTTCGCTCGCCTTGCTGTGTGACGGATTGCGGTTCGCTTCGCTCACCGCAATCCGACACACGCCCGCCGTCATCAAATTCGTAATCCTCACCCCCATGTTAGTCGAAAACGATACCCATATCAGATTTTTTGATGGGAAAGGGGGTTGAGGGGGGCGGGGGGCGAGGGGGGGGTCACAGCACGGCTCGCTTCGCTCGCCGTGCTGGTCCACCGTTGTCGCATTGCGGCTCGCTTCGCTCGCCGCAATGCTCCCCCGGGTGCGGGGGGGTCCTGGGGGAGAAGGGGGGTAAAATTTTTTTTGCAATGGAAATCACTCGTGCCCTTCTATACGAATCCTTTAAAATTTTTCTTCCGAATCGCTCCGTTCAATAGAAGGGGGGGAGGAGTGGGCTCCGGGGGGGGAAATCTCGAAAATTCGGGATTTTCCCCAAGTCACCCCTACACCCGCTATACGATTCTGCAAAAAAAAACATACCTTCCCATCCACCAACAGGGAGAACAATCGTGTCAATCAGTGAGTGAGTCAGTCAGTCAGTCAGTCAGTGAGTGGTAATCTACCTTTATATATGATAACTAGTATGGTATAAGTGCGCGAGCTGCAAGCAGCTCGCGATGGTGGCTGTCACAGTGTTCGTTATAAATTAAGTTCCCCTTATAGTAACCTACGTCATTGATTTTATCGAAATCGACAGCAAGGCTCGCTTCGCTCGCCTTGCTGCGTGACGTGTGTCGTATTACGAACCCGCTCGTACTACCACGCAGCAAGGCTCGCTTCGCTCGCCTTGCTGTGTGACGGATTGCGGTTCGCTTCGCTCACCGCAATCCGACACACGCCCGCCGTCATCAAATTCGTAATCCTCACCCCCATGTTAGTCGAAAACGATACCCATATCAGATTTTTTGATGGGAAAGGGGGTTGAGGGGGCGGGGGGCGAGGGGGGGGGTCACAGCACGGCTCGCTTCGCTCGCCGTGCTGGTGCCCCGTTGTCGCATTGCGGCTCGCTTCGCTCGCCGCAATGCTCCCCCGGGTTCGGGGGGGTCCTGGGGGAGAGGGGGGGTAAATTTTTTTTTTAAATCGAAATCGTATGACCTCCTCTATACAACCCCCTAAAAATTTTTCATCAGTGTGACTCTGCTTGGGAGCCACCCTGGGGGGAGGGGGTTCCTGGGGGCAAATCCCGAAAAGTCGGGATTTTCCCCAAGTCACCTTTAATTCCCCTATACGTTTCCGTAAAAAAAAACATACCTTCCCATCCACCAACAGGGAGAACAATCGTGTCAATGAGTGAGTCAGTGAGTCAGTCAGTGAGTGGTAATCGAGCTATATATATTATGATAAATAAAGCTGGACAATTCACACAGCATTATCTAGCCCCAAGCTAAGCAGAGCTTGTGTTATGGGTACTAGATAACTGTTATACTTAATACAATACACTACATAGATAGATATTTTTTATTATACATAGAAAACATCCAGAACGCCCTGGACAAAATAATATCTGCAGATCGTACAAACATTTGTCCCGAGGCGGGAATCGAACCCACAACCCCCTGCGTCGCAGGCAGACCTTCGCCCGCTGCGCCACAGAGGTCGTCATAGATAGTTTGACCTTAGATAAAAGAAAATAGTTTTTTATTCTGTTTTCATCTGTTAAATGTAAAATGGAACAACACTGGGACAGATTTGTATAGCTTCCGCTTCCGACTGGTGTTGATTTGGATCAGTTGAGCTATCTTTAGATTGTTTGCAACAGTCTGCTGTTAGCTGTTTCAATTGTAAATACTCATTCGAATTTGTTTTTATATTTTGATTGTTATTTTCTTTGTTAATAAAATATATACATATTATATTCTGTGTTAATAAGACATTATTTTCAGTAAAGGAGTAAAAAGTTTTTATACAGGGTCTTTATGTATAATTAGCTGCCGCCTTCGCACGCGTTGTTTCTATGGAAACGTTAACAGGTGATTTCTATCCCATGGAAACTGATTTATGGGATAAAAATTAGCCTTTGTTTGATTCCATTAGGTATTAGAATTACCTATGTGCAAAATTTCAGCCCGATCCGTTCAGTAGTTTTGGCGTGAAGAGGTAACAAACATCCATCCATCTATACATCCATCCATTTATAATATTAGTGTGATGTGATGTCTCAAAATAAAACATAAAAAATATAACCTTCCTTCTCACGCAATTGGGTAATACGAACGTAAATTAAAAATAATAAACTGTACTTAGCTTTTCTTTTAAGTCGGTTATTTATTTTTATCTCTTCCAAAAATATAAATGATCGTGAATAAGTAGGCCATTGGCTCATTTTTCTTGGTAGCAATTCCACTGCAGCGTATAGTATAGATCGTTCTTAGAAGTCATTCCGAGAATGGTCTTACTTTATCAGAGGGTTTTCCGAAATGGACATTGAAGTGACAAGAAAAGTAGCAAATGTATTAGTTCTTTCATCATGATCATCTACCTATATTAGTCCATTTATTTATTTCATAAACTAATTAATCATTAAATAAGCAGAAATTATATTATGTAGTAGTCAATATATTAAGTAGGCTAAAATTAAATCTTGTATCCTTTGCTTAAGCACATGTACCCACTTTTACAAATTTGTCTCTCTCTCCCAATAAGGTTTGCTGGAAGAGAACTCTTCTTAGGGTCAAGCTTTGCCATTATTTTTCCTGGTAAATGGTCTACTTGTACCAATTTTGTGCAATAAAGAATTATGAATTCTGAATAATTCTGTTATTGTATGTCCGAAAGGACAAACTGTTGGACAATTACTAGTTCTTAAGACCAACTATGATACACAGAATTGCACATTTTCTTTATACTTCAATAAGGTTAACAATAGGAGCTAAATAACAATGATTACTATCTAAATTTTGGAGGGGTACTGTAGATGATTTTATGTGTTATGACTATGTGAAGATCAGTTGATCTATCAATGCAGTAATATCTAGATATAAATATTGGTTTTTCGTAGTACTTCTCTACAGAAGTACTACCAAAAGCAATAAAAAGGTTTACACAAAACCTTACCAAAGAGGTCTGTCTAAAAACTAAGGTCAATGACCATCTGTCTTCATCCATATAAGTTAAAAGTTATTCCTTTAGCCTTACGATCTCTTTTAAAACTATTACTAATGCTCAGCATCACATGCTATGTTGTACTTTACAAGGTCTTATTTATTAAACACAGCAAAAAATTACACTAGGGCAATTTACTATAAATTGTTGAGTTTTTTTTAAATGAAATAGCTACCTACTTTAAAATACACTTAAAATAAAAAAATACATCCGTTTGTATTGTATATACAATATTATGGTTCCGTTTGTATTGTAAAGAGGCTATACATTTTTAAAGTTTGTAGTTTTCGGCCCTAAAAAGGTGGGTACTCCATAATTTAAAAAAAAAGGATACTATGGTATCTAAAAGTTTTTTTTAAATGTGGTATTTAAGTTTTTTAATTTTTATTTCACTGGGTGCCACTCTACAAAACATGAGTACTTTATATTTGTTATGTACGCAAAAATATCATATGTATTAGAATGATAGACACGTTCTCGGTGACCCAGTTGCCAAGGCTAACCCGGAGAATGGCAGCAAGTCCCGATTCGCTTCCGCACACTAAACACCCGACCAAAAACCGACCCCTCCGGATGCGGGGTCCAAGGATTCCCCGCTTCCACCCTTAGGTGCATTCGTGCACCTAGGCCAAACCATTACCTCTTCTAGCATCTGGCAACAGCCCAAGCCTAGGTTCGTACCTAAGTGGTGGCCGTGGCCCTTGTGCGTGTTGCCCCAACCTAATTTTACCAGCGAAGCGCCCCGTTTCCTCACCAAAGTCCGGTAACGCTGTCATAGCCAATAACGCACTCACACCTAGAGCTCTTGTACTACTCAATCACAGAAATCTGAATAGTTATTAAGATTTCTGTGTACTCAATGGTTTTTTACAGGAGTTCCAACATGTCGACATATTCAACGATAGTCTAAGTCATATCTATTTATGCCTTTTTTTTTTTTTTTTTTTTTTATTTGCTTTTGGTGGCTTTCGTATCACTGCGGCCATTATATTTATATTATATTATTATATTTATGCCTTAGATCTTATCTTACTTTTTAATGAAATATGTTATTTTCTATTTCATTTTTGCCTATCTTAATGTTTCTCCATTTTATTTTACTTGTTAATTATTTGGTTTTATTATCTATAATATAAAAATGAATCGCAAAATGTGTTGGTAAGCGCATAACTCAACAACGCCTGGACCGATTTCGCTAATTCTTTCTTTGTTGTGTTTGTTATTGTCAGGAGAAGGTTTTTATGAAAAAAAAAATAGAAAAAGTTGGAATCATAAATTTCCACGGGGGCGACGCCGCGGGGCGCAGCTAGATATGTATAATTTAAAGATAATTTCGGTGTACTGTATTTTTAATTAATTATAAGTAGTTCTAATGTATGTATTAAGCGTAGTTATAGTGCTTTGGTTTAGACTGTAACCTAACTACTGTTTAGTAAATAAATAAATTAAAAAAAATGGCCATCTGCGGTCAACAGCATTATAGTACTTTCGAAAAAAAAGATGGTTGTCCTCTTAATCTTAACCCAACTTTGGCCACGGCAGCCAATGTCAACGGAGAAAAATTAGCCATATGCGAAGGACATTATTTAAAAAAAAAATACAAAATGTTTATAATGGGCGAAGACCGCGTGGAAGGCCCAGGCGGAGATGGAAAGATGAACTGGACGCCTACAACCAAAAATGGCCACAATTGGCTGACAATAGAAAGGAATGGAAGGTGGAAAGGGAGGCCTTTGCCCTGCAGTGGGATCATGTAGGCTCTTAATAATAATAATAAAATGTTTATAACCGTTCTTAAATTACTTTATACATTGTTCAGTGTTCGAGACCTCCTTTTAAGTATAAAAATACCTGTATTAGGAGGTAACGCTCTTCCTTATCATACATTATGAGTTACAATAGTGTTATTTCAAAAACATTTTTAGAAAATAATGTCAATAGAATTATGAAAACTATTTTTTTAGAAATTTGTTTTTGATGTTCATGATGTTGTGTGGTACTAGTGTAAGTGGAAGCTAATTGTGTTTGTGTAGTGAATGTGTGTGTGTTTTTTTTAGGACACCGGTCTCTTATGTGTAGTAATTTTAGTGTGCGTAAACACAAATTCACACTCTATTCCTTCAATCTCATCTTACCAAGTAAAGGAAAAATATGTAGGTAAGTAAGTATATCTTAAACAGGAAATCAAAAACCTTTATTAACAAATAACATTAAAATCAAATAATAGAAACAAATTAGAACTAGTATTTACAACTGAAACTATTGACTTAACTGCAGACTGTTGCAAACAACCTACAGGTAGCTCAACCGATCCATATCAATACCAGTCGTCGCGTCCCCAAGACGCTGGCTGCATTGCCACGCTGTATGGCAATGCTGATGCGCTGTGCCAGATACTCACCAGCTCTCGGGTCACGCGTCGCTCGACCAGACGCTCAGATATATTTTTTAAAACCCGTAAATAAACAAATCATCCACAACCGAATTTATCCCGTCTCGTCAGTTCATGAACTCGATCCTTCGCTTACCACATCCAAATTAATGCAAATATTAATAAAAGCTTTTTAATTAAAATTCTCGCGAGTCTATTTGGATACTGATTCGGAAACAGTCGACATCCAGGTCAACTCTCAAACGTACCGACATGTTTCCTATAGAGATGTACTTTATATTTGTGCATGACTATTTGCAACACGGGCAACACTGGCTCGTCATAAAATAACCCTGTATAATTATTGGTTAAACCTTTTTGTGTCCAGTATTTTGAACCTCAACCTCCTCAATCTCAACAGCCAGTGTTGGTCCACTGCTGGACGCAGGCCTCCCCCTGATAAGCGTCTTATTGGCTTTTATCTCATGGGGGTAATGCCCATAATCCTCACGCTGGGCATGCGGGTTGGGGATAGCAGTTCTGCTGCCCGCCCCCGGTGGATATCCCTTAGTCGCCGCTTACGACACCCGCGGGAAGAGTTGGGGTGGTGCAAATTCTAAGCCGGCACCACACAGCTTATTAACACAGCGTATTTTGAACGTCAGCTGTCATTTTTGACATCAGCTGTCATATTTTTCTTTTACTGTCATTTTTCATAAATGTATGAAACAATATGAAATGTAAACTATTTTGCATAATTCTAAAGTAAAAGTACCTACTTAGTAAGAATTGAACGAACTGCGCATGGATTCTTGAAGAACCGCTCATCCATCTTTGACGGAGAAATCGACAAAACATACATACCATTTTCAATTCCATTTAAAACCGCCATCTTTTCACTCTTTTCAAAATAAATAGATAATGCTAGTAAAAATTACTATCAAACAATATAAATAAATTAGAACAAGTATTTACAAATGAAACAATTGAGCTCACTGCTGATTGTTGCACACAATCTACACGTAGCTCAACTGATCCATATCAATACCAGTCGTCGCGTCCCCGCTACGCTGGCCGCATTGCCACGCTGTATGGCAATGCTGATGCGCTGCGCCAGATACTCACCAGCTCTCGGATCACGCGTCGCTTCGACCTCGCTGGATAATTCACACACCAACATCTGGCCCATAACATAAAAACCATTCATCATCATCATCATTAGCCTATAATTAGTCCACTGCTGGATATAGGCCTCCTCTAATGAGCGCCATAGCTTGCCGCATCCAGCATCTGCCTGCAGTCTTTCGCAGATCGTCATCCCACCTGGCCGGAGGGCGTCCTACATTACGTTTGCCGAGTCGTGGTCTCCACTTAAGAACACGTTTACCCCAGTGGTTGTCGGTTCTTCGCGAGATATGGCCGGCCCACTGCCACTTCTGCTTGCTAATTCTTTGTGCTATGTCGATAACTTTGGTAACACAAAAACCATTCAATTCAATTAGTTTTTTCAATTCATACATTCATACCATACATATAGCCCGAACATAAAACCTCCTTTTTTCGAATTCGGTCAAAAATAATCTTCCTCTTCTTCTTCTTTTATTTTTGGCTCTGCGTCATAGTTTGACACAATTCTGCCAATGTCAGTTTTAGAACGAATAAGATAAGCCACGATAGGTCAAGCTAAGCTCCCACTTTGACATCTTATGTCACTGTCAAATTACACCTGTCAATTACTGAACATAACCATCTTGTAATTAACTAGAGATAAAATATAATTACTCTACGGTATTTTATTATTATTACGTACGCTTGTTGTATTGTTGTAAAATTGTTATGCATCAACCTTCGATGGTTTAATTACCACACGCGATGTTGCTACTTATTTAATTTTAGGAAACCTATTTAAGACGCATACCCTATCCTAATCAGCGCCACCGCCTATTTTATGTTATTACTAGCTTCTGCCCGCGGCTTCGCACGCGTTGTTTCTATGGAAACGTTTTAAGGTTATTTCGATTCCATGGGAACTGATTTATGGGATAAAAAGTCGCCTATGTTTGATTCCAGGGTTAGACTTACCTGTATGCAAAATTTCAGCCCGATCCGTTCAGTAGTTTCGGCGTGAAGAGGTAACAAACATCCATCCATCCAAACTTTCGCATTTATAATATTAGTGTGATTCTTTATCCCATAAATCAGTTCCCATGGGATAGAAATAACCTCAGAATGTTTCCATAGAAACAACGCGTGCGAAGCCGCGGGCAGAAGCTAGTAATATTATAAAGAGGAAAGATTTGATTGTTTGTTTGTTTGTTTGTATTGAATAGGCTCCGAAACTACTGGACCGATATGAAAAATTCTTTCACCGTTAGGAAGCTTACTTTTCAGGGAGTGACATAGGCTATATTTTATCCCGGAATTCCTACGGGAACGGGAACTATGCGGGTGAAACCGCGAGGCGATCGTCTAGTTTATAATATTAGTGTGACTGCCTCGTTGGTCTAGCGGTCAGCTTGTCCAACCGCTGATTATGAGGTCCCGGGTTCAAATCCCGGGTCGGGCTAATAATTGTTATTGGGGTTTTTCTAGCACGAAAAAATCACAGTAGCTGCCCGGAGTCAGAAAGCTGGCGGTGTTACACCCCCGTGCCTCGGAAAGCACGTTAAGCCGTTGGTACTGCGCTTGACCTCTCCCCGGTCATGTCGGTCTGCCGTTCTCAGATTATGAGAGTGAGGGAATAGAGAGTGCACCTGTGTTTGCTCTCACACTTGTGCACTATAATATGTCCTGTGCATCTGGCTAGTCTCCGATGAGACTGGCCGCCGTGGTCGAAATTCACCTAGGAGGACATTTTCATTATTAGTAATATGTATAAACTTTTGCTTGTGGCTTTGCACACGTGGCTCGTACAGGGTTATTGGTATAATTTACTGACACTCCGTAAACTGCAGGTTCTGCCCATCATCACGAAGCGGGTCTCGCTTATTTTTTTTGTAAATCGCCTCAAATACAAAATAATGTCCGAAACCTAATTTATTACTAAATACCGACCTCTCACTCATATTTAAATCCACATTATCATCATTGGCTTATTTTACATCTACGCAAGATGGTTTAAGTGGCATTAGCCTGGCTGGGAGACAGCCGAACATACACACACCCACTGATAATTCAAGGCAGAGCCGTTTTTAGGTTTAGTTTCAAAGAAAACTCCTTTAATGAACGATTTTTGAATGGAGGGGGGTTTATACCAATGTCATTCCATTTCCACCAATTTTAAGAATTGAGAGAGACCTAGCGTCTTCACAGACGTGTTCATGATGATGGACAGAACCTGCCGTTAACGTAGATTCAGATTATTTATTGATAACTCTTGTTACATGTCATAAACGTAGGTACAAATAATAAAAATTAAATTAATAAATAATAAATAATGCTGGACAATTCACACAGCATTATCTAGCCCCAAGCTAAGCAGAGCTTGTGTTATGGGTACTAGATAACTGATATACTTAATACAATACGCTACATATATAGATATTTATTATTATACATAGAAAACATCCAGAACGCCCTGGACAAATGTCTGCAGATCGTACAAACATTTGTCCCGAGAATCGAACCCGCAACCTCCTGCGTCGCAGGCAGACCTTCGCCCGCTGCGCCACAGAGGTCGTCAAATTAGTATATAGTAGTCAATTAGTTTACAAGTCCAGCATAGTTAATCATATCAATGAAGTAAATTATAAAAATAAAAGACATTGGTCATCACATGACAAATAACAAATTCTACAATAGATTTATACATAACTAGCTGCGCCCCGCGGCTTCGCCCCCGTGGAAATTTATGTTTCCAACTTTCTTAATTTTTTCTTTCATAAGAACCTTCTCCTGACAATAACAAACACAACAAAGAAAGAATTAGCGAAATCGGTCCAGGCGTTGTTGAGTTATGCGCTTACCAACACATTTTGCGTATCATTTTTATATTATAGATAAAAAATTAAAATAATTTAATTTAAATAAACAATATGTGTAAATGTTACACCGTAAAATCGTTTTCATTAAAGAATTCTTCTACTCTATAGAAGGCTTGCTCGATAAGCCAGTTCTTCAGCTTGTTTTTAAAGGATTTAGTATTTATATAGTATTTACTAGCTGCGCCCCGCGGCTTCGCCCCCGTGGAAATTTATGTTTCCAACTTTCTTAATTTTTTCTTTCATAAGAACCTTCTCCTGACAATAACAAACACAACAAAGAAAGAATTAGCGAAATCGGTCCAGCCGTTCACGCGTGATGCGATGACAACGGAAAACGGGTTTCATTTTTATATATAAGATTTATAGATTACTAGTTGACCTGGCGAACTTCGTACCGCTCTCGCCTTTTAAACCTTCATATTTTTATATTGTGAAAAAAAAAATTGTGAATCTAAACCATTCCCAGATCCCCTTGAACACACACAAAAAAATTCATCAAAATCGGTCCAGTCGTTTGAGAGAAGTTCAGTGACATACACACTCACAGAAGAATTATATATATAGTATTTATAAAGGATTTATTTAGTAGTGTCAGTGAATTACCAATAGCACTGTATAACTGTATAGATTAAAAGTTATTGATGCAGTATATTATCGTCTAATTTACCCTATTAGTGGTAAGGCGTAACCCCACTAGTGGGAAGAAACAGTGGGCATTGTGGAGATCCTTTCTCATTACAACCAGTACATTATCTAACCGGTGAAAGTTACTCACGACTTTTCGGCGACTCTCGAATTTTATACGCGATTGTACTTGCTAGGGCTGTCACCGGTCAGAATAATAAATCACACTAATATTATTTATATGCGAAAGTTTGGATGGATAGATGAATGGATGGATGGATGGATGTTTGTTACCTCTTCACGCCAAAACTACTCAACGGATCAGGCTGAAATTTTGGATACAGGTAAGTCTAACCCTGGAATCAAACATTCGACTTTTTATCCCATAAATCAGTTCCCATGGGATATAAATCATTTTTAAACGTTTCCATGGAAACAACGCGTGCGAAGCCCCGGGCAGAAACAATTAAAACATAAATGAAACTGAGACAGCCCTATAAACTATGAGATGATGTCATAGAAAACCCCCAAACGAAATTGCTTCGTTAATAGTAGGTTGTACTTAAAGTTAATATTTGGTTACGCCTCGCAATGAGCGCTCTGTTTCATAATTATGGGTAACTTGGGTTACTCTTATTAAATCTCTAAATAATAGCCGTTATTCACAAAGAAAATTACACTAGTATTTATAATTGAAACAATTGAGCTAACTGTAGACTGTTGCGAAAAATCGGTAGCTCAACTGATCCATATCAATACCAGTCGTCGCGTCCCCGCTACGCTGGCTGCATTGCCACGCTGTATGGCAATGCTGATGCGCTGCGCCAGATACTCACCAGCTCTCGGGTCACACGTCGCTTCGACCAGATGCTCAGATAAGTTTTTTGAAAACCCAAAGAGCCTCGGTTAAATACATTGCATGTATTTAATAAATGATTAATTTTTACATTATTATGTCGGTAAAAAAAAAGATGCATTTCTCGAGGTAGAAGAGTGAACAAAGAAAGATTTCGTAGCAACTTCTACGAACAGCTACGAACTGCTACGGCGTAGACCTTTTACCTAATTCTGATAGGAATCACTTATTTCATTTCATTTTTAATCGACTCTGAAAACAGGAGTATGTTAAAAATATTCAATATATTTAATTTATTTATTGTTGTGATCTATCCTACCAACCGTAATAATTATTAATAATAAATAATAATAATCCTGCTAATATTATAAGGCCGAAAGTTTGTGAAATGTGAAATTTTAGTTACCTAGGATCTCCAAGACTACTAAACAGATCAAGATGAAATTTGGCGTACATTTAGAACCTAGCCTAACTTAGATTATAGGCTACTTACTATACCGAAAATACGCGAGCGAAGCCGCGGGCAGAAGCTATCGATCTATTAATGAGGTTCTATGATTTGGTATTATTCACAACGAAAATTATACTAGTATTTGCAATTGAAACAATTGAGCTAACTGCAGACTGTTGCAAACAGTCTACAGGTAGCTCAACTGATTATAAGATTGAGATTCAGATCGTTTATTGTGATCGTTGATCATTTATACTTTAGTGTTACTTAAATTAAATGATGCGGCTATGACTCGTCCAAAATAGGCTACATACAATTTTGCTGTAGGATTATGTATGTGTGTATATGATTGACTTTATGTATGTTTTTAAACGTATGTTCATCGATTTATCCGTAAATTTGTAAGCCATATTTGATGATTCTTTTGGTTTTGTATAGAAAATGATCCTAGGGTGGTGACATAAAAATGTTACCACTTAAAAACTTGAAAACTAATGGATTTTTAAATGAATTCGAAGTTAGTTTTCAGTTTTTGTTAAGAATATCAAATTATATTTTATTCCTTTTATAAATATTGCATTTAAATTTGTATTTAAATTCCATTTATTTATAAATCCCACGAATATAAATACAAAAGAAGCGGTGAATAAAATCGTGGAACTTTCGAATGGTGAAAGTTGCCGAAAATATCTGTGTGTGTGTGAGTTTGAATGTGTCCGTAATTGGGCATGCGTACGAATTTTGACCGTGGGTTCTGTATAAAATAAAGTTCTGCCAACAAGCTGTATTCTTTGAAAACAACCGGATAATTACAACCTAATTAATTCATATTTGCTCCCCTTAGAGTCGAGACCCTAGGTCCGTGGGGTACCGAAACACTTCGGGTTTTAAAAAAATTATCTGACCCTCTGGTCGAAGCGACGCGTGACCCGAGAGCTGGTGAGTATCTGGCGCAGCGCATCAGCATTGCCATACAGCGTGGCAATGCAGCCAGCGTCTTGGGGACGCGACGACTGGTATTGATATGGATCAGATGAGCTGTAAATTGTTTGCAATAGTCTGCAGTTAGCTTGTTTCAGTCGTAAATACTAGTTCTTATTTATTTCTTTTATTTGATTGTAATTTTCTTTGTCAATAAAGTATTATACATTCATGTTTTTGTCCGAAAATATGTGTGCATGCTGAGACGTCCTATTCTATAGAGACACATAGACATAAAATCCAATAAATAAATAAATAAATAAAAAGGTTGATTGAATTAAATATAACTCTAAAGTAGGTACAGGAAGTTCGTAAAGACTAACTATCGTATCCTTCAATTGGCAATAAAATGTTATTTAATCTAGGTTTGTGATCTCATGTTGGATATCCTATTTAAATAAATAAATTAAATTAAATTACATTCATTTTATGCCAAAATTAACCGACGAGGATGATCATGGCGCAAGTCGCTGACGTCCTCTTGCTGCAGCTTAGAAGCTGCGGGGCGGCGCGCCCCTGCAGGCAGTGAATGCGTTAAATACCAGTTGAACATGCCTCTCCCAATAGGTCCCATTTTGAAGTCACAATGCATGTGACGTCAAAATGTCAAAAAAATTATGCGTATTCTTTATTGATATAGAAATATATCTCCATATAAATTTTTGCATTTCTTTGATGTTTTTATTGTAAAATTTAACCATTGAAAAGTCGATATTTTAAATCTCAATTGCAAAATTTCTAAACGCCCAGGCATTGGCTAGAGCGGACATGACGTCATAATTCACACTTCTTCTTCTTTTTTTCTCGAGATGATAACTACAGAGGTCCTGACAAAAGGTTTTATTCTGATTGACAAATCAATGAAGAAGCAGAAACACCGGCAGTGTGAATGATGACGTGACTGAAAAAACGCGCCAATAAGTAAGCGTTTTTATCACCCGAAAATTATTGTAGTTTTGATTTGTATATTTTACCTTGTGATTGCTAGATTTAGTGAGTGTGTCATCAGTTTTTCGTTAAATAATGACCTAAGAAATCAATTAAAATATTTAAAAAAAACTATGCATATACATACTTACCCTCCACGCTCGGCAGGCGGATTGGTTATCGCAGTGGAGGTGTTAAATACACAGAAGAAAGGCCTAAGGAACCCTAAAACAACATACGGAAGTAGATAATGCAGAAGCACAGATTGTTCACTATTTACTACGGAATATTTTATAACTTATGTAACGTCTATATATTTTAAATAATTGATCTGATAGGATTGCGTAATGCACTTTCCAATCTTTTATTTGTTGCATATTTATTATAAGTAAATTAATAGATAAATTAATGATGTGGACTTTTCCATGATGATTTTATAAGACTGGTAAACGTAAGTTCTTTATCTTGCAGGTCCGTAATAATTTCAAGACAAAACACTGGTGTTGCTGAAAAAATAAGCAAAAAACATTTGTTAAATATTTTGTAATGATTACTATTGCAAGAGTGACTGTAAAAGAAGAGGAATAGGACAAAAACTTTATCTTTCCAAAAAAAAAACTCTTTAAGAAATAGTACTTATGGTTTTAAATTAAATAATAAATAATGCTGGACAATTCACACAGCATTATCTAGCCCTAAGCTAAGCAGAGCTTTTGTTATGGGTACTAGATTGTCTAGATCTAAGTTAATTTGACTCTACATGAAGGATAGGCATAAGTACCTAGAGTCATCTTATAAAAGACGAATTTTATTGTGTTTGTGAATTCGCAGATAATAAATAGGTACCTACCTATTAGCTTATAAAATTTCGATTTACCGTAACTGCACCTACATATTACTTACCTATTTTTAACCCCCGACGAAAAAAGAGAGGGGTGTTATAAGTTTTTACCCCCCGACCCAAAAAGAGAGGGGTGTTATAAGTTTGACGTGTCTGTCTGTGTATCTGTCTGTGGTATCGTAGCTCCCAAACGGATGAACCGGTTTTCGTTTAGTTTTTTTGTGTCATAGACAATCCCGAGTGTTCTTAGCCCTCTTTCATGAAAATCTGTTCAGCCAATAAACGCAGCAGGTTTTTAAAATTTTTAATTTTGTCTTGTTAGATGCCAATGTACCTACAACACTATACATACATAAGTCTAATTGTCCTAAGTTTGAACTTTTTTGAGGTTATACAAACCATAAACAAACATACCTAGCAGTAGGTACCTAGGTATCTAAAAAGATCTCTAAACCGAGCTCCTATAGAATTTTTAAATGGAACCAAAGTGGTAGAGTAATAAATTAATAGGAATAAGAACTTTACCTACATGAGTATAAATAAACACAATCGGAAGTAGACATTATCAACAACTTATCACGCGACAAACTATTGAAAATGAAAACAAAACATGACAACACGGCTTTTACGTAATACCTATCACCAGAACTTCATGACCTATCCCACTTTCACAGGCAACTCAGAATCCTACTAAACAGACGGGTCTATTTAAAATGGTGGTTTTTCAAGATGGCGCACGGTACGGGACATGTGGATGACGGAAACGCACGATGTTGCCCGAACGCGCTTCGTATGTAGGTCACACGGACGCACGCACACAGAGCCAGTATCCTCGTGATAGCAAACTTTTTTCGGGCAGTGACACACTGCGGCCGTGCGGTTTGTTTGTTCTTACGTTCTTACTTTCTTTTAGGCAAACATTTTTTGCAATTGAAATTCTAGTTTGCGATTTTTGTTTAATTTTTTTTTGCCAATTAATGTTTATATACTTACAAGAAATATTAAGAACTAAGTACCCATTAAGTAACAGAAGTATAATAATTATGTATAAATAAATCTGGATAGTGAAAATTTCAAAATGCTTAAATCTAAATGGTATTGTATGGTATTGTAGAGTGGCTGCCTATATGGTACATGGGTATTGGGTAGGGTAGTCAGTCAGTCAGAACACGTGACGGCTTATCGACGAGCAAATCTCCATATTTATTAGAATCTTGGCACCCCTTTGTAAGGGATGCAGTAGGATCTGCTGACCATAATAATTTATATTTAGCATGTATATGTATGTAGTAACGCATAGATTATTTGTATTTGTCTAATAAACAAAATGCAACGACGACCAAAGTTGTGGTCAAAAGCTTGTAGTGGTTGCATAAAGAAGCAAAATAAATATCTAAGAGCACAAAACAAGGATTCTGATAATAATACACAATCATTGATAGCACTTAAAAATACGGCATTGACCAAATTCAGACGCATCTAAGCCTAAGTACCTAGTACTCGCAGAATACCTAAGTTACCAAGTCACAGATTAAACGCATCTGCAGTAGTTACTACGCATTTGACTTTCAAATTATAATGCATGAAGCACCTTACTGATTTGCAAATGGCTTATCGTTTTGATTTACATCAAATTGTTTTTCTGCTTGTAAAACCAAATATTACCTTAGGACAGGCATTTTAAAACTAGCCCCACCACTTTGACATGTGCAAAATAAAATAAATAATATGTTTTAAGTTTGCTTATGTCTGGGCTGCCAGATACTGCGCTAATCGGAAGAATTAAATATTTTTTAAATAAAAAATTGTGTGGTAATACTTTATTCAAATACTGTTTAAATCAGTAGCAATATGGTCGATTATAGCATTGGCCGAATAGATACTAGTTTGGTCGGTAACACGTAATGCTCATGGACGCCAAGGTAGCTACTTGATTCGCTTGTGTGGATGTCTAATGACTATGCACCTCGGGTTTTACCGTGAAGTTTACTAGTTTTGTAAGTTTTCTTGCTGTTTATTTACTTAAGTCTGAGTTTTAATACGTACCCGTTATTTTTATACTTGTACTGTAATATTCCTTATCATCATTGTAATGAAAAAAAAATTCGAACTAAATCTAACATTTTTGTTTTTTTCCAATAATAAAGCGGTCACTATTTCGCCATTGATACCTAGTGCATTATAAATTTTCTAATGCTTTCTGCAGGTGACTTTATTTACTTATAAGAAATTAAAAGTGATTCTTGAGAGTATGAAGATTGAAGGTGGTCAAATACATTAAATCAAACGAATGAGCCTCTCGCGTTACTCTATAATTTGGGTCGTATCCATCATTTAGTTCACAATGTATATTGACTGAGTTGATGCATAAAACAGTTGTGATTTGAAGATAAACTATTCTAAGAGGAAAGATTATTGTTGAAACTGTTTTTATCGTTAACTATTGAGGCGATGGAGATGGATTATTTATTAATGACAAAAAAAATTTTAGTGTTGTCAAATAGAAATGTAACAGCGTGACGCGAAAGTTAGAAATTATTGTGTTGTGCATCCACACTCAACATAAAAAAGTACTACGTAACAGCCAAATGGAATCAAAATGGGTACCTGCCAGACAAACGAAAGAAAGACAGACATTTTTAAATGTCAAAAGAAAATGTAAATTTAGTAATTTTGAACCTTAAATAATGAAAATTTAAAATAAACTCTCTTAAGACTATTAGTCACATAAAAATAATCGAAGTGCTTTTTGATAATTGTAATTGATATTGCTTCTACCACGCGAGTAAATCTAAAATGAAGTAAAACTACAGTGCTAGACAATAGGAATGCGCTGAACTGTTTGCGATGATGTCAGAATACAGGACAGTAGGTCAGTAGACTTTAGATTGTTGTGAGCTTGTTTGAATCCGTGTATCCTGGACAGTTTGACTGACTGCATAATTATGTAAATGACTGATTGTAGGTATACAGATTTATTTCTATTCAATTTTTATCACCATTTATCAAGAATGCTTAGGTGATGTAAAAGTAAGAAAAATAATACAAAAATGATAATAGTACTCACAGTAGTAATTTTTTTTTAATGAATAAATATATATATTTTTTTTTCGTTCTAGTACATTACTTGGCCATCTCAATTAATCTAAAATACCAAGCAGTACGTTCACAAAGAACCTATCGAAAGAAAACATTATAAACTTTACGAACAACAAGGTCATTTACCAGAAAATATTTTCCTTCATTAACAACATCACGAAAAGTAGTTATTTCCTTTGTGGATACGACTCAGAACATTAGCTATATTCTGAGTCATATCCGTAGGTATAAAAGTAGGTATATATAGTTACTATTTACAATGTGTATAATCTGCTATGTTCCCACGTAATAGCAATGGATATGTATAGATATAGGTAAAGTATTGTGCAGGTCAGGTTTCGCAACAGGTTTAGCATTTTATTCGCGTTATTTGTTATGCAAATAACTATGAATGACATAATTTTCAATGCGTGTAATTATGGACATTATATGCGTGTAAAAGAAATGTAGGAACATTTTATTAAATGAATAATACTTGCGAATCAATGTGTAACTTGATACTGCTTGGTCAGTCAGTTGTAATTTGATCATGCTTATTATCTTGGCAAATTTTGAAATAATTCTATGAATGTTTAAAGCAAGCAGGGAAAATAATTATTTTAAGATTGAATCATTATACATACATGTAGTGAAAATCTAGTCCAGTGCCCTCCAAAATTAAAAAAATATGCTTCTATTTGATGTACGATTTTATAAATGCTTAATAGATTCATGCTAACATGATTAGTAAATAAGTTATATTAATAAATCTTTAAATACTTATTAAAAAGCAACGATAGTAAGATTGTAACGTTCGACAGTAGTTATTATTAGTTCAAAAAATTATATTGTTGCTGATACCACCCGCAATTTCAAAATATTCGAAACCCAAGAACCCAAACACAGTCCATTTCATTTGCTAAAAAACCCTCAAAGAAAATGCCTTTTCAGCTTTTAAAAAAGTACTCATTAGACGTATGAAGCCCGCATTCCACAAAAGATTAGGCCGCACACTCACACGTATAAATACGCTGTAAACGTGAATGCGACGTCACTGGCGTCCACGTGTGTGTTCACGCACACACGCAAGTGCAAGTAACTGCCTAGTGATGTAATGCCGGTGTTGACGACGAGCAGACATTTTTTATGGTCTGTGTGTGACGCAACTTTTTTATAGCCGTAGCGGTGTTAGGCTGTTTTCATGTTTGTTTTGCGGTTACTTGGGTTCTGTATGATTTAATAAGAAGTTAATTGATTTAAACGTTTTTTTGTTTGAATTTGAGACAGTACTTACTTATATAATTAGATTGAACGTTTAGTAAAAAATAACAGTTAACATTCCTGTTTCGAGTGGATAAGATGTTTAGGAAGAATAAGTTTGGATTCATAAATAAATAATGTTTTAGTTTTTTTTCTATGAAAAGTAGGGTATATCATTTTTAAAAGGCGATGTTCCGGAATTTCCGAGAGGTCTATTATTTTATTGATTGCTGGTAAACGCTAACATAGTAATAATAATTTATTTCTTATTTACAGGTAAGCATCGACACGGAATTCACACATAAAACTCCTATCATGACACACTGGAAAGCTACTGGTTCGTATTCTAAATTATTCATAAAAAAATATTTATATTCATAAAACAATATTTCCCAAAATTTATGGCCGATGAACCATAAAAAATACAGGGACAATAAAATAATGTAACCCAGTGTATAACGTACCTTATGATGCACACACACACATAGAAGCCTCGTATAACTGTAAAGCAAGGCTGACACACACGCGTAACAAGGACAGGTCAATGCACTCCGTTGCCTTGCACGAACATAGTCGCTATATTCGTAGCTGAGTGCGTGCGAGCGAGACGACAATATGTCGTGGCTTTTCGTTTTAACAGCGGGAATCCCTCTACGTAAGACAAGGATGACGCCATAGCGGGTGAAAAAGATAGCCATATAAATATTATGACTGCTAATTCACTTCCTTCGCTGTGATGCAATAGCAATTTGAACAGTAAACCATCTATTTTGAGACAAAACTAAGATTTATTTATAGATTTTGAATGATTGAATAATCTGTTATCAAAATATTTACTCCGGAATTCACAGTCGATTCATGAAAATTACTCGTTGAAACTCTTGTTAGGAAATTGTGACCAGATTTATCTGAAACCTTTGGAGATACTTTCAAAACAAAACTTTTGTTACTTACCTGAACGTGCCTGAACCACGTGAAGGTAGAAAACTCCGCAATATTTTTCGTACGTATTGTGTACTATTTTGATTATTAGACAATAGGTAGGTAGGTAGTAATTAAAAAAAATGTTGTCTGTATAAAGCAGGAACTCTACATAATTATTGGGTTTTGAAAATACTGCCATCTACCGTCGGGTGGCTGAAAAACACCTCAGAAAGGCATTGGCTTTTAGTTTTTGGAACTGAAGAAAATTTAACTACGATACAAAGCAATAGGTATAATATTTACCTACCTATTCCATTTTAGTATTGTTTAGATATTCTCCTATTCTCGAGGAAAACGATGAAAAATCCAAAACTGATGTCCTACTTTCAGTTCCCTGAAAATGTCCTCTTTTGTCGCCTTTTCGACGGAAAAAATCGGTAGGCCGAAGAAGCGTGCCAAACATTGTGTCATTGAACTTTTCAAAAAGCTGCCAAGCCCACTCCTAGCCATTCAAACATGGACTCAAACGTTTGCACCAAACGCTCAAAATTCAACGCCGCAGTTATCTATAAAAGTCCAATTTTGAAAAACCTTCTATTCACATAGGCTCTTTCGTTCGAAATACAAAAAATGTAAAGACCTACGCTCACTAGCGCAGCTGTACATAAAGAAAGTATGAGAGCTTTCGCTGTGTGGAGTTACACAACCTTTCTCCTCTCTTTCTTTAGTGCCTACTGTAGGAATACTCTGTCTCGTTCTGGCGGACTGTTATGTAATAACGGTAGTTGTGATTTTAGCGGCGTAACATTTTTCTGAGATCCGCTATGTCGGTGCATTTCAAATTTTCCGATGCACTTTACCAAAAGTTAAATCATATTTTTCTTACAAGACTCTTACTAGTCGGTCAGTCCTGAATATTACGTGTAAAATGCATCGTCATACACGCATAGGTCTATAAATAAACTTCACATGTCAAAACGCATGTACAGAACGCACGTGTAAGTATGAAGGGAGGAGGCATGACTGTGTGCGTCGGCTACGCCTGTGAGGCTCGGCACATTTCCTAGTTCTTCCCTCGATGGCCCGCTTGCAACATCTCGGTGTGAGCGGGTCCTAATTTTTTAATTCCGCGCGCATTTTCGAAATAAGAATTGTTTATTCGGGTTGTGTTTGTGGCCAGTCACGTGACAGTGTTGTGTATTGTGTTGGATTTTTTTTAAAATTTTGGAATGTACAAAGGTTGGTTGGTATGCACAGCTCTGTGTTTTATTCTGCATTTTTTATTTGTTATGGCAAGTTCAAAGAACTGACGTGTTAATATCTCTACAGGAAAATAACCTCAAAAGCCTAAGGCACTGGTTATTCCGAGGATAAAAATAAAACCTTTCACAAAATGTATTCTATACTTTTTAGTTTTCAACGCTTTTGGAAATGAGAAATAATAACAAACAGGTAAAAATATCAAAACAACTCGATGATAAAATTGCGACCCCGACAGGAATAAAATGATTAAAAAAATTGTGGGTTTACCTACTTAAAAACCGAACCTATCGGGGTTCAAAATATATTTTGTGCTAATATTTCTGAAAGGACTACGGGAAAAGGCTTATTCCAGATTTCCCCACTGAAAATCCCCACTAAGAGGTCCTTTCGAGTATTTTTTATTTGAATAGGTACCTACCTTCTTCTTAACAAAACAAAAGTTCAACCTGAAAATCTAAAGTATTATGGAAAATTTACTATTGAATATTTTACACCTGTAGAATATTATATTAAGTTTAGAATTCTTGTTTAATCATACATAGATAATAAATGTGAAAGTTTGTATGTATAGATGCATGGATGTTTGACACATCTTCACGTTAAAACTACTGAACGGATAGGGATGAAATTTTGCATAAACGTAGTTCAACACCTGGATTAACATTATATGCTTTTTATCTTCGCTAAACGCATGCGAAGCAGCGGGCAGAAGCTAGTACATTCATAATGCAACTTCACGTTACGGTAAACATTACTGTTCGTATAACGGAAAAGCTATGATAGTTTTCTTTCCTTTTAAAGGGAGGTGTTTATAATCTATTAATAATTAAGTATTTTTAACCAACTTCAAAAAAAGGAAGACGTCGGTAGTATGTATTTTTTGTGTATACTCGTCGATTTATCCGTCAACGACACGAGGTAGTCGCATAAAAATTTAATCCCGAGGGATTAATTAATCATTTATCCCGCAAAATAAGAATGACACTTTTTTTACAATTTTTTTAAATAACTTATATCTTAATAAAATAAAACCGTACAAATAGCGGCTTTATCATTTCTTCCAGGCACCCTTATTAATACCAAAAGATATAAGTTAATAAACAGTTGGTAGTGCACATAATACAAATAATACAGGAATATACTTAATACATACCTTACATACAATACAAATACAAACATTAAACAGATAATTTTTCATACATAATATACTTAAAAATATTAAAAACTGTTTAGTAGTTTTCAGTGATTATAAAACTTAAAAAATAGTTTAAAATTAAGGGATTCTAAGTTGGATTTTAGTATTTTGGAAATAATCAAGTTATTATTATGCAAGTAAAAGAAAGCTACAAAAACGAATAGGTACCAACCAATAAAATAAAATTTATGGGATCAACTTCAGATCTTTCTTCATACGATAGCAAAGCAATTCTCAAAATCGGTCAATAATTGACAGAGAAATCGACGAACATACATAAAAAAAACAGACAGCCGAACATAGAATCTCTTTCTTTTTTTTAAGTCGGTTAAAAAGATTAGCAACAAAAACCTATGAAAAAAATTCTAGATACCTCTACCTACCTTCATAAAAAAGTAAAAAAGAGTCATATCAACGTTACCTAACGTTTACAAGGAAATTGATTGGTAACCAATCACAAGTCTCGTAATAATATATTATTGAACTGGTTACAAACAATTGAAAAACATTATACCAAGTTATGCAATTTTTTTTGTTCGCAATTTTTTTCATACAACGTGGTGTATTCAAATCAATATTTTCTTGATAAATTATAAAAATAATAAGCTTGAAAACTGTACCAAACATTTTATTTAAATATAAATAAAATAAAATAGATACCTGTATAAATAAACGCGAAAAAGACAAGGTCCTAATCACTTATTCTACTTTTGATCCAAAAAATAATCATGCAAAACCGCGTGCGAGTATAATTATTTGATTATTTAAAAAAAAAACTACAAACCAATTTCAAATTCATTAACTTTACACTGTTTTTAGTTATGTGGGACAAGTAAAATTCCATCGGGAAAAACCTTTCTATGGGACCATCTTTTACACAATAACAAAAAAAGAAAACTCCAAAATCTGTCCACAATTCACTGAGATTTTGGCGAACATACCTACTACTATAGTTATAAATTAAACCAGTCATCTTTTGCAAGAGAAAATAAATATATTATTCAATCCAATAAATTAAAAAAACAGCCGAAGATAGAACCTCGCCCGTTTTTCGAATTCAGTTAAAAATGCGGAACAATAATAAGTCCATTCTGGAACAGGCCTGGCGAATTCTTCAAAACCACATTGGTAGCTAGATAAAAATGATATCTCGGTTTCTAAGTAAAGATAACGGCGACACTTCCTCGCAGGAAATAAAAACTCTTTATTTAAAACTTATGGGTTAGTTTTGAACTTAATTTATAACGCTACATTGCGAGTTTTTTAGGATACTTGCTATGTAGCGCACCTACAGAAGGTACGCTAGGTACATAGAGAGTTTTTTGGGATAAAAAATGCTATAATGTCCTTCCCTAGAATACAAGCAATTAGCTAGTCCTCGATGAAATAACTAAACGGCTAACCGACATGGCATATGTTTTTTTTTTAATTTAAAGTATTTTTGAAAAGTCTTCTCGCTCTCTTACATTTTATTCAATCTCCTGTTACTGTATTTATTCATAGAAAACTACAATTATTTTTTAATATTTACCTAGCGCTCTTGCAAAGCCATTCTGCCACACAATTTTCTGACAATTCCACATTATCTTATCTGGCCACAATGCACCGCAAACTTGGGAAAACATTGCAAGGGGGATACTCCATTCCTTTTCAACCCATTGTGCGACACAAAGAACGAGTGAGACAGCAACACGATAAAAGATGACCTATTTTCAAGCCACGTGGTCTTTGAAAAGCCTATAGTTTTCCCGCGATAAGTGAGGGGACGGTTTTGAATTCCGAATATAATAGAATCGTCTATGGTTTCAAAGGGGAGCGCTGGGGTCAAAATTGGAACCCTCTTTGACCATTGAGTTGTATTTGTACTGTTTTGACAGAGAACGAGCTTGGGGTAGAATGAAGTAAGGAGGTAGGTACCGGTGCTGAGACCATTGATTTCTAGTCTATGGATGGACTCTAACCTAAAACAATTTAACTTCACAACATGGCGGATTTATCAGTACAAAAAACACCAACTGACAGTAGGTCTACCACAAAACTCGAATCAAAACAGCATAAAACCATAGAGCATGGATAACTTTTGACTTCAAAACATGGCCAGACTGACCTAGCCATGACTATGAAGTTTTCATACCAATTTCATACTGTTATGGCCCTTCCTTGTACCGAAGGGGATTTCTTTTTCCATTGGGTAAGACTGGATAGTTTTGATTGGATGGACTGGATTTAGTTGAGATTAGTGTTAAAACTAAACTATTAGATAGATAAACAGAAAACACTTTATTATAACACACAAATAAAGGAAAAAATGTTTCGAAAAAGGAAGTATAAACGGCTAACTAATTTATCTAATACTTGGGTTAACTAATTTGGAAGTAAACACAACATAAATAAAATAAAACTTTTAAATCCATCATGGTTATTAACACTTATGTCACACAACGGGATATTTACCGAAATATTGGAAAGCTCAAAACTTAAGTCCTGGTAAATATTCTAATGTTAATAATTTTCTCTAAAACAGATTTTTGAAGTAACCATTTAAACTAATATGATTTAACTTTAAGAGAAAGGACAGAAGAATCAAAAATATCAGAGAAGTACCTATATTTTTTAAGTATATAAAATACAAATTTTTTAAACGTCCTTACGAAAATTATAAGGACCATGTTTTTTATCATATGGACCGATTGTGGTAGAACAGGGTTGCCCTACCTGCCGAACTAGTGAAGCACGGTATCTCGGCATTCCTAAAAGGTTTTAGTAGTTTTAAGTAAAAATATTCAGTTTCATTGTTCATAATGTTAACCTATTTGTAAAAGAGCTGCGCTGTAACAGCTACAATGGACAATGCCATGACAGCAATCGATAGCAACGGAGAGTTGCTATAATGTAGTTCCATTTTCAACTTCAACTTTCAACCATTTATCTTAAACTAGCTTCTTTCGCACGTCTTTTTCGGGATAAAAAGTAGAATATAATTATCAGTACCAGATCTTTATGTGTGCAAAGTTTCAGCCCGATCAATTCAGTAGTTTGGGCGTTGTCTTCGGTCAAACATCTTCATAACGGTACCAACTTTCGCCTTTATGAGTCGGACTACTTGAAGGCAGCTTTTTAAAACAAGACAATGACATCTAGGATAGGAAGTTTTTTTGTCAAATTGTGTTAAGGAAAATCCAAATTGCCTTCATTAATGCCCAAAGCACGCATTCCGTAAATAAATAATGGACCATACCATGATCCTTTACGGAAAAATTGACTAAAAATATATTTTCCTTTGAAGTTAAGCAGGCGTCGGGGTGGAATTAGACATACTAACTTTATAGTAGGTACCTACCTAAACTTACCGAAAATTACACACACAACTTGACACAAAAGTATACGTAATATAATATCAAAGTAAAATTAATCGTTTTGTGAATTCCTTCTTAGTAAAGAAACTACCTGTGTTGGGATTATTAATAAAAGGAGTTTTGCACTCTTTAAAAGAAGTAAAACGTCATTTTAAAGGTCTCGAAAACCTCTTTTACTTTCCAATAGGAACGTCCAAGCATCTTCGTCACAAAAATAGATTCACTCTGAACAAATTACTCTGAATTTGTGCCTACATTTACCTTCCGACAACATAAAGAAGAAATAGAAAAAGCTCTATGTCTCTGCGCAATTCTTCTATTTTATACTTATTTAGGTATTCCCGTAAGAACACAATGCGCGCTTGCATACGTCAATTTACAGATAGGTTACAATAAATGGGCTTAAATTATAATTAAAAGCCGTAAAACAGACATGATAGGAAAACAATCAAAGACGTTAAAATATATAAAAATAGGTAAATTAATAAATATATCAGCTGTAATATAGAATGAAACCGTATAGAAAGAAACATTGCCTATATTATGTATAGTTGATGTATCGTACATTCAACGGCTAGAATCGGTACCTAGGTACTTATCTAAGCTTATTACTCAATAGACAACTGTGAATGCATACTCTATGCAGTATCTATGTCTATGCACCTCCTTTGTATGCAAACTCCGTGCTTCGTGACTCCAGCCAATCACGTACCGTGTATTTGAAATCTCCACGATTTGATTGGTTAGATTTGACAGTTGTGTTTGCATTTCGAGGATTTTGTGTGACTTTAAAAAAATCGGGAAATTTCAGTTTTGTGGAAAATTATAATGCAAGCTCGTGGGAACAATTTATACTCAGTGTAAAACGATTATATTATTGTGTACTATGTAAAGAAATATATGTAGAAAACATCAAGCCCAAGATGTTGTTTAAAATCGATCATCTTCTAAATCAAGTCTTCTCCAGAGAAGCAAGCTAACAAAAGAAGTTCAAGAAATTCCGAAGTAGAGCAAAGTACGCGAAACTTTGACCTCTTTGAGCCAAGGTCAGGGTCAAAGGTCTACGTTCGAGCTAGCCAAAACGTGTCAGGTTGTGACCTACTGTGACCTACATGGATTCAAGTGTGAGGTCGCTGAGTCGCGAATTTACCAAATCGAGATGAACGATAGATAGCTTCTGGCTTAAAATTGCAAACGTTTGGGAATGGTACATTTTCCCAATTTTTCGGGAAAATCTTTCTAAGATGTCAACTCAGTCTGTCAATAATGTCAACAGCTATGCTTTGGACTCTTTGGATGTTAGGATTTTGTTCTTATTTTGAAAGTCTTAACACTGTTAGGGGCACGGACGAAGAAAAAAATTCTTTCTCTATGGTTAGAGCTTTTTCTTTTACTCGAATCTTGTCTAGTAAGTTAGGTGTTTTTTTTTTAATTTGAACTCTAATCTAAAGACTTAAGTAGAGTAGAGTCTACTTCTAATGATAAAACAAAATCAAGTTCCTACGGCACTTACTAGTTAAGTTTGTACCTTAAAAATCTTGTTTGGGTAGAGTCGTTGCACAAATTGTCAGACATGAGGGTCGAGTCTATTTAATTGGCTGGATGCGGCAAGCTGAAGACAGGGCGCTATGGCGCTCATTAGGGGAGGCCTATGTCCAGCAGTGGACTAATATAGGCTGATGATGATGATGATGATGAATGAGACGTGGCCGTGACGCCTCATTTTAGTATAGGATTTGCGTAGTTTTCTGTCCGCACGTCTATCGTGCTACGCAACTCAACTACGCAAATCCGGCGCTGCTGTACCTACCCAATTATATGGCAAAAGGATTTCACGATATTCACGTCTCGTGCCTACGTCAAATAGACTCACCCCTCTCGAAAGCGAAAAAATATATATAGCTGTCGTCGACTTAATAAAAGTTAATTTCTAAATAAGTTTTTTACAACAAATAGAATACCAGTCACCTCACTTCGCTTCACGAGTTTACTTCAGATTACCTCAATCATAACATGGACTAACAGAGAAACTGAGAACTATCAGCAGGTTCAAACGAACAAGGTAGGTACTAGCTTTCTTTTTAATTATGACTTCAAATTCCGAAATATTTACGTTGTATTTAAATTAATTTTTACTAAACGTACAATATTAAGGTTTTTGTTATTATAGTGCGTAAGCCTCGCACTCTGGCTAATTTCTAAGAAATCAAACGAAAAACGTACAATATTATTGCAATATTTTTCTATGGCACCATCTGGGAATCGTCCTCTAAGTATTTTATACAATAGGAAACCTAAGGAATCATCAAAATCGTAGGTATTTATTTCATTTAGCGGAAAGGAAACTTTGAAGCGACATTGTCCTATACATTTTACTGAAGTTGACTGTACCAAGTACCTTACCTACCTCTAAGTTTCTAAGGTAATATTCTACACCAACTTGTTTGACATACCCACATTACGTACCTACTCATACATTAGATAACAATCACGTATGTTACAACACTCTTGCGCAAGTTCGAGCCTCACTTATTAGTAACTCAATTAACGAGTGGTTTGGGAGTGTCATCTAGTGGCGAGTAGCGGAACTAAATTTCGTTTTCAAAACCAGCTTTATTCATGAGTTTTAGACTTTGTGTTACAAAAACTACGCAGAAACAGATAACTAGATTTTTATTGATTTATAATGTAATAAAATACGTTGAAAACGTTTGTAAAATATTGTCAATAACTTTTATAAACGCCTAATAGATGGCGCTGGCTAGAGCATTGACCTGTAATATTTTTTTATCAAAGTTAACAATTACCTACTTAAAGTTTTTATTTGCATAGTAATTAAGCGTTCAATGCCTGATTATGTTATGTGCTTATTACGTTGCAATAAAAATGTAATCAACTCAGTATGAAATGGGATAATAACTTCATAGGTACCTACCATAGACCTACCTAGATAAAAAAATGATTGGCTGTTGCTAAGGAAACTCAGCACTTGGTAACGCATAATTAAGTATTTTTAAAGTCATTATCTCGATTGTAATCTCTATGACGTAAACGCCATCTGCACGAGATTTATAGAATCAATAAAAAACTTTGCTAAGGATGGAAGTGGAACGACTCAAATAAAATTATTATGCTGTAGGTACTTACCTAGGTATGTACCTTCCTACCTCTTTTATCTGATAAAAATGTCTGGGAATAAGCAAATTCATTTGTATAATCTAAATTAACACGCAATATTTCTACGACAAGTAGGTAACAACATCAGCTGTTACAAACCCAATACGAGGTGAACGCACTTTTTCGGGAGTTGCTTGAACTTTAGTATCGCCACTCGGTAATAGATGGCGATCGTGCGCAATTTATTGCTATTTTAAGGAGGTGACTTGGGCTGCCGAAAATAATTTTTGTGTGTCGGTAATTGATCTTTTCTTATAATTGACTGAGTTGGAGAGTGGGTACTACACCCACGTACCTTCGTGTGACTCAGGGGAGCCCAAGATATTTTGTTTACAGTCATGGAGGAAGGAAAATTAAGTTCAGTAAACCACAAGGCTCTGAACAGAGTTAGGCATGTGTTTTGAAAAGATAACGGGCAATTAGGTATAGGTATTTTAATTGACGTTTTTGACAAAAGTTTTATACATTAATGTCAAAATTAAGCCGACGATACTGCCAATTGGCTGATGGGTAAGTACCTATTATCTTTTGGTAAACACCAGCCAGAAGCGTTAAAAGTTAAAATTTATCAAACGCAAGTTGTAGGCAAAAAAAGTTATCGTTCGAAATTCTGTAAATGCAGTTTTATTTAATTTTAAAAATAAAGGAATGTGTTCTTTCAGTAAAACTTCCTAGGTACCTTCAATATTTCTGGTACTTGCCCTCCATGCCCCATGGCCGAAGGACATCCTGTAGTTAATTTTGTGTCCTTAACTAGGAAGGTTACCTATGCTCTCATATTTTTAAGTACCTACCTAATAGGTAAAGTCGTCTTCTAAAGTCCAATCTCAAGGCCATTAAAACGATTATTGGTAGGTAGGTTCTTTAAGAGGTAGACTCCATTGATTATGAACTTTCCAAGGTACATTGACCTAAATGGATTAGGTATTCCTTCCTATCCCCATCTGAGGCCCCTGGGAACGTTAGATATAAAGTTATATCCCAGTGTTCACTTACCTACAAGTGCCTGCCTTAGCTAGTAGCCTTAGTAAGTAGGTACGTATCTACCCACACATTCCACAGATACCTACGTATATTAAAAGTGCTATTAATGGGCCTCATCATAAACATAAGCGCCCAAAATAGGAAGAATCTGAATTCAGTCATAGTTCATTGCCCTTTGATACTACAAATTGACCTTTAGTTCCGCTACTTGATAATAGATGGCGCCACCCCGGAAGTGTGTTTCCATGGCTAATAACATCCTTGGAATTTCCGCAAAAATCCAGTTTATTAATTTTTACAGTTATTTTACATCTAGAGAATGTTGAAAAAAGTTTTTTTGTCGTGTGAATGAGTATATTTTAAGTACGCAAGGTCAAAAAGGATTTTCTTTCGTGTTTATTGTTAGTTCGTATTTCCACCGCTAGAGTGGTTAATGGCGCTATAATACGAGTGCGTTGCTCCTTGGCTTCGGTTGTTGGTCCCTGACGTAGTGTTTTGATAAAAAGATGAAAGTGTTTTTTCCGTAATGAAACTCATCGGCTTTTTCCTATAATATATTTCTGAGTCATTTCGAATTTTGGTTAAAATATTTTTATTTTTATTGAACAAAAAATGACGATTTATAATTATTTTTAATTGATTATTCTTCTACTATACAAATAGGTATATTTACTTGTTACCTACTTTACATAAATATTGTAATGTCCTGTGTATCTGCAACGCAAATATAAACATCTTGATTTAAAAAGAAAATGTCAGAATGAATATAATAACATCTATATAATAAAATCCAGGAAGGATGACTCTAATAAAGTCGTTTTCAAGATCTAGTTCACGAAACAAGGTAAACGTCAAATTCCTTGCAAAAGCGACTCATCCAAAAGTGGGGCATCGACCTAGAACAATATTTATTGTGACATATAACTGGAACTATATGCAATTGTTAAGTTTGCAGAATCCGAGGAAAATCATTCATAGGGAAAGTTTTAAAAATTTCTGAGAATATAGTTGCCATAGAGATATATTTGAACGTGCAAAAAGAATGGGCTTAGATTTGGCATCAATTACATAAAATTTGGTATAATATTTGTTAAAATTACTTACCTATTTTCTTGCTAATTGTATTTTTTTTTTAGCTGTGTACGAGACAACTAGTTACCAAGCAGTTGTGTAGATGGAAATAAAATTCCTAACTGGTTGTCCCGCGGAAAATTTCTTCCATTTAGACAACCAGTTGTCTTGTTTGGTTGTCTAGGCTTAGCAAACCAAAATAATATCGTATTCAGGTAACAACAACATTTTTTGTTTTCTTTGCTACAAGACTCTATACCATCATTAGCATTAAAACTACAATTAGATAGATAGATAGATAGACTTTTTATTAGGTACACACACAAACAGCACAGGAGAATAACAAAATAACAGTAACATAACAGTATATAAATAAATAAATAAAATAAAAAAATATTGTTGGACAATTCACACCGCATTATCTAGCCCCAAGCTAAGCAGAGCTTGTTTTATGGGTACCAGATAACTGATATACACTTACACTACATAGATATATATTTTTTATTATACATAGAAAACATCCAGAACACCCTGGACAAATGTCTGCAGATCGTAAAAACATTTGTCCCGAGGCGGGAATCGAACCCGCAACCTCCTGCGTCGCAGGATCGTCATTCATATACCTAAGGCACACATATTAGGTAGGTAGATAAGCAGACACACAATTATAAATTGATGACACATGAATAATATTATTAATTAAAATAAGAACTTCAAAATATGCACCTAATTAATAGTACACTCGCCTTAGTAACAATGATGGTAGGGTAGGTAGTCACCGCCCACCCAGGGCGAGGGGGAGGTTACGCGTTTCTGTGCTGCCGTGGTGAGCCCAAAAGGGTCAGTCTTAGCTTAATGCTGTATTAAGCTGAGACTGTAAATGTAATTGTTTCGAAAAAAATTAATAAGACTTCGGTCTTTCGTATCCCTTAGTTTTAGCCTGTTTTTTAGATTTTGCGAGATAAACACTGATCCCTCTGGAGTAACATTTTTATGGAATCACTTTGGAATCATCCATCCTCTATACATAAAGAATCATCCAAATCGGTCCATAAACAACAGAGAAATTGACGAAAAAATAACATACAGCCGAACATACAATCTTCTCCTTTCTGTCGGTCAATAAAATAGGTTCAATTCCTTTGTACTGTCTTACTTATTTATATTTATTGATATGCAAAACAGAAAATACTCATAAACATCAATATTGAAAATAATTATAACTCTTAGACTAGATTGTGATCCAAAACATGCATACACAACATGATAAGATAATAGAGCAGTAAACGCATACAATTTAAAAACTATAAAATAATGTTAAAAGGCAAATCTAGTTATGTGGCCTGAATTATGATACAATAATAAAATACCTACTTAAAAATGCATTTAAATAAATGAAGACATGCACTAGTAAATCGAAAATAAATAATCAAATTTAAAATCAAATAAAAAAGAAAGCCATGAAAGAATACATTAATTTGAACTTTTAGCGCTCTCTGCAGCCAGAATAGCCAAAGCTACTTTCTTAAACTTGGTTGGTAGTCTTAGGCAAGATAAGACTCTATCTATCCTGATTTCGATGTTCCAACATTAGTTTCTTTTCCTTCACATCAGCATACACATGTCATGTCCACTGCTGGACACACCCTCCCAACCACCCAAACACAAGGGTTTTGACGTAATCACCACGCTTGACAGGCGGATTGGTGAACGCAGTAGAGAAGTCAAAAATACACAAAAGATGCTGACCTACCTCTGATAGGTTCCCTTAGTCGATTCTTACGACATCCACCGTCTGAGTTGGGGGAGTCGATTCTCACGCCGCGGCACCACGGCTCAGTCACCTAGGGATAGGCGTTTTTGCCCTATTGGTGGTAGAGATGTCAAAACTGCACAAAAAATACCTTCCTCTGTGTACCTACTCTTTGAATTTTTTGTATTTATTTAAACCTTTATTGCACTGAGGTACAAAGGGTGGGCTTATTGCTGCCACACTAGGGCCTATCTGAAAACCAGCGACGCTACTAGCTTCGGCTTGTAGCGGCATAATGCTCAGACAGGGACCTTTTGACGTGACAACGTCTTATAATTCGATAGAGCCGGCTGCACGCACGAAAAAACATGACGTCATGCGGCGTTACCTCGCTCTGAGGCGTTCCATGTAAGGCTTGAAGTGCAAGCGAGAGCGCTCGACATCCGTCTCTCTCCTACTTGAGTGAGCGATGCGTCTGCGTTGTCACGTTCAACTATCGTCAGTAAACCGACTTTACAGACAAACAATTTTTTGGTCCGTACGATGCCCGTATGCAACACAATATCTAATTGTATCTGTTTTCTTTTTATTGTTGTGTTTCCTTTCTCTATAATCCTGCTTTCATTGTATATATATATATATATATATATGATTGTAATGTGTTGTGTTATGTATAGTCCAAAGAAATGTATTTTCTTTCTTTCTTCTTTCCTCTTCTCAACCTAGCAGAGGAAGGTATCTTCTGTGTATTTTACGACCTCTACATTCACGGGGTGAGTTAGGGGGGTTTATTCTTACGCCGTGTCCACCAAGAAAGTTCTACCGACTGGAAATGACGAAAGGAATGACTAATTGTTATCAAACACACACAATTTTGGCATTCTTATCAAAACACTGCCGCGCTCGTGTCATTGACATTGCTTGGCCAAATAATGCTTGGCCAAATAATGTTACATTCTGGTCGTATAGACTCTTATGTAGGTAAGTAGGTAGGTAGTAAATAGTAGCGTGGAAATAGGTAAATCCATTGACCTCGAAGCTTAGGGTGTGGTTTTGGTGGGCAGATGTTGTGAGGAAGGGAAAAAATATGTTTCGTCGTCGTTGGGAATATTTGGTTGTTAGAAGCACTGAAATGAGAATTTTAGCTTTCGAAGTTGAGAGAAGAAATTACGTGTCTCTATTAGGTATTTCTTAGAAAATCTCCTAAAAGATTTAATGAAAATCAACAGGTTTCAGGTTAAAAGACCATTTTTAAGATTCCTGTATAAATCAAGTTCCAATCGTAAAAATGTATCCCTTAAGATTATTTTGATACTTGGAAGAAAGCGACTTTTATGCAACAAAAATTTATACAGACACCAAAATAATACCATGCTTATCAACATTGCAAAAAATCACGTGGTCATTTTCCCTCCCTTTCCTTCCTTCGTTAACCATTTTTCCTCTCCTTCCCTCGTTCGTCGGCCGGTGGTTAACCTGCCAAAATTTGGAGGTCGACGCCCGAGGGGTTATCGAACCTATTCTTATTCTCTAGGACTTGTACATTCTAGAAAATATTGTGTCGTTGAAAACTATTCTAAATTCGGGTGTTATGTATTCCAAAACCCTAATTTTAGCCTATTTTCTGCAAAATATAGAATCACAACGCGAAATAGGAATATTTACAGATATTTTTAAGGTCGTGACCTTGAAATCTTAAATGTTTACCTAATAAAAAGGTCATATAATGTGTTGAGTAGGTAAAATCTCTCACATAAACTGTAAAGATAATAAGCTCAATCAAATTCTCGCCAAAAATGTAATAGAAGCAATTTTTTTATGAAAATAAGTAACCAATCTTTACCAATCCAAGATCTACCTATGCTTAGTTACGCATTGCTAAAAAAAACTAGGATACACAGGTCTGGAACATAGTATTTACAGGAATTTCAAGGTTTGAACTAAGTATACTAAGTTGACCTTGAGAACATTTTCATAAACATCTTATGTTGTGTTACCAAGGGCTTTATTCAAAGGCGATTCGGGGCTATCAGGTTATCTGTTATCAATATCGGTAAACCAAATAATCAATAATTTGATTGTCTTGCAAAAACTATAAACATCATATTAAATCCCTTAATCTTACACTGTTTTTAAATTTCATGGGACAGTTATGAATCCCACGGGAATACAATGTTATAGGACTATACGATAGCGAAATATTTTTAAAATCGATTCATAATTCCCGGAGAAAACGACGAACAAACATAGACAAAACATACGTACTAATTTTGCCTAGAAAATAATTTAAAAGCTCAAGATAGTTAAAACTTATTATTATTAATCAATGAGAATGAGAATTTTTAATGAATTTAAGAGTAATACAATTTTGGGTGGCCAGATTTTACCCGCTGCTGGATTATACCCACAGATGATCTCAAGATTTAAAGAAAATATATTAAAAAAGGTATTCAATAAAACAGATTATAAGATTTAATAGAGCCGAAAGCTTACAGGAAACTGAAACACGGTCACGAAGGTCAACATTCGGCAGTTGAACGCACCCGATGTAACTCTGTTGTCTGTGGTCCGTAGACACAGTTGTCTATGAACGGGCTAGAAATTTCTATACTAACGATTTCTCGTTTGAAAAATGTATCCTATACAAGCGTTTTTTGTCAGCTGTAAATAAATTGAAAACTATAAAAAGCCGGTCCACTTTTTTATTATTCAAAATTAGGGAGAAAAAACATACAATAATAAATAACCGATAAATCGTTGGAATAAACATTGTAATTTCTAAATTAGGTCTACAAAAAATAAAAGTGTCTTCCTCCTTATCTCAATGAGGAGAAAGTCACTTTTCTTACCATAGGCCTAATTTAGAATCTGTAACGTTTTTACCAACGATTTATCGGTTATTTATTACTATAATTATGATTTTGTCCCCTAATTTTGAAAAATGAAGCGGGGACTGGCTATTTATAGTTTTCAATTGAGCAAACAATTGAGTTAACTGCAGACTGTTGCAAACAGTCTACAGGTAGCTCAACTGATCCATATCAATACCAGTCGTCGCGTCCCCAAGACGCTGGCTGCATTGCCCCGGCTGTATGGCAATGCTGATGCGCTGTGCCAGATACTCACCAGCTCTCGGATCACGCGTCGCTTCGACCAGACGCTCAGATTTTTTTTTTAAAACCCGAAGAGCCTCGGTACCTCACGGACCTAGGGTCTCGACTCCAAGGGGAGCAAAACTGAAAATTCATACAATGTTGGGATGAGAACCAAATTCCACTTCCGATAATGGGAATAGATAGGGACCCATATGAAGCCGCTGGCAGAAATAAGCACGTAACCAACATTTGCAAAAGTTGTGGATTCGTGTGATAAGATATCGATGACCTAAGTGACCGATAAGGCGATAGGACATCAGATTTGGTTATCATTTCAGGGTTGGCCATCTGTAGACTATAACTCGATTCTTTTAAGTAACACAACGTTAGTTTAACTCTTCCGTTTTCCACCAAAAGGGCGAAAACCTAGCAAAAACCTACCAAATATCAAATATCAAAGTGCTTTATTTCCTACAGACTTTACAGGACTCTTGAACACGTCACAAAAATTCAAATAACATAAGTAAAACTAGAAAATAAAGTGATCACTTTGATTTTTTGTTCACCTCAATCTTTTTAAGGTAAAGTAAAGAAACGAACAAGAAACCTTTACCTTGTTAGGGTGTTCGTTTTCGAGTTGGAGCAAAACTCGTCCCAAGCTTTTTTATCCTCTAGATAATCTGATATTTTGTAGTAAGCCTTTTTACAAAGGAAATGTTTGACAATTAGTTTGATTTTACCTCAACCTCACCTTAACAGCCTGTATTGGTCTGCTGGACGCAGGCCTCCCCCTGATAGGCACCTTATTGACTTTTATCGCATGGGGGGTAATGCCCATAATCCCCACGCTGGGCATGCGGGTTGGGGATCGCAGTTCGGTGGTAGAATTGTTCTGCAGGGAGCACTGCTGCCCGCCTGGATATCCCTTAGTCGCCTCTTACGACACCCGCGGGAAGAATTGGGGTGGTGCAAATTCGACACCACACAGCTAAACAAATAAATAAATAATGCTGCACAATCCACACAGCATCATCTAGCCCCAAGCTAAGCAGTCTTGTGTTATGGGTACTAGATAACTGATATACTTAATAAAGTACATTACACCGTCTTCAGGACCCTTCCGACTGGTATTGATAAGTATCAGTTGAGCTATCTATAGATTGTTTGCAACAGTCTGCGGTTAGCTCAATTGTTTCAACTGTAAATACTAGTTCAAATTTATTTATATTATGGTTTCCTGTCTTTTTGTGGTATATTAAAGTGTTCTTTTTATCTATAAATAAATAAGTAAATAAATAAATAATGCTGGACAATTCACACAGCATTATCTAGCCCCAAGCTAAGCAGAGCTTGTGTTAAGGGTACTAGTTAACTGATATACATAATACAATACACTACATAGATAGATTTTTTTTATTATATATAGAAAAACATCCAGAACCTTAACCTATCTTTTATCCCCGAAAACGTGCAAAGCAGCGGGCATTATGCTAGTTCTTGATAATGTAGATGTTGTCTGGTAGTTAGTGTGGTATAGAATAAAATAAAAACAAAATAATCAGACACACGGAACAATTGTTATCAAATGATAAAGTCCAGGCAGTTCAACGTACTCTTTTGGGTTGAATGAGCCAAAACACAACCAAAATAAGAAGACCTTTCTAGCCATACTTTCTTATTTTGCGCTGTTTTTTTACGAAAATCTGCTTAAAATTTTAATAATTATTGCGAAGTTCGTGTTAAATATAGGCTGTGAGAGCTAAAATCATATTTCTACCGTTTATTTTAAGTAATTTCTCCTATTTTTCGGTTTCGGTAGGTGAGGTCAGTGTGCCGAAATTGATAAACCATTTTATGTAGAGCTCTACTTCCTAGTAGGCAGACATGTTAGAACGAGTTGTCTTAGGTTATAGAATTGAGAAAATGTATTTTCTGACAGTTAATTAAAATTTGTGAATAACGGAATATTTCGTAAACAACGAAATCTAAGGGATTTCGTTCTTTTTCAACGAAATATTAGGGGCCAAGTTCCAAGCCTTTTTTCTATCTATGTAATGTACCTATATTCACAAAGAAAATTACAATCAAATAGAAACAAATTAGTACTAGTATTTACAATTGAAACAATTGAGCTAACTGCAGACTGTTGCCTATATAATTTACTAGCTCAACGCAGACTGCAGACTGCTCCAAACAATCTACAGCTCAACTGATTCATATCAATACCAGTTACAAGTATTTGAATTATTTTATAGCTTCAAGCTTTTGATTTAGTGATTTTGCGTGCTCTACATTCTAAGTCATTAAAATCACTAAGTCGAAAATATAACTAGAAATGGATTTTCTAGAATCAAGGGTTTTTGGAAAATTCCCCAAAATCTCAAACTTGCCCCCGGAATAAACCATTTTTGCATTTAACAATAATAAAATCATAATGCTGGACAATTCACACAGCATTATCTGGCCCCAAGCTAAGCAGAGCTTGTGTTATGGGTACTAGATAACTGATATACTTAATACAATACACTACATAGATAGATATTTTTTATTATACATTGAAAACATTCAGAAAACCCTGAGCAAATATCTGTAGATCGTACAAACATTTGTCCCGAGGCAGGAGTCGAACCTGCAATCGCCCGCGTCGTTACCCAATTTTTACTTTATAATATTCTCTTGCACTGCTGGGCTAAAACCTCCCCCATAGACTTCCAAAATGAATTTCAATCATCTTGACCGGGGCTATTTATGTATAATTTAAAAATAAATTCAACCCCAAGGTCATCTAAAATTTTCTCGTCGTTTTCGAATCGTCATCACTTCGTCATTCTGACGTCATCGTCATCTAGGGTCGTCGCTCGGCGGGGTGTGAACGGCCTCGATTTGGCCTTCGTCATTTTGACGCATGCGTTTTATATACATGGTGTAATAATGAATGACAGCTATGTGTTTATTTTTATATATTAGATAAGGTGAATCGGTTTTTCGAAATTTAAATTATGTCGGAAGTTATTTTGTATACAAAAAAAAACAGAAGATCCACAAGGTACAGAGATTTTTCCCTAAAAAATAAAAGTGACAACAGAACAGATACAAAAAAAATATAAAAGAAAGGCAAAAAAACATATATAATTTTTTTCAAAATTCATGTGAAATCTACACTATTTTTGATATAAGTATCTCATGTTTTAATTAAAAAGGTCGATCCTTCACTCTTTCTCTAAAATAAATATTCTTTCTTAGAAAAAAAGGTAAATAAACACTACAGGAACCCGGAAATATTCACCCAATGTTATAAGTAATTGTTTTACTCGATTAAAAAGAAAACTATTTACATATAACTTGATCCAAAAATCGTTATTACCTGAAAGGTTTCCGTTAAATTCATACGATGGTAAAAACCTTCTTAGATAACCAATAAAACATCAAAACTAACTTATTTTAACCGACACAAAAAGAGAGGGGTGTTATAAGTTTGACGTGTCTGTCTTGAGATACACAGATGTCTGTGGTAAACGAAAATCGGTTGAACCGATTTTCGTTTAATTTTTTTTTGAGTCTTATATAATTTTATCCCTAGTGTTCTTAGCCATGTTTCATGAAAATCTGTTCAGCCAAGAAAGGTGGGCGGATTTAAAAAAGAATTTTTTTTTTCTACCTTTGTCAGTTGCAATCTCTAGCATTTTTATCTATTCCGTGCTTCAAGTGATGAGTAGCCACACAATCAACATGGCAGAATTTTGGCGGGAAAGGTCACTGCCCCCTGGTCATTGACCTTACCTACTGATACTGACCTAATACTATGTATCACAGTCGCGGCCAGTGTTTTTGCACGTATTGTACATACCTGGATGAAATAGAACATGGCAAGTTAAACCAAAATTCCGATTTATTATTCAATTTCAATTAAAAAGGCACTTATAAAAAATAGAATTAGTAGGTACCAAGATAAAAAAATAAGCTTCGTAACATTGTGAAATAATTTTCAAAATTTTAATAGTTTTGTATCAAGGTAGGTGTTGAAATTAAACTTCGAACTTTGAAATAAGCTTGGAGAAATTTTTCATAAAAAAATGCGAGAGAAAGAAACAATTACGAAATTAAGTCGTTTTTATGAGCGTCGTTCTTTTATTTGCTTAGAAAATTCAGAATGTCGATTTGGTAAGTGTTTCCGGTATTTTAATTCACAAAATATATAGAGATGTTTCATGGACTCTAAAGGCAAATCTCATGAAATTGTTTCGTATGTTAGTTCAACGGACCTCCAAGGCCATGCTAGTAATTTACTGCTGGGGTTGCCAACCTGTGACGCCTGAAAATGTCCCCATATTTAGGCAAAATTTAATGTTGGTTGGTAGTTTTGCTCAATGATTCAAAAAACTATAAGCGTAACGTGGAGGAAAATATAACAAATGTAATCATCGAAAATATAAAAGTCTTTTCTATAAGTTTGACATTTTATACCTTATAAATTTGAAAAACTATACTTATTCAAAGAAAAAGGTCAATAATAATTATTTATTTTATTTTGCGTATAAATAATAAGGCACAAACAGTATAAAATTTTCTTAAAGTTAACAGTTTATTTAGCTACGTATAAACGAATCAAGATGCCACTAATAGAAACATTATTTACAAAAGAATACAACAACAGACGCTAATTTGGAGAATAAACAAACAAAGACAAATCAATATCAGAATTATAATTATTTGGACCTTACCAAATTCGAAACAGATTGACTGGCACTATAGCAACCCTGCAAAAAAAACCTGATAATTCCTATCTGCTAAAGTTTATGGTCTAGTCTAGGCTTTTATTAAATTACTGCCAATGTGTAGGTGGACAGACACGAATCCATTTTTTTTCTTTTAATGAGTTTGTTTAAATGAATTTAACGAACAACCAAGGACAATTTTGACAAATCATGTCAGTTTCATAAATGATAGTGTCTCATTCGAAATTTTTATTATTTGAATTAAGAATCTTTATTATACCAGCCAGCATTTTCTAAAAAAAGTATCAATAGGTTTTTGTCATGTAGGTAACACTGGAAAACATGGAAATAGGAAGTGAACCTAAAGTTCATGACTGCAAAAGGATAATGTAGAAATCCTCTGTAATGAGATCCCATTGATGTTTCTATGACCTTTTTAACGTGACAAAGATAGTCTAACAGTTTCTATTGACTCTGTGACACAGATTACTTAACAGTTTATAGGCCAGCTGTGTTCAGTTCAATGACATCAAGGCCGCAACCCTATGAATAAGTACTAGGAACTTATAATCTTTTATACTATAATGATTATTAGATTACTCATAATACAAACATAGGTATGTAAACGTTTTTGTAGAAAGTACTAGTTGAACCTACAAATGTGTAGGTCATTCAACTTTTGAGTTTTTTTAGATTTGCGTAGGGATTTTCCTACGCATTTGTGATTTGGAGTAAGTGCCAACATGAGTTGTGTAGTATATTCGAATTTTAAAAACGATTTCACGTTTTTCAAATTCGAATTCAAACCCTATTAATATTTTTTTTATAACCAAGGAGGTTAAATGGATATAGCTGTACGGCACATCAATGTAATGTAGTGAGTGAAGAAGGAAAAATTATATCATTAAGTTAATTTTTTAATTGGTTTGTTCTAACACACATAAAAAACGGAGGAGGTTTTCCGTCGGTATAGTATTTTTTTACACAATTTAAAATCATATTATTATAGCACGATATGATACCGTCCTCATCTAAAGCAAATTATTACAAAACTTTTCAATTTCTAACCCCTAAAGTTTACAAATCTATGCTAAGGTTCATTTGCTCTTCATTCTCTTGACCTCACTTTTCCCAAACATTCAACCCAAAGTTCGAAGCTCCATTTCTTTCAGAATGACGTGTCACAGCCCTCAGGTCAGGTCGTTATACGTACAACGCCCTTGAGGTCGATCCCTCTGGGGTAGCAGACCTTACATTCTATCGATAGAAAAAATCGATACTTCCGGGTGAGATTTGACATCCCTAGAGGAAAATATCGGAAGCGCGGTGGGAAAATTGAAAATCGAACTTTGTTTAGATCACTTTCGTATGACTTTGGTAAGACCAACATCTTAAGAAATTTTGAAAGTGGAATGATTTGAATTTTAGTTGCTATTTGAAGAATTTCGTGTTTGTTTTTGTAGTTTTGATAGTGAAGTGATTCGTATTTTAATCGTGCCCACAAAAAACATCTCCGTTTTGTTTAATTTCTATAATTTAAAAAAAATTGTGTTCATGAAAGTACCTAGGTCGGTTTTTTCCTGCTATAACACATATAGAGTTGTTAGTAGGTAAAGCTTCTAGAATTTTGACTCCATCTAGAGATTCCTAGGTTATAACTATGTAGGTATATTACTTACCCAAGGTATAGAAATAGCTAGTTACCTTAACTTGACATTGATGATATCACTAATACATCATTCGCTATTTCGAGATGCTGACTCAATGTTTTATTGTTTTTTGATGGCTGACCAAATAAGTGAATGTAATCTTTGTATAACTGATCATATTCAAAAATATTTGGCGAAAAAGTTCTTAATGACCATAGAGAAATCTGTAAGAGGAAGTTGAACATTAATTTCATTTTAGGTTTTTTAACAATCAAAGATTTTTTTTGACAAGACAGAGAACACAAACATCGTAATATAATTTTTATCATATATAGTTGTTTTTTATTTAATACAAATGGCAATGCTGTTGAACGCCATGACAGCGTTACCGGCCTATGGCGAGCGCAGAATATTTTCAAGACCTCCTATTTGGTGAAGGACGTATATGAAAGGGAAGAACAGGCAGAATAGGACTAATTAATTAATAAAATTGATGGTCTGACTAAAATCATTGAACAAAAAATATATGGCGTGCGAAATCACCCTTTTCTGCTTAGAAGCAAGTAAGTACATATCATAAATTTTGTGAGTAAACTCTACTTAGTATTATTTTTTCATGAATCCTGCTGTTATTTCCGTCCAGTTTCTCTCTTCGAGCATTGCAAACAAGATAATTCTCAAAATTCGTGTTAAAAACCTTAATTTAACCTTCTGTAAACACACGTGCCCCGGTTTCCGGCAGACAATCCGTACCATAAAACTTATTCGCGTAATGTAACACTTTCTTTTATGGTACGCGGCTAGGCGGCGCCATCTTGTTTTTTGGGGGTAGTGATTAGTTTTGTCTTGTTTTTTTTGCTGATGATGATATTGCATTTTTCTATTTTTCTCCTATAAATATAATTATTTTGCGGAGACGTGACTTTTTACACGATTGCTAATAATAATACTGCCACTATGGGCAGTCATGTAACTGGTTTATAGCTTTTAAATGCCTGATCAGATCTGAACGTTACAATCTGTAGATACTGGCTCTATTTTTTTTTAAAAGCAATCCATTCGTTTTTAATCTTTTTTTGTAAAATTATATTTTTGTGTTTTTGTATAGCAGAATAAGTCTCTGGTGTTTAATTTGTTAACACATTTTTTGAAACAAAGAATATTCTTATTTGAACTGTACTCGTAAAGGCCAACAGCTCTCAAGTATTTTCTTAGATGTCTACGTTTTACAAAATTACCGAGCTCTACTTTTGCTATAAACTAAAAACTACCGTTCTTCCTTTTTCAAACCTAAAACAAAAAAAGGTTGCAATAGTTCTCTATTGCAACCTTTTTTGTTTCGCAAATTCAAACCTCGAACGAGAATCCGCGCGCTTTTTTTTCAAACCGGGAAGCTGGTGTCTGCTTACAGCCCACGTGGTGGGTCAACGCTTGCCCCACTGCGCACCAGGGTTCGCTGAACCGATGTGAACGCACACACTACCATAACATGTTTACGCACTTGTGTGCGTAAGAATGCGCACAAGTACAGGTGACTAATTGTTGTATTGTAGGGTGGTATGAGTTATTGTGGCGGGAAAAAGTGAAGTTTTGGGTGGGAAACGAGTTTTTTGGAAGGAAAGGGTGTTTGTGTTATTTTCTTCTATGTTTAATTTTGTTTTCCTCATTACATTACACATCTACATATCTGATTGTGTAGTTTAAATTACTGATAAAAGATTTAGGGGTAGTCATCAAGTACAATGTAGCTATAGCGATATAGGTGAATGTAATATATTATTATATATTTTTAATGCAAAATATAAGCATTTGTAGCCTGATTTAAAAAAACATAAAGTAAGTTTGTCATTTCATTTATACTACCAATTACATATTTTTTTTTCAAAGAATCCATGATAGGTGTCTATATTATGACAAACATAAATTTATTTATTTATTTATTTATTTTATTTAAAGACCAACAATTATAATGTTTACAAATATTATCTTACGTTTAAACAGCCCTTGCAGGTCTTTCAAAATATGGTAGTTACGCAATATGCTCCTATCAAAATATTATTTATTTATATATCAGGCTGTAAATACTTGTATTTTGCATTAAAAACTACTTTACATTATTATATTCAGGATAGAAATATAAATCTGGCAGAAAAGTTTGGAGACCTTTACCCACCCTGCAGCAGCTGAAGTCGGGTGGCAGATGATGTTGATGAAAAACAAAAATTTAAAATCTTAGATACCTACCGGTATTTTATTTATTAAAAAGCTTAGATGTAAATAAGTGAATTATGATATTAATCCAAACCAAGATGGCTCGATGACATAAAAATTGTAGTTCGCCGACTGTGGGGTTGTGGAACCAGAGACGGAGAAAAATTTAGAATATTAGTGGAGGCATATATCCGCTACTGGAGTCATTGATGCTAACCTTATTGAAAGCATTATTATGACATAAGTATACCTTGAGCCTTCACGAAAAACAACTATATAAAATTATTTTTCTATGTATAATAAAAAATATATCTATCTATGTAGTGTATTGTATTAAGTATATCAGTTATCTAGTACCCATAACACAAGCCCTGCTTAGCTTGGGGCTAGATAATGCTGTGTGAATTGTCCAGCATTATTATTATTATTATTTTATTAAAATATCGATATTCTCAAAAACCATCAAACGAATATTACCCTAAAGTTATTCATAAAAATACTGTTGCTAATTCAAAACAAAAAGCCGCCTTTTTATGTTTTTTTAAATCTTTGCTGGATTATTGTATTATTTATTTGTTATTTCATGTCAGCGCATTCGTTTATTTACCTACTTTCTTGAGTATTTTAATTTATAATGTTTGTCACATCAATATTTGGTTGCAAAACAGCTTCTTTTTAAACTGTACTTTATGAGACTATCAATTCCTTAAATTTTTTTAAAAGGATTTTTTACCTACACCTGCTTTCTGTCAACGAAAAAAAAAAAGAAAATTTTTGAACGATGACCGAACATTGTTGTAAGGCGAAAAGTTCAAGTATCCTACACCACTCACATAAAACCTGATATTTATCTGATTATCATGTAAAACTACTTACATAACTTACAAAAATAAAATAAATAAACACGAAACCAAAACCCCCAACACCAAATAATAATCCTCTTAAACCTTCGCAATTTAAAATTCAGTATTCGAATCTCAATTTCAAATCGCGGAAACAAAGATTCGAAATTCAAATAGGAATTCGCGCTGCACTGTGGCATAGACAAGGCGTTGAACTTTTTCGGCAGTTCGTCGAACGGCCGACGAACCTAGTGATTTGATAACGGCCAATATTGATCGTCGAGTTGCCAAATTATTGGGTTGGTGATAGTATCATACCATCTCGTCACGTTTTCTTTTCCTTACTGTTTTTAAATAAAGAATTAGTATTTTAGTAACGTGATAATATTTTTAGGTATTTCTTACTATCCAAAGAGGATTGTATAGCACTATTAATGTATTTTTCGTTAATAATAACATCACGTTTATTATGTGTATAATTTTGTACCTGAACAACGACAGTTAAATTGTCAAAAGTGACAAAAAACATGAAATATTGCCAGCATCATCGTCAGTATTTAAAAAATAGCACATTATGGATGACCTTTTGTTCTATTTTAAAACATTGTAATTTTACGGAGTGGTACTTATGTCGTAACCCAGTGCACTGACCCTAATAATTACGTTGAGTACATGTCACAAATGACATAAGTGTTCGCAAACGTCGAAAAGGGTCATTCTAAGTTCAAACTATGGTTCATAGTTCGTTGGACGACCGCGTTCCAGCGCCAAATTTGAAATTCGATTTCTGTTACGCCAGCACCCGAAATCTGGATAAACTCCTTCCGTTCTGAATTCGAAAGTTGTGTTTTGTTTTTGTATTTGGCGCCAGGCTCATGTCAAACGTCAAATTCCAACTGGGCCGCTTATGTCAAATGTCAAAATGATTAAAGTGGAACATCTTTCTAATATTTTAATGCCAGTTGACTCGTTGAAACATAATTTATTTTTGAATTGCATCACTTTCTACAAAGCTTAGTCATTATATGGTTGCATTTCATAAACTCATTTTTTACTTTTTTACATAGCTTGACGAATTCATTAAATTTAATGTGAGCGGTCATTTATTCTGTTATATGTACTTATTGCGTACTTTTTAGGGTTTAGTTTTGATTTCTAAAACCTAGACCGGGAACAAATAATCAGTGACAAATGACAATCTTCGTACTGGCTTTGAATCAGCACCTCTAACGTTCACCGGCCATTTACTCATTGCACCATGGAGGCCTTATACTGTTCATGTCATGCACGTACAAAACTGTCTTACATAATCCGCTATTTGCTGCAAAGCCGCTATGATAGCGGCTTTTGTACTGTTCAGTTACCATGCCTGACATTTACGATTGGTAGGGTATATGGTTTTGACATTTTGGCTAACGCTTTGCGCGCTTTATGCTGATATTTTGCCATTGTAAGGTAAAGAAAACTAGGGAACAACTGAACAGTTTTAATAAAACCTTGTTGATAAAATGGCAGGAATTCCAGTTTCACCTCTTTTTAATTTATACTAAGTAAACAATGCATTATGAAATATCCGGCCAAATTAAAATGTAACACTAAATAAAATGATTTAAAAGCGAATGAAAATTAAAAAAGCCTACAAATCATAATTACTAATACCAAATCGTTTGGTAAAAGTGATTTCTCATTGTAATGGCAATATTTTGTCATGTCGTTCATTTTATTAGGCAACAATCAATGCATCGAGTGCGTTGACCTGTTGTAAGACATTGTACAAAAGTGCTGCCTCATCATGAATGTCATTCTGCTGATTCCAAATTCAAAAGAATTCGCTTTGTCGAAATTTAAATTGAGAACTAAAGAACAAAGATCAAATGCTTTTTCATTCTTGCAAAAATAGGTAATGTAGGTAGTTTCTATGTACAAAAATTGTATTATATTGTAGGGTTTCTTATAATACTTTTGGCTGTTTAGTGTAACTTGCCCAATAATCCATACTAATTATTATAAATTCGAAAGTAACTCTGTCTGCCTGTCTGTTACATTTTCACACCTAAACGACTAAACGGGTGAATGGCAGAATTAAATTTGGCAGGGAAGTAAATGGTATCCTAGGTGCGGACATAGGCTACTTGAAGACGCGTCTGCAGCCGCAGGCAGTAGCTCGTATGAAATAAATGGAAATTCATAGAATAACTTCGACCTTTTTTTACTTTTATCTTTCTATCGGCAGTTTATTGTAGAGCCCGTTAACTTGTGAAAACTCGTGCAACAGGCACGGCACACTGTCATTTCTGACACCTCGTTATGTCAAAACAAACCGCCATTTTTGTCACCGCAGCGTTGCGTGCACATAATGGCACGTGGGTGGAACGTTTTCATTCCAATTTTGAAATTTCAATGGCATTCCAAATATGAATTGATTATGATGTGGGGTTGACGGTGGCTTAAAATGACTTTGTAAATAAATTGATTAAGGTAAGGCGTCTGACGTTTTTGAATTTAGAAGGCTTTACGATATGACGTGCCTTAAAAAAATTGTAGTGAAGAGAGAATCAATAAAACTTTATTTTTTAGTTGATAATAATTTGTAGAATACAATTTGACTTGTGTGATAATTTTTTTAACTATAAAAACTTTACAATAGCAGAATAGTACAGTTCCTAATAGGTTCAAAACCCGTGTATAGATTTGTCATTATGACGACAAAAACTGTCGACGTTGGTGTGACTTTGACAGGTGTCATTATTGATGACTTTGTAATTTGGATGAGTAATACGGTGATTTTAAGAGTAGTTTGAAATATTCAATCATTCCAAATTAGGAGTTGATCAATGACTGACAGATTTTGACAAATTATGGCCTTGTTCGCGTAGTGAGTAGTAGTACTATATTTCAATGCATGGGGTTTGATTCCCGGATGTTGTGCTACTGGTGAAAATTAATGACATTTAATGACACAAAATGACTCGCTCAAATCTCAGGTTCTTCAGTTTTAATATCTTATCTACTTGTATAATCATATCTTTTTATGGGGTCGGTGGCCCTACAATATACATATAATTAGTCATAGTCATATATTTATTTGCCTGAAACATAATATGTCCATACAAAATAAGGTCTTCATGTAGATAAATGTCCATTGTGTTCTATCATGCTAAGTTGGCATGCAAAACTTTAAATTAAACGCAAGTACCTACATACATTAAAAAACGAGCTAGACATTTTATTTTATTTTTAATCCCCTGGAAGAGTTTTATTTTGTATAGTATAGGCAGAGATGCGCAGTTGCTCATTTTGCTTACCATAGTAGTCAAAAAGAGCAACATCGCATCTCTTCCTACACTGAGCATTTGTGCTTGTAAGCAGTTGTGCTTGTAAAGACGGTGGCGTATTACTTAAATATACAATACATACATATAATAATGATGAATATTAACCCAATTGAGAGGGTAGGTAATATTTATTATTATATATCGCCGTTATACTGCGCAAAACAATTAATTGCCCAAAAGTTCAAAATGAGATATCGCGTTTGTAAAGTTTAAGTTGTTGTAATGATAGTTTCTAATCTCTATTGTTATTATTAATATATTAACAAAAGTACATTTGTTCATGTTCTATTAGTATGTAACCATAGCTATATAAAAAGCTAAATGCTTTTATCAAAATTTGGCGGTAACTGTCACTAGGTCTCCTATTTAATTGGTTTTCCCTGTAAATTGTCAAATCTCTTTATTTTCTAAATTTGTAGGAATATAGCGAAACCTGAGAAATTAGTTTTTACATTTAGATAATAAAAGCTACCCATGATTTAAAAATACCTACATAGCTGTCACTCGTGAAGCTACAAGATGAAAGGCATCAAGATAATTGGTTTTCCCTGTAGAAAATTTTAAGAACCAATGAATTATGCATACAAATTTTTATGGTTTCAGGTCTTTCAGTTGTTATTGTAATTTTAACGTCATAAAACTATTATAAACACATTGTGCCTTGATTATTTGATTATTAATAATATCAAACTTCAATAGTCATTAATCAGTGCCAATTCAAATTAGTAAATGGAGAAACTTGGACAAACACTCTATGAATGACTGAAATTCATACAATTCAAATTAAAGTCAAAATAATCAAGAGTGAAGCTTGCTAGATGTCCTAAATTATGCCTAGATGTACCTTTGATCATTCTGTGCAGAAAATTCCCTGAAATTCGGGGTACTATTTAAATACCTATACGAAGTTGGCCACTTCAGGTAGGTACTAAATATAATTATTATCTTACTAGCTCCTTCCCGCGGCTTTGCTGGCTGATGATGATGGTGATGATGAAAAGTAACCTATGTGTTAATCCAAGATGTCGGCTACGTCCTCACCAAATTTCAACAAAATTGGTCTAACCATTTGAGCGTGAAGAAGTAACAAACTCACAAGCTTTCACCCTAATAATATTAGTGTAAAAAAGTAATGAAAAATACCAATCCCTATGAAAATAGTATTTTAATGCTTATTAAAAACAAATCAAATTAAAAAGGTAAACAATGACCAGCACAAATTTAAAATTTTAAAATTATCCTTGTCAGGATAATTTTAAAATAATAGGCCAGTGAATTTTAAGCTCTAGGTATTACTAAACTTTATCTCGATTACATCAGCTTATTACAGCCTAATATCCTACTTAACAAATCTTTTTGTTAAGTAGGATATAGAACTGTTATAAAGTTTAGAACCATCACAAATCAGCTTTAAAATAATAAAAAATCATCAAAATCAAGCCAAGCTGATAAACAAACAAACCTATTTTTAATCGGGTGTTAAAATTAAACAAAACAAATTAATTTACGGCCAACATAAATTAATCTTCTTCAGAACTTGTAGCAGGGTCACTTTCTGAGATGTACAATCGGGTAACCTGTCTTTGCCTGGAACATCTGTAATTAAATTTTCAAACCAGGCATGATACTCCTCCGGTATGACACCCTTTTTGCGTAATTGCAGCAAATCTTTTTTTTTTTGCTACACTGATGCCCAAAGGTTTTTTGTAAAGTTGTTTTAGCTCATCAGGAAAATATTCGTCTACCCTGATTTCAGATTTTTTTTTTAAATAACGGACTCAGACATGACTTCTTTATTCTTTTTCTTTTGGTTTCTTGTTCCGTAATTATGCTCTCTTTGTTTTTCAAGTTCTGACAATTCACTAGCTAGACTTTCTTTTCTTCCTTTTTTGTTTGTTGTCTGGATTTTTTTCTGTAATTGATGTTCAATTACAGAAAAAAATTCAGACATGTCGTAGTTAAAGTATATTTTGCTTTCCCCTTTAACATATTTTAGACGTTTTATCTTAAACCATTTCACTTGCTTTCTCTCTACATCTTTTTGTGCATTCTTTACAATTTTTTCTGACAGATCTTTCAAATCTCTGAACTCGTCATATTTGAATTCCTTAACAACGTATGGGTTCTTCAAAATTTTCTGGTAATTTATTTTATATATCTTTTTTGATCGTGCTCTTTTAAACACATTTATCCCGTTCGGCATTGAATAAATTTCTTTGTTTTTTTGCGCCGATTCAATAGCGCTGAGCATTGAATCATTGAATGCATTGAGTCCGCTTCCATGTGTGAATGTCCACTTTCAAGGAATTTTTGTTCAATAATCTGTAAATTTTCTATTTTCGTTACAGCCCAGAGCAGAATTGCCGCTACGTTTTTATTGCGATTTTGTCCGCCACGGGTATCAGAACAAAGGCTTACTTCTGTCACCGAACTTGGGATGCAATTCGATAAGAAGTGGTACAAAATAGTACCAATTTTCGAACTACCTTTCTTGCCATTGATTTCAGACCAAGGAAAACAGTATGCTTGGTTTGGAAGAGCGCTCTCATATACCGTCAAATTATAAATGGTTAATTTCCGTGTATAATTTAAGAGACCAATGTCTCCACTAGGTATCTGCAGTATGGCCTGCAGATCAAAAGAAGCCGATGAAAAATTCTTTTTTTTGCCATATTAACCTTCCATGAAGCAGGATTAGGAATTCTCCAGCGTTTCAAGTTTTTTGCTTTTTTGCAAGCCTTATCAAAAATCTCCATTAAAATGACCGTAGCTATAAAAGAAGATTCTTTTAAGTCGTCATTCAAATCATTTAAACGTTCTTTGTCTAAAGTTTCCAAAGCAATAGTTTGATGTAAGCACTCTCTGTCTTTACTGCAGTCATTCTCATTACTGTATAGGTCATCGCTGCAGAACGTTCTGTCGCCATCGAAAATAGGTAAGCTGGAGAGCTTACCTATTTTGGTTGAGTTGAGCAGAATTGTTCGGACTGAATTCCTTCAGTCCGAACAATTCTCAACTTGCTCAACTTTCACTCACTAAAAACTTCAAAATAATAATTGAAAACCTCCAAAAACAATCGAGACTCGAGCGCAAATGGCCGAAACAGGACCGGGAATGTCGATACTAGCGCCAGGGAGCGTAACTAAACAAGTTTAATGGTTTTTCACTGTAGTGAAGTTGTATTGAGTGTGGTATGATATATCTAAAAGAAAACCAATTATCAAGATATACCATTTTTTCTTAGACGATAAGTTGTATTAAGACGTATGAAATTCGACAGGTAAAACCAATTATCTGGATATAGCATTTTTTCTTAGACGATTTAATGTATTGAGACGTATGAAATACGTCAGGTAAAACGAAATAAATGGCTATAGTAGTTTTTATTCGCAGACTTTATTGAAGTACTAAGAATTAAATCTTAAAAAATGGTTATCCCTGAGGAAAAAAATAAAGTATTCAAAGAGGTCTCTTGGGGGTAAAATAAACTTAATCAATTTAACTGACATTCATTGGAGACGATTATGGTGGCAGTCAAGTTAAACCGGCCTAATGTTTTGTATTTGACTAAAAATCATAGATTGCTTGATTTACTTGATTATCACATTCGCTAGCAGCAAAACTAAAAGACATAGCAGTTAATGGGTTTTACCAGACGAAAAATCATAAAATTTTGAGTACATTGGCATTTCTAGTTCAGTTTGGACAAAATTTCGAAATAATTGTTTTGCGCAGTATAACGGCGATATTATAAATATTAACCCCTCAATTAGGGTTAATTTTGCTTTTCTTTTTTCCAATTTTTCCCTGTATGCTGATAACCATACTCTTTTCATTCTCAATTTAGTAATTTTTACTAGCTACATAATGATATCCCCATATTAATTCCAACGATCCTATCCATCCACGGTTATCTGATAGAGATCGCTCTTGAGCGATAAGACCGCCAGTTGTCATATTTTTTGTAATTTTTATTTCATTTAAATGTAAATGTTTCGGTAAGTGTGCAATAAATAATTTTCTATCTATCTATCTATCTACACTCCCCCAACATTTGCCGTAGCTTTATAATCAATAAAAAAATATGTAGATCAGATTAGCCTAAGTATTGTTATTAATTGTCTAACAAAATGAAAAGTTCTTTCCAACACGTGGTCCGAAATCAATAGGTCGTTAGCCGAGAGAGAGACGGAGATATGGATCGTGACGTCACGTCTTCTGTCTCTGTCTATCGCAAGGTCGCCGGCATCTTCCATTATTTGCTATTCCAGTTTTCAGGAAGAGATATTCCTACGGAGGCTTTTTATATGCATCTAAAACTCCTTAAAACAGGGTTTAAGTTTTTTTTAGTGATCATTGAATTTTCATAAACGTGATAGTTTTAAGTGCTTTTAGGTATAATTCAAGGTTATTTATGATCAGGATTGGATTTATAAAGGAGTTAGAAAGGTTTAAATAAAAATTAAGTAAGAAGGTACTTACATTGTTATTTACCCGCTCTAATCTGTTCGAGCTCACTTTTTGGACTGATGTATGATTAAATTAAAATACAAAAACTAAAATAATGCTTAGAAAATAAAAAAATAGTTTAAAAATTTTCTAAGCATTATTTTAGTTTTAGTTTTTATTAATTCGGGGTTAACAAACTATTCCACTCTAAGCCTAATTAAAATAGATGCCTACTTATTCTAAGTGATATTCTTTAAGTGTGTATCACCGTAATATTGAAAATATATTATAATAAGGACCTATTAAAAATTCTTACCAGAATCTTACAAGAACATTCAAAAAATATATTTATTTACATTTTTTTTAAATTATTCCTATGCCCGTGAACTTGTAAATAGACTAACTTCGATAACTGTTCAGACTTTATCTACATAACATTATTTTATTATGTAGATAACTCTACCTAATATGTTATAAATGTAGGTAGGTAGGTAGGGCAAAAAACAGTTTAAAATCTAGCATAAGTACCTAAACAATAAAAATATGTATTTAAAAGATTGGAAGCAATGGAATGGATAATATTACAAAATAAAACTCTGAAAAGTGGGAAATCATTTCATTGTCTACCTATTTAATTCTTAGCGTAGTAGGTAGGTATTAGTGTACCTATGAAAAGGTTGCCTGGAAGAGATCGCTGTTAGCGATAAGGCCGCCGATTGTGCCATATTCTATATAGTTAGTACCTATTAAGTTCTTATTAAATTGTTCTGTGTATTGATGGTGCAATAAAGATATAATCTATCTATCTATGAATAGGTAAGGTACGTAAATAAATATCAAGTATAAAAATAAGACACTTGCGAAGATAATTATGATAAACTGCTAGGTTTAGTACCTAGTTAGGTATGTACGCACATTATTTTGTCCCTTACAATAAAAGAGTAGAAATAAACAAAACACCTCCTTTATTTGCGGTTGACAACACAATTTTCCGGGGTGACTGACCGGTTAACATCGACTCTACAGCTTGCTACGCATTTGTTTAATTCTATTGGAAAAACTGTCATTCACTACTAAATTATTCAAAAAGTCAATGCAAGAAAATTGTTTATATGTGTCATAAAAGAGGTGTCATATTTGGTTACTTACTACAATTAGATAGGTACTACCTACCAACTTAAAAAATAAAACTTTTACGATAGGTAATTGCATAAAATTTTGAAATTAGGATGTAAGAAGATTCGAATGCAATGGATTCAAATTTCGAATGGTGTTGCCAAATTTTTGCGGCCAGAAAAAGCAACGTAACAGCGCTCAGAGATTCCACATTCAAAACTAGAGTTCAACAGCATTTCACCGAAATCTACTTTGTTTGGGTCCCCGGGTCGACGACCCGCGGTGACGCCGGCTCGTCTGTGTGCGCGCGCCGCTGCGTCCGTACACGTCACACGCACACACGCACACGACCGGAGCAGTCACCAACAATTTTTGTATCTTAATTGCCTCGCAATTACAAACATTTTCCTACTTTTAATTCAACTTTCGGGACCTCCAGAGGTGCCAACGCGCCTCCGCGAAGGAATTTTCCCTTAATTTTGCGTTTTGAAGGAAAAAGGATTTTTTTTCGTCGGTCGCGACGCGCGCTTGTGCGATTGAACTATGACTAGTAGAGCTAAGTTGATTATTCGGTCGGAATGAAAAAATATGTAATTTTTCGTGAGCCTGGCCGAAGATTCGTCAATGCGTCAGTCACGATCGGGCCGCGCTGGCGTCAACATCTTTGAACTTGCCAGCAGCCGTCTCTAACCGAGTTGTGCACAACCTATAGTACAAAGAATTAACGTACAAATTTTTTCAGCAGTGAGGTGATCGCATATATTTTATTAAAGTGACTGTGCCTTGTGAAGTGACCGGATACGGAATTATGGAACGTGGAATGACAACTATTCAAATTTAAATTTTTGTGTTCGACGTAATTCGGAGAAGAGATTTTAGTTTTCTGAGCGGAAGTTCAGTCGGCTAAAATCGTTAACCCTAAATTCAAATTGGCATTTTGCAATTTCTTTCTGAAAAAAAAAACTATTTCAAAATTCTTCTTTCTGCTCTGATTTTCTATTTACAGATTTTTTCCGTTTTTAATAAAATATTGCCGTTTACGGGAACAAGTGAAAATACAATAAACAGTGCCTTATGTTTTAAGACGAAAGGAAGCTAACAAAAGTAACTACGGAGACAAAATGCCAAAAAACTTGCTACTTTTTAAAAAGTTAATACCTGAACTGAACTTCGCAAAAAGAAACCTCACTTCCCCGCTGGGCCGGAATATATACATCAGCTAAGCCCCGGTGCTACAACATAGTTGACTATACGCTGCCATAGTTCAAAATATATGGTGTAAAAATATAATTGCCTTACCGACCAAGTCGACCAAACAAACTTAGTTAGTCAGCTCCGAAATGCGAATAGGATTCGCTGCTGGAGAATGAATAACAGCCAGTTTCAAGAGTTATTCGGGTCGCAGTGGCCTCCTGACCAGCATGGAGGTCACTCCTCGGCCTCTTCCCTGCTTCATCAGAATCTGCAGCAGGTGAAGCAAGAACCCCATGACGTGAGGATGATGAACCATCAGATGGGGATGGATATCTCGGGCTCCGTGGCAGACAGTACTTCGCCGCCCCCTGGGAGCAGTGATGGAATGTTCGGAGCAGGGATGAGTGGCATGTTCATGGATAAGAAAGCTGCGAACTCTATAAGAGGTATTGTTCATTTTACTATAAATATACAGGGTTATTGGTAATTCACTGACACTGCGTAAACTGCAGGTTCTGTCCATCATCATGAACACGTTGGTGAAGACGTCAGGTCTTAATTCTTAATTTTTTGTAAATCGCCTCTCATACAAAATAATGTCCGAACCTATATTCATCACTAAATACCGATCTCCCACGCGTATTAAAATCCACATCATCATCATTGGCTTATTTTACATCTACGCAAGATGGCTGGGAGACACCCACACACCCACTGATAATTCAGGGCAGAGCCCTTTTTAATTTTTGTTTCAAAGAAAACCCATAAAATGAATGTTTTTTGAATGGAGGGGTACATAATAATATCAGTCCCTTTCCACCAATTTTAAGAATTGAGACATGGCGTCTTCACGGGCGTGTTCATGATAGTTGGCAGAACTTGCAGTTAACATAGTGTCAGTGAATAACCAATAACTCTGTTTATCGTAGTTTGACGAAATCATTATTTTATTTATATATTTATTGAGGAACAACTAAAGTCATTATGAATGTAAGCGGGTTAACTATAATCACGAAGGTCGTTAAGGGTTGAATTGAAACTTTGGTGTCTCTAACACAAACTAGGTTCGTAGTTAACCCACTTACGCTTTATCCGCATATGCCTTCTATGCATATTTTCTTAGACACAGTCGATACGCAAGGCCACTAGGATCTCCCAGCCGTATCCCCTGGGAGACTTTGTCAGTGCGTGAGTTCGTAGAAACTCCCAAAGATTTTCGACTAGTTCGGTAGTTGACCTTGTGTTTCCGTACTGAGTGGAAGGTTGGTGGTCCCGTCTAGGTTGTAAATTTTGGTGTAATATTATTTAAATTCTGTCGATAGTCTATTTACCTATCATTTTCGCAAGTAAATTTATCTCACACTACTTAGTAACCTAGGATACATTTTAATTTCGTCTAAAGTTATCGACGTTGAAACGAATAAGTTACTACTTAGTTTGATTTCGACTTATCACACTGTCGAATTGACGAAATCGGACGAATCCAATCATGTTTTAAAAGATAAAAAATCAATGAGTTGGGTAGATTCGCGATAAAGTCGTATGGTTTACGTAATACTCCAAATTTAAAATTGTGAACGCGAAAAAATGCTATAGAACTACCAACATAACGAAGAGCTGTAGAGTTCGATATTTGAATGTTATCTCATCGTTATAGAACCCTTTTCAACTCAGATGAACTTGTCTATATTTGGCCAGTTTTGGCTCTGTAGACTTTTTTCCTGGAGCCTCTGTGTTACCAACGAGGTGTGTAATTTTTTTGCTTGTTCATTTTTGAATAGACAAAGTAGAGCAAGAGATTTTGCACTGTGCGGAAAAATAGAGGTCAATGACCTTGTACAATAAAAACACTTGGTTAATAGAAAAAGTAATTAGGCAACCGTATTAAATTATTCTAGTGTTGAAACTGTAACTAGAATTTGAAATAGTGGAATACGATAAAAATTAATTAATTTAGTTCAAATAGAGTCAGGACTTTGAATGTAAATAGCTTCGAAGTATTATGCATTGATAAGAGGTGTTTATTTAGTTTTATCATTGTGTTTTATATATCTGGCTACGATTCCGTATATCCCTGACGTTTTTAGACAACCAGTAGAGCTACCAGATCTTTTTCACTTACTCACTTCTATGGCTTAAAGTCACTGTGTCTTGGCCTCCGATAAGAGAAGTCGCAATTTTTCCCCGTCCAGCGCAGTTTCCTGCCAGCTCTTTAATCTAAAAAAGAAGAAGATTCTACGTCAGCCGAACATAGAATGTATATATTTTTTATGTTCGCCGATTAATCCGCCTATTGTGAGGTCATCCTGAGGTGGTGCCTTAAAAATTGTATCCGGATTACTATTTGCCCCATAAAACTTTTAAAAAACAATGTAATTATGATAACCAGTGATACACAAATATTGAGTGATACACTCACAATAAGAATAAATCTCATTGACCCTCACTCAGACCTTCTTCCCTATAACGAAATTCTTCAAAATGAAGCGTTTTCGTAATGTCACTAAATAGTTCGACCACTCTGAAAAGATGGTGCTATTAGTTTTAAAATAAATGACATAAGCCCTGCTTCTAAGTTGACAAGACACCCTACCACAACCTCTATTTTTCCGCGAAAAATCCCTGCCATCTATTGAGTGTTAAGGTAAATAGAGTTCTTTTTTGGCAAACACCTTTTAATCTTCATCATCGCTAGTTATATTTGTACCAACTACCAACCATGTAATTCGTTACTAAATAAACTCATGGTATATATACATTACATTTCATAAACTGTGCTCTACCTCAATAAAGGTGTTTTTGAGGAAGAAAATGTCAAAAATGTCACACTGATTTTTCCCTTTAAAACGCATACGTCAAATTTGACACAGTTAGCGGGTTCTATGAAGCCTGCTTATCCTTTGACCTAAAAACTGATTTACGCCCTTTCCTTGTAAACTTGAATGGCCTGAATGACAGAAGTTCAATTTCAAGGTATTGAATGATATTCTAGCTAGGCACTGCAGTATCCTGGATATAGGAAATCCGGAGCTCATTCTGCAAATTCTCTCACTTGGTACATTACTTCTTTGTTTTTAACCCCAGAAAGAAAAGAGAGGGGTGTTATAAGTTTAACGTGTCTGTCTGTGTATCTGTGTTTCTGTGTATATGTCTGTGGTATCGTAGCTCCCAAGCGGATGAACCGATTTTCGTTTAGTTTTTGACGTGACAACGTCTTATAATTCGATAGAGCCGGCTGCACGCACGAAAAAACATGACGTCATGCGGCGTTACCTCGTCATGCGGCGTTACCTCGCTCTGAGGCGTTCCATGTAAGGCTTGAAGTGCAAGCTAGAGCGTTCGACATCCGTCTCTCTCCTACTTGAGTGAGCGATGCGTCTGCGTTGTCACGTTCAACTATCGTCAGTAAACCGACTTTACAGACAACCAATTTTTTTTTGTGTCATAGATAATACTATCAGTTCAGATCAGTTCAGTTCAGTTTATTTATTAATAACGTTTTGGGTTACAGGTCAGTTCTTAAATAAGTAAGTATAATTTACAATTACATATATCCCGAGTGTTCTTAGCCATGTTTCATGAAAATCTGTCGGGGGGTTTTTAAAATTTTTAATTTTGTTCTTGTTCTTTATACGGCTTGTAATAATAGGCGGGGTGGTTATATATCATTGTTTTTCCAATCATTATCAACATTGCCACGAATAGCGGCTCCATCCATAGACTCCCGGCTACCGGTACTTCAACTTCAACTTCTTATATAATGGCACCGCGTGCTGGCTACCGGTACAAAGCCCTAGGTCTCTTAATACTCCGTTTCGCGTTGCATCCCGTTCACCACTCGAGAACCTTCACACCCCAGTGGTTATCAACTCTGCGAGCTATATGACTGACTTTAAAAAAGTTTTTACTAAAAGGTCTTATATCCATAGATACATAGATAGAAAATGAACCTTCATTTCCCAGTGGTTATCAATTCTGCGAGCTATATGACTGACTTCAAAAAAGTTTTTACTAAAAGGTCTTATATCCATAGATACATAGATAGAAAATGAACCTTCATTCCCCAGTGGTTATCAATTTTGCGAGCTATATGACTGACTTTAAAAAAGTTTTTACAAAAAGGTCTTTTATCCATAGATACATAGATAGAAAATACTTTATTATACCACACAAAGACAGGAAACGATGTAGAGAAATAGCTTAGGATAGAGGTAGTATAAAGGATGGCGATCTCTTCCAGGCAACCTTGGGATGGACTGGACATGAAAAGAACAAAATAGACGGTGGCACTGAATAAATCTTAAAGAAACCAAATACTTACTTTGTAATACCTACATAACCTACAAACATTAAATTAATCTTACTTAACATAAAATAAGGTTTTCTAACTTTTGGCAAGGATAAATAATGCTGATGAAGCAGTTTTTAGAAAATAGGGAGTGATTTTGTTTGTAAATTGTAATAATCATCATCATCATGATGATGATGATTATTACAATTTACAATCATCATGTTGATGATGATGATGATGATTATTACAATTTACAAACAAAATCACTCCCTATTTTCAAAAAAAACTGCTTCATCAGCATTATTTATCCATGCCAAAAGTTAGAAAACCTTATTTTATGTTTATTTTATAAATTGTAATAATAAATTTATTTAAATAAATAAAAGCAAATGTCATCGTGCTCCAAATAAGACAATAGGCCTCTTTTATCTGAGTTCCAAATTACATTTTAAATGTTTGTGCCCCACATTATATTTTCCGCAATTAGCTTAGTTTTTCTTCGTATTCGTGTTAATTATACAAAAAATTAGGTTGAACTGCGAAATTGCAATAGAAGCTTAAACTCCTTGAGTTACGATTCAATTTTAAAGGTCGATCAGTTCACTGTTCTTATACCTTACGATTTGGGTCTCTTATAGATAAAAGTGGATAGGTGTGTTCTACTTGTTCTAGACCGTCTATTCGTGATGATGTCCTTCTAGCCGAATATCGACCACGGCGGCCAGTCTTATCGGAGACTAGCCAGATGCGCAGGACATATTATAGTACACAAGTGTGTACGCAAACACAGGTGCACTCTCTATTCCCTCAGACATAATTCGATAGGACGACAGACCGACACGACCGGGGAGAGGTCAGGCGAAGGACCAACAGCTTATCATGCTTTCCGAGCCACGGGGGTGTAACACCGCCAACTTCCTGACTCCGGGCTGCTACTGTGAATTTTTCATAATTTTCATACAGTGAATCCAAACTACTATACTTTATGAGAGTGATTTGCTTTTCTTACAGTACTTATGTGGAGTACCGTAAAACGGGGTGAATAGAGACTCCAGGATGAATAGAAATGAACGAACTACTGGAGCAAGACACTACCTGGCTGGTAGCTGTGTCAGTCGATCTGACCTCTGCAAAACCATGTTCTGCTCCAGTATTTCGTCCATTTCTATTCACCCATAAGTCTCTATTCACCCCGTTTTACCCGGTAGCCAATATCAATAAGTATATTTTTCTGACATAAATTTATACAGTTTTGTATATATTTCGATGACAGATCACTCGTCATTCTAAATAGATTCTAATTGCATTTACAAAAAGTTCATTTCATTCTGCAATTTATTTAACTGACTAGGCTTTACATTATGTTATATATTTTTTGTAATCATCTGCCATTCTAATAACAATCCAATTTCATTCACATTAGAGAGTATTTTCCCTAATACACTTACATGTGACGTTTCGTCATTAGGACGATCGAACACGTGTAGAATTTAAGGGGTGAACGCACTTGTCATACTGCCTTGCCTTTGCACTTTGACTCGAGTGATATTTTTGTTGCTGGGCCTTAAGTGCTTAAGCCTTTGTTTTTGATAGTGTAAGTTTCTACTTTCTAAGAATTCTGTAAATAGCTTGAGTTTTGTAGTTATAGGTATAGGCTGGTTTTTTTTTGACGGGGGAGAAAAAAATCGTTAGACCTAGTTATTAAAGTCTCATAAAATAAAAAGGAATAGAAAATAAAATGATTATAATCATCCACAGGACATCTCAAAGTTGTAACTGCGTCATCTCAAAATGTAACAGCTTATCCTGGTCCTGTTAAAATGTCAACATCTCAAAATGTAACTCAGCTTACCGTGGTGTTAAAATGTCAACATCTCAAAATGTAACTCAGCTTACCCTGGTCCTGTTAAAATGCCATCATAATACTTATTTGGTTCATTCCGAGGCTGGGTTCAATTGACTCATTCCAACTAGGTTCAAGGTTACTGTATTCGTGGATTCGTTCACCTCGCGTAGGTTTAGGACAGCTAGTCTGGTCTAGTTTTTGATAGTTATGCTTATAGATACATGTTTAAAAGCTGGTGCCATCCCTTTTGTTGACGTCACAAATCCTGGCTTGGTACAGGTAGTACTAGAGGTTTGGATTTGAGACGTCAGCTTTGTTTAAAAAAAAAGAAACTATCTACTAAAAAAGTTCTTCTTCTGATTGTAAGTATTGTCTTTAATTACTGGAACGGGCGTAGTACCTTCATTGACACGTTTTGTAGAGTTTATTATAAAATATATTGTATTGTGTTATTGATTTTTAGTATGTAATCATAAGGTTATAGAAAATTTGAGGCTTTTTGTTTCTGCTTCACAAAGTTTTCCTAATTTGACAATTTTGAGCTCAAATCAAACTTGTAATAATAAACTAAATGCTTCTTACACCAATGATACCCTTAAATGATCCGTATAATACCCGGGGTCGTTGACCCGTGACGTCACGCTTACGTCACGCGGTTGTCACTTTTATTTCAGGCATCCAAATTAAGTGTCGACTACCATGACACCACAGTTTGGGTGGTATGACTTTTTTACATTACCATTTCAGATGCCAGTTTAGGCTAGGTCGATTTTGATATCCTTTTTTAGTTTGGGTAATATAAGCCATACCTACATAGGCACTTAGAAACACTTTTGTTTCGTTACTTAGAAACAATGATTAATGAAGTAGAATTATAAGGTACTCACATAAGCATAAAAAAATTATATCTATGGCCAAATTTTCACTTTCTTAGTGTCAGATGGTGGCCAAACGCTTTACCATTCACAATTAAAAATATCGTTATGTATTAAATTAGGACCAAATCCATTCAAAAGTGAAATTTAATATTTAATAATAAATTTTCTTTATTGATGGTACACTAAAGTAATATTATATTCACAAAATCATTGGTTGTCAAGATCAGGATCTTCGATTTCAGCTTTTATTCAACAAAGACTGAAGTGTTTCGGATCTTTGAAGGTCATTTACCCCTTTGCCATCAAAAGATCACACTGAATAAAAATTTTCTTCACTCAGTAGGTACTTTTCAAAGGCGAGGACTTTGAAAGGACCAGTTGAGAGTAATTTGTCATTCAACACTTGAAATTTATAAACATTACAAACAATGAACAGTTAAAAATACTTAAGCGATTTCAACAGATTTCATTTTGAATTACTTATATTTTTGGTAGACACATAATTTATTTCTTTATAGAAGACATCTAGTTTATATCATATAAAATAACTTTTTATGAAACGTCGCAATTGCAAGTCTCATTTCAAAACCGCATAATGAAACACAATTTCGAGAATTTTTGATTACTCATTGACTTTTTAATTTACTTGAACTTAATGTCATTGACCTGTTCAGTCCAGGAAAAATTATATGTTTATTTTGATGCAAAGTGACAAACTATATAGTTTGTATTAGTTGTTAAGGAAAATAGCTTAAAGATTTTCCAACAACATCAATAATACATAAAGATACCGCTCATATAGAAGAATTTGGAGACCCACTTTAAATATTTCTACTTATTTGTTTAAGCTGATAGATTTTGCATAACTATTAAATACAAAAAATCGCCGTGGCGGTCGTAAAGCAAGAAACGAAAACTCCAACTCAGGCCATGGATAACGTAAGAGTCGACAAAGGGAACCTGCCAAAAGAAGGGCAGTAGCAGAATTCTGTGTTTATGAACATTTCTTCAGCGATCACCAATTCGCCTATCGCCTCGCCTCCTCACCTCAACAGCCTATATTGGTCCACTGCTGGACGCAGGCCTCCCCCCGATAAGTGCCTTATTGGCTTTTATCTCATGGGGGTAATGCCCATAGTCACCACGCTGAGCATGCGGGTTGGGGATCGCAATTTGGTGGAGGAATTGTTCTACAGGGGGCTCTGTTGCCCGCTCCCGTTGGATGTCCCTTAGTCGCCTCACACCCAAGAGTTGTGGCGATGCAAATTCTAAGCCTATCAAGCTCGGTCATTATGACGAGACCTTCCATGTTTGGAGGAGTATTTCAGTAGACGTATGTGTGCTGATAAGATGAGGCAAAAGATTCGTAAACAAATCTTATTCTTTAATGAGTTGAGTTGTAAAAAGTCCAAAATTCGATTGTATATACATGTAGGTATTACACGTGGGCGCTATGGCACATTAAGGGAGGCCTATATACAGTGTATTTTCATGATGAGCATGATGATACACGGCAAACAGACCGAATTACCTGGTCGGATAATAATTGTGAGGAAGCCCTTAGATTAGTCAGCTCCGGATGTATTTATACATTTCCTGTTGATACCGCCGACTTAGCAGAGAGGATCGTAAAGAAGGATATCATACTAAACAAGATATATCTTTCCTAAAGTGATATCCCTCGCAACTATCATTTATCTATCGATAGGATATCAGTGGATATGGTCGTAATACTTATCAATATTATTAATAGACATAAATTGAAAATTTATTAATTTGTAAGCGTTATTTTATTATATTGATGATTTTTTCCATGAGAAACTTTAGTAAATTTTATATTATTGCACGTTATTTTCTCTCAAATAGAAAATATTATTAATTTGTAAGCGTTATTTTATTGATGTTTTTTCCATGAACTTTAGTAAATTTTGTTATTGCACGTTATTTTCTCTCAAATATTTTTGCATACCGACTACGGTCAAGCATGTTGATTCACAGAATGTATTTACCTGGTACCTTACGTATAACATGTTTTGGCAAATAAAACACCTTAATATTTTATTAATAAAATAATAATGGATAATGCTTTTCATCAATCTTAAAATTATTCAAAAGAAGTATTATTTGTTTTAATAATAGAGAAAATACTAAGAAATCAAATAATATCGCAAAAATTGTCGACTTCGACGGGACTTGAACCCGCGTCCTCCCCTCAGTACGATTATTAGATTATTAGATTAGGTAGAGATTTTCGACTTCCACGTCACTTGACTTCGTGGTGTAGTTGGTTATCACATCCCCGTACTGAGGGGAGGACGCGGGTTCAAGTCCCGTCGAAGTCGACAATTTTTGCGATATTATTTGATTTCTTAGAAATTACCCTTAGTGTGGGGTTACGCACTATAATAACAAAAAACCTTAGAGAAAATACTGTTAATGAGTAATGATTTTTAAAATTATTAATATTTTAAATGATTTTTGCAAATATGAGTTGGTATTCATATTTTTCAAGTGTTTAAACAAAGAATATTCTTATTAAATAATAGAAAAAATTAGAACTAGTATTTACAATTGAAGCAGTAAAACTAACTGCAGACTGTTTCAAACAAAGAAGGGGTTGCTCAACTGATCCAAAACGCTGCCTGCATTGCCCCGCTATTATGGCAATGCTGATGCGCTACGCCAGATACTCACCAGGTCTTGGGTCACGCGTCATTTCGACCAGACGGTCAGATAAAATTTTAAAAATCGGAGTATCCAAAAAAGTTAAAAGTATTTTAGTGTTATACTGAAAAATAAAGTCTCTGGCATCCTCAAAATCCTCATACAACTGTCTGATACATGCCCGCTTATCGTAAAAAACCGCAAGCGAAAAAATGCAACACATTTTTATCGTAACCACATTGTTATCGGTCATTCTGTTATCGGAATCCGTAATACCTACTCGTGACGTATCTCACTGACATCATCGGCCATTGACCCCGTTGCGTATAATCATGACCTTTACAGTATTAACGGATCTCAGTGACGAATTTAACATGATTATGATTAAGTCAATGTCAAACAAATTGTTGTGTATCTTCTTGGATAATATAGGTTAGGGTCACTTACTTATCTCTATCTTTTTTAGAAAAAACGGAGGTTCTCAAGTCGACGCGTATATATCTTTTTTATGTACTTACGACCACGCATAACTTTTTATAGAGAAGTCCGATTTTAATAAAAAAATTTTTTGGAAAAGGTATACCCCGAAGTTGGTCCCATATAAATTTGAAGTCAGTTCATAGTTTTTTAAAACACGCTAAATTATTAACTAGACAGCGTACGCTGTCTAGTTAATAATAGAGGAGGTTATATAATATTAGATTAAGAGGTGATTTACCTCTACCCATATTTTAGCAAAGTACTTTGTCAACCAACTGTTTTACCTCTATTATTTTTTCTGTTGTTATTGCTATTGTATTACTTTTACCAGTCTTAAGTTTCGGTTTATAAAATGGTCACTTAAGGAACTCTATCGTTTGAATTCAGAGGAGGGAGATAATGTTCGCGACACAGTTGTATAACTTTTGCGCGCGTTATCGTTTTCACATAATTTCATGTTTCTCTGTTCTTTGTTCCAATGAAGATTATTTTAATTTTGTTTTCTAGTTCTTAGGTAAATTTGTTTCGTGGTCTTTGGTCACGCTGACGTTTTCATCAACCTGCCAGTTGGTCGAATCAGATATATTCGTAATTAAATCACTCATAGTATTTTCGGCATTCATTGGTTCATTTTCTTTTGTTTTTGTATTAGTATTCATCATGCAATCAATGAGTAGCGAAAATATAGTATGAATGATTCACTCACGAATATATCGAATCGACTAGCAGTTGAGCAAGGTTAAGTATATATTATCGATATTAAATAAAAATAAATAAATAATGCTGGACAATTCACACAGCATTATCTAGCCCCAAGCTAAGCAGAGCTTGTGTTATGGATACTAGATACTGATATATTGTACTAGTGCTGTAATAATATTTTATAGTACAATACTACAATAATAATATTGTACAAATATTTTAAGGAAAACTGACAAAATAAATGTAGATAAGGAACCATCTGGTTTTTTTATAGATAACGGTTGGCAATTGCATAGATAATCGGATGACCGATCAACGACCGATATTGGATAGCCTTGATTTTTTTTATCAACTTTGTAACCTAGTGAGACCATGTCTACAAAAATGAAGTCTAATTTTTTTTAATCTCTTAAATATATAATGTATATATACATATTATGGAAAAAAATAGTAATTAATCAGTTCCGCTACATGTCAATTAGCAATTACTATATTTTATTTGTTGGGCGTCGATGGCAGATTGCCACAAATTAAACTACGTTATATTAAATAAACTCTACTTTTTTAAATACAAGAAGAACTCACCAATATTCCAGCAAAATTATAAGTAAAATATTTGTAGGCAAGCCGTTCGTACTTAACCTTAAATTACCTTGGTTGTCGTGTATTAAATTTAATATGTAATTTACATTCGAGATCTTACCCTCAATAAACATTGCTTACAATATAATATCTGAATCTCAACGCCATGCTCGTGTTTTTTTTCTATTGTGGTTTGTTTAAAATAATTTTACATCGAAGATAGTAGGAGTATAGGTACCCACTATAAACTATAAACTTTTTGACCAAAACTATTTGTCGCTTTTCGAAAACAATACAAATTCACATTATACGTTCACTTACCTCGCACCTGATCTTTAGCCAAATCTAAATTTAATCTTTTAATCATTGTAAACAAACATGATACAGATGCTGACTATGCTGAGGCTATTTTAAATTATTGTGTGATTTTAAAATTTAAACTCTTATATCTGCTTAAGTGTAACATGACTCATTTCGAAGTCATCAGATATTTTATAGCTTTTTGGTTACCTAATAATTCGTTTTTATTTATTCAGGATAACAAACAATTACACTCTTAGCAAAATTAAATATATACTTATTATAAGTGTTATTCTATATGTACAATCAACACCGTTACACTCCTTTATATATAAAAATAAACAAGACAAGTAGGTGGTAATTAATTATTTTTTATATGTGAAATAAAAATAGTAATGAAAATATTAATCAAGTGATTATGTACCTAGGCTTCTAGTACACAAGTTTTAAAAACGAATAAAAGTTTTTTTTCATATGTAAACATACATTTTGTTAAACGTTCTCAGTTTTTACAATCTTATTATAATGCAAAAAATAATTAACCTATGTGTTTAAAGGTTGATATTTTAATTTCAGCCTTTTAGACTTATATCTCTGACTAAGCTCCTTTTTAATTCGCATTTTGAAAGTTTTATAATAGTTTCAAATACGATCTCTTTGTAGATATCTCTCTAGTTTTAATAACCACTTACGTTCGCCGGCCAGCAATAAAACTATTTGGAGATCATTCACATTCGAATTTCAAACCACAAACCTGCAAATAATAATGCTGTCGAAATAATAATTAGCAAACAAGATTACACTCTATACCATTGTGATAGAACATAATAGTTCTGTAAGGATGGTAAAGAATTCTTTGTTTTGTTGGTACAACGGCGGTCGTTCAACTCTGACGTAGAGCCGTTAGATTAAAATTCGAATTTGGAAGGCCTGTTCCGAAGCTCGAAGGCTCGTGCGGACGTTGACCTGTGACGTAGGTGGGTGTGTAAGGGTTTTGGATAATAATATTACAAAATTAGAAACTATAAATAAATGTAAACCACCAAAAAGATCAATATCTGCCATTTTTTGAATATGCGAATGAATGCTATTATGAATATTTCTACGTAAAATATATTTTTTTAATGTTTTTTTTAGAAAAGAAACAAAAAAGGAAGGAATGTGTTGTCTTAATTTTAATGAAATTAAATTCTGAGTTTTTTGGAGACTAGAATGAAAGACGGTAGAGTAATTTTTAAAATGTCATGTTAATTACGAAAAGGAGGAAATAAATTCTATTGAATAAATAAAACTATTCCAGGGGAATATCTAATTATTTAAATAAAGTTTTGATAAGAAAAATGAAGTTTAATTGCTTTTGATTTAAGTATTATTAAATAGAGTTATACAGTACCTACTTACTTACTAAGTGTAGTTAGTTTATTTAGAGTATTGTGTAGGTATTTTAACTCACTAGGTATCTAGTACCTACCCATGACATAAGCTCTGCCTAGCTTGGGGTTATATGATGGTGAGTGAATTGTCCAGCATTATTTATTCAATTAAAAACGATTAAAAGGAAAAAAAAAACTCAAGGTAAAATTAAAATAAAATAAGTAAATGATGTGTAAAAAATTGCAAGACCCTCAGAATTTAAAAATGTACCTACTTACCTTAATTAAATTATTCAAAACCATATTAATTGTAATTTTACAAAACCTCGACACAGTAACCTTAAAAAAAAGTAAAAACACAAGAAGTCAAATCCAAATTTATAGGGTTAACCCTTACCCAACTTTGCGTAAAATTACGGTACCATGCATTCCAAAACGTGACGTCACTCAACGTGATACAATTCTAAGCAAGACAGATTATTACGTTGTTAGTATAGTATCACCCGGTAGGGACAGAATGAATAGTAGTAACTATAGGGTATAGATAGAATAACAGTTAGTGCGCCAGGGTTAATGCACTGTGACGTCACGATCAGCTGTGCAACGGTTGCAGCCAGGTTGAGAGATTCCTGTTGGTTTGAAAATGGAATGTTTTTTTTTTGTTGGGTTTTTAAAGTTTTCTGTTAGGTCAGTGAGCAGGCAACCCCTTCGTTCTTAGTTGTTTTCTGTGTTGACTTTTGATCGTAATTGGTTTTTTTTTTGTTTTGTTTTGAACGGATTCTTTTTATTAAAACCTGTTACGTATAGGTTGGTAAGTAGGTATTTACAATACAATAAACATTACATTTTTAAACGTAGAGTCTGTGAAAAAGAGAACCGACGATGCGGCGTTACGGCGATACGGTACATTAAGATTTTTATATGGCAACCCAATCCAACTGTCTTCTGTCTCGTCATGCAACTGTCAAGTGTCAACTTCGACTCGATGATTGTGTTAAATTATTGGCACACGTGCGACCTCAATTCCTAAGGTTAATTCCCAGGTTGGTAGAGTTTGTGCAAATAGAGAAGCGCTCTTTTTTCACAAACTCTACCAAACCAACCTAGGTGCTGTAACGGTAATTAAAAATACAGAAGGAAAATAACATAGAGATAAAAGTAATTCAGCGGCTTTCCGTTATGTTATTTATGACCTAAATATTTTTTTTAATTCACCTAATAATATAGGTAAGTATATTACTATATCTTTATTTACAAAGAAATAACAATCAAATAATATAAATAAATTACTTACCTAGAACTAGTATTTACAATTGAAACAATTGAGCTAACTTGAACCTACTGAAAATTTCAGAAAAATAAAGTTATGAACTTACTTTCACTTGCTTACACTTTTAGTACAGACAATTTCTGTCAACAATTTCCTATTTTTATTTTATTTGCTTCGTAAGATGATGATTTAACGATGCAAATAAGGAAGCCTCAGAAAAATCAACTTTATTCTTATCTACAAAACTGGCCTTGGTGGACCTACTAGGTTTACAACTTTTTTGAAGTTAGGTAAGTTTCATTTTTACATAAAAATTCTTCCCCAAGGAACCTACTAATTATTAACCTGTGACACACACACACAGATACAGAAAGTTGCCCGTCGCGACCTTGGAGGTGAATGACCGCGAATCAAAAATGGCGGCTGTACGAGTAATGAAATGACAGTTGCGTAATTCATCCTTGTTCGGTTTTGGGTTTTAAATTTGAGGATTTCTTTCTAATTAGTTGAGTAATAACTTTTTAATTCTTTTTTCCTTGAGTAGATTTCATTCACTGTTATTTCTGTAATATTTAACTTAAACAATGTGTTGTACCAACAAGGTGTCACAGAGTTCCATTGTCATTTCGCATTTTAATAAAGGGGGTGATATTTTATTTCGGGGCTTACGGTTAGTTGTAATTGTATAAATGATAAGCGATACCGTTCGAATCTCAGAACAGTGAAAATAATTTTCGAATAAAAAGTGTTAAAAAAGCATACAAAACAGCCCTCTGGGTTGTTGTTGTAGCAGTTGCAATTATGTTTTTTTTTGTGAAGTATGTACCTACCTAAACAGAGAATAGTGTTGGTAAAAAAAAACTAGGTATCTGCAGAGGATTTTGTCATTCTAAGACCACAAGTCCACATGTTAATTGAGTCACCACAAACGTGAATTTCTGTTAAAACTTAATTTCAGCTAATCTCGAAAAATATTGATATCGTTTATTGTCATATCGCTCATTTGGTGTAAAAATGACGGAATTGTTATTTTTGGCAATAATTATTATGTAGATAGCAAACAACGTTGACAAAATAATATTACGAAAATTACTTTTTTTTTAATTTTAACTAGTATTTACAATTGAAACAATTCAGCTCAGGCAAAACGGTTACAAACAATCTACAGGTAGCTCACCTTATCCTTATCAACACCAGTCGGAAGCGAACTAAAATTACTTGATGAGGCAAAGTGTAACATTACCTAATCTGTTGCCAAGTATTGGGATACTTGGCTACTTAGCCACAAATTAGGTAACCCTAAAATAAGATCTATCACACCACCCTAACGTCTAATTTCGCTTGTTTCAGCACAAATCGAGATAATCCCGTGCAAAGTATGCGGCGACAAGTCATCTGGAGTTCACTATGGCGTCATCACCTGCGAAGGGTGCAAGGGGTTCTTCAGGAGGTCGCAGAGCACAGGTCGGCTTCTTACACCCTTTACTATTATTATTATATGCTTGTCTTTTCGCTGTGTGATGCCTTAGAATTTGCACCACCCCAACTCTTTCCGCGGGTGTCGTAAGGGCGACTAAGGGATATCCACCGGGGCGGGCAGCAGCGCCCCTGCAAAACAATTCTACTACCTAATTGCGATCCCCAGCCCACATGCCCAGCGTGGGGATTATGGGCACCACCCCCATGAGATATACGCTGGCTGAACTATGGGAGCGGGTTCGTGGCGCCTCTGTGACTGAAAGGGTGTATATTTGGTCATTTTTTTGATTGCACATTTTTATGAATGGTCATTTTTGTGATTGGACATTTTTATGAATGGACATTTTTAGCTTATTGTAATTTTTCATAATTGGGCATTAGTCGTATAAAGGTTTTGTCCTTCTATTTACTTATTTATGTAAATCACTCACCCGGGCTCTATCTGAAAACCAGCGTAGCATTAGGCTTAGCCCAATTCTACACATGATGAGGTGGTGACTCTTTTTTACCCTACTTTTATGTCTACTAACCTAGACTGTAAGTCTGAACTGTATGTATCTATACGGGTAAAGATAAATATTTATCTTTCTTCTTTCTTTCTTTCAATGGAGGAATGTTTAGCTGTGGACATAATGTGTTCGTATGAGGATCAGTACCATAGAAAGACCTTGAGTGAGCCGTGAAAGACTAGACCTTAGTCAGGTGTGAAAAGATCTGGAAAAACAAGAGGTGTCCGCTATGTAGTGGGTCAGTCAATTCAAGATTAAACACAATAATAACCATGGTCCAAAGAAACAAGGTCTGTCACTCCGAGAGCGACAAAAATTCCACGTCATCGGCGGATATGCCGGTTATCAAACTTTTTAGTTCGAGGAAAAAGTAGATCTCTTAATTAGCCAAACTTGATATAGAATGTTTCTATACAAACCACGACATAACAAAAACTTGATTGGCGTCGATTTTCAGATTTATCTGATACTCGACGCCAATCAGATTCAGGAGTTGTTATTTGACCAGATTGGAAAACCTTCCTAATTCACCTTCTATCCATCGACGTATTGATCCAATTCATTGGCGAACCAAAACTCAGTCCTAACACAGCCCAAGACATCTCATCAATTTCACAGTACGATCAGTAAGAGTTGGCCGTGTGAGTCGTGCCGGCTTAGAATTTGCACCACCTCAACTCTTCCCGCGGGTGTCGTAAGAGGCGATTAAGGGATATCCTCCTGAGAACGGGCAGCAGCGCCCCCTGTAGAACAATTCTACCAATGAACTGCGACCCCCAAACCCGCATGTCCAGCGGGGGATTATGGGCCGTACGGGGGGTACGGCCCATAATCCCCCATAATCTGATGAAAACCGATAAGGATCTTATCAGGAGGAGGCCTGCGGCTGCGTCCATCTGTAGACCGGTATAGACTGGAGTGTACGAACGAACATAACGAACGAACGTTACGAACATAACGTAACGAATATAACAAGAAACTAGAGTTTTTAAAATAAGCAGAACCGATGACCTGATTGGGCCATCGATCCTGCCTTAGCAATTACAAAAATCTACTCAGCCTATTCAAACCTACGAGCTCGCTTACTAATTTTAATGTTTTAAAAGACAAGTGAAAATCTAGGCTGAAGCTATTCATTTAAACGAACCAAATGAAATAAAGATCGTTCACAAAGGTTACAATAGTACATTTTACACCAGGCGAGAAAGTGATCAATTCCTACCGAGTGTGTTGTTTTGGTAGGAATCGCACTTTCTGCCGAGTGATAAATAGTGCTTTATACTTCACCTTCGAGGAAAATAAAAAGCAGAATTAATTATTAATTAATTAATTTATCACTCGGCAGAAAGTGCGATTCCTACCTCGTGTGTTTTAGGGCAGGCAAAACGACACACTCGGTAGGAATTGATCACTTTCTCGCCTTGATGCAAAATGCACTATTTTATTTGAAGTTTACAATGGCTTCGACTTACACGTGTTGACTGCTTCACACGTCCAGCCAGCGGAACTATGTTCAAACCTAGCTAGAAGCTAAGCCATCTTCTTCCTCGAGATTATTTTCTTTTTACTCGTACTAACGCAGTTCCTTATTTCAGTGGTGAACTACCAATGCCCCCGGAACAAGCAGTGCGTGGTGGACCGCGTCAATCGGAACCGATGTCAGTATTGCAGACTGCAGAAATGCTTGAAGCTCGGGATGAGTCGTGATGGTGAGTAAACATACCTCTGGTTTGGTTATGGACGCCTGGAACTTTGAACGTGAATGAAGCGTAGAATATTAGGGAAATAAGGGTGTATTTATTTGTCGAGAGTTGTAACTAACACCTCTTGTTTAGTTATAGGTGCCTGGTACTTTGAAGCGACAGTCCCGTATTTTTCAGGCAAAGAACAATGTTACGAAAATTTTGCGAAATGCTTACAGGATCAAAAAATTGGTTGTCTGTAAAGTCGGTTTACTGACGATAGTTGAACGTGACAATGTTTTAAGAAAATACTGATGGAATGGTAGCATTTGATACTCGATCAAAACATGTAAATGTACTATAGTATAGCAGCTGTCCACGCGGACGCATCGCTCACTCAAGTAGGAGAGAGACGGATGTCGAGCGCTCTCGCTTGCACTTCAAGCCTTACATGGAACGCCTCAGAGCGAGGTAACGCCTCAGAGCGAGGTAACGCCTCAGAGCGAGGTAACGCAGCATGAGTCATGTTTTTTCGTGCGTGCAGCCGGCTCTATCGAATTATAAGACGTTGTCACGTCAAAAGAAATCTCGAGAATTGACCACTGATAATTTAGCTACTGAAAAATTATCCTATCTTATCTTATAAGATAAGCAAACGTTTGTGAAGATGTATTTATTTATAAGCGCCCATTACAAACAGAGAACTGTTCTAGATGGAACTTTGCAATAATTTAGTTTTAAATCTGGAATACCATACCAAATCTACACTTCTTTTTATTTTGGAACAATGCATAGAATCTAGTCTCAACTACCTGTATCTACTTCCTAATACTAGAAATTACCAGTAAACTAAACAAAATGAAAAAATCACGGAAATTTATAAATAAAATCAAATAGAAATCAGTATTGAAAGGTAAAGCACGTGGTAAACGCGACGAGGAAGCCAGCAGGGGTCAACGGCCTCTTATCAGTGCTGATAACGGCTATGTTTATACATACAATAAAGTGTGGTATGGCCACGAGCGGGGCGATAAGCTGAGCGTGTTATTAATTGAGGATAAAAATAGTTGCATTGAAATTGTAATAAAGAAACTTATCTAGTATGAGTTGATAATGAACTCTGCTGGTTCTTTTATTATCTCACTAGACGATCGCCTCGCGGTTCCACCCGCGTAGTTCCCGTCCCCGTGGGAATTCCGGGATAAAATATAGCCTATGTCACTCCCTGAAAAGTAAGCTTCCTAACGGTGAAAGAATTTTTCAAATCGGTCCAGTAGTTTCGGAGCCTATTCAATTCATACAAACAAACAAACAAACAAAAAATCAAACCTTTCCTCTTTATAATATTAGTATAGATAATTATTTTATTATCTAAGTATTTTACCAGTGAGTACAAAACACTTGCACTAATTTGGTGTTTGAATTTAGAAGTAACCAATATTCGACTTCCATATCAGTGCTATATAACCTCCTTGCGCAAAAAAATACTTAATAGAAACTCCTTGTGCAAAAAATACTCGACATACAAACTCCTTGTGCAAAAAATACTCGACATACAAACTCCTTGTGCAAATAACTCCTCGAGATTTGATTGGTTCTTTTTCTTGTAGTCATGATATATGGTATAGTATACAACTCTTGAATAAAACGTATTTACATCGAAAGCCATGAATCACTCGCGTCGCCCAGGAGTCTAACACTTGAATCATCAGAATCACTACCTACGATCGTGCTTCAGTCGTTAGAATCCTACACTTCATCGTGAGGATGTATGGATGGATGGATGTTTGTTACCTCTTCACGCCGAAACTACTGAACGGATCGGGCTGAAATTATGCATTCAGGTAATTCTAATCTTGGAATCAATCATAGGCTACTTTTTATCCCATAAATCTGTTCCCGTGGGATAGAAATCACCTATAAACTTTTCCATAGGAACAACGCGTGCGAAGCCGCGGGCAGAAACTAGTTAGAAATAAAACAGATCGTAGATGCATCAAAAGTTATTCTATTACCCCTAAACCCTCTGAATTACTTGTTAAAGAGGGTTTGCCTTCCAGCCAACTGGGGCCCGAGACGCTCAACAAAAATCAATACAAAGTTTGTATTGATTTATGTTGTGCGTTTTGCACATAAATAGTTTGCATCATGTGCAAAAACTTAGTAAAATAAGAAAACGTCTAGATTCCAACTCAGCCAGCGACAGTGCAAGCGCAAAAATCAATACAAACTTTGTATTGATTTTTGTTGTGCGTTTTGCACATGAATAGTTTGTATTACACACTAGTCATGTGCAAAACTTAGTAACATAAGAAAACGTCTAGATTCCAACTCAGCCAGCGACAGTGCAAGCGCAAAAATCAATACAAAGTTTGTATGGAGTTTTGTTGTGCGTTTTGCACATGTATAGTTTGTATACAAACTATTCATGTGCAAGAACTTAGTAACATAAGAAAACGTCTAGATTCCAACTCAGCCAGCGACAGTGCAAGCGCGTCGATGCGTGCGCAGACGCAGATTGCGCAACGCCACGTAACATAGTGGTGGGACCGGGTGCTGGTTTTTATCGATTATGTAAGGGTTATGTCGATGTCGTGCAGTGTCGATAGAATGTGATACAATGTATCGATTAGGAATAGATCGATAGAGGTGAATGTATGTAATTTGATTTATCAATTTTATCGATTAGAGGTAGCTTTTATTCTACTTATATAAATTAGGGGTGAACGTGTAATAATAAAGCGACAAAACGTGTTTGTAGGAAAAACATAAAACCTGCTTTAAGACATACTTTTCTCGTGATCAAATTGCACTTAAGATGAATCTGAAAAAAAAAACAAAGACCACTGTCACAAGATTTATAGTTTGTGATTCTGATTTGAGCGTTTTCTCTGTTTAATACAATCACATACCTGCTATGTACCTAATCCATCGGACATCTTGTACCTATTACAAAAGCTCAGATTAATTTGTGGTTAGATATATGATGCTGTGTTAAAGTTTTCAGCATCATTAATTAATGAAAATTAATAAAATAAAATGTTTAACTTTTGAAGCACTCGCATAATTATGCGAGTGCTTCAAAAGTTAAAAATTTTAGGACATCGCATTGGAATCTCACAAAACAATTGACACAACACTCTACATTCAATTATTCTTACATTATATTATTTTATCGGATTACTCATTTATATCCGAGTCCCCGACATAACGCATTGTTTGCGTGACCCAAATCTGCGTTATTTATGTTCAAATTAATGTCCTCAACTAATTACAGACATTAATGTTTGTCGTATTCATTAACAGGTTGAAAAGTGTTATCATACTGTAAGAAATAAGTGCCAGTATAAAAACTGGGTGCAATACTATTTGTTTAGACAAAACAATCCATGATTAGCATCTCAAAACGCCATCGTTGGTGAGTAAACATACCTCTTGTTTGGTTATGGACGCCTGGAACTTTGAACGTGAATGAAGCGTAGAATATTAGGGAAATAAGGGTGTATTTATTTGTCGAGAGTTGTAACTAACACCTCTTGTTTAGTTATAGGTGCCTGGTACTTTGAAGCGACAGTCCCGTATTTTTCAGGCAAAGAACAATGTTACGAAAATTTTGCGAAATGCTTACAGGATCAAAAAATTGGTTGTCTGTAAAGTCGGTTTACTGACGATAGTTGAACGTGACAATGTTTTAAGAAAATACTGATGGAATGGTAGCATTTGATACTCGATCAAAACATGTAAATGTACTATAGTATAGCAGCTGTCCACGCGGACAAAACAATCCATGATTAGCATCTCAAAACGCCATCGTTGGATTAATCTGCGCACGTGAGATTTTGTAACTAAAATACTTTGAAAAAGTTTTTTTTTCTAGTAATGAAATTTAAAACAGAGAATAATGTTAAGAATTAATAATCTTAAATATTAAAGACAAGCGGTGTTATTGTTGATTTACAGTACCTAGTTGTATATTAATCCACACTTTTTCCTAAGTGCGTTGTAGCACTATGAAAACAGATTCATAATTTTTTTAGCAGCAAATAAATAACATTTTTGGCAAACGCTTACATTTCTCGCCTTAAATATGAAAATGGGCATTTCTCACCAAATTAGAATCCATAAACGAAAACGAGAAATTTATAAATGAAAATGGGCATTCCTCACCTCAAATAAAATCGATAAACATAAAAAATATCGATACACACACATTTTCATTTTCCCATCCCTACTATTGTGCAATATAGACGCGTACAGCGTAATAGATGCAGTTTTTATAGCACTCGTAACACCTTTAGTCCTTATTACAACGGAGTAGGGTTCGAAATGATTGATGACTTTTGTCTTGTCATAGTAGTGTTGGAAACTAGATTATAGGCTCATAATTTATTTGTCGTTTTTAGCGTGACGATGTGACCTAAATAAAAAATTGGTTGTCTGTAAAGTCGGTTTACTGACGATAGTTGAACGTGACAACGTCTTAAGAAAAGAGCGAGGTAACGCCGCATGGGGTAAAGCCGCATGAAGTAACGCCGCATGACGTCATGTTTTTTCGTGCGTGCAGCCGGCTCTATCGAATTATAAGACGTTGTCACGTCAAAAGTCGCGCAAGAAACGACCGTAAAAATCATCACATGGACGACACAGCTTGATTACCTATAGGCGAAAAAATAAATAATACTGGGCAATCCACACAGCATCATCTAGCCCAGAAGTGAGCAGAGCTTGTGTTATGGGTACTAGATAACTGATCATCATCAACCTATATTGTCCACCGCTGGACATAGGCCTCCCCTAATGAGCGCCATAGCGCCCTGTCTTCAGCTTGCCGCATCCAGCATCTGCCTGCAGGTCTTCATCCCACCGGGCTGGAGGGTGTCCTACACTACGTTTGCCTAGCTTTTGCGTTTGCGTTAGCCGTGTGGTGCCGGTTTAGAATTTGCACCACCCTAACTCTTCCCGCGGATGTCCTAAGAGGCGACTAAGGGATATCCACCAGGGGCGGGCAGCAGCGCCCCCTGCAGACATATTCAATCACCAAACTGCAATCCCCAACCCCCATGCCCAGCGCGGGGACTATGGGCACAACCCCCAAACGATACAAGCCAGATAACTGAGATCCATTTCTAATCCACCCATTATACTAATATCATAAATCGAAAGTAACTCTGTCTGTCTGTTTGTTACCTTTTCACTCCTACTGGCTGAACAGATCTTAATGAAATTTGGCAGGGAGGTAGACAATATCCCGGGGACGGACATAGGCTACTTGAAAAACGCCTGCGAAGCCGCTGGCAGAAGTTAGTTCTTAATACATTATATACATAGACCGCCATTTTTTACTATACATAGAAAACACCCAGAACACCTCGAACAAATATCTACAGATCGTAAAAAATATTTTGTCCAAGGCGGGAATCGAACACGCAATCTGAGTCGCAGGCAGACCTTCGCCCGCCGCCGTGCCATAGAGGTCGTCAAACATAGTCCTTTAAAATTTAAAATCTACCACAAATAATACAATACAACTAGCTCTACGAACGAATGAAATACATAATTTAGAAAATAAATGAACAGTACAAAACCACGAAATATGACACACAAGGCATTCAATGACTTCCTTGTTCTAGCAGCTCTGTTCCAACAGTGAGTTAAACTATTGTTTGAACTTTTAATTGTTTAGAACATGGAACAAAAGTTCTTTGTTTTGTAGAGAATCTATTATTAGAGCCAGATATTTCGAACTTTTATAAAAGTGGGTAATTACTTACCTAACATTTTAAAAGAGGTTGGTTGTATAAAAGTTTCATTGAAATGGAATCTCTGGAATTTCAAATAAGTTTTTCACTATAATTGAAGGTTAAACAAGTACCTTCAATGAAATTTGACCATAGTTACAAGAGTCGCTGCACTGCATCCGAAGAGATTTTCTAACATTACAATGTGATTGTCGAACTTTGATCGAACGAGATAATATGTGATATACGCGGCATTTATTTATCGATAAAAATAAGAAAAAAAAATTTAGTGAATAAAATACACCGCTTACATAAAAAGAAACAAAGAAAAAATATAGATATTTATTCACAAAGAAAATTACAATCAAATAATAGAAATAAATTCGAACTAGTATTTACAATTGAAACAATAGAGCTAACTGCAGACGTTGCAAACTATCTACAGGTAGCTCAACTGATCCATATCAATACTAGTCGTCGCGTCCCCAAGACGCTGGCTGCATTGCCCCGCTGTATGGCAATGCTGATGCGCTGCGCCAGATACTATACCAGAAAAAAACCAGATGATGAAGTTTTCAATAAAAAAAAATTGAATCTGCTTAGTTTTCGAGTCAGAACTTTTTTTAATTGTTATCGATAAACATAATATGTCGCGTATTCACACATTTCGTTCGATCAAGGTTTGACAGTACACATTGTATTGTAGCGATCATTGAAGGAAGTCTGTATGTCCAGCCGTGGACATCGTTCGGCTGAGATAATGATGATGATTATGCCGGAGTGCCTATTGGCCCGTATTGGCTAGGTTTCATTTCATCCAAGTAATATACACTAGCCAAGAACGATGTGTAATATTTGTAAACAAACCGCCCTTACTTAACCTGAAATTGACTCTGTTGTTGCGTCTTTTTATACACAACTAGCTTGTGCCCGCGGCTTCGCACGCGTTATTTCTATGGAAACGTTTTAAGGTTATTTCGCCTATGAAAATTTCAGCCTGATCCGTTCAGTCGTTTTGGCGTGAAGACGTACAAACATCCGTCCATCCATCCATCCAAACTTTCGCACTTATAATATTAGTGTGATGTGATTTACATTATTTATCGATTTGAGATCCTTCCTTCAATAAATATTGCTAATTATATCTGAAACTCGACTGAAAAACGCGTGTGAAACCGAGCGCAGAAGCTAATATAACTATAAACAGTCTAAGATTTGGATCTAGGCGTCCAAGCAACTTTTTTGAGCTAAAAATACATATCTATGTATCACATGTGCTCGATGTATCACATACATAGATAGCTACTGGAAGAAGGTATCAAAATGCCTACCCTACCAGCCGGTACGTTAATGGTAACTCTTTAGAAAGAAGGCTTCCTTAGATTTAAAACAGAACCCTAAAAACATCAAAGAACACTACCAACACACGCACACTATCACATGTCATACTGAATCAATGTGTGGGTAGCTCAATACATTCATACACAGGTTAAGTGTATGAGTTGTATGTGTTTCTGTGTTGTGTGTGTGTGTTAGGGCGTTGGCATACTGCCTAGTAGAACAACGAACTCGACGAACTGTGACGTTCTACTGACTGTTGTTTATACTGTGGCGGTGACGTAGGTTCGAATCCCGTTCGTGATTTTTTTGTTGCGTTTTTTAGACTAGTTGCAGACTGTGGTTTTGTTGGTGGAGCAGGTGTTAAGGTTGCTTTTAGGATAAATAAAGGGTTTATTAGACACCTCCCTTAAACCTATCTATTAATAATTAATAGTGTATTTACCTGATGGAACGCTTTGCCTACCAGTGCCAAGGAATAAAAATACTCGCCTACTAGGAATTAAATAACTAAAAAAAACAACAACTTGGTTCTGAGACTAGATTAGATACTTTAAAAGCCTTCAAAGAGGATCATTTGAAGTTTTGGTTACCTCACGTAGTAAGGTAAAAAATTTGTAGGTGACATGTTATCAAACTTATCAATCAATGGCAAAAAAAAGGCATTTCCAGCCTCAATGATTCAACGTTATGTGCTTAAGCCACATTCTTGTGAACTCTAGAATACATTGATAAACTTTTTATCCATGATGGTTCTCATGTTTTTATGTTGTACAAAATTATGTAGTCGGATTAAGTTATGTCATAGACACACAGCGCTCGCAGCGGGAAGTAGCGGTACTAATTTGCGAGAAATTCATGAGAAGTGAAAAGTTTTGAAATTTTCATCGCTGATTTGGCAGAGGAAATCAGAAAAGAAAGTAATTTAATAAAAAAAATCGAAAACCTAACTAAGAGTTGTGTAAAATTATATCCTTCTAATAATACTTACGAAAGTTTGTGCTGTTGTGAAGATGTTTCGCGGAAGAAAACGCCAAAAACTACTGAATAGTGTAAAAATCGGGCTAAAATTTTGCACACATAAAGAACTGGACCTGCAATAACATATCATTTAAAAAAACTATGAGAAGACGTGGACAGAAGCTATATACTCGTATTATGTTCAAATTTTAATATCTTTGCCACCTCGGCTATTTGGATGTTTGCTGCCATTTACTCTTACTTAACTAATATATATTCATATTATTCTTACTTAATTAATATAATATATTCTTATTATTCGTATAAATTTTATATATTTTCCTATTATTCCTCCTGACATACTCGACCGCAAAACTCAGTGAGTAGTCAACCGCCGAGGTTTCTATCGATCCAACAAAAAAGTACTGATAGCTAATTTACCAAATGCCCGTAAAATGGATTCACGGGCACAATCGTGATCCTGTAATCATTTCCTAGAAATTTTTCCGTAATCCTTGCGTACAAATCTTTGAAGTTGGTAGTGGACAGTTTGCTTAGATGTTAATACCTAATGCTATTGTTTGTTTTATTTGTCAACTCTATTTTATTACTGTTTATTTGTATTAGTGTACTATACAATTGCTGTAGACTGTACGTGTGTGTTCTGAAGATGCAAATAAAGATTTTATCTATCTAGTATTGTATTGTATCTACCCAAATTATTTCCTCAAAATTCAATTAAAATAAGTCACCTATTCCACTAAGTTCAACTATAAGTTCAACCGTTGAACTAATTGCACCAAAAAATTCCAGTTCTTTCAACTTTGTTATTTTTTTCTAAAAATTGAAATTTCTGGACAATATTGGTGCTGTAGGTATAACATTTTTGGAGGTACGTTTTACTAATTTGTGTATTTACTCTTCTTTCCAGCCGTCAAATTCGGCCGCATGTCGAAAAAGCAGCGTGAGAAAGTGGAGTCAGAGGTGCGTTACCATCAGGCGCAAATGCGCGCTCAGACCGACGCAGCCCCTGATTCAGTTTACGAGCAACAACAAACGCCGAGCTCGAGCGACCAATATGGACATTTTAACGGGTGAGCGCCATCTAGTGTCGAGTAGAATACGGGTAGCGACATCTATCTTTCAAGACGCGCGACCTCGGAATTTTTGCAACTTTTTATATTTCTTATACGATAATCTTTCGGTATAAACTGTTTGATTTCTTGTAAAACAAGTAAGTAAAAACTCATTCTCTAAAATAAATATACGAAAGTTGTCAAAATTCAGATAATGAGGACTCGTGTCATATTGGCTTTTAGCTTTGTGTTGTCAAATGTGAATGAAAATTTATAGTTTTTAAAAAAAGTAGTTTGAAATTGGAACGCGTATTCACAATTTGTGACGCCGGCGCGCGTCGATGGAGTAAGTAGCGCCACCTATTTTTCACTCTTGATAAATGTCACTACTGTTATTCGACAGCAGATGTCGTCACAAGCGTTGTCATAACCTAAATAATTGGTTTTTGGGTTGATAATGTCCGTTAGCCGGGATTTGGTGATGCTGGTTTGAATCTAGCAGCTTTTTATTGACTTCGTCTATCACTTGGGTAAACCTCCGCAGAAATATTTCTAGAGTTACGTTTATCGTCATCAAGAACAAAATAATGATATCCTAAAATTCCCAAAGGACCAAATCTTTTAAAAAAAACAAGACTCGTCAATGGATTACTGATTAAACGTTAAAAATAATGGCAAATCAAAGGATTCTCGGATTTCTCACCATTCACCAAGTCCCAGTAAGTAACGCATCTGTCTTCAGCTGCAAACAGTAGTGACATCTCGTATTGCACACCTAAATGAAGACATATTTTCGTTTGTGTCACTACACTGTGGTCGACAGATGTCGTTGCTTGCCATTATAATATTTTGACAGAGTTATTTTGCTTAAGAATTTTACTATGCAATTTCGTAGTTATGCTGCTTTTACCTTATAAAATATAAATAACTCTGTCAAATTAGGTCATTCGAGCCCGTCCTGTCCGATTGTTGTGCGTGCCAAAATTGCTTTGCATAAGTACAAACTGGTCAACTGAATTCTGGGGCTGCGTCTAGGTCTGTTACCATGATAAGATAATTTTTAGTTTTTTGTTTAAATTTGAATATTTGCTGGGAAAAGGAGTTTCATGATACTATTAGCCACTGTTTTGTTAAAAAAAAATCTATATTATCCATTTTCTTCAGTCGATTCGTAGTAAATTTTTAAAGGAAACTTTGATCCACAAGTTTTTGTTTTGCCAGAACATCATCTGCCATCCGCTAACTTTTTTAACTGATTCAAAACTTGAGTGACAGTTCGAAAACATTACATTCAACGCCATCTCTTATGCTCTCCCAGCAACTATTCCCAAAGTACAAAATCTTATCATGGTTCCGATTCCTAAACTAGGCTGAACAAATTCTGATGTACCGTCGGCATATGCAGTCTCAGGAGAATGCCACCCCAGACTCTATGACCTATGACGACCAGCAAACGCCGAGCTCAAGTGTTGACCAATTCCCTGGACATTATAATGGGTAAGTAACGCCATCTTTTGTCGAGTAGCAAAGTAAACGCCCGCAAGAGTTTATTTTTACTGTGTGTTTGTTTCTTTTAGGTTCTCAAGGTAATGTTAATAATGCGAGAAAAACGATAAAAATCTCTGAAACTGTATAATCGTAGCGTTCATTCATATATTTTATTGCTACAAAAAGTACAGTTATTGCACATTTTCGCATTGGTATCTATGTGAAGTTATGAAGGATATCATACCGCTTCATAATAACGATAAAAAACCGTATAATAAAAATACCCCACCGTTAATTCTACGTAATTACTTTCAATTCGTGTCAAGTGCACGACACCGGTTCTAACGGTCTCGCAAATAGCGCCACCTAGTAACGGGTAGCGGTACTAAATGTTTCCCATTACAGCTGATAGATGTCAGTGTTTTGTCGCTTCGTGGAACTAAGAATCTTTTATGTTATATTATTTATGATACACCTCCGTCTGTGATAGGAAACGGTATTCTCGTTAACCCTCGATTGCTTATTGATTTTGGCACTAATTTGTGGAGAATCTTATCATAACCAAATTTAACAAATTTTATGGTAAAAGTTAAAAATATCGCTAAAAATTCCGTTGAATAATAGTAAACGGTGTCGATACAGTCAACTCCGTTAATACTCGAACCGAAAATATTTCTGAAGCGTTTTAGGTGTTTCTATAGTATTTAACGGGTACTTGAAAATTATAAATGCTAGAAACTTGGTTGTTGGCTGTACCTTCGAGGCATTATTAACACATTCACTGCCCAGCTTCGACGGAGTGACACGGAGGGGCGATGTAGATGGGCCATGTGCATCTTGGGCCATAAATGGTTAACGCAATGGGAAATCTCTAAATGAATCGAACTCACAACTTCTCACGTACCAAAACCTACATACTACGCCATAAAGGTAATTGAACTTAAAAAATTTAATGAGTTGCATTACAGAAGTATATTTTCTCTCACCTTTGAAAAAACTTCAAACTTTTTTTTTCTCGAAAACTGACCATCCCAGAACACTAGTTTCTGATGGTAAATTATAGTACTCGTCGAGATGCAAATTTTTGGTGACAGCTGTCAAACTTCAAATCATGATATATCTCTGAAACTGACCATCCCAGAGCACTGGTTGCTGTAGCCTCAATCTCAACAGCCTGTATTGGTCCACTGCTGGACGCAGGCCTTCCCCTGATAAGCTCCTTATTGGCTTTTATCTCATGGGGGGTAATTTCAATTCAATTTATTACATCGGTTGTTCACCATAAATGTTAGTACTGTACCTATATACTATGTTAGATCCCATAGAAACAGATTTCAATAATTCATGTCACATAAATACCAGAATACATTCAATAAATTACCCATAATCCCACGCTGGGCATGCGGGTTGGGGATTACTGTAAACTTACCTTTAACCCTCGATTACAGCTACCCATCGTACAACTCGCCGCTGTCGCCATACGGCTACAACAACGCAGGGCCAGCGCTTACGTCGAACATAATGCCGCCGCAGCAGACACAGCAAGCACCGTACGACGTGCCAAGCGACTTTGTGGACAGCACTACGACTTACGAGCCAAAAGCTACTGGCAGCTTTCTGGATCCAGACTTTATACATGCTCAAGGTTAGTTGTCTTTTAGGACATCTTCTAAAGCCACTGACTGGTGTTCCGGGGCGTATACAGGGTGGAATTTTGTAATGCCACCTGGAGGGAAAGTACTCTTAATACTGTAGATAGAAAATTTTACTCAAAGGAAACATTCCTTTAATTTTGAAAAGAAACAAAACTGCATTCAAAGATTTTCGAAAATTCGCTTGCCACACCCGTGAATCGAACCGACTAAAATCTGTAAAAATTACACCCTGTATTTTTATTGCATAGATCTTTAGGGTCAATTATAAGGATGAAATCTCTCTAACAAACTTAATAAATTAAATGAAAGGAAAACCATGAAATCTTAAATTATTTTAATTATTTACAATAAAAAGTCAACTAACTAATTAGTTGCTCAAAATGGGCTCCATTTTCTTGGAAACACAAATTTATTCTTCTAACGAATTTATTTCTAGTAACTTTTAATAACGTGTTGTGGTGAATATTATAAATCGTATTCTGAACTTCAACTCTCAAATCGTTTACATTCGCATAAGATTCATGTAAATTAGATTTTTTACATATCCCCACAAAAAAAATCTAAAGGGGTGAGATCTGGTGATCTCGCAGGCCATCTGATTGTGCCGTTGGTACCAATCCAGGTAGGTATTTCAATCGTCTTATCTACATATTAATTCGTCATTTTAATGGATAAATGACGTCAATGATAATTATTAATTACTGACACAAGTAAACAGATGGATCTTTAAGTTAAAGTGCTTAACTTGACCCATTCAATTTATAATTTAAGATTTCATGGTTTTCCTTTCATTTAATTTATTAAGTTTGTAAGAGAGATTCCACACACATCCTTATTATTGACCCTAACGATCTATGCAATAAAAGTACAGGGTGTAATTTTTACAGAATTTAGTCGGTTCGATTCCCGGGTGTGGCAAGCGAATTATCGAAAATCTTTGAATGCAGTTTTCTTTCTTTTCAAAAATAAAGGAATGTTTTCTTTTAGTACAATTTTCTATCTACAGTATTAAGAGTACTTTCCCTCCAGGTGGCATTACAAAATTCCACCCTGTATAGTCCCATTCGCAGAGACCATGGTACGCTACGCTGTGTGATAAAATCGCACCCAGTAACGCCGGACAGTACACCTTAACATCGCTAATATGAATATGACGTAAATGTTCTTCTTTCGTAAGAACTAACAATGCCGATTGGTATCAATTTAATTGTCAAAATACTAGATGTGTACTAGGTGACCTAAGACAATTCGTTCAAACAAGAAATCAAAGTGATTAATATCTTAGTTTTATCCATGTAATTTACGTAATTTGAAATATCTGAGGCGTCCAAGTGTCCTGTAAGGTTTAAAGAAAATAAAGCACTGAGTTTTGAATTTTTACTCGAATCGTTTTGTACGTGCGACTTTAACTTTGTCTCGCATTATAAAATACTTCTAGACGATGAAAGAGTTTTTATGAGTCTCTCGTAGTAGAACTGAATATCTTGAGAATGATTTTTTAAAAATTAACCATACTATAAACTAACAATATCAATAGATAAAAACTATCGTAGTTTGACAAAGTCATTATGAACGTTTGTGTTCTTCCAACACAAACTAGGTTCATAGTCAACTCGCTTACATCCCTAATGACAAATAAACGAATATCTATAGATGCTTACATTACCTTACTATAAGAATCTAGCAACTAACAAAAACTAACCATCCATAGAAGAGCAACAAAAAACCACAACCATCGTTCGACCATCAACATCAACAGCTTCAACATCCACTCGACAAAGCAATATCAACGAGCTTCCCAGACGAGAGTTCGATCGCTACGAACCTGATAGAATCCAATCCCCGGAGACAATTTCCAGCGGAGTCATATCCATCAAGCAAGAGATCAAGCCAGAGACATCAATGGGAGTTGATACACTAGTCGCTAGCTACGTAGATTCGACGACTTTCCTTCACAGTCCGTCAGCCCTCCAACACAGTCCAATGGACATCCAAAACTCAGTCCTTGTTAATCAAAGCTCGTTGACTAGTGATGACTTGAGCCCTGATGATTTGACGTCCAGCAGTGGACATGCAAGACTGATGGATCCGATGAATATGAATATGAGTGGAATGGGAATGGTGAATCCTAATGCAGTGTCGAATAGGAGACATCAAGCGAGCCACAGCTCAGCGTGCGATGATCTGCCTAGTAAGTTGTAATGTATTTGAAGATTTTGTTTTTTAGATATGTTTTTTCGTTGTTGTATGTTCGCACGTGTTATTGATAATTTTATTTTGGTTCCGCTATGATTTTTGTGTTAGAAAATCTATTTATTTTTATTGTATCCTTAGTTTTTGTTATTATTATATGATTATGTAACTTTTTAACTTAGTAGTAAGCTATTTCATTTTTACTGTTGACTATATTTTTGATGTCTTTTATATATTTTTATCATTATTTTTGTAGTGCTATTTTTTAAGTTTCTAGCATAAAAACTTTTCTTTCATTGTAGTGTCAAATCAAATCACAAACTATGCAAATATTACTGTCTCAAAATATGCCAAAACCACGAGTATCATAGAAAACTGTTATCAAGCAACTGCACTATAATATAAGTTAATAAAGAGCCAAGCTCTTGTCGGTACAATGATGCAATGCCCTCAACTTCTCTCTTTCCAATGCGGTCTGATTAACTTCTTTATTTTCGGCATGACAGCGTCTTTCTCCTGGATCTGACTCATAAAGATCTTATTGATCTTTCTATACCTCGTCTTCCATCTACTTTTCCTTCTATGATGTTACTTATAAAGCTGTCGTGTCGTATAAGGTCTTATATCTATTCGAGCATAAAAAAAATATTGACAAAATGAAACATTTTCCCGTTTTAATGTATCTATTATTATGATGATCTATGGTCCAAAAATGGTTTCCTTTTCTTTAATAAAAATCCACTTCTTGTCACAATAACATTGTAATATTCACCTGCCGCATTTATCTGAAAACATTTATCAGATATGAATGAAATCAAGTTTGAAACAGAAAGTAATTTAAATTCAGCTAGTGTCGGGGGCGGTTGTGAGACATTCATCGTAAAGCGCAGTCCAAGCATTATCTTGCGATGCACGTCAATAAATATTTAAGAAATCAGGACAATAAGCTAAACTGCCGTGTGGTGCCAGCTTAGAATTTACACCACCTCAACTCTTCCCGTGGGTACCGTAAGAGGCGACTAAGAGATATCTACGGGCAGGCAACACATCCTCCTGAACAGATCCCTCACCGAACTGCGATCCCAAACCGCCTTAAAAGGATGTCCTACCAACTGTTTAGCATGTAGAGTAAAATATTTATATATACAAATAAAAAAAATCAATTTTCGCTTTTCAAACCCAGCCCAGCGTGAGGACTGTGGCATTACCATCTAAAAAATAAGAGCCAATAAGGCAGGGTAGGTCTATCCAACTTGGGGTGTAAACTTAACTGAGAGTTACCAAATATTTTTAAAGATTTACATAGTTCTATGAGTTAGGTTTATGTACCTAATATTTCTATATGGATAGAGGTGCTGGCATAGGTCCCGGCATATAGCAAAATCGTCTGTTTCTGCTTTTATTAGATTGACTTACGTCAAACGTGTGCATGGATGGCCCACTATTCGGGGGGCCCTCTGTATGCCTTTGGAGAAAGCAACATTGGGGGTTTGCATATGGCATAGCCATGTTCACGAGACAACAGGGTACAAGGCATGCTGTAACAAAAATAAAATAACAAAATCATTGAATGTCATCCTACTCATCATGCTAATATCTTATATATAAAAATGAAACCCGTTTTCCGTTGTCATGGCATCACGCGTGAACGGCTGGACCGATTTCGCTAATTCTTTCTTTGTTGTATTTGTTATTGTCAGGAGAAGGTTCTTATGAAAGAAAAAATTAAGAAAGTTGGAAACATAAATTTCCACGGGGGCGAAGCCGCGGGGCGCAGCTAGTTAATATATATAAATCAAGTGTCACGTTGTTTGTCCGCGATGGACTCCTAAACTACTCAACCAATTTTAAATTAAATTTGCACACCGTGTGCAATTTGATCCAACTTGAAAGATAGGTAGCTTATTCAGGGAAGGTTTAAAAGGTGAGAGCGGTACGAAGTTCGCCGAGTCAGCTAGTATTTTATAAATGCGACTGTTTGTGAAAATATGTGAAATTAGTTACCTAGGATCTCCAAAACTACTGAACAGATTAAGGTGAAATTGGGCGTACGTTTAGAGCAAAGCCTAACGTAGATAAAAGGGTACTTATTATACCAAAAATACGCATGAGAAGCCACGGACAGAAGCTAGTAAATTATTCAATAAATAAATAATGCTGGACAATTCCCACAGCATCTTCTAGCCTTAAAAATAGTACATTCCCTATAACAATCTATTATTCTCTACAAATACAAAAAGACAGGCATGTTGTGAAAAGGAAGTTACTTATTTGGAGATAGATATATTCTAAATTATGGTACACTGGTAGGTACTGCTAGTACTATGAACTTAGAAACTACAAAAGAAAACAAAAGACGAAGAAGAGAAGAGCAGAAGTACTTACGCCAACACGAAGCAATGCATGTACCCAAAATAAAGGCTGTTATTGGCTCCATGCCCAAATAAAACTAAATTACAGGCATTATTATTGACCAAAAAAATAAGGGACCAAAAAAGGTTGCCTTGTGTAAATAAGCATTATTGTTTTGACAAGAATTTGACACTGAAAGACAATGAAATGAGTTGAGTCTTCCAAGTAGGTATCGCAAGGAGATTTGAAATTCGTAGGCGAGCAAAGAGTTATCATATCACCCACTCCTATCTAAATCTGCTATACATTACAAAGAAAAAAAATAAACACATCCAATTATCCATCCGAACTTTCGCATTTATATAATATTAGTGAGATTCTCTGTAATTTTATTATGGATTTTCCTAACCCCAGTAAATTAAAAATTGGCAAAAAAATACAGGCACTTAAAATAGGAAGCGAATATTTTGAAGAACTCCTACATTACCTACACATGTTTTTAAAATGTATTTTACTTATTTTTAAGTTGAAATACTTAGCTTATTAATATAATCTATTAAACATTAAACTTATTTAAGTTTAACTTGTGTATTGTTATTTTTATAGCAGGTTGAGGCACCTTTACTTTATTTTGTTAACTTTTTGTTATTGTATTTTAGTATTATTTCGCTTGTATTTTAGTTCTTAGATTAATTATTTTTAAGTGTAATGAAATCTATTCTATATTGTTTTACTATTCTTACTAGCGGCATCTAGTATCAACTAAACTCAGCTTTCCATTACAGGCGAAGGCGACATAAGCAAGGTTCTAGTAAAGAGTCTTGCAGAGGCTCACGCGAACACAAACCCTAAACTGGAGTTCATTCACGAGATGTTCAGAAAGCCGCAGGATGTGTCAAAGTAAGTTTTCTTGCGAGTTTGTTGTGTAGGGTAATAGATGGCAGGGGGTAAATTCCACGAGAATTGTGGTAAAGCACAGAATGATAGAAAGCTTTTACATTGATGATTGTCAATCGGTAGAAAAAAAAAATTCTTCTAGGTTGGTAGGTAAAGGGGTGAGTGGGACAGAGACGCATTACAATGGAGTGAAAGGGAAAGGAATAATCTCTGTGGCTTATGCTAAAACTAACAATAATTTGGCCGATACAAACACATTTTATTACAGCATAGCCTAGCTCCGAAACAGAGCTTAAAAGTGGGCAGTCCAGCACCTGGGCACCACTGCAAAAATACTTATAAACAGTATATTTTTGTCGTAAAATATGTATATGAACCGTCATAAGACCAATCAATCAAAATCTCTTTATTTCCATAAATACAATAAATGTACACTTTGAAAATGTAGGATAAAATGTACACGTAGGACCCAGACGCATAGCATACTAATATTTGTCCTGTGTCGGAAACTGAACCTGCAACCGTCTGAGATTATGGCAGACTTTCACCTGCTTGCACTTCAGAGATAGTTAAATGAAAATTACAAAAGGATAAGTCATCCACACAAGAATAATGTTGTGTTACGTCTTCTTAAATCCATTAACATCAACAAAGCAAAACGAAATCCACTGCTGGACAGAGAACTTAACAATCGATTGCCACATAAACCACAAAATCAAAATCTCTTTATTTCCACAAATACAATAAATGTACACTTAGAAAAGGCCAATTTATAAAATTAAACATTGACACGGAAATAAAGTGATATATGTAATTTCTGTCGCTTCGGTATATAGACTAAAGTAAAAAAGCAACGAAGAAACCTTTAACCTATTAGTTGTTATTTTTCGAGTTGGAGCAAAACCAGTCCCAAGCTATTTTATCCTCTAGATAATCTGATATTTTGCGCTAAGCCTTTTTGCATGTGCTGGTTTTGACAAGTTGTTTGAATTTATTTACTGATAATTTTTGAAACTCACTAGGAGTTTTGTTGTAGAAACGTATACATTGCCCTTTAAGATACATTAATTTTGTGTAACCTAGTTGTGGGCACAGCGAATTTATTATTTAAGCCTAACTTATAACAAGATAATGACCCATATAATTTCAATTCCAGACTTCTCCTATACAACTCGATGACATATGAAGAGACCTGGCTAGACTGTGCGGACAAACTGACAGGCATGATACAAAACATAATCGAGTTCGCTAAACTAATTCCTGGCTTTATGAAGCTGTCGCAAGATGACCAGATCCTGCTCTTAAAGTCTGGTACGTATGCTGCTGTTGATAGTGTATATTTAAGGATGCTTTTGACGTGACAACGTCTTATAATTCGATAGAGCCGGCTGCACGCACGAAAAAACATGACGTCATGCGGCGTTACCTCGCTCTGAGGCGTTTCATGTAAGGCTTGAAGTGCAAGCGAGAGCGCTCGACATCCGTCTCTCTCCTACTTGAGTGAGCGATGCGTCTGCGTGGACAGCTGCTATACTATAGTACATTTACATGTTTTGATCGAGTATCAAATGCTACCATTCCATCAGACGTTGTCACGTTCAACTATCGTCAGTAAACCGACTTTACAGACAACCAATTTTTTTTAACAAAATTTGTAAAGCAATAGAGATAAGATAAGAGATAGGAACGCTGTGTGGTACAGGCTAAGAATTTCCACGACCCCGACTTTCCCGCGGGTGTCGTAAGAGGCGACTATGGGATATCCACCGGGGGCGGGCAGCAGCGCCCCCTGCAGAACAACTCTACTGAACTGTGATCACCAATCCGCATGCCCAGCGTGGGTATTATGGGCATTACTCCCCATGAGATAAAGGCCACTAACGCACTTATCAGGGGAGGCCTGCGTCCAGCAGTGGACAATTATAGGCTGTTGAGATGAGGTGAGTAGGTGAAGAACGAAGATACTTGGAGACTTGGTATTTTAGACCAAAAGATTCGCACGAGGGTTATGTACAACAGTGAACTGAAAACCATGACATGGCTCTAACAGTTTTGTTTTCGGTATAAAATATTGTTAAAAACTTTTTGGCGTCGAGGTCTCTTTTATTTGTGGTGAATAGGCTAGTGTCCTAAAAAATTCTAATTAGTCCGTCAGTTAGAAGAAAGAAAAAATACGAGTCCAATATCAGAAGATATTGGACGCGTATTTTTTAAAGTGTAAAGTTAAAATACGCGTCCAATATCAGAAGATATTGGACGCGTATTTTTTAAAGTGTAAAGTTAAAATACGCGTCCAATATCAGAAGATATTGGACGCGTATTTTTTCTTTTGTCGAAACAAAACGATGAAGATAGAGCCAGTTAAGGTTCCGCGTGACGTCACACCTTACGACACTTTTTAGCAAGGTGTGACGTCACTAGCACCCACTCCCTTTGACGCGCTTTATTTTTCTCGATTTATGTTTGATTGACAAAAGAAAATATAATGTGTCTAATTTCTTCTGATAATCTAACTAACGGTCTAAATATTATTTTTTTACCCAGGACACTACCTTAAGGCTACCTTATTAGTTTTGTTTTGTGTTATTCAATGAAAAACCTTGTTTGGAGAGCTTGGTGGCCACCAATAGGAACTAAACTCTTGAAACAAGTATCTGCCTAAATAATACAGTACAAAACTATTATAGATACATTTAAAAAAGCTTATGATAGATATCGTCTACGCGCGGTCCGATTTTGTGATAATTCCTTTGTATAACGTAATGATTAAATTAAATATGTAGTGTCGCCACTATCGCCCCTACTCTTCGCCTTAATGAAAAACAACTCCACAGTCAGTTTTAAGTCCCTTACTCCTGTTCTCTTCTACCCGCACTACACAACTCTTAAGACTATATCCATCTCTTTCCCTCCCCCAGGTTCGTTCGAGCTCGCGATCGTGCGTCTCTCACGCCTCATCGACGTCAATCGCGACCAAGTGTTATACGGGGACGTCGTTCTGCCGATACGGGAATGTGTGCATGCACGGTGAGTTATTCTAGATATACGTAAACAACTACGTACGTACCTATTTTAAAGAACAAAATGCAGGGCGGTATACTTAATTCACCTGGATTAATTCACCCGGGTGCACTAAATACACTTTTAGTAAACTTGATTCACCCTTGTCATTTCCGGGTGCATTAAGTACACTGCTCATGACTGTGTTTCTTGACTCATTAAGGCTCTACCTCCCCGAACACTAGCGCCGCCACATATTTTATCTTATTATTACGTCGAAGAAAGGAAATTCCAAAAATTACGTTGGGCAATTTGTGAATCCTATCATGAGCTTTTTTTTAATGCATCTGTAATTTTTTTAATTTTGTATACTTTAAGCAGAGTTGCGAAGTTGCTGTTTTTGGCCACCATGGTGGCAAAAAAGAGCAACTTCGCAACTCTGCCTACACTATACAAACTAAAAAAATTATAGAACGTAATTTTTAGAATTTCCTTTCTTCGACGTAATAATAAGATAAAATATGTGATTTTAGATTTAAACCTCACTTACAAGAAGTCCAGCCGCCATCTTGGATATTTACGTTATATCGCCTTTAAAAAAATCTATCCTTCTATCGTTTTAGCTTATCTATATTCGAACCGCTGAAAGACTCTCATAGAGGGAACTAACCTGTCCTCGCCCACAGAAAAGCTGAAACGAAGCTGTCAATCGCCAAAAGTCCTGCTCCGGTACTTCAAGGAGCTGGGCTGGTTAGGGCCTGGTTAGGGCCTGGTTAGGCAGAGGGACAATGCACAATACACTCCTAAGCGAGATGTCAGTGCAGATCCCAGTTCCCCCACTCAGAATTAGAATTAGAAGCCGCCGAAAAGAAATTTTATGATTTGTGCGCATTACCGATTTACCACCACTGGTTCAAACCCCGCCAACCGCAAAACTTTTTGCACTCATTTTTAACTTTCTCTTTTTACAGCGATCCCAGAGACATGGCGTTAGTAGTCGGCATATTCGACGCAGCGAAATCTATCGCACGGCTGAAACTCACTGAGACTGAACTGGCGCTATACCAGAGTCTAGTTTTGTTGTGGCCAGGTAAGTGGCATTGTATCATGGGCATTATCATCCATAGTCTGATACGGTTTTCTAAGTTCTTTCTTGGCATCCACTAAGATCCTTAAACTACCTATTTATCTATTTTGCCCGTGAGCATCAACTGCTGGGCATTAGGTCCATTATTTTTAACCCCCGACGCAAAAAGAGAGGGGTGTTATAAGCTTAACGTGTCTGTCTGTGTATCTGTCTGTGGTATCGTAGCTCCCAACCTTGAACCGATTTTCATTTAGTTTTTTTTGTGTCATACTTAATTTTATCCCGAGTGACGTCGGCAGATTTTTAAATTTATAATTTTGTCTTGTTCTTAACTTGGTTCTCTACTTGCCTTCCTTCCATCGATATAAGTAAAAAGCGTACTACTGGTACTAGCTTTTCGAAAGTGGAAACCTCAAATTGGGTGCAATTAGGTCTACCCACCTCAGTCATAGTCGTTGTATTACGCGTACTGGTTACGATGTAATTTAGTTGTTTATGTTAGAAAACAGCAATACCATCGTATTTTTAGATTGGAAATGTAACTGTGAGCGATTATTTGTGTGTAGTTGTAACACAGGCCAGTTGTTGAGTAAGCACTGGGAGAACGTATGGTATGTTCTCCCAGCATACGTTCTCTATAGATTTTACTTAGATCTATACGTCCTTCTATACATTTTTGTATCTAAAACAGTTCCTACCTTCCTTATAAACTTTACCTAAATCGATTTTAAATAAGTAGTTAAGTTGGTGTTGGTACCTTTCTCTTTATTTGTTAATCATCATAACCGAACCTATTCAACTTTTTCAATATTATTTTCTCTATTGTCTGTATACAGTACAGACACTAGAGATAGTGTCTGTACTGTATACAGACACAAGAGATAAAATATTTCTTCATAATTTGTCATGTTTTAGATTTTTAGAAGTTCGGAACCCTAAAAAGATCTCATTATCTTGTAATTATTTTTATAATCCACACAAAATGAATTGTAGCACATTTCATTAACATTTCTACTACTTACTTCTTAATTTACGTCGTGGGCTCAAACCCCGAATCACCTAAAACTTTTTGCACTCATATTTTGTTTCGTTTTCAGAACGCCACGGTGTCCGCGGCAACCCTGAGATCTTGGTGCTGTTCAACATGTCCATGGCAGCCATGAGACACGAGATCGAAACCAACCACGCACCGCTGAAGGGTGACGTCACAGTTCTCGATACTCTGCTTACGAAGATACCTAACTTCAGGTAAGTCTAGATTTATTTTAAACTAGCTTTTGCCCGCGGCTTCGCACTCGTTGTTTCTATGGAAACGTTTAGAGGTGATTTCTATCCCATGGGAACTGATTTATGGGATAAAAAGTAGCCTATGTTTGATTCCAGGATTAGAATTACCGGTATGCAAATATTCAGCTTGATCCGTTCAGTAGTTTTGGCGTGAAGAGGTAACAAACATCCATCTATCCATAAATCCAAACTTTCGCATTTATAATTCAGTGTGATGATTGTTAGCGGCGGCAGCGTATGCTAGTGTCTTTAAAAGTGGTTAGACAATGAAAAAATGGCGATTTAAAGTTTTTAAAATATTGATTTATAAATAACCTATGTTGTGTTCCTTTTTATGACTGACTCTGAAATAAATGATTTTATTTATTTATTACTAGACGATCGCCTCGCGGTTTCACCCGCGTAGTTCCCGTTCCCGTGGGAATTTCGGGATAAAATATAGCCTATGTCACTCTCTGAAAAGTAAGCTTCCTAACGGTGAAATAATTTTTCAAATCGGTCCAGTAGTTTCGGAGCCTATTCAATACAAACAAACAAACAAACAATCAAATCTTTCCTCTTTAATTTGGGAGTAACATCATTCAGTATCATTAATCATTATTTATCAGCATAATTATTAGTTATTAATTATTTTATCAATATCATTAATCATTATTTATCAGCATTATTAATTATTATTAATTTTAAATTTTTCAGAGAACTTTCTCTCCTGCATCTGGAAGCTCTATGCCGCTTCAAAGCCGCACACCCACATCATCAGTTCCCGGCATTATACAAGGAGCTATTCTCTTTAGACAGCGTTCTGGACTACACGCATGGATAAAAACCTCTTTTGTTCAACCTCCATAGTTCGACCTAGCCCGAAAAAAAGATGGCGGGTGGGAAAAGCGTTCGAAACAACAATGGCGGACGTTCGAACTTTTTTTTAAAGACTTGACAGCTAAACGTATTTTTTCGTATTTTATACTGAAAGTAAACTTACTTGTGTCTTGTTAATCTATTTATAATTGTATGTATGTACTTTGAGACTGTTATTTACGTATTTGTGCGTACGTACAATATTACATAATTTAAAAAGTGTTTATTTAATTCGATAATAAGGACAGACAAGTGGGTTTATTTTTGGGTTATGTAGAATTGTTCGGTTCTTAATTTTCACTTTGAGTTATATGAAAACTGTAATTTTTATGGTTTAAATTGTGGAAATTATTCAAACCTGACTTGTGTACCTGCATATAAATACATAATTATCCATTATAATATGTTTGGTTATGTATTATATAACGGTGTAATCTTAATATAATTATTAATGTATCTAACTTTGATGAATGAAATAATTATTATTATAAAAAGTATAATAATAGTAATAGAGTTTTTATTAAGAAATAAATAAAGAAGTATAAAGTAGTGAAGTAAAGATCACATAAGTTTCGTTTACAAATGAAACTCTTCTAGAGGTCTCTTTTAATTATTTTTAACAGTTTTTTTAATAACTTGTTATTTATTTCAAATGATTATATTATTGATGTTTTCTCCCTTCTCTGTAGATTCAATAAGTTGTAATATAGGAAATAAATGATACTGCCCGTTTTTTATATTTTTAGTTGTTTTTTTTACATAATAATGAAGTCGTTGGAAAAACTTGAAATATATAAGTAATATGATATAAGCTGAATAACTTAGGGTGCAAGAACAATTATGAACATTTTGGAATCGCGGACAATTTTTTTACTGAGAGCAGGCAATGTTTTGATAACTTGATCTCATTTACGTTTTTTGCACGCTAGATGCCGTAGAGAATCACAAAATGGCATAATATACTTGAAAATTACAAAATAAATGCATAATAACTTTACAATATATTTTTGTTTTGCTAATTTCAGATTTTCAGATTGCCTGCTTTATAAAAACAAAGTATCTATCAATTTTCTAACACTTAATCTAAGTTTGAATAGCCTTTACTATAGACTGGTTTATATTAAAGTTTAAAGTACATTATAAAGAAAAAAATCTTAACTCGTATTTTGTAAATAGTAATTAATCATTATGTATTTTATATTAAATGTCATTTAAGGTTCGATGGGTTATATTATTAATTTTACATTCTATTATGAGAACAGATTTTTTATCATGGACTACAAGTAATATCTTGACAGATCATGTGAAAAATATTGTTTTTTCCTTTCTATATATTATATATTTTTTGTTAAATAAAGCAATCTGTTATTGTCTATTTCTTTTGTTTTATTTTTGGTTCCTTTGTTTTATGCATGAATTATTTTCATTTGTTTTTATAGAATTAAATTAAAACTCATAATGAGATGATCTATACTTATAAGAATACGGGTTGATTAAGTTTTATTTCATCTTAAATGCAATATCTGTTCGAAAGTATTTCTATCACTTAGTTATATGAAAATTGTTTGAGAAGTTGATATTATAAAAATTAGGACGCACATTTAGTCTTTTCGTGGTTTTAAAAATGAAAGTCCGTAATCTACATTTTTTGGACGTGTTCAATATACCTTCTCTTTTGAAAGTGGACTTATACCATCAAGGCGTGAAAAAATAAAAGTATTCGGAAATTTAGAAGATAAAGACTGAAAAAAGCTGCAGAGACTTCGCCTAAAGAAAGGTCCATAATTTCGTTAAAACACATAAATCAGCATAAAAAAGCTGACACCAAATGTGACGCGGATTTGGAGTTTTGTATAAAATGAAAAACAAAAAAATTATGTACGTAAAATGCAATACCATCTAAAAGTTATACGATTTCAACTTTTCACTATATTTGATTCAGGGAATGATCATAAGCGAATTGACTTGACGATTCAGTCACGAGAGGTCTACCGGGATGTAGCGATGCACCGGCAGTATGTGTTTGCATATTCTCATTTCGATGATGGTTCGTGAGATGTAAATATGAATTCTTTCATATTTAGATGTAGAATTTAGACGTTTATATTTACTTTAGATCCCCTGGCTCTGTAACTACCACTCGCACCCAAATCTGCTACACCTGCTTCAATATGGCTATGGCTATCTGCGACGACGCAGAATCGCCTCGTAGAAAACAAAAGGTGGCGATTCTGCGACGACATTTGTCATAGTGAAGCGATTAGTTTGGCGAAATTCGGCCCGTGACGTTTTGCACATCTATTTATGTCAACTATACATGACGAGTTATATTGTTATCTTTGAATAAAATATATCTAGTACCTACATACCTGCCGTTGAGGTCTAACATAGAACGAATCGATTGCGGAGCTTTTCGCTTATGATGTTTCCCTTTTAAATTTCGACAATTTGTTCCATGTTTGATATCTTAATGTGACAATGTGGTAAATTACTCCGAACCTATTTTCAATATTTAATTTAAAAGTAATAGTCCATTAGATCCAGAAAATACGGGATCATTGTATGTGAGTTTGGGTTGGGACGTTTGTATACTACGTCTAATTAATACTTATTATTAATTGTATTAGTTTTCTATACTTACCTACCATAAGTTATGATTCGTAGTATCTCGTTTGAAGTGAACAGTTAGAAGGTGCTGAAGTGATACTGGTGTACTTTATGGTCTACGGGTTTTTCTTTAAGCCGAAATGAACTACGTCGGTCGATACTTTTTATATCTTCAGCTGATTGGCACACTTTTATTCAGAAAATTCTCATGACTTGACCGAAAAATGGCAAACCTGACACCAGTGATCAATATCAACGAAATCAATCTAAACTCTTAAAGACAGACGCTTTCGGTGCTTACCAAAAGCGCATCTGAATTTTGTATCTATATCTAGTTTTTTATATTATTAGTGGCCACATTGTCACGTATTTACACCTGGTCTTTTTGTCAGCCGTCTACTAATACGAATTTATTTAAGCTATCCAGTCTTTTCAATTTTCTATGATGTGTCCACTGTTATGTACACGGTGTAACAAAGTGAAATAGCGTCGTTTCACTCACACCCCCGCTATTTAATTAGTGTGATAGAGATAGCTATAGGGTAAATCTTTAAATTGCTGGGTAGTTTTAGTAGGTATTTCTAAAATTTTGTACTATGTTTTGCTAAATTTTCACTAAAATTATTATAGAATGGTCACGTTATGGTTAGAGTAAATGTATTTTGAAAAGCAAGCAGTTATGGGTATATTTGGTATATAAATGAGTGTATATTAGATATATTGGGTTATGCGTGTTTTAATTTACCTAATTATTTAAATGGAGTATCTATTTTGTACAAAGGTACCTTAAATTACGGGTATCGTTAAGTAGTGAAAATAACTTTTGTACGTTTTGTTTTCTATGAGATTATTTATTAAAAAATATTGATTTGTTGATGATATAATTAAGTATTTTTACACATTACCTGAACATATTGAGAGTAACAAATATAAATCATATATCTATGTAAAAACAGAATATATAAAAGAACATATTTAATATGTGCAAGTTGATTGAAAATTGGCTAGTATATTTATTTTTAAACATACAATGTTAAACAAATATTTCTAGTCTACAGTATTACATAACATAATTTATTCATTCTTAATTTACATATTACATAACATACAAAATTATTTATAAATAATTTACCATTGTGCTTATTATTTTTATGTATAGTTAGTAGCTGTATATTCCTGTTTTTGTTTTTATGATATTTATTATGATTATATCAAATTATATACTAACACAGCTGTCAATTTTTGATCAACGTGTACATAGGCTTTGTTGAATTATAAAAAAATACAAATACTTGTACCTAAGGTAGCATTATCGAGTTTGAGAACCAATAGTAAATAAATGTTATTGTTTCCATTATTATTCTCGAGTCACTTGCAAGATCGTCTTTTATTTACATGTCCTTTTTCATATAAAAACTATTTTTTTTATATATAAATAATACGTTTACAAATGACAACCGAATCCAGAGGTTTATTTCTTTATTTATTATCATGGGGTTTACGTTCCAGAGGAAAATAAATTCTAAAAATCAAAGCAGATGCAAAATCACAATAAAACGCAAACAATGAAATAATAGGTAATTTTTAATTTAGCCAGTAGTTTTTTTAATGGTTTTTAAGTAATTAAATCTGGAAGAAGATTATTAAGTAAGTGATGCAGTTATACACTAGTACCTCCACACCAGAATAATAAGATAAATAGTGTAGGACAGGATGGAAAGTTTAAAACACCTAAAAGCAATGGGACCACGAGCAATAACTATCTCTTGTCCCATTAATGGGACAAATAATGGGACCACGAGAAAACACCCGACTTGGATTCTTAAAAATATATACAGGGTTACTATTATTTAACTGACACTGCGTGTACTGCAGGTTCTGTCCATACGTTAAACTCTTACCAAGAGTCTTTCTTTTGCCCTTATAAGAAAAGAACATGCTCCTAAGGGCAGGATTCAACGTTGCTAAGCCATAAGAAACAATTATTTTAACTAATTAAATAATAGTTTTAATCAAAATCAGCTTACCCATTCATCAAGTATAATTTTGCTTACAATTATCTAAAAACCTAAAAATATTAAGCATAATTTTAGAGTAGTCTGAGTAGTTACGTTAAAGTGGATCGGACTACTGAGTCGCTCGACGTATCCGTAGTCCGGTTCAATTAAACAACCGGACTACTGATACGTCGATTCAGTAGTCCAGTCCAATAAAATGTAACCGGACTACTGACACTACACCATAATTTTGCTTACCAACTGATTTATACGATATATTTGTACCTTCCCAGATTACAGTACCATTTGGTAAAATGGCAGAAGCCTTTATTCACAAAGAAAATAACACTAGTATTTACAGTTAAAACAACTGAGCTAACTGCAGACTCTTGCAAACAATCAACAGGTAGCTCAACTGATCATTTGGTTGATTCCGATGTATTCGTGAGTAAAAAAAGTAAAAAGTATTAGTAAAAGTTTATTTATAAAGTAAAATGGCACTGTTTAAAGTTAAGAGTTATAATTATAGTAAGTTATGTAAGTTTTTGTATTTATAACATGATTCGCCACGGGTAACACCTAGAGATAATCATATTATAAAATCAATAACATTCATAACATATTATAATTGTAACCCTTAACTTTAAACAGTGCCATTTTACTTTTGAAATAAACTTTTACTTTTTGTATAAAAATAAATATAAGAAACATCCATATTTATGTAAGAGACACTCATTATTTTCGCCGTATATTGGTTAATTTTCTTTTGTGTTTTATTTGTAAGTTTTTGATTACAAAATTTACAAAGAGCGGCAAAAATACTATCACTCAAAATACATCACAAGCTGGAGTTCCCAAAGCTCTTACACAGTCAGAACTCGAAACCAACTTGTTAACATTATTTACAAAGAAAATAACAATTAAAGATAGAAACAAATCAGAACAGTAATTACAATTTAAACAGTTGAACTGCTGACTGTTGCAAACAATCTAAGGCTGGCCCAACTGATCCACATCAATACCAGTAGGAATCGTTCCTAAGACGTTGGCTGCCTTGTTCCACTGTATGCAACTTGTTAAAAAATAGGTAGAAGAAACTTTTTTGTTAGCTCTATATTAGTAAACCTTTTTGCTAACGGCCTTGTCGCTACCCCAGATGAAAGCGCAGATCGGCCACTGCGCGTAGTAAAAGCCCAGGAACATAGAGATGGTGAATACATGGAAGTATAGGTAGTAGATGGTTCCGTACATCAAGTAAACCATCGGGTACGGCCAGATCCCTCGCTCGTTGTAGGTCATTTGGATGCTGGGAAGAAATTGTCAGATTAATTAACAAAGAAAATAACAATTCAAGAAAAGATACAAATAAGAACTAGTATCACAGATTAGGTAGTATTTACAATTGAAACGGTTGAGCTAACTGCATACAATTGTTTTTCTACTGTTACAAAAACATTTTGAGGTAAATAGCTCTACTGATCCATATCAATGCCAATCGAAAGCGTCCCCAAGACGCTGGCTGCATTACCCCGCTGTATGGCAATGCTGATGCGCTGCGCCAGATACTCACCAGCTCTCAGGTCAGACCTTGCTTCACTACGATGCACAGATAATTTTTTAAAACCCTGAGAGCCTCAGTATCTCTTGTGCTGCGCGCTGCGCCAGATACTCCCCATCCCTCGGGTCAAGCGTTGATTTGACCAGACGCTTTGATAAATTTTTGAAAACCCTGAGAACCACGGTATCTCCTACGTACTTAGGGTCTCGACTCCAAGGGGAGCAAATGCGTAGGCTCTGTCGAGACCTGGGATCGAATTCTGGTAACCAATTGCTTAACTATGAGTCGCAGAATCGTCCATAGATGAAACAAACTCTAAATACAGCGTGCGGTGCTATTTGCAGGAAAAGGAAAGCTTTATGGTTAATGGTTTAGACCTTGACACAACCATGACACGCGTCATGTACGCGTCCCCCCATCTGTAGTTTCTTACAACCAAGGTAATATACCAAAATTTGTCATTCTGGGAGGTGGTATCAACCACCATTGTTATGGGAAGCGATAAATTTAGTAGAATTCACCCCCGGGATATTAGCGCCTCTTAAGATCCTCGGGCAAATCTGATGCCGCTCCAGCCCATTAAGCCCGGCTATTAAATAAATAGGTACTCACTGCACATTATAAACCAGATAGTACAAAGTCAAAATGGCAAGATTCTGCAAATGCGAAGAAGGTCTGTTCCTCGGCTGGAAAGTCAGTTCCCATAGCACCGGGGGAACGATTGCCACGTGCATGATTAGGTTGCTTTTGAACGAGAAAACTTTGTCGATGAATTCGGGATAAATCAGCTCTCTATCGTAGATGTAGATTGGCCAGAAAATAATGAAGATCGACTGGAATTAAACAAAAAATGTGTCAAAATACAAAAAAACTGCAGTGGCTGTGTTGCGGGTACAGTTGTTCTATCTCATGAAGTCCGTTTAGCCCTGGTTGTAGCAGTGACTTTGCGCTCAGTTGTTATGCTGACGGTACTCGCTACCAGAATCTGACGTGAATACAATGAGAACTAGTGACCCGGACCGCGTCTCGGGCGAGACTGATTGCTTCTGAGCTTACGCACACTAAAACAATGTGTACATGCATTCACTATGACATACATAGCCCAACGGACTTCGTGAAATAGAATATCTGTATCCAACGCTTACCAAAAAGTAATACATAGTAACACAAGTCGTAATAACTGTGTGCGCATGCGTTGTTGCGGGGATGAACGTAATTTGGCGTTACACTAGTTTCGGGGAGAAAAAGTAGAAACAGTCGGCTGCAAAAATATGTATACACTCCCAAGTTTTCAATTTGACTAAATAGTAAGTGTATAGTAATTGTGATAATTTAGTACGATGACTACTTTGTTCGAAAAACGTGTGCATGTCCTTTTATTTGAAAAGTTCCGAGTAAAATGAAAGTTAAACCTTGGAAGTGTATACACGTCTGTGCAGCTGACTGTACCTAACAAACATCCATCCATCCCAACATTCGCATGTATTAATTACTGTGAAAAATGGCCCATGACGTACAGCCCGCTGACAGACAGACACACGGACAGACGGTCTGCTGAGGTTTATAGGTTCTCTAGGCACCCTTTGACCTTTGACTGTGTATGTAAAATGCTATGTCTGAAATAAATGGTTTGATTAAAAATTCAAAGACACACGACATTTTGGGTACGGATACGGAACCCTCAAATGACTTACTAAAGTAGCAGGTAAGACGACGGCAGAGAAGAATCCATCCCTGACCTTCTTGATAGGCTTCGGGAGAAGGTGGTCCTTATTTATGACGGTCAAGACATCGCAGGTCAGTGCTAGAGCCGCGTACAGTATTTGAAATGCCTGAATGAAATTTGAAAATTAGATAAATCTATACTAATATTATAAAGAGGAAAGATTTGATTGTTTGTTTGTATTGAATAGGCTCCGAAATTACTGGACAGTTTTAAAAAATTCTTTCACGGTTAGGAAGCTTACTTTTCAGGGAGTGACATAAGCTATATTTTGTCCCGAAATTCTCACGGGAACGGGAACTACGCGGGTGAAACCGCGAGGCGATCGTCTAGTAAATAAATAAATAAATAATGCTAGACAATTCACACAGCATTATCTAGCCCCAAGCTAAGCAGAGCTTGTGTTATGGGTTCTAGATAACTGATATACTTAATACAATACACTACATAGATAGATATTTTTTATTATACATAGAAAAAATCCAGAACGCCCTGGACAAATGTCTGCAGATCGTACAAACATTTGTCTCGAGGCGTCCAAAAGATAATCCAAGTGATAATCTCCGAATTTTCAGCCACGGCGCAACGGTCAGTCTCAACGGGGACTAGCCAGGTGCACAGGACACAATAAAGTGCACAAGTGTGTGCACAGACATAGATGCACTTCTATTCCTTCATTGTCATAATCAGTACAAGAGAAAGTATGTATACTCGATCTATTCCTTTCTAATACCAAAAAACTAATACCAATGGTATTTGTTTATTGTCCTCATTAAATTCCATTCCTAACGAATACCAAATTCGAAATCTTTAAATGAAATACAAAATCTATTCCCAACGAATACCAAAACAGAACTTTTGGTACAGTCACAGAAATAATTTATTTTGCTTTCAATTAATTTAATATTATGATCATAATTTATAACCTATACAAATTCATTTCATTGCGGCATTTTTATCTACAAGTACCTTAAGTGAATCACTTGCCAAAAAAAAATACCAGCAAAAAAGGGTGAGCTTGCTCCTATTGTTTCAAAATCCGAAACAACCAATCAACTCAAGCGCCGCCGTGCAAACGAAGCACCTTAAAATGTTTTATTGTTTTGGTGTAATAAACGATAAGTCAGTGAAATAAGGTCTGTTTTTTTTTACAATAATTATGTCCTTGCATAAATTATAGTACCTATTATCTGCCCTGATTTTGAGGGATGTTTTGTTAATTCCTCAGTACTATTCCGTAAGGTGGCACGCGAGGAGTAGTTTACTAGAAACTCAGTGAAAGTGGTATCTGGTAAGTTTTTTATTATTTGTAATTTTTTATCTAATGTTCCTTTATTCGTAAAATATCGTTTGTTTAATTTTTATGTAGATGTATTATGTATAGTTAAATTTTTTCAAAGATAAAATTTGGAGGTAACTAATTTGTCATGTCCAAGTGTTTTCCGATTTAGATACTAATGTATTTCTTTTCTTAGAAGAAATGTCTGATGAAGCTCGGCCATCCACATGTTCGGGAATCACTGGAGGATAAACATTCGTAAAAAGAAATGGCGGCTTGGTTCTACTAAAATCTGGTTCATCAATCATCATCATCATCATCAACAGCCTGTAGTGGTCCACTACTGGACGCAAGCCTCCCCCTGATAAGAGCCTTATTGGCTTTTATAAAATCTGGTTATCAATACACAAAAAAAGAGATAATAAAAATGGAATAAAAATGTTTCGATAACACTGATTTTGTTTAAATAAACACTACTTTGAATCACTTGAGCATTTTTATTACTGACTGTACCTCATACCATTTATCTTGTTTTGGTATTCGTTTGTGAGTGGTATTCGTTAGGAATAGAATTTAATGAGGACAATAAACAAATACCATTTGGTATTACTTTTTTGGTATTAGAAAGGAATAGATCGAAGCCAATTTCAATAAACAATGTTTGTACACAAGTCACAACACAAAAATCCGATATTCTCTTTGTGGCGTCGCGTCGGGTTTGAAACATAATTGTCAGGGTACTTTGAAAAACGAACGAAGTTTTCGGATCATGTCGGATCGTACAAAGCAAAGGACAGCTGATCCGTTCTTTCGATGATATCTATGGTAATGATTTTGACATTTATTTTTAACGCCCGAATACTCAAACGCAACTTACGTTTGAGCACGTCTCAAGTTGCGATTTGTTAAAAGTAAAAAAGTTATATGAGTTTATTTTTAGACGACCTCTGTGGCGCGGTGGGCGAAGGTCCGCTTGCGACGTAGGAGGTTGCGGGTTCGATTCCCGCCTCGGGACAAATATTTGTACGATCTGCAGATATTTGTTCAGGGTGTTCTGGTCGTTTTCTATGTATAATAAAAAATATCTATCTATGTACTCGTATATTATTATGTATATCAGTTATCTAGTACCCATAACACAAGCTCTGCTTACCTTGGGGCTAGTTAATGCTGTGTGAATTGTCCAGCATTATTTATTTATTTATTCATTATTTTGTAACCAATATATACAAAGCACATACAAAAGATAAAGTTTAATATAAAAGTAACAACATATAGGTCACAAAAATGGCAAACACTCAGCAGATGCTCTGGCAGGATGTGTCTTGCCATAGCGCTGGTATTCCGTGGAGGCCAGAATGAAACACGTGAGTCACGGCGTAACTCACACATAAATTGGAAAAATTAAAAGAAAACACAAATTTAAATTAAAAGACGACACAATTTTTTTTGACTTTTAGAATTAAAATTAGATTTTTTGAATTAAAAGAAAACACATTTTTGACAGTTTTCAATGAAAATCTTTCAAAAATTGGTCACTTGAGACTTATTGTTCTGTGCTTGAGACGTGCGTTTTTATAGCAACCTTATATGTACCTATACCCCATAAGTGTGTTTTTTTTTTCTGTACCTACTGTAATGTTGTTATAAATAAATGTCTTTTCTTTCTTTCTTAAATTATCTGAGTTGCGGTAAGAGATCTAAACGAAAGGTACTAGTGGGTGACGCGCCCGAAGCAACTTGATGGTTGTAGGGTCTGGATGATGATGACTATTGATGACCTTACATGAAAGATGATGTTGTAGATAGGTAATCCAAGTTGTATGGAACCGCACTATGTATCTATCACTGAGTTCACTGATAGAGTAATAAGTATGTAGTTAAAGTTATTAAAATGAGTAGGACCACAACCACAAGATTCACTGTTAAAGTTAGTTTATTTAAGTTCTACAAGGTTAAGGTGGCAAATCTTCCCTTGATAGGTGTTTCCTGCGTAATAGTAGGTCGCGTACTGAAGAAGGTATGTATTTAAAATTAAGTAAAATGCAGCGCGTGCAAAATGACGCGTGCGCGATTTTGTTTATGTATGGTGAAACCATACAATGGTGAAGTTGTTCGTTTCGTGCGATCCGACGTCATCTGTTAACTTCGTTCGTTTTTCAAAGTAGACCTCCAGTATTATGCATTGTTGGAAAGAGCTCAAATCATTTATTAAGTGCAAAATTTTTCAAAATCAACAAGAAAATCTTTTTAGGATAAGTATGGGGCTTGTTTACAGTCATTATATTTCAAGTTTGGCTGGAGTATAGGTAAGATTACTCACAACATTCCAAATAGTAATAAATCGGCTCTGCATAGACGCCAGTGTCTGAATCTCAGGGTCCTTCTCCAGGACCTCGTGCTGCAGAGCTGACAGCATCACGACGCTGTTGATGGCGTGCATCGAAAACGATACAGCATTTCCTGCTATCCGGTAGTAGATTAGTTCAGGCATTTTCTGGAACAAAGGTTTTATCATACTAATAATATAAATGCGAAAGTTTGGATGGATGGATGTTTGTTACCTCTTCACGCCGAAACTACTGAACGGATAAGGCTGAAATTTTGCATACAGGTAAGTCTAACCCTGGAATCAAACATAGGCGACTTTTTATCCTATAAATCAGTTCCCATGGGATAGAAATAACCTCAAAACGTTTCCATAGAAACAACGCGTGCGAAGCCGCGGGCAGAAACTAGTATATCATAAAGTAGTAAAGTTTTGACTTCTGACTTCTTCCTTTTACACATAAACGCATAAAAAATATGTCATAACATAATGTCCTATAGTTATCGTTAGGTTTCTGGATTTGACGACCTCAGTGGCGCATCGGGCGAGAGTCCGCCTGCGACGCAAGAGGTTGTGGGTTCGATCTGCAGAAAGTTCCGTTGGTCTGGGTTTTTTCTAAGTATATCTAATAAAAAAAATCTATCTATGTAAGAAGAAAGAAAGAAAGAAGGAAAGAAAGAAAGAAAGAAAGAAAGAAAGAAAGAAAGAAAGAAAGAAAGAAAGAAAGAAAGAAAGAAAGAAAGAAAGAAAGAAAGAAAGATAGAAAGAAAGAGAGAAAGAAAGAAAGAAAGAAAGAAAGAAAGAAAGAAAGAAATCTTTATTCATAGCATAATATTATGCAAGTTACATAGAGTTAAAACTAGGTACACCATAAAAACTACATAAAAATAACTAACAAATAAGAGAGCTTATTGCTATGTCTATAATGTATTAAAATATATCAGTTATCTAATACCCATAACACAAGCTTTGAGTAGCTTACTTTGGGGCTAGATGGTGCTGTGTGGATGGTCCAGCATTATTATTATTATTATATATCTTATAATACTTATATAAAAATATCTATCTATGTAGTCTATTGTATTATGTATATCAGTTATCTAGTACCCATAACACAAGCTCTGCTTAGCTTGGGGCTAGATAATGCTGTGTGAATTGTCCAGCATTATTTATTTTATTTATTTATTTATTTATATTCACAGATAAAGCCTTCAACCCACAGCAGTGATTTTGAAGCGCGTCTTGTGTCGTGCGATTTTGTAGCGCGACACATACAGCTGCGTTTTTGTAAGCGCGATTTCCGCCGGAAACGCGTCGAACAACTTCTATCGCGTCGATAAAATTCAATTCAATTCAATTCAATTCAATTCGTTTATTAAACCAGACCTAACATTACAGAGTTCTCCAATGCGTTACGTCTAGGATCGTGTTTAAGACACCTACTTGCTAAGTAGTATAGATTTTTTAAAATTATTATATAAAAACTTAAATAACTAGGTATGTACACAACGTGACCCGCCTTCAATTTAAATTATAGATACAAACAGAGAAAATATATTTAAAATTCTATAGAAACAACATCAGTTCAGTTAAAATCACAGTAAAAATAAGTAACAGGTGAAAAAGAAATAATTTAACAAAAAAATAATAATATTAAATCAAAAATTACAATAGCGTTAGTTATTCTCACAATAGCTGAGGCACATTCAGCTGTGTGTAAGATCGTATGCGTCTTAGTGCAAAATGTACTGCAAACAAGATTTGCATTCAGTTGCCATGACATAACATCACCTCGCTGACACTTGCACAGATGTATTGAATAAAATTAAACAAATTACTACATGCATGTTTTTGTTCAGAAGAATAAGCACAAAAACCCGAATTTTGATAAGTCTAGCTAGTATGCAAATAATATGAGAATTGTCGCCAAATTTAAATGTTATTAATAGGTAACTAGGTACCTATGTACTTACATGTAAGAACCACCTAGCACAAAAAGTTTGTGGGTACATAAATACTGTAAAATTATGAAGCCGAATTTTAATGTCTAGCTTTATGCAAGAAATAGTAATTTGTCGCCAAATTTAAATGTTAATAATAGGTAACTAAGTACCTATAGGTAGGTACATGTAAGAACCACCTAGCGTAAAGGCGAATAGTAGGGGTGATAGTGGCGCCACTACATATTTAATTTAATCATTAAGTTATACAAAGGAATTATCAAAAAATCGGACCGCTGGTAGACGATACCTATCACAAGCTTTTATTTAGTGTATCTGTAATAGTTTTGTTTTGTGTTATTCAATCAAAAATCTTGTTTGGTTGGAGAGCTTGGCGGCCACCAATAGGAACTAAGCTCTTGAAACAAGTATCTGCCTAAATAATACAATACAATTATTTTGTATAACGTAAGTAATTATAAAATTAAATATGTAGTGGCGCCACTATCACCCCTACTATTCGCCAAAATTATGAAGGATAATTTTTATGATTTCGCTTCGTGTTGGCCTAGTAATGCGACTTATGTAAAGTCATATTAATATAGTACCCCATAACACAAACTGGTGGGAAGTTTCGAATTTCTACGATTTGCTACAACGATACCGTATCGTATGTTAACGTAAATATTTTCATCAAATATTTCTATGATTTATTCGTTTCTTTACAAAAAATTGGTTGCCTGTAAAGTCGGTATACGGGCGAAAGTTTTACGTGACAACGACTTTGAGTTCCTTTCACTTTTTATGTCTGTCTCTCTCGCTCTTAGGCGGGCTAACCATGCCCGAGTGGAAGGGACGCGTGCCTCTCACTCGCTCTCATTGTGAGCGCATAACGTGAGCGGAGCGTAACGCAGTTTCTTGAAGTGTCACCCGGCAAACCAATTTATAAGACGTTGTCACGTCAAAATACTTATAGGCAATTTGACTAATTTTAGAAAATCGTTTAAAAATAATATAATCATTTTAAAATAAGCGTTGATATTTCAGGGAACTACGGTTTTTAAATAAAAATCTGAGAGTTGAAATTTCAAAAATTATTGTTTTTTATTTGTGTATTCTGCAAAAACATAGGTTACATATTTTAGTTTAAAATAAAGTAAAACCTTTAATCACGAAAAAAATTACAATCAAAGAAATACATACAAAAAAAAGTGTAAATTAATATATGTTTTTTACGCTATTAACTAACAGGATGACAATAATTTGTAGTATTATTCCAATGTGCTCAAATAGCCCATTCTAGAATCGAGTTAACCTTCATAGTTTTATGTTTTTTATTGATTTTTCATGGGAAAACCTTCAATAAGTTTCCTGATGTAGAATTAAGACACAATATGTTAATAACGGTATAATTTTACCATAGAATTAATTCGAGTCATTCACATTCGAAAATCAACTCTAAATATTTGTTTACCAATGACAAACTCATTGGCGCAGCGATGAACCTGCGACGCAAGAAGTTGTTGCGGGTTCGATTCTCATCTCTGGACAAATATTGTGGTTAGGACTAATGTTGTAATGTACGATCTGCAGCACAGAACTATATCAATCTGCAGATATTTGTTCCGGGTGTTCTGGGTGTTTTTAGTGTACATAATGTTAATTTTTTATGTAATTCTACATATGTATAGCAGTTCTCTAATACACATAACCCAGCCCCTATGTATCTGAAAGCTACTAGCACACTGGACCTAGCAAGGTGCCTACCTAGGTACACACCTACCTGTCTTATTAAATAACTTTCATCTCCTAAATTTCTCTTATTAGTTATATACTTAGTCATTAAATACTTACTGTACTTTATTAAAATAGGTATTAGCATATCCCACATTTGTTTTTTTTATTATATTTTATTTTTTATATTGAAAGTTTTTATATTTGTCATTTTAAAGTTTGTCTCTGTTTGATTTTTTTTATATTTGTCTGTTTGAGTAGTTAGTCCGTAAAGTCAACATGTGGCTCTGACGGAAGACCAGCGTTGGTTGCTAGCTTGCTAGTCAACCAACTCATGCTGAAGCAGAGCCATTTTGTTACTGGGTTTACACCTTGTATTTTAATCTAAGTTAATTATGTATTTTAGTCTAAGCTGTGTAAGTTCTGTAACGAATACATTTATATTCTATTCTATTCTATTCTGTCTAGTCATACAGTTGGGTGGTATGTACATATTAAAAAATTGGATTCTAAGTTGCATTGCATTATATTATAATGCAATGCAGGTTAGAATCCGATTTTTTTATTTTTGTATACATTCGTTCTGTTTTCATGTTACATAAATATATTTTTTTTCGATTTTTAAAACTCCTACGATTAACAGGTTTGTATTTAAACCTGCATGTGTAACTTTTCTTATTATCTTGTCATTAATTTTTATTTTATTTAATCTACTATGTAACTCCTATTATTACCTACTATTTCTGTCGGTGTAACTGATTTGTTTAGTAAATGTTTCTCTATCTCTATCTCCACAACATAAGGTCCGCTTACTTTGGAACTAGATGCTGCGTGGATTGTCCAGCAATATTTATTTATATTTCACATCTACAGCCTATATCGGCCCACTGCTGGACACAGACCTCCCCCTGATAAACGCCTTACTGGCCTTTGTAACATGGGGGTAGTGCCCATAATCCTCACGCTGGGGATCGCAGTTTGCTGGTAAAATTGTTCTGCAGGGTGCGCTGCTGCCCGCCCCTGGTGGATATCCCTTAGTCGCCTCTTACGACACCCGCGGGAAGAATTGGGGTAGTATGAATTCTAAGCCGGCACCACCGGTCTCGGAATTGTTACTATATATTTTGCAATGGATTTTATCCGAATATTTTGCAATGGATTTCTGCGTAGTAGCCTGAATCTATTTTTGATCTCCCCTGATTATCAGCGCCTTAATATATAATAATCTAATCGTATCAATGACTCAATAAGCGAGGGTAATCCCCACTTTGAGGTCTTCAACCCGTATACCCAGCGGGAATTATTTAGGTGGTCAAACTATAAGATATTTGTCTGCTATGGCCATGTTAAACCAGACACTTTTTATATTATGTTCCTACGAATAGAAAGAATACCTGCGGCAATGAGGATCCGTAACGTTTTTAGTTGAGAATGCATATTTATAGAGCTAAGAAATCCATAGCACACAGTGCAAAACATTTTGTTCTACGACAAAAATTTACGAACTTATGATCAAATTAGTAGCGAAGATCACTGAGTGACCGCCGCGGGTGCGTGTGACGTCACTCGCTCGGTCACCGCCCGTTAACCGTAGTAGTGATTTACTACGAAACTATAAGTATAGGAAAAAAAATGACAGAACCAAATAAACTCGGTTTTGAGAGTCTCATCGAATGAAAGTAATTTAGTCTTAACTTCGTACATAATGATCCGATTTGGATACTTTAAAAAGAGATATAATTCTTAATGTATTTTATATTATATTAAATATTATTCTTTATGTCATAATAAGGAATAACGTGGATAGTTCTATTGAAATTGCTGTAACTGTACTGATCCTCATTGTGAGAAGTTATAGTAAATACTATAAGTTTATTTTTAACAGTTTTCGTTGATTGTTTTTGCTCGTATGCCCCTTGTGCCTCTCCCAGAAAAATATCCAGAATCCGCCATTTTTGTTCGCCGATCGGTGGTGGGTCTGTGACCTCATATACAGCCTATACCGGTCGATTAATGGACAGACGTCCCCTGATAAGAGCTTTATTGGCTTCCATCATATGGGTGTAATGCCCATAATCCCCATGCCGGGCATAAGGGTTTGGGGTCGCAGTTCAGTGATAGATTTGTTCTGCGGGAGGCACTGCTGCCAGACCTCGGGTGGATATCCTCACGACATCCGGGGAGCGTTGAGGTGGTGCAAATTCTAAGCCCCACGTTATGTTTAGACTTTAGACCTACACTTTTCCAAAATTTTAGCCCGATCCGTTCAGTTGCTTGATTGTTTTTTTTTCGAGAGAACTATAATTTATAAATAATGCTGTTGACCGCAGTTGGCCATGACAGCTTTACCGGACTTTGACATTATGATATTCTGCTTTCTGCCCGCGGCTTCGCACGCGTTATCTTTACATAGTATAAAACATAGTCGCTCCCGCTTAGGGTTGCCACCCGTACTATATAATAAAGTATTGTACTGTATTTCGGGCTTACCTACTTTATTTAGTACAGTGAACATTAAAATAAAAGCTTGAAAAGCCAAATAAAGTATTTTATTATTGTGTTCATAAAGTATTTTGAAGTTTTTGAGTGTGTTGCTGATCTTTAGCCCCTTTTGAGATATTTCTCTATCTCTGCAGACATTTTGCGGATCATAATGCGATACGACCAAAACGCCTATGGGTACGGCTTATGAGCCGTATGTATGCATATAAGTTTGTTCCTGAGAGAAAGAGACATTGAAGAAGTCTATAGTGTGTATTACAGCCATCTATAGTGTGTAATACCTATTCAGGCCTTATTGTGGTTCGTTGGCCGTTACCACGAGATGTTTTTATTTTGCGGTTTGTCATATGTTTTTCCTTCTACAAGGAATACAACTACCGGAATCGTAATTTCTTTTGTTAACTGCGACCAAAAAAGTCTCCGTAATGGTCACAGCTTCTCCGCAAGGTGTTGCCTTAGCGTGCTTGCTATTTTGCTTGCTACAAATAAATAAATAATGCTGGACAATTCACACAGCATTATCTAGCCCCAAGGTAAGCAAAGCTTGTGTTATGGGTACTAGATAACTGATATACATAATAATATACGAGTACCTACATAGATAGATATTTTTTATTATGCATAGAAAATGAGCAGAACACCCTGAACAAATATCTGCAGATCGTACAAATATTTGTCCCGAGGCGGGAATCGAACTCGTAACCTCCTGCGTCGCAGGCGGACCTTCGCCCACCGCGCCACAGAGGTCGTCATAAAGCCTGAAAATTGTGCGTTGGTTACTCCTCGTCAAAACTCCCGTCCTAATTTTTTTTTAATTTTGGACATTAGCCACTACAAACTCGGATTTTTTTTTCAGCTCTTTTAACTTGTCGTTATTACTCATTGTTATGCTTTTCTTTTCATTTTGTTTCCCCTAGTCTGAAAATTTTTCGCGGCTCGCTCCGCTCGCCGTAATATCTTTTAGGTTTGTTTGCTCGCCGTTTTGGCCAACTGCCGCTCTAAAGTCTAAAAAACATCAAAATAAATTAGTACTTAAGTACTCTATTTTTACACGGTGTACTTTTTTTAAACGCCCGTACCAGGTAAATATACTCCATTTGCCCGAAAAAAAGGTGGTAATCCTACTCCCGCGCTGTCTGTCTGTCTGTCCTTATGTATGCTTAGATGTTTAAAACCACGCAACGGACTTAGATACGGGTTTTTAATAGATACAGTGATTCAAGAGGAAGGTTTATATGTATAATACATGCATAATATAGTAGAGAAACACTGACAGTTTTAGAGGTTTCCAATGTTTCGTATATGAACACATTTTTTTGCGCGTACCTACATTGCAAACGCTGGCTGAACCCTACGAGATAGATCAAAATAATGTACTACAGTATTGTACAACTAAAATGGTCTACAAAAAAGTCCGCTATGGTAGGTATATGTCTATCTCTTAGGGATAACCCACAATAACCATTTTTTATCCTTTTCTTTACCGTAACGACTTATTTATGAGGCGATTTTAAGCAGTACAGCATTAATCCTTATCCAATTAAGTACCTTAAAAATAAATTTATTCACAAAGAAAAATATACTAGTATTTACAATTGAAACAATTGAGCTAACTGCCGACTGTTGCAAACAGTCTACAGATAGCTCAACTGATCCATATCAACACCAGTCGGAAGCGTCCCCAAGACGCTGGCTGCATTGCCACGCTGTATGGCTGTATGTAGTACCTTAAATACATTTTGCATTTAATATAGATTAATATTGCTCTTTACAGCATGTGACTTGAATGAATATTTTCGAAGATATTACAGACTAGTTTATGCCCGCGGCTTCGCACGAATTTTTTTTATGGAAACGTTTAAAGGTGATTTCTATCCCACGGGAACTGATTTATGGGATAAAAAGTAGCCTAGGGATAAAAAGATTCCAGGATTAGAATTAATTGTATGCTAAATTTCAGCCCGATCCGTTCAGTAGTTTTGGCGTGAAGAGGTAACAAACATCCATCCATCCATCTATCCATCCATCCATCCAAACTTTCGCATTTATAATGATAGTGTGGTTTAAAATGCAGGGGCCGGAGGCCGGAGGGCTGATTCCGTAGTATTATGTAGTATAAGTATTGCACCCGTTAGTTAGTAGTTTTGAATAAACAGAGCTTATATGTTAATTCAGGTCCAGATCTTTATGTGTGCAAAATTTCAGCCTGATCCATTCAGCAGTTTTGGTTATCTTCGGTTAAATATATATCTCCGCAAAAACTTTCATCTATTAGATCTATATTAGGATAGGATAGTAAAATAGCCTTTATTCACAAAGAAAATTATACAAGTATTTACAATTGAAACAATTGAGCTAACTGCCGACTGTTCCAAACAGTCTACAGGTAGCTCAACTTATCTATATCAATACCAGTCGGAAGCGTCCCCAAGACGCTTGCCACGCTGTATGGCAATGCTGATGCGCTGTGCCAGATACTCACCAGCTCTCGGGTCGGATAGGTTAGGATTCTCTGATTATACTTTCTATGTGAAGAAGTAACAAACATCCATCCATCCAAGCATTCGCTTTCACTGTATTGATATAGATCAGTTGAGCTACCCGTACATTGTTTGCAACAGTCTGCAGTTAGGTAGCAGAATTATTTCAATTGTAAATACGAGTTCTAATTTATTTCTACTATTTGATTGCAATTTTCTTTGTGAATAAATATTTGTTCGCTTTCATAATAATGGTGTTTTGTAAACATAAAATTAAGAACTAATGGTTACCTTAAGGTTTATTAAAGGTAGGTAACCGACCTACCTTTGTAATATGTAAATTAATTACTACTCATTTAAATTAATTGCGACCATTTTTAAAAATATACTGGAAGATGTTTGTTCACTTTATTTCTACACTAACTTCCGCCCGAGGTTTTCCGTGTTTTTTTCCGGGATAAAAAGTAGCTTATGTCCTACCTTGTGATACGAACGGTCTTGCCAAATTTCATTAAAATCCATTATGTCATTGAAAAGGTAACATACAGTCGTAGATACTTTCAAATTGTAAATACTAGCTAATATATTTATGAAAACTTATTGTACACTCATAAAAATATACATCGGTTCCCTAAAAATAGCGATAAACATAATTTTAATACCAGAAATAAACACAAACTCGCTGTGCTCACTACTAGGCTACACAAAATAAATTTATCTTTTAAAGGGCAATGTATACGCTTCTACAACAAAACTCCTAGTGAGTTGCAAAAATTATCAGTAAATAAATTCAAACAAATTCAAAACCTTGCTGTGCAAAAAGGCTTACTATAAAATATCAGATAGTCTAGCTAGAGGATAAAAAAGCTTGGGACGGGTTTTGCTCCAACTCAAAAAATAACAAATAAATAACGGACTAAAGGTTTCTTCGTCGCTTCTTTACTTTAGTCTACATACCGAAGCGACAGAAATCAAAAATATCACTTTATTTCCGTGTCGGTGTTTAGTTTTATAATTTGACCTTTTCTAAGTGTTTGATTTTTGATTTTGTTTCCTTTTCACGCCTTATCGGCTGAACGGATTTTAATGAAATTTGGCAGGAAAGTAAATGATATACCGAAAACGGACATAGACTACGTGAAAACCGCGTGCGAAGCCGCGGGCCGCAGCTAGTCTATACTAATATTATAAAGAGGAAAGATTTGATTGTTTGTATTGAATAGGCTCCGAAACTTTTTACCCCGGGAAAATGCTTCATTCCTACGGGAAAACGGGTAATAGGACAACGGGTAATAGGACAACGGGTAGTAAGAATGCAGCTAGTCACACTAATCACACTAATATTATAATGCGAAAGTTTGGATGGATGTATAGATGGATGGATGTTTGTTACCTCTTCACGCCAAAACTACTGAACGGATCGGGATGAAATTTTGCATACGGATAATTCTAACCCTGGAACCAAACATAGGTGACTTTTTATCCCATAAATCAGTTCCCATGGAATAGAAATAACCTCAATACGTTTCCATAGAAACAAGGCGTGCGAAGCCGCGGGCAGAAGCTAGTTAATAATGTTAAAGTGTGAAATTTGTTCAAAAATCGAATACGTATCTTATATATATATATCTCTCTCTCTCTCCCTCTCATTCTCTCTCTTCGTAATAACAAGCTATTAAACTATTTTTTTAATTGGGATTTATGATTCGGACCCCTTTGGTATTTGCCTTTACGTGATGTAAACCCTAAACCGGGTTATTGGTAAAAAAATAAGTCGTTATGCGGCGAAACTTGTGTGAGCTATAGACTTACAAATAAATGAAATTGTTTAGACATATTACGTAACTAATACCTAAGCTTATTTTTACAATTTACAAACCAGTTTTACAAGTTCAATTTGACAGACCTGGACAAAAAATAATAACTACCTATTAACTACAATAGTTTTGGATTTAATCTCACAAAAACTAGACAGACACTTCTAATAACTTTATTGCTTGTTTTATTTTGTAATCGACTACGAAAAAAGGATGTGGTTTTTGTTCGGATGCCTGGCAGAGACACCGGCTGCCTTTTTACATATAATTGAAATCCTTTTTAGTACAAACTAAAAAGGATGAATGTTTATGTGTGACTTTGAATTAAAGGACCAAGAATTTCTCGACTTTAGATCCTGAAAATACAATTATATACCTAGGTACCTAATTCTATAATTGCCGTCGTGAACGAAGTGAACGAAAGTCTTCGTTTCGAGTCTGGCCAAAATAGCGTTTTGTCATTATGTCCGTACTCTTCTACAGGTTGTATTTTACAACCGATCGGTACGCAAAATGCAGTAATATGCAAGAGAGTATTTACAGTATAGCGCCACCTATTAAAACATCTTTGTAACACTTCGAGAGTATTTAACCCCACAGAAGTTCTCATTAGAAAAAACATGGTAACTACCGAACCTACCTAAAAAATATCCCATTTAAAATTACTTTAGTACTTAATAAGTAAATTATTTGTTGAAAAAAGTTAGTGTTCGCGAGGTCTACTGTTCGTAGAACTACTAGTTAGTTTATGATTTAAGTAATTTGCTGTAGTCGTACCATTACTTAATAGTTTTTTTTCTTTTCTTAATGTTAAAGTTTATAACGTTATTTTACAATCCTTTGTAAGCCGTTTTAAAATTTGCACCACCCCAACTCTTACCCGCGGGTGTCGTACAAGTCGACTAGGGAATATCCACCAGGGGTAGGCAGCAGAGATCGACCACCAAACTACGTTATTCAACCCGCATGCATGGGGAGGCCTATGTCTAGCAGTGGACTGTTAAAGGTTGTTGGTGTGATAATGCAAGAATTTCTAGAGCAATAATATCTACTAAATAGTATTAAGCAGAAAACAAGTTTACAAATTTATTTATTTATTTTATGTGATACCTAATGTTTACTTTTTGCTGTGTAATTTACCTACTAAGTATAAGATGTTTGTCAATTTTTTTTTAAGATTTTGTAGTTGGTTTAGAAAGCCAAACTTAATCCTTATATTTAGCGTTATTACTTAGTACCTAGTACATAACTTGCTGTGCCCTAGCCGGGTCCATATTTGAGACTGATTAACTTTATTAACTTAAGTACAAATGGTCGCAATAAAATATTTTGAATTTGAATTTGAATTAATGAATCCCTTTACGAACCTATTTAGGTTACAAGACCTTGAATTAATATTTTAATAACACTTTTATTACCAAACAGAATTAATTTACTACCTTTTGTCCTGTTCTGCCCAAAATTAAATTACTTTTATTGTTTTCATTGTTGATTCTTTGTTTCAAACCGACTTAAATAATTGGATTCTTTTGAGAATACTAAAAATCGTTTTCAAATCCCTTATTTTTATACTGTCTTTAGTTCTGCGGGGCAAAAGCACAATGTTTTTAAGACAAGCTTAAAATCATTACTTTTACGCAAATGTTCTTACACAGTAAATGAATTCCCTAACGACAAAATCAAAACCTGACAAGGTTTTGTCGTTAAGGAATTCATTTACTAGTAGGAATATAATATTATTACGCCAATTACACTTTACAATTACATTATTAATGTAAAATTTAAAATTACATAATGTTTAAAATACATTTTAATGTTTAAAAATACATTTTAGTGTTAATGTTTAAAATACATTTTTAATATTTATGAAATAATAATGATAAACTTACTTATAGGTTATATGAGGATAAGATTTATATGAGGACTATGAGGCTAGCAAATTTATATGAGGACTAAATGAATAATGAAAACCATTTATTTTTATACCTAAAAAACTCTAACAGGGATTAATAATGTAGATTAATAATGTAGATGTAATGGACAATAATGCAATAAATAAATAAATACGAATTCCACGGCAATAAAAATTCTGTTAGACCACCTCGGGAACATTTTCAATCGAATTTTCAAAATAGGTCCTTAATTGACGTAGAAATTGACCAATTTCCATAAAAAACATACACAATTATAGCCGAGCATCGAACCTTCTCCCTTTTTCAAAATCGGTTAAAAACAGGTAGTTCGGCTGTATTGTTCCTAGTTTTTTCAAAACAATCAAATTATAAGTTGTTAAAGTTATCTAAAATACCGACAACACCACTTTTTAAAACGGGTCAGACACATTCGATTGCACTTTTCACTAAGTCTAGTTAACAAACTTATCGTTATTTTTAATAACTCGTTATTAACGTTATTTTTAATAGTTACCTGAGTTACGTTCACTCGGCACTACGATCCAAAAGCTACTGAGCGTCTTTATGAACCAAGTTTGACAAGTGTTAGACGATTCGTTCGGAGGCAACAACATTTATTTAACATTTTATAAAACTTGTTTCTGCTCGTACCTTTGCGAGCGCTCCTTCCCGGATAATAAAATACCGAATCTGTAACGTTGCTCTACCTACACGTACGCCAATCTGGTGTACACCAAATATACCAGGTTCGTTTGGTTTTGGACATTATTTTGTACAGGATTTTATATAAAATTTTATGAATGTATGCTGATGGCAAAAGAAATAATAAATATAAATAAATAAATAATGCTGGACAATTCACACAGCATTATCTAGCCCCAAGCTAAGCAGAGCTTGTGTTATGGGTACTAGATAACTGATATACTTAATACAATGCACTACATAGATAGATATTTTTTATTATACATAGAAAACATCCAGAACGCCCTGGACAAATGTCTGCAGTTCGTACAAACATTTGTCCCGAGGCGGGAATCGAACCCGCAACCTTCTGCGTCGCAGGCAGACCTTCGCCCGCTGCGCCACAGAGGTCGTCAATGTCAGTGATTTACCAATAACCCTCTATATGGTTTGCGTCACATAAAGCCAAATACCAAGAGAGGTCGGAATCTTAAATCCCAATAAAAAAATAGTTAAATAGCTTGTTATTACGAAGAGAGGGAGAGAGAGCGAGGGAGAGAGAGAGAGGGAGAGAGAGAGAGAGAGAGAGAGAGATATGATTAGATACATAGTCGATTTTGAACAAAATTCACATCACACTTCACATCACACTTTAATATTATTAACTAGCTTCTGCCCGCGGCTTCGCACGCGTTTTTTCTATGGAAACATTTTGAGGTTATTTCTATCCCATGGGAACTGATTTATGGGATAAAAAGTAGCCTATGTTTTATTCCAGGCCTAAAATTACCTGTATGCAAAATTTCAGCTCGATCCATTCAGTAGTTTTGGCGTGAAGAGGTAACAAACATCCATCCATCTATCCATCTATACATCCATCAAAACTTTCGCATTTTTAATATTAGTGTGATGTGATGTGAAGTGTGATGTTCTGATCGCGTAAGATTAAAAAAAATACGCATTTTGCTGACATTGTAGTCGAGACCCTAGGTCCGTGGGGTGGAGAGGGGTGAATCAAACTGCGTATATGTGCAGAGTGATCGACGCAAAATTATTGATTTTGTCCGATGGCAGGTAAATCCTCGCTCATCTATACTAATATTATAAAGAGGAAAGATTTGATTGTTTGCATTGAATAGGCTCCGAAACTACTGGACCGATTTGAAAAATTTTTTCACCGTTAGGAAGCTTACTTTTCAAGGAGTGACATAGGCTATATTTTATCCCGGAATTCCCACGGGAACGGGAATTACGCGGGTGAAACCGCGAGGCGATCGTCTAGTAAGGTAATAAATATAAACTTTGTGAAAAGCGTAGCGAGAGACTCAAAACTGTAAACCGACTGCTCGCTACTTTAATTTTATTAATTTTTATTGAAAACATCAGCCGCATCCAGCATCTGCCTGCAGTCTTGGTCGTCATCCCACCTGGCTGGAAGGCGTCCTACACTACGTTTGCCCATCGCGGTCTCCACTCAAGAACACGTTTACCCCATCGGTTGTCAGTTCTTCGCAAGATATGGCCGGCCCACTGCCACTTCAGCTTGCTAATTCCTTGAGCTATGTCGATAATTTTGGTTCTCTGTCGGATGTAGACGACCTCTGTGGCGCAGCGGGCGAAGGTCTGCCTGCGACGCTGGAGGTTGCGGGTTCGATTCCCGCCTCGGGACAAATGTTTGTACGATCTGCAGACATTTGTCAAGGGCGTTCTGGATGTTTTCTATGTATAAAAAAATCTATCTATGTAGTGTATTGTATTAAGTATATAGAGCTGGTCACAGCACAGCGTATCAGCATTGCCATACAGCGTGGCAATGCAGCCAGCGTCTTGGGGACGCTTCCGACTGGTGTTGATATGGATCAGTTGAGCTATCTGTAGACTGTTTGCAACAATCAGCAGTTAGCTCAATTGTTTCAATTGTAAATACTAGTATAATTTTTTTTTGCATAAATATATCTATCTGTGTAGTGTATTGTATTAAGTATATCAGTTATCTAGTACCCATAACACAAGCTCTGCTTAGCTTGGGGCTAGATAATGCTGTGTGAATTGTCCAGCATTATTATTATTTCTATTAAATATTATGGTTATGAGAATCAAATTAGATCAATCAATTAGATAACATGACTGAAAAATTATATGAATTGTGTGTAACCTAAGAATTTAGACAACCAAATAAAATAAAAATTGACCTTGACAGGACTTAAATCCGCATCCATCTCTCAGTACGGGAATGTGCACGAGGTCAGTTAGTCATTAAATCACACTAATATTATAAATGCGAAAGTTTGGATGAATGGATGGATGGATGTTTGTTACCTCTTCACGCCAAAACTACTGAACGGATCAGGCTGAAACTTTGCATACAGGTAAATCTAACCCTGGAATTAAACATAGGCGACTTTTTATCCAATAAATCAGTTCCTATGGGATAGAAATAACCTCAAAACGTTTCCATAGAAACAACGCGTGCGAAGCCGCGGGCAGAAGCTAGTTAATAATAAGTAACTAAATAAATAAATAATGCTGGACAAGTCACACAGCATTATCTAGCCCCAAGCTAAGCAGAGCTTGTGTTATGGGTACTAGATAACTGACTTAATACAATACACTACATAGATAGTCATTTTTTATCATACATAGAAAACATCCAGAACGCCCTGGACAAATGTCTGCAGATCGTACAAACATTTATCCCGAGGCGGGAATCGAACCCGGAACCTCCTGCGTCGCAGGCAGACCTTCGCCCGCTGCGCCACAGAGGTCGTCGAAGTCATTTGATTCCTGAGTGTGGCTTACGCATTATAATAACAAAAACCATAAGAATTTAAGTATCGAAAACACTTAATATTATTATAGACATGAATTTTTGGAATGAACCTGAGACAAAGAAATCCGGTTACCAGGATGCTTTTTTAATGAATAAGGAATAAGGAAAAGTTAATAATTCGAGCAATGACCTGTCTTATTAACGGTCGCTTATTTATCGCGTTTATTTACCTATTTAACTACCTCAACTCCAGTTTGTTGAACTTTGTTACTCATCATTGATTATGTAAGCTATAAACTTGTAATGTGACGTCACCCAGAGGTTCAGACTGAAAACCAGCGTTGTTTCCGTCCTCGGGCGGTAGCGACATTAAGCTGAGGCTGGACCTGTTTAGCCACGCACTAGGGAAAGACCAATTTCATTCATCGACTCTACACGTAGATAGGATCTTTTTTTAAATCTTTTATAATGTTTGTTTGTTTGTTTTATAGTCTCTATTGTTGTGTTTATTATTACTTTTTCTGTTTTTTTTTGTTTTTACTTTCCCTCGGTGTTTTGTGTGCTAAATAAATCTATATTCTATTCTATTCTATTCTATTTATCCCGACGTTTCGAGAGGATTACACGATTTCGCAAACAGTCGTCAAATGCTTGTTTGTCCACACTGTTGTGGTCACGGAATGACTGACAGTGTGTAAAAGTGGTGAAACGTCGGGAAAAGTAGGTAAAATGTGATTATCTGACTGTATAAAATCTCTTGATCTCTTTGTGGTGAGAAACGGAACCGAAACCACCAAAATATATTTTTTTTAGTGTAGCGGTGTTTCACTCCATATTTTTTTGATGTGGGTTGAAACGCTGACATTTTTCGGTATGAATCGGCAAAAATGAATTTTTGGTGAGAACTTGTGGTGGGAAACAGCGTTACATCGTTATTTCAAACCAAATTTTCATCCCAAAAGCGAAAAGTAATAATAATGTTTTACACAAATTTTACTGTGTTAGTTCATCCCACCCACCCACCTCACCACGTATCACTATGCGGTTAATTTTTTTTGCTACAAAACATCACGTGGTGGGTGGACCCCCTAGGAATTTTCACATCGTTGAAAATCGCTGGGTGAAGACATGATCTTCTTTATCATCTTATAAATCATTTTGTATACAATAGTTAAACGAATCATCAAAATCGAACCACAATTAATGCAGTAATTGATAATCCATCATCAAAAAATAATATATCCTATTAAAGTCGGTATAAAATGAATTAAATGTTGCTTTGGAACACATTATAAATAACAAAACTGCTCGCGCCTACGTACACTTTTTATTATGAAAATAATTTGATGTTTTCTACATAAACTAAAACTAACTTCGAATTCCTGTCAAAATACTCTGTGTTGTATTCTACAGTTATTATTATTATTATTATTATTTTCAGTCCAGTCCATCCCAAAGTTGCCTGGAAGAGATCGCTCATAGCGATAAAGCCGCCTTTGTACTTCGTCTACTCTTAGCAATTATTTCTGTATTGTTATCTGTCTTTGTGTAGTACAATAAAGTATTATCTATCTATCTCTGTTTTTTTGATATTAGGTTGAAAAATATTTAGAAGGTAACAATACCGTTCAAAATAAATCAATTAGTTTGCGCGGAACTGTTGCCAAATATTTTATCATCCTAACATTTTGCAATGGATTTCCGCTAAGTATGTATTAATTAAAAAAAAATAACTTACACTATTTTTTACAGGGGCACATAATGCAATAGTGTAAAAAATATATTAAAACAATCATAGTATGAACAGTATTTGTCAGACGTAGATTACATAAACATGAACTAAAAAGTAAAATTACACAATAATAAATAAATAATGCTGGACAATCCACGCAGAATCATCTAGCCCCAGCTAAGCAGAGCTTGTGTTATGTATGGGTTACTAGATGACTGATATACATAATATATATTATATAATACATGACATAGCTAGATAATTTTTATTATACACTAGACGATCGCCTCGCGGTTTCACCCGCGTAGTTGCCGTTCCCGTGGGAATTCCGGGATAAAATATAGCCTATGTCACTCCCTGAAAAGTAAGCTTCCTAACGGTGAAAGAATTTTTCAAATCGGTCCAGTAGTTTCGGAGCCTATTCAATTCATACAAACAAACAAACAAACAAAAAATCAAACCTTTCCTCTTTATAATATTTATTATACATAGAAACGACCAGAACACCCGGAAAAAATATTTGTAGATCGTACAAACATTTATCCCGAGGCGGGAATCGAACCCGCAACCTCCTGCGTCGCAGGCGGACCTTCGCCCGCCGAGCCACATCGTCGTCGTCTCATCGGTCGTAAAATATAAAGTAACACTTGAATCTATTATTAAACTAATTTTTTAAGGTTTTGCTGTAATAATAGTAATCCCTCGGGTTGAAAATTTATAATGTGAACACCCCCGGATCATTTTCTATAGTATCCCTTATCCATATCTACGACTAGACGATCGCCTCGCGGTTTCACCCGCATAGCTCCCGTTCCCGAGGGAATTCCGAGATAAAATATAGCCTATGTCACTCCCTGAAAAGTAAGCTGCCTAACGGTGAAAGAATTTTTCAAATCGGTCTAGTAGTTTCGGAGTCTATTCAATACAAACAAACAATCAAATCTTTCCTCTATATATTACTAGCTGCGCCCCGCGGCTTCGCCCCCGTGGAAATTTATGTTTCCAACTTTCTTAATTTTTTCTTTCATAAGAACCTTCTCCTGACAAACAAACACAACAAAGAAAGAATTAGCGAAATCGGTCCAGGCGTTGTTGAGTTATGCGCTTACCAACACATTTTGCGATTCATTTTTATATTATAGATTAGTATAGACTACCAATTATACCCTACCAAGCATCAATGTGGAAACTTTAAAAATAAAGAATCATTTTGAACAACTGGTCCACTTGCTGCTAGAGCCTATTAAAATTCTTAGCCTGTATTTTAATAGGCAAAACATCTATTCGCTATGAATTTTGTAATCAATAGTGAAAAAATCCGCAATAATAAAACAGTACTTAAGTATGCCAAGGAGACGCTGGCGAGACGATTAGATTAGTTTGGGGGAGAACTTTGCCCAGCTGTGGGACAAAATAGGTTAGATAAAAAATTTATGCAGTTTTTGTTTTCTCAAAAATTGAGAACATTAGGGGTCTACTCCTTTCACTACGTTTGACTAGCTCGATCTCATGGTTTCAGATTTAGCCATCCACTTCCATCTCAAAAACTACTTATACTGGTGTTGAATATGTCTACCTCACTGTTTCTATGTACTAAAGAATTAAACAAGCAAGAAGCCCTTTAAATAAATGCATACTGCCTGTCATAAGGTGTACGGATTTCTCAGTGCAACCGTGCATGAGCACAGTCCTATCCGCTCAAGGAGCTCCGGGCAATCAACAGTGCCGTTTGCTATGTTAATTATGTAAGTCGAATCAGCTATTTCTCTGCCCTTGTGAAGGGGAAGAAAGTAAAATTTGCGGCTAGTGTCATAATCTGGTAAATAAATACAAGCTCGATAGCTGCAAGTCTCGTAGAAATCTCGTAATGGTAGTAAGTAAGTAAGTACAACTTATAAGTTGTAATGGAGTTTGGAGTTATATTTGCTCAACACGTACCTAGGTAGTACTCAGGCGTTTAACTGACTTTAGTTTTAGTTCTCAAATATTTAATAGAATAAAATAGTATTCCTTTTATTGTATTATTTGATACTGCAAGCACAGCATAAATCTTTCCGTTTTCTACTTTTTGAACAGATCCTAAAATAAGAAAATTCGTGAAGTGTCGTGGGACACCCGACTGAAGCGAATCTTATTACACGTACCGTCCAGTCCACAGAAATCTTAATAACAAGGCACTAGAAATGCTGAGTACCATCCGATCTATCGGGAATGCGTGTCGCCGGCTCGCCCCCTCTACTACCTTACCACTACATACACAGACAATAACTACGGAATTACGGCTACGCCCATCCAAAAATGCAGTGCAAACCAAATTAAGCCTTATGCGTAGTTGCATACGTTCGCTTACTCACACATTAGTGAGAAGTTTGCATTTGTTGTCGTTATGACGTCATTTTAATGTAATCTACACTAGTGCTGGGCACGAAATATCAGGTCACGTACCTATCGTACTGTTATTCTATGACTAGGGCATTGTACTAATAAAATAAAAATATAGTTTGTACTTCAATATTCATTTATTATTAACTAGCGACCCGCCCCGGCTTCGCACGGGTGCAATGCTTATACTAAATATACCTACTGCAGAATTGGTACTCCGGCCGATACCGCAATCGCTGTGTCCCTGTCATTTTAAATCTGTAATATCTTCGAAAATATTCATTCAAGTTACATGCTGTAAAGGGCAATATTAATCTATATTAAATGCACAATGTATCTAAGTTACTTAATTGGATAAGGATTAATGCTGTACTGCTTAAATACCCATATCATACTGCTGTACTGCTTAGATACCCATATCAGATTTTTTGATGGGAAAGGGGGTTCAGGGGGGAGGGGGGCGAGGGGGGTCACAGCACGGCTCGCTACGCTCGCCGTGCTGTTCCCCCGTTGTCGTTGTCTCCACCCTAAAAAGTGGTCGAAATATAGGCTAAAAATGGCCAAATTTCGGTTTTTTAATAAAAAAGGGGGTCGAGACGGGCTGAGGGGTCAATTTTTTTTTCGCATTCAAAATTATTTGCCTTGCCCTACATGACTGTGAAAAAAATTCTTGTATCGTACTTCGTTTGGTAGATATCAAAAGGGGGGTGGAAATTGGGGCGGGAGGGGGGGTGAATTTTTATTTTTTTTCAATTTGAGAAGAAACCCTCTATACGATCCCGCAATCAAAACTCACGTCGGCATCCGGTAGCACTCTCAAAAAGGGGGGTCTTGGGAGGAACGGGGGTAAAATTTTTTTTGGAATCGAAATCATATGACCCCCTCTATACAACCCCCTAAAAATTTTTCATCAGTGTGACTCTGCTTGTCGCCCCCCTGGGGGGCGGTGGTTCCGGGGGGCAAATCTCAAAAAGTCGGAATTTTTCCTAGGTCCCCCGGACACCCCCTACATGATTCTGCAAAAAAAAACATACCTCCCCCTCCACCATCAAGGAGAACAATTATGTCAGTCAGTCAGTCAGTGGTAATCGAGCTTTATAGATAGTTAGTTATTATGATAATAAATCATAAATAAACAATTTTAATATAACATCGTATTCCTAAAATACTATGTTAAATTATGCAAAGTTGTTTTACAAATCACAACCAAGGTAATATTAAGGATAATATTACCGTGTCACAACACTAGCTCGCGACCGAGTTCTGCGGCCGTACCACGATAGGAAATCGAGCGCGCAACGTTATCGTTCACTGTGCAGTACATTGCTTTTTGTAATGAGGTACCTGCCCGATGTTGACAAAAATAAGAGGCAATGTATAGTTAAACGTGATAATAAGAACGGTCGACTGTGACGTTCGTATTACTTTTAAAGATTCTATAATTTTAAGGAAAAACGGCATTATTTAGAAAAAACAATACTTACCGATGAAAAGTTATTCCATTATTAATATAATTACAACTTGTGGAAGAATTTCCGCAATGGGAAATGCTGCAACACACCATTTTTACACACGCACGTTTCGAGAGCAACTGAACAGCAACGAACGCACTGGTGGCGTGAGAGTCACCTGAGCGGCGACAAGGTCACGCGCGCTTACGATTTCTAGTGCCTTGTTATTCAGATTTCTGTGGTCCAGTCCTACTAAACTTACATAAGTTACAAGGTACCTACTAGGAAATATTTTTTTAAATAAAACATGAGTCACCGTCAAAGATGCAGGATTATGTAGTAGGTATGAATTCAGATAGTTGGTAGGTACCAACTATCTGAATTCACGCAAAGTGTATGTGTACTACATTGTGAAATACCTATGTAAAATAAAACCAGGTACTTACTTATGCATACAATTTTCTACCAGCTACTTAGGTAGTACCTATTATTTCACGACTGTAATACTAATACCTACCTACCTACTTATGTAGCCATCTTGGGGTTTATTGAAATTGAAAATGAACCCTAAAAATTTACAAAGATAAATACCTGCAGAGGTAGGAGGTATAGGTTACCCGGATAGGGTTGTCACTTTATTTAGGCACTAGATAATCAAACTTTTTGTATGGGAAACTGAAAATTGGAATTTTTAATTATCTCCCCCCAACAACTGATCACCATTGGGGTCTGAAACCCCCCCTTCGGCATAGTACACATATTATGATAAACGTTGTAGAATACCGGATCATACAGATTGCCGGTAACATAATTACAAACAAACCTGTTGAAACATACTTACTGTTTTATCAACCCCCGACGCAAAAAGAGAGGGGTGTTATAAGTTTAACGTGTTTGTCTGTGTGTTTTTGCCTGAAAAACAGGTTTTTACCTAGTTCAGGCACACGCATTATTTAATATCATTAGAATTTAAGATGAAACTCTTTGTTATCCTTCTAGTCCTAAGTTATTTTTGAATTAATTATTTTTATTTATTTTTATCTGTGCTATCTGTGGTATTGTAGCTCCCAAACGGATGTACCGATTTTCGTTTAGTTTTTTTTGTTTCATACTATGAAGCTAAGTGATGGGTTATTAAAATTATACACGGAAAAAACCAACTGTACTTTGGATCATAATATCTAAGTACCAGTTTTAAAGACCTACACTTAGCAACACTTCTCAGCTCTCGAAAGCTCTTCTAAAACTGTTTACTTTCACTTTCACTCAACAGGTAATGCTACCATTTTGAAAAGGCCTTTGATTTTCTTACATTTGTAGCGTTGTAGTGCTCTTATAATTCTGATGGATTATAGGTACTTTTACTTGACTCACTTGTAATTTTGTCAAGTTTTTAAAGACTTGTTTTTTCATAGCAAATGCTTCTGAAGAAGGATCTTCTTAGTTTTGTTATGGTTTGCTAAGTATGTTACCTGTCAGTGTTAGACCGTTTATCCAATGGAGTAAACGTATTTTAGTTTCTGGTATCTATTTTCGTGATTACTTGTTATTTTCGTCGTAACTAAAGAACAATAAAAAATATGGACAAGAAGTCAGTAATTGAAGTGTAAGTAATTTTTTATTAGACTTAAGTAAAGTAGGTTTTTATATAAATTAAGAATTCAATGTTTTTTATTACAAAGAGGCAAGAAAATTAAGATTGCGAAATTCATAAGTTGGGGAACAGGGACGATGTTGGGGAAATAAAAAATAAAACGTCAGGTGCGAGTCGGACTCGCGCACTAAGGGTTCCGTTTAATTGTAAGACCTTGTTTCTTGCCAAATATTAATCTAGGTCAACGTGAACTAGGTACCCTGTATATTTTGGTCGAGAGAGAGAGGATCAAAACTTATTATTTTTTTTGTTAATAATCTACAAATTTACGGTTTTCAGATTTTTATCGTTAATTGTGCTATATGACCTTGCTTTTTGCCAAATTTTATGATTCTAAGTCAACGGAAAGTACCCCATAGGTTTTGGTCCATGGCGAGCATTAAAAGTAATTTTTTTAGTGAATAAATTACAAATTTATGTTTTTCGGATTTTTCCCTTTACTTTTGCTATAAGAGCTTGCTGCTTACCAAATTTCGTGATTCTAGATCTACGGGAAGTACCCTTTAGATTTTGTGTGCATGTGATTCCCTTGGAAATTTCAAAATATTCGGACTTAAACGGCTGTAACTTTTGAGTGCGTTGACTTAGAAGTTTTACTTATATCACGGCTTCAAGAGGTTACGGACTTGAGTATTTGACGTTAATTTCAACTCGACACGTCCACGCGTTTCTGAGAAAAGAGGGTTGACAGATGGACAGACAGACAGACGGACAACAAAGTGATTCTATAAGGGTTCCTTTTTTTCCTTTTGAAGTACGGAACCCTAAAAAGTACACACCTTGGCCGATTAAAAAAAATACTTTCACTGATGTATGAATAAATTATATTTTATCTCAGTGCGAGCAAAGCCGTCAAAAGAAGCTTGATTCAGCAAGTAGTTAGGTTTGTAATTTCAAGTTTCAATTTAATCTGACCTGATTAAAAAATCCCTGAACTAGAAATTATTCTTGGATAGCTAAATTTTTGTGCTATCCAGGCTTTATCGATTTACCATGTAAAAACTATAAGCGTCACCCAAGAGCTGGTGAGTATCAGGCACAGCGCATCAGAATTGCCATAAAACGGGCCATTGCGCTTCCGACTGGTATGGCTATGAATCTGTTGAGCTACCCGTAGATTGTTTGCAACACTCTGCAGTTAGCTCAACTGTTTCAATTATAAATATTCGTTCTAATTTGTTTCTATTATTTGATTGTAATTTTCTTTATTATCAAAATTATTTGCAAACCTATCCGATTCAACCTATCTACGTTTCCCATACTGGCACTAAGTACTGACAAAATTCCTTCTTGTGGTGAGCTAGTAATAACTTTAATAAGTAAGCAATTTGACCTGGATTTGTTCTGCACAAGTGTCAGCTCGGCCAGGCGGCGGCTCAACGGAGAGTTTTTTGGTGCTATTGATGATGATATTGATGATAAATCATTTATCATCAAAGGCTAGGATTCGATACAGACAGAAACAGAACAAAACTTACAAGAGTTATATTAAAACTTTTTAAACTTTCGCGATTTGTTAACATAGTTAAGTTAATGATTAAATCGGGTATTTATCGCGTACCTTTTGTACAGAGTACATCCAGTCGCCCCGTGACCACGATCGCTGTAACGCGGTAAAAACGTAGGGGAAATAAAACAAAAGGTAAGTACGCGATAAATACCCGATATAATCATTAACTAAGAGTTATATTCTTTTGTAAAATTTGTTCTGTTTGTATCAATTTTTTGTATTTTCGAAAGGACTATTATGCTGACATTATGCTATGCATGACAGCGTTACCGGACTTTTGGCGGGCGCAGAAGGCGCCACTAAAAGTTAGGTTGGGGCAACACGCACAAGGGCCACCACTTAGGTGCGAGCCTCGGCTTGGGCTGTTGCCAGATGCTACAAGAGGAAAGGGAGGTTTCGCCTAGGTGCACAAGTGCACCTATGGGCGGAATCGGGGAATTCTTCGACCCCGCATCCGGCGGGGTCGGTTTTTGGTCGGTTGAGTGGTGTGCGTGCGGAAGCGAATCGGTTGCCGTCTCCTCCGGGTTAGCGGCGGTGAAGGGGTCAACGGGGTCACCGAGAAGGTGTCTCGGTCTACGGAGGAGGGTCTGTTTGTATCAAAGAGTGTGGTTCATTATTATGAACTACATCCGTGCGTTCTCGTCAGCGCGATCTAGCGCTCGTCCACTTTTAGCAGCGACATCTAGTTCCGACACGGCCCGCTTTGTTTGCGCTCTTGGCTTCTAGTGTAGGTTGATGAGATTATATTTGAGACGCATTACAATATAAATATAAATAAATTATAATCATACACACACAGTCATGTTTACACAACCACACCCTGGGTCTCCTGTTACCCAGACTCTTAAGAGACTGGTGCCTCGGGAGACCACACACAGACACACAAACCATATATGTTTTATGTGAATTTGTAATAGCCAGTAACAAAAACCAGAAGTAGATTAATAAATAGGGAGCTCTTAATATTATTTAGTAATTAACGTAATTATATTATTCAGATATCTAGGAGATGGGCGTTAACACTAGTTTGTAAAGCTCCGGTAGTGTCATCGTTTCAATGGTATTTAAGATTCTTTATGTAAAATGGAATAAAGATTTATTTATTTATATATAATCCGCATGCAAAAGCTAGTTCTAGGCACGTTGATGATCTCGTGTCGTGAAGATAATTTTATTGACAGTCTAACATCATTGCAAGGTTATGGAGTTGGCCATTATATGTAATGATGACCTCTGTGGCAAAGAGACCTGGCAGAAACGCAATTTACGTCGAACTGATTTATGATTCTTGTCTTGACAAAGTGTCTATTGGACAAAATGCAATATGGACGAATCGCGTTTTGTACTAACTTTTAACAAATCGTTTAACCCCTCAGGCCCCAAGCGGTAGCCGGCCACCGCGCCTTACGTCACTGCACCGTTCACTCAAACCCCAAGCGGTAGCCGGCTACCACTCTCCTGCATTTGATTACGGACCTTATTTTACATTAAAACTTTTAAATCCATCATGGTTATTAACACTAAAGTCATTAACAACGGGATAATTACCATGATATGAGTTTTGAGCTTTCCAATATTTCGGCACAGTTTCATGCGCCATGATCACAGAATAACTGACGGCACTGCGAGTGAGTTGTTATTGGCAGATATATCTATCTACCCTCATTTTTTGTCTTTTGCTACGAACGTTACTACTACCACCGGCTTCATTATCGAACGCAACTCGATCACGACACACAACACTAACGGTATCAGAACGCGGCCCGGTTGGTACATCACTTCTTCGGTTTTTGCACATTCTCACAACAGGATTCCAGGTTCCGGATAATTGGAAACCTTCTTCTCGGTTGAAGTTCCTGTGTTTGGTAATCTCAATGGCTTCTTGTACCAATCTTGGTATGTAATGTCGCTCTGTTGAGATTACTTGTGAATTGTGTAACTCAATCCAGTGGTTTGAACCAGACTCGAGAAGATGCTCCGCTATCGCAGACTTCTCTGTTGTCAGATTTTTTACCGCTCGTATGTGCTCCTTGACTCTGCAGGCAATAGTGCGCTTCGTTTGGCCTGTATAGGAGCTTCCACAGCTGCAGTCAATCTTATACACTCCTGGTTTCTCAAGTGGGAACGTGTCTTTAGGCGTGCGCAGGTAGTGTGTCATCTTTTTCAACGGCGTGAAGATGGTTTTGATGGAGGATTTTTGCAGGATGTTTGCAATCTTATCCGTCATTCCTTTTATGTAAGGTAAGAATGCTGGTTTCTGACAACAGAGAAGTCTGCGATAGCGGAGCATCTTCTCGAGTCTGGTTCAAACCACTGGATTGAGTTACGCAATCCACAAGTAATCTCAACAGAGCGACATTACATACCAAGATTGGTACAAGAAGCCATTGAGATTACCAAACACAGGAACTTCAACCGAGAAGAAGGTTTCCAATTATCCGGAACCTGGAATCCTGTTGTGAGAATGTGCAAAAACCGAAGAAGTGATGTACCAACCGGGCCGCGTTCTGATACCGTCAGTGTTGTGTGTCGTGATCGAGTTGCGTCCGAGAATGAAGCCGGTGGTAGTAGTAACGTTCGTAGCAAAAGACAAAAAATGAGGGTAGATAAATATATCTGCCAATAACAACTCACTCGCAGTGCCGTCAGTTATTCTGTGATCATGGCGCATGAAACTGTGCCGAAATATTGGAAAGCTCAAAACTCATATCATGGTAAATATCCCGTTGTTAATGACTATAGTCTTATTTTACATGTTTAGAGGCTACTTTCCTGTAAAGAAGTTTAATGAGATAGGTTGTTTGCTATATTTTCTACATACTGAACGAAAAATATTTTATTATCTGAGGACGTAAATTTTTTTTGGCAGTCGAATTGAGATTTTCGACGCCATTGTGTCTAAGGCGCACGGCCTGTCATTCATTTCTGACATTTTGGTCCCAAGATGGAAGGGTCATAGAACTTTTCAGTTGTTTTTGACGTGACAACGTCTTATAATTCGATAGAGCTGGCTGCACGCACGAAAAAACATGACGTCATGCGGCGTTACCTCGCTCTTTTCTTAAGACGTTGTCACGTTCGACTATCGTCAGTAAACCGACTTTACATACAACCAATTATTTTTTCTCAGAATTGCTTGCAATGTTGTGGTCACCCATCCAAGAACTAACCGCGCCCAACGTTGCTTAACTTCGGCGATCATTGTTAACTTGGTATGGATGGACGTTGCCCCCCTTAATTATTAATCTTATTTGTTGTGTTGTGATAGCAGCAAGTGAAATACACACTGTGTGAAAATGTCATTAATCTATCTTTTACGGTTCAGGCGGCTGACAGACGGACGGACAGACAGACAGAAAGGCAACGGAGGCCTAAGCCTCCTACTACCAATAATAGGGTCCCGTTTTTATGCTTCAAGTACGGAACCCTAAAATAGGCCCAGTTAAAACATTTTTTTTAATATCTTCCTTTTCTATTTCAGGTTAAGAATGCGCGACTATTTGTTCGGGCCTCGCGTCGCCCTACACCTGATAAACCTCGTACTCCACATATCCAATCTTGTGGTGCTGCATCAGGCGGCGGAATCCATCGCCACTCCTGACCCTCAAGTGGCTAAATTCCTGGCTATGAGGTTCAGATACCTCACCACCTGGGTTGTGGTACGTAACAGATTCTACCGTATTCTTTGCTCTGGAAGTGGAGCAATGGCATAAAAATGTATTTTATAAACGAGATTTAAGAATAAATGAGCGTATAATAATAAAATGTTTATTCACAGAGATGGGCTAAGGGCTTACAAAGTAGGAACTTACAATCTATTTCATATTAGATGTAGTAAGGCTGGTTTCCTTCTTCATTACGTATATACCTACTTGTAATAAACCTTTCAGGGTCAAAGATAATGACATCTTGCTCTGACTAAGTTAGCTAACTTGTATTTAGACACGTGAGCTCAATCTTCTAGCTTATTCGAGGCTAACAAAATAATTTATTGAATAAAATTTTTGTTACAGCAGTGAAATGCATTGTACTATTTAATAATTCTTACATTTATAGACGACCTCTGTGGCGCAGCGGGCGAAAGTCCGCCTGCAACGCAGGAGGTGGCGGGTTCGATTCCCGCCTCCGAACAAATGTTTGTACGATCAGCAGATACTTGTTCAGGGTGTTCTGGATGTTTTCTATGTATAATAAAAAAATTCTATCTAGGTAGTGTATTGTATTAAGTACTAGCTGCGCCCCGCGGCTTCGCCCCCGTGGAAATTTATGTTTCCAACTTTCTTAATTTTTTCTTTCATAAGAACCTTCTCCTGACAATAACAAACACAATAAAGAAAGAGTTAGCGAAATCGGTCCAGCCGTTCACGCGTGATACCGTGACCAAGGAAAACGGGTTTCATTTTTATATAAATAGATAGGTATCAGTTATCTAGTACCCATAACAGAAGCTCTGCTTAGCTTGGGGCTAGATAATTGTGTGAATTGTCCAGCATTATTTATTTATTTATGAATCAGACGAGTGATCACTAACACAAACCTACGTGGTTTAATGGTGCAACATTGTTATACACCTATACCTATAGTATTATTATATGTGTACTTATACTATACTTTCTAAATAATTAATGAAAAAACGATCTTATCTGTAAATGAAGTTCTATACTAATTACACTAGCGTCCCGTTCCAAATAGATAAGTGGGTCCAGCCCGCCCAGCGCTTACGGAGCATACACAGGGAGTGTTTGCTCCGTACACGCTGGCTGGGCGGTACATCATTTGAGTAGGGAAAACTTCAATAAAGCACCGAATTAATAAACAAAAAAGTATAATAATAATAAACGGAGTTAAGTCGAATACCATAGAGAACACACGCAAGAGATAAAGAAAATAAAAAAGAAGAAGGTTTTAATTCTCAACTCAGTGCAGTGGTGAATAGCGTACGCGATTACAACATCGAGGATGTAGGTAAACTTAAGTAAATAAATAACTAATGTACACGCAGTGTAAATGAATGTTATATTCTAAACTAATTTTAAACTAATAATAATAACAATTAAATCACACCCCTTTTCCTTTTTATCTCTCATAACATAATAATACCTATGTAAAAATTAACTAGTACCTACTCATAAAATTATCGCTCTAAAATATATAAAAACTTTAAATATGTAATAGAACCAATTAAGCTACCTTTAACAGCAACCAACTATGTAGTAATTAATACTTCTGTGTAATCTGTGGATAATGTGATTGGTTGTACATTTATAAACACATAGCATAAGCACACTATTATATTATGCCTGCATTGTACAATTGTTTATTATCCTGAATAAAGAAAATTAAAATTAAACTCTTATATTGAACTTCTTTATATCACACTATTCTATTGAAATAAGTATAAACTCTATTTTCACAGATGCTGCATCTAGTATACAGCGTCAGCGCTTTGACCTTGGAGGTGTATCATAAAATGATCAAGGCTCAAGAAATCGGCCCAAACTCGCAAGATCCCGTTGAGAAATACGAGATGATGCTAAACTATCCCTCGGAAATCCTCTTCAAGGGCATCATTTGGCCATCTACTATAGTGAGTCAGTTAACTTTTCTATGAATATTGTGGAGCCTACACAGAAAACCCTACACAATATAATCAATTCAATTCAATCGGATTCACTTAATAAGCTTTCTGGTACTTATTAATTTGTAATTCTGTTAATTTTTAAGCCTTTGGTTTTCCCCTAAATAAATAAATATTCATAAACTACGTGAACTAAAAGTTCTGCCCATTATCATGAACAAGTTCGTAAAAACGCCAAGTCTTATTATTATTATTTTTTTGCAAATCACCTGTGCTAATAAAAAAAACTCCTCTGTCCGGAACCCAATTAATTACTTGACGCCGATATTCCACTACCACCCACTGTTAATTCAGGCAAAGACTTTTGAGACGTTTAATTTCAAAAAAGCCGCCTCAAAGAACGATTATTCAATAAATAAACAAATAATGCTGGACAATTCACACAGCATTATCTAGCCCCCAAGCTAAGCAGAGCTTGTGTTATGGGTACTAGATAACTGATATGCATAATACAATACACTACAGATGGATATTTATTATTATACATAGAAAAACATCCAGAACACCTGAACTCCTGAATCTGCAGATCGTACAAACATTTGTCCCGAGGTGGAATCGAACCCGCAACCTCCTGCGTCGCAGGCGGCCCTTCGCCAGCTGCGCCACAGAGGACGTCGAATGGAGGGGGTATGTACTATCAATATCAAGTTTAATTTAAAGAATTAAGACCTGGCGTTTTCATAAATATGTTCGTGATGATGAGCAGAACCAGCTGTTCACGTAGTGTCTTTAAATTACCAATAACCGTGTATATAAATGTCGTACCCAACCGACCGTTTTACAATGTTTTTTTTAGTTTAACTACGTAAGTACTCATTAACTTGTACTATGGCTGAAATATGTATCTACATTATTATGAAGCTGAAATAAACGATATGCAGATTATATGTTCTGGGTATTTTCTATGTATAATAAAAAATATCTATCTATGTACTCGTATATTATTATGTACTTATATCAGTTATCTAGTACCCATAACACAAGCTCTGCTTAGCTCGGGGCTAGATAATGTTGTGTAATTTGTCCAGCATTCATTTATTTATTTTGAATATCAAATAGTTGTTAAAGATTTGTTTACTTTTTCAGGTGGTGACAGGTTTCTTTTGGTCCGTGTTCCTTTACGACAGGGAACTCATCTTCCCAAAGTTTGTCGACGAAGTTGTTAGTGAGTATAGTAGATTATCAACCAAGGGTATAAAGCAGTGCATTCCGTTGAGGTCGTCATATCATAAACACCGACATTACAGTTGCGAAAAAGGCTCAACGTCCGGTTCAATTAAACAACCGAACTACTGAGTCGTCGAGCGACTCAGAAGTCCGGTCCACTTAATTGTAACCGGGCTAGTGAGACTACGCCACACTTACAAAGCCTGATACAGATTCTACGGGTGAATCCCAAGTGAAGCGAGGGAGTTACTAGAATCCTGAGAGCGAAAGGGATTTTAACGCCCAAGTCCACGAGAAAAATTCCGCTTTGTCGTCCGACAAAGGGCATTATTGCAACAGACGTTAATAGTACCGTTTCTTTTTTAGATTTAAGTGTACAAATTGAATCTACTAAGAAAATCGTCAAGTTATTTTAAAGAATCTAAAATGATGAAATTTCTTATAAAACAATTATGTATCACCCAGGAGAAAGTGCGATACCTATCTCTTGCCATTAAGGCTCAAATAACAACGTAATCCCCCTGTTAAGTTTGAAGTCAATTTCTATTGATACTGAAATATTTTAAAACTTTTCTTTTTTGGTAAAATGAAGATAGCAAGCTTCTTTATGAAAATTACTTTAATATGTAATGGGTCGTATTACAAAGAAGAAAAAACCCCTTGAACTCAACGGGGGATGGATCTCTCGCAGAAGAATAAAGGTTGTCATTGGGAATGTCATGTCAAACTTTGCATGGTTTATGTAAAAGAATTCGTTCAATCGCTATTCACATCACTCACTCAGTCTGATCGAACTATTTTGTGACAATAAGAAAACGCCTCATTACGAGACTTGGAACCCATGGCTGCTTTCCATCACATCCAAAAAATATTCCCAAACACATCCGGCAGCATGAGAGAAATTACAAAATATATTCCCAGTCACATACACGAAAGATTCTAACCGTTGTCGCGCTTCATTTTCTAATACAGTCAACAAAAGCAAGGCTGCGGTTCAAGGTAGATTAGTTTTCAACAACACCAATCTCTAACGTTTTTGTTATTATAGTGCGTAAGCCTCGCACTCTGGATAATTTCTAATTTCTAAGAAATCAAATATCGCAAAAATTTTCGACTTCGACGGGACTTGAGCCCGCGTCCTCCCCTCAGTACGGGAATATGATATCCAACTACAACACGAAGTCAAGTGACGTGGGAGTCGAAAATCTTTGCACCAATCTCTCTTATGAGATTTGGAATTGCAACGGTGAACGACATCGCGGCACCAATCTAGAAGCATGGCATTAGACGCTGAACGGAGAGTTAAAATGGGGGTAAAATCAGGGGGGTTACCGATCTATGAATGCCACTGTACTCTTTCTCTAGCCCTCGTTCATTTCAGGCTGTGTCTCCAACCACATCCTGCACACATGGATTGCGATCTTCATCGTCTTGGAAGTACTAGTTCATCCTCGCCTCCGCCCGCACCCATCTACTCTCGGACACGGAAGGGGCTGGATGGTTAAGTTACAATTTTTGGCTATATACGGGTTTGTGTAAGTATTTTGAACAGTTCTTAAAAGTTTCGGAGGTTTCATACCTTTTGTCATATCACACTAATATTATAAATGCGAAAGTTTGGATGGATGGATGGATGGATGTTTGTTACCTCTTCACGCCAAAACTACTGAACAGATTGAGCTGAAATTTTGCATCGGTATCGCTTTAAGCCTGGAATCAAACATAGGCTACTTTTTATCAGTTCCCATGGGATAGAAATAACCTCAAAACCCTTCCATAGAAACAACGCGTGCGAAGCCGCGGGCAGAAGCTAGTTTTAAATAAAATCTAAACATTACTCATTCCCAACATTTCAGAGCGATCCATCTGAAATGTATCGTCGGCTTATTGCAAGAAGTCATTAGTCGCAAGAAGTCACTAACTGCGTTAGATATACCATTGAGTTCGTCTCGATGAGCTCTACATTTTGGTAAAACTCACAAATTTGTAGCTCTTCAAACTAAGAAGTTATGGCTTGGTTATAAAGTCATTAACTGCATTTTTGGTATATCTGGTTTCATAAAATTCATTAACTTACATTAATACATTTTAACAAAAGAAAAAAAACACAATTGCCATTTTTATTTTCATACGTAACTCATTTATGTGACTTAACAACATTTTGAAAGTGCTTTTACGTTCACAAACGTTTGAATAAGTTTTGCTTTAATTCATTATTTGCACCTTAACCAGTTTTATCGTATCGTATATTTTGGAAAAAAAAATACTAACGGTTTTAAATGACTTCTATCAAAACGAGTAACGTCTACACTGAGTTTTTTATTTTTTATAGAATTCATTTTTTACACTTAATTACTTTTTTCGAAACATAATTAATGATAAAATAATACTATTCGAAGGAAGTATTGTTTTGTTAGTGATTTTTGTTATTGTAAAAATAACAGGTAAATGTAAGGTAATGACTTTTGCACACATCCATTTACGTGTTGCTATGCTACTTATGAGACCGCGTGCCGTAAGACCGGAGTCACGGAAGCGGGGCAGAGGGGTATTTTGTTCGAGGCCCGACCTCTGCCGCGCCGCGTAGTAGTTCGTTCTTTCCGGCCCTTGTGGGGGCACAGAGCGGGGCATCGAGGCTTGGCCTCTTTACCCCGGCATCAACTCGAGGGGTGACGACTCCTCGGTCCTTGGGTTTCGCTAAAAAATGGATTTACTTAGCTTGTTCATCATTTTATTTTGTTATTAATATATTTGCATGTTTTTTCTTTATTTTTTTGTTTGGTTTGGGTTAATTTTTTTTTTAATTAACCCACGGTCTATCCGGGGGGTTCCGCGGGGGTGAGGTCCCAGGGAAGGGACCTCCACGGGCGGTCATCATCTGGGGGCCGGGGTTGGTGAGGCGCTATTTGGTGAAGGTGGGCTTGGTGGCCGTTGTCGGCGCGGTCGTACATTCGACGTGTACGACAAACTCGTCTATGGATTGGATCTGCGGGTCGCGGGCGATGACATCGTTCCTGACGTATTGGCTCGCGCCAGTGCAGATTCTCAGAGCCACGTTTTGCAGCCCCTGGAGCCGGTCCCTATTCGTCTGGGAGACTAGTGAGTACCAGGCCGGCGCTGCATATGTGAGTCGGGATCGGACTTAGCCTTTGTAGACCCACACTTTGGTCCTCAGAGGCAGGCGAGATCCCAGGACGGGTCGGAGAACGGTCGGGCGACGCGCGCTTGTTGCAGTGCGCTGTCAACCTTCGGCTGCATCCTCAACGACCTGTCGATCCCGAAGCCGAGGTACCGGATGTGCGGGCTCCATGTAGGGGTTGCATTATCCGTTAAATTTTCGTATCCGGATAATTCGGATAGTCGTGAGCCTTACTATTCGGATATTCGGATATTTCGGATAATTCGGATAATTGAAAAATATACATAAAAATTAAATTTAATCAAGAAAAATGGGTTTTTAAGGTATAAGTATTTATTAATTTATATTCAAAAAACGTTACATTAAAGTTCTAATAAAATAAAAATAGAATTCGCATAGAAACTGAACACCATAGAGATTTAAAATTCTTTACTGTACGTTTGTTAGAAGCATCCTAGAATATGCATCACCGATTTGGAACCCTCGTTATGATGTTTATAATAAAAGAATCGAGCGCATTCAAATTAAGTTTATGAAGTACCTTTGTTTCCGTTTAAGAATTCCATACAGTTCAGCCAATTACCTCGATTTATGTAAGCAATTTCACATTCTCCCTCTTTCCAAGCGGTGTGAGATCGCCGACTTATCTTTTATACTTAAAATCACGTCGAATTATATTAATTGTCCCAATTTACTTCAAAAAATTAAGCTTAACGTTTCCTGCAAACCCGTTTACGTTCCCCATGCTGGCACTAACTACTGACAAAATTCCTTCTTGTGGCGAGCGAGCAATAATTTTACCAAATTGAGTAAGCAATTTGACCTGGATTTATTCTGCACAAGTGTCAGCTCGGCCAGGCGGCGGCTCAGCGGAGAGTTTTTTGGTGCCAATGATGATGATAAATATGAAGTCTAAATTTTTTGTAATGTAGATCCTAATCTAACTATGTTTTTAGAGATGATGCATGTTGACTAGTCACATCATGTTCATAGTCTTTTTCATTGTAATAATCCACCACTATCCATGAAAACCTTCAATAAGCTCTCTGGTACTTATTAATTTGTAATTCTGTTAATTTTTAAGCCTTTGGTTTTCCCCTAAATAAATAAATAAAATTAAAAATAAGAGTATCGATCAAATGGGTTGAAAAACTAAAATATCTATGAAATAAAAACAGTTTACTTCGTTCCATCGAACTTATTTTTTAACAATGAACGAACGTAAATCAACTTCCTATTTTAATAGGTACTCTAAAATGATTTTAACAAAGAAACAACACAGTCACGAGATCAAACTTATGAATGTACACACACATACAGTTATGTTATAGTAGTGTGTGTGGGGTAGCTGTGCTGCGTGCGCGGAGATCAGTCTGTGTCGGCGTCGTCGAATCACTGACCAACCAGTGTCAACGCTAGCGATGCGTTTGCGCGCTACCGCTAGTGTAGGTCTTGCTTGTTTATAGCTTCCAGATTCAGAAACACGCACGAATTATTACATTTATATTTTTAACAACACAAAGTATTGTATGCATTAAATATAACATTTCTAAAATGCTGGATGCGGTGTAGTGTTGTGTCGTGAATTAGAAAAATCAGCTGTAGGTACCTATCCGTATTATTCGTATTATCCGGATAAAGGAGCTCCCATTATCCGGATATGAAAATTAGCGGATATCCGGATAATTCGGATATCCGGATATCCGGATTGCAATCCCTAGCTCCATGCCACGTTCTGGCCCCGAAGTGTCAGCTGCGGTGGGTGGCCGATGCGGCGGGAAACAAACAGCGCAGCCGTCTTTCCCACATTGACGGCCATGCGCCATTTGTCCAGCCAGGGCGGCAGGATGTTCAGCAGCCGCTGCATCCTGCGGGCTGCGATGGTGGGGCTGGTGGAAGACGCAAAGAAGGCGCTGTCGTCCGCGAACAGCGCTAGCGACACATCCCTCTCCCCGGGGCGTAGGTGGCCCTCCAGGGTGGGGATGTCGTCGGTATAGAACGCGTATAACGCTGGCGACAGGCTGCTACCCTGCGGTACATCAGCAGAGATGGATCGAGTGGAGGATGTGGCACCTTCAACTGCGACGAAGAACAGCCGGTTGTCGAGGAAGGATGCCACAATCCTGATGAGAGCTGGTGAAGTTGGGGTTTGCAGGAGCTTGTACAAAACGCCGGGGTGCCCAATACGGTCAAAGGCCGTTTTTACGTCCAGAAAGACCCGGACGGTGCAGCGCCTGGCGTTGTGCTCGACTGCAAGGTGGTGCAGCACCCTGGTGAGCTGCAGCGTGGTAGAGTGGCCACTCCTGAAGCCGAATTGCTTCAGGCGCGGCTCGATAGTTGGAGCCAGGCGCCCCAGGAGCAGGCGTTTCAGGAGCTTGCCCACTATTAGTAGTAGAGTAATGGGGCGGTAGTTGGCCGGGAGGGGGTGATCCTTGCCGGGCTTGGGTAGCACGATGACCCGTCCGGTCTTCCGTTGAAGAGCCGGGCGAGCGCAGTGACTCCGCGGCGAGGCAATTGTTGGGGACTCCGTCATAGCCTGGCGCCTTCCGTCTGGGTAGACGGAGGACGGCCTTCCGCACCTCGGCAGGGGAGATGAAGTACTCCCCGTCTAGGGGCGGTGTTGGGCCAGACAGGAAGTCCCTCACTGTGTCCTCGACCTGGTGGTGGTTCAGGGTTTCAAAGGTGGCGTCGGCTGCAACGGGGTGAGGCGAGAACTGCTCCGCGAGGTGCTCAGTCAGAATTTCGGCACGGTCGGCGGGAGCAAAGCGCCGGACTCCATCTCGGTCCAGCAGCGGGTAAGTTGTTGCCGGCTGCCGCGTGAGCGCCCTATTCAGCGCGTACTGGTTATTGTCCTGTGTCCGGAGGCCCGGTCGATGATTCGGTCCCAGGTCTCACGCCAAACCTGTACTGCGGCCGAGAGCTCGGGAGATATCGGGTTGAGTCGTGTCTTCAGTCGCGGGCAGCGGGAGCGCGCCCACTCGCGCTGGAGTTCGCGTTTTCTCTCTATTACCCTCTTAAGGTGTTGGGGGAGGTCGTTGCGCTGGCCTTGGCGCCTGGTGATGGGTACGGAAGCGGCCGCCTTAGCCTCGATGATGCGCGCCATCAGCGCTGAGGCCTCGGATTCCACTTCTGCAGGCGTCTGGAGACTTCCGACGTCCACGGACTCGAGTGCCTTGGCGTACGCGTCCTCACGCCCTGGGACCGGGTCCGCGGCCAGGTCGAGCGTTATGAGGAGGGTAGATAGGATAAGAAGGTTTTCAGGTAAAGCTCAAAGTCTGTTACTTAATATTTTCTAATCTAAATAATAGTTTACTATTACTATAGTTTACTGAATCGTTTCTAACCTATTTATGTGTTTATAACTCTTTGCTGGTTAGCAGAATTATTTTCGTAAAGCTTAGAACGTGTTTTTGACTGATTTATGTGCAATTATTATTAATTTTAGTTATTTTATTAAGTGTTTTCGACAAACAAGGTAATTTGTTTAGCTTTTAGTGATAAAAGATGTTATTTTATGATTATTTTGTCTTTTAATACTCGAAAGAGGCCACCAATAACTTCTTTGCAGAAATACTTAACTCTAATTTAGACAAAACTTTTGATCGCAAGAAGTCATTATCTTTGCATTTTTAGCTTTTAAAAAAATTGCAGTGGTTGAATTTGTACTGATTTCAGTTAATTATAAAATAATTACATATCTCTATATATTGGCGTTTAAATTATATTGATAACTGTCGTAGTTTTGATGATATGGGCTCTTAAAGTTATAAAAACTTTAAACTGCTTTTGCCAAACTTTTGGATTTGTCGGTTAATGACTTCTTGCAATAAGCCGACGGTATATAGATATGAATCTATATTTCACAGGGAAAATATAGTAGAGAAGTCTGTAAATAGAACAGTTTTTGAATAATGGTCAAAAAGGGGGGGGGGGGGGAGAAATAATTTTCAGAAGGGGGGCTATCAAAAGGTCAGCATTTCAGCCCTTGATGGACAAGCTGAATTAAAGGCCTCATAATGTACAAGATGCCACGGAAAGGGTGTACTACGCCGAAAGGGGATAATTCTGGACATCGCGAGGGTCAATGTTTGTTCTACAATTTTTTGAATTTGCGATATTATTTCCATTTTTTGATAAAAAATAGAGATTTTTTTTTCTTATTCGGGTTTTTGCGTGTATTCTTACATTATTATTATTGGTTTGAAATATTAAAGGATTTACATAATTTTTTGTAATAATTTCATGACAATACACTGGTTTGCTGAAAAAACAAGCGAAAAAAAATTTTGAAATATTTTGTAATGATAATAATGCAAGAGTGCGCGTAAAACAACACGAATTAACAGAAAAAATAAACTTTTTTTGCATGAATAACAATATATTATTCGATATTCAAAAAATTGTTGTTCACAAGTTGATCCCCTTGGAGTCCAGAATTACCCCCTTTCCGTGGCACCCTGTATAATAATTTATAAATAAATAAATAATATCAGAGCTTGTGTTGCGGATAGCTCTAGTAGGTAACTGATATAGGAACTTAAAACATGGAAAACACCCGGAAAAAAAATCTACAGTAGTTGTCGTATCAAGCAGCGGAAATCGAACCCGCAACCTTCTGTGTCACAGGCGGACCTACGCCCGCTGCGTTATAGAGATCGTCAAATTATTTACCTACACTAGCTTTTTCAAAAGGTTGATTTATTTTCGATTTCTATTTCGTGTGTTGGAGGCTCAAATAACACCCTGCTAGTAACCGGTCACTTTCTCCCCTCTACAATGCACAGTGACGTTCATCGATAGGTAATCCCCCGCTAAGCTATTTCAAAAGTTTCTTTTACTTTCAGATTCTACTACACCCGCATCACGGAGGGTATCTGGCTGTATCCTATCTTTTTAGTAGCTTACAACGGCGGCGTCATCCAATTCTTCCTGCTGCACGCTGTCATACTGCTTCTATATTTATACGCGACCCGTTTATTTTGGAGGTTTAATAACCGTATCACAAAGAAAGACTGTGGTTTATAAAACAAACCCGGAATTATCGTATACGGTTCTCTGAGGTTGAGAGTAAATTTTAATAATTTCTGGGTAAAGTCGCAGATCCGGACTACATCGCTGCCGCATACTTAAACGCAGAGTTTTGGCCGAAGGGTGTCAAGTTCCGAAGGTTCACTGGCCGCCTGCAAGGGGACACCGCCGTGCACCGTCGTCAGCTGACACCCTGATTGCGTCATACACGTCGCCGCCGCAATCACAATGTGTTATTAATTAAGTTTGTATATTTTATGTATGTTAGTTTTAAGGTATATATTACTATGGACCGTAGAATAAGTTAAATAAGATCTATAACTTTTCTATAGTCTGAAATAAATGAATTATTATTATTATTGTTATAGTTTAAAAATGGGCATTCAATTGGACTTTAATAGTAAAATTTACATGCATTTTATGTTGACGGCATCTAAAAACAGACAGCTTGCGGGCTATTCGCTTGAAGCTTGCGGTAAGCCATATTGGCCCTATAAAATTTAAAAGATTACGCGCATATATGAATGCTTAATGTTGTGCGGGCAGTGGTGCTGGAAGGCCGCATTACACAGTTATCAAGGGGATATAAAATGAAAAAAATAAATAAATAAATAATGCTGGACAATCCTCACAGCATCATCTAGCCCCAAGCTAAGCAGAGCTTGTGAAAATGACTATGAATTCCGTTTTACCCCCCGTTCTAACGGGGTTGCCATGCCAGTTTTTTTTGTTATTATAGTGCGTAAGCCTCGCACTCTGGTTAATTTCTAATTTCTAAGAAATGTAACAGAACATTTCTAAGATATCAAATAATATCGCAAAAATTTTCGACTTCGACGGGACTTGAACCCGCATCCTTCCCTCAGTACGGGAATGTGCTAACCAACTACACCACGAGGTGATGCCGATGTTGCGATGCCAGTTCAAACTCTAATTACCTACATCTTTTTTATTTCAAATTTGACAAAACCCACTTTGTATTGTATGTTAACATTCATTGTCGTTCTAAGAATTTGTTTTTTTTTTCTACTAAGTATACACTTTAGAAATATTTGTATTGGATGTTATCATGTAATCTACTATATAAAAATAAGTCGGGTTTTCCTTCCTGACGCTATAACTCCAGAAAGCACGAACCGATTTCCACGGTTTTGCATTCGTTGGAAAGGTCTCGGGCTCCGTGAGGTTTATAGCAAAGAAAAAAATAAGAAAGTGGTAAACATAAATTTCCACGCGAGCGAAGCCGCGGGGCGCAGCTAGTTTATTATAAAATAAATAGTTAATATTATGTGATTCGATTTTTATTCAATCAAGTAGGTACCGAATTTACTGAATTTTACCCTAGAGTAAAAAAACCAGGTACGTACAGCATCGATGTACGTAAAATTCGGGGTGCTAGGTTTTCAAAAGTGGAACGCTCAAATTAGGTCCAATTAGGTCCACCCACCTCAGTCATAGTTGGACTGTAGCGGCGCCAATGGCGTTTGTATTGTTGTCTTGGTCACACTTCGGTCTACGTCTACGAAGTACGTCTTTCCATCTTTGTTGTTGAATAAGTAGATATATTGCAAAAGATTGGAAATAGTGTGTGCGTTTAGTTGTAACACAACACAACACAGGCCGTTTATTGAGTTAGGGCTGGGAGAATAACATGTCTACAGAATTTTACTTACTTATCTGTAGGACAGACATGCTTGTATTTTATTACTGAATAATAGTTGGTGTGAGTCGGTCTTGGACTGTCTAGCTAGATCACAATTTGACTTCTTCGATATTTACCTGTGCTAAGCTGTGTGGTGCCGGCTTGGAATTTTCACCACCCCAACTCTTTCCGCGGGTGTAGTAAGAGGCGACAAAGGGGGGGACCACGGGGGCGGGCAGCAGCGCCCCTGCAGAACAATTCTACCACCAAACTGCGATCCCCAACCCGCATTATTGCCCACGTGGGGGCTATGGGCATTACCCCACCTGAGATAAAAGCCCATAAGGCGCTTACCAGTGGGAGGCCTGCGTCCAGAAGTGGACCAATCAAGGCTATTGAGGATGAGGAGGTTGATGTTTGCTTATAGCTTGAACTACTGCTTTTTCATAACAAATAATAAAACAAGAAAATGAAACAATGAGCGGCAAAAACAGTATGAGACACTCACGAATAAATCTGAATTGTCCAGCGTAATGCCGTAGCGTCTTCTTAAAATTTCTACAATAAAATACATTAAATAAATAAATAAATAATGCTGGATAATTTATACTGCACTATCTAGCCGCAAGCTAAGCAGAGCTTGTGTTATGGGCACTGGACAACTGATATAATTATTACGATACACAGTATAGAGAGATACTTTTTATTATACATAAACAACAACCAGAACTACCCTGAACAAATATCTGCAGATCTTACAAACATTTGTTCCGAGGCGGGAATCGAACCCGAAACTCTCTTGCGTCGCAGGCGGGCCCTTCGCCCACCGCGGCATAGAGGTCGTCATTAATCTAGGAGTGTGTAATGGTTTTTTAAGTTAATTGTGGTTTATATTTGCATTATTTTGATCCTGGCTGTTCTCTATTAATGTTAAATTTAATGGTTTACACGAATTTGTGGTGAGAACTTGCGATGCGAAACACCGCTACACCCACCTTGCTGGTCTTTTATTTTTTGCTATATTTGCCTTTTTTGCTATGCTTATAAAATCAATAAAATGTTTGGTTCTCAAAATGCATTTTAAGGCATCAGTGAATTTATGAGTACTAAGTTATTTCAATCCCTTTCTTTAAATAATACTTAAACAAGACATTGAATTTTATGATCTGGAATTAATTGAAATTGGTTTTATTTAGGACTTTTTAATTTTGCTTCGTGAATTATGTTTTGTCTTTTCAAATTGTACAATTTCTGACGTGCCTTGTATAACGACCTATGTTAAAAATGGTAAATAAATAAAAATACAATTACAAATACAAAATAACATAAATTAAAACAATAAAATAATACAAGAAAGGGTAAAGAATATTCCTCAATTAAGTAAAGACCACCAGTCGCTTCGGGTTCTGGTTGCGGATATAGATAAATTAATTTAGTTTGTTGTTTTTAAGGCGAATAGTAGGGGTGATAGTGGCGCCACTATATATTTAATTTATTCACTAGCTTGTGATAGGTAGACGATACCTATCACAAGCTTTTATTTAATGTATCTGTAATAGTTTTGTTTTGTGTTATTCAATCAAAAACCTTGTTTGGAGAGCTTGGTGGCCACCAATAGGAACTAAACTCTTGAAACAAGTATCTGCCTAAATAATACAGTACAAAACTATTAAAGATACATTTAAAAAAAGCTTATGATAGATATCGTCTACGCGCGGTCCGATTTTTGATAATTCCTTTGTATAACGTAATTATAAAATTAAATATGTAGTGGCGCCACTATCCAACCTACTATTCGCCTTAAGCAAGTGCGCGTTGAAGCCTTATGTATGCTACGCGGATCTGAAGTATGAACGCTACAACGTAGCAGACACCATGACGTAGCACACGTAGAACGACGTAGAAGTGCGTATAAGGAATACAAGAACAAAATTAAAAATTTTAAAAACTTCCCAGCAGATTTTCATGAAACATGGCTAAGAACACTCTGGATAAAATTGTCTATGACACAAAAGAACTGAACGAAAATCGGTTGATTCGTTTGGGAGCTACGATAGCACAGACAGATACATAGACAGACACGTTAAACTTATAACACCCCTCTCATTTTGCGTCGAGGGATAAAAAGGAATACGAGTAGAATGGGTAAGTGATATAATATCAGCTGGCATACTTGTTGCACTATATTTTAATGTTTATTCCAACTTGATTTTTTGCGCGAAAGAGGCTTACTACCCACAACACAGGTTATCCTAGGGTGGGAGCTCGCGCTATTAACAAATTGAATTAGCAATCCTAAAGTAAAATTAATAAGAAATCTAATGAAGTAAATAGTAACCTATTTATAGGAACTATATTAACCTATCTATTATGTTTGATAAATGTTACTTTAGGATATTAGCATTTTCCCTCGTCCATGTTAGCATTCAATAAAATACTTTACTTGATACGTACCCTGGTCCACGAGTAAGTTGGTACATAAGTAGCTATAAATATTTGTACTTCCTTACTCTTCAGTCTTAATTTTTATTTCTATGTCATACGTACTCTACTTGAAAAATTTCATATCGTTACAAAGTAAGTAGGAGGCAGACTCTCATATTGTGCTCTCATAGAGAAATCAATCCCGACCACGCCTACAGAAAAACTGAAACGAAGCTGTAAATCACCAAAAGACCTGCTCCGAGAGCTGGGCTGGTTACTGCCTGATTAGAGCAGGGGGACACTGCACAATACACTCCTATGCGAGATGTCAGTGCAGATCCCAGTTCCCCCATTCAGAATTAGAATTAGAAGGTAAGTAGGAACAATTTACGCGCGCAAGTCGGCATAAATTAGCGATGCGGCGTAAATTACGTGCTCATGACCTGCTAGCCGCCTGGTAACTGACGGGCGAGCACTAAGCTACCCACCTCGTGTACTTTGGCTTGTAAATAGTAAGCTTAAAAGATGTTTAATTGTAACAGCGCATAGGCTGCGGTCCGGGCACATGCCTTGCTAAATTCAACTATGACTGAGGTGGGTGGACCTAATTGGACCTAATTTGAGCGTTCCACTTTCGAGTACCTGGTACCCAATATCGTGAATTTTATTTCTATGCTGGATGTATCTTGTTTTTAGGGTTCCGTACCTCAAAAGGAAAAAAGGAACCCGTATAGGATCACTTTGTTGTCCGTCTGTCTGTCTGTCTGTCCGTCTGTCAACCCTCTTTTCTCAGGAACGCGTGGAGGGTATCGAGTTGAAATTAACATCAAATACTCGAGTCCGTAACCTTTTGAAGCCGTGATATAAAATAAACTTCTAAGTCAACGTACTCAAAAGATACAGCCGTTTATGTACGAAAATTTTGAAATTTCCAAGGGAATCACATGCACCCAAAACCTATAGGGTACTTCCCGTAGACCCAGAATCATGAAATTTGGTAAACAGCAAGGTCATATAGCACAAATAAAGGAAAAAATCCTAAAACCGTAAATTTGTAGTTTATTCACCGAAAAAAGAAATACTTTTAATTCTTGCTATAAACCAACACCTATAGGGTACTTCTCGATTACCTAGAATCATAAAATTTGGTCAGAAGCAAGGTCATATAGCACAAATAAAGAAATAAAAATATGAAAACCGTAAATTTGTAGTATAGTAACTAAAAAAATTAGTTTTGTTTCACTCCCTCGACCAAAATATACAGGGTACCTACCTACTTCATGTTGACCTTGAATCCTAATATTTGGCAAGAAACAAGGTCTTACAATTAAACGGAACCCTTAGTGCGCGAGTCCGACTCGCACTTTACGTTTTATTTTACTATAAAGGGGCTTATTCAGTTAGTTTGGTATCTATTTGAATGAAATAAAAAACGAATCACAATTAATATTAAGTAAACATTTATTTTGTAGTAAACATTCAATACTAAATTATTTTTAGTGTATAGTAGATTTTTTTTCGAAATTCATAGAACGAATGGATTAATATTAAACATTTATTTCATAGTAAACATTCAATACTAAAATATTTCTAAAGTGTGAAGTAGATTTTTTTTTCCAATTCCATAGAACGAATGGATTAATATTAAACATTTATTTTATACTTACTAAACATTCAATACTTAAATATTTCTAAAGTATGAAGTAGATTTTTTTTTCCAAATCCATAGAACGAATGGATTAATATTAAACATTTATTTTATAGTAAACATTCAATACCTACTAAAATATTTCTAAAGTGTGTAGTAGATTTTTTTTCCAAATCCCTATAACGGATGGAATAAAAATAGGTAAAATTATACTTTACCCCCAAAGAGATCCGGGTAAGCCCCGTATGAATCTTAGTAACTAAGAAAATAAATATATGTGATCAATTTACGCGTAGAACGATATCAAAAATAATATTAATTACATCAAAAGGTAAAATTATACTTCCCATGGAGATCCTGGTAAGATCCGAAGAAATCTTTATAATAAGGATCCGTAACGTTTTTGACGTGACAACGTCTTATAAATTGGTTTGCCGGGTGACACTTCAAGAAACTGCGTTACGCTCCGCTCACTTCAAGAAACTGCGTTACGGTCGTTGTCACGTAAAACTTTCGCCCGTATACCGACTTTACAGGCAACCAATTTTTAGTTGAGAACGCAGATTTATAGAACTAATAAATCCATAACACACAGTGCAAAAATTATTGTTCTACGACAAAAATAAACATAATAAATAAATAAATAATGCTGGACCATCCACACAGCATCATCTAGCCCCAAGCTAAGCAGAGCTTGTGTTATGGGTATTAGATGACTGATATACATAATATAATACTTTACATAGATATTTTATTTTATCATAAATTGACGAAGTTATCACCAAATGACAAGCGAGGTTCACTGAGTGAATGCCGCGGGCGCGTGTGACGTCACTGGGTCGCTCGCCGCCCCGTAACCGTAGGCAGATATCAGTTTTTAGTGATTTACTCCGACACTATTAGTTTGGGAAAAAAAATGACAGAACCAAATACTCAGTTTTGAGAGACCCAAATTACGAATGGAATTTTTATTATTTTTATTATTTGATGGGTACGTACTAGGGTTTATGGTTTCTCGAGGTATTTCATTTCTCGGGTCTCGAGAATTCTCGAGCTCAATTTCCCGGGTACTCCCGGGAAATCGAGAAATTTGCATTTATTATACAAAAAATAAAGAAAAACGTCTCTAGTACACATAATGTTTATTGAAATTGGACATGAAATAAATTACTATGTTTTTCTTCTTTTGAGGGAACTAAATATAATCAACATTTTATAAACTATCACAGCTTTCTTCTCTGTGATAAACTTTAATTAAATAAAAAAAATAAACTTTCGTATAAACTAAAAGCAAAGGAACACAACTCTTAGACTGTGTCATCTATATTGATGTAATAAATCTATGTCAATAATCAAAGCAAAAAAAATGCACTTATAATTTTGAATCAATACTGATAAAATATGCCTTATGAAATATCAAAGCATTTATTGCGTTGTCTGATAGCCGGCTTCTTATTCTGCTGACAGTATTTCCCGACATGCAAAATACTCTTTCATTTTCCGTTGATGTTGGCTTTACCGAAATGAGTACTTTGTATAATCGTTCCAACTTTGGAGAACTTTTGACAGTTTCTTTAAATAGTAAAAAATCGTTTAAAATGATGGATTTTGATAATGCCACAGTCGCTGGATCATCTTTTTTCAAGGCGCCCTTGATTGCTCGATGTATTCAGTTGTTTCTTCTAAAGAAATACACATTAAGGGTCCGGCGGAGGATGAATTTCCCATACAAACGTAGTACCAAAATGATTTGTAATCTAAGAATATTTTCACAGTGGTTTGCTATTATTTGTATTAGACTAGTATTTATTTAGGTTCCTGCCACAAGCTTTTTTCAAAATACTTATCTAGAAAAATACTAAGAACACATTCATTATTTGATGTAAAAATGCGATTTGGTTTAATTTCATTTCAGAAAGGTATTTTGAAAAAAAATTGTGTCAGGAACCTAGATAAATACTATTTTAATACAAATAATAGCAGACCATGGTGCAAATATTCTTAAATTACAAATCATTTTGGTATTACATTTGTATGGGAAATTCATCCTCCGCCGGACCCTTAAGAAACAGTATTTTTGTAAATAAACTAACCAGTTTGCTCTGCCTCCATCAAAGTAAAATATACGTTCGCATTCCACAACACAGCACTCGCGACAAGAGTTAAAACACAAATGAAACAATTGGTACAGTCAAAAGATGCCGCCGAAGTGCGTCTAAAGACAAAGAGTTGAACTGAATAAAATTCTCGAGTTCTCGACTTTTCTCGACCTACATTTCTCGGATTCGAGAACTATGGATTTCCCGGGAATTCCCGGGACGAGAATTCCCGGGCATAAACCCTAGTACGTACGCAATGGTCCTATTTGGATAATTTTAAAAGATATATAATTCTAATGTCATAAAGAATAACGTGGATACTAGTTCTATTGAAATTGCTTTTAAACGTTAAACGTTACGGATCCTCATTAAGAAAATTATATATAATATAAAGTTCAGTTTATTACTTTATAAGAAAATACATAGTGTGTTACTTTGCTATAAGAAAACATAGCAGCTCTCAATGAATAATAAGGTTAACACACACAATATAATATAAAACGCCTAAATCTCGTTTATTCTAAGTGATTTTTCTACATTACATAGGTATGAAAAAACTGTTATCAAACAGTAAAAGCTTTTCCAAATATTTTGAGATAGGTCATTAAAAAACCATTTTTGTTCTACAAGTCATAAAAAACCTTCATACGAAATCAAAGTATTGATTCATGTAGAATTTTGAGATTTACATAGTGATATTTAAAACACGATACGTTTCCACAATACTACGTACACAATAAGTTAAAATAGTTCGATTTGGAAAGAGGTACTCATTAACTATGCTCTTTTTTTGTTCGTTTTTTATACACAATTATTAAGCATAATACACGGAATTATAATAGGTATATATTTATATTATAAGATATATTTTAGGATATATTATAATATTATTTTATTAATACATATGATATTCACTTGCATAATGCGCGACCTTTTGCCAACCTATAGGTACTTGATTTTTACAATCTGCAAAAACATAAACAATCCCGCAATAGATAAGTAGGCAAAACTTTAATTGATATTCCGTCTATAATATTGTTAACATTATTATAACCTTATTTTTGTTTTTCAATTTATTTATTTCGGTTGTTCACCATAAATGTTAATACAACTATCTTAATACTAAGTTAGTTAATAAATGTCAATTCAGATTAATAGTAGTAAGTAAAAGTCATCAAATATATATATTATATTTATATAGAAGAGTAATATATAAGAATAAATAGTAACCTACTGAATACTTATTTTAATTATATTTTATTTTGCACAACGCATTCAGTTATAGGGCATGCGTCTCGGTCCAGTGTCTGAGTATAGGGCCATCCACCCGCTCAGCTATTGTGACCAAGAGGCTGTTGAGACACCCACCGCATCAGAAAGGCGACACGCTTGCGTATGATGGCGTGGAAGACATCCTGAGTGGATGCCTCCGCGAACATATCTGATGAGCTGCAGTAGCGCGGCAGCCCCACCAGCATCCAGAACGCGTTGTTATTTTGGACATGGAGTGCGTTGTACATCGCAGTAACGTTGATCCACAGGCTGCAGGTGTAAAACGATTGGCAAAAAGCCCTGATCAATGTAATTTTCACCTTTTCGGAGCATTTTGCAAACCTCTGGATCAACATGTTACTTCTAACAGCCAACGCCCTCCTCTCCCTCTCCATATCCATGTCGTCCTTGAGGGTATCGGTGACCCAGTGCCCCAGGTACTTAAAGTGCGGCACTTGTTTGAGCACGGTGCCATCCAGTGAGACGGGTAGCACAAGTGGATAATACTTAGTTTCTCCTTTAAATACCAATAGATCGCTCTTTGTAGTGTTGTACCTGAGGCCTTGTGTCACCGCATACCGCTCACATATGCCTACCAGCTTCCGGAGGATTGATGGGCTCAGTAATACCATGTCATCGGCATAGCTAATGCTATTTACCATTTTTCCACCATCGGAGCACCCCACCATGGCGCCACTGAGCTCACCGATCAGCCGATCTACGTACAGACTGAAAAGCCGAGGCGAGCTCAATTCCCCCTGCCTCACCCCGCATTCCAACCCGTACGGCTCGGATAGTTTATTATATATATTTTATCCACGCGACTTATAGAGTTACATCAATATGTAATTTATTTTACAAAAATTTTGAGTAAAGCTGTCAGTTTTAAAGAGTTAATACAAGACATATTATATACTTACGTATATATATTACTTTACCTACATAATGCACAAACCTAAAGTTATCACAAACATAAAGTTTAATTGAAAGGGTCTCTGATACCCACCATGACACCCCGTTACGTATTTTGGAGTACGTCACGTAGCTACACGTAGGTACGTAGGTAATAAGAACTTACAATACAAATAAGTTTACATAAAATGCAATAAATTACTTTGACTTACTAAACACAAGCTTTGGTATCAAAATATTAGGAAAGACTGAATTAAATCTTCCTACGCAAAAAAAACACAATTGTAAATGCTTTCATGGACATAAAAAATAAAAAAAAACCATTCGCAGTGTTACACAGTCCATAAAGATTCAATGCAGTGAACATATTTCAAAAGATTGCGATACTAAATTGTTGCCACTTATCCTAAAAAACGCTAACAAAACTATCCAACAAAACAAGAAACGTAAAATTGATTTTTCCGAATAGTTATGAAATTTTGGGAATAAAATAGAAGACAGACGCGTCCTCTTTTGTTCAAGGAGTAAGGAAGAAATATCGAACTTTGTAAATTAATTTATATGTTTGAGAAAGAGAAGGGAGCAAAAGCGTACCCATTGGTTCATGTGTAGATAGTTTGTAAATAAATTAAGAATTCTAAAAAACACAAAGTGAGTTTTGTCAAATTTGAAATAAAAAAGATAGGTAAGAGTTTGAACTTGCATGGCAATACTCCGTTAGAACGTAAAACGGAAGTCATGATCATTTTATATTCCCTTGATAACTGTGTAATGCGGCCTTCCAGCACCACTGCCCGCACAACATTAAGCATTCATATATGCGCGTAATCTTTTAAATTTTATAGGGCCAATATGGCTTACCGCAAGCTTCAAACGATTAGCCCGCAAGCTGTCTGTTTTTAGATGCCGTCAAAATAAAATTCATCCAAATATTACGATTTAAAGACCAATTAAATGCCCATTTTGAAACTGTGCGTCAGCGATGTAGTCCAGATCCGCGACTTTACCCAGAAATTATTAAAATTTACTCTCAATTTCACGCCTATAGAACTGTATATGGCATTTGGTTCTCTGAGGTTGAGATTGTGAGTAATTACGATTATGGACTCGTTCTTTGAACCACAGTTTTTTTTTGTGTATACGGTCATTACAGCACCAAAATAAACGGGTTGCGTACAAATATAGAAGCAGTATGACAGCGTGTAGCAGGAAGAATTGGATGACGCCGCCGTTGTAAGCTACTAAAAAGATAGGATACAGCCAGATACCCTCCGTGATGCGGGTGTAGTAGAATCTGAAAATAAAAGAACCTTTTGAAATAGCTTAGCGGGGGATTACCTATCGATGAACGTCACTGTGCATTGTAGAGGGGAGAAAGTGACCGGATACTATCAGGGTGTTATTTGAGCCTCAAACACAGGAGATAAGAATCCCACTATCTCCTGGGTGATACAAAGTATCTACTTTTTTCTGCTTTTTAGCATTTACGAGATATAACATCAATTTAGAATCTTTAAAATCACTCTACGATATTCTTAGTAGATTCAAATTGTAAACTTAAATGAAAAATTTGAATCAATACCAATTCTAGATATAATACAGGGTGCCACGGAAAGGGTGCTAAGCCGTTAGGGGCTGATTCTGGACTCGGAGAGGATCAACTTCTGAACAACGATTTTTTGATATTTGAGTATTTTGTTGTTATTCTTGCAAAATATAAGGTTTTTTTGTCTAGGACCTTCTTGATGTCTAGAATCACCCCCTGTCGGCTTAGTGCACCCTTTCCGTGGCACCCTGTACAACATGAGGCCTTTATTTCAGCTTGTCCATCAAGGGCTGCAATGCTAATCGCGCTGTGCATTTCGCAGCTGCATCATCATAACATCGTGAGGTGGCCTCCTCTTTTGAAAAATATTCTCCCCCTTTTTGACCATATATCAAAAACTGTTCCTTTTACAGAATTTCTCTGTATTTTTCCTGTAAAATATAGATTCATATCTACAAACGCTTCATACATTTCAGATGGATAGCTCTGAAATCCACCTACAGAAGCCCCTGAAATCCACCACCGCTACCTCCAGAAGTTTTAAGAATTGTTTAAAATACTTACACAAACACGTATAAAGCCAAAAATATTATCTTAGCCATCCAGGCTGTTGCGTGTGCCCAAGTAGAGGGGAGCGGGCGGAGGCGAGGATGAACTAGTACTTCCAAGACGATGAAGATCATAATCCATGTGTGCAGGATGTGGTTGGAGACACAGCCTGAAATGAACGCGGGCTAGAGAAAGAGTACAGTGGCATTCATAGATCGGTAACCCCCCTGATTTGCACCCCCTTTTTAACTCTCCGTTCAGCGTCTAAAATGCCATGCATCTAGATTGGTGGCGCGATGTCGGTCACCACAATTCCAAATCTCATAGGTAGATTGGTGTTCTTTAAAACCAATACACCTTGAACCGCAGCCTTGCTTTTGTTGACTGTACCACATGTAGTAAAATCTTTCGTGTATGTGACTGGTTATATATTTTGTAATTTCTTACATGCTGCCGGATGTGTTTGGGAATATTTTTCGGATGTGATGGGAAGCAGCCATGGGTTCCAAGTCTCGTAATGAGGCGTTTTCTTAGTGTCTCAAAATAGTTCAATCAGACTGAAGAGATGGCACAGTTGGGCGTGTCATTTAAAATGACATAGACCCTCTGTTCAAAATATGCAGAGATATCGTCTTCGTTTATCCCTGTTGGTGCGGGATTTCTGCTTAGAAATTTAAATTCATTTTTCAGTTTTAAAACCAATCAAAAAAAATATATTTTAAATCTTCAATGTAATTCGCATTAATGTGGTCGATCATGGTTTATGTTTTGTTTGTTTTGTATGCTTAATTATTTTTTCTGTGCTTTTTTCTTTTACTTTTCTATTTCCATTTATGTGTCATGTCTAAAATTTATTATAGTTTATCACCTGTGTCATTGACTCGCAAATGTTTTGTTAGGTACCTTTTATAAAATTTTACTAAATAGGCAATATGATAAGTAGTTGGACACCAAACTTTATTGTAAAGAGTGTGTCCATAGCCAGTGACGCGCTCTACGCTATGGTGCCACGGAAGACCAGCGCTGCAGCTGCTCCGCGAGCTCCTGCGGCACACGCTGAGTGGCAACCTTTTGGTCTCACATTGTTTTTATTTTTCTCTTTGTAATTCTTATTTATCGATGTGTTTATTTTCTTGTGAACCAATAAAATTTATCATAACTTATCTTATATTTCGATTGAATTATTTTTTTATAAATTGCTTGATTTTGCTGTTGTCTTGAATGGCGTAGAGATTAGAAAGAAATGAACTGTTGAGAGTGAAGGCGGGAATGGCGATTGAATGAGTGGTTTTTCTTTTTGTGCTCATAGTTGCTTTGATGTTTGAATATAATTTGTTTGCATTAACACCCTGCATAGACCTTGCATTGACATGCATGACATTCCAATGACAACCGTGATTTCTTTCCTCCTTTTTCTTCTGTTTTCCGATTCTAGTAACTCCCTCGCTTCACTTGTGATTCACCCGTAGAATCTGTATCAGGTTTTGTAAATGTGGCGTAGTCTCACTAGCCCGGTTACAATTAAGTGGACCGGACTTATGAGTCGCTCGACGACTCAGTAGTTTGGTTGTTTATTTGAACCGGACTTTTGAGCCTTTTTTGCAACTGTATTAACGGTGTTTATGATTGACGCCCGTGACGTAATACACTGCTTTATACCCTTGGTTACTAGTTTACTATACTCACTAACAACTTCGTCGACAAACTGCGGGAAGATGAGTTCCCTGTCGTAAAGGAACACGGACCAAAAGAAACCTGTCACCACCTGAAAAAAATAAACAAAGGTATCTTTAACAATATTCGATATTCAAAATAAATAAATGAATAATGCTGGACGGTTCACACAACATTATCTAGCCCACAATATACATAATAGCGATGTGGATGTATGTAGCTTTGCCTCCTTATGTCGGATACAATGTTTACAAACATTGCCACCACTCAAAGCTACGGTTTTAGCCCATTCCTTCAATGCTTAGTGCTGACAATTGTAATTGAGAGAACTAAAGGAGAAATTTGGAGTATTGTGTTGTGAGTTGTTTAGACTTTTTCTTGAGAACGGATCGAGTATATTAATAATGGAGTCTAAACACCAAAGTCACACTGCAAGTCTACTCAGCCCAGCGGGTTGGTGCGTCATTTCAATATATGAATATTGTGGGCAGCTTTGCTGTGTAGGTTCCTTAATTATTCATAGAAAAGTTATCTGACTCACTATAGTCAAAGGCCAAATTATCTCCTTAAGAAGGATTTCCGTCAGGTAGTTTAACATCCTCTCGTTTATCTCAACCCGATCAGTGTCTCGACTCTCGGTCGCTTTAAGATAAACGTCCATCGCCAAAGCGCTGACGCTGTGGTATATATGCAGGATCTGTAAAAAAGAGTTTGTATTTCAATAGAATATATTATTTATTTACACTGCGCGTCAGGTTCCGAATAGATTAGTTATTTATCTGACGAACACTGTGGCGCAGCGGGCGAAGGTCCGCCTGCGACGCTGGAGGTTGCGGGTTCGATTCCCGCCTCGGGACAAATATTTGTACGATCTGCAGATATTTGTTCTGGTTTTTGAGTTAATAATGCTAGTTAATTCACACAGCATTATCTAGCCCCGAGCAAAGCAGAGCTTGTGTTATGGGTACCTACTAGATAACTGATGTACATAATACAATACACTACATAGATAGATACATTTTATTCTACATAGAAAACATCCAGAGCACCCTGAACCAATATTTGCAGATCGTACAAATGTTTGTCCCGAGGCGGGAATCGAGCCCGCAACCTTCGCGTCGCAGGCGGACCTTGGCCCGCTGCGCCACAGAGGTCGTCATAGGGAAACTCTCCAGCCTTACTAGATCTGATATGAAATAGATTGTAAGTTCCTACTTTGTATGCCCTTAGCCCATGTCTGTGAATAAATATTTATATATTATTATTTTTATTATTAGGATAACTTAATCATAACGGGCTTCATCATCATCATCCATTGTATCTTAGCAGGGGCGCCTTAGCCATGGTCCTTGTCATTGTGGAATAAGCGTTAATGATGGCGCTTCACGAGACATGCTGAGATATACAGGATGTTTGTGTAAACAGTTAACTCCTAGAAACCAGACGTTCAGAATCATGAGCAGAGTCCAAAACCGATGAAAAAACTAAACTTTGTTTTTGACATAATTATGAAAAAAAAATCCTCATACATCATAAAAGCATTTCACCCTACATTTATACCTACTGTAGGTGACCCTACCATTTTATGTATCTATATTTATGTATAGAATATCACTCCACACTACACCTACACATCATATTTATTTACGTTTATAAAAACACTAAAACATTCATCACTCACCTTCATACATACACAAATTCATTACACTAAACAATTAAATATGACACAAACCAAGCCGCGCGATACCAGCAGCATGCGAGATTTGCTGATCCAAGGAATTCCTTAGCTTGCGTTCGGCAAATCTCGGCAACACTCGGCATAGCCGCCCACGCGCAGTGGTTCGGCGATCGCCGCCCCGGCAGTCCCTTACCCTACACCACGCGAAGCGCACGCCGCTCGATCCGGCAAAATGCTTTGTCCTCGGCATCGTAATAATATAAAATGTTATATCCGTGTTTCGTGTCGTAAAATATCTGTGTTCTTATTCTATCTGTGCTTGACTTTCTACGTGTTTCTTCCTCCTTCTGTACTTTCTCTGAGAAGCTTTTAATATACTGTCTTGTGTCCCTATCTATGTTTATCTTTCGATCACCGGCCCAACTTTGCTTCTAAACCTACGCCGCCTGCTTTGTCGGTTTCAAACAAAGACGCCGCTCGCGCGCCGACATAAAAGCGCCGCCTACGCGCCCCCCCCTCCCGGCCGGCGCGCACTCGTCAGTCACGGCCCGCATGCTAGGTAGTGAGCACGTCACGACGCGTTCCGTGCTAATTTGTGATGTGTCGATTTGTTCGCGTATTGTGTTAATTAGAGAAGTGACGATGTCGTTCACAAATGAACAGTGGACTGAAATGGTGCGACTTTATGCCATCGCTGGTGACAACATGAACACAACGTGTGCCAAGCCGGCAAACGATCCTAGCGGCTACACAAAGGCTACGTAAAAGTAAAAGTAAAAGTAAAAGTAATTACCTACTTTAGCCTACTTACTGGCAAATGTGTTAGAGTAGCTATTTTTGCTGTCCTAAGCCAGGAAAAGTATGAAGGGAAAGTTCCATCACAAGTTGTAGGTTACCACAACCATCACAAGGGTTCGATACTTACACCACCGGTCGGCTACAGGCGAGAGCGGGCGGCGCGGCGTGATAAGGTCACTAGGGTGTACATGAAATCACGTAGGATAGCAGAGAAATGAATTATGAAATTCCATCGAAACTAATTGACTTTTATTTTTAAAAATAACTTGTATCGTCTTATTTTAGGGGTGTACGTACATACGTGGTTTCAAGGAGTAAACTGTTTACACAAACACCCTGTATTTTTATTCTAGCTACAAAAGCTGATCAATGATAAACGTTATCGGCCAGCGGAGCAAGTCGCATATTGTGTAAATGTGAGTAGAAATTTAAAACTAAAATGGTTTTTGTACGCAATAAATACTAAGTTAGATTTCGCCCTTGACTTTTAGGATTTCGCCCTTGAGTTTTATTAATAATTTTTTGGCAGTTGTTTATTGTAGACAAAGTGACGTGGTTCGAGCCCTGGGCCCCTGGACTTGGAATCTTATACGTACCCAAATGTCATCGGCGAGCTGAGCAAGTCGCGAATATAACAGGTTTTTGGTTTTCTTTACATGTTTGGTGTTATTTTAATCGAGATGTTTGCATTGAAACCGACTAATATAGGCAGTGCAATGTAATTCCGCTTGCTTCTTGTATGTGCCAGGATAATTTTCTGTTGTTTATATTGAAAAACAGGACTACGTTTAATACAATGAGTGCCCATAAAGCACAATGTTAAAGTTCAGCATGATACAGAATGCACCAATAAAGCTGGGCAGAGCTTAGCAGGCTGCATTAAAGAAAAAGAATGTCTAGCTAGATGTTAACAAGCTTGTTAGAGTGTGAATGTTCTGAAGGATCTGTAAGGGCCTAGATACACCGGCAGCTTGAAGCAGTCAGGATCGACTGATTCAAGCTGGCGACAGCAGTCTTCTACTTACAGACATACATGGAGTCGCTCCAGCAGTTGCGTAGTTGACTATGGAGTCGCAACTTAAAGCAGTCACTTGCTTCAAGCTGCCCGAGTATCTAAGCCCTAAGAGCAAAAACTACGGTAGAATCTAGTTAATGATTATATCGGGTATTTATCGCGTACCTTTTGTTTTATTTCCCCTACAGCAGCGGTCAAAAATAGGCAAATAAACAAGTCGGCGACTCAGGCAGTAACCACTGGATTGAGCTACATGACCCAAAAGTTCTATCCCGTGAACGCAACTACTACAAAAGGATGGTTCGAGAGGCGATTGAGATCAAGAAACAACTGAATTTTAATCGTGAAGATGGTTTTCGTCTCTCTTCCTCGTGGAATCCTGTGATTAATATGTGTGTGCGTCGTGATCCGACTGTACTGCAATCGGACACGGTCAGTGTAGTGTGTCGGAATGTGAACTTGGACATTCCTGATTCTGAAGACGAATTGTGGGTAGTCGTGGATACTGCCGTCAATTCTCGGCGGTAACTCCGAGTACATCCAGTCGCCCCATGACCACGATCGCTGTAACGCGGTAGAAACGTAGGGGAAATAAAACAAAAAGTACGCGATAAATACCCGAGATAATCATTAACTATGTTAACAAATCGCGAAAGTTTAAAAAGTTTTACGGTAGAATCTGTTACGTACCACAACCCAGGTGCTGAGGTATCTGGGGGACATATTGAGGAATTGGGCGACCTGGGTGCTAGGACCGGTAAGCTTCGCCGCCTGATGGATCTCCAAGACATTGGTTACGTGCAGCACTATGTTGATAAGATATAGGGCAATGCGAGGCCTGAAAAAATGGTTCCGCATTCTGATCCTGAAATAGAAGAAGAAGATATTTCAAAAATAGTTTTAACCGCGCCTATTTTAGGGTTGTGTACCCGAAGCGTACACGTAGAGTATCCGTTGTCTGTCTATCTGTCAGCCAGCTGTATCTCATGAACCGTATAGATATGTAGATAGTTGAATTTTTCGCAATGTGTATTTCACTTGCTGCTATCACAACACAACAAATAAATGTTATTTGTTGTGGTGTAATAATTAAGGGGGGCAACGTTTATACCAAGTTGAACAATGATCACCGAAGTTAGCTACGTTGGGCGCGGTCAGCACTTGGCTGGGTGACCGCGTCATGTTGGGTTTTTGCTTTTTTTGCCATTTATCAAAAAATCTGATTTCATTTATTTTCTTGTTTATTTTGTGAAAGTATAATCATCAAGTATTTGTACATAGCAAATTCTTTCGTTGGATCTATCTCATTTGTATCTAAAATTTCGATATCCCGAGGCCATAGACCACGAATGACCTTGAACACATAATAACTAGTATATTATCCTTGACGTGATATCCACCAAGTCCGAGCAGAAGAGTACAAGTCACAAAATTATGAAAATCACTTACGTTTTCCATATCGCACGGCGGCTACACGGCTCTCGAAGAAGCACCTTCAGTATCTCCATAAGTAACAACAATACCAGCCTATACCAGTCCAGCTGAACCTCAGTCTCCCTTAATAAATGCCTTAATGCCCCTTACAAGTAGGGTAATACCACATTACAACTAGTAAGTACTAACAATTGAAACAGTTCTAGACGTTGTTCAACTAATCCCAAAATTTATTGCCCCACTTTAGGGCAATTCTGATGCGCTGCGCTGCGCAAAATAGTTGATCCAGTGCGTGAAATTTTGACGCGCAGCAATCTGCCAGTTTCGAGCAAAACAGTACAAGTCACAAAATTTAAAAAGTCACTTACATGTTCAAAACTGCTTCGCGCCGCCGGGTGGTGTACCCGGTTGTTGGAGTAGCTATTTGGATGTTGCCAGAAGTACCAGGTGACATCTGGGCAACTGGGCACCGTGGCCCACGGTTGAAATGATATTCCACGTCGACTTCCGACTCAGGGTTTGATGTGTTATCGGCCCCCTGAAAAATTGAGTTAGGAAATGAGCTAGGAATTCCGAAAATACTATGGGGATCGTTATTATAATACGTGTACGCGTTTATTTGATGTTCTTGACACACCCTGTTTATATACTTTAGTAAATATTTTTCGCTGGATTTTTGTTTCTTTCTTATTACATAAATCTTTGCAGATTTAGGTAGTAGCTAAGCTTTGAATTTGATAATTACGTAAAGTTAATAGTAATACTCGTGATGACACTTTCACTATTGGGTGGTGGTAATAAGTGCTTAGTAGTAGATGACAACCTTCTTAGTCCTCAGCTTATAATGATTGATGACCACAGTTTTGGTCGTGGTCATAAATTCTATTTTTGACGCTAACTGTAGTTACAATAATTATGGTATGCGGGACGAATATGGACAAATATTATCTTGCGGGACGAGTAAAGACTTTTTAATGGCGTGGGCCGAAAACTAGGGACGAATATGGCATAAATCGATTTGACTGTATGAAATAATGCAATATTTTTATAGGCACGGTTTCTTTATAAATATAATGATGGGATTGTGTCTCGAAATATATCGGCATTAAACCTTGGGCACGCAGTACGCTGCATTATGCGATATGCGGTGCCGGACACAATATAACCGTTATGAAAAGTCTAGACTATCGTATATTATATATTACTAGTTGACCTGGCGAACTTCGTACCGCTCTCGCCTATAAACCTTCATATATTTATATTGTGAAAAAAAAATTGTGAATCTAAACCATTCCCAGATCCCCTTGAACACACACAAAAAATTTCATCAAAATCGGTCCAGTCGTTTGAGAGAAGTTCATACACACTCACAGAAGAATTATATATAGTAAGATTGTTTAAATATGTGGTTTTTTGTTCCGCCAAAGTCTACGTCAGCGGTACAGGACAGTAAGCAGTGTAAGTCGAAGTAGTGTGTAATTGTTTTAAGTTCTTAATTTACAAGTTTAGTTTATAAGTTTAAATATGTGTCCGTAAGTAGTAACTAACAGTAACATACTAAATGCATATCTACTACAAAATACTGTATCATAGTTACAAATAATGATGTTCTTATTCTTATTCAGTACGCAGCGTACTGCGGACTGTAATCCAATGCCATCCAATCCCATCCAATTCCATCCGATTCCGTCCAAATCCATCCAATTTATCAAATTCCATCCATTTTCATCCAATCCCATCTTACCTGTTTCTTAGTGTCACTGTGACGATGTAGAGATCCATGAGCTCAGGTCTCAGAACCACGGCCACTGTCGGCGCAATCCCATACAATACCATTCAGACAAATGTCAAATCCAATCCCATGCAATCCCAACTTACCTGTTTGTTAGGGACAGTATGCTTCACGAATAACGCAGTTCCATTGACGATCTACATAGCACGTCCATAAGCTCGTATCTCAGAACCACGGCCATTGTCGTCTTAATATCCGATACCATGCAATCCCATTCAACTACATCTAATCTCATCCCATCTTACCTCGTCGTTAGCGTCAGGGACAGAAAGATAGCACATCAGAAATACATTAACGGGACCTTTTTTCTTCACCTCGGGTAGTGAATCTACATAGCACGTCCATAAGCTCGCGTCTCAGAACCACGGCCATTGTCGTCTTAATATCCGATACCATGCAATCCCATTCAACTACATCTAATCTCATCCCATCTTACCTCGTCGTTAGCGTCAGGGACAGAAAGATAGCACATCAGAAGTACATTAACGGGACCTTTTTTCTTCACCTCGGGTAGTGGATCTACATAGCACGTCCATAAGCTCGCGTCTCAGAACCACGGCCATTGTCGTCTTAATATCCGATACCATGCAATCCCATTCAACTCCATCTAATCTCATCCCATCTTACCTCGTCGTTAGCGTCAGGGACAGAAAGATAGCACATCAGAAGTACATTAACGGGACCTTTTTTCTTCACCTCGGGTAGTGAATCTACATAGCACGTCCATAAGCTCGCGTCTCAGAACCACGGCCATTGTCGTCTTAATATCCGATACCATGCAATCCCATTCAACTACATCTAATCTCATCCCATCTTACCTCGTCGTTAGCGTCAGGGACAGAAAGATAGCACATCAGAAGTACATTAACGGGACCTTTTTTCTTCACCTCGGGTAGTGGATCTACATAGCACATCCATAAGCTCGCGTCTCAGAACCACGGCCATTGTCGTCTTAATATCCGATACCATGCAATCCCATTCAACTACATCTAATCTCATCCCATCTTACCTCCTCGTTAGCGTCAGGGACAGAAACATAGCACATCAGAAGTACATTGGCAGAACCACAGGCTATTTTCTTCACCTGGGGTAGTGGTTTTTGATCCGTTGCTTGCGTATTCATGGTTTCCTGGTAAATTTTATTTATTTATGTAACAGGAAACATAGCTAAATTTGCATTTCATAAGGGTTAACAAACATCAGTACAGATGTTGTAATAAAGCTTAACAAACAATCATTTATAACTAGCTTCTTTCCACGGCTTTGCACGCGTATTTTAGGGTATATTAAGTAGCCTGTTACATAAGTTAGGCTTTGCTCTAAACGTACTCCAAATTTCATCTTGATCTGCTCGGTAGTTCTGGAGATCCTAGGAAATTCATATTTCACAAACTTTCGGCTTTATAATATTTAGTAGGAACTAGGAATGTTTTTTCTTGTTAGAATAGTAGTTAGTATAAATAGCCTCTTAACAGCCAGAGAAAAAATGTTATGAAGATTTGATGTGATGTCTGTTACGTCACAACTTTGTGTCCAAAAACGAACGCAATCTTACTATTTGTTTTCCCACAAATTGATATTAAATTGAAATAAATGAATGTTAAGTTATAAAAGAAAAATTGTGATTTTAGGATTCAAGCCTAGTAAATTAAATTGCGTTATTTACTCTTTTAAGATCGCTATTAGATGAATCTTGATTGAAATCAGTTAAGTTTGGATGACTGGTAGATGCCCAATAGGTAGGTACAGATTTACGTTTGAGGATTTCAGGTTTAAGAATAATTATTTCTCACTAAGAATTAATTTACTTACATGAGAAAATATTTTTTTTCCAATGTAGGGCTAAAAGGATTTATTGCACAAAACTATGTTGCTCTAATGTTGTTTTGAAAGTCGTAATTCTAAATGAAATCATGTACCTATCAACTCCAGCAAGTCCCATCCCATCTTACCTGCTTGTTAGCGCCAGGGCCAGTACGTTTCGAAAACATCGGATGTCGATTGACGAACCATTTTTTCTTCACCTCGGGTAGTGGCTTTTGATCCGTTGCTAGCGGATCCATGGTTTCCTGGTAAATTTTATTTATTTATTTAATAAAAAACATACCTAAATTTGCATTTCACAAGGCTCGACAAACATCAGTACATCTTGTTGAAGAATGTGACAGATGTTGTGATAAAACTTAGCAAACAATTGTTTATAACTAGCGGATTTTACGGTATATTAGTAGGTAGGATACATAGCTTCTTAACAGCCAGAGAAAGAATGTTATGAAGATTTCATGTCTATTACGTCACAACCTGGTGTCCAAAAACGAACGCAATCTTACTATTTATTTTTCCACAAATTGATATTAAATTGAAGTAAAAGAAAGTGTTATGTTAAAAAAGAAAAATTGTGATTTTAGGAATCTAGCCTAGTAAATCAAATTGCGTAAACTCTTTTTAGAGCGCTAGTAGATGAACCTTGTTTGAAATCAGTGAAGTTTGGATGTCTGGTAGATGCCCAATACAAATTCACGTTTGAGGATTTATTGCACAAAACCATGTTGCTCTAATGTTATTTTTAAAAGTTCTTATTCCAAATCAAATCATGTACATATTTGGTCACTCTTCCAAAATGGCGCCATGTCTAAAATGGCAGATATTGCGTCATACATAACGAATGGCAATGGTAACCATTTGTTCTAGTTAGTATAGGTAAATAACGAACATTAAATCGCGTCTGCTATAGAGCGATTAAAATATTATTACCTACGTCTTTTCTACAACATATTTGAATCATCTTACAACATTTGAGAAATGGTGCTACAACGCCTTTTAAATTCAGTCAGTTAAACACCAAACAAAATGAGGATATTCCATTAGGCACTTAATATTTTAGGCAATGATATTTCATTTTGTTTTACTTAGTCTTTGACATCCTAAAAAAAAGCATAAGCTATGCAATTACTCTAGTGCTAAACTTCACATAAAATACCTACTCCACGAGTTTTCAGAAAACCCACAAATTCTGTCGGTCACTTTATTTATTAAACTTTTTTCGATTAAGTCAAACTTCTCATGAATTTTTTGGATTTTTGAAAAGATTTTATCGGTAAATTAAAGGGTTTTAATAACTTACAAAATCAACGGTTCCTCCTGCAACGGGATGCAGAGACGCATTGCCGGATAAATCGATTGACGCATGCGTGGTTCAAATTGCTAGGTACTTGGGAGCCTGCAGATCTGTCTAGGCTACCTCGGTTCTAGAATCCAAGACATTTTACATTAGCAAAAACTTTTATGAATGTAAACTAACAAAACTTGACAACTATAACAGAAAACCGCAAGGTTACCACTAAAAATAAAAACACAAAGGTGAACAACGAAAAGGTGTAAACTCGAGTTCGTAATCGAATGAGAGACAAATGAAATAAATAATGAAAATTTCTATAATCAACATTGTTTCGAACCGCGATTTGATCCGATAAACCCAGTGTCGTAAAATATAATCCACGAATATTTATTTGGTGTTGTATTGCACCTAACCCCTTTGTTTACAAAAAATATATTTACTTAGCGAGTCTAGCGATGTAGCTATAGCAGCTTTGCCCGGGCGAAGTAAGATTGACGCAGATCAGAGGCGCAATGCTACCAAGGACTTTAACTGTTAGTACTTATTTCATATTGATATTAATATTTGAATATTTTTTGCTTTCTTTGAAAGCTGCACGATATGTTTGTGTCCTGGGACACCTGATTCTGAGAGGATGTTTTTGCAACCTCCAACCTATTGAGTTTTCCAATTTTTCGGTACACTTAGCACAATGATCACAGATCGGTGATCACAGTGTTCAAAAAACCCTGCTGCCCTTCCTGTGATAGGTTCTTCCTAATTCTTTATTCCACAAAATTGGTACAAGTAGAACATTTACCAGGAAAATTAATGGCAAAGGCGAGCTTAACCCTAAAAAGAGTTCTCTTCCAGCAATCCTCATTGGGAGAGAGACAAGTTTGTAAAAGTGGTACATGTGCTTAAACAAAGGATACATGATTTAAATATTAACCAACTTATTAAATAGACTACTACATAACTCGTATAATACAATACATAAAATACTATAAATATATAAATAAATAATGCTGGACAATTCACACCGCATTATCTAGCCCAGCCAATTTAAGTGTGTATACAATTATAGTATTTGTTGATTTGACGACCTCTGTGCCGCAGCGGGCGAAAGTCCGCCAGAGACGCAGGAGGTTCGATTCCCGCCTCCGAACAAATGTTTGTAAGATCTGCAGATATTTGTTCAGGGTGTTCTGGATGTTTTGTATGTATAATAAAAAATATCAATCTATGTAGTGTATTGTATTAAGTATATCAGTTATCTAGTACCCATAACACAAGCTCTGCTTAGCTTGGGGCTAGATAATGCTATGTGAATTGTCCAGCATTATTTATTTATTTATTTACAAAATCGACAGGCTGAGTTGGAGCTGTCGATTCTCGTGCTGCGAGCACCGCCACCATTCAGACCATTTAATAATAGGTTTCTAACATCTTTATTCACAAAGAAAATTACAATCAACTAATAGAAATAAATTACAACTAGTATTTACAATTGAAACAATTGAGCTAACTGCAGACTGTTGCAAACGATCTACAGGTAGCTCAACTGACCCATATCAATACCAGTCGTCGTGTCCCCAAGACGGTGGCTGCATTGGCCCGCTGTATGGCAATGCTGATGCGCTGCGCCAGAAACTCACTTAATAATTTGTTTTGTGTTTAAATAAATAATGTCATTAATCAAAGAGTTTTGTTCTGTTACTTTCTATACCTACTTTTTCTTTCGACTGTACTTTATTAGCCTTGAACAATAGATTTTTTCGATCATTTTGAGGGCGGTCCCATTTGCCGGAACAAAAATAATAAAATTAAATCAATCCGGCGAATGGGACCGCGGTCCATTATCTAGCGGCCCCAAACGACGGAAGCCTCCAACAAGGTTAGACTAGAATTAGAGTTCAAGTGGCAATTGGATGACAAGTCATATGGTAAATATAAATACCATCGATGTAAGTAAAATTCGGAAGATTGGGCACTAGCTTCTCGAAAGTGGAACGCTCAAATTGAGTCCAATTGTGTCCACCCACCTCAGTCACAGTCGGACCGGCGCGGGGCTGCCGGTATTCGCGTATTATTGTTTCGCGTGTATTGTTGTCTCGATCGCACTTCAGTCTAGGTACATACGTCATTCCATCTTTGTCGTTCATTAGGTAGGTATATTGCAAAAGATTGGAAGTAGGAACTGTCTTTGCGTTTAGTTGTGACACGCGACAGGCCATTTGTTGAGTTAGCGCTGGGTGAACGTACCATATCTACTGAATTTTACTTATATCTATGGTAAATACATAAATACTTATCATTACTTGTAGATCGAAAGATATAAGTACTCGGTTGTAGATTCCTAGATAATTTTTATAAGCAATGAGAATATAGTGCGTGGGGTATTGACAGGCTAAACGAGTTGCTCATCTTTCCAACAATCAAAAACAAACGTGAAAGGGTAACTACTATAGTATATGCTACTACGTTGTTTGATGTTGACCATCCAAAACTAAGGATAATATCAATTTATCTCGTCATTATCTACGTTTGTATACACCCAGAACCGTAAAAAAATTATATAAAATTTATATTTAGATTATTGCATCGATTTTGACCGGTTTTGATGATTATTTTGCTTTAGGTATAAAAAAATTATCCACAGATAGTCCCAAAAAAAATATTTTTAAAAAATTCTAATAAAACTTTTAAAAAAGTGTAAATATGGTATATGAAATCGGTTTTTATTTTTTTTTTCCTATCCAATTAATCTACGTCATGAGGAGTCACTTGCATGAAGTAACTCACATAACCTGCTCGCATGGGGTCTTGACTGACCAATTTATGAGGAATATTTCTAATAAACTAATAATGGAATCAAATAAAAGGTTCAATATTAAGAAAATATTGAAACTTCTAACGAACAACATACATAACAACTACTAGGAACATTATCAAAATTATGAATATAAAATTCTTCTCTAAAATTGTATTTTTCAGGCATTACTGCTGTGCTTCTTTTCTTCAAATAACCAGTTTCTAAGATTTCAGATTTAATTATTTATCTATTTATGCAGTTAGGTTAGCCTATGGCCGAGTAAACCAAAACTTACAAGGTTAGAGACTTTAAAACCGTGAAAATAAGTGCCAACCTCTTACAGACCAACACGGCATGCAAAAGACAACATCAAACTGCGGAAATTCGAATAAACAACAATGGAGATTGTAGAGATAAAAAAAGCTTTTAATACTAACATGCTCAAAAACATATAATTATGAAAAACTAAAAACAACAGGGTGGTAGAGATAAACCATTTTAAAAATAAACTCCGATTGAATGACTTTTAGTGAAGGGTGCACGCCCCTTTGGCGTGCTTTTTTAGTATGGTTTATTTATTTAGGTAATTTAAACATTAAACAAGGTTATAAAATAAAGTAACATCCCAGTAAAGAAGGTAAAAAATTAAGACATAGATTTGGCCGAAGATCTCAAGAGGCGCAAATATGCAGGTCTCGACAGAGCCTACACATTTGCTCCCCTTGGAGTCGAGACCCTAGGTCTGTGGGGTACCGAGGCTCTTCGGGTTTTCAAAAAACTGTCTGAGCGTCTGGTCGAAGCGGCGCGTGACTCGAGAGTTGGTGAATATCTGGCACAGCGTATCAGCATTGCCATACAGCGTGGCAATGCAGCCAGCGTCTTGGGGACGCTTCCGACTGGTGTTGATATGAATCAGTTGAGCTACCTGTAGACTGTTTGCAACAGTCAGCTCAATTGTTTCAATTGTAGATACTAGTATAATTTTCTTTGTGAATAAAGATGTTTTGTGAAAATAAAAAATAAAAAAAGACATAAGTTAGTTATAATTATATTGTAGGTACCTACAAATAAAACAAAAACAAGCACACAAGCACAGTGGCAGTAAAGACAATTATTTTGACATTGTCCAAGAGTGAAATTGACTTTGTTTATTTATCTAACGTTTACAATGATCAAACGGCTGTACGGACTCGTAAGAGATTTGACAGAGAGACAGAATTAATAAAAAATATTTCAATAAATTATTTTTCTTCAAGCTAACAAAGTGATCTGTAAAATTTTATAGTAAAACTTAATAAGAAATAAGGTGTTTTTGATATTCTCTTAGTAATAATACGTAACTACCTAATGAGGAGTTCAAAAAACAAAAGAACTTATATTTTTCATTTTAGGATTAGAACTCAATAGATAAATCGTTCGTTTGTTTTCTTGTTGTTTGTTATTAATAAGTTTAGGTTATGGTAGGACGGACAAACTTTGCAAAGTAAAAGTCATAAATAGGTATGATTAAAAAAAAAAGATGGATCTCTCGCGCACTCCAATTGTGATAACAATGGTTTAAGCGAGGTCTGTGCCACTTTAATTTGACATTCCCAATGATATAATACCGTCTTTTTAGCTTTTTTTAAAAGAAATAGCCTCATTGTGGAGCCCTATTTATATTTATATTTTATTTACTCATTTATTTCAGATTGGTAATCCATAGATACAACATAAAATGTGTGTCACAATTCAACCAAGATTTTTTATTACATTTTTTAAATAAAAGGGGTTTGAAGATTTTGGCCCAGACAGGTATCTCACTATTAATTATATGGATAGAAGACACTTATACCTACATAAAAAAAAATGGTTGTCTGTAAAGTCGGTTTACTGACGATAGTTGAAGGTGACAACGTCTTAAGAAAATACTGATGGAATGGTAGCATTTGATACTCGATCAAAACATGAGCAGCTGTCCACGCAGACGCATCGCTCACTCAAGTAGGAGAGAGACGGATGTCGAGCGCTCTCGCTTGCACTTCAAGCCTTACATGGAACGCCTCAGAGCGAGGTAACGCTGCATGACGTCATAAGATGTTTTTTCGTGCGTGCAGCCGGCTCTATCGAATTATAAGACGTTGTCACGTCAAAAATGTCCCAAAACATAATGTCCTAAAGCGTGAAATTTCTGAGATATGCACTTATGAAATAAAAAATTACAGCAATAGGTACCTATTTGTGAATACCTCAGACGCCTTAGGACATTTTTTATTTGTATAATACCTATAGATGTAGACCACTATCCAAATAGGTACATTATATGAATTTGTTTGAGATAGAAACGACTATGTTCTACTTTGAAATATGATTGAGCAAACAAAAAAAACTACTGCTCTCTTGACCACTTGCTTAGAAATGTGATCGAAAGAGTATTTACTACGGTTAGAAAAAGCAGTGCTTTCGAAAAAAAGAATAAAACAACCAAATCTTTAAGACCCCCTGCCGCTTTCAAAGTAGGTTAACATACAGGTCTTACTACAATAGCTGCATGGACATAGGCCAGTGTTGTAGAGCCATGCATCACCTATTTTTGATCCCTATTCCTGTGTTGTTATGGTTTAAAATGCCGGTAATTATTGAAAAGTAATATTGTCGGTGTACTGGTTATACGCAGCTTTCCACTTCACGGTCAAGAGCAATAGATGTTGCCAAGTTGTTATTTTTCCCCAGTTTTGTGGTAAACAATTTGGAGTGAGACCGCCTTTGTGGCGCTGTCGGCAAGGATCTGTTTGACATCCGGGAGGGCCGGAATTAAGGTAGGAGTTCGATTCCTACTGCAGGACAATGTTTGTATGGTTTGGAAATATATATGTGTTGAGATCCTATTGCTTATGAGTAACTTACATTTTGCAAAACAAGGTTCTGTAATAAATCCAGCTTCTTCTAGATAGGTACAAAATCTTATCGAATGTGTCTACCGACCTATTTAAAATTAGCTTCGTTTCCCGTTACGCTAATTTAGAAGCAGTTACAAAAATAATTTTAGTATCTGGCTTTTCGTGACAGGTTGCCATTTGTCGCTATTAAAATTTACTGCAATTTGACAAGCGTCGTTATCAACATTATAATAATAGTCGGCCTTCAGCACGCACCAAATATTGTCCTAACCACTTAAACCGTGGTTTGTACTGGTAACACAATGACGTTAGAATCCAACCATTTCACCTGACGTCGCATCCCGCGTCGGACCATTCTAGTTTGAAAATCGAACAGTCAAAGCCATGTTCTCCCGCGTATACCGCCGCGCACCGTTCGTTTTACAAAAAAAGCACGAGTTGCCGCCTTTTTTTCAAAAGAGGTTCGAGTCCACCGTCGCTAGTTTGACCAAAGACGAGATTCTTATCCTGTTACGGCCTCCTTTTACGAATTGGAGTAATATTATTAGAGATGCGGAGAAAGTTGTGGGGTATCCGACCTCTTTTATGAATTTGAGGTGCCTGTTAAGCGATGAGTTCGCAAACATGGCGCTCTATTTGCGGAAATTGGTGAGTTTTCTTTTGGTTTCTTGTCTATACTATCTATACTAATATTATAAAGAGGAAAGGTTTGATTTTTTGTTTGTTTGTTTGTTTGTATGAATTGAATAGGCTCCGAAACTACTGGACCGATTTGAAAAATTCTTTCACCGTTAGGAAGCTTACTTTTCAGGGAGTGACATAGGCTATATTTTATCCCGGAATTCCCACGGGAACGGGAACTACGCGGGTGAAACCGCGAGGTGATCGTCTAGTCTATACTAATATTATAAAGAGGAAAGATTTGATTTTTTGTTTGTATTGAATAGGCTCCGAAACTACTGGACCGATTTAAAAAATTCTTTCAATGTTAGGAAGCTTACTTTTCAGGAAGTGCCATAGGCTATATTTTATCCCGGAATTCCCACGGGAACGGGAACCACGCGGGTGAAACCGCCAGGCGATCGTCTAGTTCTATTAGGTATAAAATGGTGATTAAAATCGGGATTCTGCAATTTACAGCTGAATTGAGATCTCGTCATTTTTTGAAAAAAAGCTAATTCTTTTTTCTAATAAAGTATTTTTTTGTAGATTAGTAGAGGTAAACCAGTCTAAAAATGCACGCCCCTTTTACTATAAAAAATTATCGTAGTTTGAATTCATTACGGATGTTAGGGATGAGACGTTGGTGTTCTTTCAACACAAATAAGGTTCGTAGTTAACCCGCTTACATCCGTAATGAATGCACGCCCCCTCCACAAAACGTCATAGGTACCTACACTCGGCGTGCATTTTCAGAATGGTTTATCTCTACATAAGCCGTACTTACCTAGATTGGTACTTATCTACTAGATATATAGGTACTTACACAAAATAATTGAAGAAAAGCTGGTTTTTCTAGGGAGAGAAAATAGAAACGCCACCTGAATAAGGTAAACGATGACAACCAAGCCATTTAAGTGTAGTTACTTGGTACTTAAAATATTAACAACAAGAAAGTTATATAAAACACACATCATCAATCTTTCTGTGTATTTTTTGTATTTCCGTGTATTTTGACGACCTCTGTGGCGCAGCGGGCGAAGGTCTGCCTGCGACGCAGGAGGTTGCGGGTTCGATTCGATTCCCGGCTCGGGACAAATGTTTGTACGATCTGCAGACATTTGTCCAGGGCGTTCTGGATGTTTTATATGTATGTTATAATAAAATAACATCTATCTATGTAGTGTATTGTATGAAGTTTAACAGTTATCTAGTACCCATAACACAAGCTCTGCTTAGCTTGGGGCTAGATAATGCTGTGTGAATTGTCCAGCATTATTTATTTATTTAAGTATTTATTATTGCTTGCATGTCGTTCATTCTTAGGTCTAAGTGAATGGTAAGTTAAGTTGTCACTAGCTAGGTACATGCACCCTGATAGGGCACTGCAATACTGAGTTCGTACGCACTTTATTTACACATGTCAAATAGTATCAAGTAGAGTTTAATTAAAATAATTACATAATTAAAACAATAACACTGTCAATGTCATACAGAAAAATAATTTTCATACTAATAGAATTAAGTATATCTATTTCTTACAAATCTAAGCCGTCACCAGAAGGCAGAGTGCCCAGAATGCTAGCAGCATTGCCACGTTGAATGGCAATGCTAATTCGTTGACCGAAATAAAAGCCAGCATTCCGATCACCTGTGGACTCTATAAGAAGTTTGGTAAGATCTTTATAAATTGCGTGTGCCCCAGGACCCCAAGGACCAAGGGTTTCAACCCCAAACGGCTAGAATAGGTAACCTCGGTCAAGGATAGCGTATTTTCGCCGTTTAAGAGACTCCGCTGATGTTGCTGCAGAACCGGCCCTTACCGATGTCCCTGCAAGATGTGAAGGCGCTAGGGTATCTACACACGTGGCATCCCAAACTAAAGGCCGACCCATCTTCCATGGAATCAGAGTCATACCAACTAATAGAATTGATTAAATTGAATCTAGATGCCAGAATGTCATTTATTCATAGTTTCATCATAGGTTAGTGACATTTTAGATTGTCCGTAGCGAATTGGTCAACAGAATAATAACATTTTTCAAATAAAAATAATTTAGCCTTTTACAAAAAGTTCTATCATTATCTTCATTTTTTAAATATTCGGGTATTTTATTGTATATTTTTGCCAATCTATGGTATGGGCTTTGACTCACTAGTTTAAGTTTAGTTGGAGGCAGTACTTTGTTCCTATTCCGTCAATTTTAAACAATATTCATGTCTTGCTTAGTTTTAAAAAAGTTTTTATGTTTCCTTACAAATAAAGAGGCTTGCATAATATAAATAGATGATAATGGTAAAAGATTGTTGAAAACTTCAAATTCCTTTATATTTACGCGTTGATTTTTAAGTTTTGCGTGACAAATATCTACTACCTAATCCATCGAGAAGCCTCTTTATTCACAAAGAAAATTATACAAGTATTTACAATTAAGCTAACTGCAGACTGCTGCAAATAGTCTACAGGTAGCTCAACTGATCCATACAAAAATATGGGACCATTGCGGGATTATTTTATCAAAAGAATTTTCAAAATCGGTCAACGATTGACAGAAAAATCGACGGAAATACATAAAAAACTATACAACCGAACAAAGAACCATCACCTTATTTCGATGTCGATTAAAAAGTGGTAAAGGTACTATTTTATCTTTTCCAGGTTGGCAGCAACCATCTGGTGATGCAGACAGCGAAAAACGTCCTCTATGGAGACTCCAAGAACCTGCAGCCTTGGGGGCTGATCATCCTTCTACTGTCCAAGTCAGTGAGGACTACAGCACAGGTATAGTTTTGATACCAAATACAAAAAATACAAAATAATTTATTTGCCATTATGATAAAGAACATAATATCTTAATGTTACATAGAGATGTTACATTAGCATAATGTAATGTGAGAGCATTGATTTTAATTATCATGCATAATCATTGTTAAAAACTTATCTTATTCATTGTTATAATCTTACTTCTTTAATACCCTCAAAAATACATATACAAATAAGTTGTTTAACCTCATGCTACCATCAAATATTGTAATTGTAGTCATGTGCATTGCTCTACTGATTTTAACTGTTTTTTCTGCATCGACCTGATTTGTGTAAAACGAACAATAAAATAGCTTCAAATCTGCATGCTTTTGTCTTCTAATTGAATTTAAAAACTTAAGACTTTTCTATGTTATATGATTAATTTTAATGCTGTACTTATCAATTTTTATTTTATTATTTAAGGGGGTACCTATCCTCAAATTGCTTATTTTCAACTCCGTCGGACCTCCATATCTTCCAAACTACTGAATATTTAACTTTGAAATTTATATATGGTAAAGTTCAGGACTTATTCTATCGATCATATGTTTCGAAAACACGATTCCATAAAATTTTCTCGATGGAAAAAATCGCAAAGTTACCTCTAATTTTTTACTAAAACCCTAATTTCTCAATAAATATAGATGATACGATCTTGAGATTAAGCATAGTAATTGAGCTAAATATAAAGAACATTTTATATGTTGCCTTTTTTTCAATTAACTATTCTAATGTTTGTGGGGAGCAAATAACTACTAAAAACTTGATTTTTGGGCTTACGCCGCTTTGCTCTGTCCCGCTCCTGTGAACGCGAAATCCTATGCCTATCCTCTTCACACAGTAACGAGGTAGGGTACCGCCTTAAGACGTAAACCTAAGTCTTGTACAATAACCAGACGTAATTATTTTAAGGGGAAGCACTCACTACCAAACCACAAGTTATTTTCAGAATAGCTTATATTGGTAATGAGAGCCCTAAATTAGTGTCATGTCATGTACTATTTATCCAATAAACAATTTTTAATTTTATTTAACCTATGATCCCCGCACTAGGCTAGGCCTGTTTCGCGGGAGACCGAGTGAACATGATTGATTGCTATGACACTGAGAGAGCGGTACACTAGCAAATAGATCCGATAATTTTTTTTCTTTTAATAAATTGACGATCTGTTTCTGGTCTTTTCAAAGCTTTTTTTAACTTGCCTAATTAGAATGCGCGGAAAAAATCATGCATCAGAATTTTAGACTAGGTTTTGTTCCCTTGCGATGGCTAAATATATATTTTTGTAAACAATATATATAAGCTCATAGGACCATTTTTATTATCTGGTAAGTGGTAGTACTATATCCCAAAAATATGAAATAAGTAATATATTTATACCTTGCCCATATTTGAGTAGATTGAATCTGCCATATTTGGGCAGATTCAATCTACTCCAATCAAGGCCAGTTATCACACTTCACGCAGGAGGTTGCGGGTTCAATTCCCGCCTCGGGACAAAATATGTACGATCTGCAGATATTTGTTCAGGGTGTAAATAATGTTTTCTATGTATAATAAAAAATATCTATCTATGTAGTGTATTGTATTAAGTAAATCAGTTATCTAGTACCCATAACACAATCTGTGCTTAGCTTGGGGCTAGATAATGCTGTGTGATTTGTCCTGCATTATTTAAAAACAAAAATTCGACCACTAAGTATGACACAAGAGAAAGCTCTCAGAACAGACACACTTCAGCATTTCAGAAAATAGACCATAACTAATCAAGTCGAGTAACGTTGTGTTTACTCGAAAATAATGCCTTTCACACTGTATTTACTGTCCAATTTGCTTTGCAGGCCAAAAAATCCGAAGAGGAAACCCGAGCGTTAGCGGAACTAACCGAAATGATCCGAACAGGTCATCTCATTCACAAAGGAATCGTCAACGTACCATTTGCCAGAAGAGGGAAAGACACTGAGTCAGCAATTTTCGGAAACAAAATAGCAATACTCCTTGGAGATTATCTTTTAGTAACTGCCAATGGTATGCTAGCAGGGCTCCGAAACTCCGACGTTTCGTATATCATCTCTTCAGCGTTAAAAGATTTGTCCGAAAGCCAATTCTTCGGAGAAAGAGATGAGCAAAACATGCCACTACCGGGAAAACCTGTTAGATCAGTTGATAATTTCGAAATAACCTTCGATACTAACTCTATGGCAGTTGAAAACGTCTTAGGAAAGCCTATCAAAGAATGGACAGCAAGAACAGTCTATAACGGAGTCAGTTTGCTGGGCAGAGGATGTCAGTCAGCAATGGTGTTAAAAAAACAGAATCAACTCACTCAAAGTCATGCTTACCACTTCGGTTGTCATGTTGGCTTGGCTTGGCAAGCAGCAACCGAATTGCAGAAACTTACATCAGACAGTAAAGAAACCTTTTGCTTAGCAAGCGCTCCGGTTCTCTTCGCCTTAGAAAATAACCCTAATATATACAAAATAATCGATCAAGCGAAAAACGACGTTAAAGACGTTGATTACGAAGATTTGAAGTTCAATATTCTGAAGACTGATGCTGTTGAGAAGACTAAGAAATTGCATGAAGATCACGCGAAGAAAGCTACTTCTTATATCGAGAAGATTGGGGAAAACGAATCTGTTGATATGATCAAGAAGTTGATTAATACTTTTTGAATTATAAAGTTTAAGACTTGAGGTGGGAATTGCAATATATTGCACAATACTAGATAAAAAACTTATTTCCTTTATGTAAAGTTCAATATTCTGAAGACGGATGCTGTTGAGAAGACTAAGAAATTGCATGAAGATCACGCGAAGAAAGCGACTTCTTATATTGAGAAGATAGGGGAAAATGAATCTGTTGATATGATCAAGAAGTTGATTAATACTTTTTGAATTATAAAGTTTGAGGTTGAAATTGCAATGGATTGCACAATACTATATACACGACTTATTTCCTATACGTAGAGATTAATTTGAACATAAAGGCAAGGAAGCGATATATTAACTCGCTTCCCCGTAGCTGAGTTCTTAAGATGCTTATAATGTTTAGGTTCATAGATATTTATATCGTTTTAAGAGGAAAACGTCATGTGGGTAATTAATTTTATGCTCTTCCTACCTACATATATTTATAAACGAAATATTTTTTTACAATTATATTCTATTTATGTAAAGTAATACGACTGTCTATGATTTAAAATTAAAAATGTAAGGGTTTGTATTAAAAATATGTACTTAATCTTTCTGTTTGTTAATTTTTTTAACAGTAGCTTCAGCTAAATTCAGTAATAATCGACTGCCATTTTTAACTGACTTAGAGAAAGGAAGACTAGGTATCTGTGGTCAGCTGTATGTGTGTGTTTTTTTTAGGATAAAATAAGACATTTTTTATTGGTCACAACACACATGAAAATAGATCCTAAAATAATTAAAAAGAAACAAGATCCGTCAAGTGCGAGTGTCACTCGCGCGCCGAGGGTTTGGAGCGTTTGTCAATTATACAAATGTGTACTAAAGGTAAGAGATTTGATGAATACCTTAAAATAGTAGTACCAAACTACAAAGTAGTTCAGTTTTTTCAAAACAATCAATTTATTGGCTTAAGTTTTTCGAGTGTTTCTACGGTGGTTATCTCTTTTACCTCGGAGCATCCAAACGGCTAAAGCGATTTTGATAAAAGACGTAAAATACTCGTCGTCTCCTAAATAGATTTTAGCTAAATTTTGTAGGCCATTGAAAAACCTGCGGGATTTTGCATAAACGTCAAAAAACGGAGACCGACTCGGGTTTATTACAGTTTAAAACAATTCTATGTTCAAAATACTATTCACACATTTCATTCAATCGGGTATTTTACTCTCTATGAGAAAAAATTTAAAATATATTATTGAGATAGCTTAGGCAAAAAAGAGTCAAAAAACGTTAGTTTTAGTTAATAAAATAGCAAACTAAATTTTAAAATTCAATTCAAAGGTTTCAGCTTTTATTAACGTTTTCATAAGATCATATATCCCCTTAGCAGGCGCCCGCCATTTTGCAAATTTTGACACATCCGGCAAGCATCCGCCAGCACAACCAGATACTGGTCCCTTGCCCGCTAAGAGGATAGTCGCCATGTTATTACGTCATACGGCTATGTAAACTTAGAACTGTCACTGCATTTGACAGCCAACTGACGTCAATACCGCAGAGCAATATGGCGTCTACTGCGTCCGGCGTTTTCGTCAAATTACTAGCGAAATTTGAAAATGCAAAAGTTAAATGCATTTTTATGGCACTTAACGATTGAATAAAAATTTTATTGATTCCAAGTGGTTCATTAGCTCTATAGAATCTAATTGAGACACTTTTCAAAAATGGGTGTTCTATTCGTTTATTATACGACATCTTTATATTATATCGTATATTGACGACCTCAGTGGTGCAGCGGGCGAAGGTCTGCCTGCGACGCAGGAGGTTGCGGGTTCGATTCCCGCCTCGGGACAAATGTTTGTACGATCTGCAGACATTTGTCCAGGGCGTTCTGGATGTTTTCTATGTATAATAAAAAATATCTGTCTATGTAGTGTATTGTATTAAGTATATCAGTTATTAGTACCCATAACACAAGCTCTGCTTACCTTGGGGCTAGATAATGATGTGTGAGTTGTCCAGCATTATTTATTTATTTATTTATTATAAACCAGACATAACTTATCAGAGTACTATACTCCAATGCGTTTTAGCAATTAGCAAGGAGATGTCGATGCTATGTCCTTGCTAATGAAAATAAAAATACTTATCTTGGGGTCGAGACTCTAGGTCCGTGGGGCACCGAGGCTCTTCGGTACCCCACTTTCTTTTTAAATAACTATATGAGCGTCTGGTCGAAGCGACGCGTGACCCGAGAGCTGGTCAGTATCAGGCGCAGTGCATCAGCATTGCCATACAGCGGGGCAATGCAGCCAGCGTCTTGGGGACGCTTCCGACTGGTAACTATTGATAGGGATCAGTTGAGCTACCTGTAGATTGTTTGCAACAGTCTGCAGTTAGCACAATTGTTTCAATTGTAATTACTAGTTCTAATTTGTTTATATTCATTTAATTGTATTTTTCTGTAATTTTTGGTTTATATCAAGCAGTGGAATATGTATATTCTGATGATGGTGATGATCGAGTCGAATCCAAGCTAAAGCCTCTGCAACACGTGATTTTGAAGCTGCGTCTTACATTTTGCGATTTTACGGGGGACGGGGCGGTAGCCGGAGACAGTGTAGTATTACGGGGGGGGGGGTGTCGCACGACACGCGGCCGTGTGGTGGAGTGGTGGAGGCTTAATTGTATGGTCTGACAACTCCCCTTGACCCATACACAAAGGTAGTAAGCATTAAAGTAATTAACAGTAACCGGTGGTTTTAATAATTATTATTATTTTAAATCTACGTTGCTCTATGGGTGACGGCCTCAGTGACACTGTGGGCTAAGGTCCGCCTGAGACGCGGAAGGTTGCAGGTTTGATGCCGCTGTAGAATTGACTTTCGTGTCAAGTCTTGGGGTTTTCTATTTAAGGCTCCTCTTCCCCGAACACTAGCGCCGCCACATATTTTATCTTATTATTACGTCGAAGAAAGGAAATTCCAAAAATTACGTTGGGCAATTTGTGAATCCTATCATAAGTTTTTTTTTAATGCCTCTATAAATTTTTACTACTAAGAAAGGAAATTACAAAAATTACGTTGGGCAATTTGTGAATCCTATCATAAGCTTTTTTTTAATGCCTCTATAAATTTTTTAGTTTGTATAGTGTAGGCAGAGATTCGAAGTTGCTCTTTTTTGTCACCATGGTGGCCAAAAAGAGCAACTTCGCATCTCTGCTTAAAGTATGCAAAATAAGACTTTTAAAGAGGCATTAAAAAATAAGCTTATGATAGGTATCACAAACTACAAGATCGATTTTTAAGAATTTCTTTTCCTTTTCCTACATAATATTAAGAAAATTCCCTGTTCTGAGAGCTCTACCAAAGCACCCATGACCAATATGTTTCATAGCAAGCAACGCCATCTCTTCCTTCTGTTATGAAATAAGACTGCAGCAAACGTCAGAAATTTTCCAAACTTTTCTGTGTTTTCCATTTCCCTGGCTGTGTTTAGTTATGTCCTAAACCGTTAGATGTCGCTTATTACCAAATAAGGAGAGATATTTACTACGTCACAGTTGTGAAATAATGATGGAAGAAATGAATGATTTTGCAGTAGGTATCGTATCTATGTTTGGTACCCCCGAGAGTAGGTACCTACGAACAGCAAAAGAACTTTGTTTAACCTCTTACCGCATGATTTTTTTATTTTCGCACATCGATCATAAATTTCCGGCCGGCCCCCCTTAGATGCACAATGCGCGCCCTGAAAACGTCAGTTTCAAAAGGTATCCCATTTGGCATTTTGGGATACCTTTTCAACTAGTGTCATTTTAGCTCTCGGACCGAAAGCATGGTCAAGTGCTCGTATAAAAAATGCAATAATCGACCGACCAGGCAACAGAAAAAGAATGGAATTTCTTATTTTCAGTAAGTTTAAATGTAATTTTTACCTGTGTATTGTGATATGAGCCAATTGAGCCTTATATACTTGAGAAATCAGCATTAAAATTGTTGTTGGGTTTGCCTATGTAAAAATATTTATTTTGTTCTAAGTTGATGAATGGAGCGGCTATTGTTTCTAATTTTTTTTTTTCACTTACAACTTACCACAAATAAATTGTTTCTAATTTATTTGTGGTAAGTTGTAAGTGCTAATTTTTTTTTTCATGAAAAGACATTTAAAATAACTGGTTGGGGTTTATAAAATAACTAGCTGACCCGCCCTCAATTTTATTTGCGTGAACTGAAATAACGTTTTTTTGGCCCATAGAAAAACTCTTACGAAGCCGCAGGCAGACACTAGTTCTTTTAAATTTAAAGTACCTGCCTGAAATTGTATTTTAGGTTTATTTCACTAGCTTTTGTTAACTTATTTATATTATAGTATGTCCGAAATGATCCTTTTGTTTGTTGACTGTTGCGTCGCTAATTTATAGTTGTATCAATAAACGATTCGTTATCTTTACCTGAATTCTGTTGATTTTATAATGCTTATAAAAATAATCAGGGTATAAATTATTTTTAGGTACCTTCCTACCTACTTACAAATTAAATAAAATAAATTCGAATCTCTTGTTCCGCATGCAAAAAACTTGACAGGCTCTGCGCAAACTGTCTGCGTCAAAACAAAACGTGGACACTTTTGAGTGTCATTCTTGTAAGGTTCTAGGTATCTACGGGGGAGGCCGCATACTTGATCGATGTTTTCGCATAATAAAAATATTACCTAGGTAGCGTTTTTAGGAAATTTATATTATTTTCAATTAATACCCATCGATGTGAGTAAAATTCGAGAGATTGGGCACTAGCTCCTCGAAAGTGGAACGCTCAAATTGAGTCCAATTAGGTCTACCCACCTCAGTCACAGTCGGACCGGCGCGGCCGGCGTACGTGTTTCGCGTGTATTGTTGTCTCGATCGCACTTCGGTGTAGGTCTTTCCATCATTGTTGTTCAATAGGTAGGTATATTGCAATAGATTGGAAATAGCGTGTCTTTGTGTTTAGTTGTAGGTAACACAACACGGGACATTAGTTGAGATAGCGCTGGGAGACCGTACCATATCTACAGAATTTTACTATAATATAATTTCCATGCAAATTGGAAAAAAGTTTCGTTACCGTTGACTAGTTTATCACAAGAAAGTAATTTAAGTATGTTAGCAACAAAGATGATTTAGATTATAAATAGCTGCATGATATTAATTTAATTAGTTTATTATATTCATACACTATGTAAATTGTTTCTGAATAAATAAACTAAACTACCGGAGGGCGTACTGGAGGGCAACCTACCGGAAATATTAAAGACAGCAATTTTTTTTACTTAAATTTTACTCAAAGGAAACCTTCATTTATTATTAAAAATTAGTAGAGCTGCATTTACTGTATATTGGAGAATTACTTGCCTTATCCGAGAGCCGAACCCACTAAAACTGATTTAATTAAGAAGAGAATCAATTTATACTTTATTTCTGACTTGATAATAATTTTGTTCATAATTTGACTTGCTGCATAGTTCGAGCTTATTTTGTAAGCCTGAATAAATATTTTAGTAAGCCTAAATAATAAATGTTATTCATTAAATCAATTTAATTTAGGTACCTACCTAATTTAATTATCCAGAATATGAAATTTTCTAATATCTGATTCTCGATAATTCCATAACATGAAGTTTACACAAAATAAATCTGTTTCACAAAGATACCTACCACAATACACTATAATGTTTTTTCTTAAAATTCCTGATTAAACAAAATGAAAACATTTTGTTGCTTGGTACTAAACACAATGAAAACCTTTTGTTTAGTACCAACATTAAACATAATCACAAAGGCAATACACCTTTCTAAAAATATAAACAAAACGCTAAAAGTTTACAAAAAGTACTTATTTACATAGCTTTTCATGACCTTGTACAAAAACAAGATAAGTACATGCAAAAAAAACGGGAAAATGTAAGAATGATTAAATATTGTTAGACCTAGAAAAAAACCAGTTCTGTAAAAAATAAATCAGTTCACTTTTTGCTAATCATTGTGTCGACACTACTTTGAGATAATAATTTGAATGCTTAGTAGAAATAAGACTGTGTCCTGAACTCCTGAGTAGAGGCGTATCGCGCATGCGGAATCCATGGCGCAAGAAACTAATAAGGGCTGGGAGAAGGTGGTAATATGGCCCCTGCCGGTATTTTGGCCCATTTTGATTGTGTTGACTTAGTAGTTTACTGCTAAGTGCTGCTGATTTAGTAATACGGACTTGAGTATTTGATGTTAATTTCACCTCGATACCTCACGCGTTCCTGAGAAAAGGGGGTTGACAGACGAACAGACAGACGAAAACAAAGTAATCCTATAAGGGTTCTTTTTTCCTTTTGAGGTACGGAACCCTAAAAATAAAATTATGATGAACTTTAAAAAAAATGAAAAACTTGGCACTGGAGCGTGTAAAGTTGCCTACATGTCACTTGGTAATTAATGCCTTTCAAGCGTCGATATGTATTTCGCAGCGTACCTTGTGTCTTCCAAAATTCTTCCAAAATAGGTCTTCCAAAATTCCGCCAACGGAGATCACCCAAAACATACCCTAAAGGTAATTAAAAATAGAATGACATCTCTAAATATTTCTAATGACTTCATTTGTTTATTTCAACTGAAGGACAAATCGAAATTTCCAAGAACAGGAAACAACTGAAATAAACTGAAAACAGGACGATTAAATAGGCAATTTAACAATAATTGCTAAGTATTATGTAACTTTTCTATTTATATATTATTATTCCTATTTCCTCTTGGGCAAATCAAAGGTAAATAACGAAAAATTCCCATGAACAGTTCAATTAGGAATTCAGTAGGTAGGTATTTGGATCGCCAAGTTTTGAAAAAAATATCACAATTACTAATCTATCTATCTATACTTATAATAAAACTGTAACAGGTCCAATTCTGTACATTAAAGATATTTTGAAAAAAATTTTTGGGGGGCACTCTATTATCGATACTGAAGCGAAAACTGTAATTTTTTTCATTCATGTCTGTCTGTCTGTCTGTCTGTCTGTCTGTTTCTTAAACGCGCATCACGCCGAAACTACTGAACGTATTGCAATGAAACTCGGCACGATTTTAGGTCATACTACGAGGAAGGACATAGGATACTTTTTATCCCGAAATTCAGTAAGGTTCCCCTGGGAGAGGGGATGAAAGTAAAATTCCTTCTACGCGCATCACGCCGAAACAGCTGAATGAGTTGGATTGAAACCAAGCACAATTTGAGTTCATACTACAAGAAAAGACATGGGATACATTTTATCCCGGAATTCGGTAAGGTTCCCCTGGGAGAAAGGATGAAAGTAAAATTCTTTAACTGCTCATCACGACGGAACTACTGAATGAATTCGAATGGAAGTCGGCACGATTAGACTTCGTAATACGAGGAAAGATACATTTTATCCCGGAATTCAGTCAGGTTCCCTTGGGAGAAGAGATGAAAGTAAAATTCCTTCACCGCACATCACGCCGAAACTGCTGAATGATTGGAATGAGACTTGGCACGATTTGAGTTCATACTACAAGGAAGGACATGGGATACATTTTATCCTGGAATTCAGTAAGGTTCCCCTGGGAGAGAGGTTGAAAATAAAATTCTTTATCCGCGCATCACGACGGAACTACTGAATGAACTCGAATAGAACTCAACACGATTTAAGTTCATACTACGGGAAAAGATACATTTTATACCGGAATTCAGTAAAGTCGTGGAGAGGGGATGAAAGTCAAATTCCTTGGCCGTGCATCACGCCGGAAGTACAGAATGAATTCAAATGAACAATACTAATTATCCCGGAATCAGTACGGTTCCCTTGAGAGAGTGGATGAAAGTAAAAATAGCTAGGTACTGAATGAATTCAAATGAAACTTGGCATTATTTGAGCTCACTACGAGGAAGAACGTAGGATACTTTTTATCTGCGATTTCAGTAGGCGCGGTTTCCTTGGGAGAGGGAATAAAACTTAAAATGTGTACTTAGTTGTAATTCATTATCGCGTCATCCGATTTCATGCATTCTTTTTGTTAGAAACAGTGTTGAAAGAGACTAAATCAGTTGAAAGTCGAGTAGAAAATCAGTAAATTGATGAAATAATCTGTAGATTGAAGAATAAAATCAGTAGATCAGTACAAATGGTCCATGCGAATGCGAACTTTATGAACATGATATTTGGTGTTATAGCTGGTCTACTTTACCACCGAAGTTTAGATGGAGTAAGTGGTCCAATCAAAGTAACTGGACCACAGAAAAACATTTTTACTGTGATACAAAATTAACTTTACCTACCTACTAACGAAAAAAAATTGTGGTGGTCCAGTCAAATGGATCAGGAGCCCAATTCTTTAATACAATTGCTTCACTATGTCAATGGAATCGTCGCAGAATCATCATGTAGAATTCTAAGATTAGTAAAACTCCAGGTAGTGCGTGCGAGATAAATTAATAGTTTCAAACTTGACACAAACAATTTCGTTCATTTAAGGTAGAATACCAAGACCAGTAATTCTGTGACGATTCCACTGTCATAGTGAAGCGATTAGTTTAGCAGAATAGGGCCCCAGCTGAACGGAACTATGAGTACGAAAATGAAACGAGTATGACACTTCTTAACACTGACGCTGGCCGAGTCGTAGCTAAAAGTCCTGTAGATAAGGAAAGGGATTGAAGATGACAACATGCTATCCCCTATAGATTTATAATCGATTTATACACAATTTAACTATGTACCTAAATATCGATACTTTCGCCTATTAAAAGTGTAACAGGTCCAATTCTGTGCCACAACCTCAACCTCAACAGCCTGTGTTGGTCCACTGCTGGACGCAGGCCTCCCCCTGATAAACGCGTTATTGGCTTTTATCTCATGGGGGGTAATGCCCATAATCCCCACGCTGGGCATGCGGGTTGGGGATCGCAGTTCGGTGGTAGAATGTTCTGCAGGGGGCGCTGCTGCCCGCCCCCGGTGGATATCCCTTAGTCGCCTCTTACGATACCCGCGGGAAGAGTTGGGATGGTGCAAATTCTAAGCCGGCACCACACAGCTCAATTCTTTGCATTGAAGTTTATTTGCACGGCGTTTCATAATGAGAGAACTGTGGCTAAATGTGAACTTAATTAGTAAGCAGGTATGTCAATCGCGAACGAAGTCGCGGGTACAGCTAGTTAATAATAACAAAGAACAAACGCGGAGAAGTTGAAATAGTCGCGCAAAAAGTTATGGAGACAGCAATGTTCCGAGAACCACATTGCGCGACCGACAACGAAATGATTGTATCCGTAGCAAGACAATGATAATGATAAATGAAGTTTTTTGTTATTATAGTGCGTAACCCCACACTAAGGGTAATTTCTAAGATATAATTCATTCATTTATTATTATGAATTTATTGTTGTGTAACTAGGTGGTAATGTGTACATTGTCTTCTGTCAATCTATAGTATCTCTAGTCTACCATGATCAGGTTTACAGCATTAACATGCAATATGAGAAATTATCAGGAAAATTAAAATAAGCTAAAATTAAAATTAATAAGTTACCTGACATCATCCGGCCGATTAGTCTGTTGCGTGACGATGGTAAGAGGCCCGACGGTATGACACCCATGGGAGTTGGGGAGGCCCATTGTGTGGGACGCTACATGCGTCGACATACTTGCGCCTTTCCATCTTCCGAGGACATCCGTGAGGGCGGGTGCGGCGGCAGATTTGGCCGAAGATCTCAAGAGGTGCAAATATGCAGGTCTCGACAGAGCCTACACATTTGCTCCCCTTGGAGTCGATACCCTAGGTCCGTGGGGTACCGAGGCTCTTCGGGGTTTTAAGAACTTATCTGAGCGTCTGGTCAAAGCGACGCGTGACCCGAGAGCTGGTGAGTATCTGGCACAGCGCATCAGCATTGCCATACAGCGTGGCAATGCAGCCAGCGTCTCGGGGACGCTTCCAACTGGTATTGATATGGATCAGTTGAGCTACCTGTAGACTGTTTGCAACAATCTGCAGTTAGCTCAATTGTTTCAATTGTAAACACTAGTATAATTTTCTTTGTAAATAAATGCTATTTTTTGAAAAAAAAAAACAAGCCAAAGTTAAACAAATCGAAAACAAAGAAAATCATTGTAGGTAGAGTCAATCAATAGCACAATAGTACACCATGAATTAGAATGTCATTAACGTATTTTTGTATAAAGGTGTCCACTTTGCCTCCTAGAGTTTTTTTTTTCATTTATTTATGTTACATAATTATTAACTTATTTTATCTACAGCTAACATAAACCGTAATTCGGTTTGTCCGTCAGCCTCAGTCTCTATAGTTGGTACTATACATAGTTCCATCATCTAGGTACCAATTAATATTAAATATAGATTCCAAACGTTTTATAATCGTGTACTTATAGCGACACTGAAATTAGCCGGTCTTAACGGATCGCCCTGCTGACGACCAACCTCCGAAGACAACAACTTATCTTTTATACTAATTTTGGTTTGCCATTATATTGCCAAAGAAAGGGATAAACATCAGGAAGCTTCTCTTTTTTTTTTGTTCAATATATTTTTTAACAAAAGTCAGAGACGTGGTAAACTCCATTTTTATGGTGTTCACCACGTCGAGAGAAGAGAAGCCACTGCAAAGAAATGGACTTGGGCAGGACGCATTGCTCGAATGGATACGTCACGTTGGACCTGAAGAGTCCTGGAATGGAGACCCAGACCCAACACCCCAGGACAAGGCCAACCACCGAATCGAAAGACGGATGGAAGACATCAGATGGCAAGGAGAGATGCCTGGATGAGACAGGCCCAAGAGTGGAGACAAAAGGCCCATATCCAAGATTGAATCAGGAAGAAACCACCACGTTGATGACGATGAATAATAACAAATATCCGTGTTGCGCAATTCTATCGTAATTTTAGTAATTTTTTAACTAAAGTTCATCAATTAATAATTATTATAAACAACTAAATCAAATACGGGATCAATTAATCAATATAATTGTCATATAATTACCCACAAACATGTAATAGTAATGTGTCAAATATAGATTACCTTGTGAGATTACACTAAGTACCGTGTTTTATTTTTAGTAGAGCATCGTAGATTTTATCTAATACGGATTTTGATGGCAAAAAACAGAATATAGTGGACTAATGAATGGCGTTTTCCAAAAAAGAATGTAAGAACACAAATATTAAATAGATATGCCTGGAAGAGATCGCTTCTAAGCGATTAGACGGCCCATTGTATTTGTGTCTTATGTAATGTCTCTTGTATTGTATTTTTGTTGGTGTACAATAGAGTATTTTGTATTGTATTGTCTAAAATGCTGGATAATCCACACAGCGTCTAGCCCCAAGCCAAGCAGAGCTTGTGTTATTGGTAAACCCGGAATAAATATCTGCAGATAATACAAACATTTGTCCGGAGGCGGGAATCGAAACCGCAACCTCCTTCGTCCCAGGCGGAGCATCACCCGTCGCGCAACAAAGGTCGTTAATCTATACTAATATTATAAAGAGGAAAGGTTTGATTTTTTGTTTGTTTGTTTGTTTGTATGAATTGAATAGGCTCCGAAACTACTGGACCGATTTGAAAAATTCTTTCACCGTTAGGAAGCTTACTTTTCAGGGAGTGACATAGGCTATATTTTATCCCGGAATTCCCACGGGAACGGGAACTACGCGGGTGAAACCGCGAGGCGATCGTCTAGTAATTAATAAATACTAGCTGACTCGGCGAACTTCGTACCGCTCTCACCTTTTAAACCTTCCCTGAATAAGCTATCCTATCTTTCAAGTTGGATCAAACTGCACACGGTGTGCAAATTTAATTTAAAATCGGTTAAGTAGTTAAGGAGTCCATCACGGACAAACAACGTGACACGTGATTTATATATATTAAGATGTAATAAATAAGTAGTAAAGAAGAAATTAATAGTTATTCTAAGGTGAAAAGGAAAAGGCGAGTTAATAAGAAACTCTATCGTATGAATTTTTAGTTGAGTCTGAATGTCGATAGATGCGCCTGAAAACCGCGGCAACTTTAAAAAAAATGCTTATTGTATTGTATTGTATTTCATTTATTTCAGATAATTAAATAATCCATGTTACACACACACAAATTCGAATAAAATTCTAAATGACACAGTCAATAAATTAATAAATAAGATCAGATAAGTTAGGTCACATTAGATAAGATTAAATAACATTGCACACATAACATTACTAACTTACATCTAACATCGACTTAACGCATTCACTGCCCAGCCTCAAGATTGTCGAGAGGCTCGTCTGCGTCTTGGGCCATGAAAGTGTTAGTTTAGACATCATAAGTCCCAGAACCACAGACCGGTCCAACACATTTTGTAAAATGTCTCCACAGAGGAGACAGACAATGCTCCACCACAGTGTTATTGCAGCCCCAAAATTGCAGAGCAAATACTGGAATCATCATGAACATCATCATTTATGATGGAATAGAATAGAAAATACTTTATTATACCACACAATGACAGGAAACAATACGGAGGAAAAAGCTTAGCGATCTCTTCCAGGCTACTCTTCTTCCTTGAAGTAAAGTTTTTTATTTTCATAGGAGCGGGAAAGAGGATTACGAAAAAAAAAATCAAGTTATTGTTTATTTGTAAGAAAACTACGCAATGAATTAAGAAACTGGCTTAGAAGAACAAAAAAATTTGTTCAAATCATAATTTTTTTTTCATCGGACCGCAGGGTACTTTAGAAACAGTGCACTTTCATGATTTTTGATTTTTTCATGATTTTTTGTATTATTGAGTACTTGTCCTGTTTATAAAATAAAGATATTTTATTCCTTATTCTTTTTTTTTGCCCTTAAAGTGTTTCATCCTTATCCTACTAATATTATAAATGCGAAAATTTGTGTAAATGTTTGTTAGCACTTATTTCCATAGTACATAACAGTTTTAGATGAAATTTAGTATGTAGGTAGATAATCTCGTTCTGGAATAAAACAGTCTAATTTTCAAAAATCTACCTCTGAGGGCTATATAAAGGTTGGTAAGGTTTCTATAGAAAATTATTATTTCTTGATTCGATTCACTCAAAACTTTGTATAAATAAACTATAAAGTAATGGATCACGTATTTTTTAATTTTACAAATTTACCCCTAGAGGGTGTGCAATTTTCCCGCGGGTAAAGCCGCGAGGCGCAGCAAGTATTTCATTATTTCTTTCAAATGTCTATTTCTTTATCTTGTGCCTTTATGCACAAAGAAAATTATACTAGTATTTACAATAAGTGAAACAATTGAGCTAACTGCAGACTGTTGCAAACAGTCTAAAGGTAGCTCAACTGATCCATATCATAATTATATTGTAGCGTGGTATAGGAAGATTGCAATTTCCTGTCGAAGAAAAAACATTGTGAAATATTTTAAGCTTTTTTGTGAATAAAGTTGTCGATGTAATCTTACCTTAACTTTTTTCAGTAAAAGTTATTTTTTCAATTTTGATTATTATAATAAAAAAAAAAAATTGGTTGCCTGTAAAGTCGGTATACGGGCGAAAGTTTTACGTGACAACGACTTTGAGTTCCTTTCACTTTTTATGTCTGCATAACGTGAGCGGAGCGTAACGCGTAACGCAGTTTCTTGAAGTGTCACCCGGCAAACCAATTTATAAGACGTTGTCACGTCAATAATCTTTATTGACAAAGAAAATTACAATCAGATAATATAACTAAATTAGAATTAGTATTTTTAATTGAGCTAACAATCTACAGGTAGCTCAAATGATCCATATTGTGAAAAAAGTTAAAGTTTTAATCTTACCCTTTAGTTAGTTTTAGTTATTTTAGTAAGTATTATAAACAAAACTTTATTCACAAAATAAATTGCAATTAAATAATAAGAATAAATTAGAACTAGTGAGTTTTGACATTTGAAACAATTGAGCTAACTGTACACTGTTGCAAGCAATCTACAGGTAGCTCAACTGATCCATATCAATACCGGTCGTCGCGTCCCCAAGACACTGGCTGTATTGCCCCGCTGTATGGCAATGCTGATCCGGTACCTATGACGTTTTGTGGAGGGGGCGTGCATTCATTACGGATGTAAGCGGGTTAACTACGAACCTTATTTGTGTTGGAAGAACACCAACGTTTCATCCCTAACATCCGTAATGAATTCGTCAAACTACGATAGTTTTTATAGTAAAAAGGGCGTGCATTTTTACGATGGTTTATCTCCTCTGCCTACATTGTAACTTATTTTTATGACTAGACGATCGCCTCGCGGTTTCACCCGCGTAGTTTCCGTTCCCGTGGGAATTCTGGGATAAAATACAGCCTATGTTACTCCCTGAAAAGTAAGCTTCCTAACGGTAATAGTGCATTTTACACCAAGGCGAGAAAGTGATCAATTCCTACCGAGTGTGTCGTTTTGGCCTTAAAACACACGAGGTAGGAATCGCACTTTCTGCCGAGTGATAAATAGTGCTTTATACTACACCTTCGAGGAAAATAAAAAGCAGAATTAATTATTAATTAAAATCGCGCCCAATGATGTTGGTAAAACCTCATTGATCGCGCCAGCCTTTGAGTTCTTTTTTCAAAATATTGTTCGGAAATCGGAGGACTTGCCGGGCCTAATGGACTTGGAGTAAAAACTTTATGTCGTTTGACCGAACGAAAATAACCATAGCTACTGGCCGATTTTTTAGGAAATTAAAAAAAAATAACACGTTAGAAATGGATTTCCATACACTTTTTCCTCCCGCTAAAACACGTGAGAAATGAAATTCCATAGAGTTTTTCCTCCCGGTTTCCTATAGGCCTGCAAAGACATACTTTCTATTCTATCATTTTTCAGTTCTACTCTTTGACCTTGTTATTAATACTATTATGTTGACTATTGTTATTATTTTGACATTGCTATTATTTTGACTATTAGATACTATATTTTTTGTTTTTTAAATTGTGACCTTTCCATTATGTATTATTTTATATAATTTTAAGTACCTACCTACTCTAGATTTTATTATAATGTTTGACGTTTTGGAATGTATTCTGTAAGTCAAGTATGAGTAAATAAATAAATAAATAAATAAATAAATAAAATATAAATGCAAAAGGAATAGGCAACTTTCCGAGCAGGTGTAGTATAAAATAATATTTCAAATCGGTAAAGTAGTTTCGGAGCCTATTCAATACAAACAAACCAACAAACAATCAAATCTTTCCTCTTGCGACGTGTCATATTTTTATCAATAAATAAGAGTATGCGCAGAACAGTGATGCAAAAACGTAACATCTATCTGGGCAAGCACCTGTAAAGCCCAGACGAGCTACGAGAAATCACTCCGAAGAAAATCCTACAGTTCCTAGCAGCTGCAAGGGTTAGTAACGAATTATGAACGCCGCTGCTTCGAGGGTGAATACACAAAGTGCTCACAATAGACTTATCATGGCTGCAGTGACACGAAAGCCACATAAAGAAAATAAAAAAATGTGCGCTGGACACATTATAGTGCATAAGTGTTTGCGCCAACACAGGTGCACCCTCCATACCCTCATTCTCATAGAGCCTCTACCCCACAGCTGCGATATTGAAGCGCGTCTTGTGTCACGCCATTTGTTGCGATTTTGTAGCGCGATTGCTTACACACAGCTGCGTTTTTGTTAGCGCGATTTCTTGACGCCGCGCGCCGCCGTCGCCCCCCAAAACGCAAGACGCAGCTCTGTGTAAGATGTGAGTCCTAAAAATATGGAGACGGATGGAACGAAGTTCATAAGAGAGAGAGAGACAGACAGATAAAAATGCGCACGCCGCACGGCTTACAATAGCTTACTGTAGCAAAAAGTGTCGTTACAACTTTTCGTATGATTTTTTTCCGTCTTTTCGTCGCCCCCTTTCACAACGCGCGATAAGGAACTTAGTTCCAATATTCCGTGAACAATTATCGCAAAATAGCAGGACGCGGAAACGCCGCGGACCACTTCTATCGCGTCTGTAATATTGCAGCAGTGTGTAAGATCGTATGCGTCTTAGTACAAAATGTACTGCAAATAAATATCGCAACAAATCGCGCGACACAAGATGCGCTTCAAAATCGCGGCTGTGAGGGGAGGCTTAATCCGATGGGATGGCAGACCGAGGAACGGGGAGTGGTCAAGCGCAGGACCATCATTGTTTAGATAAATCTAAAAACCGAGTTCGTATCCCTTAATTTTACACTGTTTTTGAGTTTACTAATCCCTCGGGAATACAAATTTTATGGGAACACCTCTAGATCATTATTTGTACAAATCAAACAAAAAAATCTAATTCGGTCCATACTTGACGAACATAAATAAAAAAATATAGACAGCCGAACAAGGCACCTCTTTTTTTCGAAGTAGGTTAAAAATAACGTTTAAGTAACAAACAGTATGTCCTTAACCCCTGACAACTGAGAATAAATTTAATAGGCGTAACTTCACCCAATCAACTCACTTCAAGTGTTAAAAAAGATGTTAAAACTAATTTAAGAGGCCAGCGGAAGGCGACTTGTCCATACAAACGTAATACCAAAATTATTTCTAATTCAAGCATATTTCGACTATATTATTGTATTATTTGTATTCAAATAGTGTTTATCTAGGTTCCTGGATAGTTTTTTTTTCAAAATACTTACCGAAAATTAAATGAAAGCCAATCGCATTTTGCAATTTTTAAGACAAAATTGGCCAGTTTTCTTCCTATTTGTTTCGTAATAAAAACAACAATATCTTATGTGTTATTTGTTTGGGAACATAGGTAATATTGTCTAGTTACAGAATAACAATACTTTGTGAAGAATACAAGAAGTTTTCAGTCATCATTTTTGGTATTACAGAACACAGCGAAATTCATACCAAATTTTAAACGGCAATCATGCTATCGCGCACGCACGGGGCGGGGTGCAGGGCCGGGGGACGGGACACTTCGGTTGTGTGATCGCTCGTGGCTCGGACAGACACACTAATGCAACGTGTATTTACACGGGGCGCCGCCACCGCTCGGGGACTTTCGGAGGTCGTCGTAGGGGTAGGAGAACATAGATAGGTTCTTATAATATGGTAGGAGAAGCTAGGTTAGGTATTATTATTTAGTAAGTATACTATTTTCTAAATCAGTGTGTCTGACAAGTTACGGTGCTGTGCGTGCGTAGGTATTTGTTTGTTCACTATTCTATATGGGCCTGCCACACACTCGACGAGTGGCGTGGGAAGTAGCGAGGAAAGTAGGCAGAGACGTAGTGTGGCAACGTTACTCGTCATGCCACTCGTCATGCTCCTCGTCCTGCCCATCGCTCCCTATTTTGTCGGTTTTTGGACCGCGAGTCAAAGGACCGGCAATACGAGCGCGAGTGACTGTCCACATACTCGCGCGGCCGCAGTTCGTGCCGAGCGCTCACGCGAGACGCACGTCTTTGTTTTCGGTTTATATTAATATGTTAGGTACTTCCATCGTTCTATTGCGATGAATAGATGTCATCCACCATCTCCGTTGGCGAGGACGCCGACGACGTCGACGATGTATATTGCTTTGTAGCATAACATTGATTGGGCGAAGGTCTGCCTGCGACGCAGGAGGTTGCGGGTTCGATTCCCGCCTCGGGACAAATGTTTGTACGATCTGCAGACATTTGTCCAGGGCGTTCTGGATGTTTTCTATGTATAATAAAAAAATATCTATATATGTAGTGTATTGTATTATGTATATCAGTTATCTAGTACCCATAACACAAGCTCTGCTTAGCTTGGGGCTAGATAATGCTGTGTGAATTGTCCAGCATTATTTATTTATTTATTTATTGATATAATTAGCTATACTACAAATACACGCACTCGCTGCCACCACAGTTTCAACGTCCATTGTGTAGCAACGACGAATAGACAAGTGCGGCGCGTAGCGATTAATTGCGCGAGTAGAGCAGTGTGTGGACAGACAGGGCAACATCGCGGCAGCGATGCGGCAGCGCGAGGAGCATGACGAGGAGCATAGTGTGGCGGGCGCAATAGACCTGTGCCACTGACTTGGATTGAGATTTGCCTTGTTGTTTGGAAACAATAACCTACCTCCATATGGGCCTGCCACACACTCGACGAGTGGCGTGGGAAGTAGCGAGGAAAGTAGGCAGAGACGTAGTGTGGCAACGTTAATCGTCATGCCACTCGTCATGCTCCTCGTCCTGCCCATTGCTCCCTATTTTGTCGGTTTTTGGACCGCGAGTCAAAGGACCGGCAATACGAGCGCGAGTGACTGTCCACATACTCGCGCGGCCGCAGTTCGTGCCGAGCGCTCACCCGAGACGCACGTCTTTGTTTTCGGTTTATATTAATATATTAGATACTTCCATCGTTCTATTGCGATGAATAGATGTCATCCACCATCTCCGTTGGCGAGGACGCCGACGACGTCGACGATGTATATTGCTTTGTAGCATAACATTGATTGGGCGAAGGTCTGCCTGCGACGCAGGAGGTTGCGGGTTCGATTCCCGCCTCGGGACAAATGTTTGTACGATCTGCAGACATTTGTCCAGGGCGTTCTGGATGTTTTCTATGTCTTCTTATATATAAAAATGAAACCCGTTTCGCGTTGTCACGGCATCACGCGTGAACGGCTGGACCGATTTCGCTAATTCTTTCTTTGTTGTGTTTGTTATTGCCAGGAGAAGGTTCTTATGAAAGAAAAAATTAAGAAAGTTGGAAACATAAATTTCCACGGGGGCGAAGCCGCGGGGCGCAGCTAGTATAATATAAAAATATCTATATAATGTAGTGTATTGTATTATGTATATCAGTTATCTAGTACCCATAACACAAGCTCTGCTTAGCTTGGGGCTAGATAATGCTGTGTGAATTGTCCAGCATTATTTATTTATTGATATAATTAGCTATACTACAAATACACGCACTCGCTGCCACCACAGTTTCAACGTCCATTGTGTAGCAACGACGAATAGACAAGTGCGGCGCGTAGCGATTAATTGCGCGAGTAGAGCAGTGTGTGGACAGACAGGGCAACATCGCGGCAGCGATGCGGCAGCGCGAGGAGCATGACGAGGAGCATAGTGTGGCGGGCGCATTAGGTACATTACATACCTAGAGGTACCTACCTACCTACTACGACTTTGGCGTGCTTTGGCTTTGTTTACGGACTTTGATATTTTTCAGTTACGGTTTGGTTAATGATATTATGGACTCGGAACGTTGGGATGTAGGTAGGTATCTCACAGTAAGTAGGTAGGTACTTACTTACCTACCTACCTACGTACCTACCTAAATTATTTTATTATTAGCTAGTTGTTTTCTTATTTTAAAGTAAATAGGTACCTACATACCTACCTAATACTTACCTACCTAGATAGATAGATAGATAGAAAACACTTTATTATACCACACAAATACAGGAAACAATACAGAGAAAAGCTTATAAAAAAAAAGGAAGTATAAAGGGCGGCCTTATCGCTGAAAGCGATCTCTTCCAGGCAACCTTGGTAGGTAGGTAGGTACCTAACATGTTGTTTAGATATATGTACCTATCATAAGATAGGTAGGTACCTACAATGTATGTGAAGTAAGGAAGTACTAGGTAGGTAGGTATCCAGGCGCGGTCGCAGCCCAAGACTGGGGGGGGGTCACACTTGGTGCGGGCCGTAGCACCAAATGTACTTGTAGGCGGTTGCAGACCCCACTGAAAACCTCTTAACTTTATCGGCGAGCGGAGCGAGCCGCGGAAAATTTATACTCAACTCCCAACTATAGTAGGTATAAGTTATAGCGAGCGAAGCGAGCCTCGAAATTTTTGAGATGTTTTCTGAAGTTTTGGCAAAAGTAAGCAAGAGTAGGTCTACTTGCTTACTCTCGCCCGCATCAATTACTTTGTTGTTGATAGGTATCTTTAAAAAATAAATGATAGCGATCGTAGCAAGCCCCGAAAATCTTAGAGACTTGCGGTAGTAGATATAAAGCTATGAATATAAATAGGGGCGAGCAGAGCAAGGGCATCAACAAAAACTTCAAAATACAAAAAAGACATGGAAAAAATGTAACGGCGAGCGGAGCGAGCCGCCGAAATTTTTGTTACTTTTTCGGGTAACAACCTAGCAAAATGATGTTAAACACACTGGACCAAATACAGAGAAGGACAAAATACAGAGAAGGACAAAATACTATCGGCGAGCGGAGCGAAACGCAAAATGCAGTGTTTTGCATATTGGCCGCAAAAATGACATCCCTTCCCCCAACTCCCAACCCAACAATAGGAAGTATAAGTAATGGCGAGCGAAACGAGCCCAGACACCATATAGAATCAACGAAATTTTTTATGATCTGGCTGTGCGTGTGAGTTGTTTGGTATTAGATATTTTGCAGTTGCAAACTAGCCTGAAACGGAGAAGGAGTCCTGAACTAGAGCAAACCAGAAGCTTATCAAAACAGCAGAATGTTATCAGAGGCAAGCAGAGCGTGCTGCGATAATTTTTGGTTTTTGTTAGATTTTGGGCAACTTTTTAGAAAATTTGGCAAAGTGACCTAAAGCGGGCCGGGTTTTGAGCTTTGGATCATAGTCAGAAGGAACAAATGTTATCAGCGACCAGACCAAAACGCGAAAATTTTGTTGTCTACTAATTTTTTGTACTGGTTGACAAAGTGACCTCGCAGATTATTTGTTATAATATTGTGCTTTTTATTGTGGTGGTTGGATTGATACAAACTGACAATAGCGGACCAGCCAGACCAATAAAATTGGGAACGTTGCCACTGTGCTAATCAAAATACAGAGCACAAATAACAGTAATATCGGCGAGCGGAACGAGCCGCGATTTTTTTTATTGCTGCAGTTGGTAACCATAATCAATGTAACGAAAGTAAACAGGAAAAAATTAGACGTTTTTTCATCGTTTTTTACGTGTATTCTTAGTATACAAAACGTACCTACAAATAAATTATAAATATTCGAAATTTAAAAAATCGTTATTCACAAGTTGAATCTCTCGGATTCCAGAATTATCCCTTTTCGGTTTAATAAACCCTTTCCGTGGCATCCTGTGTATATTTTATCATCACACTCATATTTTGAGTTTGGATGTAGGTGGATGTTTTTAAAGTTTGGATAGGTATACCTAGATGTTTAGAAGTTTTCGCGTAAAGAAGTACCTAATCAACACATACCAATCCATCAATCCATACTTGTTTTATAAGTATCTTTCACACTACCTAGGTATATTTTTGACTAGCTAGGTAGGTAAGTACCATAACAAATTTCGTAGTGTTTAGCCGATATGGTTACCCCACATGGCTTTACCAAAATCGTAAATTGATTTGTTTTTTTGATAAGTAAATAAATGTGTCAAGTCAAAATCAAATGTTTTTTTTTAATAAATGAAAGTGTCAATATCAATGAACAAAAAAGTGTTTACGTTTATATCCTTGCCTTTTATTTTCTTGTCAGAAATTCACTATACCTACTCGTGTATTTAATCCTAAATTTAGGTAGGTATATCCTAGGTATTGCAGAAGCAGAACCGTATGACGAACCTACCTACACTCCATCCAAATTCGGTTAGTTTACAAAAATGCCACACCGAATTTGGCTGGAGTATACGTAGGTGCTTACATACTACCTAAGTACGTATTTCCTGATCGATCAGTTTAGTTAGGTTCTAGGTACCAATGATATTACCTATATTTGGGTTCTACATAGGTACCTAGGTACCTAAGTATTTCTTGAGAAATACGTAGGTAGGTAGAGAAACTTGAAGAAAAAAACGCGTTATCAAACTAAACATTCACTTAGATTTTTTTTAAATACACTTGCACTTCCCAAAATGTAAGTACCTACCAAGGTACCTATGTAGGTATGAAACGCAAATAGTACTTATGCCTAAGAAATAGGTAGTCAAATTTAGTACCTAGTATCTAACCTAGGTACCTGCCGCTTTCGATAGCAGAGGCACGGTAATATTCAGAGGTGTGTATACCTACTCACGCACACGCACAAGCACGGCACTATGGATGGTTGTGTTCACGTATGTAGTACACCTACCGCGTCCCGCGCGCGCCTGCATCAACTAAACAGAGATAGCGATATTCGGGGCGATTTTTGCACGCGCCTCGAATTGAAGTTGCGATCGAGCTCCGCCGGACTCTTAAGGCTGGGTAGACCAGCAGAGGCCGCAGTTTTGTGATATTTAAAATCATCTGATACTTAGAAAATAGGGTTTAAAATTCTGAAAAAAAGATATATATTACTTATGGATCTAGTCTAGTCAAAATCGCATTCAATTACCAGATCTAATGAACTTCACTCGATAGAAAAAAATCCCAAAGATACCCCTTTTTCTAATGTTTTTTCAATATTATTACTAGCGAACTACTGATATGTTACTTTTTTTGTACTCAACTAAAGACACTTAGTATTTCTAAACAAATTCTTAGATTTTGACTTGATAACATGATTTTCTTAATCACCTTGTTTAAATAACTATAAAAAACACGAGCGCGGCAGCTTGGCAAACGAGCGTTTTCCCTTACGCCTTTTAATGCAGGAATACCTGGCCTTAAAAAGACAGTAAGTACAAAAAATATTATGCCAGCAGCATTTTATGTCATGTAAAATTAATTTTTAGTTTTGGCGACATCTGACCCTTTTACCTTTCTACTTTTTGCTTAGCTAAAATATAACCAAACAAGAACTAAACAAAAAACCACCATCGTAAAATAGCAAAAACCAAAACCAATCTGTTATTTAGTTAGGATGAATAAGTACTTCTTAACAAGCTGATAGAGATCTAACTCTTAACCGGAAAATCTATTAAAAGTCTATATTTCCCATTTGTCCTCAAGCAGTTTGCCCTATATCTGTGAGCTTGGTGAACGAGCGACAGCGTTTATGGTATAAACGCTGTCGCTCCTTCGATTTTAAACGTTGTAAATTCTTACAAAGGTTTTTGAAAGGTAACAAAAATTTCGTAAATTATAAAAAATAACAGATCCTCTACAGAACAGTTGGTAAAATAATCGTAATAAAAAATTGGTTGCCTGTAAAGTCGGTATACGGGCGAAAGTTTTACGTGACAACGACTTTGAGTGGTAAAATAATATTAATGTGAATATTCATTCGTATAGTAGGAAGAAGGATGAAATGCATCATCTATCAAACTCGAATGGAAGGGACGCGTGCCTTTCACTTTTTATGTCTGTCTCTCTCGCTCTTAGGCGGGCTAACCATGCCCGAGTGGAAGGGACGCGTGCCTCTCACTCGCTCTCATTGTGAGCGCATAACGTGAGCGGAGCGTAACGCAGTTTCTTGAAGTGTCACCCGGCAAACCAATTTATAAGACGTTGTCACGTCAAAACATTAAAAACCACTAAAAAGTATCATCGAATTGGGCTACTAAAAGATAAAAAAATATACATCTAAAAACAACAATTATACATCTAGATTTTAAGGAATGACTCAAAGCATCATGGGTGCTTATTTGAATTCAGAGCGTAACAAATAATTACAGAATTAACTCACGAGCGTAGCGACAGATTTTATCAGCCTAAATATTGCATTAATAACCGGTTCAAGACAAAACACAAATATATCAGTTATCTAGTACCCGTACATAACATAAGCTCTGAATACTTTGGGGCTAGGTAATTCTGTGTGGATTGTCCAGCATTATTTAAATAATATGACTTGATCCTTCAATTAATTTATCGACGACTTTTATTCCTTTGTAGATGTCAGATAGTCGTTTTGTTGGTAAAATAATATTTACAAGGAGAATATGGCCGTACAACGTATAGTTTATAGAAATACCTACCTTATTTATGTCTTCTATTTTTATGTTGCTTATTGTTTTCCTTTTTCAATTTTATTTATATAAAAACTTCTTGATAAAACATAAAAATGGAGTAAATTGTTATTTAGTCTTAATCGCACACGTCATGCATCTTAACACAATTACAAACTCTTAAAAAATAAAATTTTAATCATTTTTTTGGAAACAATTCGAATGATTCGCTTCTCGCTTCGCTCGATTAAAACCTCGCGCCCCAAGTAGCAGCGAGCCATCGGTGCCACCCCCTATATAAACGTAACACTACGCCCCGAAGCAACAGTGTTTGTCGAACATCCTGTAGATAAACTTTAGCAGAAAGTGATTGTGTTGGTTTTTATTGCATTTAAATTGCGTAAGTATTTTAAAATATTATTCGGTTATTTTTAGAAAATATAGCGATTATTTTAAACAAGCCCATAACATTTCTTAATCATTTTCTTAAATAAAATAAATGACTCACTAAATAATTGTTACTATAGAGAACAAACAAAATTACAACTAATAGTTGATTAACACTAGTGTCAAATAATGGTTACTTTAAATAACAAAGAAAATTACAACGAATAGTTGATCAATACTAGTGTTAAATAATTGTTACTTTAATTATCAAAGAAAATTACAACTAATAGATGCGTAAGTAGGTATTTACAAAATAAACATTATACAGTTCAGCGTTTTGTAGCAAATAAACTTTTATTAAACCATTATTATTTTCAAATTTTAGGCCTATATACAAAAATATTTTGAAATTTTGCTTTTATTTCTTTTACAAAGTTTAATTAACCATAAAAATATACTGCACCAAGTCAAATTACTATTTTAAGTTAATAAACTAAACTTGATGAAATATATAAGTGAATAATGATGATGGTGAAATGCCAGTTTATTTCTTTTACATACAAAACTAAATGAAAAGTCATCAATTTGATAGAATGTAAATTTTATATAATATTTTTCTTAAATCAAAAAGATTTTTAATATAACAATGCAGTTTCCACCTACCTCGTTTCTACCCAGGTACATGATATTAAAAAAAAAACAACTCAGATCTAATAATATTCATAAAAATAAATAATTGTATGCTGGAAATTCCACACAACATAATTTAGCCCTAACCAAAGTAAATAAAGCTTGTGTTATGGGTAGGTACTAGATAACTGAAATACATTGTAGGTACAACGGATTTTTTTTAATATTATAAATTATGGACTAAACTTTTTATTACCTATTAATAGGATAGAATTAATTTTTGTAAATTGTTTCCAACAGACAGTTAGCTCAATTGTTTTAAGACTTCCAAGTGTAAATACTAGTTGTAATTTATTTCTATTACATGTTTGTAATTTTCTTTTTGAATAAAGATTTTTGCTGTACTAGAATAATTTCCGAATCAGTAGTATGTAGGTACCTTCCTATCGAGGAAAGGTACAATTTCCTAAGTTAATTTTGTGCGCCTATAATTAGTTTGTTTAAAAAAACAGACTTCTATTCCCTGTTTTTAATTTTAACAGGACAAATACTGATCTCTCGTGAATATATTTTTTATTAGACTACCTCAGGATCATTATCTGTATAATAACGAAATACCATACGATATCAAGAAAGTCAAATCGAAAGATTGTTTCAAAAAGCTGACAAATGAGCATTTTATCAAAAATCTTTACCCGTCTTCTAGATAGATAACCGTCATTTCGCTTACTACCTATCTTCGCTACCTTAAACTACAAATTTTGATTTAGGAAGGTATCTAACTAATAATCTGTTGTATTTCACAGTAGACATTTTAATAGATTGTTTTTTTCTTTTGTATACTTCATTTTTGCCATTGCTAAGTTTAAGTCTAAGTTTAAGCAAGCCTTCTTACGTTGTTGACCTTGTGTGGTTGGCAGGCAGAAAATGCCATCGGCATTATGCCCACCATTTGTGTATTTTGAAAATAAAGAATTAAATAAATAAATAATTTTGAAACCTGGTCCACAATTTACGGAGATATCGACGAAGATACATAAAACAAGTCCCGAGGGCTACGAACGTTGTGACTTTATTCACAAAGAAAATTACAATCCAATAATAGAAATAAATTAGAACCAACGTTTGTCAATTATACATATTACTATGTGCTAAAGGTACCGGTAAGACTGCTATTTTATAAATACCTAAAAACAATAGGTTTGGTATAATAAGTAGCCTATTATCTAAGTTAAATGATGTGTGGTGCCGGCTTAGAATTTGCACCACCCCAACTCTTCCCGCGGGTGTCGTAAGAGGCGACTCAGGGATATCCACCAGGGGCGGGCAGCAGCACCCCTGCAGAACATTCTACCACCGAAGTGCGATCCCCAACCCGCATGCCCAGCGTGGGGATTATGGGCATTACCCTCCACGAGATAAGGCGCTTATCATGGGGAGGCCTGCGTCCAGCAGTGGACCAACACAGGCTGTTGAGGTTGAGGTATCTAAGTTAAGCTATGTTCTAAATGTACGCCAAATTTTATCATGACCTGTTCAGTAGTTTTGGAGATATTAGGTAACAAAAATTTAACTTTTGGCTTTATTATATTAGAAGGATGAATCGCTCTGCAAACTTCGGAGATGAGGTAAGGGATAGTGGTAAATTTTTCAACTTTTCCAACATATTTCATAAAGTATGGTACCTACAGAAATTTCACGAGTATACATAGAACTTCCTTTTATTTTCAAAGTCAGTTATAGATAAAAATAGAAAAGCTTACCTTAGGTGATAGATCGTGACAGATTGTTTGCTATTAGTTACCTATTGTTTGTTCGCTCCTATCAGAAAAATCCAGCTTCTTCCTTGAACATTCTATTACAAAGCTAATAGAGTAAATTATTGAAAACAATAAAGATTTTTAAACTTACGCAATCAGAACACATTATAAATTGATTGTTACCCTTAGTTTGAACTGTTTTTTAAAGTTCCGTGGGATAAGTACTAATCCCTAGGGAATATTTTTTTATGAGACTATCTCAGCATCAATTTCTATACAACTGAGAAAGAATCATCCAAATCGGTCCATAAATGACGTTGAAATGAACGGACATACATAAAAAAGCATACCTACATACAGGCTTCTCTACTACAGAATCTTCTCTTTTTTCCGAAGCCATTTTAAAATAACATAATTCGTGGTTATATACCCGCGTTTATTTACCCTATTTTTAAGAAGTATGACGTGGCTAAAACATAGTGTAAACCTGTCGAAACGTAGGGAAAACGTAGTGTGTAAACCTGTTGAAACACATAAATATACAACTATTATAACTATTTACACATAAGGTTTTTGTTATTATAGTGCGTAAGCCTCGCACTCTGGATAATTTCTAATTTCTAAGAAATCGAATTATATCGCAAAAATTTTTCGACTTCGACGGGACTTGAACCCGCGTCCTCCCCTCAGTACGGGAATGTGATAACCAACTACACCACGAAGTCAAGTGACATATATTTATCATATATTATTATTTACACATATTTATCGCGTTTATTTACCTACATTTCCATACTCCCAATAAACAACGTTGCAATAAAAAACTATTTGGTCCTTCTTTTTAACCCCCGGCGCAAAAAGAGAGGGGTGTTATAAGTTTATCTGTCTATCTGTGTATCTGTCTGGTATCGTAGCTCCCAAACGGATAAACCGATTTTCGTTTAGTTTTTTTGCCGTACCGACGTACCGATTTTTTGTGTCATAGGTAATTTTATCCCGTGTGTTCTTAGAATGAAAGCCTACTAATAAATAAATAAATAAATAATAAATAAATAATGCTGGACAATTCACACAGCATTATCTAGCCCCAAGGTAAGCAGAGCTTGTGTTATGGGTACTAGATAACTGATATACATAATAATATACGAGTACATAGATAGATATTTTTTATTATACATAGAAAACGACCAGAACACCCTGAACAAATATCTGCAGATCGTACAAATATTGGTCCCGAGGCGGGAATCGAACCCGCAACCTTCGCTCGGACCTTCGCCCACCGCGCCACAGAGGTCGTCGTAATAAGTAACTACCACAATAGAAGACCAGACTATTTTCTTGAAACCTTATTTTTAAAATATCAATCTGTTTGTTTTGATGCTTGGATGTTCTAAAAAGTGTCTGCCAACCACGAAATAAGATAATAATAATACTGATAACTACTACAGGAGGTAATTATGACTGATTTAGTTAGGCCGTAGTAACCACTAGGTGTGATGCAAAATTTCAAACTACTGTACCTCTGTGAGGCAGAGATTCTGGCCGCTTCTTCAAACATATTCGTCAATAATTTTTGATTTAGTTCACCGAACCTATTTTGGGCATTTCAGTTATTCAGGGTACAGCAGTAAGTATAATAATTTACAAGACAAAATTAAAATTTTTAAAAACCCGCAGGCGTTTATTGGCTGAACAGATTTTCATGAAACATGGCTAAGAACACTCGGGATAAAATTATCTATGACACAAAAAAAACTAAATGAAAATCGGTTCATCCGTTTGGGAGCTACAATACCACAGACAGATACACAGATCGACGGATACACAGACAGACACGTCAAACTTATAACACCCCTCTTTTTGCGTTGGGGGTTATAAAATAAACACGTGCGTCCACTGAAAGGCTTTTGTTTTTCTGTAAAAAACATTCCAAAAAGTTTTTACTTTTAAGACAGTTTAAAAATTCATAACCTTCTTAGTCAATAACCTAGTAAACTCCTTTCTAAGCCAAAACGGCGGGAAGAGACTCACTCACAATTTTTTCGGTCTCTCACATAATCGCATAATCGAAGCCGTACGACTGAGAATCGATTTTATAGTAACCTTTGACGGTAATCGTTTAGTTTATTGAGTTTTCTGATGTGACGTGCCAAGAGTTTTCTTTGTCATATAATGGCAAAGGCCTTGGGATGAATTTTGCCTTATTCACTGCTGAAACCACCTCCCCCAGGCAGAGTGCCCAGAACGCTGACAGCATTGCCACGTTGAATTGCAATGTTAATTCGTTGACCGATATAGAAGCCAGCATTCCGGTCACCTCGGGACTCTATATATAAGAAGTTTCGTAAAATCTTTATAGATTGCGTATGCTCCTGGGCCCCAAGGGGTTTCAACCCCAAACGGCTTAAATAGGTAACCTCAGTCAAGATTAGCGTATTTTCGCCGTTTGAGGAACTCTGCTGATGTTGCTGCGGAGACTGCCTTCACCAATGTCCCTGCAAGTTGAAAAGCCGCTAGGGTGTGTAGATAACACACGCGGCATACCAAACTAAAGGTTTAGACCATAGAAAAATGCCTTAGGTTTCGTACGAACTCTTGGCGAAACAGCGAAAATGCTAAAAGTGGCTTTGAAGTTACAAATATTTTGTTTGTTTCAGATAGTTCACAATGGAGCACACAGAGTTTCGTGTAAAAGGTAAGAATTAAAAAATAAGAATGTAAATATTTGGAGTCTAAGCACCAAAGTCCCGGGTCAAACACTGCCGGCTTCATACACTTACACGGGAATGTAACACCAACCTGTCTCGCCGACTTTCGTGCATGACTCCAGTAATAACTAGGTGATTTAACTATCGTGACCCAAGAGCTGGTAAGCATCTGACTAAGCGCATCAGCATTGCCATACAGCGGGGTAATGCAGCCAGCGTAGCGGGGATGCGACGACTGGTATTGATATGGATCAGTTGAGCTACCTTTAGGTTGCTTGCAACAGTCTGCAGTTACGTCAAATTTTAATTTTTTAACAGTCAATACTAGTTCTAATTTTTTTCTGCTCCGGTAAATAATAATAAAGATAACATTTAAGTATGATACGAATATTTTTGTGCCTGTCAATTGTACTCTATCAACTTATGTGGCAGACATCAGAAGTCGAAGCCACAATTTCCATTGGCTTTTGCTCCTATAAGCGACGGAAAATTGACAACTGCTGGTCAGTTTGTGAGTAAAACAAATAAGGCAATAATGTTATGCTGTCTTTGAGATCAAAACTGACTTTATCTTTAATATTTCTCAAAAATATTTGGTAAGTTAATAATAAATAGACAAAACCACAAATAAGACAACAAAGTTACTCTATATTTAAAAACAAAACTGACCCTAACTTTAAACGGTCATTAAAATAAGCAAAATTATAGTATTAAACATGAATTATAATTTGATTTAGGTTACATAAATTAACTAAGCTTATTGTAATAAAATGACACAAAACAACAATGAGGTCACTTTATCACTCAAAATTTACAACAATCTTACCTGATATTTGCGTACTAAAGTGTTGAATTTGGCTTTAGGTCGTTCCAATACTAAACGCGCGACTATTGGGGAACTGCACCCCGTGCTGTGACCCCCACGCCTAGTCCCCCTGAACCCCCTCCCCCATCCAAGAATTTGATATGGGTAGTATAGGGGTATCACACTAATATTTATAGATGCGAAAGTTTGGATGGATGTTTGTTACCTCTTCACGCCAAAACTACTGAACGGATCAGGCTGAAATGCATGCAGGTAAGTCTAACCCTGGAATCAAACATAGGCGAATTTTTATCCCATAAATCAGTCCCCGTGGGATAGAAATAACCTCAAAACGATTCCGTAGAAACAACGCGTGCGAAGCCGCGGGCATAAACTAGTAATAAATAAATAATGCTAAACCACATAAGATTATTTAGCCCTAAAAGCTAAGCAGAGAAAGGAGAGAAAAATCTAAAGATAACAAGTTGAAGCCCATATTAGATCCATAATTTTGAATTTAGTGGTAGCGGTGTTGGATTAAAGTGCGCAGAGCTCTAAAATAATGATAAATAAATAAATAATGATGGATATTCACACAGCATTATCTAGCCCCAAGCTAAGCAGAGCTTGTGTTATGGGTACTAGATAACTGATATACTTAATACAATACACTAGATAGATAGATATTTTTATTATATATAGAAAACATCCAGAACGCCCTGGACAAATGTCTGCAGATCGTACAAACATTTGTCCCGAGGCATGGAAATGGAGAAATGAAAAAGAGTAGCGAGAATGTGATGTGGTTATGTGTGAACCGGGCCGCTTTCAGGTTACAGAGATACCCTCATATCAGTGTAGTGTGTCGTATCAGTGTTGTGATCGAGTTACCCTCATATCAGTGTAGTGTGTCGTATCAGTGTCGTGATCGAGTTACCCTCATATCAGTGTAGTGTGTCGTATCAGTGTCGTGATCGAGTTACCCTCATATCAGTGTAGTGTGTCGTATCAGTGTCGTGATCGAGTTACCCTCATATCAGTGTAGTGTGTCGTATCAGTGTCGTGATCGAGTTACCCTCATATCAGTGTAGTGTGTCGTATCAGTGTCGTGATCGAGTTACCCTCATATCAGTGTAGTGTGTCGTATCAGTGTCGTGATCGAGTTACCCTCATATCAGTGTAGTGTGTCGTATCAGTGTCGTGATCGAGTTACCCTCATATCAGTGTAGTGTGTCGTATCAGTGTCGTGATCGAGTTGCGTTCGATTATGAAACCGGTATGTAGTAGAGGTAATTTTCGTAGCAAAAGACAGAAGATGAGGGTAGATTGGTTTAGCTGCCAATAAATACTCACTCGCAGTGACTTCAGTTATTCCGTGATCATGGCGCATGTAACTGTGCGAAACATATATAATAATTAATAATTCCTTTTTTCCTTTTGAGGTACGGAACCCTAAAAACATAAAAATTTAAAAATATAATATTTTCAATGGCAATGCAGCCAGCGTCTTGGGGACGCTTCCGACTATACTGTAGCGAACACTCAGAACATAACTTAAAAGAACTTTTGATAAAACTTATTCTACCTAATCTCTATATATATATAGATAGCTCAACTGATCCATATCAACACCAGTCGGAAGCGTCCCCAAGACGCTGGCTGCATTGCCACGCGCTGTATGGCAATGCTGATACGCTGTGCCAGATATTCACCAGCTCTCGGGTCACGCGTCGCTTCGACCAGACGCTCAGATATCTAAAGTAGTAAGTTTAATCTGACCTTACTTTATCATCATATTAGGTACCTATATGAGTCCAATTCGTCTCACATCAAATAATTATCTGAGCGTCTGGTCGAAGCGACGCGTGACCCGAGAGCTGGTGAATATCTGGCACAGCGTATCAGCATTGCCATACAGCGCGTGGCAATGCAGCCAGCGTCTTGGGGACGCTTCCGACTGGTGTTGATATGGATCAGTTGAGCTATCTGTAGACTGTTTGCAACAGTCGGCAGTTAGCTCAATTGTTTCAATTGTGAATACTAGTATAATTTTCTTTGTGAATAAATTTATTTGACTTTTATATTTTCATTGATATAAGATTATGGGCACTATCCCCATTATATAAAAGCCAATAAGGCACTTATCAGGGGAGGCCTGCGTCCAGCAGTGGGCCAATACAAGCTGTTAAGGTTGAGGAATTTACGAACGAGTTCGTGATGATGTGCAGAACCTACAGTTCACGTAGTGTCAGTGAATTACCACCCTGTATAAAACAATATCGTTACATACAGGGTGTCGCGCCATAAAAGGAATTTACCAGGACTAGATAGAACCGGATAAAACCGGACAATAAAATAAACGAGTCAATATACCCTGATTCGATTTTATAGCTATTGGTTGTTTGAACTTATTGGATGTAGGAAATATATGTTTAACTTTGAATAGGCGTATCGACTATAAATAAATAAATATAAATAATGCTGGACAATTCACAGCATTATCTAGCCCCAAGCTAAGCAGAGCTTGTGTTATGGGTACTAGATAACTGATATACATAATACAATACACTACATAGATTTTTATATATATAGTTATATAGATAGTTCTTTTATTATAACATACATAGAAAACATTCCAGAACGCCCTGGACAAATGTCTGCAGATCGTACAAACATTTGTCCCGAGGCGGGAATTGAACCCACAACCTCCTGCGTCGCAGGCTGACCTTCGCCCGCTGCGCCACTGAGGTCGTCAACAGTTGATGCATATAATACAATACAAAAATACTTTATTGTACACCAACAAAAATACAATACAAGATACATTACATAAGACACAAGTACAATGGGTGGCCTTATCGCTTAGAAGCGATCTCTTCCAGGCAACCTTCGAATGGTACGAATTATGTGAATTTAAGACAGGCAGGGGTGTACCAATTAAATGCAATCTTAAATAAATATTGACCATATTATAAATACTTAAAAATAAGTAAATATATCTACAAGATAATATATAGATAAAGTATGTACTAGCTTCACAAGCACTTTTCTAGTAGCCTTCGTCCGTCTTTGGGATATTATTTAGCTACCTGCCAAATTTCATCAAGATCCATTCAGCCATTTATGTGTGACGGTAACAGACAAACTGAGTTACTGTACTTTCGAATTTATAATGTTAGTATGGATGCATGTAAAACTTTTAGGTATCGCAGAAAAGTAGGTACCCAGATATTCTGTTTTTATGTCCATGATGGATAAAGAATAAATATCATGATTGGACGTATTTTTCAGACTTATTTTATCTTGGGGCATTTGCCAAGGACTGGGACATCTTATGCTCTATATGAATATCATGTCAATTTAATAATGATAATGAAAATAATAATTATGCTGGTTAATGAAAAAATAAATAAAAAATAAAAATAAATAAGTACTATATTTTAATAAAAACGGTAAAGTTGGGATACGCCTGTGCATTCTACAGAGGTCACACACCTATCTTCGAAATACTTGTGGCCGAAAGGAATACGTCATCATCATCATCAACAACCTGTTAGTCCACTGCTGGACATAGGTCTCTCCTAATGAGCGCCATAGCGCCCTGTCTTCAGCTTGCTGTATCCAGCATCTGCCTGCAGTCTTTCGCAGATCGTCATCCCACCTGGCTGGAGGGCGTCCTACACTACGTTTGCCTAGTCGCGCTCTCCACTCAAGAACACGTTTACCTAAGCGGTTGTCGGTTCTTCGCGAGATATGACCGGCCCACTGCCACTTCAGCTTGCTAATTCTTTGTGCTATGTCGATAACTTTGGTTTTCTGTCGGATGTATTCGTTACGAATTCTATCCTTCAGAGAGACTCCGAGCATAGCTCTTTCCATAGCTCGCTGAGCGACTTTGAACTGGTGGACCAGCCCTATCGTGAGTGTCCACGTCTCTACGATTACAAGTAGTAGGTATTAAAATACAAATGAATACATAGAGTTTTAAAATCAAAGAGTAGTTTAAAAAATCTTAATTAAAAATAAATGAATTATTTTGTCAAAGAAGAAATTTTTAAGCCACGCCAACTAAAGATGAAATAAAAGAGTAAAGCTCTGCGCACATTAATTCAACGCCGCAACCGCGTAGCACCGAAATGTGCGTTCAAATTTTTGGTCGTTATCTTTAGATACATTTTACAATGACAAAAAGGCTCACCACAAGCTCCAAACGAGTGGCCCCGCGAGCTGTTTGTCATTTAATGCCATCAATATGAAATGCATCTATATATTCTAAATGTTACGAGTTGTCCTTATTGTGCGTGATTGTGCGTGTTTGTGCGACAACCTTAACATCCTACTTTGTCAAAGCCTATACAGGATATGCATACCCAAGTTTTAGGCAACGGATAAGAAATTACCTGGATATTTTGTATTAGGTCCATAATGGATCAAGAAAAAATATAATATAAATCAAATTATGTATAACTATTTATAACACTTATTTTATCACGCGGGAGGCATTTGCCACAGAGTGGGGCATCATAGGATCATATTCTTCAAACTTAACCTAAACTTCAAAATGTTACTACTTATTAATTTGTCTTTTGTTTTGTTGTTGTTGGTTTGTTTGGCTTAAAGTGTGATATAAGTAAAGTAACTGATGTTGCTTTTTTAATCTATTGTTTTAGTAGGCTCCAAATGGTTAGGCATTCGTATTATAGCACACATCAAATTAAGCGCAACGCCATTTATTATTATTGCTAAAAAAATCAGTTGTTTGTTACTTAAAATTGACACAATAATAATTTACTCTTATGTGGAAACTGTAGGCATAAGTTATCCAATAAGTTGAACATATTAAGGTTTAATAAGCTGTTAGATTTCCTAAAATAAAAAATTAAATAAATATTTCAATGCACATCTTTGTGCTGTGCGATAGCATTGTGCTTTTGATCTGCGACAACCTTTAAGGCGAATGGTAGGGGTGATAGTGGCGCCACTACATATTTAATTTAATCATTAATTTATTCAAAGGAATTATCAAAAAATCGGACCGCTGGTAGACGATACCTATCACAAGCTTTTATTTAATGTATCTGTAATAGTTTTGTTTTGTGTTATTCAATCAAAAACCTTGTTTGGAGAGCTTGGTGGCCACCAATAGGAACTAAACTCTTGAAACAAGTATCTGCCTAAATAATACAGTACAAAACTATTAAAGATACATTAAAAAAAGCTTATGATAGATCGTCTACGCGCGGTCCGATTTTTTGATAATTCCTTTTATAACGTAATTATAAAATTAAATAGTAGTGGCGCAACTATCCACCCTACTATTCGCCATAAATAACAAGACTCCAGTGAGAAGAAGAGCCTCCTTCAAGTCTCATTGTTGTGGAGTGTCTGTCCGTTTGTACACTTTGCACAAAGGTCCTTTGAGTTGTTTCAATTTAGATGTAAATAGGAATCTAGTTAGTTTTCTTTTTTGTCGAGAACTCAAAATAGCTCTAGAACTTTTTATACTTACTCGTTTTAGTTAATAAAATACGACGTACCAACGTAGTATTTCTTATGAATTTGACTACTCAAAATAACTCGGAAAATTTAGGAAAAAACATAACTGGTTTAGATATTCAACTTTTTCATGAATAACTAAACCATGAATCAATATTTCGTAATTTTATCTTCTCGTAGATATTCCAAAGTTTGAACCAGGAGGTAGGTAGGTACGGGAAAAAAAAATCTGTTACCGTTTATCATTTAAACTTCGGTTCTGATTCCACTACGTAAAATCATTATCATCATCATCATCATCAGCCTATATTAGTCCACTGCTGGACATAGGCCTCCCCTCAAAATCATAACTAGCCAATAATATAGGAATAATACCCAATGCACTGGTTGGCCATGTAATTCTAATGTATCTAGGTATTTCTAGATATTTTTTCCGTTGCCGTGACACGGGGTCAGATCAAATCCTATACTACGTGTTTATTATTTTTTAATAACAATATAGTTTTAGTTCAAAAGTTCTATAAGTAATTACTGTCATTGATTTGTGTTCTTACTGTGTATAAGTAATCATCATCATCCGCCACCCGACTTCACCCACTGCTGGGTATAGATCTCCAAACTTCTGTGTCACTCCACACCGTCCTGCGCCAAACTTATTCAGGTTCGTCTTGAGATGCTAAGCTGCTGGCCCACTGCAACGCACGCTGTGCACTGCCCGTGACGTATTATAGCTACGTGGCGCGTGGGTTTGTTTGTGACAACGTGGGTCTACAGCTTTCGTCTAATCAATTTTAAATTTTCAAACTTCTGTGTCACTCCACACCGTCCTGCGCCAAACTTATTCAGGTTCGTCTTGAGATGCTAAGCTGCTGGCCCACTGCGACGCACGCTGTGCACTGCCCGTGACGTATTATAGCTACGTGGCGCGTGGGTTTGTTTGTGACAACGTGGGTCTACAGCTTTCGTCCAATCAATTTTAAATTTTTAGCCAAAATTACCATTAAACCCCATTAATCCAGGGTCATAATTATGTTCTACAACCAGCAACTGCACTTCAAAAACCATTTTTTCTCAACAGCTAAAGAAATGGTAGACTACATAGCGGACTACTTAGAGAACATCGGAGAACGCCGCGTCTACCCGAGCGTCCAGCCTGGTTACCTCCACAAACGGCTTCCGAAGGTGGCCCCTGAAGCGCCGGAGAAGTGGGACGATATCTTCAAGGATGTGGATGCACATATCATGCCAGGGGTAAGCTTCTAAAACCCTTACTATCATAGCGCTAAATTTAAATGCCCTTGAAAGAGCAGAGAGCTAGGGTGTGTACATAGAATGTAATGGTGATTTAATTACATTTACTGAAATTTAATAGATTTTTTTTTAAGTTAATTTCTGTAAATTTCAATTCGTATATCGTTCTTTTAAGTCGGACGGTTCTGATTTTGTTCAATTTGTTTCCTTTGACTGTCTCGGTGCGATTGTTCCGATGAGATGCTTTCAGCTTTACCAGGCCAATAAAATTATTATCACCTCCATCCTGTGTTTTTATTTTGTACCTTGTAGGTCTTGTTTTATCATAGGCCTAATATGCATTTTTTGTCTACAGCTGGTCCACTGGCAGAGTCCCCACATGCACGCTTACTTCCCCGCCCTCACCTCCTACCCCTCTATCATGGGAGACATGCTGTCCAGCGCCCTCAATGTACTGTGCTTTACCTGGGTAAGTACTGCATTTTTTCACTTATTTATTTACTTGATCAATCACTTATAAACATGATCGATCGGCTCAACAGGTTAAGGAATCTCTAAAACATTGATGGTTTAACTGTACTAATATGCCACTTGCCATTAGACAAACGTAATCAATATTAATATAATATGAACACGTTCGATGGCTCGCCGCGATATTAACACCAGTCGTAATTTTTCATTTTTTTGCCATTCCCTTTTAGAAAAAAATGAAAAAAAACATGAACAGGAACCCAATTAATGACTATAGACCTATTTCCCACTCCCACACCCTCTGTTAATTCAGCGCAGAGCCGTTTTTAAGTCAAATTATGGCTCATAAAATATGTTTATATTTATTTATTTTTCAATTGTAAATAACGGTTAGGTACCTTACCTACAACCAATGCCAAATTTAATAATTAAGACCTGGCGTCTTCACAAAAGAAAATATATTTTTCTATTTTACTAAAATATTTCTATGACAGGCATCCTCACCAGCCGGCACCGAGTTGGAGACCATCGCAATGAACTGGCTGGGTAAGCTGCTGGGTCTACCGGAGTGCTTTCTCAATGAAAAGGATGACAGCCCGGGCGGCGGGGTCATACAGGTATGTAATCTAGTCTTCAAAACCCAAGTTCACTAGTATCTGTCACTTCCACTGTACTTGCGCGGGGCTGTACTGCTTTTATGTCATTCTTACAAAGGAAAACTATAAGATTATCTCATATTGATCATATAGCACTAAGGATTCCATACCGGAAACACAACAAAAAACCTAAATCGTTAAATTTGGGGTCGATTTTCAGATATATTTGTCAGCAAAAAAGCAAACAAGTAACGGAACAATGGATCACTAACATATTTCATATCCTGAGCCGATCCCAGACATTCGCTATCATTAAGGACAAGGTTTTTGACACCTATATTCTTTTCCATTATTTCCCCTAGACAACAGCCAGCGAAGCAACCCTAGTCAGCCTCCTAGCAGCTCGTACACAGGCTCTGATGGAGCTATCCGCTCTGAACCCCGAGCTGCAGTCCTCAGAGCTGCTGGGACATCTGATCTGCTACTGCTCCGACCAGGCACACTCCTCGGTCGAGAAGGCGGGACTCATAGGTACGTAGACCAAGCCGTCACATCTAGAGGACAGGAATCGGAGTAGCTTATGCACCTGCATAAGCTACTCCGATTCCTGTCCTCTGTTCTGATGTTGTCAAGAGTTTATCAGGTTTTATAGGTGTCACCTGACAATAAACTCTTGATAACATCCAACAAAGCCATCGTAGTCAGTGTAGGAAGAATCTAAATAGGCTTCTCTGGCGTAGTCCATAGCAATAGACTAAAAGAACCCTTACTTGCTCCTTTATTTGTCGTTGTCTACATAGCAGCTACTGAAGCCATTCTTGTCTCCAGTAAAAGAGACGAGTGGCCAGAGTTGCATCTCTAGTCGGGTCGCCACTCGTGGTCCCACTAATTTGACCCACTGGTGGGACAGTGTGTCGATTTAATGGGCTCGTGGTCCCACTGTTTGGTGGGACCATCAGTCAAGTCAGTCATCTTGCAGTGCAGCGCACACACACACCATTTTACCATAGCTTTTGTTAAGTATATGTTTCTCTTCATGTTATCTATAATTAGGTTTCTACATTTTACGCCTGCTCCTCTCATACATTTCACACCTGGTAGACGACCAGCTTTTGTCACTTTATTCAGGCTGATAGCTCTAACTAGATAAACGTAGTCACAGACGTAGAATAGGATTCTACACCATGTTTGAATTGCTGGAAAATAAGTTGCTGGATGCGGCAAGCGGTAGATAGGTCGAGAATGGTTTCTAATGAGATCAATCTCAACAAACAATTCTAGAATAAAATTATGTGTTAAAACAACATATGATTCCCTCGACGCGTTTGGTAGGTAGGTACAGATTCGTTGTATCAAATCATATGAAATATGTCTGAAATTGTTTTGATTTTGAAACTTCAAAAGGCGGTTTCACGATACCAACTTTCTTATAATTTTTTTGTCAAGAGGATAGATTGATATACTTAAGCTTTCCTTGTCCAGGTTTGGTCCGGATGCGCTACATAGAAACCGACGAGCACCAGAGCATGCGCGGAGACAAGCTGGAAGAAGCCATCGCCAGCGATAAGGAGAAAGGACTCGTGCCATTCTGGGTGAGTCTATCTATATTAATAATTTCGGACCGGTCTACGGTAGACTCGAACGAAATGCACATCAAATTGAAGAGCGTAAAAAATTTGTCGATCCGAGTCGACAACTTATAGGCGGAAAATTCGGATTATCGAGTAGTTTCAATAATTTCGGACCGGTCTACGGTAGACTCGAACGAAATGCACATCAAATTGAAGAGCGTAAAAAATTAGTCGATCCGAGTCGACAACTTATAGGCGGAAAATTCGGATTATCGAGTAGTTTCAATATGAAAATGAATAAATTGCTAAAAAAATTGTAACGGCGTTGCAAAGTAAACATGTCAATTAAGTATAAACATGTCTATGGTTCGGTCTTGGTACCGTGGACGGAAGAAATCGCTCCCCAGGGTATATAAATACTCCTTGATCGTAGCTTGGTACATATATAGTGATCTGTGGTTCGGTCTAATTTCTTTGAATGAAAACTCTTTGCTCTTTGATTGAGAAATCATAATATGTTTATTATTAGTAATAGTAGTATTTTATTGCACCCGTGCGAAGCCGGGGCGGGTCGCTAGTATATAATAATACTAACGTATTGAATGGGCTCTCTTCGCTCCTCACCTGACGTCAGGCCCTAGTTGAGTTTGGTTTGCGTTCCAAGTCGTCGAGTCGTCGAGTTTGGGGATGTATGTACTCACGGGACGCCGATGGTGGTGTTCGGTGTTTTGTTTTTTTGACGATATACGAATTTTTTTCTGTTTTTAGGTTCAATTCCACTTTTTGTGAGAGGAAAATCCTTCTAATATTATAAATACGAAAGTTTGTGAGATCTGAATTTTTGTTACCTAGGATCTTCAAAACTACTGAACAGATCAAGATGAAATTTGACGTACGTTTAGAGCAAAGCCTAACTTAGATAATAGACTACTTATTATACCGAAAATATGCGTGCGAAGCCGCTGTCAGAAGCTAGTGAGATATAAAGTGTCTTTGAGTTTCAGCTACTGTCTGATTTGCACGATATAAGTATTCGTGAAGTGTAAAATACGAATAAATAAAAAAAAGTTTACGTGAGCTCGATTGACTATAAAATTTCTATCTCGCTTCCACGTACTAATGAATTAATTTGTGGTGTGTAAGACAATGCCAAAGCCGTGTGGTGCCGACTATTTATACCGAGAATTTAGACCATCCCAACTCTTCCCGCGGGTAATTTTAATAGGCGACTAAGGGATATCCACCGGGGGCGGGCAGCGGCGCCCCGAGCAGGACAATTCTACCAACGAACTGCGATCCCCAACCCCAGCGTGGGGATTATGAGCATTACCCCCAAGAGATAGCAGCTAATAAGGCGCTTATCAGGGGGAGGCCTGCGTTCAGCAGTGGGCCATATAGGCTGTTGAGGTGAGGTGAGGTGCAAGAGAATTAGACATAAATATGTATATTCCGTAAAAATAGCCACTGTCAAATCTCTCTCAACCATTCGAAAACTACGATCGACATCGTTTGAAACTATTAATAATAATAATAGTCATTTATTTCAGATAATAATTAAATCCATATAATAGTTAGTAACAAATGTATTAAAAATTATGTTAGTATATTATTATTATCTAGGAGATTGAATGTCATTTTACAAACACTGCAATGCTGTGTTTGTATAGCGGCCCATCTAGCTTGTCCGCTATTATCATCAGGATGCTGTTAGTGGACCGGCGGACCCTGCTCAACAGTGAGGCCGTTTTTCTCCGCATGCAGGCAGCGAAGCCATCTACGCGCGCCACGGCGAACATGCCGGATGCGCTGCAGAACCGCCGGAGCCATAACAGCATCCTGAAGGCATTGTTATATTGGACGAGAAGAGTGTTGACGGCTTTCTGAGTGCAGCTGAACCACAGGCCGCTCGTGTAGAATGACTGACAGAATGATCTGAAAAGACTTATTTTGACGTCATCAGAACATCGAGCAAACCTGCGGGCCAGCAAATTCGCTCTCACCGTCAAAGCTCTTCGCTCCCTACTACTACTATTAAATCACTTTTTAAACTTTCGCGATTTGTTAACATTGGAAATAACAACAAAAGGTGCGCGATAAATACCAGATAAAATCATTTATTACCTATATTAAATCACTGTTTTAAAAGTTAGTTTCTCTCTCCGGTAGTCTTCTCTATCCGTTAGAGACGCAAGGCAATATGCAATATGGAAGCACATTTTTATTAATTGGATTTCTTGAAAGCGATCAAAAAACGACGGGACATAGACACCGCGTCGAATTTTATACTCGCCTAGGATAAGGAGTTAAGGCATTTACTGCCCAGCCTGGAGCGCTTACCACATTAATTAATTTACTTAGCATTTCTTGTAAATCGTCCGTCATTGTGGACTGTACAAGAATGTTAAAATATGTTTAAATGTGTTGACAAAGCATAAATTTACTAGTGTGTTGGTATATTCAAATAGGCTGAAATAATGTATGAAATGAAATAAGGCACCTATCCCCATCGCAGAGCACGTTCAATCCAATTTAAAACTGTGCTAAGCAGCGATTAACAGCGCGTGGATTGATTGGCCGTGGACTTAGTGCGATGGAAGTGGCCTCCAGAATAGAGTCGTATCAATGACTCTACTTCAACTTCTTTGAAAATGGCTCTATGCGTTTCGTTTGACACAAGTCTGAAACTGGCAACCTTTGAGGCAGTGAGTAAAGATCCGTCTGAAATAAAAAATGAGTAGGCATCATTTTATTGTTCGTATGACCCGCTCATATTTGTTACGGGTCTGTTTCTTTTCTTTGTACGATAAGTTATGATACCTACTGTATGTATTATCGTTACTCATAACACAAGGTTTGCTTACGCTTTTGCGATTGCGATCCTTCATAATTTTGAAAACATATTATAGACAATCATTTATTTGCTGCTCACACAATACAAAACGGACATAAAAATTACATTAAAACATTTTGAAAAATAATTATCGGTAACTAATTCCCTCTCTCTCTTTTGTAAGAAAAGATTATACCTACTTAGCACAAACGGATAGAGTGAAGACATTTTCTTTCGTTTTACAAGTCTCATCTAGTGCGTCCTAATCTCTTTGTAAGTCAAGGAATATGATACACCCACGGAATAAATACATCAAGCAAGTCATGCATGGAGTACCTCTATGATGCCTTATTGAAGTTAGTGTAACCCTATCCGTAAGAAACCAGGGAAGTAGGTATTACAATTAGGTAGAACAAGTTTTATCAGAGGTTCTTTTGACGTGACAACGTCTTATAAATTGGTTTGCCGGGTGACACTTCAAGAAACTGCGTTACGCTCCGCTCACGTTATGCGCTCACAATGAGAGCGAGTGAGAGGCACGCGTCCCTTCCACTCGGGCATGGTTAGCCCGCCTAAGAGCGAGAGAGACAGACATAAAAAGTGAAAGGAACTCAAAGTCGTTGTCACGTAAAACTTTCGCCCGTATACCGACTTTACAGGCAACCAATTTTTTAACCTCTGACGTAGTTTTCATGGTGTGGTGCGGTTGTGCTCGAGTTTGTTTATTTTTTAACTAGACAATCGCCTCTTGGTTTCACCCGCGTAGTTCCCGTTCCCGTGGGAATTCCGGGATAAAATATAGCCTATATAACTCCCTGAAAAGTAAGCTTCCTAACGGTGAAAGAATTTTTCAAATCGGTCCAGTACTTTCGAAGCCTATTTAATACAAAGAAACAAACAAAAAATCGAAGCATTCCTCTTTATATAGATATAGATAAATACGGAAATTACAAAGAAATTCAAGAAAATTGTATGATAATTTCTTTATTTTCTCAACGTGCATGTGTGTAAAACCTTGTGAAAAGCAAGTAATTTATGTAAATACGAAATAAAATCGAGACTAACGGCACAATACTATACATTTATCTACTGTGCTAACGGAAATAATGTTTTCGATAAAATGTGAATATAAAAGTGTTTTCATGACAAATGTTATTTACATATTTCAATAGCCTATTTATAATAGATTCTAAATCAGAAAAAATCATGAATAAAAACCTAGTAATTCTTGAGATCTAGTCATTTTAGTGCTTTAGGTCATAAAATAGAGTCTACCCCCGTCCCCGCCGTGATCTTTGACAGATGACCTAGGTTTTGAAAAGAATCCATGACAGGTTAATTAGGTACTTTTGACAATTGTATCAGCACAGAACATCGATCAAAGTAAAATTCGGGTGATTGGGCACTAGGTTAGCGCTGGGAGAAAATACCATATCATCTATAGAATTTTATTTAGATCTATGGCACAGAATAACAAATTTAATGTTTAGCACAGAGTAATAGTACTTCATTTTAGTATTCTACCTTTTATTGAAAGAAACTTCAGATGGACGAGCATCTAAAGTGTCAAGGCTCATGGTTAAAATCATTCTATCAATCTCTCTGTGCAAAAAGCAATTTTTTTCATCTAAGGATTCTACGTGAGGATTCTTCGAAGATACCACTGTCATAGCGATAGGTTAGCAGAATTGATCTCCAAATTGTTTGGAATAGGCAAGAACAGGAAAATCTGGTTGGTTTAAAAAGAACTTAATTAGGCTATGTTAGTTTCCGGATTGCATCGCTTTTTAAAATAATAATAATAATGCTGGACAATTCACACAGCATTATCTAGCCCCAAGTTAAGCAGTGCTTGTGTTATGGGTACTAGATAACTGATATACTTAATACAATACACTACATAGATAGATATTTTTTATTATACATAGAAAACATCCAGAACGCCCTGGACAAATGTCTGCAGATCGTACAAACAATTGTCCCGAGGCGGGAATCGAACCCGCAACCTCTGGCGTCGCAGGCAGACCTTCGCCCGCTGCGCCACAGAGGTCGTAAAATAGATAGTACTTAATAAAAAAGATACAGAACACCAATGGAATTGACGACCTCATAGCATAAAGTGGTTACATAAGTTAGAAGGTATTTGAATCACAGTTTGAGTTCGAAGTCATCAAAAGATAAGTTTAAATATCTAAAACAAACTCTTAAATTAATATAAATACAATTTTAAATCTCTCAATAAATAAACTTTACATTTCAACAATACTAGCAACTCCCAAGGCATACTGTCCAATCATCTTGAACAATAAATTGGTCCCAACGGGACTACAGCTTATGAATATTGTTTTAAATCGGAGCAGTGGGGAACAAAGCCTTTTATAATGATCACGACTTTAGATGATTGGTATTTTAAAACTGGCGGGTTTAGATGGATGGGTTTTTATGATGATTTGTGGTTATTTTCTTTCATTTTATTGACTAGATAGTTTTACAATAATTTGAATTTTGTGACGTGTCCGAGAAAAGGGAAAAAGGAAATAAGGTAGTTTTAAATAAATATCTGAGCGTCTGGTCGAAGCGACGCGTGACCCGAGAGCTGGTGAGTATCGGGCGCAGCGCATCAGCATTGCCATACAGCGGAACAATGCAGCCAGCGTCTTGGGGACGCGACGACTGGAATTGATATGGATCTGTTGAGCTATTATTTATTTATATTGATGGTTTTGATTCTACGTCTCGTCGCAACACAGAGTCTCTCCAAAATCTGCTGCCACAAAATATGTAATCTAACTCCTCATTCTCTGTCTCCAGGTATGCGCAACCCTCGGCACCACAGGGTCAGTCGCCTTCGACAACCTGCGGGAGATCGGTCAAGTCTGCCAGAAGCATTCTGCCTGGCTGCATGTCGATGCTGCATATGCTGGCAGTGCTTTTGTATGCCCGGAGTACAGGTGGGTTTAAATACAATTTTGCAAGTTTGCAATACAGCTATTGCTCCAGATTGGACACGGTACACAGGCCCTATTCTGCTAATCCAATAGCTTCGCTATGACAATTGTCTTAGGATTGCAAAATAAAACTTTAATAAAATGTTGTCGTCACAGAATGACACATATTGGCAATCTACCTTAGATGAAAGAAACTACTCCTAATACGTGGAGAAACACGCGTCAAGAGTGTCAAGATTGAAAGCATTCCATCAGAGTTTCTTTCATTTATGGACGAGTCGGTGATGTCATTGTCATAGTAATGCGAGTGGTTGGCAGAATTGGGCCCCAAAAGGCCCATTTTCGGGTTGGAGCGCCAGGATACTAGGTGAGTGGGAGGTATGAGGCAGTGCTTCAGCTTGCAGTGCTTTCAAATGCCAAGTAGATACAGGTGTATTTGGGATAATAGCAGTAAAGGATAGCCTTTGACAACTTTCGTGAGATTGGACAGGTCTGCCAAAACTACTCCGCTTGGCTGCATTTGGACACTTCGTACGCTGGCAGCGCTTTTGTATCTTTGAAGTACAGGTAAATAATTTGTAACAAATAAAGAATAATAAACCACAGCAACCACCACACCTTATCTAGCAAGCTGAAGTGACAGTGGGCCGCGCATCATATAGTGTTCTGAAGAACCGACAACCGTTGAGGTAAAAGTGTTGTTTAGTAGAGACCGTGACTCGAGTTGGGACGATCTGCGAAAGACTGCTGACAAATACGGGATGTGGCTGAAGACAAAGTTATGGCAGTCATTAAGATAAGATAAAGATATTTATTTGCAGAAAACATGTGTATAAAAGATGACAAAAAATATATGTGAAACAACATGCTTGACCGGTTACGGTATGCAAATTAGGTAGAGAGATGGCATGTATTTAATCTAACCATGCAAAAATTTAATAAATAAATTCAAGACTATAATAACATTTTTTTAAGTTTTAATTCAAACATTTGTTAATTCATGTCTCTTTAGAGTCTAGGTAATGTATTATAGATTTGGTAGCAACACCAACAATACTTTTCTGCTTTAATGTTGTTTTTACAGGGTGTGTTCATAACCGTCAGTCTTTGTCCGTTGATTAGCTCGCCTCATTATATCCCCGCCACCTGTAAAGTCATAAAAAATACTAGTATTAGTAGTCGGCTTTTGATATTACGCAGAAGTGTGTGACCTTTATTTATTTTTTAAGTTTTCTCTATAAGTTAGGACTTTTAACGGGAAATGTACATTTTATTTGTGATAAATTGAGTTTTCTTACATTCTGTCATTTGAATTAACAGATTTTTAACTGAATTCATAAGTTTAAGTGCTTTTATGTTGATAACCATGATCGTGATGATTCTATCGTTTTCACTGATACTCTAATCAGCTATATATAATGTTCTACATTTCCAGACACTGGCTGGACGGTATTGAGATGGCAGACTCCTTTGCCTTCAACCCATCCAAGTGGCTGATGGTCAACTTTGACTGCACTGCTATGTGGTAAGCTAAAAATTTAATTGTCGCTTTAGCGCTTTCTTTCGAAGCGACTGTGATTCAACCAAAGAGGTTTCGAAAGCTTGGAACTTCGTTGATATGGGTGGGATGATGCATCATCACACGTCGTCACATTCAGACGTATTGCGTAACTGTACTACGGAGCGAAATACCGAAAGCACATGAGATAACGATATACCAAAACCTAGTATTATGTCGTATTATAATATCTGAGCCTGAACACAAAACTACGAAAACTTCAGACAGAATGCTCAGGACCTCGATTAAACGCTATGCCGCAAGTGTATGAATCGACTGTACATAGACATCTCTATCACTTTAAGGTTGTACGTTAGTTGTTAGTTTATTACGTTTACTTTCTGAATGCCGTTTGCTGGTATTTCTAGTTCCGGTAGTCCGTAGTACAGTCTTTTTTTATTTCTTTGTCGGTTAAATTCAAAATCACGTCGTGATTTAATTTAAATCCTAAACTCTGCGTCATGATCGGTCATATTTTAACCCGATTGCCACCGGAGGAGGGTTATCAGGTTGGCACCCTATATAATGTATGTATGTATTTACAGGGTAAGAGACAGCACAGCTTTGCACAGGACTTTCAATGTGAACCCCATCTACCTGAGACATGAAAATTCAGGTAAAATAGTTATATGTTTTGTAGGAATGTATAATTGTATATGTTTTATTATTTCGAATCGCTGTCTAACCAACTTCTTTCATTTTACAGGAAAAGCTATCGATTACATGGTAAGAAAGCAATCTTCAAGGTAGATTGTTTCGTGTTGGCGCGAGATTCAAATTATTTTTGTGAATTTATTTTTTTCTGCGTTCTACAAGGAATAGGAAACTAGCGAAAAAGTCATCTGCTGCAAATCACAAACTATTTTCTATTACTTAACTTATAAAAGAATATCTATTAACTTAGTTACGGTTGGTGAGAAATAACTTTTGCGTTAGTTTTAATCATTGTAGAAAGGAAAAAAAAATAGAATACAAAAAAAATTGCGCTAACCCGAAACGAAACGAACGAAATAAATACCTTAATAAACATCTCATTTTTAAATTGGCTGCTATTATTTAATTTAGTTTTCTCCATTATTTATCCACATAAGGTTGGATCACAAAAGTCAAACACTAAAAATATGATAAAATTCATCAAAACGAAACCAGTTCAAGGTGAAGATGATATTGAAATGATAATCATAAATGGTGTTAGAACTCAAAATGGAGTTCAAAATGCAAAGGAAACAATCGCAAGTGGTATTCAAAATGGGTACAAAGAAACAAATGGAGACAAAATTGATCTCAAAACAGCAGAAGACCAAAATAACAGCAAAGACGTCAATGGTAATTTTGTAAACGATAACAAACTTTATAATGATGGGAATAAGACTCTTCATGGATACAATAAGATGACTGACGGCTGTGGAGAAAAAATACAATTGGAAGATCCTTCAAAGAAGGAGTATCTTGTAAGAATTTGGATTTTGGTGGTGGTGTGGGTGAAAATGTAGAGCTTTCCTGGTGATGGGCATGTTAAAAGATTATTCTAGTATCGGGTGGTGGTGGTGGGTTAAAAATAAATAAATAGCTAACAAGAACAAAAATATGAATGCCTGCATTACTTTTACACGGAATTTTTTTATATCAAATTTGCTTTATATTTTCATTCGGTGCCTACCAATTTCATCATAATTATTATCTGTTTATTAAGATTTTTTATAATTATTCCAGCACTGGCAGATTCCACTCAGTCGCCGCTTCCGAGCCTTGAAGCTCTGGTTTGTGCTCCGCAACTACGGAGTGACAGGTCTTCAAAAGCATATTCGTGAGGTACGAGTATGAGCATTAAAATAATAATAAATTGATTGTTTCCTAAATTGTGTTGTCATTACCTATCATGATGAGATTTCATGATGATATTTACTTTGTTTTCAGGGAGTCCGTCTCGCCCAGAAGTTTGAAGCATTGGTACTAGCTGATCAACGTTTTGAGATTCCTCAGCCTAGAAACCTAGGTTTGTATTTTAATTTTTTTTAGCGATCGTTCGAAGCTTCCTGTAGTGATTTCTAAATTTCCATTCTTCTGGCTCTTATGATGCAATCCTCTCAGGAAGGTTTGGGTCTCCTTAGGTTTAAAAATTAAATAACTTGATTCGCACACGGCTCACGCAGGCTCGTTAGTGTGTAATTGTAGAGCCATTTTAGCCTATAGGTAAAGGGATTATTTTCTAACCTACCTTCATGTGGGTTTGCCTAGCTTTTTAGTTATTACTGCATCGTTTTCAACTAGCATTATCAACGTTTTCCAGGCATGGTCGCCTTCCGTCTCCGCGGCGACAACGCTCTCACCGAATGTCTGCTGAAGCGACTCAACGGTCGTGGTTACATCCACGCGGTGCCTGCTTGCTTCAAGGGTATCTATGTCATCAGGTTCACTGTCACCTCTCAGAGGACTACTAACCAGGATATCTTGGGTGAGTTTTGAGTATGTATGTAATTATTGGTGTAAATTCAGATGTCATACGTTGTTGTCTTTATATGTTCTTAGCGTATCAGTGTCAATATTTGATCACAATTCTTTTTCAATTTCTCACTCATTGTTTTCTGTATTTAAGGATTTAATAAAAGTCTGTTTATCAATGTTTTAATTATTACCGCTATCGGAATAGAAATCGAAGTCCTCATCATCCATTAATTTAAAAATGGTAAGTGTCTCTAAGTCCTGGAGTCCAAAAGGAAAACAAAATAAACCGATTCGGTATTTTAATGATTTGACTATCAAAATCAATACAAAGGTTACAGCCACGATTCAAAATGTCCTCCGTGGTATTGCAAACAAGCTGTTGCTCTAACTGACACATGTTGTGTAGCGCGTCGGATCATAGCGGGATATTCAAGCTTTCAAGGGTTATATTCAAACCGTCATAACTTCTAAATTGTCTTACTTAGGGCTAAGATGCAAGACTTATTTTGAAGCACACATTCTGTACTATCGTTCAGTAACAAAAAACATGTAGCTTGACAGTTTCGATTTTATGAAAAAGCTAATAATTTCAAAAAAAATGTTAAGAAAAACTTTTTTTTTTGTTTAATTAATTCTCTTTTCTTTTATTATAAAATAGAAATTGCAATAATATTAACATTGCTTTATTGTCTACATTATTAGCTATCAAATGAGTCCTCTATCGTTTTCCTAAGACCTCTACATGGGTAGCTATACCTTAATCAGTACTAGCACCCGTGCTTCGAGGCAACAGAAAACAAAATGGCTGCCATTTTATCATGGAGAGAGAAAAAAAAATAGGGATAGTGATTTGTCGATAAAATTTACCGAACTTCACCCCCCCAAAGTCTCCGACACCGGTGACCGGACACATTGTATATAATATAATGTACACATACGTGTTAAGGAAAAACTAAAACGAGGAAATAGATGGAAAAGAGATGTGATTTATTTACACAAGCTCTGCTTAGCTTGCGGCTAGATGATGCTGTATGAATATTCCAGAATTCTTTATTAACTTCACTCACCTATTTATTTTATTTACAGATGACTGGAACGAGATAAAGAAGGTGGCAGCGGAGATACTGGTGGAGGTGTTTGGAACTGAAAACGGAAACATAGTTCAGGCGAAGAGACCTCGTGTCTCCCTGAAAGGTATTACCAAAGAATGTAGAGATTTTAACCAAACTGTCACAAACCGAAATCAGTCATTTTTGGGTATCATCAGTTAATAATTCTGGTTATCAAATTCCTGATAAATAAAAAGGTTTAGTTCTCTTTGCTTATACATACATTTTGTATTTTGTGTTGTCTGTCACTTGTTATCTCTTGAACTATTTTGTTATAGCTTTGTTATTTGTTTATCTTTGTTAACGTTTATTTCTGTTAAAATGTTAATGTATAATTATTAAACTTGTTTTTTTAAATCATTTACAAAGTTTGTCTGCTGTCACTTTTCCAACATCTTAGCAACTTGGAATAGTTGCAGTAAGAATTCAAAACGACTACAATTTATTTTCTTTCATGCATTATTTCATAAATACCGTGGCCAGTTGTGTAAGTATTTTTTTCGGCATTATTTGTACCGAGCTATCTCTCACTATCATCATCATTAGTTGTCAATCTTACAAAAAATAACAAAAATACCTCACGAGTTTTTTCAGAATGATTTTCTTTGAAATTTCGGTTCAGAAATCAATACCAAACCATTTTAAAATTAGAATTGCTGCACTCATTTCCACCAAATATAAATATCAATACTCACTATGAAGTCAAATCTAAAAAAAAGTGAAATCTGATGTGCAATTACGGAAAAACCAGTCAATTACAGGATGGGTTATTTTTGCGTAATCGCACAGCGGTTTGTAAGTCACGACGTCACAGACACACCCAGCTACAGACATGACAATCTGCACACCGTTTGAGTCGAGGGTTAAAAAAATCTTCCTAAAGGTGTCTTTTTGGTTGCCTGAAAGAAATCGCTTGAAGCAAGAATCAAGTTTAATTACTTTAAACCTGTTTTTATGGTCATGAAATAAAATCATTATCTATCTATCTATCTTATCCATGTTTTCTGGTGTACCTATACGGCTTTTTGAATGTGAATAAAAAATTAACAACTCCCCAGAGACCCGAGAGCTCAACGCTACCTTCGGCACCAGCCTTCTCCTCGCCAACAGTCCAATGTCTCCTAAGATCGTCAATGGCACCCATGCGGCCATCTGCGACTATGAACAAGTGCTGACCTCGTGCGCGCAGACCTTCGCACAGCTGAAGATGGAGCCTAAGGATAGTCCTGGTATGTATTTAGTTGTACCGTTGATATGATATATTTTATTCTATTACGAAGCAAAACTCTATTAAGGAATTTGTGATACCCGAATCGCAAATCTGATCAGCTAAAAGACAGATACCTGGTTGATTAAGGCTCGTATTATGAAAACTTGCTCAGAATAGGTCTATGCTTGAGACTTACTGCTTATGCTATAGAAAAGCGTTACTCAAGCAAATACTTGTGTATCCCATGTTGAGTACCCCATCTGTGATATTTTCTTTATATATTTATCTAGAATCTTAATTTTGTCAATGCCCTTTTACAGCAGCTCTAGTAATTATTTTTATAATTGTTAGTTATTTCTATTGACTTTACCAAGTGTGTCTTGTGCTCCTACAGCGAATAAATATGTAATAAATAAATATGAGTATGAGTAAATGAGTACCCACTGCTCATGCCTTAGAAAAGCGTTCCTCAGATAGCGATGACCGAGCAAGCTTTTATAATACGGGCCTAGAGAGTAAGCTCTCTGAAGAAACGTCATTGTCATCTTCGTACTGAGCATCAACATCACACACTATCATCAAAATCATCGGTATCACCGTCTATGCTCTTTACATCAATGAAAAATGTTTTATGTTGTTTTGGCGCCACTTGTTGCGCGTCCTTTATAGAAACGTCATTTAAATATAAACTTCAACATCATCATACTCATTGCCATCAAGGTACTAAGCATCGTTATCATAAATATCATCATTAACATTATCATCATGATGACAGAGATGCGGCGCCGGATCCGCGGCATCAAGATGTCCGGCAAGAAGTTCTCTCTGGACTCCTGCATGGATATGGTGCAGGGTCTCATGGCGGATCAGCCTCTGCCGCTTTGTATTGAGGACGAGGAGGCTTCTTACGGTTGGTGGTGGGATTGATGCAAATTAGGGTAGTTTAGACTGATTTTGAGATGAATTGCGGAAAACTTTTTGTTTTTATTTCAAAAACCAAGTGCTATAAATTTTCCTCAGACCTAACAGGACTCTCGGACTTCAAAATTTATGGCACAAATTGAATAAGCATTCAGTTATTCTAAAGTCAGTCTGGCTCCCGCTTTTGTATAATTTTCTTCAAAAAAATGGCTTTTTACATAACAAATAAGAAAAACTAGTCTAAATGACCTTGTTCAACCTTTGGTATTATGAATTTTTATTAAAATCTTAAATGAATGTCTAAAATTAGCTAGGAAACTACATAAAGTTTATATTTGTTTTATAAAAATATTATGGTCTATTTTAGGAATGGAAAAAGAAGCCATGGGTGCCCAAATTATATCGTAAGGTAAAATATTTGATAAAAAATTTGGTGATGGGCAAAAGTTTTCGACTAACAATTATAATATTATTAATGCTTTTTCTATATGTGTAAAATGTCTAATTCTTAAATAATGTTTACCATCGTATTTTTTACAGGATCGAGCCCCGGTGGAGGATCATCTCTAACCATCTCACCTGTAACATCTATCGGAGCTATCAAGGAATCACACTCAGACTCGAACCAACTCACCATACCGACAACGCCATCTAGGCAATACCGCTCGAAGTCCGTTGACGTATCGCTTACAGGTTTGAATCTTGACGACGCTAAAATAACCATTGATGTTAAGAACTCAGAAATTATAATTACTCCAACTGGATCAAAAAGCTTTGTCGAACCCGAGAAATCTGTCACTTTTAGCGATATAGAAGACAAACTAAACATTGGGGACAAAATTACTCAGGCGTTTGAAAACTTTCAAGACGGACTTCAAATGCTGAGCGAATACAGATCTAATGCTGTTGAAGATAAGGTTGATGATGATGCTAAGCTTACTATCAGAGGTCCTGGCAGCTACATAAAGAAGCTTATTCAACAGTTCAGTGAAGGACCTTTCGAAGATCCAAAACCAGAATCCGATAGAGCTATGTCTTCAACAATCAAAGATAAAGCGGGTGCTATTTGTAAGAAGTGCTTGCATTACAAAGGGAATGAACCAAAGTAAGACCTCGGCCATGTTCTCTCTCACCAATACAGCTGATATTATAATAAAAATATATTTACATAGTAGATGATGATGAAAATGCAAAAAAAATGTTTGAAGCCGTTCATTAAAATATTCAAAATAATGTTGTTTAGAAAATACTATAGAAAATGCTTTCCGTGCAAATAGTACTTTAGTATAGATTAGAGGTATTAAAAGAATATAATTATTATGTAGGTAGGTTTGATGTAGATTATTATTAATGCACAACTTACTATTTTAGGTTATATTTATCAAGCTGGATTTGATGTTTTCAAAAGTATGTTTTGATGTAGCTTAGTATAGGATTAATTATATTTACGTATTTTATCCTGTGAGATAAATAAAAACTGCTGTGCTATCAATAAAATTGTTAAAGAAAAATAAATATTTAAATCAAGTTAAAAATATAAAGCATTAAAAATATATTACAAAAAAACTAGTTTTAGGGTTTCACGCAATAAAGTTGTTGAATTGTGCATTGAATTTGTGTTTTTATTATTATTTTTCATATCTATAAAACTAAAGTGATACTTGAAAGTAAAGAAAATCTTTTGAAGTACTTAAATTGTTTAATAAATGCATAAAATCCTTCATTTTCAACAATTACATAATAACTACTTATATTAATTAAGTTATTTGAGCATGTAATATTTCTGCATGTAGTTTGGTTAACAAGAAAATAAATTGCTATAACTTAAACTCAAATCAATTAAAATATTAAATAAATAACAATTATACAATCTAAAATTCAGTCTTAAAACTAAATTTTAATTATAGGTATCAACAATAAATATAAATGCATTTGAATCTTTACAAATAACTAAAATATACATTATTATCTACATTATAATGCTCTTATTGTAAAGTTTTAGGAATAGAGAGCTATAATAGTTATTACACAAATCAAATAGCTTACGCGAAATTTACAGAATGATTGCAATGCGTAACAATACCTATAATACAATTTCAAAGATTTTTTATAAGCCTCACATATAGAAACGACACATACTTTTTTCTAAATAAACTCGTATTTCAAACTTTTTCACATTCAAAAATTTCGTTATACTCCCTCTATCTTCTGCGGACACCAGTTATTGACTTCAACCAGGGCTTGTAGTAGGTAGTCCTCATGTACACACCGGGTAAGAAGGGAGCTGCACATTTTATTCCATGAGATACGGTACCTACTAGTTGCCATTTACCGTCGTCACGCTGTAGAACTAAAGGACCACCGCTGTCGCCCTGAAAAATAATAAGATAGTAAGGTTAGCAAGGGATAGTGGGTTAGACCATGGTAAAATAATACAAGGTATGCTACTCCGAGATCTTCCCAAGCCTACGCCACTGTCCACTTGCTACAAAAATGGGAAGTTACGTTCATTTGCCGGTAACTATTAAACTTTTATTGACGCCGGTGAGTCACTCGCGTTGTTGATCGGATAAATCTTTAAAATAAAATGGGCTACTCTATCCGTAACTGTAAGTGTGAAAGGCGGTAAAATAAGGTTCTTTAAATTCCCGAAAAGAGAAACTGTGGCTGAAAAATGTTCCTGCGACTAGATAAATCTATAATATAAAAATGAATCGCAAAATGTGTTGGTAAGCGCATAACTCAACAACGCCTGGACCGATTTCGCTAATTCTTTCTTTGTTGTGTTTGTTATTGTCAGGAGAAGGTTCTTATGAAAGAAAAAATTAAGAAAGTTGGAAACATAAATTTCCACGGGGGCGAAGCCGCGGGGCGCAGCTAGTAACTAATATATCCATGTGCAGAGCTCATTAGCGTTGCTCATATTATGGAAACTAAGTTTGAAGAATTTAATGGAAAACGTAAAACCTAGATCTAGATCTCGAATCTCCCAAAACTAAAAAGTTTGAGAACCACCGTAGCGGATATGACGTAGGCTTTCTCGGAGCATACCTTGTATTATTATACCATGGGTTAGACTGTTTCTGTTCGTGGTATACGTTTTGGAAGTCTGATAAATTCAATTGTTCGACTGCTACTGTATTATTTAACATCATCGTCATCATATCAACCCACATACGTCCACAGTTGGATATAGGCCTCCCCAATACAACGCCACAAATAGCATCCATCGATTCTCTGTGACTGCTACAATAGCGTCGGTTCGAGTAGATGTACTGTAGTATATATTCTAATATTTCATTAGGGTTCATGTCCAAATGTGCCTTTTCAGTGGATAGCGGAAGTGAATTTTTGACAATTGAAAGGTGAGGAACATGAAATAGGAGATGCGTGCGATACAGACAAAAAACTGACAAACTCGACCCAATTCTGCTACTATCAAGAAAGCCAAGTCAATTAAAAATATCCTTTGGAAACTGCCAAAACGCTGCCGTTGACTGCCGTGCTACGTTTGCAGAGTCGCTGGCTTCACCTACTTCGATTGTTACTTACCTCACAAGAATCCTTCTGTCCGTTCGCGTAGCCGGCACAGATGAAGGAGTTCAAGATCTTCTTGGAGTGTCCAGCAGTCTGGAACATCTCCTGACAGGCGCTGTTCTCTATCACTGGCACCTAGAAAATGAGAGGATTAAGAAGGCGAAGACCTGTTCTCTACAACCAACACATTTTGGAAGAAAATTATTTATTTTGCAATTGCGCTGAACTAGTTTTTGACCAAATAAAAATATAATTTCTTTTCGACTTATAAAACTCCTACGATGAAGAGGTTTGGATTTAAGCCAGCATGTGTTATGCAGGGGGGTTACTTAATTCTGACGCTGTCTGTACATCTGTGTGTGCAATCTCATCTGCACTCTCCATTATTTTAGTCTCATAGTCCGATGGGATGGTTTAGTCAACGAGTTACGTTACCAGTGTTAGATATTTTCCTATCGTCCTCAGCACATACATGTGCGTCCACTGCTTTTGTCACAATCACGACTATTGGTAGGCGGGTTGGTGATCACAATGTAGGTGTTAAAATACTCAAAAGGAAGTTGATGGGATTCTGCTAGTTGGTTCCCTTCGTCTCTTACGACTCCACGGGCTGAGTTATAAGGTCAATATTCTAACGGCAGCTAGTTTCGCAGTGGTATTTTCTTATCCTTTCTTTTATTACCTGAACCTCCTGCAGCACCGCTGGTACTCCACCACCATACTTCAGCCGTCCCCAACCGGTGACGGTCGCCATGCGTCCTGTGTAGTCTGTTTCGTCGGGTGGCATGCAGATGGGCACTGGAAAAGAAAACGTTGATTAGTATGGATTTTTGATTTTTTGGTTAAATTGATTGACATTTTTCGTTGTAAGTTAAGTAGTAATAAAAAATAATAATTATCTTATTTAATTAAGACAGACAGTTCACAGAATATCATCTCGCCCCAAGATAAGCAGAGCTTATTATGGGTGCAGAGTGCGTACATCACGTACGCACGTGACATCTTCTTTTTCGTCATCTTGGTCGTGATCAAATTTGTTGCCTCTTCCATAGTCAGTGAACGCCTTGCTTCGAGATAAATAAATAATGCAGGACAATTCACACAGATAAAGTGTGCAATTACATTTTATTGTTTGTTCATTTAGTTCATCAATTACCTCATCACTTCCTAATCGCCTGAATGTGCCTATCATTATCACCTCTTTCTCGAATTTCTGTCTTTAACCCACATTCAGTTTTTTTATTATTAGCTACTGAAGGTACCTCCACTTTGACACTTTGTTGTCACTTGAAAATAATCATCAACGGATTACAAATCACTGCTGTTCTCCGGCTATTGCCGGAGAACAGCAGCACCAATGGAACCACGAAGGCCTTAACTTTTGCAGTCCCACCTTTATTTTCTTGATGACAACAATTAAAAATAGAGTTTATATCATTATTGTGATCACCGATGGTTTATTTGTTAAGCTACTAATGAACCTTGTGCTTACCGATATATGCTTCAAATTTAAACTAGTAATAAAACTAGACCATTCTCAAACATCACTGCATTGTATTCTCTTTGCACGATGACTCGTCTAACGTTTCTAGTTACAGGCGTCATCAGTTTCATAATACCAGAGATATCTTCTTTGTAGATGTTTCTTTCTTTAGACGTCTTCGTCATTATCCACTATCAATTGATTGAACCTTATCCTCTCTTACTTTTGAGACGATTTGATTGTCACTTGAAGCTAAACTTCTGCCTATAATTCAACTGACGCTTTTACCAATTAAGTCATAGAAGCTTACACAGTCACTGTCGCACCTTTACCTATGTTGATGACAGTATTTATAACACAGTTTCAGTCCCTATTACAAACATCAGTGAATTGTTGGTTATGCTGATATTTAATTTTGTGCTTATCAATATGAGCATCAAATTTGATCGTCCAGCTCCAACAGAGCAAGATCATTCTCATACGTCGCTGCCTCGCACTCTCCATGCCATGTTCCTAGTTGAGGTCTTCGGTTTTTTATTGCCTGATATTTCCTTTTTAATGTTTCTTAATAGTAGATGTATATTTTGTTATATTACCTATTAAGTTTTCATCGCCGACCTTGGACACTATTCCGGTTATTCTTGAAAAATTATCATCAACAGTTGCCATACCTATACCTACGCGGCAGATGCTCTTTACCTTTTGAGCCATGGAAGCTTAAACTGTAGCGGTCACACCTCTTGCTATATTGATGACTGCACACAGGATTGGGTTTAAAAATTTGATGTCTGCATTGATGGATTATTGGCTAAGCTAATAATGAACCTTGTGCTTACCAATATGAGCATCAAATTTGATTGGCGACTCCAGCTCCAGCAGAGCAAGATCGTTCTCAAACGTCGCCGCGTCGTATTCTCTATGTACGATGACACGTCTCACGTTCCTCGTAACAGGCGTCTTCGGTTCCTTGTCGCCTGATATGTCGTTCTCGCCAAATACTGCTACTAGGGATGCTAGGAATCTGAAAGAGAACAATACTAGGATTAATAAATGACAAGTATCAAATGCAATTGCACGTGCTATGGGTTCCGTGGAAATCGTAGGTACTCTATGAATAAATAGATTAACAATGTTACAGTTTACAGACAAAGAGGCATAATGCTCTGAAGATTCCTTTGGGTAAAAGCACTGACTATGATTTAAAGAATGACAAAATGCTTTTCAAACTCAGCCCGCGTATGATCATAAGTAGAGAAGATTATAGAAGATTCATATTATGGAAAAGAAGAGAATTATGACAATCGAAAATAATCAGAAAACAGAAACAAATTAGAACTACTATTTTCAAGTAAAACAATTGGGCTAACTGCAGACTGTTGCATACAATCTACAGGTAGCTCAACTGATCCATATAGATAGATAAAAAAAATTATTGGGTACTACAGACACACATACAATTAACAAAGATAATTTACAATTTAAACAAAAGTACAATAGGTTTAAATTACAAACGAGCACTTTAAAAAGTAAGTGGGTACTTAGTTTGTGTGTGCTGCAGCACGACAAATAGGCCATGGCTCAGTGAAATTTTTTTGCTTAAAAGCAAAACACTGATTTTCAGCCAAAACCTGATCGAGAGCGAGCAGAACGAGTACAAACGGACAGTGTGTGCTATTAAGGCGAATAGTAGGGTGGATAGTGGCGCCACTACATATTTAATTTTATAATTACGTTATACAAAGGAATTATAAAAAAATCGGACCGCGCGTAGACGATATCTATATCATAAGCTTTTTTTAAATGTATCTTTAATAGTTTTGTACTGTAGTTTTGTACTGTGTTTTGTACTTAGGCAGATACTTGTTTCAAGAGTTTAGTTCCTATTGGTGGCCACCAAGCTCTCCAAACAAGGTTTTTGATTGAATTACACAAAACAAAACTATTACAGATACATTAAATAAAAGCTTGTGATAGGTATCGTCTCCCAGCGGTCCGATTTTTTGATAATTCCTTTGTATAACTTAATGATTAAATTAAATATGTAGTGGCGCCACTATAACCCCTACTATTCGCCTTAATTAATGTGTTTGTGTTTTTGTAGCAAAGTATTGTGCAAAAACTATTGTGTTTGTGTAGTAAAGTCAATACCAGTCGTCGCGTTCCCAAGACGCTGGCTGCATTACCCTGCTGTATGGCAATGCTGATGCGCTGCGCCAGATACTCACCATTTTTCAGATACTTGAAAATGTTTATGCTATAGACTAACTTGGTAAATCAGGACTGGTGATTATGGGTAGTTGAGCATGTCATGGATAATAATAATGATCATGCTTAAAGTGAAATTACAACGCCCACCGATAAAATGCAGTCAGTCGCCCACTCAACATCATCGCAACCTAATGATAATTTTAAGCCCTAACGGTCCATTCTGATTAAATCATTACACTACCTAAGAATCAGGAAGTTAGTACCTTCGTAAATTACTTATTGCCTTGGCACGACGAGACACATCATTGACTTGCAAAATAAACAATCCCACTTAATGCGAACTGGTACCTATTTTCAGATACCTATTTCTAAACTAATTACGTACCCTGCTAGGAGGTAATTTACATCCTGTTTTCTATATTTCTTATACTCGTCCACGCATTAATTTTCTTTGACTGAATGAAAGAATGTGATATATTGTGATATATTTCTTTCAGACTCTGTTTCTTTTTAAAAATAATCTGTTGACTCGAAATATTAGGACTACAAGAGACGAACGAGAGCTTCGATATTTATAGACATATTACATGTTTATGAAATATTGCATTCTTTGATTCAGTCGAAGAAAATAAATGCGTGGACGGAGTGTAGCATCTGCCCGTTGCTTCACTCACGTTATTTCTGGGATAAAAAGTAGCATTAAATGCTATCCAGACCTAGAACTACATCTATCTAAAATTTCAGCCTGATCCATAACTCATAACTCATTTATTGATGATAAAAAATTACAAGTCACAAAATAATAAAAACTTAACTACAATGTAGGTATACTTTCAACATAGTCTTTAGTTAATTATATTAAAAATAATACCTTTCATACAATTGTATTAATCAATTAAATTAATTCATTAAAATTTAATTATCCTTTTCCTAATTTGTCAAAGTCGTATGGTGATTGTTCAATTAACCAATTTTTAAGCTTCCATTCATAAAGCATTGAAGAAACCTCTGTTAAATTTGATTGCATCAAACTGTCCGCGTTAATCAACCCAACTATTATATTCGAAATTGAGCGAGACCTATGAGCAGCCGTGGCCGTATAATGATAATAAATGAATAACTGATGCTGGATAATCCACACATCATCATCTAGCCCCAAGCTAAGCAAAAATAAATAAATAATAAATAAATAAATAAATAATGCTGGACAATTCACACAGCATTATCTAGCCCCAAGGTAAGCAGAGCTGGTGTTATGGGTACTAGATAAGTTAACTGATATACATCATAATATACGAGTACATAGATAGATTTTTTTTGCCTGCGTCGCAGGCGGACCTTCGCCCACCGCGCCACAGAGGTCGTCAAACATAGCTTGTGTTATGCGCGTTGATGATGATATTCAAAAACCAATAGCAACTCACCCAGGTTGACAATGAGCAGCGGTGGTCACGAAGCGATTCGTGATCAGCACTCCTCCACACTTGTTCTTCGTGAAGAGCCCTAGCCACGTTGACTCACGCACGAGCACCTGCCAAGGCCACTCGCCAAACTTTGCGTTCTTTCCGCCGACGATTCGGCCGGTTTTGGATAGGGGTTTCACTCCGCACACTGGAATTTAGAAAAAGTTGCACACAATCAAACTCCCATCAAATTAACGTTCTACTTCAATATTTTATCATTTATTGCTTTTTTAGAGGTGTACAGAAGTTTTTATAATCTTCATAATTAGGTATGCTTCATAATGCTGGGCACACAATTGTATGCAGAGATATGAAGACGTCAATGCTACTGGAATAAGTATATTTCATTCGCTTGCACATTTCTTATTCCGTGGTGTTTAAAACGGTCTGTAGTTCGTTGCAAATGGGTACTAACATGCACTTAACTTTTTAACGTCTTAAAAACAAATTAATCAACTAGCGTCTGCGGATTTTTTTCACCTTTCAAAGGAACATTAGTGTGCCGCACGCAATTTATAATTTGGAGTTTATGGACGCGCATCCGAGGAATATCTCCCTTTTCAAACAAGGAGTAATTCTCGTCGACTGCAAGTAAATTGTCGTATTTGTTGTTTGGGACATAATATCACGGAATGAAGACTCAATGGGGCGCTTCGTAGTACAGGGCGAATAAAATTACAGAAGTTCCGTGGTTGTTCTCCAACTAGCTAGATAGATAGTTGGACGCGTTCCCCCACACGTTCATGTTCAACAAAAACTGTTTACACTACTAATAAAATTCTCAAGATTTATGCTTATGTGCGGACCTTTTAAGAGGACGCTAGTAACATGGTTAAAGATTTTGTTTTTGACAATACTTACGGTTTTTATCATCGTAGTCAATATTTTGGTCGACAAAGTTCTCGGTGGTGACTTCGTCTTGCAGCTCCGTGGTCGACGTCGGCGCTTGCGTGGTTGTCGTCACTCGGCGGGTTGGCTTCGTTCGCTTTGTTGTTAACACCTGGAATATTGTTTTTTAGATTAGAGATCGTTGGATTTGGATGTAGAATGTGGAATTTGGAAAAAGTTGTGTAAGCAGTTCGATTTTATCAATCTAGATCACAAAAAAGTGCATGAATTCGTCTGACTTGGCGTGGAAAACGATGCGTCGACGCGTGTTGAGTGTTGACGAGTCCAAGCTTTATAAGATTTCATACAACTAAATCTACAACTCGATTCCACCCAGCTCTCTTGGCGCTTTGAAAATTATGCGATAATTTTACACCTAAATGACATTGGCCTAAAATTTTGTGCTTTTAATTATTATTAAGTAATCTTCCGTTATTATTGTTCTCAAGTGAACACAAGCCCTAGTACGCAACGTAGTAAGCAACTGAACTAAGCATATTTTAAACACACGCTGTGTTTAAAATATGCTTAGTTCAGTTCCCTTACCGGTTTCTTCGTCGTCACAATTGTAGTGGTCGGCGGTGCTGTCGTGGTCGTCCGCCGTGCCGCAGTCGTCAATCTAGTCGGCTTTTTTGTCGTCCTCACCGTCGGCTTTCTCGTCGTCGGCGTCAACTTCACCGGCTTTTTGGTCGTCAAAGGCCGTTTTGTCGTCGCTACGGTCTTCTTAGGCTTGACTGTGGTTGTTCTGACCGCTGTTGCGTTCTGTTTCTTGTCTAGTATAACTATGTCGTGAAGCTCTTGGAAGGTTCCTTGCAAACTGCCGACTATTTTACTGACGAAAGCACTCATTTTGTCATTGAGCTGGCTGTCTTCATGCCACGTGGGTGTTGTGAATTCTAGTTCATGAATAAGATCTAGGTCACTGAGTTCGTTATCGGAGAAAGTGCTGGTATTGTATAGGGCTGGGTTGGAGCCTGATGCGTTAAGCATAGGGTTTCGTACGGGTGGGAAGTTGATGAGGTCGTCTGGAGAGGTTTGCTGTTCAGGCTTGAAGGTGGTCGGGGAGTATTCATTGAAATCGAACGAAGGGGAAGTATAAGTAGCAGCGGTTGTGCTCGAAACAGGTCTGATAGAAATAGAATCTGGTCTAATGGATATTACGGTAGCCGGTCTTGATGTTGAAGTCACAGGAGGTCGCGTAGATGCCTTGATTGGGTATGGAGTCGTATTTGGAGGTGGTTTCGGTGTAATAACAACAGTTGGGGATGATGGTTGTTCTTGCGAAGGAGGTTTGTTCATGTAGATATTGTTTGTGGAAGCGATGTTGTTATTTACTGTTATAGTCGCAGGTTTCTTGAACGGTTCTTGTGATATCTCTATGAATTGAGTCTCGTCGGTGGGTTTTTGTGTTTGGAATCCGTTGATGACTATTACAGTTGGAGTGGCACTTGAAAAGGTATCTGATGACGTATCGTAAGTTTCATAAGACCCGGGTGGTGTGACTGGTCTTCTAGTAAGCGGTGACCCAGTAATGTAACTGGTAGATGGTGGTTTGCGTGTTGTTACTGTAGGTTTCTCCGTCGTACTTGAACTAACATAACTGAAAGTAGTCACTGAGTCTGTGAACTCATTAGGGTCTGTAGGGTACTTGTTAAAATTGTCTAAAGCTTGACTAGTTGATTGACTAGGACTTGGCGATGAGTACTCCACAGTATTTGAAGACGTAACATATTCGTAAGGTGGTTTTTGCGATGAAACGTAAGGTTTTAGCGTCGATGGTTTCACATAAACTGTTGTAGGTTTCTTTGTAGTTGATGGTTTTCTTGTTGCGAATGACGTTGGTTTCAACGTTACATAGTGTCCTGTGGATGGTTTTGCGTAGTGACTTGAAGACTGTGTTACGTAGTGACTTGTAGGGTAATAGCTTGAGCTGTATAACGTACTATGGCTGTAAGGCGATGGCGATGATTTAGTTTCAGCTGCATCATATCCTGGTGAAGTCACATCCTCTTTTACATTAAGGGTACTGTCATTCAGCATTTGCATAATAGAATTTATTGAAGAAGGTTCCTCTTCCTTTGTCACTGTTGATACCATAACATAGTTTTCTGTCGTCGCTCTAACTGGTTTGGGTTTGAACACTGGTCTCACTGGATAGTGTGTAGATACCGTTTTTTGCGTTGACGATGTCGTGCTAGGTGCAATGGTTGGCTTAGTTTGCATTGACGAAATCTGGACATTGAAATCCGAGGGCCTTGCAACATTATCTACTATTGTTCCATTTGGATTAACAAGGATTGTATCTGCACTGACGTGATTAATCGTACTGAAGCTATATTCTGGTTTCGGTTTATAACCGTTGTCTTTAGGTGGTGAGCTGAGTAGTGTATTAGCTATTTGGTTGACGCCTTCGTTGATTATTTCAGCTTCGGTGCTAAGGTCTTCTGGCTTGTTGGTAGATGAGTATGCTGGTTTGTAGCCGGGAGTGACAATGGGTTTGAAGCTGTTATGCCAGTCGTTGAGTTGATCAGCGTCGTAGTCAGCAAGTTCCCCCTCTGGGTCAGGGTAGTCGAGGTAGCTGGTCATGACTACTCCTGGGCCTTTAGGGATGTGGGATTGGCTGTCGGATTTGAGTTGGCAACACGCGCCGAAGAGGAAGCTGTCCATGCATGTTCCGACGACCTGGAATAGAGGAGACAAGAGTTTGGAGATGAACGATGTTGACTTAACGTCACATTAAAATGTCACCTGTGATGAAAACCATAATTATAAATACTATTGTTAGAAGGCGGTGGTTTTTCCTTTGGAAAATGTGCCAAAACAGGATCAGATCTTTGAAACCGAAAAAAAGAATAGTTTGATTGTTTGTTTGAAATGCTAATTGCTGGCTCAGCTATTGTTAAAAGTTATTAATAAAAACCCACAACATCCGGAACAAATATCTGCAGAAATCAAATAATATCGCAAAAATTTTCGACTTCGACGGGACTTGAACCCGCGTCCTCCCCTCAGTACGGGGATGTGATAACCAACTACACCACGAAGTCAAGTGACGTGGGAGTCGAAAATCTCTGCGACTTCCTACGGTCTCTAGCGCCGTTAGCTCCACCTACAGGGGAAACATTGAAGATTATCCAATCCTGTTCAAAGACTAAAGTTACATTTAGTTCGTTTGACGAGAGGTGTCGCGTAGCTTAATTCTAAGGTTTTTTGTTATTATAGTGCGTAACCCCACACTAAGGGTAATTTCTAAGAAATCAAATAATATCGCAAAAATATTATTATATATATTATTTGATTTCTTAGAAATTACCCTTAGTGTGGGGTTACGCACTATAATAACAAAAAACCTTAAATATCTGCAGATCGTAAAAACATTTGACGCGGGAATCTTATCTGCCAAACTATGGTTCACATAAGACAAAATCATTAGCGAGTCCTATGGGGCTAGATTTAATTCAGTTTTATTTTTTTAAATATAATACGATTTAATTTTCTTTTACCTTTTCATTTTTGATATTATAATATATAAATAAGGTATATAAAATTACAATAATATCGAGTATTAATTAGAACTTACTGTCAAATTTGCATGCTTATCTTAATAGAACATAATTGAAAATAAATATTATTAACATCTGTGTAACCTACATTGTGTTCAAGCAAATAAACTACCTATATCTTTATCTTTATCTAGAAACGCTAGTAAATCAAAAGCCCCTTACCTCGCCCCCCCTCGTCGTGCACTCGTGGTTGAACATACATATAGTATTCCCCCGGTTGTACTTGGCAGCTCGAGACGCTTTGCAGTATGAAGGAGTTATTCTGTAGCCACCAAAGAGTTTTCTTGAATCTGGAATAGAGGAAAAGAAGAATTAATATCCATCTGTATATCGGGTTATTGGTTATTCACTGACACTATGTGAACTTCAGGTTCTGCCCACCATTATGAACACGTCCGTGAAGACGCCAGGTCTCAATTCTTTAAATTTGTGGAAAGGGAATGATAATATTAGATACCCCCCTCCATTCAAACATAGTTTATTATGGGGGTTTTCTTTAAAACTAAACCTAAAAACGGCTCTGCCCTGAAAAATCTGTGGGTGTGTGTGTGTTCGGCTGACTCCCAGCCCAGCCAAACTAATGCCACTTAAATCATCTTTCGTAGATGTAAAATAAGACAATGATAATGTGGATTTAAATAGGAGTGAGAGGTCTTAAGGCGAAGAGTAGGGGCGATAGTGGCGCCACTACATATTTAATTTAATCATTAAGTTATGCAAAGGAATTATCAAAAAATCGGACCGCTGGTAGACGATACCTATCACAATCTTTTATTAAATGTATCTGTAATAGTTTTGTTCTGTGTTATTCAATCAAAAACCTTGTTTGGAGAGCTTGGTGGCCACCAATAGGAACTAAACTCTTGAAACAAGTATCTGCCTAAATAATATAGTACAAAACTATTAAAGATACATTTAAAAAAAGCTTATGATAGATATCGTCTACGCGCGGTCCGATTTTTTGATAATTCCTTTGTATAACGTAATTATAAAATTAAATATGTAGTGGCGCCACTATCCACCCTACTATTCGAATTAAGTAATTAAATGGCTTTCGGATATTATTTTGTAAGGGAGGTGATTACAAAAATTTACAATAATCAAGACTTGGCGTCTTCACTAACGTGTTGGTGATGATGGGCAGATCCTGCAGTTTACGGAGTGTCAGTGAATTACCAATGACCCTGTATAATATACTAGACGATCGCCTCGCGGTTTCACCCGCGTAGTTCCCGTTCCCGTGGGAATTCCGGGATAAAATATAGCCTATGTCACTCCCTGAAAAGTAAGCTTCCTAACGGTGAAAGAATTTTTCAAATCGGTCCAGTAGTTTCGGAGCCTATTCAATTCATACAAACAAACAAACAAACAAAAAATCAAACCTTTCCTCTTTATAATATTAGTATAGATAATAATTTAAATAGAAAACTTTTAAATCCATCATGGTTATTAACACTAAAGTCATTAACAACGGGATATTTATGATATTTATAAGCCGGTGGTAGTAGGTTCGTAGCAAAAGACAAAAGATGAGGGTAGATAGATAATTATATCTGCCAATAACAACTCACTCGCAGTGCCGTCAGTTACTCCGTGATCATGGCGCATGAAACTGCGCCGAAATATTGGAAAGCTCAAAACTCAAATCATGGTATATATCCCGTTGTAAATGACTTTATTAATTTAATTGTTCAAAAAAAAAACTAAAAACTGACTCCAAGTTCCTCAGTATTTAGACCATAATGTAGAATCTCCTTCTGTTGTGAATTTTTGAAGTCTGTTAAAAATGAATCCCTATTTCCCTTGGCCACGGTATCACGCGTGAACGGCTGAACCAATTTCGCTAATTCTTTTTTGTTGTGTTTGTTGTTGCCAGGAGAAGATTATTATGAAGAAAAAAACTTGAGAGGTGTCAAGGGACACCCGGATGGAACGAAGTTCCTTTCGATTAATAGTGGGCGTGGGAGTCTCAGCACGGCTTGCTTCGCTCGCCGTGCTGTTCCCCTATACTAGACACATGCCCCCCGTCATCAAATAAGTAATCCTCACCCTCTTGTTAGTCGAAAACGATACCCATATCAGATTTTTTGATGGGGGAGAGGGTTCCGGGGGGGCACGCGGGGGCCACGCAATCCGACACACGCCTGCCGTCATCAAATTCGTAATCCTTCCCCCATGTTGGTCGAAAACGAGACCCATATCAGATTTTTTGGTGGGGGGAGGGGGTTATGGGGGCTGGGGGCGTGGGGGTCACAGCTAGGCTCACTTAAAATTTTATTTTTTTGGCCGCAGAATACTGATATATCCCGCTCACTCCAATGACACGTTGCGCGAGCGAGCGGAACACACGATTGTTCGAATCGAAGCGCACCTCGGCTCAACTCGGCTGCGGTCGTCGCTTCGGTTCTCTTCGTCAAAATGTGTCGTTACAACTTTTCGTGACAATTTTTTCCGTCTAGCCCCCTTTCACAACGCGCGATAGGAAACTTCGTTCCAAAAATTAAGAAAGTTGGAAACATCAATTTCCACGCGGGCGAAGCCGCGGGACGCAGCTAGTTATATTCATAGTAATAGTGTAAAGAGGTAAAGTTTGTTTGTTTACAATGGTTAGTCTTCGGTGTTATAACAATCTACGGACACCCGGAACAAATATGTGCGAATCTTACAAACATTTGTCCCGAGGCGGCAGTCGAACCCGCAACCTCCTGCGTCACAGGCTGACCTTATGCCACTGGGCCACAGCGGTCGTCAATAGTGAGAACGCTAGTTTAAAAATTAAACAGCAACAGATTAAATTACTAACAATTTTCTCCGTTTTCTGCCACATATAACATTATGACACGGTTTTCAATGAAACTTGCGATAATTTTCGTAATTTTCTCAAGAGAAAACTTATTTTCTCTCAATTTCTCTAAAATTATTATTATTGCTAGAGTTAACAAGTTATTTTATAGTTAAGTGGTGTTAGTGTTAGATCGCAAGTCATCCAAGAATTATTAATAATAATGTTCTAAAGTACAGGCATCGGGACTAAGGCTCCGTTCACATGGAGACGCGACGTGACGGGAATCGTCGCGTGGCCTTGCCGAGCATCTACTTGAAGAGGTCAGTGATTTCGCATCGTGTAGCGCGCCGCCGCGAGACGCATCGCAACGTCGCGAGGCGCGCCGTGAAATCGCTGGCAACACAACGTCTCGCAACGAGACACCACGCGGCGCAGCGGCCATTATAATTTCCACTCGAGCACTCAACTGAACTGCAGCAACTCTACACGAAATCAGGATGTAGAGACAAGTCAGCACGACGCACGGCTACAAGCCAGGCAAGAGTAGCGCTACCAGCTGCATCACCAAGGCTAACTAAGCGCCTACTGAACCTGACCAGAATGGACCTACGCGTCCTAGTGGGGACACTCACAGGACACTGCCCACTAATAAACACCTCTTCACCATCGGAGCAACAGACAGCTCTGCAGGGGGTGTCTCAGTGACGAAGAATCAGCTGCCCACGTAGTCCTGGAATGCGAGGGAGTAACGCGCGAACACGAAATCCTCGACCACCCGAGGTCACTCTGCGAAGCCTGTGAAGATCCCAGGAAGATTCTGCGCTTCTGGACGGAGTTAGGCTGGTTACCTAGCAAAAAAAAACACGCACAATGGACCAAACCGAGTCTAAGTGCGGAAATAGAGTACACAATACAATACAATACAATACAATACGGCTACAAGCTGCGCCTCGCGGCGTGGTGTCGCGCTGCGTCACGCGGCTACGTGAGGCGCAGCAACACTCTTGCACGCTGCGTCGTGCCGTGAGGCATCTCGACTTCTCGAGGCGCAGCGCGGCGTAGCGGAACAACGCGGGGCATTTTCGTATTATCTCAATAAAATGTGTATCTTATTGTGTAGTAAATAAAGTTATATTTTGAATCACTATTTTAAAAAGAGCGCGCTGCGTTGCGTCGCGTCACGTCTCGGTGTGAGTTGAGCCTAAAATGAATTTTGACGACCTCTGTGGCGCAGCGGGCGAAGGTCTGCCTGCGACGCAGGAGGTTGCGGGTTCGATTCCCGCCTCGGGACAAATGTTTGTACGATCTGCAGACATTTGTCCAGGGCGTTCTGGATGTTTTCTATGTAAAGTAAAAAATATCTATCTATGTAGTGTATTGTATTAAGTATATCAGTTATTTAGTACCCATAACACAAGCTCTGCTTACCTTGGGGCTAGATAATGCTGTGTGAATTGTACAGCATTATTTATTTATTATATATATTTATTTATTTATTATTATGTATTACTTTAGTACCATGTCATACTAAAGAGTGCACACTGACAGATGAAACTCTGTCCTTAAGTAAGTCGATTTTAATGTAACAAGGTGCTAAAGTGTCTGCTGTCTGTACCTATACCCAGTCTTGGTAATTGAGTACTATTAAGTGAGAATTTATTACTAATGTTATGACTTATGAGTTAGGTATAACTCTGTTGAAGAAAGTTTTTTACGACCACTCTGTCATAGAGGATGGCCAGCTTCTAGGTGGTCTTTTGAACCCTGGACCAAAGTTTGCAGTGTCGTTTCATATCACACTGATAATTATAAAGGCGAAATGATATGTATGTATTTTTGTACATACACACACAAATACATACTAGATGTAACAGTACTTCTTGACCATCAAACAGCGAAATAGATTGGGATAAAATTTGGTACCAGGATAGCTCACATCCTGGATTAAACAACTGCATAGGCTAATTTTGATCCCGGAACGGTGTATTGTTCGTCTGACGATATATTTATTCGAATCTACACTAATATTATAAAGAGGAAAGATTTGTTTTTTTGTATGTTTGTTTATATGTACCAATGTTATCTGTAATACTAAAAGTTTGAATAGTTTGTTATTATTTTCATTAATTTTTCCATCTGCATGTCGATTTGTTGCTATTACATATTATATAATTTTTCACACTAAAGCTGTTTAGCTGGTAAGTCATCGCAAGGGACATTTTAAAATAAGCATACCAACTTGTAACCCGTTGTCTGCAAATAAATGATTTGATTTGATTTGAAAAAACAGTGCTCTTGATTCCAAGATTCGAAAGCGCATACCCCAGAACTATTCCGCCAACAACATCACTATGCAGAGAACGTCCGTCCTCGTTTCCTCGCATCCTTTTCGGCCTTGTATAATGTATTTAGAAAGAAAGTAGAGGTACGTCCCGTCGATAAAAACGCTAATGTGACATCGAAACATACTTGCTTTTCAATTTCTAGATTTTAATCTAAGTGCTTGGAATTTCAACTTTAGCTAATGTCGTTCTTGCCGAATTTCTGCCACGGTGGTCAGTCTCAACGGAGACAAGCCATGTGCGCAGGACTTATTATAGTGCACAAGTGTGTGCGCGAATTTAGGTGCACTCGTGCGGACACGCCTTCTAGAATGCAGACAAGCCAGAGCGGCGCTTCCATCAACATCACCGAGGCTGACAAAACGCCTGCTAAACCTAAACAGAATGGACCTGGGTATCCTGGTAGGAACACTAACAGGACACTGCCCACTAAACAAACACCTATTTACCATCGGAGCGACGGATAGCCCTCTCTGCAGAGGATGCCTCAGCGACGACGAATCAGCTGCCCACGTAGTCCTGGAATGCGAGGGAGTAACAACACAACGAACAGAAATCCTCAACTTGCCGAGGTCACTCCGCGAAGCCTGTGAAGATCCCAGGAAGATTCTGCGCTTCTGGACGGAGTTAGGCTGGCTATGCTAGCAAATGAGACGCATACTGGACCAACGAGTCTAAATGCGGAAACAAGAGTACTTCCACCTAAACCTAAACCTAACCTCAGGTGCACTTTCTATTCCCTGACTCTCGTAAGATTTTAGTCCTTAAGACCTTAAAATCCAGAACTGTTCGATACACTTACTTCGAACAGTTCTAGATTTAAAGGTATTTGCTTCATTGTCGAACCAAAAGGTTCTGTCTTAGCAACAAAGATCCTATAACTACGTTCCGTTTTTGCTTAGGAAGATTAAAGAAAATTACATAATTAAAAGCTGCGCTTACACAGGATCGGTATCTGACCGGAGTGTAAGAATTGTAGAAATGTAAGAATGTGTGTATTGATTTCCTTGTTACAGCGTGAATCAGTATGTCTGCTGTGCTGCTACCGAAGCCAGAGTTCGGTATTTTTGTCGATGAAGTCATCGAACTCAACCGCTTTGGAAATAACTATATTTCCGATGCAAAATCCGCAAAAGCAGGTACACGTATTATTGTAAATACCGACACCGCGTGCGGTAAGTCCAATCCGATTCCGATCCGGTATACGCACATTAGGTACCACCTATTTTGGCACGCGAAAATTATTCAACTTGATCATAGTTTTACAAAACACCTATTGAAACAAAATTACCTGCAGCAGCGGTAACCCGAAAACAGTTATTTTAAAGTAGGTAAGTACCTAAGAGAAATGCATTCATGAATTAATTTCATCAAAGTAAATTTTCGAAATTTTAGGTCACTACAAGAAAAAAAAATGATATCAATTCCTATATTTCTCGCGTGCATGTTTTATCAGTGCATACTGCGTATTGTAAACCGCAAGCAGAAAGCTTCTAAACTATTTCCGCCATTTAAAAATTCGTCACAAATAAAATCGAAATCATGTTACGTTCTCGTGCGTGTAAATATAATAACAATTTCTATTACATCAAATTCGTAAGCGGTGAAAGTGAGATCGACTGTCGTTAGGGACAGAGTCAGCTGAAGCGGCTTACCAAAGTGGATGTGTCAGATTCAATAGCGTTTATTTCCTTAAAGGCTTACAAAAACGCACTTAAAAAACTATAAAATAAATTAAATTTGATGTTAGTAAGTACAGGGTAAGTAAATAAAAAATGTCCCTAAACAATTATAAACATAAAGCGTCAGGTTTCTGAGGCATTTACGGATCCAAAATTTGGATCCGTAAATGCAAAAAAAAAAAAAAAATGAGTTACTTGGATTCCAAATACCTCAATTGTTTTTCATATGTGAATATCTCAGAACATAATACAAAATAAATATTTTTCAAAAAAATATAAGAATTTGATTTTGAAGAAATTGTATACCACAAGTTGTTCTCCTTGGGTTCCAGAATCACCCACCGTCGATATAGTACACATGGGCCAATCTTTATAAAATTAAATGTTTTTTTCCATTGTATAATTTAGAATTTTTATTTTCCTATTTTGTCGACAATTCTCCGTTCGCAAGACACGCTCTATTCCATTTTACATCAGAGCATGGTTAAGTCGACATCACGCTTAAAAACCATCGCGTAAATAAAGCGTAAAACTGTTATTCGCGGAAATTGTCTCAAAATGCCGTTTTCGGCGCAGCGGAAAACAAGTCAGCTTTCACTTTCATTATGTCATGTTGGTTTCTACAGGCGAAAACACGCCGGGTCTGGTAAAACATAACGTTCTATAGATATGACGATCCTTTGATTGCAAGTCCATTCAGATTTATTCGTGATTGAACTCTTGTTATAATCCCATCTTACGAGTACTATAAATTATTAGATTATCTAGAGGATAAAAAAAGCTTAGGACGGGTTTTGCTCCAACTCGAAAAATAACAACTAACAGTCTAACGGTTTCTGTGTCGCTTCTTTAGTTTACCATCTTTACTTTTTGGAATTCTGTGACGCTACTATTGAGATATTGAAACGATTCGGAAGTGAAGAAATTTGCAGAAGAGAGCCACTGAGGCTGTCAAGCCTAGAGCCAGCATGGGCTTGCTTGGTTTCTCCGGCAACCTTACCTTCTGAACTTAACCGGTACACTGCAATACTGAAGAAAGCACGGTGGTAGAATAAAAATATAAGTAGAATAAACTCCTCCTCAGGAGATTTTCCCCGAGATTATATCTGGCGAAACAATTATGTATTTATGGAAAAGAAGAGTAGATTCTTATCTTCATACGTGCAAAGTAAAAGTTTTTTTATTTAGTTGTTTGCATTGCAAACACATGCATAATGTAAAGGCCTAGTTTTTGACCAAACTTAAATTTATCATGAACTAGCTGCGCCCCGCGGCTTCGCCCCCGTGGAAATTTATGTTTCCAACTTTCTTAATTTTTTCTTTCATAAGAACCTTCTCCTGACAATAACAAACACAACAAATAAAGAATTAGCGAAATCGGTCCAGGCGTTGTTGAGTTATGCGCTAACCAACACATTTTGCGATTCATTTTTATATTATAGACTAGCTGCGCCCCGCGGCTTCGCCCCCGTGGAAATTTATGTTTCCATCTTTCTTAATTTTTTCTTTCATAAGAACCTTCTCCTGACAATAACAAACACAACAAAGAAAGAATTAGCGAAATCGGTCCAGGCGTTGTTGAGTTATGCGCTTACCAACACATTTTGCGATTCATTTTTATATTATAGATGTTGTTATTCCGTTGTCACTGTCACTGTTTTAGTATGGGATGTACGCTATATTTTTCGAATACTTCCGTCATTTTCGAGTCCTTCCTATACATTCAGCGCCTTGCACCCCTACCGGATCGGGAAGAACTATTATTCGTAGTATGATAATGATTTAATCGTTTCTTAGAACCTCGATGATAGTTTTCGAATAATTTTGAGTGATTTGTAGCGTGGTCTCCACTCTAGAACACGTTTACCCCAGCGGTTGTCGGTTCTTCAAGAGATATGACTGGCCCACTGCCACTTCAGCTTGCTAATTCTTTGTCATATGTATTCGTTACGAATCATAGCCTTCAGAGAGACTCTGAGCTAGCTCTTTCCATAGCTCGCTGAGCGACTTTGAACCGGTGGCCCTACCATGTCCACGTCTCAGCTCCGTAGGTAAATATAACGATAGAACATAAGTTATCGTTAGTTACAGTTTGTCCAATGTGGACGATTAAACATGTTAAATTATAACACATTCACATTATAAAACATAATAAACATAATGGTTTTGTTTCATAATCTGGAACTTTGTGATCAAAGAAACTACCTTGATGGAGTGCATCCCGCACTTCAAACCTTCACTTGCAAGGTTAAAACCATTCTACCAATCTCGCCGTGCAAATAGAAACGCACGCACTATTTAAAGTTTCTTACATCCAAGGATTCTACGTGGAGATTCTGTGACGAAACCACAGTCATAGTAAAGCGATTGGTTGGCAGAATGGTTTGATAATATTGGCGATCTTGGAATAAGTAGGTACCATGCCAGGGAAGGTCATTTTACATAAATAGAACAGTTCCTACCACATGTTTCTATACTACAACAGTCGAGTGTACGGAAACCGTGCCGCGAGCCAAACAGAGCGGAAACGAAACGCATACTTGCAGCCAACTGATAATCTGAATGCTCGTGTATCGATCGATAGGTGGGTTTTGCGATCAATGTGATTTTTGACAGGTATTAATCAAATGCTCGGGGAAATGCGAGTTCCATGTTGCTCAACTGCGAATAGATGAGCAATTGAGTTTCTATATTGCACAACTGGAACTTTAAAAACAAGAAGTCATAAATTCGCTTCAGCTCGGTTCTGTCCACCGAAAATTCAGCTGAAGAAGTTTTTCTGTAGTTAACTATTTGCAGCAATGAACTGAACCGATACGATGGCTTGGATTAGCAGGAGCATTAATTTACAAGTATATATATAAAATAAAATTAGGCAGCTATGGACCGTAAATAATAATAATGCTGGACAATTCCCACAGCATCATCTAGCCCCAAGCTAAGCTTAACTTGTGTTATGAGTACTAGTACTACAATATTCATACAATGATGATGGACCAATCAATTCATCTCTTGAAAATGGCATTAGGTAAACACAGAACATGAAACATTATTAATCTAAATACATATATTATTATACTGAACTAAACTTATCGAAATTTCGGGATCAAATTCAGACATATTTTTTGACGTGACAACGTCTTATAATTCGATAGAGCCGGCTGCACGCACGAAAATGACGTCATGCGGCGTTACCTCGCTCTGAGGCGTTCCATGTAAGGCTTGAAGTGCATGCGAGAGCGCTCGACATCCGTCTCTCTCCTACTTGAGTGAGCGATGCGTCTGCGTGGACAGCTGCTATACTATAGTACATTTACATGTTTTGATCGAGTATCAAATGCTACCATTCCATCAGTATTTTCTTAAGACGTTGTCACGTTCAACTATCGTCACGTCAGTAAACCGACTTTACAGACAACCAATTCTTTTTTAATTAAAAAGAAACACGAAGTCAGCAAATAAATGAGCATACTTCCTACATTTATTTACCGCCATTTATTAGACAACTTAAAGTGATATTTATTGTAATATTTTAAAGTCGATCGACACACGGCGAACCCCTTTGTGTTCGTTCGAAAAACCGACAAATCACGAATCACGCCGAGCGCGACTGTAAATGCTCTGCTCGTGCTCGCAAAGCGTCTACACTATAGAGTAGAGGTGAGTCCTCAGCACGTGTACTAACACAATTGTATCTGCACACTTGAACAAAAGAGGCTCTCGCACGATTTAGAAAACGTGCTGCAACGATTGAGGCGAGGCGCGAGGACCTCGCGAGGTGAAACGTCATCGTGCTATCTGCGTCCCGCTCAATCGCGCAGCGCGCCATTGGAGTGAGCGGGATACAAATGGCACAATGCATTGTGCTGTTTGCCGAGAACAGCACAGTGTGCCAAAGGCGTCTCGCTCACTCGCGTCGCTCTCCGCGCGTGCGAGCAGGACACAGGTAGCACAGTCAAGTGTGTTCCCAACGGTGGCGGTGAAAGCGGCCGCACAACACAATCGTGCTAGCACAGTGTGCCGACTCTTTGAGCGAATGAGCGCCTCGCACAGTTCTCGCCAGGAATTCGTGGGCAACCCACCGCTACTATAGAGTTGGCCATTACATGATATATTACACTAGTGTGGACGGCATATTCTTTTATTTCATGGTACCTACATTATTATGTTACCCTGCGTAAGTCTCTACGGGGCATTACAAAATAGTCGTTAATAAACTACTAGTGTTAATGACTTTCTACAGAATAACTACAGGTAATAGTTACTACGTTCACCTGACCTTGTGAGTGGTCTTTTTGATGGAAAAACCCGTTGAGATGTTTTTTACTGAGGGCAGCTAAATCTGAAACCAGAAGTGGATGGTCTACCTCACAATATAATAGAGTCTACCTTACAAAATACTTTTGGCAAACTACCAGCGTTAATAAAACATTCTACAGAATAACTTAATTAGTAAAACGTTCGCTTGACTTTGTGAGCGGTCTTTTTGATGAAAACGCCCCTTGAGATTTCTTTCACTGAGGACAGCTAATCATTTTCATTATTAGAACGCTAAATATCAAGACAAACCTTTTTATATTTCTTTTTCATGTAGATTTACAGAACACATACCTAAATAATAGATAAAGTATTAAAGCCTAAATATGCATTCTTTGTCGAATCTCTGATCAACTACAAGCGTAAATAAGACATTATTGATGTCGATTCTGTTGTTTTAGGATTCCTAACTTAAATTTTACGATTTCTAAATTTTCTAAGTTAGGTTGATCTAAAATTATGGTAGTCTCTGTACACATCTGAACGTGTTTATAAATCGCAAAATCTCTCTGAGTTGAGTAGTCATCCATAGGTTTTTGGAGTGAAAGCTTTTACCATTCTGCCTTTAAATTTTAATCATGACCAAATTAGACGCCTCCTAAAATTAGGAAGACGATTATAATCATAGCTAAAATGTACTGCAAAAGAATAGGAATTTAGCTATTTTAACTAAATTGAGTTGTTTTAGATCTGCCAAGCTAATTTTAGGGCTATCATCCTAATTTTAAAACTATCAGTCTAATTTTTCAAAAATAGAATAGCTTTCGTCTATTTGACATTCCTAGATCCTAATATTAGCTAATTTTAGCTGATTCTAAAACAACAGAATCGACACCAATGGTTCTACAAAGTCTATTTTTTGTTTTCGTGCAAAACCAACTCATAAGTCGCTTGCATAAGATTAGCGTTTGCACGAAAACGAATCACACACTTCGATTTTGTTTTTACGAGTACGCCCAGGTTTTATCGTGTTTGCGCTCATTTCAACACAACCCGTGCACACTGGCGAACCGAGCACACTGCGAGCCCTTTAAGTTCGTTCGGAAAACCGACATCGGATTGCGCCGAGCGCGACTGAAAATGCTCGTAGCGTGATCGTCAAATGCTCTGTTCGTGCTCGCGAGGTGTCCACACTATAGAGTTGGCTTACATTGCATAATACATTTCACTTGTGTGGACGGCATATTCTTTCATTTCATGATACAATAAATGTTACCCTGCGTAAGTCTGTACGATATTTACAAAATAGTCGTTAGTAAACTACCAGTGTTAATAAGACATTCTACAGAATAACCTGATTAGTTACAATGTTCGCCTGACCTTGTAAGCGGTCTTTTTGATGAAAACGCCCCCTGAGATGTTTATTACTGACTGCAGCTAAATCTGAAACTGGAAGTGGAATACCTTACAATATAATAGACTCTAGCTTACAAAATAATCTTTGGTAAACTACCAGAGTTCAACTAGTCTACAGAATTACTATAATAGTTCCTACGTTCGCCTGACCTTGTCACTGATCTTTTTATGAAAACGCCCAAAAAGTTTTTTTTTACGGGGGGCAGCTAAACGTAAAACTAGAAAAGGAAAGTTTACCTTACAGTTTAATAGAGTTTACCTTAAAAATAATCTTTGAAACACTACCAGTGTTAGTAAGACATTCTACAGAATAACTACAATAGTTACTACGTTCGCCTGACCTTGGAAGCGGTAGTTTTGATGAAAAGGCCTGTTGAGATGATTTTGACCAGGGGCAGCTATATCTGAAACCGGAATTGGAAGTTCTGCCTTACAAAATAAAGGACGGCGCGCCGTGCCGCGGCGGTCGAGAAGAGCTACCTATCCGGGATATTTTTTCCTTAATTCCGGGGTATTTTGTTTATATTACTCTGAACATTAGTGGTGATCCCTAGGTTCCTACTACAAAATATTCAATAGCCTTTGGTAAAATAACAGTGTTAATAAGACATTCTACAGAATAACTTTATTAGTTACTACGTTCGCCTGACCTTGTGAGCGGTCTTTTAGATGAAAACGCCCCCTGCGATATTTATCCCTCAGGGCAGCTAAATCTGAAACCGGAAGTGAATGTCTCCCTTACAAAATAATATTTTTGGTAAACTACCAGCGTTAAAAAGACATTCTACAGAATAACTATCATAGTTACTACGTTCGCCTGACCTTGTGAGCGGTATTTTTGATGAAAACGCTCCTTAAGTTGTTTTGTACTGGGGGCAGGGAAATCTGAAACCGGAAGTGAAAGTTTTTTTATTTATTTTAGGAAAACTTACGGCTAAACACGAACAAAATTTAAGTACAAATATAGGGGTGGCCAATTCAAAGTTTTCACAAATAGTGTAAAAGAATATTGAAGAGAATAAGGTGGTGGAAAAACAAAGTAGGTGTAAAAGAGGATACAGGCGATTGGGCCCACTACAAAACTGGGACCGCGGTCCCAGTTACCTGATTAGTTTTTCTTGTTTATTTCGTTGGGCGAGTGGGACCACTCGTTTAATGAGGTTAGGAAACAATGAAGTGATTACCACAGATACGCCTAAAGTTACTGGGAGAAGTGTTAAACAAATCAACTTCTTCTGCCATTGCATGGAAGTATCTGCTCGCACGTAGAATAGATGAGTTCTGTCTATATCGTGAATTTAATGTGGGAATATGTAGAAGATTATGGTTTCTGAGAGATGCTGGAGTTGTTTTGAGTCCTATGAAACCGAGTATTTCTGGACAGTCGACCCTGCCACTCGCAATGCTAAGAAGATACAGTATGTCCGCTACACGACGTCTCTCTGCCAGTGGAAGAATGTGAAACTTCCTACAACGTGATAAAAAGTTAGGTATATATTATGTTCTACTTCGATATTGCAAATATCTGAGGAAACGTAAAAAAACGTTTCCTCTTCCCTTCCCTTCCTTCGATCCGATCAATGTAAACTTTATGTAGATCAATGTAAACTTTATAGCTACTATAGCTAGGGACACGTGAAAAACTCGAGATGAACTCCTGACATACGCACAGTAGAGGATCTTAAATGTCTTATAAAGTTATAGATCATGCTGAGTATTTTCTAAGTATTTTTTTATTTCATGTTGCCCAGGGAGGGTTACGAGATTACCACCCTAATGAGAACAGGGGGCGCTATCAGGGGCAGGCCTGCGTCCAGCAGTGGACCAATATAGGCTGTTGGGAAAGAAAATAAGAGCCAAAGGCACTTCGGGAGGCCTATTTCAACTATTAACGATATACCTCCCCTAACAAAGGGGTATTACAATAACCACCACATTTGGCAGGCGGAAGATACATAGAAGGAATCACTGTCCATTCTCTGATACGTTCAAAATCAAAAAAATCAAAATCAAAAACTGTTTATTTCCAAAAAACTAAAAAAACTTTTTAAAAAACTATCTGAGCGTCTGGTCGAAGCGACGCGCGACCTGAGAGCTGGTGAATATCTGGCACAGCGTATCAGCATTGCCATACAGCGTGGCAATGCAGCTAGCGTCTTGGGGACGCTTCCGACTGGTGTTGATATGGATCAGTTGAGCTATCTGTAGACTGTTTGCAACAGTCGGCAGTTAGCTCAATTGTTTTAATTGTAAATACTCGTATAATTTTTTTTGTGAATAAATTTAACTTTATTTCCATAAATACAATAAATGTACACTTAGAAAAGGTCAAATTATAAAACTAAACATTGACACGGAAATAAAGTGATATTTTTTGATTTCTGTCGCTTCGGTATTCCCTTAGTGGACTCAACGATATCCACCGGCTGAGTTGAAGGCGTCGTCGATTCTGACGCCGTGACTACCACAATTCAAAACATTACGAAACATAACCTACCTGCTCTTAACCTACCCATGCTTATGAAAGTGGAACCGAACAATTCGATGCAGAGAGTGAACTTAAGCCATTATGTTATTTGTACAAACGATATACATTAACGTCTTCTAATACTATGATTTGCTTTTCTAGCATCATAGTATTAGCATCGCAGATGTTGCTCCCGAATAAAATGCACTAATAGTTCTTGTACGAATTTATTTTCTATTTGCTATGAAGTTATAGTATATACAATTCCTGACTTGAACCCAATCTGGCATACCTATGTGGGACGAGCTAAAACAGCGGATACGAGGAAGAAAATTTTATTTTCTTCATATTACTGCCTATTCATTTAGACGCCCACAACTTCGACCTATTGCAATAATTCCCAAAATTTAGGTAGCCAATTTAATTAATTTTAAATATTCTTGATATCACTTGAAAGGTTACAAAATTACCAAATGATATTTGATTTCAAATGATATACCACAATATATAGTTCATTGTATATAAATTGTAAAAAAATATATATAGTTTTGATCAACTCGCAATGAAGCGATTCCATTTAAAAGCTCGCAAGTGTAGTTATTAGTTATTGACAGGTGAGTGAATGAAGAGTCAATGACAGAATTAAATATTTCATAGACAAAGTTACTTTTGACAGATAGAGATGCGAAAGTTTCAAACTTACAAAACACATGAGAATTAATCAATGAGTCTCTTTTTTGTGGGTACATAGGATAGCAATTGTACCACTCTAGCTAATTGTAACCGAAAGTATCACCAAAAGTAATATTCATTGACACTTTTATAGCCCAAGACGCAAAGTGACAAGCAACAGCGTGTCATGCGGCGGCGCGGCGGCGCGCCTCTCCGGGTCGCACCGACAATGCTGGGCAGTGAATGCGTTCAAAAGTAGTACTAAACCAGTATTAAAATTAAGGTATACATAAGACTACTTTTTATAGAGTAAAAACGCGTGCAAAGCTGTTGAAAGAAGCTACTTAATCTAACGAGCTGTCACAAGAATATTATTGACTCCTGTGATATTGATATTTTCAATACTTTACTGTTTAAATTCCTTTATTTGTTTTGCCTTTTAACATTATTTTTATACCTTATTTTTGTTTTTGTGTCCTATTTATGTTTTCTTAGGTTAATTTTTCTTTATCCTATCCTACTAATCCAACTAATATTATAATTAATGCGAATGTTTGTGAAATGTGTAGTTTTTGTTACCTAGGATCTCTAAAACTACTGAACAGATCAAGATGAAATTTGGCATACACTTAGAACGTAGCCTAACTTAAACAATAGGCTACTTATTATATGAAAAATACGCGTGCGAAGCCGAGAACCGAAGCTAGTTTGATATAATTGTTTATAGTTGCATAGCTCTGAACGGTCTGTTTTTTGTCGTTGCTTCATTGTTGGAAACTTTGCTGGTTTAAGTGTTAGTTAAGTATTTTTTTTATAGTTTATAATAACTGTATGTTTTCCAAATAAATAAAATAAAACATTATAACATAGCTAACAACTAGTTTCTTTCAACAGCTTTGCACGTGCTTTTACTTGATAAAAGTAGCCTGGAACGCAGTCATAGGATCTTTGATCTCAATGGGCTACTTAACATCGAGTTGACCGTAGCATTGACCGTCAGTAATTAAGTACCTTCACGTTATCGTCAGGTAACGTCGTTATCTCGCGCTGACGTTGTAGAGATAGGAATTTCGTCTGGCGATTGTCTGGGCCCTATTATGGCGTTTTTAGAACGGATGAGTTTGTTGAAGTAAAAATGGTTGAGTAAAGGCTTTGATAAATAGTTGTGTTTATTTTTTTAATGGTTATAAAAGTGTTTTTACTTGACTCCGCATGAAGGTCATGGTTTTACTGGTTATGGTGCTTTAGGATAACTATTTGTTTCTATAAAGAAAGAAAATTATAACTAAAGAATAGAAACAAATTAGATTTAGTATTTACAATTGAAATAGTTGAGTTTACTGCTGACAATCTAGAACAATCTAGAGGTAGGTCAACTTATCTGGAGTATCTGGCACAGCATTGCCATACCGCGGGACAATGCAGCCAGCGTCTCAGGGACGCTTCCGACTGGTATTGATATGGATCAGTTGAGCTACATGTAGATTGCTTGCAACAGTCTGCAGTTAGCTCAATTGTTACAATTATTGTAAATACTCTAAGTTCTAATTTATTTCTATTAGTATTTGATTGTTACTTCCTCTATCAACTTATTTATAATTAATAACAATCAGAAGTGTACACAAGGCGCTGGCTGCGTTGCCACGCTGGCAATGCTGATGCGCTGCGCCAGATACTCACCAGCTCTCGGGTCACGCGTCGCTTCGACCAGATGCTCAGATACTATTATCTATATTCGCAATATCTATATACGCAATATACATGAAGAAATGCTAAATTATCAAAAAAAATACAATAAACTACAAACGACATTAACTACAAATAAGATGGCATAGTTTCGCTTATTAAAGTATCTCTACAGGCGTCTACATTTTTACCCGACTGCTCAAGGAGGGTTATTTAACTATGTTATTTTGGGGTATATAAGCTCTATTAGAATATGTTTTAAACATTCACTCTTATAAAAGTTTATTTTGGGGTTATATTACTGTAACAAACCAGCAAAATATGAGCTTTAGAGTATGTTTTTAACAAATATTCTTGTAGCCTCCGTAGTTTTTACTATCTGTACAATTCTTAAGATGCCTAAAAAAGATTATTATTATATTTTTCACAAACGCATAGCCTGTATCCAACCGTATCGGTAGTATAAAAGAAATAAATCACAAGAAAAGAAAAAACAACCAGTTTTGCGATGGTATTAATCACGCTATAAACTGGTAACCCCGTTTAAGGTAAACTGCCAAAATGCCTGCTGTGAGCTGGTCTCGGAGTTGCCAGGAAGTGACCCGGTTGTGGTCTCGGACGCGACGAAAAGTCGCGAGTTTTGGTCACTTGTGATCAAATAACTTCGAACATTTTTTCGGTGACCACCGTCAGTGGTACATTTTGCATAATGACTCTGTCAACATGTCATACTATGATATGTTATTAGTTATTACACTCTAAAGCCCGGTTTCCACCACGAGCGGAGCGGACCCATTAAGACTCCGTTGAACTCGAAAGAGTAAACTGCATACCTACTTGTATTTCCACCACCAAATAGTTGAGGGAAGGACTAAGAGAGCAGAAAGCGATGAAATGAAGCTCCGTTCACTCATCTCTCTCGTTTTCCTTGTGTGGTGGAAATCAACAGACAAAACTCTTTCTTGGTGGAAATGTAAATGTTTTAAATGATAAAAATACATTTAAAGGAGTCCGTCCCGGATACCATTTCCGCTCATTACCCATCCGCGGTGGAAACCGGGCATAATATGATACGCTTTCCGAGATACAAACACATTGAGATAAATTTGGAACAATATATAACCAATCTTAACGCTCTTAAATTCGCAAAGATTCTAATAAACATAATTAATTAGAATTTAAAAATGCAACTACACAAGCAGTTCTTCAAATTGTTATTTCTACTTTGTAGGTACATTATGTGTACCTAATTTTACTTTTGTTACGTTATTTTAAAGAATTATCTAGGTACAATAAAGTAAAAGCATAGGTACGATCTATCTTCTAAAGTTATGTAAATTTGTTTATTATTTTATCATTAATATAGTATATAATTATTGTTTTTCTATCTATTTGGTTATCTATACAAACAAACGGTACTTGGAGGGCACTCGCGAATTTCCCACGTAGCGTAACTACCAATTGCTATAGATCCCGTGCAAGGGTGGGAATCGCGCCATCCAAATCTGCCTGAGTGAAATAAAATTAAAACTTATGACACAAATCTGCAAACTAATAAATACGTAAGACTTTTAAAGATCTCAATAAAACTTTTAAAACTCTTCAAAATGGCGGCTGTGGAGTGGAGGCTTCAAGTCAGTTACAACGGGATAACCATGATTTGAGTTTAGTGCTTTCCAATATTTCGGCACAGTTTCATGCGCCATGATCACGGAATATATATAGTGTGTAGGTACTTACTAGTTATTCCGTGATCATGGCGCATGAAACTGTGCCGAAATATTGGAAAGCTTAGAACTCGAATCATGGTAAATATTCCGTTGTAAGTGACTTTAAGCCTCCACCTCACAGCCGCGATTTTGAAGTGAGTCTTGTGTCGCGCGATTTGTTAGGTTATTTGTTTGCTGTACATTTTGTACTAAGACACATACGATCTTACACACTGCTGCGATTTCGCATTTGGCGTGCGGCGTCTAGAAATCGCGCTTACAAAAACGCAACAAATCGCGCGCGCGACACAAGAAGCGCTCCAAAATCACGACTGTGGTTTAGGCCTACGTTTTAAAAATCTGGTCGGGTGGCTGAAAAACAGTGGAAAAGGCTCACACTGCCTGGACCGATTAAAAAAACTAGCTGGCCTGTAAAAGAGGTAACAAATTATACAAAAAATCATGAACTTTTTCAATGATTATAAGCTTCTGTTATGTAAACCTCTTTGCATCCTGTCGTCTGTTGTTTGCCTCAGTGAGGATACTTTCTGACGTCATATGATCAGTTGTGTCCAAAATGGCGGCACATGCCCATCTGAGTAACCACATGGTGGTTACGCTCAGACAGGGTTTGGCGAGCTTATAAATCATGATTTCCCTGAATTTTTGTATGCGAAGTCTAATCTTCCTATGAACATGATGAAATAACCATTTCCAATGAACCTGATGAAATAACCTACATAATAACCTAACTTTTGAGTACACTCAAATTTGCTGTCTGGTTAAAAACCACAATGAGGCAAACTGAGGCGAACAACTGATCGGCTCAGATCGGTGGTTCGCCTCACTGAGGCGACCAACTGAGGACACATGTGCCGCCATCTTGGACACAACCGATGTCTAAAAAAGAGGTAAACTTTAGTTTAATACGAAGAAAAGTCTCGGTTGCATGTAAAGTCGCGTCTCACACAACGTCAAACTTTATGGCCTGGGTATTAGTAGCGATATATCGATATAACGATCTCATTATATTTAATGGGGTACTGATATTTGTAATGATAAAAATACTGTTGTTAGCAGATATTAATAAAACAGGTTATGAGATACATGGTTACCATCGAAAAATACTTCTGATGGTGGATCGGTTTCCACTCAATTTGAGCAGGTGGTTGATTCAGTGAGTGAATCCTGTGAATCAGTCATTACTATTTTCGCTTTAAAACTTTTTAATACATCAACACTAAAGTCATTTAAACAACAGGATATTTATCATGATTTGAGTTTTGACGTGACAACGTCTTATAATTCGATAGAGCCGAAAAAACATGACGTCATGCGGCGTTACCTCGCTCTGAGGCGTTCCATGTAAGGCTTGAAGTGCAAGCGAGAGCGCTCGACATCCGTCTCTCTCCTACTTGAGTGAGCGATGCGTCTGCATGGACAGCTGCTATACTATAGTACATTTACATGTTTTGATCGAGTATCAAATGCTACCATTCCATCAGTATTTTCTTAAGACGTTGTCACGTTCAACTATCGTCAGTAAACCGACTTTACAGACAACCAATTTTTTTTAGTTTTCATATTGATATTAGCTATATTTTCGCTTTATTTTTAACAGACTTTGAATAAAAGATGTTCTATGTTCTCTTTGATAGATAGATAGAAAATACTTTTTTGCACACTTAAATAGATAGAAAAAATACAACAAAACGACTTAATAACTAAGTTAGAAGTTTCGATGTTAACGCTCCAGAGCTCTCTCTACCAGACAACCGTAGATGGACAGTACTAGGGGATCTATGTGCTCATGAATTTTAGGAAATAGATTTTTGAAAATAGACATTGTAATGTAAGGTTATTGTTTTATTCTGTTATTTTACTGTAATGTAATTGTTTTTATATTATTATATTGTACTGTATTGTTAAAGTGTAATGTCATTGCAATGTAATTGTTTTATTCTGTTACTAGCTTCTGCCCGCGGCTTCGCACGCGTTGTTTCTATGGAAACGTTCAAAGGTGATTTCTATCGCACGGGAACTGATTTATGGGATAAAAAGTAGCCTATGTTTTATTCCAGGCCTAGAATTATCTGCATGCAAAATTTCAGCCCGATCCATTCAGTAGTTTTGGCGTGAAGAGTAACAAACATCCTTCCATCTATACATCCATCCAAACTTTCGCATTTATTATATTAGTGTGATTATAATATTCTTTGTTTATAGCTATGCTTGGAGTTTCTCTACGCGATAAAATCCTACAATTACTATAAAGCGGAAAGCTTATGAAATCAGATTTTTTGTAACTTAGGATCTGATCACGACAAAAGGCTAGTCTATCTATCTATATATATAAAAATGAAACCCGTTTTCCTTGGTCACGGCATCACGCGTGAACGGCTGGACCCATTTCGCTAATTCTTTCTTTGTTGTGTTTGTTATTGTCAGGAGAAGGTTCATAAGAAAGAGAAAATTAAGAAAGTTGGAAACATAAATTTCCACGGGGGCGAAGCCGCGGGGCGCAGCTAGTAATGTATAAAAATACCGTTTTGTATTATTAAGGAAGAATCGTTTTACTCAAAGTCGTTTTAAGTTTCCAGTTATTAGCAATAACAAAACTCATTTAAAGTACAATAATAATGTGAATCCGGCGAATGGGACCGCGGTCCTTTATCTAGCGGTCCCAAACGACGGAAGCCTCATAACTTTTACCGTTTAAAGTGTTATAAAAATATTAATACGTTGGACAATTTTACACAACATCTTCATCATCAGCCTATGTATAAGTCCATTGCTGGACATAGGCTCCCCTAATGAGCGCCATAGCGACCAGTCTTCAGCTCGCCGCATCCAGCATCTGCCTGCAGTCTTTCGCAGGTCGTCATTCCTCATGGCCGGAGGGCGTCCGACACTACGTTTGCCGAGTCGCGGTCACCACTTAAGAACACGTTTACCGCAGCGGTTGTCGGTTCTTCGTAAGATGTGGATGGTCCAAATGGCCAATTCATCTAGCCCCAAAGTGTAAGCAGAGCTTGTGTTAAGGGCATTAGACGCATGATGCACTTGTATAGTTTATTTTAAAGGGAAACATTTATAAAAAATGGCTAGATATAAAATGTAGTCAGTAAATTCCATATAATTTTGTTCATTCTCTGATTTTGAAACATAAATAATTGGCACAAGAGCGCGTTGAAGTCTTTTGTATGAAAATAATATTTAATTTCTTTGCTTGCAATATTTATGTGGTAATTATTATTTTTGTAAACTAAAAAAGAAGGGACTAGATTTAAACAGCTTAAAGTTTTTGTAATCTTGGTGTGTAAGTAGGTACGTTTGTATTAACAGGTGCAGCTAGTATTATGTCTGGGGTATTAACAAAAGATCCATCTTTTTTTATTTTATTTTTTTATTCATTTTTATTTAAGGGACTTTGAGTCATTGCTGACTATGTCAGTCCCGTGATTTAACAAACTAACTAGGTACTTACTTAAAACTAAATTATATGTAAAATTAACCTAAATAATCTAATTGCCGCATCACTCAGTGGAGCGGCTAAAATTATTTGGATAACACCAGTATCCGTTAGGTTAACATTGTACAGGTCCCATAATTCTGCTCTTATAGACTTACTCCGCTCACACTCCACTAAGCACACATGGGGAGCACTGAGAAATGTGCGGGAGCTTCGTTTGTCAAAAATAACATCAGATATTATACATATTAAAAATAAAATAACAAAACCAAACAATGTTTATTTGTTAATTAAAGTTCCATGTTTGCTTAACTTTAATATTCTTTACATAAATGCTGTTTACCTTTAAAAGTACTCCTATAAGTTTACTAACACCACCCCTTTCTTTCCTTTGTAACTAAGATAATCTATTATTATTCTTAAGTAAACTAAATAGGTACTAAAATTATGACCAGCCCCGTTATCCACAAGGTATGATTGTTTGTTATCCCTAACGCCTTTAGTACACCTACGCATTCGTATGCGGCAGCGAGTCTCTGCGGAACTACTGCGTAGCGAAATATCTGCGGAACGTTAGTACACAGCAATGTTTTCGCAACTTTTTCGCAATGATATGCCATTGTAATTTTTATATATTATTATTATAAAATTATTATAAAATTGTATTTTTATAATCTGCGTGTCCAATTGCGTATAATACGGGATAATCTCGAATAGAATGCAAAAATAATTCAGTATTTTCGGCTTCCATTGAGCGAAATTCTGTCCTCACCGACAGAACGCGAGCTGACGCTTTGCGATGCGAAACATCACTAGCGAAACGTATGCGTCTGTGTAACGGCCATTTCGCAGGTCCTTGCGAAACAATACCGACAAGGACGCAACTATTTCATCTAGCTATATAGTAGAGCGAGACATAACACATGCGAAACGTTGCCATACAACTTACAGTTTTTTCGTCGTTTCGCTGCCGCATGCGATTGCATAGGTGTACTAAAGGCGTAAGACGTCAAATTAAAAAACAAATAAAAATAACGCCAAAACTACTCGGCTGATTTTCAATTTCATGAATGAGGTGTCAAACGCCATTATTAGAATATGATCCGGTTGAGACAGCTAAAGGCTTGGCCAAACCAACGCGTTCAGCTCGCGTCCGCGGTGGCGTGCGCGGTGGCGGTCAGTTGTTGTGTACGAACTTGTAGCGACGTGTTCACATCGATGCGTCCTGTGATTGGTCGCGGCGTCCGGTGCAGCGTCTGCACGCGGCGGTGGCGATCAGATCGGGCTTGTTACGTTAGGACGCTGCACGCAGCTATTTATTTGTTCGAAGAACTATGTTGTTTAGTTTTAGTAGTAGTCAATGACGTGACTCCAGCCTGGTGAACGCAAGAACAAACGCGACGGTGTATACAACTTTTGCACGCGCAGTATCGCCACCGTGCACGCCACCGCGGACGCGAATTGAACGCGTTGGTTTGGCCAAGCCTTAAGGCAGCTTCATTTATACCACACAGAAAAAAAATTATCTATCACCTGCTCCTGAATCAGAGATTTATACAAACAAAATTATCATGACGGTTTCATTTTATTTTTGTAATACTAACAAACCAATTTGTAAAAATCCATTCAGCTGTGTGGGCACATAACACAACTAACGTATCTAATGGAAACGAATCTAATCCAAAGTTGCCGTTGCCATGTGGTGCCGCCAATTTGAATCCACTCCAACTCTTCCCGCGGGTGTCGTAAGCGGCGACTAAGGGATATCCACCGGGGGCGGACAGCAGCGCCCCTGCAGAACAATTCAACCACCGATTGCGATCTCCAATCCGCATGCCCAGCGTGGGAATTATGGGCATTACCCCCATGAGATAACAGCTAATACGACGCTTGGGGGAGGCTTGCGTCCAGCAGTGGATTAATGGGCTGTTGATGTAAGGAGGTAAGGTGAGTCCAGTCGTTCAAAAAACGTTTGAAAAGTTTAATCGCTAATTACCCGGTATTCATCTGAAATCGGGGATTCATAATAATCTATTTTACACAGTACCTCACAGATTAATCACACTAATATTATAAATGCGAAAGTTTGGATGGATGTATGGATGAATAGATGGATGGATGTTCGTTACTTCTTCAAGCCAAAACTACTGAACGTATCGAGCTGAAATTTTGCATACAGGTAATTCTAGGCCTGGAAAAAAATAAAAGATACTTTTTATACCATAAATCAGTTCCCATGGGATAGAAATCACCTTTTAACGTTTCCATAGAAACAACGCGTGCGAAGCCGCGGGCAGAAGCTAGTATATCATACTTCAAAAAGTACTTAGAGCATTGTGTAAATAATAACTGAGTACCTTCATGTTTACCTTTATATCTTAAACTAGAGTCTTACTCCTACGAACCTACATACGAAGATGTACCCTTCTTTTTAAATTGAAAACCGAGGAATGTAACATTCGGGTCAAATCTCCACGGGTATGAAGAGTGTTATTAATTTAAGTCCTATGTAAACCTTTTTAAAAAATTGCTTGTCTGTAAAGTCTATTTACTGGCGATAGTTGAACGTGACAACGTCTTAAGAAAATACTGATGGAATGGTAGCATTTGATACTGGATCAAAACATGTAAATGTACTATAGTATAGCAGCTGTCCACGCAGACGCATCGCTCACTCAAGTAGGAGAGAGACGGATGTCGAGCGCTCTCGCTTGCACTTCAAGCCTTACATGGAACGCCTCAGAGCTAGGTAACGCCGCATGACGTCATAGCGAGGTAACGCCGCATGACGTCATGTTTTTTCGTGCATGCAGCCGGCTCTATCGAATTGTAAGACGTTGTCACGTCAATAAATAAATACAATTATCAGAATCCCCGGAATTCTCCATACAAAAAATTATATATTGACTGGACTGTATCCACACACATAACTACCCTCCTTCACAGTCTTGCAAAAATGCATTTGACACGCATTAGACCAGATTACAAAAGTGAAATTTAAAGCACTATTTGCTATTTAAATTGCAAATTGATCTGCTTTCTACCGATAACCATTACTGTTTATACCGTGATAGTAAAAACGGTTTATTGATTCTGTTTTACGATACGATGTTCTTCATTGCTAAAAGCGTGTCGGACATGTTTTGATTGGGTTCCGCAACCGTTATTATTTTGTAACAAGAAAATTACAATTAAATTAAAGGAATAAATTTGAAATAGTATTTATAATTGAAACAATCTACAGCTAACAGCTCAATGCTAACAATCTACAGGTAGCTCGATTACTGACCCATATCAATACCAGTCGGAAGCGTCCCCAAGACGCTGGCTGCATTGCTTAGCTGTATGGCAGTGCTGATGAACTTCGCCAGATACTCACAAGCTCTCCGATATTTTGTTAGTTCTAAGGGTGTTAGGTATGTAACTCTTCTGCTCTAAAGGCCTTTTAAAATAGAAAATATGTGACCACAACCGTATATATCTTTGATAAGCATCGATCAAATCGATTAATACGTCGATTTTGTTATGACTTTACACGCTAGTAATTACTGTCATAATCTGCAAAAGAAGCGATCACAATTTTGAAAAAAAAAAATTGAACCGGTTGTTCTGTGTATTTCCTATCTATAATAAAGAAAATATCGATCTTAATGATGATCGATAATTTGACGACCTCTGTGGCGCAGCGGGCGAAGGTCCGCCTGAGACGCAGGAGGTTGCGAGTTCGATTCCCGCCTCGGGACAAATGTTTGTACGATCTGCAGACATTTGTCCTGGGCGTTCTGGATGTTTTTCTATGTATAATAAAAAATATCTATCTATGTAGTCTATTGTATTAAGTATATCAGTTATCTAGTACCCATAACACAAGCTCTGCTTAGCTTGGGGCTAGATGATGCTGTGTGGATTTTCCAGCACTATTTAATTTAATTTTAATTTAAAGCTTTTTCTACCGAACTTACATAGGTATTAACTCTATGATCAAGAGTATCGCCAGTGATTTATTACCACTTTCAATGCCCACAAACGCCGATGTCTTCCACAGAGATGGCAAGCTGACTCACTTTTTTTATTCCTAACTAGCTGCGCCCCGCGGCTTCGCCCCCGTGGAAATTTATGTTTCCAACTTTCTTAATTTTTCATAAGAACCTTCTCCTGACAATAACAAACACAACAAAGAAAGAATTAGCGAAATCGGTCCAGCCGTTCACGCGTGATGCCGTGACCAAGGAAAACGGGTTTCATTTTATATATATAGATATTTAAGGGACTTTGAGTCATTTCTATGTCTATGTCAGTCCCATCTTTTAACAAAAGTACCACTTATAACTAAATAATATTGAAAACTTACCTGAAAAATGTTATAATAATAAAATTGAGAACAAAAACGAGTCATAGATCCATTCTAAACAAGAATACCACCCAACAGTTACAAAACCAAGTAAATATTAGAAAAGCAAACACTTTTGCTCTAAAATTTCACTTTTTATTCGTGTCACAGTTCGGCGGTATGGTTTCACAGTGATATGTTAGAATGTAACAGGTTTTATACAGTTCTAACCAGCCTCAATAAAACTGGCAATTATAATGACAACGTATTTATCTTAATAATAATTGCATGGTAAAAAAGTACTCGTTGTAAAAAAAGCTTTGATGGCACTTACGATTGATGGATATGGATATATTTAAGATTTATTTGATTCACAACTGGACAGCACAAAATACAATCAAACATGACACTAAAGTAGGTAGGTACGTTTCGGAAATAATTCAGTAGGTACAGTCGGCTGCAAAAATATGTATACACTGCTAAGTTTTAAATTTGACTAAATAGTAAGTGTATAGTAATTGTGATAATTTATGTACCGCATTCTGACTAAGTACAATGATTACTTTGTACGAAAAACGTGTGCATGTCCTTTTATTTGAAAATTTCCGAGTAAAATAAAAGTTGAACCTTGGAAGTGTATACATGTCTGTGCAGCTGACTGTACCTCTTATTAGGTACGTTTTTTTAGCTACGTCTTTTTAGGTATACAGGGTGGAATTTTGTAATGCCACCTGGAGGGAAAGTACTCTTAATACTGTAGATAGAAAATTGTACTAAAAGAAAACATTCCTTTATTTTTGAAAAGAAAGAAAACTGCATTCAAAGATTTTCGAAAATTCGCTTGCCACACCCGGGAATCGAACCGACTAAATTCTGTAAAAATTACATCCTGTACTTTTATTGCATAGATCGTTAGGGTCAATAATAAGGATGGAATCTCTCTAACAAACTTAATAAATTAAATGAAAGGAAAACCAGGAAATCTTAAATTATAAATTGAATGGGTCAAGTTAAGGCACTTTAACTTAAAGATCCATCTGTTTACTTGTGTCAGTATTTAATAATTATCATTGACGTCATTTATCCATTAAAATGACGAATTAATATTTAGATAAGACGATTGAAATTGAAATACCTACCTCGATTGGTACCAACGGCACAATCAGATCGCGAGCGAGATCACCAGATACAAAATACAAAAAAAAAATCTAAAGGGGTGAGCCCTTTAGATTTTTTTTTTGTGGGGATATGTAAAAAATCTAATTTACATAAAATCTTATGCGAATGTAAACGAGTTGAGAGTTGAAGTTCAGCATACGATTTATAATATTCACCACAACACGTTATTAAAAGTTACTAGAAATGAATTCGTTAGAAGAATAAATTTGTGTATCCAAGAAAATGGAGCCCATTTTGAGCAACTAATTCGTTAGTAGACTTTTTATTGTAAATAATCAAAATAATTTAAGATTTCATGGTTTTCCTTTCATTTAATTTATTAAGTTTGTTAGAGAGATTTCATCCTCATAATTGACCCGACCTATCTATGCAATAAAAATACAGGGTGTAATTTTTACAGATTTTAGTCGGTTCGATTCCCGGGTGTGGCAAGCGAATTTTCGAAAATCTTTGAATGCAGTTTTCTTTCTTTTCAAAATTAAAGGAATGTTTTCTTTGAGTAAAATTTTCTATCTACAGTATTAAAAGTACTTTCCCTCCAGATGGTATTACAAAATTCCACCCTGTATACCTAATAAGACATACCTATGGATTATTAGGTGTCATGTATTTATGTACTACACACAAACAATAAAAATAGGTTGAATGGTATAAAAAATTCCAGTAGTTCGGTTTCTGGTTTTTTAACTGTTGTTGCATCAGTTTAAGGGAATTTAATCTCAGTTATAAAAGCTACTTATATTATAACTGAGATATAATATTATTCCTCAACAGGCACCCAATATTCGTCGGATTGTCTTAGTTTTTATTGTAATTACTCTAAAAATAGGTAGCTTGAAATTGTACATAACCAAAGTATTTCGATTAATATACCTAATAATACCTCCTATTGAACCAGGTGAGAACTCTGTGTCAAGTTAAACCTAACATAGGCTTTAAGGCACTTCTAACTGTAATGTAATGTTGTTTTTTACCTGAATAAATAATTCTACTCTATTCTGTATAAAAGTTATCAAATACATTTTGTCCCATTAATAAGTTTTAAACCCTGCAAGGTGCATGAGGTTTTATTAACCACTAGACGATCGCCTCGCGGTTTCACCCGCGTAGTTCCCGTTCCCGTGGGAATTCCGGGATAAAATATAGCCTATGTCCCTCCCTGAAAAGTAAGCTTCCTAACGGTGAAAGAATTTTTTAAATCGGTCCAGTAGTTTCGGAGCCTATTCAATACAAACAAACAAACAAACAAACAAACAATCAAATCTTTCCTCTTTATAATATTATTAGTATAGATGATTGTTGCAAAACTCTCAGTAGTTCTGTCAACTCAACATGTTAATAGAACTAATGGGAATAAAAAACATTGTTTTAAACGAAAAAGTTATGACGAATACGAAAAAAAATCGTATCAAATTACAATACGATACAAAATGCTTTATTGTACACCATAAAAATAACATTACAAGGAGACATTACATAAGACAAGTACAATGGGCGGCCTTATCGCTTAGAAGCGATCTCTTCCAGGCAACCTTTGGATGGAAAGAATTATTACAATGTTAGCAATCTAGTAAACAAACTGATTATTGAGTATTTGTTGTTCAACAACAATGTCGAACAATGATTGTTATCAATAGTTGCTATCAAAACAAAAATTTGTACAATGTTGCCGTAAAGAACAATAAAATACAACAATAACAATGCTTTACATTCCACACAGCATTATCCAGACCACAAGCTCCTTTACAAAATAAGTATAGTAAAAATACGTTAGCAAAATACTTTATTTATTTTTCTGGGGATCCTGTACGGTTCTATAAATATTTTTAATTGTTTGCAACAGCCTACAGTTAGCTCAATTGTTTCAATTGTAAATATTAAATCTAATTCATCACACTAATATTATAAATGTGAAAGTTTGGATGGATAGATGGATGGATGTTTGTTACCTCTTCACACCAAAACTACAGAACGGATCAGGCTGAAATTTTGCATACAGGTAAGTCTAACCCTGGAATCAAACATAGGCGACTTTTCATCCCATAAATCAGTTCCCATGGGATAGAAATAACCTCAAACCGTTTCCATAGAAACAACGCGTGCGAAGCCGCGGGCAGAAGCTAGTAATATTATAAAGCCGAAAGTTTGTAAAATCTGAATTTATGTTACCAAGGATCTCCAAAACTACTGAATGGATCATGATCGAATTTGGCGTACGGTTAGAGCAAAGCCTAACTCAGATAATAGGCTTATTATACAGAAAATACGTGTGCAAAGCCGCGGGCTGGATCTTGTATATAAATGTTTTTAAACTTACTTGATCTGAACACATTATTTTTTGTATAACACATTGCATATTTATCACGTTTATTTACCTTTATTCCCGACGTTTCAACAGTTTTCCACACTGTGGTCACGGGACTAGTCATTCCGAGGTAAACCAGTTGAAACGTCGGAAAAAATTGATAAATAAACGCTTTAAATACCCCTTCAATAAATAGGTATCTACTAGTTATATATAGAATTCGAAGTGCTATTTTCGAGTCTGTCGGCGTAAAGAAGTGCAAAAAAGTTATAGATCTATTTTAACTAATGGAATTATTGAAACCATTATTGCATAAAATTGAGCTATAGCCAAACGTGTTACTAGTTGAAAAAAACGGCAAGATGTTAGTTCTGTACATAAGTTACTTTACTTATCAAGGGATCTATTTCAAGCATAAATACTTGTGTTAGAGCACCCCGCTCTTCATTATCGTAGGCTTCATACAGAAATTATCGGGATTACGAAAAAAAACCTCGTGCCGAGTTTAGTTTGGTTCTGTATAAAGAACAACAAAAGGTAGGAATAAACACTTCGCTCAACTGATGGTAGGTAAAGTCTAAAAAATAGTACGTACTTAGTAGTAAGATACTAAGTGCGAAATATTGTACACCTAAGTTCTAATTTAACCTAATAACCGTTATACCCATTACCTACGTTTATCTAAGTAGGACACCTGCCCCGACGTTTCAGCAAGGTTACCATGGTCATGGGATGAGTCAATGTCATGAATGAAATAAAACGAAAAGATTACACATTTCAATAGGAGAATGAGATAAATGTTCTTAGAAAGAAAAAAAAAACAAACGAAAAAATATGAGCTTCAACAGATAATTTTAACAATGTCAAACAAAATAACTTCTAATTTCTAAGAAATCAAATAATATCGCAAAAATTTTCGACTTCGACGGTACTTGAACCCGCGTCCTCCCCTAAAAATTTTTGCGATATTATTTGATTTCTTAGAAATTAGAAATTAGCCATAGTGCGAGGCTTGCGCATTATAATAACAAAAAACTTAAAATAACTTCTGTCAAAACGGCAATTCAAATTATATAAATAATAATTGTCTAAATTATCCTACGAAGAAAACGTGCTATATTAAGTATACATATTTAATTATTGAATTGCTTCTATCGCAAAATAATCTACACTATTTACAACTAGGTTCTTCTTTGTTATTTTTTAATTAATCCTATGAGACGTTTAAAATTTATTAAAAACTTACCTTTGTCATGATAACTCCCGCTACATAATAAAGGCACGTCCAAAACCAGTAAAATCACTAAAATCAGCTGAAAGCTCACATCACTACAGTAAATAAATTTTCTAAAATCAAACCACTTTCTCGCCATCTTGGCGTTTGTTTCCCGCGCAGAAAAACTGTCAAAACAATTCCTCTTTGGCATCAATTCACATTTTTTTATCGACACCGGAAAGGTTTTTTCGACATTTTATTTTTTCCGATTTTTTTACCACGCGTGCGTTCGTTGCCGCTGTCGGAAACCTACTAGCATAGTGACCAACTTTACTGTGTAAAATAAGAAACATACATATTACTGGATGAGTCTTACATTAGAAAAGTCCTATAGGCTTTCTCCTGTCATTACAAAAGAGTCTATAGGGCAAGGCAATTAGGTTGAAAGTAAAAGAGTGCAACTGGTAGATAGAACTCGGTCACAGTTAGTAGCTACTCGCTAAACAAGTGAACGGTGAAATGAGAAATTGTGAGACAACACGCATGTTGGAAAGAGAGGGAAGGCATTTCTTTTTTTGAAAATTTCACCGGTGGGATTATGATTTTTTTTTTCAGTACTGACTTTATTTTTATAGAATTAACTTGATAATTTTAATGATTATCCGTACCATAAAAATATTAATATTTTTTTCTTTTTAAATATACCTAGATCAGTACCATTTAAAAAGTTTTTTTTTTCTGCTTACGAGTGACATAGCAATGGGTACTGTTAAGTAGGTACAGCCTCCCTCTGTTTATTTGTTTCATAATATTTTAATCGTAATACAAACTACAATCTAATTGTTTCTGTATTTTATTATTTTTTTACAAGATGGCTTAGTATTTTTTTGCCATTTTACACAAAAAGCGATCTATATTTACAAATTCAAAAATACTTTTCAAATTCTCGGTCATTCAACATCCGTACAAACGTTAGGAACGCTTACTTTTTCCAAACGAAATTCTCGGAATGACATAATTTACAAAAAGTTGACCGATCAGTCAAACTTCTTTTGGAGACTTGAAAGAGGCTTGTCAGACCGGTCAAAGAACTGGAGAAAAGTTTCTCTTTTATTTCGATCTGGGAGAGAAATTACAAAATGTATTTAACATTTTTTTGCTAAATGGCTGACACAGTTCACTACACAATAATTATTTTATTATGGACTTTTATAAAATCGGTAGGAAGTAAATTAATTGTTCACAGCTTAATTTTAATGCTACAGAGTTATTTTATAAAAAATAGTTTTCCAACAGTTTTTTTTTGTCTTTTATTGAATATAATATTCTTCATTATCAGAAAATAAAACGTCGAGTGCGAGTCGACTCGCGCATCAAGGGTTCCGTATAATTGTTAGACCTTGTTTCTTGCTAAATATCATGATTTTAGGTCAACGGGAAGAGGTTTTGGTCCATGGCGAGATCAAAAGTATTTTTTTTTGTCAATAAACTACAAATATACGGCTTTTTTTGCAATAAGGCCTTGCTTCTTGTCAAATTTCATGATTCTAGGTCTACGGTCCCTTGGGGATTTCAAAATTTTCGGAAAAAATCAGATGTAAATTTTGATTCCGTTGACTTAAGACTTACAAGTTTTAAGTATATCACGGCTCCAAGCGGTTACGGACTTGAGTATTTGATGTATTCATTTCAACTTGATACGTCCACGCGTTCCTGAGAAAAGGGGTTGACAGACGGAAAGACGGACAGCAAAGTGATCCTATAAGGATTCCTGATTTCCTTTTGAAGTACGGAACCCTAAAAACAAAAAACACTGCCTGGTTCTGCCTGATAATTATATGCCGTTCCGACAAGCGTTTTTTTAAAAAAGCTATCGGGAAAGAAAAGTCTTTTTAATTTAGGAAATAATAGAAGATCTAAACGTATTAGAGAAAGAAAAGTCTTAAAATATCTAATGACGTAAACGTAACTTACCAGTAATTTTCCTAGCCATTTTGTTTTTCATCTAAGTCCCGTAATGTCATTTGTACGTGGGCAAGCAGTGAGACCATCTATGGTATATGAAATCACAATATAATGTATAAAACATTTTCGCACTAGGTAAATAGTTAACATATAAAATTTAATTATCATCACAATAAAAAAACAAATATTTAAAAAAGTGAAAAGTGGGGCTTCCTAACGATGAAATTTTTCAAATCGATCCAGTAGTTTCGGAGCCTATTCAATACAAACAAACAATATTTCCTCTTTATAATATTAGTAAGTATAGATTTTTGTACCCTAAAAGTTAACATAAATATTTCGAATATCATCATTTAAAATAAACAAACGAACATTTCCGGCATAGAGTTAGAAAATAGTACAACATTGCCGGTGTAAAATAAATGTCATAACTCCGAGCGTTTGTCAAAAACGAAGCTAGAAAAGTACTTATCGGAAAAAAAATCTTTGTTCGTGTAATAATAAAACATTTAAACGACAACGACGCGGGTGTCGTAAGAGGCGACTAAGGGATATCCACCGGGGGCGGGCAGCAGCGCCCCCTGCAGAACAATTCTTCCACCGAACTGCGATCCCCAACCCGCATACCCAGCGTGGGAATAACGGGGATTACCCCCCCAAGAGATAGCAGCTAATAAGGCGCTTATCAGGGGGAGGCCTGCGTCCAGCAGTGGACCAATACAGGCTGTTGAGGTGAGGTTGATTAAACGACAAGACAAATCTAAAGAAATAAACATAAGTTACCAGTAATTTTCCTTGCCATTTTCTTTTTCATTCGAGCCCCATAAAGGCATCACACGTGGTCGAGCTGTTAGACCACTCATGTATTTATGGAAAGCTAAATCGAACCGCGGTAACTGTACCGATATGTCTGAAGAGAGAAACTGGATGATAAGTAACTTAGATCTAAGAAAATTCTGTAGATATGGTAGGTACGTTCTTCCAGCGCTAACTCAACATGGCCTGTGTTGTGTTACAACTAAATACAAAGATACTCTATTTCCTACCTAATGAACAACAAAGATGTTAAGATGTACCTATGTACATCTTAACATCTTTGTTGTTCATGTACCTATGTACATCTTAACATTTTTGTTGTTCATTAGGTAAATAATATAATAATATTAGGTAAAATACAGATGTTAAGTGCAACCGAGAAAACAGTTGTCTCGGTCGCACATACATAACATCTGTATTTTATGTATCTTGTATTTTCAACGGTTGCCGTAGATTATGTTTTTTTTATTGACCGAGCGAACGAAGTGAGCGAAGCGTCTCTGCATCAACCCTAGCAAAATTTGCGTTTCTGTCAGTAGGTATGTCCGTACTCCTCTACAGGTCGTATTTTACAACCGATCAGGGCGAAACTTGGTGTACAGATTCTACGATTTTATAGATTTTTTTGTCGTCGGGGTTTTTTGATTAAGCGCGTACTTCCTCCAAAAAAGGCAAAAGGGGGCTTTAGAATTATATCTTCTTTAAGACATTCGATTTTGATTAAATTTTTAATTGAAAGAAATTTTAATTGTTCTCATAATTTGGTTTAGAATGGGATATTTAGGTTTCCTATCTAAGTATCCCGTTTTTAAATATCTTGTAAATTTATTAATTGATGAAAAAAGTAAGAGCTCGCGAGGTCTACTGTTCGTAGGACTACTAGTTGTTATATTTGTGATTGTTTTGTGTCTTATGTGTTATCTTCCGTGACGTCACCCACGGCTCTGTCGGAAGACCAGCGTCGGTTGTTACGTGTTTACAACTAGCTCATGCTGAGACAGAGTTTTGTGACTTTAATTGACAGAAGCTGTATCTTTTATTTTATTTTTAAATCATGTTTGTTTTTGTTGATTGAGTTACAACTCTCTCTCTCTCTCTCTCTCTCTCTTACTTCGGTTTAGTTACCAATACGCACGCAAGACACGAACACCAACGGCGCCGCGCCCCGGTCCGACTATGACTGAGATGGATGGACCTAATTGAACCTAATTTGTGCGTTCCACTTTCGAGAAGCTAGTACCAAATCTCCCAAATTTTACTTATATCGATGATAGGTCAGTTTATAAGCTTTTACAGAAGTTGGTTGGATGATTTCCTCCAAGCCGAATCTTCGGTCACGGCGGCTAGTCACATCGGAGACTGGCCAGGTGCGCAGGACATACTTTAGTGCCCAAGTGTGTGCGCAAGCACAGGTTCACTCTCTATTCCCTCGCTCTCATAATCCGATGGGATGGCAGACAGTAAATCAGTTATCTAGTACCCATAACACAAGCTCTGCTTGGGTTTGGGATGGATGATGCTGTGTGAATTGTCTAGCATTATTATGTTCCTCATTTCCATGATCTCGGATCTTTTAGAAAATTCAACATCATCATCATCAGCCTTTAATAGTCCAATGCTGGACATAGGCCTGCCCTAATGAGCACCATAGCGCCCTGTCTTCAGCTTGCCGCATCCAGCATCTGCCTGCAGTCCCTCGCAGACCGTCATCCCACCTGGCCGGAGGGCGTCCTACACTACGTTTGCCGAGTCGCGATCTCTACTCAAGAACACGTTTACCTCAGCGGTTGTCGGTTCTTCGCGAGATAAGGCCGGCCCACAGCCACTTCAGCTTGCTAATTCTTTGAACGATTCTTTAAAAAATTCGTCTGAATTGGTATAAATGAATATTATATTTAGACGAATTAATAACATTTTATAACTCCAAAAAAAAAAAGCCTCGCAATGAAACAAATTCAGAATTAGACATAGATATCACTAAATATCTTAGACATTAGATTTAAATACATCGCTGTGTGGTACCGCCTTAGAATTTGCACCACCCCAACTCTTCCCGCGGGTTTCGTAAGAGGCGACTAAGGGATATCCTCCGGGGGCGGGCAGCACCTCCTGCAACAATTTACCACCGAACTGCGATCCCCAACCCGCATGCCCTGCGTGGGGTGGCTTTACCCCCCATGAGATAAAAGCCAATAAGGCGCTTATCAGGGGGAGGCCTGCGTCCAGCAGTGGACCAATTTAGGCTTCTGAGGTTGAGGAGATTAAAATAATGGTAATAGGAGTTTGGCAACTCTTAAACCTTGCAAAAAAATCTAATAGAGGTCTACGCCTAAGAATATTTAAAATAAATATAATAATAAATAATGCTAGACAATTCACACAGCATTATCTAGCCCCAAGCTAAGCAGAGCTTGTGTTATGGGTACTAGATAACTGATAGACATAATACAATACACTACATAGATAGATATTTTTTATTATACATAGAAAACATCCAGAACGCCCTGGACAAATGTCTGCAGATCGTACAAACATTTGTCCCGAGGCGGGAATCGAACCCGCAACCTCCTGCGTCGCTGGCAGACCTTCGCCCGCTGCGCCACGAGGTAAGTATTTATTTAATAATGTAATGAAAGTTTTTACCCATATAGCTTAACCGTTCCTTTCTTTAATTAATTTGTTCTTAACATTATAATAGAGATTCTCGCAGATACGAAATTAGATATCTTGGATACTATACTCCATTGTTCGCGTTCGTATAACACCTGTCGTTTTACAAAGAATGTGTTTTAGGGTTCCGTATAAGCTAAATGGAAGACTAGAAGTGAGAAGTCACTGAAGAAAAATGCAAGCACATGGTTGGTAGAGATAATTTTTTCTATTTCTAATTATACATTTTTTTTCATAAATAGGGTTAATCCATTTATGAAAAAAACCGGATAATTAAAAATTTCAGGACTTTTCGTTTTACTGTTTTTTTTAAGGATCCGTTTTTTTTTTCTTAATTTGACCCCATTTCACGACTTTTCTCCAACTCTCATGGTTTCGGATTTGGCTACCTACTCCTATCTCAAAAATCCACCCTGAAGACAAAAGGGTGAGGTTTTTTTTTAACTTCTTTTGAATCACCTTTGATTTGAAATTTCTGACGTGAGTAGATACTCTATCTATATAGATATACTAGCTGACCTGGCGAACTTCGTACCGCTCTCACCTTTTAAACCTTCCCTGAACTTACACAAACATTTCAAGACCTCGTAGTCATAGTCGCAAAACGGTTATAAATTAAATTATAAATTAAGAGGTAAGCTATCCTATCTTTCAAGTTGAATCAAACTGGACACGGTGTGCAAATTTAATTTAAAATCGGTTAAGTAGTTTAGGAGTCCATCGCGGACAAACAACGTGGCACATGATTTATATATATTAAGAATAGCTATACTAGTAAGATTACTCACGTCAGAAATTTCAAATCCAACCTGTAAGATCTAACTAAATGAAAAAATGTAATTTGAGTTTTGAGTCTTAGAAGAAATTCCTATACGCTGTTATAGTTTTGCATATGATATGCAAAACTATAACAGCGTATAGAAAATATTTATCTATATGCTGCAAGAAACTTTACATAGCTCTACTAATCACACTAATATTATAAATACGTAATCTATACTAATATTATAAAGAGGAAAGGTTTGATTTTTTGTTTGTTTGTTTGTTTGTATGAATTGAATAGGCTCCGTAACTACTGGACCGATTTGAAAAATTCTTTCACCGTTAGGAAGCTTACTTTTCAGGGAGTGACATAGGCTATATTTTATCCCGGAATTCCCACGGGAACGGGAACTACGCGGGTGAAACCGCGAGGCGATCGTCTATATTAAATAAATGGATGGATGTATGGATGGATTGATGGATGGATCTTTGTTACCTCTTCACGTCAAAACTACTAAGCGGATCAGGCTGAAATGTTGCATACAAGTAATTCTAATCCTGGAATCATACATAGGCTACTTCTTATCATATAAATTAGTGCCCATGGGATAGAAATCACCTTTATATATTTCCATAGAAACAACGCATGCGAAGCCGCGGGCATAAACTAGTTTAAATCTACTTTTTTTTACCTCGAACACATAGCTTAGTAACATTTTTTTGACGTGACAACGTCTTATAATTCGATAGAGCCGGCTGCACGCACGAGAAAACATGACGTCATGCGGCGTTACCTCGTCATGCGGCGTTACCTCGTCATGCGGCGTTACCTCGCTCTGAGGCGTTCCATGTAAGGCTTGAAGTGCAAGCGAGAGCGCTCGACATCCGTCTCTCTCCTACTTGAGTGAGCGATGCGTCTGCGTTGTCGCGTTCAACTATTGTCAGTAAACCGACTTTACAGACAACCAATTTTTTATTTACAAATCAAATTATAAACCTATCAGTTAAGGTTCCAATCTCTAAGACCATGCATCCTTTTGCAGGTTTTCTACAGAAAAACCAGAGAAATAAACCAACTATTATCTTAAGTCCAACTTTTCTACACGTTTAGCACCCAGTCAGCTTGACTCACACTTGTCGACACAGTATTTGTGTCATCGGTGACTAAAAACTTTCAATTTCTCACAATAACTGTGCCATGATTGCGGGGTCGCTGACCTTTTGACACATAAAGCAGTAGTTGGCATCCATTCGATTAAAACGTACCTTGGTAGTTTATAGTCTGTATAATATGGTAATACGATAATTTTATTGGTATTCATTGAGTTTTTTAGCGCATTCACTGCCCAGCCTCGGCGGTACGATCCGCAGGGGCGCGCCGTGACACGGCTGGAGGAAGACATCTGCGTCTAGGGCCCTAAAAGTGTTAAGCTTTTTTTTTTGACGTGACAACGTCTTATAATTCGATAGAGCCGGCTGCACGCACGAAAAAACATGACGTCATGCGACGTTACCTTGTCATGCGGCGTTACCTCGGCATGCGGCGTTACCTCGTCATGCGGCGTTACCTCGTCATGCGGCGTTACCTCGTCATGCGGCGTTACCTCGTCATGCGGCGTTACCTCGCCACGCGGCGTTACCTCGTCATGCGGCGTTACCTCGTCATGCGGCGTTACCTCGTCATGCGGCGTTACCTCGCTCTGAGTTGTCACGTTCAACTATCGTCAGTAAACCGACTTTACAGACAACCAATTTTTTTTTTAATCATTTATTTGGTGCATGAGGGTTTTGCCAAACATGGCATGTCGCCCCGTAAATTCTAAATAACAATAGTGCTTAATCCAACGTAGGCAAAAGAAAAAACTACTACTTAGGTTTCTTAATATTATAAAGCCGAAAGTTCGTGTAATATTAATTTTTGTTACCTAGAATCTTAAAAACTACTGAACAGATCAAAATGAATTAGAGCAAAGCGCTACTTGATAAACTGAAAATACGCGTGCGAAGATGCGGGCAGAAGCTAAAGCGTAAATAAATAAATAAATAATGCTGGACAATCCACACAACATCATCTAGCCCCAAGCTAGGCAGAGCTTGTGTTATGGGTACTAGATAACTGATATTAATATAATACATTACATAGATAGATATTTTTTTTTATTATACATAGAAACGACCAGAACACCCGGAACAAATATTTGTAGATCGTACAAACATTGTCCCAAGGCGGGAATCGAACCCGCAACCTCCCGCGCCGCAGGCGGACCTTCGCCCGCCGCGCCACCGAGGTCGTCATAAGTTGGTCTCACATTTTTTTTTTGTGCTTTTTATCGGTTTTTGCGTCAATAATTTTATTTCCTGCAGATTTTTTTTGTGTAGTTTATTAGTAAAATAGCGTTGGTATACAAATAACTTCTTGTCTTATTTTCGTGCGCTTTTGCATCGCACCGTAGCCGCCGAAGTACCTACGCCAGGCATTGATTCGTGGGCAATGAAAGTGTTAAGGGGGTACCCTACCTCGTTATTGTGGAAAGAGGATCGGCATAGGATTTCGCGTTCACAGGAGCGGGACAGAGCAAAGCGGCGTAAGCCCAAAAATCAAGTTTTTAGTAGTTATTTGCTCCCCACAAACATTAGAATAGTTAATTGAAAAAAAGGCAACATATAAAATGTTCTTTATACTTAGCTCAATTACTATGCTTAATCTCAAGATCGTATCATCTGTATTTATTGAGAAATTAGGGTTTTAGTAAAAAATTAGAGGTAACTTTGCGATTTTTTTCTATCGAGAAAATTTTATGGAATCGTGTTTTCGAAACATATGATCGATAGAATAAATCCTGAACTTTACCATATATAAATTTCAAAGTTAAATATTCAGTAGTTTGGAAGATATGGAGGTCCGACGGAGTTGAAAATAAGCAATTTGAGGGTAGGTACCCCCTTAATTATTTAAACCATTAGTTCTTAAAGCATTTTTTTTCTGTTTTTTGCTACACAGAATGTATCGAAACTACAACGGGTTAATATTTTTACTGTTAATATTTTTATGTACTTACCTATTAGCTTCTGCCCGCGGCTTCGCATGCGTATTTTGGATATTATAAAGTAGTTTAAGGTTTTATTAGGCTACGTTCTAAGTGTATGCCAAATTTCATCTTGATCTGTTCAGTAGTTTTGCAGATCTTAGGTTACAAAATGTCACATTTCACAAGCTTTCGCACTTATAATATTAGAAGGATAGGATACAGGTAGGTAATAACCATATTTTTGAGAATTAAGTTATCAATTATTAACAACTAGCTACTGCCCGCGGCTTCGCACGCGTTGTTTCTATGGAAACGCTTTAAGGTGATTTCTATCCCTTGGGAACTGATTTATGGGATAAAAAGTAGCCTATGTTTTATTCCAGGCCTAGAATTACCTGTATACAAAATTTCAGCCCGATCCGTTCAGTAGTTTTGGCTTGAAGAAGTAACGAACATCCATCCATCTATTCATCCATACATCCATCCAAACTTTAGCATTTATAATATTAGTGTCATGTGATTTTTAATAATAAGTGTCCATTTAATGTAACTTAATAATCATTGAATTCATGACTTGTAAATAATTGCATTTTACCAATAAAATATTTATCTATCTGATGTACCTAAAGTAGATAATCATTTCCACTTTTTCTGTTCGTGAGCGAATTCGATATCTTCATTTATCTACACACAATAGGGTTGCGACTTTCTCCGTGTTAGAATTTTATCGATAAATTATACTTTGAAGGTGCATCACTAACACTGTTAAGACGAGACTTTCACTGAGGTCGCGTCTAGGTTGTGATGTTTTATCGATATTTTAAAGACAACACTATCATAAATATTGTCCGATATCTCTTTACTGTCTCGTTTATAATTTTTGCTACTAGAATTTTGTTTATGAATTTTAATGGTGTCAGATTTTAACGAAAGTTCAGAGTATGAATTTAAAAGATAACGGCGGGTTCAATGATGTCGTAGAAAATGTTTGCAGCATTAGAAAATATTTGATATTTATTTAGCCCATCACAGACGTAGCTATAATATATAGCAATATGAATCATATACATAGCGCGATATTATCTTCTGTACAAATTTTCGAGTGACCACACACGCAGCTATAATTTATATTTCTATGTTAGTACAGTATGTACAGTAATAGCACGGTATATTGCTATATATAATAGCTACATCTGTGATGGGCTTTATTTTTACTAACATAGGTATACATGGTGTGCTGAAATTTAAATTAATTAAACTAATAAATAATCATTTAAAATAATTTATTGAATAATATATATAATATATTTATTTAACACATAGAACATTGCATTAACATAATAAAACAATAATAATTGAATTTAATAAAATTGAATAGGTAGCTAATTGAAATAAGGCTTAATTCGGCAAAAATTTCATTTGACCTTTACCCCGCACTCGATCATAACCTGAAACTAAACATAATAATGTGTGTTTTGCGGTGAAAACACTTAGTATGATGTAATACACGCACGGATACATTTGAATTGGCCAGCTGAATTGATTTAAAAATAAAATAAACAAATAAATATATTCTATAATCATACCTTCATAAAATTTATTACGTTCCTAGAAAATTTTAAACAAATTCTTGTATATATAAAAAGTTGAAACTGAAAACTTCAATTATTATCGATAAGCCATGATCTTTTACGCGAAAGTTTCACCTAACACAGACGGCAGACTCCAAAGGTTGGGTTAAAGCCCTTCTCTATCTCAAGTGCATTTACTCAATGAAGGTCTAGGCAGATGCAGGACTTTCACTCAAGGTCAAAGTCGGCGGTCGATAGTGCTGTGCTAGTTTTTATCGATATCGATTAAATTATATTTATAAAAAACCTGCCATTCATGGGTGTTGACAAGCGGCCAATATTTATCTCTCTCTCTCTCTCTGGTTTTGCCCGTTAGTCGTCTTAATTGTGATCGTAGGCCCCAGAATAGGATCTGTTCTATTCTGCTGTGCGATTACGCAAAAATCAACAATCCTATAATTGGCATTCGAAAGCTTTTTTATGGCCTTTGTAATTTTCAATTGTATAGCTAAGACGCTCGAAGGCCATGAAAATAGATTTCAAATGTCAATTTCAGGATGGGTGATTTTAGCGTAATCAATCACACAGCTGATCATAGGCGAAATATACCAGACTTTTCATCACTACATAGTAAAAACAAAGTGGCTTTCTCTGTCCCTATGTATGCTTAAATCTTTAAAACTACGCAACGGATTTTGATGCGGTTTTTTTTTATAGATAGAGTGATTCAAGAGGAAGGTTTATATGTATAATACATGCATAATACAAGCAAAGCCGGGGCGGGTCGCTAGTCCTAAATATTTTGCTTCACATGAACATTGAACAACATTAAATCCAAATGTTGTCAAAATAAGATAGAATCTTGTGAGTGAGAACTTTCGACCGCTCTTGTCAAAATGGTTTCGTCATATTCCAATCGCGCGAATAATTATATTAATAGGCTATAATAACAAAAATCTTATTTCATTATTTATCCTGGAACATAGGAGAGTATATCTTATATCCTGTAGAATTGGTACCAGCAACACGGAAGTAAGTAATTTCGATAATGTCTCGCCGTCGCAGTAGAAAGTAGTGCCATTCATAACAAGTTTTAAATGCGCACCACCGGACACTTTACTGGAGCCACTTTCGACCACCAAAAGGAGCTTCCAAATGCTACTGAATAATAACTTTTCTACATACTACTTGTGTCCTTTTTCGAACTTTTTGTCGGTTTTCGAGCGAATTATTAATAATCCAAATACAGACAGCAATTTAAATCTACCTCATCACCATCATAAATAATTGTGATTACACAAGTACAAACGTGTAGTTTGATGAACTGAAAAGATAGGTACCTTGTCAATATCTAAACAATCGACAGTACCTAAATCATCGAGCATACCCAGCACTAACTATAAATATTCGACACAGCACAATAGAAAGTTTATTTGTAGACCGACAGCAGAAAAAGCAAATAATTTCTTTTTTTGTTGACTCGAGAACGTCTCGTGAATGTGTTGGTAAACTTGGATTGTTGATGCTTTGCATACCTACTTACCAATCTGGTTTTTGTGTAGATTTGAAAAGACGTTAGGTATTATTGTTTTCATCAGCTTTCCTGTGAAAGGTTAAACAATTTAGTCTGCTCTCTGATTGCCTTCCATAAAAGAAAGACGAAAGAAAGACGACCATATTTCTTACGAGTATTTTAATACTCGTAAGTTACAGAAAACGGACGACGAAACAGGTACCTCTACCACCTCTACCTACCAATCTAATACTTATTTGAGGAGTTCTGTTAATTCCTCATGAAATCCATCGAGGGTGACAATTAGAAAGAGCGACTATTTGAAAATCTGACCATTTGAAAGTCTGACCTTGTGAAAATAAAGGGAATTTTGGTTCTCTGTTCAAAATTGTGCTAACGTGAGAGTACTACAGTATAGTCTTGAATATTTATTTATCAAATCAGAGAGAGAGTGACATCTCCTTTTTGCATACAATTTGGTACAGCGCCTCTATCTTGCGGAAAGGGAACTACGCAAATCCTATATAATAAAACGTTAAGTGCGAGTCGGACTCGCGACTAAGGGTTCCGTTTAATTGTAAGACCTTAATTCTTGCCAAATATCATGATTCTAGGTCAACATGAAGTAGGTACCCTGTATATTTTGGTCCATGGTCCACAGCGAGAATCAAAAGTATTTTTTGTGAATAAACGGCAAGTTTACTGTTTTCGAGTTTTTACCTTTATGTGTGCTATAAGGCCTTGCTTCTTGCCAAATTTCATAATTCTAAATCTATGTAAATTTCATAATTCTATGGTCCATGGCGAGCATTAAAAGTAATTTTTTTTGTGAATAAAATACAAATTTATGGTTTTCAGATTTTTCCCTTTACTTGTGCTATAAGACCTTGCTGCTCACCAAGTTTCATGATTCTAGGTCAACGTGAAATACTTTATAGGTTTTGTGTGCATGTTCCCTTGAAAATTCCCTTGAAAATTTAAAAACATTCGGACATAAACGGCTGTTACTTTTGAGTGCGTTGACATAGAAGTTTAATTTATATCACGGCTTCAAGAGGTTACGGACTTGAGTATTTGACGTTAATTTCAACTCGGTACGTCCACGCGTTCCTGAGAAAAGAGGGGTGATAGACGGACAGACAGACAGACAGACAGACGGACAACAAAGTGATCCTATAAGGGTTCCTTTTTTCTTTTTGAGGTACGGTCGTGACATCTCTTTTTAGGGTAAAGAGATGTCACGACCACATCTCTATACTTACGTCAATTAAACTCCCTGAGTTCAAGTGTTTTGAAGTAACACAATAAAAATACACTGCTTCCGTTCCGTCGTGAATAAAATAAATATCACCTACAGTCAAATTGAGAACTTTTTATTTTGAAGTCGATAAACAATGTTTGAACTTTGTTTGCTTTTTTGCTGACTCTACATAACAATGGAAGCACGGGCGTGGCAGGTGTATGATTCAGATTTTAGAGTTTTTGAGAAGGATCCTCAAGAATTTCATTTTTTTGACCGATGAGTAAATTTTTGTGGAATTCAAGACGAGAAGACGAGTTTTGTTGACCTAGTGGACTTGACTTTCATCCAAATACAGTGGGTTTGAGTTCCAGGTTCGTATGAGTATAATAATAAATAAATAATGCTGGACAATTCACACAGCATTATCTAGCCCCAAGCTAAGGAAGGAGTGCTTGTGTTATGGGTACTTGATAACTGATATACATAATACAATACACTACATAGATAGATATTTTTTATTATACATAAAAGCGACCAGAACACCTAGAACAAATATTTATAGATCGTACAAACATTTGTCCCAAGGCGGGAATCAAACCCGCAACCTCCTGCGTCGCAGGCGGACCTTCGCCCGCCGCGCCACAGAGGTCGTCAAGAGTTTGCATATAAATAACTTTACACAATCTATTTGGTTCTACACACGGAATAACTTCTATTTCCGTGGTTCTACAGGACTCCATCTACCATTTAGTCGTGCAAAAGCAGACAGAGATACATACAGGGAGACAGATAGAGACACAGACAGAAGGACATACAGACAAACACAGCTATTGTCTCATGAATATTAGGTGGCTCTCTCGCTGTGTGGTGCCGGCTTAGAATTTGCACCACCCCAACTCTTCCCGCGGGTGTCGTAAGAGGCGATTAAGAGATATCCACCGGGAGCGGGCAGCAGCGCCCCCTGCAGAACAATTCTACCACCGAACTGCGATCCCCGACCCGCATACCCAGCGTGGGGATTGTGGGCATTACCCCCCATGTGAAGTCACAACACAAAGTCTTTGTTTCAAGGTACGTATGGAAGTAGAGCCAGCACAAGAGCACCGCAGCCCAGCTGTGGTGAGTTGTCTTTCGAAATCGAAATAAAAGCCATTATGGCACTTATCAGTGGAGGCCTGCGTCCAGCAGTGGACCAATATTATAGGCTGTTGAGGTGAGGGGAATATTAGGTACGTGTGTCTCTTCTTGTATGATACATTCAATGAAGATTTCCAAGAGTCTGTTAGCCGTGCGATTTATAGCTAACCTCGCGACAATGTCAAGTGAAACCGACTGGCACGACCCGGGTGGGACAACGGTCAGTGATATACGAACCACTTAACACGTGAATTCTGAAAGAAAGAAAGAAAGAAAGAAAGAAAGAAAGAAAGAAAGAAAGAAAGAAAGAAAGAAAGAAAGAAAGAAAGAAAGAAAGAAAGAAAGAATGAAAGAAAGAAAGAAAGAAAATTATTTATTAACCTCCTAAGACCCCGAACTATATTTTTTAAGTACTCATTGGTACAGAAAAATGTACAAATTAAAAATTCGTTGTCAGACCCAAGGTTAAAAATACTTTATTTTTGTATTTTTTGAGTTATTGAGATGAAAATTTATTTAAACACTACACTACTAATAAAATAAAATAAAAACTACTAGACTACTTAGTAATACGTACAAAAAACACAAGTGTGTAACAGAATGTTATCAAATCTATTGTCTGAAGAAGCCCGCACAATTTACAATTTTGTTTTAAATAATTTCTGTAGAGATTATCTTTTAGTTTTCATTTGTAAAATATTGTAATTTTATGCATAAATTAGGCGATGTGGTCGCTCAACGACAAAGCCTTTTGTGTGGTGTTAAATAAGAAAAAACATTAATACTATCACAATACATATATAAGGTTTTTTGTTATTATAGTGCGTAACCCCACACTAAGGGTAATTTCTAAGGGGAGGACGCGGGATCAAGTCCCGTCGTAGTCGAAAATTTTTGCGATATTATTTGATTTCTTAGAATACATATATATTAACACAAGTCTAATTCTGCTAACCAATCGCATAAATATGACAATGGTATCATCTTAGAATCATTACGAAAGAGGCTCTTTAGAGTCTAGATAATGTGTGCGGTGCTATTTGCTCGAAGAGATTGATAGAATGGTTTCAACGTAGACACTTTTGGCACGCGTCTCCATGTGTATTTTCTTTCATCAAATGTAACATTCCAAAATGTGTCATTCTAATTCGAAACCATTGTTATGGAAACGATTATATTTGTAAAATTCGGCACCAGGTTACTAGCGGCTTTGTATTTCCGGGATTAAAAAAAACGGGTCGCTGGTTTCTTATTCGACTGGTTCCCAGGAACAAAATATGTACCGCAGTAAACGTATATTTTGTACTTCTTTTCTATTTTCTCAACCATTTTTAGATATAAAGCATTCTAAGTTGAACTACATCGTCTAATACTTACGAATACTATTGCAATACGAACATAAATACCGACAACCACAGAAATATAGATTCTTTGCCTACAAGTTACAACCATAGCATTGCAATAAACTATGATAGTAATGATTTGAACCACATAACTTTGCGGGTCATGTCTAGTTATATCGGTTTATGGTAAAAAGGCTAATTGCAGGAGAAAATCAGGCCCTTAGAAAAGAGTCTTGTTAGTGGTTTTGTGAGCAGTTTTTGTAGAACCTTTCAAGTTCTAGACAAATTATTGTGATTGTAACCTACTTACAAGATTCTATTTAGGCACCTACTCCCATGGTTGCATTTTTTCAGCGATACGACCGCCTTTTCTATTATGTTTATTTCTCATTTAGCTAGGTATCTCAATGAGAAATAAACATAATAGAAAAGGCGAAAGTCTTATACCTATGTATAAGACTTTTATTTATATTAAGGGGGTACCTACCCTCAAATTGCTTATTTTCAACTCCGTCGGACCTCCATATCTTCCAAACTACTGAATATTTAACTTTGAAATTGATATATGGTAAAGTTCAGGACATATTCTATCGATCATATGTTTCGAAAACACGATTCCATAAAATTTTCTCGATAGAAAAAAATCGCAAAGTTACCTCTAATTTTTTACTAAAACCCTAATTTCTCAATAAATACAGATGATACGATCTTGAGATTAAGCATAGTAATTGAGCTAAGTATAAAGAACATTTTATATGTTGCTTTTTTTTCAATTAACTATTCTAATGTTTGTGGGGAGCAAATAACTACTAAAAACTTGATTTTTGGGCTTACGCCGCTTTGCTCTGTCCCGCTCCTGTGAACGCGAAATCCTATGCCTATCCTCTTCACACAATAACGAGGTAGGGTACCCCCTTAATTACTAGTACAATAAAGTGTTCATTCATTCATTCTTTCCTTACCTTCCTACCATTTTACTTTTAAAATAGAGTGTCGACATAAAGCGTTTCCTTTTGTTAAAATCTATTATTGGTATGAACCGATGAAAGTTAAGATTTAGGTGGCTATTACAAAAAAACGCGAAACCCCACAGTTACCTGGTTCAAATTATATGGTTTTCGTTCGTTGCTTGAAATAACAATTACTTGTTAATAATAGTTCCTTTTCTCTTCTACAGTAATAATAGAATAAATTTTAGATAACTTATTTGTTTATTTTATAATACCTAATCATTCTACCGATGCATGTTCAGGCAAAAACTCTCGGAGACCTGTTTTTGGAGCTCTAATTTGTAGATTCTATTGAATATAGACAATAAAAAAAAAACCTTTTTAGATATCAAATATCCTACACTTCCATAATAATAGAATACATTTTCGTTATAGGGGTCGTTCTTCTTTTTTACGTCACATTTGGCTCCCTCCAAAAACAATTTTCAAAAATTTATTCGTTTGCTTTTTTTTGTTTTTGAGTTGTCGATGTTTTAATTTACTTCTTTAAGATTTCAAAAACATGCTCAGCAGCGATGATTTCTTAATAATTATATTAGGAATTCCCAGTTCTTTGGGACAGTGCAGCAAAAACCAAACACCTCTGTCACGGTATCACTTTCAATTTAATTATGGCATACAAAATCACATATAAGTTTTAATTTGTACTATGTGTACTACTGTTTAAAATCTTTTGTTTGCTAACAAACTTGTTTTTTTTTCTTAAAAAGAATAATAATAACAACAAACTTCTTAACACTCTGTCACATTTTTGAGCCGTTGAGTTAACTAACTTTGAAAAATAACCGTTTTACCACTTAACAGTTACATTGAAATATAGATGGACTCCTAAAATGCAATTTTTTCTAGCATATTCAAACACACATTTTTTGGGGAAACAATTAACTAGCGCGACAGACTTCTATAAACAATTTTCTGTACGGAGACAAATTGTGACGGAGTGGTAAAAATTGTAACAGAGTAGTAATTTAGTAACTAAAAATGATAATGATAGTATGTTTAACTATAGTATCTTAGAAATAGGAACTTTTTTTAAATCATAACAAACAATAATTACTATTTTTAATCGACTGAGATAAAAACTTGCGCCTTTTCATAATACCAAATGCTTTTTTCAGTCTTGAACATTAAGATTACCTAGACTTTTTTAGATCAGTCTCATTGTAAATCTTAAAAACTAGAAATCAACTTTTACATTTCACACATATCGATCGGCTCTTTGAATTTATACCAAACTCAGTTTACTCTTTTGATTTGTTTGGGCGTTTGATTTTTTTTTTAGCATTTTTTCAAACATTACGTCTGAAACTTGAGACTCTACCAACTTGAAAAGTTTTCCGCTTGTTCCAACAGTCTTAAAGAATACGATCTTGACATCTTCTTTATAAACACCGCTTTTGGACACGCCTAAATAAGTGTTTTCTCATTTTCTTTCGCTGCCTTTTAGCTGCTGACAAGCCATCTTTGAGTAGTCATAGCTATAACAAAAAATACATCCAATTGTAACACTCATAAAACGAAAAACACGACATTTTTCCGTAAAAAACACTATAACGTTGAAGTTTCATACAAAAGCTTCCACTCTGTCACATAATTTACCACCACGTCACACCCGATGTGACCGAAGTGTCGTGTGACGGAGTTGTAAAATACTAATAAACATGATTCTCACTCTTTTATTTATAATCGAATAAAAACTCTTGGCTGCCCACACACAAGATTCACAAAATAGCAATCAATCTATAAAATATGGAACAAATAAAATGAAATTTGCAACAAGAAACTTACGTGACAGAGCAGACGCCGAATTAAAATACGCACATCCTGTGACCACTTTCGGGCAACTGGCTCGGCCGGCGAAGACGCGCGGACGTTGAAGGTGGGTTGAGGTGTTGGCGGGCCATGTGCCCATGTCGTCCACTCAACGTCAAAAGCAATATTGCAAGTATAATCTGACAAAAGTATGTGACTTAGGCGACCACTGAATTCGTCCTTCGGTCGGAGACATAAAGTTCTTATTAGCACTTTTTTGTTATTTTAGTTCAGATGTTCATCAATCGTACGTTATAATAATACATATTATTTCGCTCGGTAACTGGCATTCAAACATTTTACAATCCCATATAACTTCTATTCGTACGAGGTATTTGAACGTAGTGACTGGAGTTGGGAGACACTTAAAATTTGTATGAAAATACCCCTGTCACACGATTTGACTCCTCTGTCACATTAATTTTCCACAGAAATTCGTAAAATTAGACCGTGTTAGCTTAACACTTTATTGCTCGTATAGTGTAGAAGACATAGTAATAAAAATTAATTTTAAAAAGTCAATAAATTTTGCAAGCATGTTTTTTTTCTGAGGGAGACAGCAAATGTGACGTAAAAAAGAAGAACGCCCCATAGGCCTTTATGTAAAGAAAGAAAAAACTGAAGTGAATTCAATTATCGACCGAAAAGGCTTCGAAACAAACCCCAATATCTCCGAAGTTCTAAATCATTTTGACACAATAATTAAACCAAAATAATCTTGAACATTTGCTTAAACTACAATATTAATTTCATCTTTTAAATCACTACTATTTTTTATTTATGAATTATTTAAAAGTAGTATAATATATTTCAATGCGCCGGCGAATGCCGGCTATTTACCCTCAGTACCGCGCGAGCGCTTATCGAGGCCAGACCTATGTCAGTTCAATCGCGAGACAATAGAAAGTTACGCTTGAGTAGCACGCCGCCCGCTCGGTGCGTTCAATATATAAAAAAGTTGTGCCGAGATGTAAAAGCCCCCTTAAGAGGTACCTAAGACAGAACATGCTCTCAAAAGGGTATACCTATTTATCTACCTATAATCTAGATAAGTAGGTACCTACTACCTACCTACTTCACACTAATTATTATCGAAGCGAAAGCTTAGCTGCATAGATGGATGTTTATACTTCTTCAAGCCAAAACTACTGAACAGATTGGGCTGAAATTTTGCATGGGAAGGTGTTATACCTTCTAGTCGTTCTAGTCTAGTCCTGGAATCAAACATAGGCTTCATATCCCATAAAATAGTGACCGTGGGATAAAAATAACTTTCAAACTTTTCCATAGAATAAGAAGCCGCGAAGCCGAACAGCAGAAACAAGTTTATAATAAATAAATAAAGAATGCTGGACAACTCACACAGCCTTATCTAGCCCCAAGCTAAACAGAGCTTGTGTTATGAGTACTAGATTACTAATATACTTCATACAATACACTACCTACATAGATAGATATTTTATATTATACATAGAACAAATCCAGAACACCCTGAACAAATATCTGCAGATCGTGCAAACGTTTGTCCCGAGGTGGGAATCGAACCCGCAACCTCCACGTCGCAGGCAGACCTTCGCCCGCTGTGCCACAGAGGTGGTCAAAATATATAATGCATTCTCGTTGTCCTATTACCCGTTTTCCCGTAGGAATGAAGCATTTTACCGCGGTAAAAAGTAGCCTATGTTCATCAGGCATAATGTGGGCTTCTAATGGTAAAAGAATTTTAACGTGACAACGTCTTATAATTCGATAGAGCCGGCTGCACGCACGAAAAAACATGACGTCATGCGGCGTTATCTCGCATGCGGCGTTACCTCGCATGCGGCGTTACCTCGCTCTGAGGCGTTCCATGTAAGATTTGAAGTGCAAGCGAGAGCGCTCGACATCCGTCTCTCTCCTACTTGAGTGAGCGATGCGTCTGCGTTGTCACGTTCAACTATCGTCAGTAAACCGACTTTACAGACAACCAATTTTTTCAAATCAGTCCAGTACTTTCGGAGCCTATTCAATACAAACAAACAAACAATCAAATCTTTGCTCTTTATAATATTACTAGACGATCGCCTCGCGATTTCACCCGCGTAGTTCCCGTTCCCGTGGGAATTACGGGATAAAATATAGCCTATGTCACTCCCTGAAAAGAAAGCTTCCTAACGGTGAAAGAATTTTTCAAATCGGTCCAGTAGATTCGGAGCCTATTCAATAGAAACAAACAAACAAACAATTAAATCTTTCCTCTATATAATATTAGTATAGATATAGATAGTACTTAAAGAAAAGTCAAATAAATAATAAACTAGTGTGGTGGTTCGCAAACCGCAGTCCCCGACTACCGCACGCGTTGTAGGTTACACGGATGCAATTTTGCGATTCTCATCGTAGGTAGGTATATCCATGTTCGCGTCCGAATAAGAAAGTGTCGTATTAATGTGCTTGTTCACTTACCTATTGTGTTCTGGCCTTAAAACTAGCCAGTAATTATGATGAAGGGAAAGATTTGTAGAAAATACGATTAGCTATCTCTCACTATTTTCTATTATCTTGTTAAGTATTAGGTAGGTACCTACTAGTGATAGGTGGGTACTATGCTTATCTTATATCAAGATGCAAAAGTTACAGTTAGATAGATCAAAAGCTCATCATTATACACTACTTTTTTGTGGGTGCCCTAACTGGGAATAAAATAGGTGCCGTAAATTTGGTGCCCTAAAAATCGGTGCCTAAATGGGAATACTTCCTTCTTACTTCCATGGGTGAAACGAATACTAGAAGGATCGCGTTTTTTTCTATTTTACGTGTATGCAAATAATAGTAGAAATTGTTTGATTTTCCTCTATCTCAAGCCTTTTCAAGCCAAAAAAAAGAAAATCTGATTTTCTATTTATTTTTTTGGCTTTTAAACCTTGCTCGGCCATGCTCGAGATTTTGATAACTAAAGTAGTAAGGTCAAAAGTAGGTATACTTACCTACCTATCATAAAACTGAAATCATATTATATTGTTAAGTAGTAGAATATGATTAATTAAAAAAAGAATCTGTAGGACCTAGTTACCAAACATTTTCCCGCGTATTATCCAAAAACAAAATGGCGTAAGCATTCCAAATCACGTAACTCGATAATCCGATACATTGACACATAACACTGAGCCATAGAAAGTGGCTTTCACTCCATCGATCGGGTAAAAGTTAGGTACGATTGTCTCGCGATCGGTGACAGAACTGACATTCGCGATGACATTGACAATAGTCACGGGTTTGGCGGGAAATGGATGTCAGAGGGCATTGGGTTTGATTATCCGAGCGTTAATATCAAGCATAAATCAAGGGTTAAGCAGGTTAACCATTTGATTTCATTCGCGGTTTCTGCAATGTTGTAGGTAACTTACCTCATAACTTCTATATAACTTAGTAGAGTAAAAAAGTATTTATTACAGCACAAGACATATTAAGTAAAATTAAGTTCATTAAGTGCACATTCTTAACTATGTAAATCACCTACATGTCTTACAAAGAGTGACAATTCATACACAAAAAAATTAAGTAGAGCAATTATGTCTTTTGCAGACAGCTAATCAATACCTTAATGTACTTGTGTGTTGATTTCTTTAAGCCTAGCAAGATTGAAAATGTTAGGTTTTTGTTATTAAAGTGCGTAAGTCTCGCACTCTGGCTAATTTCTAAGAATTCAAATAATATCGCAAAAATAACGCAAAAAAGCAACCAACAACAAATATAAATAAGTTCCTACCCTCTATTATGGTTCAATTTGCATGTCACCTTAGCGATAATAAATCTTCATATTATAATAATATGCCTTGGGCGCTAGCCATAAAGAAACAAGAAATAAGTAACCTTAAGTAATCTCATTATAAGTAAACTGTGTAAGTTTTTTAATGAGAATAAATTCTTTAAACCGAACTACACCACAATGTCAAGTGACGTAGGAGTCGAAAATCTTTGCAATTTTCTACGGACTCTAGCACCGTCGATTGAAAATGTTAATCATTCTATTATGGTTGGAACCTTAATTTAATAACTTTTTCATAGGTATCTACCAATATTATAAAAACGAAAATAATTATGTCTATCTGGTATCTCTTCACACCTAAACGGATCTAATTGAAAGGCAGCGCGGTAAATGGTATCTCAGGGACGGTAGTTGAAGAGCTAGTGCGAAGTCGCGGGAAGAAGCTAGTACTCTAAGGTAGGTACCTACTTGAATTAAAAAGTTATCAACTAATGAACGCAGGCATTCAGAGACACAGTATTGGTAGGAAGGTACTGCTAACGAAACTACAGAGAAGAGAAGACACGAAGAAAAGACCTAGAGCTTGAGGTATATCCGGGGCTTAATGTAGCAAAGCATGGCAGTAAGTATCAGGCAGTACAATTATTTAGTGTTCTTCATCTTGAAATCATCATCATCATCATTAGCCTATATTAGTCCACTGGACATAGGCCTCCCCTTAATGAGCGCCATAGCGCCCTGTCTTCAGCTTGCCGTATCCAGCATCTGCCTGCAGTCTTTCGCAGATCGTCATCCCACCTGGCTGGAGGGCGCCCTACACTACGTTTTCATATTAAAATGAAAGTACTTAATTAACAATCCAAACATTTTCAAGAATATTTTAAGAATTTTTTTGCTGAAGGGGTGTTTTTCGCCCGCTGCGCCACAGAGGTCGTCAACATGAAATTTGGCGTACGCTTAGAGCAAAGCTTAACTTAGATAATAGGCTACTTATTATACCGAAAATACGCGTGCGAAGCCGCGGGTAGGAGCCAGTAGGTTATAATTTTGCAAAGCCTCCTGCAACTTATGCAAGCAACACAAGTAAAAGGTGGTAAAAGCTTGTAAAAGTTACCAAAACGTTATCAAAGAAAGTTGTTGTAATAAATGTTAACACACTAAAAGTCGGGAAATTTACGAAATGGTCAATATTTACCGAATTATGGTCGTAATGTGGTCGGTGAAAGTTGTTACGTGAAGTTACCGTCGATTACGGCTTGTAATCCGTAATTTTTTGGTAATTTTACTTGGATTTGACCATTTAGTTATGTTTGTTTTGTAATTTTGGTAAGTGAAAACGTAACGATTTTACAACTACCTAGTTAAATGGTGATTGCGGTTAAATTACATTTCTTTGGATTTTGATGATAAATTATAAGAATTTTTATAACTACCTATCTACTTACTCACTTAAAAACCAGTACACCTATGCCTAGTTTCATTGGCGACAGAGAGTGATCTAGGGTTAAGTTTAAGCTGAATATAAAACTAAAACAAAGTTAAAAAATTCTTTTTCTATCGTGATATTGATAGATAGATCTTCGCTAACTTAAACTTGAAACTAGGGCGTTTTCCCGATTTTACCTCTATTTTAACTCAAGTCTGTTATAAATTGCGTAAAATTTACACGTAAAACCTAGAAAGTAATTTGTATGCAGCGAATGAAAGTGTTTTCTCTAAGAAAGTGAGTTATCGTATTACCAGGTCCCTGGTGTAAGATGATGCATAGAATACGTAGCAAATCGAGGAAGAATTTATCCCAAACTAGCTTCTGTCCCCAGCTTCGCACTTGCTTTTGTCTAAATAAAATCCCATCCCCATATCTCTCTTGAAATTAATTTATAAAACAAAAGAAGGACTATGACCTTACCCTAAGCAAAATTCCAAAATTTCATTCAGACCATTTCAGCTGTAAAGGTATAATAGACAATAATCTATAAATATAAAAATGAAACCCGTTTTCCTTGGTCACGGCATCACGCGTGAATGGCTGGACCGATTTCGCTAATTCTTTTAATTTTTTTTTTGTATTTGTTATTGTCAGGAGGTTCTTATGAAAAAAAAAATTAATAAAGTTGGAAACATTAATTTCCACGGGGGCGAAGCCGCGGGGCGCAGCTAGTTATATAAATAAATAAGTAATGCAGGACAATTCACACAGCATTATCTAGCCCCAAGCTAAGCACAGCTTGTGTTATGGGTACTAGATAACTGATATACTTAATACAATAGATCATGACCTCAGTGGTGCAGCGGGCGAAGGTCTGCCTGCGACGCAGGAGGTTGCGGGTTCGATTCCCGCCTCGGGACAAATGTTTGTACGATCTGCAGACACACGTTCTGGATGTTTTCTATGTATAATAAAAAATATCAATCTATGTAGTGTATTGTATTAAGTATATCAGTTATCTAGCACCCATAACACAAGCTCTGCTTAGCTTGGGGCTAGATAATGCTGTGTGAATTGTCCAGCATTATTTATTTTATTTATATAAACCAAAGGTATCTATATAATGTACTTAAGTAAAATTCTGTAGATATGTTATGTTCTCCCAGCGCTAACTCAACAAATGCCCTGTCGTGTGTCACACTAAGGCTGAGCGCAGACTTGAGTCACGACAGTTTTAAGACAGACTACCCAACAAACATTTTGGCGCTAAGGGGCACCTTTTTTTGGCACTGACAGTATTGTAAACGACATATAAGAGTTCCGACAATAGCTTTAGACTCTACTGCGGCGTTAAAAATAAATAATTAAAGTTTCAAGAGGCATAATAGAAATAAAGAAAAAATATATAACTTTAGGAGCTAGCTTGGAGTTAGTCAAAACTATTGTATAACTAACTCTTAAATCTTTAGGAAACGTAAAACACTAAAAGCAATTATAGGGAGTCTGCTGAGACTTACAAACGGCTGAAGTTCTTAAATAGAGTTAGTTATATACCTTGCAATGCCTAACGAGTTTAATGGAGCCCTGAGAGCTAACAGGAAAGCTATTAGAGTCTTAGAAGTGTTTACTATAAGTCTTATAGAGCTAGGCGCTGCAAGCATCAGGAACCACCTTTAAATCATTGCAGGTTATATAACAGGATTACCCGGCTAACCCTAGGTAATACAGAAGTTTTTAGGAATATTTGTGTACAAACTTACAAAGGGGTTCCGTACAACAAATAACTGATGTCAACGACGGCGAATATAATTTTTTGTTTCCTCTCAGTAGTTCTGACAACGTATCTGACAGATCAGATCTGACATCGTATTTGACAGGCCAATCAGGTCGTCATTTTTGAATATTTATAAAGCTAGTGAAACTAGTGTTTTATCGGCGAAAGATATAATCTTATTGTATTAGTTATAACGGATTTATGTTCTTTTTTCCTCTTATACAAACAGTGTGAAAATAAAACTCACTTCCTTAAAAAAATCGTTTTATTCGAATCATCTTTTGGTAGGTATTAGCTTTATTGAAATAAAATAATTAGAAAATATTTATAGATAATTTTCAATGCGAGCAAACGCATAGACGACGGAGGGGCGCGGGGGGCGCCGCGAGTAACGTGTTGAAACTGAGTGCGTTGTCCAATACGAGAAGGTAGGCAGTTTGATACTCGTATCGGCAAGTCTTGGGGGAAAAGTTACTGAAATAAAAAATATATAATAACAAGGTGGAAATACATAAGATTAACGTAGGTATTTAGAACCACTTGTAGTGCTGGTGACCACTGAGGCTTCTACTGCTTGTGAAATCGTTCAGCCGCACGTAATATGGATGGACTCACATAATGGTTTTACGCGAACAACAACAGAACCCTAAAGATATTCGGGTTAGAGTTCCCAGATAAGACCTTAGCAACCTGAACTTATAAATTTGTTATCTTGATACTTTTACTACCACATTGTACTACTGCAAGTAGCATAGAAGAGCTAGTTCTCGTTTTTTTAACACTACGTTACGAATAACAGAGTTATTGGGCACTTTAGGTGATTCAAAATTTAACGCCATTACATAAACATAACCTTTAAAATTTTGAAAATATATTAATAGTTCTAAACATAATTTAACAACTTATTATTTACATTATTGACTATTTGCAATTAAAGTACACATAGACGTATCAAGAATTGATATTTACAACCATAACTGAAACAAAAAAATAGCCGTGGCAGTAATTCCTCTTACTTAATAATATCAGATGTAGCTTATTTAAGAGGCGCTTCAAAATTGAGATGAAAACTAGTATATATTATCACAGTAAACTTACCACCGCAACGAGAATTTATAATTTATAACACCGTTATCCTAAATTGTAATTGACTTACCTTTTCACTTTCAAACTTCACTGTCAGATATGAATAGGCGCACTGCTTAACATTTTAACGCTTTTGACAGTCTATCATAAACGCAAAGTACGATAAAAATTTGAAATAATCAGAGTTTGGGCGATGTATATTACTAATTAATACTTGCAATATATCTTCAAGGTATAAATAGTATTGTGGGAGCACTCATCTATTGCTAAACAAGTTATTAAAGTGGATATTATTACTAATTTATTACTTTAAGTTGCAGTTGTAACCTGTGTATGGCTTATATTACACATAAAGTGGTAAACATTACTTCAATAGCACTAATGTAACTCTTTATTACCAGTCATTTATCACTTCTTTACAACTAATTAATCACTTATAGCTATAAAATCATGGGCCCAAATCAGAATTATAAGACAGTTATAACGCTATATATCGCAATTTGCTAGCCCTTTCATAGAACCATAGATTTTAAATTTTCTCTTAAGTAGCTTATTTAACGCCTATTCTTATCACCTAAATGTTAGTTGGGTATTGCTTTACAAAATGTATGAAGATGCAAGACAAAACAGTTTTGTTTCCGTTTTAAGGCAGACTTTCTATGTGAGGAAAGTCTGTCTTAAAACTGTCGTGACTCAAGTCTGCGCTCAGCCTAAACGCAAAGACACGCCATTTTCATTCTTTTGAAATACCTAGGTTCCTGATGAACAATAAAGATGGAAAGACGTACCTAGAGCGAAGTGCGTCCGAGAAAACAATACGCACATGAAACACGAACGCCGGCGGCGGCGCTGCCGGTCCGACTGTGACTGAGATGGGTGGACCTAATTGGGCCTAATTTGAGCGTACCACTTTCGAGCAGCTAGTCTAATCTCCCGAATTTTACTTAAATCGATGATCATAACTAAGAATAGCTTTGGACATTTATTTTACAGAGCATCATCAGCTACGAAGTAAACAAAAATTCTGTTATTGGAAGAACTAGAACTGGAAGTACCTAGACCTAGACCTCGACGCAGGCCTCCCCTGATGAGCGCCTTATTGGCTTTTACCTCATGGGGGTAATGCCCATAATCCCCACGCTGGGCATGCGGGTTGGAGATCGCAGTTCGGTAGAATCGTTCAAAGGAGGCGCTGCTGCCCGCCCCCCGGTGGATATCCCTTAGTTAGTCGCTTCTTACGACACCCACGGGAAAAGTTGGGGCGGTGCAAATTCTAAGCCGGCACCACACAGCAAAGCACTGGGACTAGAAGTATGGAGAATTTAACATGTAGGTAAGAATACTAAGAATATAACCAACATAATTTCTACATATTTAAAACAGAAACATAAATTATATGTTTTCCATTGGAAGACCTAGAAAATTAAAATGTGGCCGAAGTCGATCTTGGTCTCAGACACCATCAATAAAATTAATTCCAGTTATCCCCCATAAGGGGGATTTGTCAGGGGGGAAAACTGGAATAACCCCAAAGATCCCGTTGTCCTGGTCGCTTGCGTCAGTAAAATAATAATAATAAACAATAAGTATGATAGAAAATAATATAACGTATATTTTAAAAGTTTCATTGCATTTAATTCCATAAAACACTAGATATAATATGTCGCTTAAAATTCATAAAATATTGTTGAATATAATTACATGACGAAGATCTCAAGAGGCGCAAATATGCAGCTCTCGACAGAGCCTAGTCATTTGCTCCCCTTGGAGTCGAGACCCTAGGTCCGTGGGGTACCGAGGCTCTTCGGGTTTTCAAAAAACTATCTGAGCGTCTGGTCGAAGCGACGCGTGACCCGAGAGCTGGTGAATATCTGGCACAGCGTATCAGCATTGCCATACAGCGTGGCAATGCAGCCAGCGTCTTGGGGACGCTTCCGACTGGTGTTGATATGGATCAGTTGAGCTATCTGTAGACTGTTTGCAACAGTCGGCAGTTAGCTCAATTGTTTAAATTGTAAATACTAGTATAATTTTATTTGTAAATAAATTTATTACATGACATCGTAACGTATTTAAATTCAATAATTTTATGTCAATACATGGTAAGTATTACTATTTATTTTGTAACTAGGTAAAAATAGTTCTTTATTATTTTTAACTTATCACAAAATCGTCGGTATTTTAATTAAAACTGATTAACTAACATAAACTAAAAACCTGTCTAATTTGCATCGTCAAGTCAACTAAAAGAGGTTTTAGTCAAATTGACAATTTACTAAAAGCATTAAAGGTAAATAAAATAATTAAGTGTACAAATAAAGTACTTGTCAATAACATTAAAAATAATTACATACGAAAATACTTATCTTAAAAACCTATGGGTATATAGTTTTTATCGAACGCCTTTGCAAAATTTCATCATACATCTTTACGTTCAGGCTTTTGCTATGATAAAATATCATTTTACGTATGCTATTTATTCACGCGATCTTAGATTCTGTACTATTCTTATTTCTTTCCCTCTCTAACAACCTTCTTCTAACCTCTTCCGGGTTATACCTCTTCTTATAAACTCTTTTTACTCTTCGCACAGGATTCACGTTTCTAGTTCTTATAATCTTTTTCCTTCCATAGTTGTTGTTGTTTATAATAGATGGTGTGGTATTATCTGATCTTCTAAGATTCTTAGGTCTTCTTGTACTGTTATTTCCTATAGCACCAAAAGTACGGTTAAATTCTTTAGGATCTCTAACAGTGGCGTCGTAAAAAACTTTGCCGTTTACTATTGCCTTTCTAATATTTTCCGTTGTTGATAAAACTCTAGGTGGTCTCACGTATGTTGTCTCGCTTAGTTCGAGACTTCTGTCTCTTTCTATCTCATCTTTGCTTATTCTTTTGATGGTGCCACGTCGCTCTGTATTGAAACGATTGCCAAAGTTGAATTCTAGCATGTCTTTATCTACTGCTATATGTTTAGCATCTAAGTCTTTTTGTGATCTCTTTTCTAGAACAATGTTGCCTCCTCGCCGAAATGCAAGAAGTCTGCCAATGGCTTCTATTTGTCGTTCTTCAGCTTCTAGCGTCTTTGTGTCTGATATTTTGTCGCCTTTCGCATCTTCTATGTTTAGAACTTCTATGGATTTTGAGAAATCGTCTAATTTGTCGTCGATGCCTTTTATTGAGTCCATTGTTTTGAAATCCTCGGGTTTGATAGTCTCAACGTCGGAATTATTTAATTTTTCTATTGGAGCTTCTGTTGTCGTAGTTTTAGCTTTTTCTAGGTTAGTTTTATTATTGTCAGGTGTTAGGCCATCGATTTTTTTATCATCTCTTGCTGATTCTTCATCCTTTGATTTACTGACATTTTCAGAACTATCATTTCTATCATTTTCAATGTTACGTCTAGCATAATCCCCGTCTCTAGAGTCATCATTATCTCTGCTACGATTATCATTTCTAGCACCATCATTATTTCTCAAACTACTATCTCGAGAAACACCATTATTATTTCTAGCATTATAACCATTGCTGTTATTATCATTATATCTGTCATCATTTCTTCTATTATTATCATCATCGCTTCTTCTGTCATGATCACCATTTCTTCTATTATGATCATCACTTCTTCTATTATCATTTGGTCTATAATCATCATTTCTAGCATGACCATTGTTACCATCAAAAGACCTGCCAGGTTTGTAGTCATCTACAGTTTGACCATCATGATCATTGGCTCTAGATTGGACATTATTTTTGTCATGGTTTGGATTGTGGTCATTCTCATGGTCATGTCTGTCTGTATGTCTTGTTTCGTTGTAGCGGTAGTAAGTCATGTTTGGTGGTGGCCCTCTGTGTAAGTAAGCGACTGGCCAATATCTGTAAAACAAGTTACCATAGTTTAAAATTCATACAATTTTCAATTTCAACTTCAATCTTATCTTGCACACGGGAAGATCAAAAAGTTTTCGAAGGTTTTTAGTAAAGATTTCGTCAAAAATTTATCAAAAAGCATAGATGTACAATGATGTGATTTAATTTAAAACTTTCAATGACCAAACATTTGTAAATTTTATATTGCAATCATTATCAATTCCATCAGTGACACATAATTTTGACAATCATTCTGTTTTCTTATGCAATGCATATCTTGGAGCTTCCAAGCCAGGCACCATTAGAGGATCAGAAACAGGCACCCATTGGCCAGAAGCGTGGTCCTGTTACTGTGTTTGAAGCGGATGTATGGAAAAGACTCAGTAAGCACTCAATTCAGCAATGGACTAAGATAGGTAGTTGATGATGACATACCAGTAAAGCTTATTTAACATACCTAGGAGCCCCTTAGCCAGGCACCATTGGCGGAACAGAAACATGCACCCACTGGCCGGAAGCACCTGGTCTGTTGTTGTGTGTGAAGCGCATGTATGGAAGGGACTCAGTGGGCACTAAATCCAGCATTTGACTTAGATAGGCAGTAGATGACATACCAGTAAAGCTAATATGACTTACCTAGGAGCTCCCAAGCCAGGTACCATTGGCGGATCAGAAACAGGCACCCATTGGCCGGAAGCATCTGGTCTGTTGTTGTTTTTGAAGCGGATGTATGGACGGGACTCGGTGGGCACTCGGGAATAGCCTGTCGATAAACTTAGTCTTTCAGTTCTTGTCATGGATTAGAAGATTTCATTTATAAGTGGATAAGGAGAGAGAGAGAGAGGATTGAGGCGTTTGAAATATGGTGCTGGGGAGGATGGAAAGGATTAGCTGGACGAAGAAGGTTACTAATGAGGAGATGTTGAAAAAGGTTGAGGAGAAAAGGTTTTTCATGAACACCATTCAAAAGAAAACAGAAGAGGCAGCATGATTGGACGTCTTATAAGACATGACATCATAAAAAGAAAAGTAGAAGAAAGACAAGGAAGGGGAAGACCAAGAGTTAGCTTTATGAGTTAGATCAAGTACATAGTCGCTGACATGTCGTATAAAAACTAAAAGACATTGCATTGTAGAGAGAAAAGTGGAGGAAGTCGCATCATTACATCGACAAGGGGTAGGCTCTTCAATTTACATTAATAATTATAAGTGGGGGTGGTGATAAAGGCTTGACGGGCCACGAACGAGATTGTTCCTAGAAATTGAACCCAGTACTCTGAGTTAGAGCTGTATGGTGCCGGCTTAGAATTTGCACCACCCCAACTCTTCCCGCGGGTGTCGTAAGAGGCGACTAAGGGATATCCACCGGGGGCGGGCAGCAGCGCCCTCTGCAGAACATTCTACCACCAAACTGCGATCCCCAACCCGCATGCCCAGTTTAATTACCCCCCATGAGATAAAATCCAATAAGGCGCTTATCGGGGGGAGGCCTGCGTCCAGCAGTGGACCAACACAGGCTGTTGAGGTTGAAGACTCTGAGTTAACGCATTCTCTGCTTAGTTTCAGCATTACGTTCAGGGGCGTCGCTGCTATATTCATATTCATATTTATTTATTGCAATCACTGTGTACATTTTTAGGTCTTAGTATCTAAGTAATGTATAAGAGACACAATGGTACCCTAGCAGGGCGTGGCAATAGGTACTGAGAGTGGAGGTGGACCGGGTTTCTATAAGAATCTCTGGTTAGGTTAGGTTAGCAGGTTAGGTTATACGAGCAGTCAAATAACAGTTTATGCATTGGTGACCCTCAATGCACAAACTGTTCTTTCCACAGACACTGACATAGCATCTGTAGCCGAAATTGGCTTGAACATCATCATCATAGCAAGAGTCAAGACTTTTGAAGCCAATCTAATCCGCTCAAGCATGTCGCGATAGGCGGGCGGCCTTAGTATGAACGCAAACGGCGGTTTCATATGTTTGATACCGCCGCCCTAGCGACTGCACCGGCGGCGCCTAGCTCGCAGTATGGTTAAAGCCATAGATATAAGTAAAATTTTGTAGATATGTTACGTTCTCCCAGCGCTAACTCAACAAATGGCCTGTGCTGTTACAACTAAACGCAAAGACACGTTCCAATCTTTTGCATTATACCTACCTAATGAACAACAAAGATGGAAAGACGTACCTACCTAGACCGAAGTGCGATCGAGACAAGAATACACGCGAAACACGTACGCCGGCGGCGCCGGTCCGACTATGGTGGATGGACCTAATTGGACCTAATTTGAGCGTTCCACTTTCGAGAAGCTAGTGCCCAATCTTCCGAATTTTACTTACATCGATGGTTAAAGCCTTTAAAACACAAAAGCATCACAATCATGAAAGGAAATAGAGAAAAGAAGACACATTGAAATAAAAGTTACCTGGCAATGGATTCCCTTGCTTATCATAATACGCCTTAGGTCCATTCTCGTACAGCTCATCCCAGTAGCGGCGGTCGGCTACAGACAGGTACGGGCCGGGGGGTTTGTCCCAGTGTGGGGTGTATGAGGGGGGAGGAGGGGTCACGGCTTTGACAGGCCAGGGGGATTGGGGGGACTGAGGGGGTTGGGGGGTGTCGCGCCAAGGACGCGGGCGGGGTGGCTCTGAAATGAAAGATCTTCTTTGTTATTCTTTCTTTGGCATAGTGAGCGATGTTCTGCCTGAGACGAAAAAGGTTGCGGGTTCATTTCCCGCCGCGAGATTATTTTTATATCTGATTATTTGTTCTGGATCTGGGCTGCTCAATCTGTTATTAATAAATATAAAAGTAGCCTATGTTTGATTCTAGGGTTAGACTTGCCTGTATGCAAAATTTCTAACATAATACTACGCTTAAAATATACTACATACATAACATTATATATATACTTACATAAACTACTTACATACATAGGGACTCAGGCATACGTTCAGTGACAACATAAATATCTATATTTTATAAAGGGAAACAAGGGTGTGGTCAGTGACAGCAGGACAAATAGTGTTCCTTTACCATACTCTTGAATATTGGTAGTGACTTACCCTTAGTAACTCGGGAACGTCCCCCCGACCCGTCCCTTGCCCCCACATGGCCCTGTCAAAATGCCTTCGTCGAACGACTGTATGCATATAGGTAGGCTGTGCTAATGCTACGAGTACGTTTTTGCATCAGTGCGAGTACGTTTTTGCATCAGTGCTCTGTAATCTCCTAACAGATATACCTTCTCTTCGAAGGTATTGTGACACTAACCTCTGTGTCCTTGAGACGGATGTGGAGTATTATGGTGATGGTACGGGTAGTATTTTTCGCTGCACGGACGCCATTGGTCTTCTTTTTGACCTACGTAGCACCTGCAATGGAGTTAGTATATCAATCACAGAGAAAACTCTTGCTTGCACAGTAGGTCTTCCATTATTCCTTCAAAATTGCCTAAGGGACATTTCCAATGTCCATTTCGAATTTTGACACATTTACACTGTATCTTTTGCTTGTAACTCCCTGTTTTTGGCCAAATAAATAAATAAATAATTCTGGACAATTCACACAGCATTATCTAGCCCCAAGCTAAGCAGAGCTTGTGTTATGGGTACTAGATAACTGATATACATAATACAATACACTACATAGATAAATATTTTTTATTATACATAGAAAAACATCCAGAACCCCTGAACAAATATCTGCAGATCGTACAAACATTTGTCCCGAGGCGGGAATCGAACCCGCAACCAAAATCAAATAAAATAAATGTATCTTTATCTTTACACATAGGCAAAACGATAGATAACTCGGAATACTCGGCCACCATAAGGGTCGGACGACTCCACAAAAGCGAAGACGAGATGTGATTTAAACAACCAATAGAACGTCCTTATTCACACCTCTCGTTTCCGCTCAGCTTCAGTGGATACCACCGCGCGGAGATGTATCATATTTGTATGCGAACGAAACAAAGAAAGATCGAAGCGGAGATGTGAGCTGTGTTTCACAAGCTGGTGGCGTCGACGTCGTAGATGTGAGCGATGCCGCTAATGCATTCATCTCAACAAACATCCGACGCTAGCAACACGCAGCTCAGTTCCGCTCTAGCCAGCACACATCTCCGTTCCAGTCTAGCTAGTACGCATCTCCGCACAGCTTCGGTGGAGACACCCTTGCTGAAAAACGTATGATCTCGTCTCTGTTTCGGACTTCTCCGCACATTTTCGCTTTGGTGGAGTCTTAGGCCTAACACTGGCAGAAATAAGGTTACTGATAATGATCCGTCTTTTTTTTTAAATTTTGTAAGCGAGTCATTTCGACAGGGAAATATAAACTTACCATGGTTTATGGAATCCTTCGCTGTAGCCACATCTATGAGTAGGTGCACAGCAGTAGTCCCATGATCCTGAAAGCAGATTTTTATTAGTCTCACTTAACTTCTTTTATTGATATTGATGTTCTTTTAATTTGAGCCTTTGGCTGTTAGACAAGCTATCGATTATGACGAGTCAGCGATGTCAATTCAGATTTCGCCAAAACGAAACTAATTTGTGTGTACGATAAATAACCATCAATCCATCAGTCTCAAATCCGGCTCTCAAGCAAGAAATGTTTGAAGCAAAGTACCAGGCACGCATAACTACAGAAGAGTTGTTTAAACGTTCTAGAAACGAACCTATTATACTGAAGAGTTGTTAAACCCAAAGTACCAGGCACGCATAACAACAGAAGGGTTGTTATACGTTCTAGAAACGAACCGATTATACCGAAGAGTTGTTAAACCAAAAGTACCAGGAACGCATAACTACAGAAGAGTTCTTTATACGTTCTAGAAACGCACCTATTTCCCCGCCTTCCGGCTCGCACGCCCAATGTCCTACTATCTTGTTCTGGGCACACGTGGTGCCGGCTCTACACGGGAACCCGGATACTGTGTAGTGACGCCATGATGTTTCTACTGAAAAGTGAAGGAAAAGTTATACATAGCTATGACTTTAGTCTAGGCAATAGGCAAAGACCAAAATCATGGTAACTCTAAATGTAGAGCGAAAAACTGGCACTTTAGCGTGAGCCTTTATTTCGGCCTATAAATTTGATTAGATTTTTTAGTTATATTAATTATATTGGCTCTAGCCGTAGCGGTTTTGTTTCGGAGGAGCCATGTTCACAAGTGGCGGCATAAGTGCTGATAGCTCAAAGTATGTTAGATTAGAACATTATTCAAATTTAAGGCAGTTTTTACACTCTTTATTCAAAATGGACAATAAACTTGATGTGGTTTGCATTTTCTCACAAAAGAAAATTTAAAATAAACTCAAATGGAGAAATAAAATTAATGTGTCAACTAAACTTTACAACGTGGAATTGGTTGTGTGCTTGTGTTGCTTGATGCAATATGAAATTGTGTTTTTGTGTTGTGCGTTGAATTAGTCACATTTCTAACTATAACGAATAATGTATGAAAACTATTAAATAAGTACAGGAGGCCTGAAAAAAAAGTAAAACAATTAGAAACTCAGAAATCTAAAGTTGTTTGATTTTTTTGCAATATATGAGCGAGATTTACACAATTAATTTTTCACAAAACCAAAATTAGAAGATTATTTTTTCAAAAGGCAAGTTCCATTTATACTTTATCAGTTGAGTTCTTATTTAATACTTTTAAGTAATTTTTACTTACTCGGTCCATCTTCTCTATCAACCGGATAAGGTTTCTGAGGCCCAGGTAAATAACCTGGACTAAAACCTGGTTTATCCGGCCTAAGGACCGGTTTATACCCTGGATCTTTAGGATATTCGATCGGTCTGAATGGCCGATCTGGGCCGTAGCTTGGCGGTTTTGGTCCGTAGCTGGGTTGATCTGGGCCATAGCTTGGTGGTTTTGGTCTGTAGCTAGGTTGATCAGGTCCATAACTTGGCCGTTCTGGTCCGTAACTTGGCCGTTCTGGTCTGTAACTTGGCAGTTCTGGTCTGTAACTTGGCGGTTCTGGTCTGTAACTTGGCGGTTCTGGTCTGTAGATTGGCTTTTCTGGTCTATAATTTGGTTCTGGATCAGGGTAGTCTGGTTTGTACGGGATTATCACTTCAGACGGTTTAAAATCAGGATTATTGGAGTTAGGGGGTTTGAAGCCAGGGCGGTAGATTTCCGGATCAGGTCTAGGTCTGTAAGGTTGGATTGGGTAGGGTTTTTCAGGGCTGGAGGGTTCGTAAGGGCTTTCTATTGTTTTGTAGGGTCCAGTGGGGCCGCTTGGGCCGGTCGACGGGCCTGAATCGGGTATGTAGGGTATTTCTGAAATGAAAGAATAAATAATTGCGAAAGTAAAAAAGTTAAACAAAGTATGATACCATGGCACTGTGGACAGATAGTCATCTCAGATGTTAGGAATTGCGGGTTCGAATCCAACTACCAAAATATACCTTATTTAGTAAATTACAATCAAATAATAGAAAGAAATTAGAACTAGTATTTAAAATTGAAACAATTCAGCTAACTGCAGACTTTTGGAAACAATCTACAGGTAGCTCAACTGATCCATATCAATACCAGTTCTCGCGTCCCGAAGACGCTGGCTGCATTGCCCCGCTGTATGGCAATGCTGATGCGCTGTGCCAGATACTCACCAGCTCTCGGGTCACTACTATCATACCATCACATCAGCCCATATACGTCCACAGCTGGACATAGGCCTCCCCCAAACGACGCCACGAATAGCGGTTCTGAGCCACCTCCATCCATCGACTCTCTGCGACTGCTACAATGTCGTCGGTCCATCAAGTGGGAGGTCTTTCACACTCCGTTTCATATTTCGTCGCGGTCGCCATTTGAGAATTTTTGCTCCCCAAATAACTATTACCTGGTGCAGAATCCGGAATATATCCAGGGCCGGTCGGACCCGAGGGTCCAGAATGCCTTGGGGGTCCGGAAGGTGGGTGGAAGTGGGTGTCTTCAGCTGATGTGTGGATCGGATGGGGCAGTTCTGGGGTATGTTCTCTGGAATGGAAGGCGTATTAGTCCTCTGGCGCAAATAGACTAGATGACTCAATAGGTCTTAAATGATTAAATAATGACCGATTAGAGGGAAAAAGTTCACCATAGTTTTAAAGGACCTAAAATGTCGCAAAACTTAATTTTAAAAGTCTACTTTTCGCAAACAGGTGATAACGCTGTCAGCCATATTTATCTGTACTGTGACGTCATACGGGTAGAAAACTACCGACATAATAGCTAGCTGAGCCTAGAAAACAATCAATTGACATTAGCGAACGTCCATCATTGTAAAATTTTAGACAGACTACATAGCGAATTTCACTCGTGTAAGATCCGACATAATTTGCTTAGAGGCTCAAATGGAATTCGAACTGAACGGGACAGCATGATAGATCACGTCATTTTCAATCCCATTCTTTTAGTACGCAGGTTATACTGGTGTTCATAAACAGTAGCCAAACAAACACTGTCTGAGTATTTTGGGAGTCAATCGATTGGTTTCCACTTCATCTGTCAAAAATCAGTCACAAATGTTCCAAAAGTACTAGGCGCCCATAACTAAAGTCTCTGACTACGGGGCAACCTACACAGTATGGAAGTAAAACTGCAGGAGCATCCTACAGTTTGACGTCCATACCAAGGTAATATTATCCTATATCCTATAGGATAATATTACCGTGTCCATGCTGAGTGACGTCAGTCAAACTGACTGGTCAGTTGGTCAAGCAGCTATTGCCCTTTCATCAGTGGATAACCATCAGTTCATCAGTTTGTAACAACCTGTATCAGTATTAATCAGTATTTCCAGCAAGAAATCTGTCCGCATATGAATCCAAAATACCAGGCGCCCATAACTGCCAAGGAGTTGTACGTATATTGAAGTCTCTAACTACGGGGCAACTTACTCAGTATGCACCTTCCTCCAGCAGCGTGAATTGAAGAGATCGAATGCGAACAACCAATCATCGGCCGCGTGCACATAGTCGACGCCGCGCTGTAGGTCGAAGAGACGGATGTCGGAGAGAAGGCAGTTGTCCGTTGATGGGGAGGCATTGTTGCTGGAATCACAATTAATAAATGATTAAAACATGGGTGGGCGATGGGAAAACCGATTATATGTTGCAAAAAATACATAATTTATCATAGTCTAAACAGTTAGTTTAGTCAAGCTAAGCTCGTCCTCCCAAGACCATTTTGACGACAGTCAAACTACATATTGAACTGTGTTATTTGATTAGGCTACAGATTCATAAGTCACAAACAAAGTCAGGCTAAGGATGCTGTCAGTACATAATTATAATCTGGAGTTCACACAGACACTCAGGCCAGGGTCCGTTACAAGTGTCAGTCTATCAGTGCGTGACATTCAGTAAAGCACCAGACATCAGTCTAGCAATCAATGAAACCATCAATCTATCAGGCCGTCTTACTATCCATCCAAGTATCTATCAGTCTAAATTCGCCATCAGTTCATCAGTCTGTGTCGGTCTATCAGTCTTTCAGGCAATGATGACCTTCCGCAGTTCAACCGAAAGTACCAGGCGCCCATAACTATTAAAGAGTTAGAACTTGTAAGAAAAGCTCAAACACCTAATCGGCGGCGCCTCGGTACACGCGGTACCGCAAGTCTGTTCGTCCTTCATTTGCGCCTGCCCGCGGATCGCCGCGCCTGTTAGCTTGGATGCTTTAGCATTTTTAAATACCTATCTATACAGCCCAAGAGCACCCACTGCTGGTTCCTCTTTAACACGCTATTCTGTCCAGTCCTATGCCATTCAGTAAAACCGCCTCACTGCTGCGCAGGTGGCGCGCGAGCTCTAACAGCATCCTGAGCTCATTGTCCGATAAATGGGACAGTCCAATGTTAAGGTACTGTATTCGAACAATGCTGCGTTAGCATTCGAACTGCAGGGTCAAACTTATCCTATTTATATCATACCTACCTATAATGCTCTGTGCCTACTAACATAGTATAAGCACAGCCTGTATAAGTTTGTACTAATTATGATATGGATCTCTGTGGCTGAAATAAAACATTTTATTTTTTATTTATTTAAAACAAGCATCAGTCATCAATCTATCAATCACATCAAACAATCAATCCGTCTCAGTCTGTCAGTTTTTTTAGCATCAATGATTCATTTCAACCATTCATAGTCATAGAGTTCATAGTCTATCAGTGTTTTCAGCAACAAAAATGTTACACAGTTCAATCCAAAGTACCAAGCGCCCATAACTACTGCAGAGTTAGTACTTACTTGTAAGAGAAGCTCAAACACCTAAACGCCGTTTAAGTGACAGTCTAAATTCACCATCAGTTTGTGGTTAGTCTTTCAAGCAACTAAAACGTACCGCAGTTCAATTCACAGTACCAGGCGCCCATAACTACTGAAGAGTTAGAACTTACTTGTATGAGAAGCTCAAGCACCTAAATGGCGCCTCGGTACAAGCGGTGCCACAAGTCTGTTCGTCCTTCACTCGCGCTTGCCCGCGGATCGCCGCGCCTGTTAGCTTGGCTGCCTTGTCGTATTGTAGATAGCATTCTAGAAGTAGAAAATTATAAGGATTAGAAGAGTCGGTTTTACTACTGTAGTTAGAATTTTATGAACAAACTAAAATACTGGCTCGTAGAGAAGACGTTTTATAAGTACGACGAATTTTTAAAGTCTTTGTTTATTTTTTAATCAACATAAACTAACACGTATTCTAGTCAAAGAGCTTTATATAATTCAGAGTAGACCCTACAGGGCTCTCGGACACAATATTTCAAATTTACATATAGATCAGTTGAGCTACCTGTAGATTGCTTGCAACAGTCCGCAGTTAGCTCAATTGTTTCAACTGTAAATACTAGGTATAATTTATTTATATTACTTGATTGTAATCTACATATGTAAAACTGGGAAATAAATTGGTAACTTAGATTTTTTGTTCATCATCATTCGAAGCCGGATTTACCCCACTGCTGGGTTTGTGCCATCCACCATGGTCCTGTCTATTGACGCCCCCGACGCAAAGGTACTATGTCATCGACCTTGCAACTGGGCACTTAACGCTTCTGCCTATTCTTAGCCACCAATGGAGTTGGGCGGGACGGTAAAGCTCACTGCCCACTGCGGCTGACATGTGTAACGCCTCTACCCTTGAACTAAACTTGACTAAAATTATATCTGAGTATTTACCTACCTTGGGACTAGCCTAGATAAAGCTGAATTGTCCATAATTATTTAGATAGATAGAAAAAACACTTTATTATATCACTAGCTGCCCGGAAATTTGTACGCGCTTTTTAAGTAACTTATGTCCGTTCAAGGGATACCATTTACCCTGTCAAATTTCATCAAAATCAGTTCAGCCGTTTAGGAATGAAAAGTTTAGGAAAAAAAAACAAAAAAAATGAAAATGAAAAAGAAAAAAAACAGACGGATAGAGTTAATTTGGAATTTTAATATTAGTATGGACGGTGACGTCCGTCTATACGTGTACAATAGTTACATGTCACAGTGTAAAAGGTTACCTGGAAGAAATCGCTTTTAGCGATAAGGCCGCCCATTGTGCAACTGTTTTTGTGTTGTTTTTTCTTTTCTGTATCTTGGTGTGAAATAAAGAATATTTGTATTGTGTTGTAGCTCATACCTGAATTACGCTCATCGTAGACTGCAGGCTCACAGCCCCGGCCGTAGTTCCCCCGTGCGTAAAGCTCACTGCCCACTGCGGCTGTCTTGTGTAACGCGGTCGCGGGGGACGAAGTAAGAATGCAGTTGTTCGTGTCTTCGTCTCCTATGGTTGGGGAACCGAATCTGAAAAAGCATATGGTAGAGTATTTCAGAGGTTTGAATGAGAAATTGGTGCCAATTCTGTTGGTAGCTGGACCACTACAGGCTGTTGAGGTTGAGGTATATTTTCTTGGGATGGTTTAGTCTGCATTGCAAAAAAATACGCGAAATTTGAAATTTGCAGCGAATAAAATTCGCTGCAAATTTCAGCTCAATAAAAACCGTGCGTTGAAATTTACACACTGCGTTGTTTGATTAACGATGTTTTTTTTCAAAGTTGCTCGTCTGTACTCGTTTTACCTAAAGCTGAATCCTCTGCAGTAGAAGTGTTGCCGCTGATACTCTGCCTCGCAGGCGCCTAGACCGGTGACTGATAAAGTTGCTCGTCTGTAACTTACTTAAAGCTGAATCCTCTGCAGTAGAAATATTGCGCTCGTATACACTCTGCTTCGCAGGCACCCAGAGCGGCGACTGATAAAGTTGCTTATCTGTAACTTACCTAAAGCTGAATCCTCATTCCTCTGCAGTAGAAGTTTTGCGCTCGTATGAACTCTGCCTCGCAGGCACCCAGGCCGGCGACTGATAAACTTGCTCGTCTGCAACTTACCTAAAGCGGAATCCTCTGCAGTAGAAATGTTACGCTCGTATACACTCTGCCTCACAAGCACCCAGAGCTGTGTCTGATTAAGTTGCTCGTCTGTAACTTTCCTAAAGCTGAGTCCTCATTCCTCTGGAGTAGAAGTGTTGCGCTCGTATGCAATCTGCCTCGCACGCGCCCAGACGTGCGACTGGTAAAGTTGCTCGTCTGTACAAGTCTCACCTAAAGCTAAATCCTCTGCAGTAGAAGTGTTGCGCTCTTATACACTCTGCCTCGCAGGCGCCCAGACCGGCGACTGATAAAGTTGCTCGTACGTCGCTGCCGGTGACTGCTGTGTCGGAACGGACGTGCCAGAAACATTCTGTAACAATTTGAGTATCGTCTATATCTCTTGATAGAAACTTAACTAAAACTCTTGGCTTTAAAATAACGCAAGATAGGAAAACATTAAATTTTAAAAACATTAGGAAAACATCAAATCATAAATAAACCTATGCGCACAATAAATGGGCCGCCGTGCCGCCTGCCGTGTGGTGCCGGCTTAGAATTTGCACCTCCCAACTCTTCCCGCGGGTGTCGTAAGAAGCGACTGAGGGATATCCACCGGGGGCGGGCAGCAGCGCCCCCTGCAGAACAATTCTGCCACCAAACTGCGATCCTCAACCCGCATGTCCAGCGAAAGGAATATAATATATTTCCTTATATACGTATGTATATGTCAGAACTGCTGTTAGTTGACATCTCCAGTCCTCTGTAAGGACTTTCGCTGACGAAACAGTTTTATTATGAACCTTACCGCTCTCAACAAAAGGCTTAGTACTGACACACTTGCCACGCGGCATGGCGTATACGTCGGAACTTCTGTCACTTGACATCTCCAGTCTTCTGTAAGGAGTTTCGCTGAGGAAGCAGTTTTATTATGAACCTTACCGCTCTCAACGTAAGGCTTAGTACTGACACACTTGCCACGCGGCATGGCGTATACGTCAGAACTGCTGTCACTTGACATCTACAGTCATCTGTAAGGAGTTTCGCTGAGGAAGCAGTTTTATTATGAACCTTACCGCTCTCAACATAAGGCTTAGTACTGACACACTTGCCACGCGGCATGGCGTATACGTCAGAACTGCTGTCACTTGACATCTCCAGTCCTCTGTATGGAGTTTCGCTGAGGAAGCAATTTTCTGTGCCGCGGGAGGTTGAATATCTGGAAAAAGGAAAGATTACTTGATACGTTGATTGACTGTTAAAGGAGAGAGAACGGAAGATAAATTCTATTTATTATAGTGTAGTACAAAACAAGAGGGATATCAAAGATGATAAACGAAATAACGGCGAGCGGAGCAAGTCCGGTAACTTTACAAAAAAGTTAAGGAAGCTTATAAGAAAAGAATTAACAACGAGCGAAGCGAGCAACAACAATATTCTATTAAATTTTAAGAAGGATATTGTGATTCCTGTGGCGCACTATTTTTATTCGTTCTTCAATTTCTTTGGAATAATTGAAAATAAACTGCGTGAAATAAACTTTCATGAATAGAATAGAATATAATTATTTATTCAGGTAAAAAACAACATTAAATTACAGTTAGAAGTGCCTTAAAGCCTATATGTTAGGTTTAACTTGACACAGAGTTCTCACCTGGTTCAATAGGAGGTATTAATAGGTATATTAATCAAAATACTTATGTTATGTACAATATTTCAAGCTACCTATTTTAGAGTAATTACAATAAAAACTAAGACAATCCGATGAATATCGGGTGCCTGTTGAGGAGTGGGTGCAGTTAAGAAACTTAGACAGTAGACCTTGGATCTTGAAGGTAATATTTACCGATAGCTGTAAGAGACACATTTGAAGTCTCTCTCGTCGAAACAAGCAGACTCGCACTGAACCACGTTGTTTGTTATCAGGGATTTGCGGATCGCTCCGCGCGATAGTGACATACCCGGTTTCCGGTGGGGAAAGCATTCTGAAACAAAGAGACATAATTTTTAGTCTTAATTTCTCTTGATTGTGTTTCAATTTAGTTTAATTCGTCGCCAAGACTTTACTAATTTGATGGGACTAAAAATTATGCTATTACTACTTCTGCCCGCGGCTTCGCACGCGTTGTTTCTATGGAAAAGATCAAAGGTAATTTCTATCCCATGGGAACTGATTTATGGGATAAAAAGTAGCCTATGTTTGGTTGCACCGATGCAAAATTTCAGCTCAATCTGTTCAGAAGTTTGGCCGTGAAAACGTAACAAACATCCATCCATCTATCCATCCATCCATCCAAACTTTCGCATTTATAATATTTGACGCCATTATGTACGTAAAATATGGAGTATAAACTCTTAATATGTTAAACGATACTATTCAGTCAGAGTGTTCCGTTTATATGTTCATTTACAGAGGACTAGCTCTGCCGGTTTCGCCATCGGTTTTCCTAGACAAAAAGAAACGGATGTTAGTACCAGGTTTTATTGAAAAGACCCCCTTATTTTTTTTTAGCGATTTTGTCTAATTTTGAAGTGTAAGCCGCTGTGCGTTTACGAATAACCACCCTTCCTATATTAACAGCCCTTGGAATGGTCCTCGTAATTTATAATTGTATAAGGCCATTAAAATGGCTTTCAAGGCCAATGAAATTGTCTTCAAATGTCAATTATACGATGGGTGGTTTTACGTAATCGCACCTGTTTCCTATTTAATAAATTTTCTATCACATGTTTGGAACAAGCATTCCAGAAGACGCCAGACATTTTTTTCACTTAACATTTCCACTTTCATCATGTTCATGATTTTCATGACAATCATGAATATGATGACCATCACGGCTATCAGTTTCCTCATCGCTTTTCTCAGGATGAGGGTCATCCCAGACTTTTCTATGTCTTAGACCATGTCCTAGACTGATTGGGTAAGCATAAGCAACGTATTCATCCCAGATTATAAGTATAGTAAATTAGATATATGTTAATGTTCTAGATTGCTTGGGTTGGAATCTCATCGTCCCCTCTTTCGTACCATATCCTAGACTGATTGGGTAAGCAACGTATTCATCCCAGATTATAAGTATAGTAAATTAGATTTAACGCTCATTTGGTGCGACATTGACGTAATTACATTATTCGAAATTTTACAGGAGAGCCAATCAAAGTTTGCTATTAAAAGTATGGCATTTTTAAGGGACTTATTACAATCATCGTGATTTGCCCAATACTGCATTTTTGGTATGTTAAACGTTGTCATAACAAATAAAAAATATCACTTTATTTCCGTGTCAGTGTTAAGTTTTATAATTTGACCTTTTCTAAGTGTACATTTATTGTATTTATGGATATAAAGAGTTTTTGACTTTCATTTTGATGATTTTGAGTAATGCTGGATAATCTACACAGCACAACCTAGCCCCAAATTAAGCAGAGCTTGTGTTATGTAAAGGTACTCGACAAGTACATTTATGCACAAAAACACCCATAAGTTTGATATGTTGTACTTACCGTTGCCACTATCATCGTGTTCATGACTATGGCTATCATGACTATGACTTTCATGAATATGATGACCATCATGGTTATGATGAGTATCACTTTCTTCATCCCTTCCTTCAGGGTGAGGTTCATCCCAGACATGTTTATATCCCAGACTGGGAATGGGTTCTTCCCAGATATTAATATCTTTATGTCCTATACTGCTTGGGTAGGAATCCCATCTTCCTCGCTTCCACACTCCCAAGCCGTAGCTTCCTTTGTGGTCTATACGTATGTCGTTGAAGTCGTTACGTGTTAGGGATATGTCTAGGTTCTTTCCTGCAAAATAGATAGATATTTTCTATAGAATGGAACATTACAATAAGATAACTACCTAGCCAGATGGGATGACGATCTGCGAAAGACTGCAGGCAGATGCTGGATGCGCCAAGCTGAAGACAGGGCGCTATGGCACTCATCAGGGGAGGCTTATGTCCAGCAGTGGCTAATCAAAATCAGAATCAAACAAAACACAGTTGACAAAATAATCCAACGTATATAGTCTTTGGCCAAATATACAAGTCCGGTTTTTGGTTCTAACGGGCCGATCTTTGGTCTAAACGATCAGGTCTTTGGTCTAAGCGGTCCGGTTTTTGGTCTAAACGGTCCGGTTTTTGGTCTAAGCGGTCCGGTTTTTGGTCTAACCGGTCCGGTTTTTGGTCTAACCGGTCCGATCAATCAGTTTTAGAGGATTACAAACCGGAGAGTTAAGACTTTTTTCCACGAAGCAGTTGGGTTCCAAGTTCTTTCCGTCGATAACAATTTACTCAAATCGATCGAACTCATACGAGATGCTTTTATGCAAATGGTGCGCAGTCTTTTAAGAGGTTATACAAAAAGTGTAGTTGTTGGTTGGAAGTTGAAACCATACTTATGCTTAAGTACAAGAGCCCTAACTGGACACTGTCGCCTCAACAAGCACATGTTCAAATTAGGGCTAAGCGACACACAATCCTGCAGGTACTGTGAGGAGGTGGAGGAAACGCCTCTACATCTTCTAGGAGAGTGCGGAGCACTGATGCAAAAACGTAGCATCCATCTGGGCAAGCACCTACTTAGTCCAGACGAGCTAAAAGACTCCACCCCGAAGAAAATCCTATGAGTTCCTAGCAGCTGCAAGGGTTAGCGGCGAACTGTGAACGCCGCTGCTTCGAGGCTGAACACACAAAGTGGCGATCACAATAGGCCAATCATGGCCGCAGTGATACGAAAGCCACCACAAGTAAATAAAAAAAAAAAAATATGCTTAAGTAGGTTTTCAGGTATGTATATAAAATAGGTATACTAGCTGACTCGGCGAACTTCGTACCGCTCTCACCTTTTAAACCTTCCTTGAATAAGCTTTCCTATCTTTCAAGTTGGATCAAACTGCACACGGTGTGCAAATTTAATTTAAAATAGGTTAAGTAGTTTAGGAGTCCATCGCGGACAAACAATGTGACACGTGATTTTTATATATTATTAAGATATAATTTGAGTTATCTATGGGTATCTGTAAAACTTATATTAGCACGCCAACCCCCTGTAAAAACACGTGTTTTAGCTCGGGCGGGTAGAAAATGCCTCGGCATTAAGCAAACCCTTTGAAACTCAGTATACAAATAAACTTACCCAAAGAATGATAGTCAAAGCCGCTCTTTTTGTATTCAGGTCGATAGCTATTCAGCCCCCAGTGGTCCATAGACTTGTGGTAGTCGTTTCTGTCTTTGTAGTACACATTGGGCCCGCCATAGCTGCCGCCGTATTGGCCCCAGTTGTTGTTTTCTGGTTTGATTTGGCCTGAAAAACGCGGATTTTACAAGCTTATTTGCGATTTAACTTTTAAATGTCGTAACATTTGATGGCTGCACCAATTTTCATAAAACAAAGATCACTCCTGATGACGTCATCTTTCAAAAAAATTATAAAACTCGCTCATCCGTTTGTCAGCTAAGATGCCACAGGCATGGAATAGCTTTTAAGTGTGTAACTTATTTTGTAGCTAGCTTTAGAAAATTAAATTATATACCATACCCACATACAAAAAGGCTTTTTTAAATGATACTTCAAGTCAAGTTTGAGATAATAATCTGTGACAAACGGACAGACAAACCATTTAAACTAAACAGACTAATTAAGTTGGTCATGAAAAAGGATTCCGACATGAAACCTAAAAAATTTAATCGAATCGTTGCGGTAAATCTTCAAGGAATTCTCAGGCAATAAGTTTTAATTTTATTTATTTATCTTACTACAGGGCATAGAAATCCTTTTTCTCCTATAATCTGGGGTTAAGAAAGAAAGTCTACCAATAATTAACAGCAAAAACATAACACTTACCAATCTGATACGGTACGTAATGCTCTTCAAATCTATTATTCCCGTAATTTCTTCTATCATCAAACGGGAACCTATTAAATCCCATCCAATCATGTCTATCTCTCCACCCACTTTGGTCAACCCTATTCGGTCTTTGGTCTATCCGGTCCAACCGGTTCGGTCTTTGGTCAAACCTGAAAAAAAAAACAGAAATGCCAGAAGTCCTCGAGCCAACTCAGTGCTGCGCGGTCGCATCCAACAGCCGACCGCCCCTGAAGTTTCTAACGCGTCCGTGATATCTAAATCGATCGATTCGCGACCCCCCCTTCGTACCTAACACACACAACTCCGGAGAATCAAGCCAAAACCAGCCCCTGTGGAAGACAAGTGTCCCAGGGAACCCAGCAGTGGGTCCATCTAGTTTGGACGGCTCCAGCCACCACGATAGCAGGTACTCACCTGCTATCGTGCCATCCAGACAGCCACTTCTTTTCCCTAACATATTTTTGCTACAGGGTGTTTGGTGGAACGATGTAGGGATTTGAAGGAGCTGATCAAGGGTAACCATGTGATCATTTTAAGCCATATATTGCTATTATGAAAAGTGTTATGGTTTTTAAGTTTTGACGAAATTTTTGTTTATTTTGATTAACATTTCTTGCTCAATGATTGGTATACCTTATTGTGATGAAAGATTGTATTGTTGAGACTAATTAGAAGCCATAAGAAACCCTTTGAGTTGGTTTAGTGGTGACGACCTCTGTGGCGCGGTGGGCGAAGGTCCTCGGGACAAATATTTGTACGATCTGCAGATATTTGTTCAGAGTGTTCTGGTTGTTTTCTATGTATAATAAAAAATATCTATCTATGTACTCGTATATTATTATGTATATCAGTTATCTAGTACCCATAACACAAGCTCTGCTTACCTTGGGGCTAGATAATGCTGTGTGAATTGTCCAGCATTATTATTATTATTTTAGTCGTGTGTAAGTGAAAAATAGTCAGTGATTTAATAATGAACACATGAACAAAGTGTCTTCGCCTTAAGTAGAGACATTGAGAAAAGTGTAAATGGACACATTCTTATTATCCAAGTATTTTAGCAATTTAGGTCAATTTTAAAATACTGATTAGTCTGAGACTAGATCGTAATACTAGGATGTATTTATTTAGGAATAGATAGTTATATATATAAAAATGAAACCCGTTTTCCTTGGTCACGGCATCACGCGTGAACGGCTGGACCGATTTCGCTAATTCGTTTGTTGTGTTTGTTATTGTCAGGAGAAGGTTCTTATGAAAGAAAAAATTAAGAAAGTTGGAAACATAAATTTCCACGGGGGCGAAGCCGCGGGGCGCAGCTAGTAGTTACATAAAAAAATAAGAAAGTGATTAATGGCACTATCTGGTATTTTACTATCATCTAAACGAAAAAAATCTCGTACTGAAGAAAACAACTTTTGACACTAACGTGAAAACCATGCCACTTTTCATAATAGCATATCATAGCTGCCCTGGGATTTTATCATAGCTGCCCTTCTCCCGGTAGTTTGCCTGATTCGACTCTTGCGATATCCACGCGCTGAGTTGGAAAGAACGATGCTTACGCCACGCAGATAAAGTACTTACAAAAATCTGTTAGTTACCTGTCCGGTCTTTGGTCAAACCTATCCGGTCGTTGGTCCAACCGATCAGACCAATCAGGTTTAGAGGATAAAAAACCAGAGTGTAGAGATCCCGGTCCACGCAGCGTTTCTGGGCAGTTAGGTTCCAGGCTGTTTCGGTCTATTTCGTAGAAGTCATAGTTTTTGTCGTCGACGAAGTCACGTCGTTGGTCGAATGCTTCTATGGGTTTGGTCATGAGTTCGCAGAGGCCTTTGCCGCGGAAGGATGTGTCCAGTCTGTAAAGAAGATAAAACAAGTTAGGAAGAAATCAGCAGATTTTTTCTGATAAGACGAACTTGCAACCGAATTTATTTGGTAGAAGCTGAATTGGCAGGATTTTTTGACTTGTGAAACTAAACAGATTTTTTTTACAAAAAATCTCTGTTCTAACGGAAATTGAAACAAAAGCCTCGAACATTTCGATTAAGTAACCTTTTACAACGAAAATCTAAACCTCAAATCGATTCATCCGTGTTGTCATTCCGCAGAGATACATATCAGAGACACACAAGCTTATGATGGTTGTAACATTGCGTCTGGGATACAAAAAAGTATTTTTCATCCTCCCATCTCGGAAAGAGTATTTTTGCTCTTCGATATCTGAGTGCAAAAGCCGTTTTTAATCGCTAGAGGATAAAGTAAAATTGAATTTAGAATATCGTGTGCACTACGTTTGTGATTCAAAACCTATTTACTTCAACCTCCATGGTGCCGAATTTATCATCCAACCTTTTTTAATTTGTTAAAAACTCAGACTCCGAACCTTCTTGGTGTAGGTACTTTTATTTAATTTGCGCGCGCCATTTCTTTTTTTGCATTGAGTTATTTCCTCGCTGGTGGGATGAAAAGTTACGTGTTGCACTCGAGTGCAAAGATTTTTTACCACGTGCTCTTTCGATTCCCTTGCTAACGCCCTGGATTCTAATTTTTTGAATCCTTCGCTTGCTCGATCATCAAAATTGAGCACGCGGTTAAAAAGCAACTTTGCACTCTTGTATAACAAATAACTATTTACTACGTATTTTATTTATTGGATTCATACCAGGGAGGGTTGTTGCGTATATCAGCATCAGCATCCGCATAGATCGATGCTGATATTGAAACCGTCTACATTTTACGTTTTATATGACACCTACTACAGCCCGTTGACAAACTGAAAGACAGACTGACAGCGGAAGCTTAATAATGGGTCCCGCTGGCACCCCTGGAGACGGAACTCTAAATGGCATAATTTATCGAGACTCGGTTTCGATGATGGAAGGACCATCTACATCAAAGAAGTGAGTTTACATGTCTCTGGTACTATTTTTTATTCTGAAGAAGTTACAAGACTTTGAGTCATTAACGCATTTAGTAAAAAAACTGCTATTTTAACGTTCCAAACAGGCACTTGTAATCGTATACATATCGTATAGATGCATAGATGACACGCATACATTAGAAGCTTGTCTATGCTCCCGTTCATATACCTACTCTGAAAAGGCTGGAAACCCAAAGAGAACGGAAAGAAAATCTGCAACATTGTATTCTATTGTCCCATGTAACCTAGATTTACGACTAGCTATCACCAGTTTTCCTTTGTAACCTTTTTTTTTTTTTTTTTTTTTTTTTTTTCAGCCATTACTGTCCCACTGCTGGGCAAAAGCCTCTCTTTTCTCCTTCCACTCCTCGCGATTTAACGCTGTCACAGGCCATGATGGATGGTGTGCGTCAAGCTCGTCTCGCCACTGTAACCTTTAGGGCACAAAAACAGTTCTTCAAAAACATTGTCCTGCCGCAGATTATTTTCACAGCATTAGTACCCTTATGATACGTACGCATTTTTTCTGAGAGATGAACAGATAATTTCTAAGAAATCAAATAATATCGCAAAAATTTTCGACTTCGACGGGACTTGAACCCGCGTCCTCCCCTCAGTACGGGTAATTAACCGTAATTACCCTTAGTGTGGGGTTACGCACTATAATAACAAAAAACCTTAGAACAGATCATTGGCGATCATTTGTTGTGCCGTCCATTTAGGGGAGGCCTATGTTCAGCAGTGGCAGTGGATGCTATTGGGCTAATACAGATGATGAATAATTATCCAAATACCTACTAGAATTTGAATACGTACACAGTAGCATATCTCCAAATCCATAGGGCCCTAACCTCGGCTATGTGTACACTATCAGATTATGCCATCACCATTGTATGATCACCTTGCTTTCAACAGATAGCCATGCGCATAGTACAAAAGGTAAACAGTATTACAACTAGCTTAGTGAAGATGTAGGATCCGACTCAAAGGACTGTGTAGGAATTGCGGCTAGCTCCTCCCGGGATGCTGATATAAAAGCCAAGTTTGTAGTACAAAAGCTATATTATATAAAACTACGACTAATAATGATGATAATGAATTGAATTGAATTGATGAACTGACCTCCGTAGGCGGCCGGTCCGCGCTCGCGGCACGAGTAACCTACTTAGGTCAAACTGCTGGTGATGCTAATATCCTACCTACGAGATCGATGTATCGAACAGAAGCGGGTGAAAATCACAAAATGTGTTGCGAGGGGGGCGCACAAAATGTGTAGGTATGTCTGCTGAATCGTCTCTCTCGCTCTCAAAGGTTTTGAAATGAATTTGGTATAGGTTTAGTGAGTTCTAATCTAAGCTATTTTGGATGGAAATTGGTGCAGCCATTTTTTTTTATTTGCTTTTGGTGGCTTTCGTATCACTGCGGCCATGATAGGCCTGTCGCCACTTTGTGTGTTCAGCCTCGAAGCAGCGGCGTTTACAGTTCACTACTAACCCTTGCAGCTGCTAGGAACTGTAGAATTTTCTTCGGGGTGGAGTCTGTTAGCTCGTCTGGATGGATGCTACGTTTTTGCATCAGTGCTCCGCACTCTCCTAGAAGATGGAGAGGCGTTTCCTCCGCCTCCTCACAGAACCTGCAGGATTGTGTGTCGCTTAGCCCCAGTCTGAACATGTGCTTGTTGAGGCGACAGTGTCCAGTTAGGGCTCTTGTCATGTTGCGAAGGTTGCTTCTGCTAAGCGCTAAGATTCGGTTGGTGTACCGTTAATCGAAGGCTTTTATCAATGATTTTGAGTGGCTAATGCCTGAGGAATTCTTCCAGAGATACGAGAAAGATTCCTCGTAGCAGGAATCCAAGAGAGTTCTGAGAGCCAGGCTTTTCGGTATGCCACAGAACGGCTCGGGCCCTTGGCCCCGGAACGCGCGAGTTCGTCGGCACACTCATTGCCGTTGACTTCCGCGTGCCCCGGTACCCATCTTAGGACGACTCTGTTGTTCGAGCCCAGCGCGTTTAGGCGTGACAGACAGTCCTCGACTAGCCTGGACGTGATAGCCTTCGAGTCCAGTGCTAGGAGGGCCGCCTGGCTGTCAGAGTTGATGTAGATAGTTTGATTGTTGTAGCGCTTTCCCAGATTTATATCGGCACATTGTAGAATGGCGAATCCCTCTGCTTGGAAGATGGAGGCGTGATTACCTAGGTTTATGCTTTTGCCAAACCTGGGTCGCTCTCCATACACTTCACAGCCTACATCCAGTCCTAGTTTGGAACCATCCGTGTATCAGTTTAGGCACCCGTCCTTGCAGAGTGGCTAGCTGTTTAGCCAGTCTTCTCTGGAAGGAAGTTCCAGTGGTGCAGCCATTGTAATGTTGTTATGATGGCTGCAGCAATAGTAAGTTGATATACTGATTGGTCCTGTACTGTGTTGAGGGTGCCTACAGCGGAAGTATTTATTTATTGCCCAGTTACATAGTATAAGAATTCACAGTAAGCATATTGTAGAATTATCTGATGAGGAATTTCACACGAGTTAAGAATTTTGATAACATTTTGTTCTGTCAAGGTTTTTATGAGTTGTGTGGGTGTTTTGCCCATCACTTTGTTCACGTGATTGGGTGGGAATTCCTTAATTTTTGCGCGTTCTTCCTTAATTAACGCAATAAGGTACTACGGCCGGCAGCCAAGGATATGGTTTGTTACAACGTGAGGATTCTCTTAAAAATAAATAAAGAATGCTTGACATCTTGAATCTACACAGAGCTGTGTGGTGCCGGCTTAGAATTTGCACCACCCCAATTCTTCCCGCGGGTGTCGTAAGAGGCGACTAAGGGATATCCACCGCAGCAGCCCCCCTGCAGAACAATTATTTGACAAAAATAGAATAATATACAAGGAAATACCTGCCCCTGCCTATCGAGGCACCACCTCATCCTATCGACGCCCCACTACAAGGCATAGAATCTCCTCTCTTACGCCAACTTAATCGGTAGATACTCAAAATGTGATTCCATCACACATTCACACATCAATAGAACCTACTCAGCTTTAAGAAATCAAATAACATCGCAAAAATTTTTTCGACTTCGACGGGACTTGAACCCGCGTCCTCCCCTCAGTACGGGGATGTGATAACCAACTACACCACGAAGTCAAGTGACGTGGGAGTCGAAAATCTCTGCGACATCCTACGGTCTCTCGCGCCGTTAGCTCCACCTACAGGGGAAACAAAGTCTTTGAACAGGAATTAAAGTCTTTGAACAGGATTGGATAAACTTCAATGTTTCCCCTGTAGGTGGAGCTAACGGCGCGAGAGACCGTAGGATGTCGCAGAGATTTTCGACTCCCACGTCACTTGACTTCGTGGTGTAGTTGGTTATCACATCCCCGTACTGAGGGGAGGACGCGGGTTCAAGTCCCGTCGAAGTCGAAAATTTTTGCGATGTTATTTGATTTCTTAGAAATTACCCTTAGTGTGGGGTTACGCACTATAATAACAAAAAAAACCTACTCAGCTTTGATTTGCATTTCCACAAAACAGTAATTTGTCTCTGTTAAACAACTATAATCAGTGGTAGTGGTACCTAACCTACATAATTTGCATAGCAGATAATGAGGACCAAAGCGCTGCGACCTTTGCCCTAAATATTGACAGAATTGGGTTAAACCCAAGGTTTCACTAACGTATTCACACAATCATTTGCACTAATACTAGATAAATATCATCATCATCATCATCATCATCATCATCAGAGAAAGCTGTCCACAGGTGGACATAAATCTCCTGTAACGATTCCCGTAACGCTCTGTCTAGTCCACTTCAATGTACAGACAGTAGATTGATAGGTATGCACGTCGGGATTACAATTAAATAGAGTTACTGGTAATTCACTGACAATGCCTGAATGCAGGTTCTGCCCATCGTCACGAACAAGAAAAAGCCAAAAGTAACCAAACCAAAGCAACCAAAGAAGAAATTCTTCTAGCTATAACCTACATGTACTCAATCGCTTTACCCAATTTTATTATACTTAAGAAATTTAATTATTTTTATATTTAACTAGCTGCGCCCCGCGGCTTCGCCCCCGTGGAAATTTATGTTTCCAACTTTCTTAATTTTTTCTTTCATAAGAACCTTCTCCTGACAATAACAAACACAACAAAGAAAGAATTAGCGAAATCGGTCCAGCCGTTCACGCGTGATGCCGTGACAACGGAAAACGGGTTTCATTTTTATATATATAGATTATTACATACGTCCTTTATTTTATAATCAGTACTTTCCGTAATGTTACCCTTTAAATTGTCGTACATGCCTCTGATACAGGCCTAGCCTAGTGAGGGAGCCATCAGAATACACCAATATAGATACGTCTCGGCAACAACCAAATGTATATACTACATAATACTATACTACATAATTTAGACGGACTATTAGACACTTAGAAATAAATTATTGTTTAACGTTTTTGTTATTATAGTGCGTAAGCCTCGCACTCTGGATAATTTCTAATTTCTAAGAAATCGAATAATATCGCAAAAATTTTCGACTTCGACGGGACTTGAACCCGCGTCCTCCCCTCAGTACGGGGATGTGATAACCAACTACACCACGAAGTCAAGTGACGTGGGAGTCGAAAATCTTTGCGACTTTCTACGGACTCAAGCGCCGTTAGCTCCACCTACAGGGGAAACATTGAAGTTTATCCAATCTTGTTCAAAGACTAAAGTTACGTTTAGTTCATTTGACGAGAGGTATCGCGTTGCTCTAAAAAAATTTTTGTTTGTGTATTGTTTAAACCAACATAGCTCTCGTATTAGCTGGCTGAATTAGCGGCGATAGGCAAGCCATAGATAGATAGATAGAAAATTATGTATTGCACACTTTTAAACAGTTACAATACAGAAAAACAGCCACATTTATGGCTTTCATTTTTGGTTGTGTGAAGGGTTAAAAACCTAAGTGACAAGTGGCGGTCTTATCGCTCAAGAGCGATCTCTACCAGACAACCGTCGATGGATAAGATCATTGGATAGTATTAGGGGATCTGTGTGCTCTTAAATAAATACATGTATGTTAAATAATACTACGCTTAAAATATACTACATACATAACATTATATATACCTACATATACTTACATAAACTACTTATATAGGGACATAAACATAAATATCAATAGCTTGACCGACAACCGTTGGGGAGAAAAGGTTCTCGAGTGGCGACCACGGAGTGTTGGAAGACCTCTCGATGGACCGACGACATTGTAACGGTCACAGGAAGACGATGGATGGAGGCGGTTCAGGACCGCTATTAGTGGTGTCTGTGGAGGAGGCCTATGTTCAACAGTGGATGAACAACGGGCTGATGATGATGATATGTAGACGTTATTCGATTTCAATAATAAACTACTTTTTCAAAGAATAACGCGTGCAAATCAACGAGTAGAAGCTAATACATCTACAGCCTACTGCTTCTTCCGATAAACGCCTTATTTGCTTATAGCTTACGGGATATTGCCCATGATCCCCACGCTAGGCATGCGGTTTAAGGATCGTAGTTCGGTGGCAGAATTGTTCTGCTGGAGACGCTGCTGCCCGCCCCCCGGTGGATATCCCTTACCTACTCGCTTCTTACAACACCCGCGGGAAGAGTTGGGGTGGTGGAAATTCTAACCCGCACCCCACGGCTTCGGTTCTGGCGCTATAAGTACCAATTCAATTCGTTAACAAACAAAAATTTACGTGCTGACAAGAGTTACGATAAAAAGACTTTTGATAAACACCATTCAAAACAGAAAAGGGAGACTGATTGGACATCTTATACGACGTGACAGCTTCATGACGACCTCTGTGGCGCAGCGGGCGAAGGTCTGCCTGCGACGCAAGAGGTTGCGGGTTCGATTCCCACCACTCGGGACAAATGTTTGTACGATCTGCAGACATTTGTCCAGGGCGTTCTGGATGTTTTCTATGTATAATAAAAAATATCTATCTATGTAGTGTATTGTATTAAGTATATCAGTTATCTAGTACCCACAACACAAGCTCTGCTTAGTTTGGGGCTAGATAATGCGGTGTGAATTGTCCAGCATTATTTATTATTATTACTAGCTTCTGCCCGCGGCTTCGCACGCGTTGTTTCTATGGAAACGTTTAATGGTGATTTCTATCCCACGGGAAATGATTTATGGGATAAAAAGTAGCCTATGTTTGATTCCAGGATCAGAATTATCTGTATACAAAATTTCAGCCCGATCCGTTCAGTAGTTTTGGCGTGAAGAGGTAACAAACATTCATCTATACATCCATCCATCCAAACTTTCGCATTTATAAATATTAGTGTGATTATTTTTTTATAAGGAACATCATAGAAGGAAAAGTAGAAGGAAGACGAGGAAGGGAAAGACCTAGAATTAACTATATGAGTCAGTTGAAGATAAAAAAAGCCGCTGTCATGTCGTTTAAAGAAATAAAAGAGACCACATTAGAAAGAGAAAAGTGGAGGAAATTGTATCATTGCAACGATAAAAACAAAGCCCTTTAATTGAAAATAATATGATCAAAACCTCTCCATATGAAGTATAGTTTATTATTTATTGAATCCAGAATGTATTGCAACTTTTTATGTGAAATTTGTATACTATTTAATTTTAATTAGTTAGTTCTCAATGACCGTTCGAATTAAATAAATAAATTGAATTGTTTATTATTATGACTGTGGTTTGTAAAAACATTTCCAAACAAATTATGATTATCTATGAGTATGCACTGCACTTCAAACTAGCAAATTAAGGTCAGGCTGCTATTCTAGTCACTTCGACATTAAACAGAAAGACGCATTTACGACATAAACTATCCTGAATCATGGATGATCAGCTCATGTCGTGATACTAGCTTCTGCCCGAGGCTTCGCTTGTACTTTTCCAGGACAAAAAGCAACCTATGTCCGTCCCCGGCTGCCATCTATTTCCATACCAAATTTCAATATGACCCAGTCCATAGCTGCTCATAGTCTGTCGGTTTCCTCCTGTACTCCAACAGGAAACCATGAATCGGTAAAATTATTGATGTTATAGTAATGATTATCCGCATTCGATCTTTTATAACTTCCCGACTAAATCTTCATCAACTATGTTTTCTTAAACATGCGCGGAAATATTGTCATTACTTTTGAATAAAGAACACGCGAAGTATCATATTTACGTAGACTGAGAAATCAAAAGCACTTCCCGGCGCCTTCTTTGAATTTGGAACGAAGAGCGCGCCAGCAATGTTGTATGAAACGGTGTGCTGTTTTAATTTAGAACTCTTTCATCTATCGTACACATTGCGTTCTCGTGGCTGTATAACCACAGATGCCTTTACCTTTCAGCACAAACTGTAAAATTTAAAAAAATTGGCGGTAAAGCGGAGTTCGTTGTTATTTTGTTAATAAAATAATTAGAATGAGTTCCATAGTTTCTAAAATTGAAAATGAAATGAAAATTGACTGCACTCCACCAGATTTAAGATTGGAAGCTAACTAATTTAAGATTGGAAAAACTGCTTCCAGCAAAATGAAAAGAAAAATATAAGAAAGTGAGAAATTAAATTTATTATGTAAAAGGCCCTTTTTTATTTCCTTGTATTTTATTAAGAAAAGCACTATAATATATGCCTCGGCCGAAATGGCAATTGCCTGTGTCGTATCATTGAAGTCCTCGCCTGCGACTCGGCCTTCAAACTCATACTCGACCTGCAATTGCCTATTTCGCTGCCTTTGCAATAATGTACTATTGTACTACGCGCCCCGCAGAACAGTTTTTTCATAAAAAAAATGTCGCGTTCGACATGCTATCGAATCCACGAGAATAGAACCCTGTTGAATGATCAGGAAATCGAACAATAGTGTGAACCGGCCGTGCGACTATTACAGAAGTTCAGCTTTACTACGAATTACGCATGTTTATAATTGTTTAGTTGATTGTTAGTATAATATTGTTGATACTAATAAATTAGAATTGCAGCTTCACGAGTTCAACTTCTCTGTTTCTATAAATAAATAAATAATGCTGGACAGTTCACACAGCATTATCTAGCCTCAAGCTAAGCAGAGCTTGTGTTATGGGTACTAGATAACTGATATACATAATACAACACTACATACATACATATTTTTTTTAATATACATAGAAAACATCCGGAACACCCTGAACAAATATCTGCAGATCGTACAAACATTTGTCCCGCGGCGGGAATCGAACCCGCAACCTCCTGCGTCGCAGACGGACCTTCGCCCGCTGCGCCACAGAGGTCGTCTATGTCTAGACATTATCTCTCCCTTTGTCTTTATACATAAGTGTGCCCTGCAGGATACAGATCCTATACTAAGGTCACTATAGAGAGATCTTATCGCATTCACTGCCCAACCTCGGCGCGCGGTGCGACCCGCTGGGGCGCGCCGCGTCGCTACACGGAGCTCCAGATGAGCGAGTGCCTCGAGGGCCGTGAAAGTGTTAAATTAGCTAGTTTAAAAACATCCTTCGTGTATGTAAAGGCCATTGATGATGATGATGAAAAACACCTTTATGACACTAAGGAATGCAATAAATATACTTCACTATTATATTGACAGTCGTCGATTATAAGGGAGACACAAAAAAAATATTTGTCTTTAATTATGTTTGTAAACATAGAGCTCCAAAAACCAGATAATTTACTCTGGTCAAATCCATCTTATCATAGTGTCACTTTCTGGGATAGAATTGCAAAATGTCTATCTATACTTCAGGAGAGAACTTGTAAACCATATCAGCCTACCTTTACAATACAAGACCACGAAAGTCGAATTCACGGAAGATATTGCGGTGGGATGATTTTGGCTGAAATAATAATAAAAGAGACGGAAAAACTCTTACTAGTAGTTAGTTAGAAACTCTCGCAGTGAAAGGTCTTCTCCACAGCACATCCTCTTCCAGTTCTTCTCAAGGCACCACTTTTCGATCGGACCTTCTTTAGGAAGGCTCGTCTATCAATAAATTCCGAATATATACATTAAGCTTTGGTCCAATCTATCTTACCATACTGCATCACTCTCTGGGGTGTTTCAAAATGTCTACACTATAGGCTGAGTTTATGTAAGATTGGTCTTTCGTAGCACAAAACCGCATCAAGTGTAAGGGAATAGTTTTTTCTTGCAGTGAGATGATGATGACCTAAATTACTCGTATGTTGACGGTTGAGTTGAAGGGCTTCTTTCTTATAGTTAAAACTCTTGCAATGAAAAGCCTCTCCCACAGCACATTCTCTCCTACAATCTTCCAGCTGTTCACATAGCACCACGTATCGGACGAACCTTCCTAAACAGCGTCTACCAATCAATTCCGAAAATATACATTATGCTTTGGTCCAATCTATCTTATCATACGGCATCACTCTCTGGGGTAACGTTACGAAATTTCTTCTGGAGGGTGACCATTCTGCAGTAGTGATACTGGCTGAAATAATTGTTAACAGGCTGAGTTAGAAAAGCTCTTACCTGTAGTTAAAACTCTCGCAATGAAAGACCTTCTCCACGGCACATTCTCTCCTACAATCCTCCAGTTGTTCACAAGGCACCACGCGTCGGACGAAGCTGCGTAGAGCTCGTCTGCCGGCCAGGACTCGACGGAAGCAGGCTGCGGGGAAATTAGGTTAGTTAATAATCATAAAAATGCATTTTGGATAATCCACACAGCTCTTCTAGCCCCAAGGTACGTAAGTAAAGCTTGTGTTATGGGTAGGACAGACAACTGATAAACTTTATATAATACGTTACATAGATCGCTTCTTTTACTATCTTAATCACACTAATATTATAAATGCGAAAGTTTGGATGGATGGATGGATGTTTGTTACCTCTTCACGCAAAAACTACTGAACGGATTGGGCTGAAATTTTGTATAAAGATAATTATAATCCTGGCATCAAACATAGGCTACTTTTTATCCCATAAATCAGTTCCCATGAGATAGAAATCACCTTTTAACGTTTCCATAGAAAAAACGCGTGCGAAGCCGCGGGCGGCTGCTAGTAATATTATAAATGCGAAAGTTTGCTACCACGCATCTCCGTAATTACTTAACCGATTTAAATGAAACTTGGTAAGTAGATAGTTCAGGTTCTAGAAGTACACATAGGCTAATTAAATTTTCATAAATTAACCTCTGTAGGGAATAAAAATGGTGATAAAGTTTCTATGGAAAATTATTATTCCTTGGTTCGATTCACTCAAAACTCGGTATAAAACAAACTATAAAGTAAATAATGTAATGAATCAAGTATTTTTTATATTTACTCAACTACCCCTAGGATGTGTGCAGTAAATTTCTGAAATTTTATGTATAACTAGACGATCGCCTCGCGGTTTCACCCGCGTAGTTCCTGTTCCCGTGGGAATTCCGAGATAAAATATAGCCTATGTCACTCCGTGAAAAGTAAGCTTTCTAACGGTGAAAGAATTTTTCAAATCGGTCCAGTAGTCCAGCCTATTCAATACAAACAAACAAACAAACAATCAAATCTTTCCTCTTTATAATATTAGTATAGATTAAAAATATCTATCTACGTAATGTATTATAATTTATATTATGTATAGTTATTTTATATGTTTATCTAGTACCCATAACACAAGCTCTGCTTAGCTTGGGGCTAGATGATGCTTTGTGGATTGTCCAGCATTATTTATTATTTATTTATTTCTATCGACGACTGTACCTAAGTATACCTAAGCCTAAACCAATCTGTGTAGTATCAAATTATGTGAGTTACTAGGTCATATCCATTCACATCCTTTACGATTCAGCCGCAAGGTTGTTTTTTGTACTGCCCATCTGTCGGCTTGGATTTATAGTGTTTTGTACGGTAGAGCGCAAAAAATATAGAATTTGTTAGTATGATTCATATGATATTAATCTAGTCTATGTATCTGAGTCATAAATTCGGGTAATATTTAAATTCGTCCAACTAATCTATCTATCTATACATATAAATAAAACAAAGTCGTGTTAAAACTTTTAAACTTTCGCGATTTGTTAACATATTTAATGATAAAACTTTTTAATCTTTTGCGATTTGTTAACATAGTTAATATATAATGATTATATAATGATTATATCGGGTATTTATCGCGTACCTTTTGTTTTATTTCCCCTACATCCAGTCGCCCCGTGACCACGATGGCTGTAACGCGGTAGAAACATAGGGGAAATAAAACAAAAGGTACGCGATAAATACCCGATATAATCATTAACTATAGTTAATGATTTATGGGGTATTTAATTTCAACTCGATACTTCTACGGGTTCCTTTAAAAAACGGGTTGACAGACGGACAGACAACAAAGTGATTCTATAAGGGTTCCTTTTTTCCTTTTGTGGTACGAAACCTTAAAAAAACAAACATGCCTACAGCTGAACCGCCTCCTTTTTCGAAATCGGTTAAATAGTTCAACCAGACTGAAAAGGGGGCGATTTTAACGTAACTCTCTCCATTCATTCACTTTTCTTGAAAAAGGCTGAACAGATTTTAATGAAAGGCAGACCTTTTTGTTTTTTACGTAATCTTTTATGCGAATATTCAGTTGATTCCATAAACAGGCATAATTATATCGGAATATTAAAAAAACTAGTTTATGCCCGCGGCTTCGCACGCGTTGTTTCTATGAAAAAGTTCAAAGGTAATTTATATCCCATGGGAACTGATTTATGGCATAAAATGTAGCGTAATTATGTTTGATTCCAAGATTAGAGCTACACCACTGCAAAATTTCAGCTCAATCTGTTCAGTAGTTTTGGCGTGAAGACGTAACAAACATCCATCCATCCAAACTTTCGCATTTATAATATTAGTGTGATGTATCTAATAAACCGGCTTTAATTTAATTTCTAAAAACTGCCTACCTTTAACGTTCGTGAGATATGACTCGCTGCCGGACGGACAGACAGACAAACAGCAGCGGAGGCTTAGTAATAGGGTCCCGTTTTCACACTTCGGGTACGGAACCCTAAAAACCATATTGACACAAAAGTTACAGCTAGTTTAAAATTCATTAAATACCACATAGTTTCTGCCCGCGGCTTCTTATGCGTTATTTCTATGCAAAAGGCCATATACCAGATTTAGACCTACATCTGCGCTAAATTTCAGCCTGATTAGTTCAGTACTTTTGGCGTGATAAAGTAACAAACATCTAAACCTTGCACCCAAACTTTCTCATCAAACTTCACGCTAATCACACTAATATTATAAATGCGAAAGTTTGGATGGATGTATAGATGGATGGATGTTTGTTACCTCTTCACGCCAAAACTACTGAACAGATCGGGCTGAAATTTTGCATACAGATAATTCTAGGCCTGGAATAAAACATAGGCTACTTTTTATCCCGTAAATCAGTTCCCATGGGATAGAAATCACCTTTAAGCGTTTCCATAGAAACAACGCGTGCGAAGCCGCGGGCAGAAGCTAGTTTATAATATTACTAGTTTATCCCCGCGGCTTCGTACGCGATATTTCTATAAACGTTTAAAGGTGATTTATATCCCATGGGAACTGATTTATGGTATAAAAGCCTATGTTTGATTCCAGAATTAGAATTACCTGTATGCAAAATTTCAGCCCGATACGATCAGTAGTTTCGGCGTGAAGAGGTAACAAACATCCATCCATCCATCTATACATTCATCCAAACTTTTGCATTTATAATATAAGTGTGATTAGTGTGATACCGAGATGATTTTCTTTTCTATATTGTACCTACCTACAATAAAGTTCAGAATTCATCTTCATTCATTTTGTTTTATTTATTTTCCCATATTTTCCTCATGATGAGTTAAGCTAGCAGTGTAGCATATTGATTACAAATTAATATATTTTCGATTGATGCATAAACTGGTCTATACAGAGTGTTCCATTCATAAAGGACCAAACAAAGGTAGGTATTTGGGGATTCATATGTGCATCGAACTATTTTTTTTAGATTTTCAAGGTGAACAATTTTTTCTACAAATTTTGACAAATTTCAAGTGAAACTTACTCTCGTTAAATCGTTTTGGAAAGAAATACTTTTCTGACTGAGATCGGAGAAAATTTCAGGTTCTACTTTAGCTTTACTAACAAGTTAAAATTAATTAATTAAGAACTAGTTTTTGATAGTTAACCCATCAGACTACAACAATTACGTATACAAATGTGGGCGTATTTAATTTCGCATGCGTGTGTGCGTGCGAAATGCGCAAATTACGTCACACTTCAGATAAATGCTCATATAAAAATAACTAGATATTCTATCTAAGTTCTGTAAACGGTATTAGGTTCCCAAATAATTTATCTTCGTGTATTTATTTTCTATGCAAGCTAATTTCTACAAACAACTACACGAAAACGAAATAAATGTGGATACTTCCAATTAATTGAATATACGTACTGGGTGCATTTTCCACTAAAATCACTCTAGTTCCAATTCCATAAGGCACACACACTAGCAATAATAACACATACACATGCATTTTTACACCGATATCATCACTGCTGTTAACACGTTTTTGTGCAATAATTATGAGAAAACAGTTTTGTAACTGATATTAAACTTGTTACTGTCATAATGGTGGAATGGGTCTGTAGAACTTAGTCATGCTGCAATGTAAGAAGTTTTCAGTTTTCGAACGTACTTTCAGGCAATAGTCATTCACGCGCGCAATTCATAAATCGAACGCATTTTTATTTTTCAGACGTCTCTTTTTTTCACAGCGAATTTAAATTTGGAACACTGGGTTTGCCACCTTTTTATAAATCACTGGACAATGTATGCAAGCTTTTTGGTTTCCACATCACGGAAAGTGTTTTTCAGTGTTTTTTATTGTAGTTTTTTTGTATTTTTATTAAATTTTAGTATTTTATTCGTTTATAGGTCATCGAGGTCGCGCGTGTCATAGCCTGACTGAACAGTAGCATTGTCCGACATAAGCTTATATGTGAATGGGAAACTGAGATCTCCATAGCGTGGATACGACGAGAATGAACTATGACCTCCCGTCATCATTATAACAATTTTATTTCTGCCCTGTTTCTAATAACTTGGGCCAAAATTAAGTAAAAACACAAAATTTCAATAAATAATACGAGCCTGCTTATAAAACCTTTAACACGTTTAAAATCAAACTAAAATAACGATAGATTTTTTTCTATAAATAAAGTTCTGTTCATCAAATAACTTTATTGTTTACTAACTAAAATCTCTCATTAAAAACGAAAATAAACTCAATCATAAAATTTGTATCCCTGTACATTTGCGCACTCATTTTTCGCAAAACATTATATTAAATCTACTTAGATTATCATTTTACCCTGTAGGGTGGTTATATTTCTATAGGTATAATTATCTAGTTATACCTAGAGCTAGGTAATTACACCTATAAAACCACCCTACAGGGTGAAATGATAAATTAAGTAAGTTTAATATAATGTTTTTGCGAAAACTGTGTTCGCGAATCTACAGGGATACCAATTTTATGGTTGAGGGTGATTTGGTTTAATATATAAAATGGTGAATGCCTTATGCAACTAAACCTAGTAAGTGGTATGAAACCTAGTAAACTAAACCTTACAACCTTAGCCAGATGCAGTCTTATCCACACAACTCCAACACAACTTTGATTAAAACCAGATAACTTCGGCACTCGGCCTATTGTCTCTCAAAAAAGGATTTATTTAACGCAAAAACCTAATATATCCGACCATTGTACGCCAATGTGAACGTACCTTTAGGAAGCCAAGCATAATAACATAATACTAGAACCTTTGATTCAATTCGCCTCCGTGGCGCAGCGGGCGAAGGTCCGCCTGCGACGCAGGAGGTTGCGAGTTCGATTCCCGCCTCGGGACAAATGTTTGTACGATCTACAGATATTATTATGTTCTGGATGTGTTCTATGTATAATAAAAAAATACTATCTATGTAATGTATTGTATTAAGTACCTATAATCAGTTATCTAGTACCCATAACACAAGCTCTGCTTAGCTTGGGACTAGATGATGTTGTGTGAATTGTCCAGCATTATTTATTATTTATTTATTTAATTATACATTTCCCGCAAACGGACCTACTCTTAGAACTTTTCGCATAAGACTAGGCCGCTCTGCAAGATTAAAGCTTGGATGCTAGAGTTTCTTGAAATGGCCGCCGACAATGCTGTCAAAATTTTCGCTTAGGTACTCTGCGAGTATTCCGTGATTTGCGAGTTTTTTGTCGGATCTAGGAAAGCGGGGGTTCAGGTGTAAAAATTAATGAATGGTGCTAAAATAAGTGAGTGCGTTCTACTATAGTAGAGCGCGAGTACTCTACTGTTAACTGTACACGCTACATCGCCTCGCTACATCCATACGGCAGCTAAGACGCTTGCAGTGCATCTACCATTAGGTACAGTGACGTTCATATAATAGATAGGTTCTAAGTCTCGTAATTAAGTACATTATTTTAAAAGGACAGAAGCAGAAGACAGTATTTACAATTGATACAATTGAGCTAATTGCAAACAATCTACAGGTAGCTCAACTGATCCATATCAATACCAGTCGTCGCGTCCCCATGACGCTGGCTGCATTGCCACGCTGTATGGCAATGCTGATGCGCTGTGCCAGATACTCACCAGCTCAAGAGTCACGCGTTCGACCAGACGCTCAGATAAGTTTATAAAAACCTAAATTGCAACGAGAATCAACCACTATGAACTCTACATTTACAACTAAACTGTGTCAAAAAATTCATGCAAATTGTAAAATGTCTTGCTAATTAAACAACTAAAAAGGACGAAGGGCACCAGTATTTTTTTTCTGTCTAAGGAACCTGGAATTACGCGTGCAAAGCTGGTCGCCTTTAGGTACATATCCCTTAGGACTATGACAAAAGTGTTTCCATGTCAACCCTGCGATTTTTGTCGTATCTAAATAATAGGTATATCATAGCAACTAAACACACTTTAAAACAAACAAAACAAAACTTAAAGTCTTCCGCGTAATTTAGCAAATTGCAATTTTCCGCCGGTGTCTAACTGCTTTGTCTTACTTAAATTGTTTTATTTGGGTTCCGTAGGATACAGAATAGCAACCGATACCAAACCAAAGTATGGTTGCAGACGGTAATTTGTAACCACAAGCTTTTGAAGGTGTGTTACTGCGAACGCAAATATCAAACTAGTTAATTTAACAAAAAAAAACACGACGATTTTTCATCGAGCCATTTCAAGAGAATGACTCTAATTTTCACCCAACTTAAATAAGAATCTTTCCAACCCAAATATCAGTTCTTCCGCTTGAGAGCTTTTGATGCCACAGACAGACGTACAGACACGATATAATAAAAAAAAAATATTCAAAACTTTCTTATAAGACTGCTTAACATAAGAATATCTAATAATAACTTAAATTCTATAGATTACGTGTGCCTGAACTAGGTAAAACCTGTATCTCAGGCAAAATTGCTTACAATGAATACATAGGTATAAATAATTACATAGATAAAGTAAAACAAAGCGTCAGTGCAGATTTTAAAAATAACTTAAGCTAATAGTGAGTAAATTAAAGCGGTTTCTAAATGATATATTTTTTTTTGGACAGCGAATAGTTTTGTACTGTATTATTTAGGCAGATACTTGTTTCAAGAGTTTAGTTCCTATTGGTGGCCACCAAGCTCTCCAAACAAGGTTTTTGATTGAATAACACAAAACAAAACTATTACAGATACATTAAATAAAAGCTTGTGATAGGTATCGTCTACGCGCGGTCCGATTTTTCGATAATTCCTTTGTATAACTTAATGATTAAATTAAATATGCAGTGGCGCCACTATCCACCCTACTATTCGCCTTAACGGAGCGTCACGCCGCCGTCGGCGCGTAGTTAAGAATAGGTGAACACGGTCATGTGCATCATTTATGGGCAATGAAACTGTTAATAAAAAGCAAAAAGAGATATTACACACTAACACACTCTTTTTGCATCAGGGGTTCAACTGTTTTTATATGGTCGATACCATAATTCATTTTAAATCTTTCTATATATCTAAAAGAGAAGAGAAAACTGACTCATCAAGAGATCTCTGAAACTACAAGATCTACGAAGCTGAAATTTTGCATGGAGGTTCAGGACGAAGCCCCGCTAAGAACGGATTTTTGAAAATTTTGTTCTAAGGAGGTCAAAGGTCATTTTTATAATAACTTCAGAACCGTAACTTTAGCCCGTGAAAATTTGTAGCGTAGGAAGATGACTCAATATAAATAAGAAAGAAAGAAAGAAAGAAAAGACATTTATTTATAACAACATTACAGTAGGTACAGAAAAAAAACACACTTATGGGGTATAGGTACATAAGGTTGCTATAAAAAGGCCCTAACTCAGCATAATGCTGGCTAAGCTCCCGTAGGAGGCCTAGCCAGCGCTGGTCTTCCGTTAGGGCCCGTACAAATAACTAACGTAAGTATATCAGTTTTTTTTTTAATTCGCACCCTAAGGGTTCATGGTGTGGAGTCAAAGTTAGGCCACTCGCTGACTTGTCTAGAAAAGCTACGAGGCTGAAATTTTGCATGAAAATGTAGTTTAGGACGTAAGCCCCTACTAAGAACAGGTTTTTTAAAAATTCACATTCTTGGGTTTTTATGTTCCTACCTAAACTTCTATCTGCGGCTTCAAACGCGACTCGGGTTATATTACTCGGATATAACTTACATTATACATTACTACTATTAAATTCCACGCGAATGAAATCGCGGCGGGTCAGCTAGTAGGTACAAATTCTTGTAGTCTAAGGTTCAGATTTAAAGAGACAGCTACTGCATAGCAAACAATTGTCAGCATAAACACTCAAGGAACCCTCTGTAACGAATGTCAAACTCACTCTTGCCGTCTTAGCTTAACCTGAACGAAACTAGTGACTTTGTAATGTAACACATTTGACCTTGCTGCATCCGTGTCGTTAGAGCCCATCTAACGACACGGTAGGGTAATGTTGCGGAGATTTTCAAGCAAATATCTTAGTAGATACTAGCCAAACTCGATGTAAAATGTTTGTAAGCAAACCACGATGCAAATAACTATAACTCACTTGCTTGGCTTCGAGTTTCAGATATAATTGTTAGTAAGTAATATTTATTGAAGGAAGGATCTCAAATCGATAAGTAATCTAATTAAAAAGACGCGGCAACGGAGAGAATTTTAGGTTAAGTGTGTGCGGTTTATTTACAAACATTACAAACATTCTACATAGAGTTTGGCTATTGAAAAGTTAGGTTGGCCGTGAATAGTGTTGGTGTATTTTTTGTCAGACCATGTCGTCCCAATGCTGGGAAAAGGCCTCCCCACATCATAGGGTATTCAAGCATCCTAATTCTAAAGAGAAATTAGCTCTGTCGTCTTTCTGTCTTTCTGATTGCACGCATAAACGACTGAACGAATGAAAGGCAAAGAGAAATTAAGTATTCCGGGAAAAGACATGGGCTACTTTTTATCTTGGCAAGCAAAACCGCGGGCAGAAACGAGTAGTCATTATAAAAAGCGCAGGTCTAAGTGACTCAGGGGATGTTTATTGCTGGGACGTAGTGGGCTAATGGTAATTGTTCTATCATCGCAATAATGTAAGGAAACTCTTCTGCAGTTCGATTTTTTTATATTTTTTAATATTTAGGTACCTAGGTACCTAATTCGATGATTTCATAAAGATCCACAAGGTTAATGTAATAGCACAAAAAATTTGAAATATTTGAATCTAACTCATTTGAGTACAAACTATGCTATTGTTACGCCAAAATCAAGGCTGTAAAACAATAGGCGACTTGATTATTACGTCATATTTAGTTTAAAATCGTTTGTGAATCATCTGCATATTAAACATTCTACTAAAACTTGACTAAATAGCCTTTGCTAAATTTAGGGCTAGATTATACTGTGTGGCTTAGAATTCCCACCAACCCAACTCTTCCCGCGGGTGTCGTAAGAGGCGACTAAAGGACCGGATCCTCCGGGGGCGGGCAGCATCGCCTCCTGCAGAATAATTCTACCACTGAACTGCGATCCCCAACCCGCTTGCCCCACGTGGAGATTATGTGCACTAGCCCCATGATATAAAAGCCAATAAGGCGCTTACCAGGGGGACGCCTGCGCCCAGCAGTGAACCAATATAGGCTGTTGAGATGAGGTGAGGTTGATAATGCTGTGTGGAAAGGAATGTTCAGCATTATTTATCTAATTCGTTTTTGTTATTTAAGAATATACTTCTAAAAGATAATTTGTCGACTACATTTTAATTGATGATTTTATACAAGGTGCCTAGAAATATGTGTACTACGAGTAAGCTCGAGATTTTGGAACCCCCGAGGGTATCAACTTGTTTTAAAAATATTTGATATTCAAAAAAACGATTGACTCTCGGAATCACCCCCTTTCGGTTTCATCGTCATCATCATCAGCCTATATTAGTCCACTGCTGGACATAGGCCTCCCCTAATGAGCGCCATAGCGCCCTGTTTTCAGCTTGCCGCATCCAGCATCTTCCTTTCGGTTTAGTACTTACTAAATGTTATGTGGCGTCTTGAAGAAGTTTTCAGATTAATATGTTGATCATCAGATTACATTTCAGAGAAAGAATACCACCCTTCATAACAGAGCTGCAGTATCTAACTAGGTAGGTAAGTCAGTCTCATAAAAGCAAGCATTTTAGGACAAGAAAACAAGAAAAGTGTTTTCGAAATTATAAATTTTCGAAAACTTTTTCGGCAATTGTACGTAACAATAAAAATTTGCATTGTATATGCAGGTTACTTAATTCTGACGCTGTCTGTACATTTCTGACGCTGTCTGTTATTCGTTAGTATTTCATAGATCTATATCACCAAGGAGTTTTTCTGAGGTGATCTTCGAAGGTAATCTAGAACGTAAATAATCACCATAGCTTCCAGTTCCAACATCAATGGAAGGCCTTTGCAATTTAAAATTGCAGAATATCTATATATATATATCTAACACAGGTAGTTTAATTTAAACAAATCGTGGAACTACCAGTTGATTGGATTGTGTATATGGTACAAGTTATTGGAAAAGCGATCTAGTAAAGCTGAAAAGTTGTTTCAAAATGTAGTTTTCCCAAGTCAGCGCCACCACCTATTTTATTTTATTATTTTGTTAAACAAAGGAATTTTAAAAATTTGATTGGCCAGTTTGTGCTTCCTATCATAAGCTTTTTTTTAATGTCCCTGTAATAGTTTTATTTTGAATACTTTAAGCAGAGATGCGAAGTTGCTCTTTTTGGCCACCATGGTGGGAAAAAAGAGCAACTTCGCATCTCTTCCTACACTATACAAACTAAAACATTTATAGTGGTATTAAAAAAAAGCTTATGATAGGAATCACAAACTGGCCAATCGATTTTTTAAAATTCCTTCGTTTAACATAATAATTAAATAAAATAGGTGGTGGCGCTGATTTGGGTCGGGGTAGCGCCTTAAGCCCATATTGAGAAAAACTACTTTTCGTGTGCATTATGCGCTCGAGGGCGAGTTAGTTGCACTCCAGTCTCTATCGATTATTTTCAAACACTGCTTGCACGAAGTGAAGATTAACGCATTGAAAACATAAAACGAATAAACTAACTTTAACTTAAGCCGACTGTCACCCCAGCTTCTTTCATTTTAGAGGGCAATGTATACGCTTCTATAACAAAACTCCTAATAGTGAGTTGCAAAAATTATCAGTACATAAATTCAAACAAATTGTCAAAACTTTGCTGTGCAAAAAGGCTTACTATAAAATATCAAATTATCTAGAGGATTAAAACGCTTGGGACGGGTTTTGCTCCAACTCGAAAAATAACAAATAACAGGCTAAAGGTTTCTTCGTCGCTTCTTTACTTGTCTACATATCGAAGCGACAGAAATCAAAAATATCACTTTATTTCCGTGTCAGTGTTTAGTTTTATAATTTGACCTTTTCTAAGTGTACATTTATTGTATTTATGAAAGTAAAGAGTTTTTGATTTTGATTTTTTCACCTTCCCGCATCCAGCATCTGCCTCCATCCTTTCGCAGGTCATTCTACCTTGCCGGAGGGCGTCCTATACTACATTTGAGGGTATCCACTCAAGAACACCTAAGCAGCCGGTAAATACGTGATGCACGTCAAGTTAGCAGATCCATACAAAGTCATACAAAGGTTATATACCTACTGAAACCAAATACCATTCGATTCAATCTATGCCAAAGGCACTGAACGGATTGAGACAAGATGGATGTGGGGAGAGGCCTTTATTTTTTGCTTCTGTTTTTGAACATCGCTTAGAAAAAATCAATTTCTTAAAATTATACATTGCATTATGGAAATACAGAATTTTTGACATTGTCCAGCCGTGGGTGTGCCAAGATTATAAAAAAAACTTATGCAGAATATCCCCTAGTCCTTTTTAATGGCTAGCGAGTGTTTTATAAAATCTCGTATTTAGGTAAAATGAGTTAAAAAAATTAATAAAATAAATAATGCTGGACAATTCACACAGCATTATCTAGCCCCAAGCTAAGCAGAGCTTGTGTTATGGGTACTAGAGAAGAGAACTGATAGACATAATACAATACACTACATAGATCGATATTTTTTAATAAACATAGGAAACATCCAGAACACCCTGAACAAATATTTGCAGATCGTACAAACATTTTTCCCGAATCGAACCCGCAACCTGAGCCACAGAGGTCGCCACAGACTTATAAACACCGAATTAAATAACATAATTTTATACCAAAGAAATTCTACGAATTATAACGCATAACACCAGCTCGTTATGATAAAATCACGCGACCTCACAGCCGGTCAAATCATTGTCCATCCTGATAGCTGGCTGGTGACCTTCCGAGTTTGGGCAGTAGATTCCAATCTTTATTGAAATGCTGTTTAGGCATGGGGTCAATGAAAGGTTCTCTCCTAGTTAAATAAATTATGCTGGACAATTCACACCGCATCTAGCCCCCAAGTTAAGCAGAGCTTGGGTTTTGGGTACCTGCTAAATAACTTCAAAAATTAAGCAGGTGTCCTATATGGTTATGTTATTATAATGTAGCTAGATGGCGCTGCTAAAATTCACTATAGTTAGTGAAAACAGACTCCCCGACGCAAAGAGAGGGTTGTTATAAGTTTAACGTGTCTGTCTGTGTATCTGTCTGTGGTATTGTAGCTCCCAAACGGATGAACCGATTTTCGTTTAGTTTTTTTTGTGTCATAGATAATTTTATCCTGAGTGTTCATAATCATGTTTCATGAAAGGTTTTTAAAAATTTTAATTTTGTTTTTGTATCAAAAAATTGCAAAAGACTTGTCATTTGACTTGATAAAACCAGCTTTAAGTACTAGGTGAGCATAACCAACAAGAAGTATCTATGTAGATTGTAATCACGATGCTCTGACTTTCGTCAGACGTTGAAAATACTTTTAGTGAGACGTTGGGAATACGCCAAACATTACACCCACTCTTTCTCTTCCTAAACTGAGCCTTATTTACAAAGCGCTACGACTTACCCTCACAACCGCCGTATTAACAAAGAAATGACAGCGGAATACCCATAAATCTGACTCGCACCAGGTCAACAAGCTGCCATGAAGTACCAGGCGAGCATAACTAACAAGGAGTAAACTTCTCTACTTACCTTCATAAGACTGGTGCTTATTCCCCAGCCTGTCATAGTCAGCGATCACCACAAGTCGTGACGTCACCACCTCACCTCAAGGTCGCGCTATGTAAGTCGGTATGTCCATCGGTTTGTCCAGTCTTTTTCGTAGATTGATAGATTAGTGTAGCGGGACATAAAGACTACAAAGTTTTACATAAAAACCTTTACTTGTATGACTCGCATTAAGGTGAAAAAAGTACCAGGCGTGCATTACCAACAAGGAGTAAAACTTATCAACTTACCTTCATAGGACTGGTGCTTATACCCCGGCCTGTCGTATTCAGCGATGACCACAGGTCGTGACGTCACAACCTCGGCCCCCGGTCGCGCTATGTAAGACGGTACGTTCGTCGGTTTGTCCAGTTCGTATTCATAGACTGGTCTTACGTCGGGACGGTACGATTGTGTGCTGTTTGAACCGTAACCTGTAAAACATATCCGAACAAAAAAAATTGGTTGTCTGTAAAGTCGGTTTACTGACGATAGTTGAACGTGACAACGTCTTAAGAAAATACTGATGGAATGGTAGCATTTGATACTCGATCAAAACATGTAAATAAATGTACTATAGTATAGCAGCTGTCCACGCAGGCGCATCGCTCACTCAAGTAGGAGAGAGACGGATGTCGAGCGCTCTCGCTTGCACTTCAAGCCTTACATGGAACGCCTCAGAGCGAGGTAACGCCGCATGACGTCATGTTTTTTCGTGCGTGCAGCCGGCTCTATCGAATTATAAGACGTTGTCACGTCAAACATGAATGTAACATCGAAGGTCGAAGCGACGCGTGACCCGAGAGCTGGTGAGTATCTAGCGCAGCGCATCAGCATTGCCATACAGCGGGGTAATGCAGCCAGCATCTTGGGGATGCAACGACTGGTATTGATATGGATCAGTTGAGCTACCTGTAAATTGTTTGCAACAGTCTGCAGTTAGCTGAATTGTTTTAATTGTAAATACTATTTCTATTAATTGATTGTAATTTTCTTTGTGAATAAAGTATCTTTATGAAAAATTATGCCAAGTCTCCTCTCGTAATACTTCCGCCGTAAAAAGTGTAAAAATCCCGAGAAGGCCATGTCAGCCATTTTATTACCTGTTGTTAGTTAGTAGTTGAGCTACCTGTAGATTACTCAATACTCAATATATTTATTGTTGTCATTACATTGGTAGGTAGGTTTTTAGGTAGGTAGGTTAGGAATTATCTATAAGTAAGTAAACCCTGTTGGGTGTAACAACAAGTGGAAGGCAGACCGAGGTTGTTTTTTTTAATATGTAGGTACTAAGGGTTGTCTAGTCTGAATAAATAAAAATTATAAAGTTGGCAAGTAAACAGTTAATATTAGTAAGACCACAGATAATATAATACTAAGACTAAGACAACACGTGTACTGTTAAAATAATATGGTTATGTTGGTTCGCAAGAAAGTTATGAATAAATTCGATTATTGTTCAAATAATGTCAGTATTCAAATTAGATTTAGTAATTTTTATTATATCAGTTTGTCAATTTTCTCATTTAAGAATTCATTTACGTCATAATAGCATTTGTCAACTAAGAATTGTTTTAATTTACTGATTATTTGCAAGTCTGCAGTTATCAAATAATATCGAAAAATTCGAATGAGAAATCATATCACATCACATCACACTAATATTATAAATGCGAAAAACTTTAAAAGCACTGTGATATAATCAGCTCTCAGCTGCTCGTCTATAAATCAATAATAATAATAATAACAAAATACTCAATAGTTTAGCAAAAGTGATCGCGGTGGATGCGTTAATAATACACAGAAAAAACTGCTGCTCTTCCTCTGGAAGTTTCCCTCAGTAGGCTCTTAGGCCAGCCACGTACTGAGATGAAGGTCGATTATAACGCCACAAACGGTTTAGATTCCAGAGGATAAGAAATAATGAGAATTACGTACCTGTATCATCTGGTTTGTCATTTCCATACCCTGGTTGGTTTCCAGGTTTCTGGTCATACCCCGGTTTTAGATCAAGTTTATCATTGCCATAACCACTGCTGCTGAAGCTGCTATCTGGTTTAGAACTGCTATAGCCTGGATCAGGCCTATCGTTGGTATAGCTTGGTTTAGAATAATCAGGTCTGTTATTTCCGTAGCCTGGTCTGCTATAATCGTTTACTGGTTTATTATTGCCATAACCAGGGTCTGGCCTATCGAATCCATAGCTTGGTTTTGAGTAATCAGGTCTGTTGTTACCATATCCTGGTCTGCTATAGTCAGTATCTGGTTTAGAGCTGCCATAACCAGGGTCTGGTCTGTCGTTGCCATAGCTTGGTTTAGAATATGCAGGTTTGTTATTTTCGTATTCTGGCTTGCTATAACTGTTGTCTGGTTTAGAACTCCCATAGCCAGGGTTTGGCCGGTCACTGCCATAGCTTGGTTTAGAAGGTTTATTATTTCCATACCCTGAATTGCTATAGTCACTGTCTGGTTTTGAACTGCCATAACCAGGGTCTGGTCTGTCGTTGCCATAGCTTGGTTTTGAGTCAGGCTTTTGTCCTCCATAGCCCGGTCTTGAGTCGTGTTCTGGTTTTTCATTGCCATACCCGGGTTTCGTACTGTCATAGTTAGGCTTTTGACTGCCATATCCAGATTGTGGGCGGTCATATTCAGGTTTTTGGCTGCCATAAGCGGGTTTTTCATTTCCATGTCCTGGTTTATGGGTCTCATAATCGTATATTGGTCGATTTCCATAACCACTCCCAAAGGAATTATAGCCACCGTATGACCCATGGTTCCCATTGTTGACTCCAAAAGAACCATAGTCATTTTGACTGCCATATTGGTTGCTCCAACTATTTGTGCCGTAACCATGGCTGCCATATCCACCTTTGTTACCATGATACTGGTTGCCATGGCCTTGATTCCCGTAATCACCTTTATCGCCATTGTAAGAAGGTTTATTATAGCTGGGTTTGTGATAACCAGTTTCTCCGTAAGATTGACTTTCAAATGAGTTGTAATTCGAATCATGACTGGAACCATAACTTTGGTTGCTGCCATAGGGGTTTTGGTTATCACCATAAGAGTTTTGGTTGCCACCATATTGGTTGACTGGTTTGTATCGGTCATTCGGTCGTTGGTAGCCATTTTGGTAATCATTCACTGGTCGTTTATTACTGTTATTTTGGCCATAACTTTGACCACTCTGTGGTTTACCATAAGGTTGATTTTGATGCTCAATTTCTGTGATCGTTCCCGTATAAGAGTTTTGACTTTGAGTGTATGAGTTTTGGCTCGAATATGTGCCATAACCTAGAAAACCTTGGTCGTAATGTCCTGGTCTATCTTTTATAGGAATGTATGGCCTGGGCGGATCATATATTGCAACTTGGACATCATTGGTCTGGCCATAGTTGCTTGCATATTGACTGTTATAGCTATAAGTAGGTTTTTCTGGTCTGTTTGGTCTATAAGGTGGTCCAGTTGGTTCGAATGGGTCAAATAAGGGTTTGTTAAACTCTTCTTCTGGTCGTGGTTTCCTGTTTGGTCTGATTATGTAATTGTGTGATGGTTTTTCTGGTTTGTACGCGTCGAATTGTAGAACGTCGTTGATTTCTGGTTTTGGTTTTGAGTACGGGTGGTTTGGTGGCCTGTATGGGTCATGAGGCTTATATGAGTCATTTGGTCTGTAAGGATCGTTTGGTCTATACGGATTGATTGGTCGTTCCGGCCTGTAGGGGTCTGGCTGAGGCCTATACGGATCATTAGGTATATTTCCGTATTCGGGTCCGCTTGGCCCATATGAGTCATTAGGTCTATATGGATCATTAGGCCTATAGGGCCGATATGAGTCAGGTCTAGGTCTTTCCGGATATGAAATGTCCTGAGGTTTGTGGTCTCCATAGCTTGGTACTACATCAAAGACTGGTCTTTGTGATATGCCATCAGGTCGGTACGGGGATATAGGCTTACTTCCCGAGTTGTAGGGGTCAATATCGCCTGAGATTAGGTAGTCGTCTGCTAAAGGACGCTCGTCGACATCTGGGCGGAAAACTGGTCTGTGTTGTGGTCTGTCGTTGCTGAAATTAAATAAAATTAGTTTTAGTCTTTGTTATAATAAGGTGTAGGTTTGATTTCCACTGTTCGACTAGCTTTAGTAATTGGAAACTTATGCTACATTGTGGGAAATCGGTGTCAAAAAAAAACCATAGTGAACGTGACATTGGACTTAAATAATGTAAATATGGTGACTTCACGACGCCTTATTTTGCAGACGCAATATTTTATCTAAAAGGCAAAAAAAATACGCGACGGAGATTATAATAGGTTGTTTGTGTACCCTTAGTAAATGTTGTGCCTGTTAGAAGCACACATTCCTGTAAGAAACTTTATTCCTAATTGGAACGAAGTTCCTTATCGCGCGTTGCGAAAGGGGGCGGAAAAAATTAAGACCAAAAGTTGTAACGACACGTTTTGCTTTCGAAACTTTTTGCTATAGTTGTAAGCCGCGTGCGGCGTGCGCGTGTTTCTCTGTCTGTCTCTCTCTCTCTCTCTTATAGAAAGCAAGACAGTTATTTTCTTTTCGTCTTTCTATTTCGCATTGAACAGTGTGGTGTCGCATCGATATTTTTGTTGAGTGAATACAGGTTTTTTGTACATAATAAATAATTAATCGAAAGGAACTTCGTTCCATCCGGGTGTCCCTTGACACCTTGACAAGTTTTTGTTTTATTAGAAAGTTTCATTATGTGTATTGTTGGCATTGCCTTATAAATAAATAATGTATCGTATAATGTGGATATTACCTATTCCCTATTGGTTCAAATAAATGTATTTTCTTTCTTTCCTTCTATAAAGATTTGAACAAATGCGTGAGGATTATGGCATTACCCCATACCATGAGCCAATAAGGCGTTAATTATAGGGGGAACATAGACGTCGTAGTCAGGGTGACAAGTTAGGAAGCACTTGTCTTCACCTCCTTCTGTCATTCAGTCTGCTAAGTTTATATGTTGTCTGTCAGTCACTTTTACCTGTTGGATGCGCTCTCTGGGTCGTCCAGTAGAGCCTGTATAGGCGAAGGCGGTGACTGCTCGCATTGGAAGCGACGCACATAGACGTCGTAGTCAGGGTGACGTGTAAGGAAGCTCTTTTCCTTCACTTCTTTCTCTGATTGTTTGCTGAGGTTGCAGGTTGCGTTGCCTTTGGCACCGACACTGGAAAAAAATGATTTTTAAAGATCGTTAGACAAATCTAAGAATATAATAATACAGAGGTTGGGATTTGGAACGGATAGGGTTTGGACTCTTTGCAGAAATGCCTTAAAACTGTGTCCATTTATTGCCTGCCTCCCTACTCTACTAGTTATACCTATTAAGAGTTTAACTTTGTAAGGTGAACGGGTAATGTACCTGTTTTTTTATTCGGCGAGGAAATTTGTTTACGAATAAACTGGTCTGGGGGTGATCAGAATTATGTGGGACTCGACGCCCTAAAGGACGGAATACCCACTTATACTTCTCTCTTCACACTACACTTAACCTATTACAAATAAAATCTTAAACCAAATTATTTACATTTTCACAAATAGTAGATAATAATAAATACCAAATACACATAACATTCAAAAAACTGTAACTGAAAAATACATAAATATACTGAACTTAAAGAAGAAATAATTAGAATGTGGAAAATGAACAAAGTATACATAGTGCCGCTGGTACTGTCCAGTACTGGAGTTATTCCTAAAAACCTCGCTCACTACTTGAATGTTCTAGGACTTCAACAAAACATTTTCATAACGATGCAGAAAGCTGCAATACTTCATACTTGTAGAACAGTTCGAAAATTCTTGCAGGACGACCAAAATGCAACATAATTATAAAGTGATACTCACTTGGCTTAGGCCCGTGAGGTTCATAAATCACCGGAATATTCCGAGAAAACCAGACTTGTAAAAAATAATAATAATAATGCTGGACAATTCACACAGCATTATCTAGCTACACAAGAACACAAGCTAAGCAGAGCTTGTGTTATGGGTACTAGATAACTGATATACTTAATACAATACACATATTATAAGATAGGCTTCTTTATTCCTGAGTGCTTTATTTAGGTATCGCATGAGCAAAACTGCGGTCTTATGACCGCTAGTCCGATAACATGAGAGAGTTTTCACGAATTCAGAACACGACCTGACGATCTTATCCCTAAGTTAAAAACCCAAACAAGAACAACAAATACTGCACCGCCACAGCGCCACCTATACTGTTTCATCAAAATATACCTACTCGGTTCAGTAGGTACTTACCCGTACTCACAAGCCTGATAATATTATTTTGTCTTGCTTGCTTGTTCCGATCACAGCGCTCCCTATAGTTTCTCCCAAAACTGGCCACAGCGTTACCTATACTTTCTTTCCTCAACTACGTTACTCACTGCTATCATACGCCCGGCACTGTTTGTCTTGTTCGCAGATTTGTTTTGACCACAGCGCCCCCTATAGATTCTCCTTAAACTGGCCACAGCGCCAACTGGTACTTTCTCTTCTCAACTACATTACTCACCCATAATCATACGCCTAGCACTGTTTGTATTGTCACAGAATAATTATATACTAACGGTTATCGATCTTGTTTGCAGATTTTTTGCAACCACAGCGCCCCTATAGTTTCTCTCAAAACTGGCCACAGCGCCACCTATACTTTCTCTTCTCAACTACATGACTCACCCGTAATCATACGCCTGGCACTGTTTGTCTTGCTTGCAGATTTGCTCGCACTCTCTCGTAGTTAGTTCCGACACGTTGCGGTAGATGGCGCTGGAAGGTAGTTGCTCGCCGATAGAGACACGCTCGAAGCAATCTGAAAAAAATATGTTTATTTTTTATTATTGTAGTTATTATTTTGTTTTTTTGCGTGAAACCCTTTTGGTATTTTTCCTACTATTAACGCCGCCAACGCCAACCATGCATGACCTGCCTAGCGAAGCTTTGATACGGGTACCACCTAATTTCCCATCTACTTACCAATGTGTATCTGAAACGCGTCAAAACGCAATGGTGATAAAAAAATATAATGTTTTTGATATGTATCTTATTTAGTTCGCTTTATAACTAATTCAACGGGATCGTTTCATCGTCATCTAAGTACCTGACTAATTGTTAGCCTACTGTTGGACGAAAGCCCCCTGTAGTCTTTCATCATACCCACCTCCTCACCTCACCTCAACAGCCTATATTGGTCCACTACTGGACGCAGGCCTTCCCCTGATAAGGGCCTTATTCACTTTTATCTCATGGGGGGTAATGCTCATAATTCCCACGCTGGGATGCGGGTTGGGGATCGCAGTTCGATGGTAGAATTGTTCTGCAGAGGGCGCTACTGCCCGCTACCGGTGGATATCCCTTAGTCGCCACTTACGACACCCGCGGGAAGAATTGGGGTGGTGTAAATTCTAAGCCAAGTATGATGTATTCAAGTATGATGTATTCAAGTATGATGGAATGTAGTGGACGTTTTGTAAGACTATGGATTTAAATAGGTACAATCTAAACCTATTTCATTCTATTTACCAACTCATGGACAGGGACCGCTTTGCAACTCTAACAAACTGTCTATGTTCTTTTGTTTTAAATTGTATGTCTGTGTTTGAGTTACAAATAAACGTTTCTATTTCTATATTTCTATTTAATCCATACACTGACCAAGTGCATATACATATATAATAATAATAATAATGCTGGACAATCCACACAACATCATCTAGCCCCAAGCTAAGCAGAGCTTGTGTTATGGATACTAGAAGACTGATATACATAATATAATACATTACATAGATAGATATTTTTTATTATACATAGAAACGACCAGAACACCCGAAACAAATACTTGTAGATCTTACAAACATTTGTCCCAAGGCGGGAATCGAACCCGCAATCTCCTGCGTCGCAGGCGGACCTTCGCCCGCCGCGCCACATCGGTCGTCAAATATACAGTATACAGGTATCATATACAGGTCTTAAATAAACGAAATAAATAAGAAAATGGTTTTATGATTTGCGGCAAATTACTTTTCCGTTAATTTTAATACTTAGAACGCAGAAAAAACCACAAAAAAAATTTAATCTCGCGCCAACATGAAACGATCAAACTTCGAAGGTGGAGTTCTACTTAACTTCTGAAGGACAAAGGCTGGACGACACGCATATTTCCTGTCTCCAAGAAAACAATCATCAAAGTATTTCTTGTACGTATCTCTAAAATAAACAATAGCACACTCATTTACATAGTTATTTATTCATTAAATTTAATTACAATCATTTTCAGACCATCATTTTGTAATCAAAAGTAATAATAAGTTGCTTAACATCCTATGTCAAAACTGAATTACGATACATACTTATGCAAATTCTTCTGCCAAAGTCATAAGTACGTTCTCCTGCGATTATCTAATTTAGATGATTTAGTTACGTTTACATCTTTTTGTTTGTTTTATAATAGTAGATTATGCACTGAGTGAGTAAAGCAGTCTCTTTCGTCACGGGCGTCATCGAATTCCGAGCGCAACTCAGAATTTTAGAATAACTCACGAGCGAAGCGAGGGATCACTAGAATCCTGAGTGCGAGAGGAATTTAATCACGCCCAAGATGAAGACAGTTTTATGCACGTGCAGAATACTCTACTTTTCACACTTTCTGGTAAAAGTATGGTAATGTGATGCGCGGCATTCGTTTTTTATTCAGCCTTCCGAACAGAGGTTAAGTTCGAATTTTACAGATCTTGTTGTACGGAATTCCTTGATATAAAATTTCACACATATTTTAAAGTTCCAAATTCAATCTCACTTTTCCCTTGGGAGTAATGTTCATTATTTCCAAGGGAGTAGTGAGTTTGAATTTGGAGCCTAAAATTTGTAAAGAAATGTTGACCAAGAAGACTCTGAGACAAACCTCGGAGATCTCATTAGATTTTTTCGAATTTTGTAAAACGTTTTCCATATAACAGGGCTATAATCACTTGCATAAGGTTAGATTAAGTGAGTAAAAAGAATTTACTCTGTGTCACAACAACAAAGTCACAAGCTAAATTGAGCAAATTAAAAAGGTAAGTACATAGTTAGTGTCCCCTACTGACTAGCAGGCGTGAAGAACCATATAAAGGAAGTGGATAGAGTAGAGGGACGCTTGTATATTAAAATCCTGCAAGTCGTTTGATGATTGATCGTGATTTTAGATAAAAAACTCATTTTGACGAACTCAAGGGTTTGTTCAAGATGTTTTCGAACATTTTAAAAGTCTCAAACTCAACCTGTGTTGGTCCACTGCTGGACGCAGGCCTTCCCCTGATAAACGCCTTATTGACTTTTATCTCATGGGGGGTAATGCCCATAATCCCCACGCAAAAGTACCTAGGTATTATTAATATCCACCTATACCTACTGTCTATCTGCGACCTGGTGAATGTCTCGGGAAATCTTTGGATGGGAAATCACGGGAAGCGCAAAATCGGTAATTGTGGAGATCTTTAGGGAAGCCTATGGCGGCGTCCTAATTGGGAGCGATCGTACGATGGCACGATGCGTTTTTCATCGCACGATCATAGTTTCATAATACATTTCATGTGCTCGCACGATTACTTGCGAGGTTCAAATAGGACACTCTGATGAATTCTGTATGTTTGAACTCATCGCACGACGAGAACGCATCGTGTCATCGTGCGATCTTCGCCAATTAGGACAACGCCTAAGTCCAGCAGTGGACGTCGTTCAGCTGATATGATGATGATGATTGTCTATCTAATTATACCTACTGCGTCCGCGCGTTTATTTTCTTTATGACAGCTCGAGTTAAAATCAATTAGTCATGTCTTAATGCTTTACCGATTCGATTTTTTTATGACAATCGATTTTGTTTATAACGAAGTTGTTATCGATTTTGTTACTTTTGCCACAGATTAGATATTTTGCTTATTATTCGTGTTATTAAAGACTTACACCCGAATACTCAAACTCAGATTTAAACACGTCGCAATTATTTGACAGTTTTCTTTGAAAATCTGTCTAAAATACGTCTTTTGAGACGTGCATAGATCTGAGTTGCGTTTGAGTATTCGGGTATTAAGTACACCCGAATACTCTTTTATTTTTAGAATCCGAATATTCAAAAGAATATTAGTACCTAGTATTATTTTCGTTGTTTTATTTGCTAAGTACCTGCAGCTGCCCGCGGCTTTACACGCGTTTTTTCGTGATAGAACGTAAGACAGACTGAGTTACTGTGTTAAACTATAATTTTATACGATTTTAATTTTTTTTTTCATCAACTAGTTGAATTTTCGTTACCTACGAAATCTGTTGGCTTGATAAATATCGAAATTCTCATCAGCCCCGATATTTTTTGGGTCGACAGATTTGCATTACTATTTTAAAAAGAAACTAGGTCTATAAAATATTACATTATTTCTATCTTCATTCATTCACCTGTCAACAATAAGGGATTTTCATAGGCGTGCATGTGACAGAAAGAGAATAAACGCGTGGGCGGGGTATAAAGGAATTATCTATACTAACATTACAAAGAGGAAAGATTTGATTGTATGTTTGTATTGAATAAGCTCCGAAACTACTGGACCGATTTGAAAAATTATTTTACCATTAGAAGCCCATATTATTCCTGATGAACATAGGCTACTTTTTACCACGGGAAAATGCTTTATTCCTACGGGAAAACGGGTAATAGGACAACGAGTAGTAAGAATGCAGCTAGTCCAACCTAAAGGCGTAAGCATTTTAATCACATGTTCATACAGTTTAACAAGATTGTGTACCTACATTACTAGGTAAATTATGTATGAAGTATCGAAATTGTAATTTGTAACATATATCATATATTTGTTTATTTTCTAAGTAGTAAATACCTATATTATTATGTACCTACACAGATATTACCCCATGCACAATCCAACGGTCATATCCATTCAAGGTTATCTGGGAGAGATCGATCTTGAGCGATAAGACGCCAATTGTCGTTTATTCCATAATTATTCTTTAGTAAATAATTTTTATATCTAAGTTAAGTGCGCAATAAAGTATTATCTATCTATCTCTAAATTAAAAAGGATAAAAAACTTACCTTCAACTGAAGTTCCAAGCTGTGAGTCAATGGTCAAAGTCTGCACCCCTCCGATGAGCAAAACCGGGCACAGAACTAGTATGTGCAGCATTTTAGGCAACAAACGAACGAACATAACTTCAAAACTTTTCGGTCTCCATTTAGCCAAAGTTCGTTAAAAACCGTTGTCAAATTTGACAGTTCCGGAAAACAACGATCCTTATTCCACAAAAAAAAAGAAATAAACTCACATTTTAACCGTTCTATTTTTAAACCAAAACCTGCGCACAAAAAAACAAAAACTCCCGCCGAGTCAAACAAAACCGTCAGATATTCAAATCAAACGATTCCAACTAGAACCTCTTTCGTTCGCTCCATTTTCGAATTATAACCTTTTTATCTCAAACTTTTTTGTTTTTCGTACGTAAGATGGTAGACGTGCACACATAAGAATTGGCGAATATATTGTGGTGTAAAATTTGTAATTCTCGGGTGTGGCCGTTTCATGGTCCGATGCCTTGTTTCCTTTGGCTGTGAACCATAGCTTTACCTAATGGGTAACAGGTTAAGATGTACCCACCTCCTCTTATTTAGGTAACATTGGGTTACAGGTTAAATCGTTTAAATTTACGTCATAACCGAAATGCAGTCATTTGTTTCTTTTGTTCTTTTATTTCGTTTTAACTTAATATGTTGTTATTTAGTTACATCAACAAGGCTACACAAGTTTTTATGGTGGTATTTCAACTGGGAACAAGGTAAATGGTCTGGCGATCCGGATAACTACTTTCAACCGACGAAAAACTGAGGAGGTTTTCAAGTCGACGCGTATATATAATTTTTTTTAGTGTATGACCACGCATAAGTTTTACATAGTAGTCCGATATCGATCATTTTTTTTTATTGAAAAGGGTATACCCCGAAGATGGTCCCTTTCAAATTATAAAAAATCCAATCCTATGGGTAGGAAAAGGGGGATGATTGATTGTTCACTCGCTGATTGTAATGTTTGAACACACATAACTTTTTACAGAGTAGTCCGATTTTGATAATTATTTTTTTATTGGATAGGGAAACCTTGATGTGTTTATCAAACATAATTAGACTCGAATTTTAACTAGATGTCACCACTAGAAGAATTTAAAGTTGGTTTATCGTTTTCTAAGACACAGGTAAGCTTATCTAACTAGAGCAACAGACACGACACACAAATTATTATGAAAAAATTAAAGATTTTAAAAACCCGCCGACGTTTATTGGCTAAACAGATTTTCATACATCATGGCTAAGAACACTCGGGATAAAACTATCTATGACACAAAAAACTAAACGAAAATCGGTTCATCCGTTTGGGAGCTACGATACCCCAGACAGATACACAGATACAGAGACAGACACGTAAAACTTATAACACCCCTCTCATAGCGCCCTCTCATAGCGCATGCGCTATCAGAAGAGATTCATACTCAGCTGAATGTTGCGAGTAACCCCACAACGCTAATTATGGACCGAATTTGGAAACTCCTACACTAGACTCTCACTTGTTTAAAGAATGATCCCGAAGTGATCAGCCTATATTAGTCCACTGCTGGACATAGGCCTCCCCTAATGAGCGCCATAGCGCCCACTTCTGATAGCGCATGCGCTATGAGAGGGGTGTTATTAGTTTGACGTGTCTGTCTGTGTATCTGTCTGTGGTATCGTAGCTCCCGAACGGATGAACCGATTTTCGTTTAGTTTTTTTTGTGTCATAGATAATTTTATCCCGAGTGTTCTTAGCCATGTTTTATGAAAATCTGTTCAGAAAATAAACGTGCGCGGGTTTTTAAATATTTAATAATATGTACCTATATAGTATTATTCCTGAGGGATAAGTATTTGACCCACAACACCTACATAAGCGGCCTAGTGCAAGTCGACTAGCACATGGTTCCGTACCGCAACAATTAGGCAACTTATTCAAGTTACATTAAGTTTTCGCTTGTTCGGACACCCCTTTAAATTTTCAACTTTACTATATTTTTACTATAACACTTCACATCACACTAATCACATAATCACACTAATATTATAAATGCGAAAGTTTGGATGGATGGATGTATGGATGGATGTTTGTTACCTCTTCACGCTAAAACTACTGAATGGATCGGGCTGTAATTTTGTATTCAGATAATTATAATCCTGGAATCAAACGTAGGCTACTATTTATCCCATAAATCAGTTCTCATGGGATAGACATCACCTTTTAACGTTTCCATAGAAACAACACGTGCGAAGCCGCGGGCATAAACTAGTATGTAATAAGAAATTACAGACAAAGTGTACTTATTTATAGAACGTTTCAGTCTACCTTTTGTGGTTCAAGAGAGATTAACAAACGAAGAGCAAAAATAGCCAGAAAAATAACATTCTTAGTATGGAAGCCCCCTTAAATTTAGATATTTATTTTATTTTTATTATTTTCTGATATAGCGGCAAGAAAAATACACATTCTCCGAAATTTTGACTGTCTACTTCTTACGTACCTCTGCTTTAATGTTTCAAAACTGTAAATTTGACGTTACCAAGTATTCCAATGTGTGTTTCTATGGTTTTTAATAAATGAATTGAACAACGATTCATGAGATGGAGCCCTTCTGACAGACGGACGGACAGCGGAGGCTTAATAATAGGGTTCCGTTTGCACCCTTCGGGTACGGAACCCTAAAAACAGTGTAAAATTAAGGGATTCTAAGTCAGTTTTTTTTTTTTTTAAATCTATTCAGAAAACAGAATTGAACCGTCCATCCAAAGTGAACAAACCCATAGTTTCTGGTGCGTGCAATTTTTTATCGAAGTTACAAATAGATGTTTATCTGTATAATTATGTCTACTTAGAACCAACTTTTAAAATTGTTCGACTTTTTCATTCATTATTAATGTGAGATTTTAACAGAATCTTGTTCTTTGCACTTGGGATCATACACCTAAATATTCACATCATCATCATCAGCCTATATTAGTCCACAGCTGGACATAGGCCTCCCCTAATGAGCGCCATAGCGCCCTGTCTACAGCTTGCCGCATCCAGCATCTGCCTGCAGTCTTTCGCAGATCGTCATCCCACCTGGCCGGAGGGCGTCCTACACTACGTTTGCCGAGTCGTGGTCTCCACTCAAGAACACGTTTACCCCAGCGGTTGTCGGTTCTTCGCGAGATATGGCCGGCCCACTGCCACTTCAGCTTGCTAATTCTTTGTGCTATGTCGATAACTTTGGTTCTCAGTCGGATGTATTCGTTACGAATCCTATCCTTCAAAGAGACTCCGAGCATAGCTCTTTCCATAGCTGACTAACTTTGAACTGGTGGACCAGCCCTACCGTGAGTGTCCACACACATGTGAATATTCACATAAATAACACTAATACTATAAATGCGAAAGTTTGACTGTTTAGATGTATGGATGTTTGTTACCTCTTCACGCCAAAACTACTGATCGGATCGGGCTGCTACTTTTTATCCCATAAATCAGTTCCTATGGGATATAAATAACCGAAGGCGCGGGCGGAAACTACTATTTTATTTGCGAATTTTTTCTACCCTAGACAACTACCCCCGTGCTAGGCCTACAGCAATGAATGAATGCAGATATGGTAAAGTGATTGTCAATTCTACCAAACATACATAATATTCAACTCTATGTTCCTGCAATAAATGTTGTACTATTGGGCCATATCTAGAAAGAAAGAAATAAAATTAATTTATTAGTTGACTAGAAAGCTTGCAACTATTACAATACTTAGGTATACTTACATAATAATATTACAATAACAATAATAAAATAATAGTACCTAACAGTAGCAAGCAATGCAGCGAACCAAAAGGTCCTATCTCGGCATAATGTTGCTCCACAAGAAGTAGAGTACTCTTGTACTGGACATCAGACGTGCCAAATCACTCCCTCTCTTCAAAAAACTGCTTCATCAGCATTATCTGTCCTTGCAAAGTTAAACAACTTTATTTTATGTTTATGTAAGTGTATTATATTGTTTGTAGGCTATATGTAGGTATTATAGTATGTAGTGTAAGTATTATTATTATTATTTTCGCGTGCCACCGTCTATTTTGTTCTTACATGTCCAGGTTGCCTGGAAGAGATCGCTCATAGCGATAAGGCCGCCTTTGTACTTCGTCTACTCTTAGCATTTATTTCTGTATTGTTATCTGTCTTTGTGTGGTAGGTACAATAAAGTATTATCTATCTATCTATCTATCTAGAGTAACGCTGGTTTTCTGACAGGACCTTGGGCTCGTGTCAACACGGGCGGCAGACCACAGACAAAAAATAACACTACACTACTAAAAATACAAAAAAGTTACTTGTCTAACAATGATATGAAGTGTATGAATAAACTATTTGCCTGTTCAACACGGGACCCCCACCTCAACACAGAACTATCAAACAAGTCCACACATACAGACTGTGATTTCTTTCGTCCAAGCAGCTTTTGGAGTGTCATTGACAACTGACATCTCGCTCTGAAAACCGGATATGAATATGGCACTGATACACTCGGAGTGAAAATGCGATACAATATGTTTAGAAAGAAGAGAATACAAACTGAAAAACAATAAGTCAACGAGGAGTACCTACTATTGTTCATAGCATATTCATTTGAAAACAAAAAGATCTAGTGTGTAACCGTGAAACTTATGTGCTCCTGCAACACAAAGTGAAAAATAAATAAAATGGTGGGTAAGTGGAGTATAGATGGGAGTGGAGATATCTCGCGAAGAACTGACAACCTATGGGGTAAAATTGAGTTTTTTGATGATAATACTTATTAATGTGATAGTAAATAATTAAATATTAACTTTAGTAACCATCTTCTCAAGTTGCTACACCCTGACCGGGTACATAATTATAAGATCTACCGACTAAGAGTGTTAGAATAGTGAAATATTCATGTACCTGTAATTATGAATGCAATAAATGAAATATGAATATGAAACGTGTTCTTGAGTGGAGACCGCGACTCGGCAAACGTAGTGTAGGACGACCTCCGGTCCGGTGGGATGAAGATCTGCGAAAGACTGCAGGCAGATGCTGGATGCGGCAAGCTGACAGGGCGCTGCTATGGCGTTCATTAGAGGAGGCCAATGTCCAGCAGTGGACTAATATAGGCTGATGATGATAATGAAATCTAGGACACTTACTTATCCTCAACCTCAAACGCCTGTATTGGTCCACTGCTGGACGCAGGCCTCCCCCTGATAAGCGCCTTATTGGCTTTTATCTCATGGGGGTTACCCCCATAATCCCCACGCTGGACATGCGGATTGGGGATCGCAGTTCGGTGGTAGAATTGTTCTGCAGGGGGCGCTGCTGCCCGCCCTCGGTGGATATCTCTTAGTCGCCTCTTACGACACCCGCGGGAAGAGTTGGGGTGGTGCAAATTCTAAGCCGGCACCACACAGCTTACCTATGACTAGACTTACCACACACACACACTTACCTATGACTAGAACTAAACTAGATTCCTCCAAAGATAACTAACAGACTTTCACACGTTTTTGGTTTTTTCAAGGATCGTAAAATTCTAAACGGTGTAGAAATTGGTAGGTTAACGAACGAGGGCGGTAGCAATATTGTGGATATGACTGATAATCTGCTAAACCCCATGGTACAAATAAACAAGGTATGCTACTCCGAGAAACAGCGGTCACGTGGGTTTTCCCAAGCGTACGTCATATCCGCTACGGTGGCTCTCAAACTTTTTGGAGATTCGAGATCTAGATCTAAGTTTTAGGTTTTCCGTGAAATTTTTCAAACTTAGTTTCCATAATTTGAGCAACGCTAAAATGAGCTCTGCACATGGATAAATTAATTTTTCCCTTGAAATGAAATTTATCGGATTTTAAGGAACATTTTTCAGCCACAGATTCTCTTTTCGGGAATTTAAAGAACCTTATTTTATATGCTACCTTATGGCTCTTTCACTGTCGACTCGGTTAGGTTATGGAATTCTCTCCCACACGATATTCGTGCCAGCCCCTCTCTCTTCAATTTCAAGCGTAAAGTCAAAGAGCATTACCTATCTTTATGATTTTGTAGTATTTAATATATTTATTCAATTTATGTATGTATATAAATATAGTATTTGTTAAGTTATAGTATTTTATGTATTGTATTATTATTATGTAGTCTATTTAATAAGTAGGTTAAAATTAAATCTTGTATCCTTTGTATAAGCACATGTACCCACTTTCACAAACTTGTTTCTCTCTCCCAATAAGGTTTGCTGGAAGAGAACTCTATTTAGGGTTAAGCTCGCCTTTGCCATTATTTTTCCTCGTAAATGTTCTACTTGTACTATGTTTTTTTTTTGTGCAATAAAGAATTATGAATTATTATGAATTAATTTACCGCCCTTCATACTTACTGTTACGGATAGAGTAACCGCCCATTTTATTTTAAAGATTTATTCGTTCAAAAACGCGAGTGATTCACCGGCGTCAATAAAAGTTTGATAGTCACCAGCAAATGAACATCCTCCCATTTTTGTGGCAATTGGACAGTGACGTAGGCTTGGGAAGATCTCGGAGTAGCCTACCTTGTTTATGGGGGTATTTTTTCGACTATTTTCAAAATATTTCAAAAAGTATGAAACCCACAGAAATTTCAAAATCTATTTTGAAATGTACAAACGAATACCTGTCATTTGATACCACACTTGACTCTGTAGGTCTCGTTTAAAATTTTGACATCTCAATTTGGAAAATGTTCATTTTCATTTTTCATTTTTTTTTCTTAAAATCTGTACAGGCGCACGAAATGTATTATTATTTTAAATTTCAAGTATATAGCTGCGGTAGTTGCTGAGTTATTAAGAAGGGAAACAAGGACAGACAAAGCGAGACCTTAAGTGTTTCGAAACCGATCTTCGAAACCCTAAAAACCAATCATATCTCGAGGAGTTATTTGGCACCAGAAGTTTGTACGTCGAGTATTCTTTGCACAAGGAGTTTGTATCGAATATTTTTTTGCGCAAGGAGGTTGTATAGCATTGAGATGGAGGTCTAATAATACATATTGACGATTGACGAGCTCTGTGGCCCGCCGCGCCACAGACAGAGCTCGTCAGAATCTAATCTAACATGTCCACACTAATCCAACCAACACATCCTTTACAAGTCTTTAAGTACAGCAACACACAATTATTATATGGTTTGCTAACAGCTATCTACATCTGAGCAAGTGGCAAATATATGAATTTAATAATTGGTTTAGGGCTGGGATTTTATCGATGGGTTTTGTCGATAGAGACAAGCTCTTTCGCGGAATTTCTCCTGCCAAAAGGCGTTTTTCATTGATCGCCCCGACCCGGCCCGACACCGACATGCCGCCGCCGGCGCAGACATGTTTTTTTTTTGACCCACCAAACAAAAAATTATCACAGAATATACCAAACTTAAATAATATGGGATTAGAACTTGATCATTTCACAAATTATGTGCAAAGTACAGAGAATCATACGAGCAAAACATGAGAGTAAAAAATTGGTTGTCTGTAAAGTCGGTTTACTGACGATAGTTCAACGTGACAACGTCTTAAGAAAATACTGATGGAATGGTAGCATTTGATCCTCGATCAAAACATGTAAATGTACTATAGTATAGCAGCTGTCTACGCAGACGCATCGCTCACTCAAGTAGGAGAGAGACGGATGTCGAGCGCTCTCGCTTGCACTTCAAGCCTTACATGGAACGCCTCAGAGCGAGGTAACGCCGCATGACGTCATAGCGAGGTAACGCCGCATGACGTCATGTTTTTTCGTGCGTGCAGCCGGCTCTATCCAATTATAAGACGTTGTCACGTCAAAAATTCACAATATTAAGATATATAAATACTTATATGTATATTTAATAGAATAAAAGAATACCTTAAGCTAATTATAAGTAACTTACAAAGTTAAGTGTTTAAACACACCTACCAACAATTACACCATTGTATGCTTAGAATCAGGAGTTAGAGAGAGGACATGTTGTCGCAGCAAGTCTCCTACTTGTGTCGGGCTGGCATCGTAGGTATGTGTTGTGTACCTACGCAAGTTTACGCAACCAATGAAGGAACACCCATACCTAGTCGTCACGTGTTCGCACGCATTGTTCATAATCCAGAGATGGAATTCAAATGTCCCGCGTGGTTTTGTAGGTTAGGTCAAGGACCTTTATTATTGACACATTCATGTAATTAGCCGCCATGTTTTTTTTCTCTCTCTGCCTGTACACCCTTGTGAATACGCCATGTGAAAGTTGAATTTAATTCTTTTAAATTATACCTAAAATACCAATAAAATACACGCATTTATTTCATTATGTTAATCTTTTTTGTGCTCTTAATTGTAGTTTAGGTAGGTACCTTAAAAATGTGGTGTATTTAAAAAAAACTGAAAACTGAGTTCAAATTCCTTACTATTATTCAATGTAGCAGAAAAATGGGTTCGGAAATCGATTTCAGGGAACACTTTGGTAGCGCGATTTAATATTTCAAGTGGCGACATCTAGTTATAATTCGAGGATCTAATTTAGTTCCTGAAGAAATCATAAAGAAAATGTAAACGAAAAGAAAACATAAACGTTGACAATTACCTACCCAAATTGCTATAAAAAATTATTAGGTATACCGTAGTTTAATCACGACAAAATTATCGATATTGCCTTAGGTGCTTCCCATCCCTACACTTACTCATAAACTTCCCAAAGATCTGAGATTAAACACGTCTTGTTTTAAGAGAATACAACCTCTTATAAAATCTGAACAGTGAATAAAAACTCCTTGTTACGGAGTTGAACGACCGCTGTTTTAATTGTTGTTTCTTTGTGAATATTTTAAATTAAATACAGGATACATGTTTTAGTGATGGGGTGATGGTTTTATCGACATGTTTTACAGTAGTGTATCGATAGCAAGATCTATAAGATATACAGGGTGACTGGAACTCAACCCGCCAGCCATAGCGAATTGGCAAATAGAGGAGGTCATTTATTGGACCATACTTTCCCTTACTTGAGTTAAATAGTTTTGGTGATATGTCAATTTTTATATTTTATTGAGATTAATCCAAAATTTGACCTTCAAGCATTCGTAACTTTTTTTTTCTTTTCAATGCAGTATTTTTTTAATATATGTTGGTAGTCATAAACATTTGTGATTAAAATACGTCAGAACTTCCCTCAAACTAGGATCAAAAAATAAGACTTTTTAAAAACGCTTTAAAAAAAACTTACTCCAAAAAATAACTTTACGAAAAAATGTATCCTAAAATAATAAACTCCGGTGTTTGAATAATTTATTCTACCTTAAGTTAATTCTCTGGTACGTCACCTTTCCAACGGTACTAAATTTGTATACAAAAAGTGTGATCTGTAGGGTCGCTAGTCATCTGTAGGGTTTTCAGGTCAACCAGTCATTTTTAGTAACAGTGCCAACGAAATGATTAAGCGAATTTCGCAGAGTATTTTTGCAAATTTATGAGTAGGTAATACATAAAAGAAATTAGTTGCTTAGTGCACTTAAATTATTTATTTAAAAAAATACTTTACGATGTAAAATCGGAAATTAGGAAAAGATTTCAGGCATCAAAAGCAAAAATTAAAATTGAGTTGAAATTAATGATTCTGTTCGAAAAGCTGCCCGCGATTTCTAATACAGGCCCGATATATTTTCCTAATTTCCGTGGTGGGAAGACTTAGCTTAATTTCTTCTTTAAAAACTGAAAAAGTATTATTAAGTTTTTGAATTCTCTTATTTTGTAATTACTTCTTCATTGTAGGCCAACTCTTTGGCCCAAACGTAGAATCAATTAAATTTCCAGCATCTGCCTGCAGTCTTTCGCAGGTCGTTCCACCTGCTTCCTGAAGACGAGGATTCCGGAGTTACGATGATTGCGAGTACTGAGCAAGACGGTGCGCAGGCAGCCGAGCTCAATTTTGTAGGTATTTTGAAAAATATTTGTATGGCATAATAGTGCATTTTACACCAAGGCGAAAAAGTGATCAATTCCTACCGAGTGTGTCGTTTTGGCCTTAAAACACACGAGGTAGGAATCGCACTTTCTGCCGAGTGATAAATAGTGCTTTATACTACACCTTCGAGGAAAATAAAAAGCAGAATTAATTATTAATTGAAATTTATATTAAAATTATTACAGTTATTGAAACTCAAAGAAGAACTTACCGCGCCCAATGATGTTGGTAAAACCTCATTGACCGCGCCAGCCTCAGGGTTCTTTTTTCAAAATATTATTCGGAAATCGGAGGAGGCCTAATGGACTTGGAGTAAACCTTTTTGTCGTTTGACCGAACGAAAATAACCATAGCTACCGGCCGATCTTTTAAGAAATTAAAAAAAAAATAACACGTTAAAAATGGATTTCCATACACTTTTTCCTCCCGCTAAAACACGTGAGAAATGAAATTCCATAGAGTTTTTCCATCCGGTTTCCTATAGGCCTGCAAAGACATACTTTTTATTCTATAAATGGAAAAGGAATAGGCAACTTTCCGAGCAGGTGTAGTATAAAAAAATATTTTGTAGTGATGCACTGCGTAATAACGTTTGCAATATTTTGGTATACATTTTGTGTCATTTTATTTATTGTTCTATTCACACTGATCATTCAAAGTTTCATTTAGAGGTAACTTTGTAATTATTTTCTGTCGGGTAAAATATCACCAATCGTGTTTTTGTCCAGTGATGCACTAGAAAATATCCTCGCCTATAATATGTATGAATTTCAAAACTATTGGCTTTATAGTTATTAATGTAAGTACGGATAGTTGAAAATCCCGAAATCCGGGAATCCTCGCCTTAAGGTTGCACAAGCCGCGTTGGACCGAGCGGCTTGTGCAACCCTAAGGCGAGGATTCCCGGATTTCGGGATTGTATGCCATCTCACCTGACATAATAGACATTCCCGCGCGCTTGATGAGATGCAGATACATTTATTGGTAAAACGGCCGCGTAAAAAAATGGGAATAGACTTGTAGCACAAGGGTTATGTTATTAAAGAAAACCTATTGAGAGTATCTTTTCAAAATAAATTTATTTCAGCTTTTGGATAACTAAACTATGTCGGTACGGGCTTTATTTTAGAGTTTTCTTTCCCCGTATGTTATTTATTTTCGCCCAAAGTTGGGCTAAAATCGGTGCTGAAATACGAAAGCTTAGAAGCTTGTATTTTTTTAATTTATACTTTTTTTACGGTTTCGGGTGTGTATAGACATAGATAATGACAGATAAATTGATACTATCCTTAGTTCTGGATGGTCAACATCAAACATCGTAGTAGTATAACATACAAACGTGGCAGGGTAACCCTGCCACGTTTGTATGGAAAGATGAGCGGCTCGTTTAGCCTTAAGATGCGCGCCGCCAAAAAAAGCTATCGACTTTTGTGTCTCGCTCTTTTTATGCGAATATGAAATAAAATCACGAAAAAAATCACGAAAAAACAGTCGTCGCGGTGCGAATCGTAGCCCGGCTGTTCGGAGGGAAAATAAACCTGATAAAATAAAACAGATCAAAAAACTTACATAATTTATTCATACTCTACATCACTTCCTCCTCCTCTCTTTCTTCCCCTTATCTCTTTTCCTCTGGTTGATAGGATTTCTCGGGTCGTAGATATCGAACCAGTCGTCGCCTTTCGTAGACGCGTCACGAGCTAGCACTGGTCGTTGGTCGTTGAAACTCAGTTTGTGGCCTAACCTGAGTACAGAAAATCACATCACACTAATATTATAAATGCGAAAGTTTGGATGGATAGATGGATGGATGTTTGTTACGTCTTCACGCCAAAACTATTGAACAGATTGAGCTAAACCTTTGCATCGGTGTAGTTCTAAGCCTGGAATCAAACATAGGCTACTTTTTATCCCATAAATCAGTTCCCATGGGATAGAAATCACCTTTAAGCGTTTCCATAGAAATAACGCGTGCGAAGCGGCGGGCAGCAGCTAGTCACACTAATATTATAAATGCGAAAGTTTGGATGGATGTTTGTTACCTCTTCACGCCAAAACTACTGAACGGATCGGGCTGAAATTTTGCGTACAGATAATTGTAATCTTGGAATCAAACATACTTTTTATCCCATAAATCAGTTTACATGGGATAGAAATCACCTTTTAACGTTTCCATAGAAAGAACGCGTGCAAAGCCGCGGGGCGCAGCTAGTAATAAATAATGCAAGACAATCCACAGAGCATCATCCAGCCCAAAGCTGACCTGACTCTAGGCCGCTATTGTGATTTTTTCTAGCTAGACAAACCCCAATAACAACTACTGGCCCGATCCGGGATTTGAACCCAGGACTTCATAATCAGTAGACTTCAAATCCAGGGTAAATACGTTCCTTCTGGGAAAGCGTGCTCTATCTTAGGCCAATCTTCACTTACTTTAAGTGAGTTGGCGGCCAAACGCTTGACCATTATCAATTAAAAAAAAATGGTTGTCTGTAAAGTCGGTTTACTGACGATAGTTGAACGTGACAACGTCTTAAGAAAATACTGATGGAATGGTAGCATTTGATACTCGATCAAAACATGTAAATGTACTATAGTATAGCAGCTGTCCACGCAGACGCATCGCTCACTCAAGTAGGAGAGAGACGGATGTCGAGCGCTCTCGCTTGCACTTCAAGCCTTACATGGAACGCCTCAGAGCGAGGTAACGCCGCATGACGTCATGTTTTTTCGTGCGTGCAGCCGGCTCTTTCGAATTATAAGACAATGTCACGTCAAAACAAAACAGCGGTTGAACAAGCTGACCGCTAGACCAACAAGGCAGACAACCAATTCCAAGTCGACCAATGAACCTCGCTCGATCTCGACCTCGACAGCCTATATTGGTCCACTACTGGACGCAGGCCTCCCCCTGATAAGCGCCTTATTAGCTTTTACCTACTGCCTACAATGCCCACGCTGAGCATGCGGGTTGAGGATCGCAGTTCGGTGGTAGAATTGTTCTGCGCGGGCGCTGCTGCCCGCCCCCGGTGGATATCCCTTAGTAGCCTCTTACGACACCCGCGGGAAGAGTTGAGGTGTAAATTCTAAGCCGACACCACACAGCCAAATGAACACTACTGTACATTACGTATGATTTTTTTTTTCATTTGTTGCTTCTCAAAATTGAGTAAGTATATTTGGTTTTGAATTTTTTTTCCTAAACTTATAGTTTCGGAGTAAATCACTAAAAACTGATATCTGCCTACGGTTAACGGGCGGCGACCGAGCGAGTGACGTCACACGCACCCGCGGCGGTCACTCAGTGAACTTCGCTAGTAATTTGGTCATAACTTTCGTACGTAATGGTCCGATTTGGATAATTTAAAAAGGTATTAATAATTCTTATGTCATAAAGAATAACGTGGATATTAGTTCTATTGAAATTACTATAACGTTACCTACGGATCCTCATTCAACTTACCAATCGTCAGTTTCCACTTCATCATCATCAACCGTCTCGCTCGTACCCTCTTCGGCTTGCGTTTTCTCTTTGATATCTTTCAGTTTGTTCTTGAATTTCGCCAATAATTCGAGAGTGAAGCTTTCTCTGGTAACATAAAAAATGTTTTTGTGAAAATCGGTGCGTTCAGTTTCAGTTGACGTTACACAACAGTTTAGGTTCTAAAATATAATTTACTTAAGAGGGCGCATTGCGCGACATTTCGTGATAAGAATAGGCATAGGATTTCGCGTTTATAGGAGCGGGACGGAGCATACGTTTTTGGAACGGCGTAAGCGCAAGAATGATGTTTTTGCTTATTTACAAGAAATCTACACAACTTATGAAGAAACTGTATTAAGGAACCAAAGAATTAGTTATAACCTACGATTCACACTAGTCACACTAATATTATAAATGCGAAAGTTTGGCTGGATGTTTGTTACCTCTTCACGCCAAAACTACTGAACGGATCGGGCAGAAATTTTGTAGGCTACTTTTTATCCCATAAATCAGTTCCCATGGGATAGAAATCACCTTTAAACGTTGCCATAGGAATAACGCGTGCGAAACCGCCGCGGGCATAAACTAGTGAAAAATAATCATGTTTTTTAATTAGGGAACCAAAGAAAAAATGTTGATAGATAGATAGATATATCATTTATTCATAAAGAAAAAACATTATATAGGTTGGTTAGTAATGCCTTAAAGCCTATGTTAGGTTTGTCTAGGCAAAGAGTTCTCATCTATTTTACTTAGGAATTCTTATTACTACTGTTGGTTAACATTATAATTTAACTTGCCTAAATATACATTGTAGGCAAATCGCTTACCTAAGTATAAAATATCCTAGCTCTTAAATAAACCATCTACAATGATAGCAGTCTTTAGCATGCATGCATTCACTTATTAACGACCGGAATGTTGCTACAGGTTCATTCATCCAGCGTGAAGCTCGCCGCTTATCGCCGCATAAGACCAACTACAGGAATTTCATGTAATTCTATTTTTTTACCACGGAAATCCCGTGAATACTGAGATGTAATTGCCTAGTTTGACAATGTTTGTTAAGGGCAAACCCACTAGGTTCGCGCTTAAATAATAATTAATTAATTAACTTGCAACCAGCGTCTGGGGGACGCTTCCGAGTGGTATTCAACCTCAACCTCAACAGCCTGTGTTGGTCCACTGCCAGACGCAGGCCTCCCCCTGATAAACGCCTTATTGGCTTTTATCTCATGGGGGTAATGCCCATAAACCCCACGCTGGGCATGCGGGTTGGGGATCGCAGTTCGGTGGTAGAATGTTCTGCAGGGGGCGCTGCTGCCCGCTCCCGGTGGATATCCCTTAGTCGCCTCTTACGACACCCGCGGGAAGAGTTGAGGTGTAAATTCTAAGCCGGAACCACACAGCTGATCCGAGTGGTATTGATATGGATCAGTTGACATTATACCATGACCGCGATCACGGTGTAAGCGTAGCTACCGTTTAGGTAGAGATACGTAATTTTCGTTTTTACGAAGTAGGAGCGATAAATGCAAAATTTACGGAATTTATGCGATATATACGAAATTTATATATTTTGTGTTTTTAATACCTTTTCGACGAAATTTCGAAAAAAAAAACATTTTCAAACGCAATAGTCACGTAAATTTTGACGTGACAACGTCTTATAATTCGATAGAGCCGGCTGCACGCACGAAAAAACATGACGTCATGCGGCGTTACCTCGTCATGCGGCGTTACCTCGCTCTGAGTTGTCACGTTCAACTATAGTCAGTAAACCGACTTTACAGACAACCAATTTTTTATTAGAAAATTAAAAATGGTACATTATTCCACTTTTCAAAGATATACCACTGGATGGACTCTGGATATGCTCATTTCCATAGACAACTAGTCAATGTGGTTCAGCAAGAAACTCCTGCTATCTCATGCAGATTCTACTTGGATCAAAATTTTAGGATCGCGAATGCAGCTACACAAAGTGTTCATAGCCCAGTCAACAATGTAAATGCTTGGTTATTTCAGAACCTACAATATTCATAAATGACCGATGCAGAGACAACCACGATGTTAGCTTTTAACCAAGTTTTCTGCTTACTACTGCTTACTTTTCGATATTTTTATGCGAATAAAAGCGAAATTTTGCATTTTCAATTTATATTTATGCGAAATTTCGATTTTTTAGTTGCGAAATATACGTAACCCTACCTATTGGCATTTCGGCTCAAGCGTTAGCAGTTGAAACGTTAGGGTGCGAGTTCACAGCCCGGCATCTCCAAGATTACATAGTTTACATTGATAGGTTAATCTTTAAACTTAATAATAATCAAACTAGTATGAAATTCTATACAGTTCATATGTAATTAATGAAACATATATAACACATTTATTTCATAAATAAATAAACTCGAGTTTCAAAGAAAAATCTTCGGGAGTTTTCAAATATCTTCAAAATTAGCTGGTTTTAGTGAGACAATGAACCAAACTGAGAGATCAAGTGTGATCAATGCTCTTTTAGTTTACGCTACCTAATTAAGTTTTTGCTACTTAAAACAGAATTAGTATTTAAATGCAATGATGGACACTTTGTTTCTCTAACTAACTAATTAAATCAGTTTCTAAGAGAAATCTCCAGATAACAATTAATTTGTAAAAACGTGGGAATTACGGATTCTATAACGGAGATGAGAAATAAAAGGATTTTATTGTGGTAGAGATAAAAATAACTGTTATTTTGAACTGGTCAAGAGTGAGTCAGTCGTATGCGTGTAAATACCACACAAAAACCTTGTCTTAAGACGATTTTTCGAATAATTATGATTAGGTAAGTAAACTAAAAAGTTTTCGTTTCCTTCCATACATATAGCGGCTCTACTGGATACTTAGAGAAAATATTTTTCATAGGTTTTGATTGAGATGGAAAATACATTTATGTAATATAAAGATATATTTAACTAGCTTCTGCCCGCGGCTTCGCACGCGTTGTTTCTATGGGAACGTGTTGAGGTTATTTCTATCCTATTCTATTTTTGAGGTTATGTCAAGTCACACTTGAATGCTATCGAACGGAATAAATAGTATCCTATGTCCGTCTCCTGGCTCTAAGCTACCTCCTCACCAATTTTCAGCCATATCGGTAAAGCCGTTCTTGAGTTATAAATAGTGTAACTAACACGACTTTCTTTTATATATATATAGATATGCAGGTCTCGACAGAGCCTACACATTTGCTCCCCTTGGAGTCGAGACCCTAGGTCCGCGGGGTACCGAGGCTCTTCGGGTTTTTAAAAATTATCTGAGCGTCTGGTCGAAGCGGCGCGTGACCTGAGAGCTGGTGAGTATCTGGCACAGCGCATCAGCATTGCCATACAGCGTGGCAATGCAGTAAATAAGTTTATAGTAGTTATAGTAATCTAAGTTTACAAATATGTTACCAAACGCGAAAGTAAGAGGACGAAATGTGCGTTATTTTGTGAAAAGAATAGGCATTTAGGCATAGGATTTCCCGCTCCTATGAGCGCGACACTTTCATACGTTTTTAGAACAGCGTAAGCGCAAAAATCAAGTTATTGTCAAGTCAGCGTTTTGGGGATGCTTCCGACTGGTATTCATATGGATCAGTTGAGCTACCTGCCAGCCAGCCAGCCCAGCTTTATTGGTAATTCACTGACATTGCAGTTTCTGCCCACCATCACGAACACGTTTGTCAAGGTAATATTATCCTATAAGTAATCCGACTTCATACAAACGGGCGAAACGTGAGCTATACCTACGCGCCTCGATCTCGGCATGCGCTCAGCATGCAGACAGTCGCGGCTGTGCCGCAGTGACGAACGGATGGTGTGATGTTTTTTTAACAATAACCGCGCGATTTTTTCTCTAAAAATAAGTTCAGGTACATATTTAATAAAGTAGCTGCAGGTATCTATAACCAAGTAAAATATATTCTTTTTTCTCCAAAAAAACCTCCTAAAATTTAATAATAAAGCATTTTGTAGGTACGTCTCAGTCGAGGCGCAAATATTTTTCGGTCGCAAATTTATAAGACCGACTTGTTATTCAAACATAAACAGGTTTTTTAATTAAATCGACCAATCAAAAAACAACACGCATTTTTATTGAACACTTCCCATTCAATTCACAAAGTATTTGTTTATATAAAAAAAGTACCTGCCTTCCTGTATTTACAATCACAAAACTAAATGGAAACACAAAGTAGGCAAATGTAATTAAAATGGTGGAGGCGAGCAGCCCTATCGCATGTTTACCTACCGCGCGGCTGTAGGCATTTATTTCAAAGATACGGCTGAGTCCAAATACTGTTGGATAATATTACCGTGCGTTTGTGAAGAAGCCAGGTCTTAATTCTTATTTTTGCAACAGTCTGCAGTTGGCTCAGCTCTTTCATTCAAATTTAAATACTAGTGTAATTTTCTTTGTGAATAAAGGTCTGCCATTGGATTAGTTGACAAAAAAATAGAAATCGACCCATACAAATTTTTTAACTTTTTTTTCGCCGGGCAGTGAATGTCTTAACTTAACCAAAATACTTACAGTTGCAAAACAAAAGACATTGTATTTACTTCAAATATTTCTTTATTAAAACTTTGTAAGTACGTTAAAACTTTGGTCAGTTTTGTATAAAAATAAAAATACTACAACGTACGCCTCGTAAAGATTTTAAAGCAAGTTTTCTAACGATATTTTTATACATAAAAACATTCAGAACCAGAACAAACATTTGCAGATCATGCAAACACTTGCCCCGCGGCGGTAATTAAATAGAACCTGCAATCTCCTGGACCCATCGCAGGGCCCTTCACCCGCCACGCCACAGAGGTCGTCACATAGGTATTCCTAGAGATTTTTAATTAGAACTAGGCAAATTATAAGCTATAGGTAATTTTCTAAAAGCCGGCGCGATTGTCTTTTGTTTTCTCATACAACTATGCACGCTGACGTCACAAATCCAGGTCCCTACCCCAGTATATGAAAAATAAAAGGGGGATCGCACTAGCAATTAAAAAATTATCTACAGAGCAAAAATCATTACAAAGTGTAATGATTTTTGCTCTGTAGATAATTTTACAAACGCAATGCAGTAATAAGACTTTATTTTCTGCCACATCCAACCTTGCGAGAATGAGGATCCGTAACGTTTTTAGGTGAGAATGCAGATTTATAGAGCTAAGAAATCCATAACACACAGTGCAAAAATGTTTGTTCTGTGACAAAAATTGACGAAGTTATGACCAAATTACTAGCGAAGTTCACTGAGTGACCGCCGGGGTCGCTGTGACGTCACTCCCTCGGTCGCCGCCAGTTAGCCGTAGCCGTTTGTTTGGTTATTTGTGTGTACCTTTTTAACTGTCGAATCGTGAAGTAAGAGTGCCGGTTGCGCTCCGCTTGGTTCGCTCGGTCGAGTCAGTGACGTCACACGCACCCGCGTAATTTGATTTTACCAGCAGTAACGACGTAATGTTTATTACTTAATATCTTCGTAAGTAATGGTCCGATTTGGATAATTCAAAAAGATATATAATTCTTGTCAAAAAGAATAACGTGGTTCTATTGAAATTGCTATAACTTTAGTGATCCTTATTCCACCTGCCTCTCAACAGTTCTCTACAACATCCTCATCAGCTTTCCATTGCTGGGTATAGGCCTCCTCTAATAACCGCCAGAGCGCCCTGTGTAGGTTACAGTTTAATCTATACCCAGACACTCATCCAAATCATCAGAATCATTAATAACCGCTTCATCCCACGGCCCGTATTTATTATCTTTATAAGTCTGCCATCTAACAAACATAACCGGACAGTAACCACTCACAACCAAAACCAAAACCACAAAATAAACCAACAAGGTCCTCGAAACCGTGTACAAAGAAACCAGCGTCAAAACTAACGTCACTAAGTAGATGAATATGAACACTTTCGTGTGTAAGTATACTTGGATGAATTGAGGGCTTAGGACAAAGAAAATGACAGATACAGTCAATAACACAAATGCGTCGAAAGGAGTAGATAATCTTGATACTAGACACACAGAGGCGAATATCGCTGCATTTATTGATAATGATTTTGATACTATAGCCGCTGGGACGTCATAATCGAAGAATATCAAGTGAATTATCATCATAAGTACAGCCCAAGCGAAAATTGTATCTGTACTGACAGTATCTGTCAATGTGTGTAAAATTGGTGACAGTAAATAACCTAAAACTATGTAAACTAATACCGTTTTGAAATGGCTTAAAACCGCCATACCGTTTAGGTACACATACAGTACATAACTAAATGATGTTGTCAACGTACTTATGTATATAACTGTGTGAGTATTAATTAAATCGTTGTACATATACACGAATAGTATAGCGTACAGCACACATAGACAAATTCTAAGGACGACTCGAAATGAGCCTACGAATGCTTGGGATAAGGTGTATTTTTCAGCGTATATGTTTTTCTGTAGATCTTCTAAGAACTTCGGATGTGTGTAGTTGTCAGGATAGTCTCTGTTGGAATATAAATTCTTGATCCATGGCTTCTTCTTGTACGGCTTTCTTGGTACTTTCTGGCGACGGCTTCTGAAATTTTCAATTCCTCTTGACTCTTGAAACTTTGCACTGTAAGCACTTTATAACTCGCACATTATAGTTTTTTTTTTAACGGCAGTAGCCTTTATTCACAAAGAAAATTATACTAGTATTTACAATTTGAGCTAACTGCAGACTGTTACAAACAGTCTACAGTCTACATTATACTTGTATTTTGTTTGTAAGATTTAGAAAAAAATCTTTTAACCGTGTTTCGATGTTTTTTTTATAGTCAATAGACCTTCTATTTGATTAAGTTCATAAAAAAGTTTATTTCAATACAAAAATAGCGCGAATAAAAAGTCACCTTGAGTTTTTTATCCAAAAAGTGTAAATAGAAGCGCGTTACGAATTTTCTTAACTATTACCTACGAATGTCATAAAATATTGGTAGTCAACCGTCTGTTCTAAAGGCAGAGAAAATTTACTGCCATTATGAAAATGATCTTTCACATTTATTGATTACTTAGCACCCAGTTTCACCATTTGCTTCTGAGATAAAAGGGCGATAGAAGAAAAAGAAGGAGTTGATGAAGTTGTTTTGAATATTACCAATTATAAACAGACTTGCTCATTAATTTAATAAGTCTGTTCATTATTAGTTATCTCAGAAAAATTGCAAGTGTGTTCATAATTGGTAATCTCAGAGTATTAGCAAGTCTGTTCATAATTTGTAATCTCATTAATTAACAAGTCTAATCTCATTAATTAGCAAGTCAGTTCATAATTGGTAATCTCAGAAAATATGCAAGTCTATTCATAATTGATAATCTCAGAAAATATGCAAGTCTGTTCATAATTGATAATCTCAGAGAATTAGTAAGTCTGTTCATAACTGGTAATCTCAATAATTAACCAGTCTGTTCATAACTGGTAATCTAATTAATTAGCAAGTCTGTTCATAACTGGTAATCTCATTAATTACCAAGTCTGTTCATAATTGGTAATCTCAGAGAATCTGCAAGTCTGTTCATAATTGGTAAACTCGGAGAGTTAGCAAGTCTGTTCATAATTGGTAATCTCAGAGAATTAGCAAGTCTATTCATAATTGGTAATCTCGGAGAATTAGCAAATCTGTTCATAATTGGTAATCTCGGAGAATTAGCAAGTCAAGTAATATCCCAAGGTGTATTTTACTTATAGCTTCAGCCCCCGGCTTCGCACGCTCTTTTCCGGTATAATAAGTAGCATCTACCCTTCCCTGAGCTACTGTCTATCTCCCTTAATTTCACTGAGATCCGTTCAGGCGTTTAGGAATGAAAAAGTAACAGATAGAATTGCTTTTGCTTTTATAATATTATAGTATGGATAGCTAGTCTATACTAATATTATAAAGAGAAAAGATTTGATATTTTTGTTTGTTTGTATTGAATAGGCTCCGAAACTACTGGACCGATTTTAAACTTTCTTTCATCGTTAGGAAGCCTACTTTTCAGGGAGTGACATAGGCTATATTTTATCCCGGAATTCCCACGGGAACAAGACCTACGCGGGGGAAACCGCGAGGCGATCGTCTGGTAAGTAAATAAGTAAGTGAAGTATTTTATTATTAAAATTCTCATATCCTAAGGTAAAATTTCTCAAACATAATAGATAGGTTAGTTTCTATAAATAGGTAACACAAGAGCAAAATTAAAAAAATTTTAAAACCCCCCAACAGGTTTTCATGAAACATGGCTAAGAACACTCGGGATGAAATTATCTATGACACAAAAAAAACCTGAACGACAATCGGTTCATCCGTTTGGGAGCTACGATACCACAGACTGATACACAGATAAACAGACAGACACGTAAAACTTATAACACCCCTCTCTTTTTGCGTCGGGTGGAGGTTAAAAATAGGTTATAATTTACTTAATTAATTTACTTTTTAATTTTACTTTAGGATTGCAAATTCAATTTGTAAATAGGGCTAGCTCTCACCCTAGGATAACCTGTGTTGTGGGTAGCTAGCCTCTTTCGTGCAAAAAAATTAAGTTGGAACAAACAAATTTCTAAGAAATCAAATAATATCGCAAAAAATTTCGACTTCAACGGGACTTGAACCCGCATCTTTCCCTCAGTACGGGAATGTGCTAACCAACTACACCATGAGGTCAAGTGACGTAGGAGTCGAAAATCTTTGCGACTTTCTACGCACTCTAGTGCCGTTAGCTTCACCTACAGGTAATTTGAAATTAGCCAGAGTGTGAGCCTTACGCACTATAATAAACATATACCCTGGAACAAACACTAGAACATGGTACAACAAGTATGGTAATAAGTGTGGTTAATTTATTTATTTGCCTCATTGTTCGAATACTATATAATTTTCAATGTTTATTATTTTGTATGGATTTATTTTATAAAATGTTTTACTATTTTTATAACAATTTTAATTTAGATTAGATAAATTATGTTTTTCATCATAAGTAACTAGTGTAATTGGTATATGAAAATCGTGTTAGTTACTAAACAAATAAACAATGGTATGAGACGATTTGTTGGTAGATATAGTTCGCATCATGTAAAAAGAACGCTGGCGGTCAAGCTGCGCAGTAGGCGAATTATAGGTCTATTTGGTGGTATGCGGTGGGGCGCGGGGCGGTCGGGTCACGCGCCGCATGCCTGCCGGTGCGCTATTGGTTCGCGTTGTGTCCACGTCACGTTTCTTGTCAAAATACCATCGCGCACAAAAGTTTTACGTGGGAAAGGGAAATTGATTTTTGACTTATATTGTTTTATGAAGAGAGAGGCAGATAATAATGCTGTTGATAATTTAAAACAGTGTATGAAACGCACCGCAGACGCAACATAATGTAATTTTTTTGTAATTAGATTAAACATTCTAAACTTAATCGATTTTTTATTTAATTTTATCTAATACTAGACGATCGCCTCGCGGTTTCACCCGCGTAGTTCCCGTTCCCGTGGGAATTCCGGGATAAAATATAGCCTATGTCACTCCCTGAAAAGTAAGCTTCCTAACGGTGAAAGAATTTTTCAAATCGGTCCAGTAGTTTCGGAGCCTATTCAATTCATACAAACAAACAAACAAACAAAAAATCAAACCTTTCCTCTTTATAATATTAGTATAGATTATTTTCTCATAACCAATATCAAGCCGCGAGCGAAATATTAGTTAAAAATAGGCTTAGCAAATTGGCATAGGTACCTAGTAGTATCGTGCGCGAACATACCCCTTCCACTTTCATCCAGCGTTCTTTTTACGTGACGCGACCGTACGTAATGGTTGATTTGTGGTCTCTCCCAAGGTCACTAGTCTCGTAGGTTACATTATGCCTGAATACTATAGGCAACCTTTTATCCAGTACCACGAGAGCGAAGCCACGCCCAAAAGGAAGCTACAACACAGCACCACATACCTCGCAGCACCCTTCTTTGGGATCTTATCCTTCATCTTCTTGTATTTCTCCTGTTCCTCCGCGTAGTTCTTCATCAGCTCGTTATCTGGTTCCATCTCTGTAACTTCTGGCTCGTTCTGTTCTGCTGCCTTCTGTTCTCTGTTGCCTTTCATTTCTTTCTTGAGGGCTTTGATTTCGCTGCGGATCCTTTCTCTAAAAATAAAAAAAAATATGTTGGATAACTTACGAGCTACATCTAGCCCCAAGTTTAGTAGAGCTTGTGTTCTGGATACTAAATAACTGATGTACAGTCAGCTGCACAGACATGTACCTATACACTTCCAAGGTTTAACTTTTTTTTTTTAAATAAATAAATAATGCTTGACAATTCATACAGCATTATCTAGCCCCAAGCTAAGCAGAGCTTGTGTTATGGGTACTAGATAACTGATATACTTAACACAATACACTACATAGATAGATATTTTTTATTATACATAGAAAACATCCAGAACGCCCTGGACAAATGTCTGCAGATCGTACAAACATTTGTCCCGAGGCGGGAATCGAACCCGCAACCTCCTGCGTCGCAGGTAGTCCTTCGCCCGCTGCGCCACCGAGGTCGTCAATTTCAAAAATCATTTTACTCGGAACTTTTCAAATAAAAGGACATGCACACGTTTTTCGTACAAAGTAGTCATCGTACTCCGTCAGAATGCGGTACATAAATTATCACAATTACTATACACTTACTATTTAGTCAAATTGAAAACTTGAGAGTGTAAACATTATTTTTGCAGCAGACTGTACATATAGTCTATTTTTTACCCTATCTGATTGCATGGCTTGCCAATGTGTGGGAGGTCGGACGGTGCACGCGAATCGCATTTTGTTGGATCTTATTAGAGAAGGTTTGGGATCCGTAACGTATGGGGTATACGTTACGTATAAGTATGTTATTTTTTTGTATTTACCTACTGTGTTGTTAAAAATAAATGTCTTTCTTTCTTTTTTCTTTCTAACGTTTTTAGTTAAGAATGGAGATTATGACCAAATTACTAGCGAAGTTCACCGAGTGACCGCCGCGGTCGCTGTGACGTCACTCCCTCGGTCGCCGATAGTTAGCCGTAGCCGTTTGTTTGGTTATTTGTGACTTTGAAACAAATTAAGTGTCCGATTTGTGTCTGATTCACCTTTTTAACGGTCGAATCGTGAAGTAAGAGTGCCGGCTGCGCTCCGCTTGGTTCGCTCGGCCGAGTCAGTGACGTCACACGCACCCGCGTAATTTGATTTTACCAGCAGAAACGGCGTAATGTTTATTTCTAAATTTATTTATTCGGATAATTCAAAAAGATATATCATTCTTATGTCATAAAGAATAACGTGGATACGAAATCTATGAAATTGCTATAACTTTACTCATCCTCGTTGTTGCTTAAATATTGTTTTATCCTAATATTATCCGTTCAGCCTTTTAGGCGTAAGTAGGTAACAGACAGACAGACAGATAGATAGACAGACAAACAGACAGGAGTGTTACTTTCGAATCTATATATATAAAAATGAAACCCGTTTTCCTTGGTCACGGCATCACGCGTGAACGGCTGGACCGATTTCGCTAATTCTTTATTTGTTGTGTTTGTTATTGTCAGTAGAAGGTTCTTATGAAAGAAAAAATTAAGAAAGTTGGAAACATAAATTGCCACGGGGGCGAAGCCGCGGGGCGCAGCTAGTTTATAATATAAGTTAGTATGGAAATGGATGGATTAAAAAATCGAGTATAGAATTACTTACTTTTCTTTCTTAATTTCCTTATCCCTCTCCATTCCCAAATAATACTCCTCCTCACTCTCACTCTCTTCTTTCTCTACACTACCGTCTCTTTTCCTCTTGCTATCTCTATCTGTACTGCTCTCTCGTTTCTTAGAAGTGAGTTTATCTCTTATGTTCGTGACGGCTGCTTCCGTTTCCTTCTTCTTTAGTTCTATTTCTTCTGTTGTTGGGCCGGCGGGTTTTTCGAGGGTTTTCTCGAATTCTGTAAATAAAAAGTTTTAGATAATTTAATAAATTATCGATATATAATAAATATTATAAATGCGAAAGTTTAGATGGATGGATGTTTGTTACCGCCAAAACTACTGAACGGATCGGGCTGAAAATGTCCACATAGGTTGCGAATATATGCATAGTTCTAGGTGGCGAATACAAACTTAGGCTACTTTTTATCCCATAAATCAGTTCCCATGGGATAGAAATAACCATTAAATGTTTTCATAGAAACAACGCGTTCGAAGCCGAATAAATAAAATAATGAATAATTTGTGGTGTTTTAAAAAACGATAAACCTACTTCAAATGTTTCGGAATAATCAACAATGAAACTTATCTTCTGTAGTCAATTTACTGAGATTGGGATGTTCCAACAGATCATGAGTAGACTTCGGCTTTCCTCTGTACTCCTGGACTTCTAATTCTTATTCCTCAGCCTCGTCGCTGAACGGTAGAAGACCTTCTAGAAGAATTAACAATGAAACTTGCCTTCAGCAGTCAATTTACTGAGATTGGGATCTTCCAACAGATCATGAGTAGACTTCGGCTTTCCTCTGTACTCCTAGACTTGTGATTCTTCTTCCTCAGCCGCGTTGCTGAACGGTAGAAGACCTTCTAGAAGAATTAACAATGAAACTTGCCTTCAGCAGTCAATTTACTGAGTTTGGGATATTCCAACAGATCATGAGTAGACTTCGGCTTTCCTCTGTACTCCTAGACTTGTGATTCTTCCTCCTCAGCCGCGTCGCTAAACGGTAGAAGACCTTCTAGAAGAAACTTGCCTTCTGTAGTCAATTTACTGAGATTGGGATCTTCCAACAGATCATGAGTAGACTTCGGCTTTCCTCTGTACTCCTGGACTTCTAATTCTTATTCCTCAGCCTCGTCGCTGAACGGTAGAAGACCTTCTAGAAGAATTAACAATGAAACTTGCCTTCTGTAGTCAATTTACTGAGATTGGGATCTTCCAACAGATCAAGAGTAGACTTCGGCTTTCCTCTGTACTCCTGGACTTCCAATTCTTATTCCTCAGCCTCGTCGCTGAACGGTAGAAGACCTTCTAGAAGAATTTACAATAAAACCTACCTTCAGCAGTCAATTTACTGAGTTTCGGGTCCTCTAACAGATCATGAGTAGACTTGGGCTTCCCTCTGTACTCCTGGACTTCTGATTCTTTTTCCTCAGCTTCGTCACAAAACGATAGATGACTTTCTAGAAGAATCAACAATGAAACTTACCTTCAGCAGTCAATTTACTGAGTTTCGGGTCCTCTAACAGATCATTAGTAGACTTGGGCTTCCCTCTGTACTCTTGGACTTCTGATTCTTTTTCCTCAGCTTCGTCACAAAACGATAGAAGACTTTCTAGAAGAATCAACAATGAAACTTACCTTCAGCAGTCAATTTACTGAGTTTCGGGTCCTCTAACAGATCATGAGTAGACTTGGGCTTCCCTCTGTCCTCCTGGACTTCTGATTATTTTTCCTCAGCTTCGTCACAAAACGATAGAAGACTTTCTAGAAGAATCAACAATGAAACTTACCTTCAGCAGTCAATTTACTGAGTTTCGGGTTCTCTAACAGATCATGAGTAGACTTGGGCTTCCCTCTGTACTCCTGGACTTCTGATTCTTTTTCCTCAGCTTCGTCACAAAACGATAGAAGACTTTCTAGAAGAATCAACAATGAAACTTACCTTCAGCAGTCAATTTACTGAGTTTCGGGTCCTCTAACAGATCATGAGTAGACTTGGGCTTCCCTCTGTACTCCTGGACCTCTGATTCTTCTTCCTCAGCCTCGTCGCCGAACGATAGGAGACCGAAGTTTCTGGAACGATATAACGATTTTTTTTTTTACTAAAAAGGGACTTAATCCTTTATGCACAAAGAAAATTATACTAGTATTTACAATTGAAACAATTGAGCTACCTGTAGACTGTTTCCAACAGTCTGCAGTTGCAGTCTGCTGAACTGATCCATCGCGTCGCTTCGACCAGACGCTCACATAATTTTTTAAAAACCCGAAGAGCCTCGGTACCCCACGGACCTAGGGTCTCAACTCCAAGGGGAGCAAATGTGTAAGCTCTGTCGAGACCTGCATATTTGCGCCTCTTGAGATCTTTACTTAAAACTTACTTAACCCCCTGCCGTTCCTTCTTCTTTTTCTTCGGTGCCTCGACCTGGGTCACTTGGACCCGTGGCACGATATCCGAGAACGGGTTTATGAGCACCGTGGTTGATTTGACCTTGTGCGGGTGCTCCGGCCGATCGTCCGGGCCTATGAGACCCTCGGAGAGTTTTAACACGTTGTAGATAGTTTCACCTGTAAGATAGAGATTGCTAATATTACAGTTCAGTAAGCGAAATACTGGCCATTGTTAAATTAGCCGCAGAAACATTATCAGCGGTTGCTTTAAATCATTTATTGGCCAGAATTTACGGTGCAACTGGCAGGGCCAGAACTGCAGAATGATCAGCCAATTTCGCAGCCAATGACGATAATGACATAGAATCAATTATGGAATAACAGTACAGCAATAATAGCAAGACAAAATTAAAATTTTTAAAAACCCGCCGACGTTTATTGGCTGAACAGATTTTCATGAAACATAGCTAAGAACACTCGGGATATAATTATCTATAACACAAAAAAACTAAACGAAAATCGGTTTATCCCTTTGGGAGCTACGATACCACAGACAGATACACAGATACACAGACGGACACGTTAAACTTAAAACACCCCTCTCTTTTTGCGTCGGGGGTTAAAAATCACCAGAGGTCACATTCTGCAAAGTTGGCTACGTCGTCAAAATATTGCATTTCTGGTCGGACCTTCAAAAAGATGGCATGCTTGTTTTACAGATCCGGAGTAGAGATCAGAATGAATAAGAACTGTGATCTGTTGTAGTCCTTCCCGGCGTTCGCGAACGCCACAGGCTTGCGCCGGTTGACCCGGAAAACGGGTCAACCGGCAGTGTGGAACTATCCAGAACTATCTAGAAGATAGCTGATAGCTGTGCCCAGCCCCGCCATTCTCAGAACAATTGGGCAGACCAGGCTCTGAGCCAGAGAGATGAGTAAATATCAAAATATCCAAATTCCTACAGGACTCTTGAACACGTCACAAAATTCGAATTGAATAAAACCTTTACCTTTTTAGGGTGTTTGTTTTCGAGCTGGTAACGTTGGACACGCTTGCTAGAATTCTGCCAGGCGCATTCCCAACGTAAGTAAAATGCCTACAGAAACTAAATAGGATGGCTTTAAAAATACTTACACAACATTGCTACTAAACCATCAGAGAAACAGACAGCCCACTATAGGCTATATCAGCAAGAATCAGTTAGCTGTGAGTAACAGAGACCGGTAAGAAATCCTCAAACAGCAAAGGGATAATCTACACTTTTAGAGAGCCATGCATTTGCATTGAATTTGAGGACCGCATCATCATCAACCCATATTACTCCACGGCTGGAGATAGGCCTCCCCAAATGAGCGCCATAGCGCCTAATCTTCAGCTTGCCGCATCCAGCATCTGCCTGCAGTCTTTCGCAGATCGTCATCCCACCTGGCCGGAGGGCGTCCTACACTACGTTTGCCTAGTCGCGGTCTCCACTCAAGAACATGTTTACCCCAGCGGTTGTCGGTTCTTCGTGAGATATGGCCGGCCCACTGCCACTTCAGCTTGCTAATTCTCTGGGCTATGTCGATAACTTTGGTTCTCTGTCAGATGTATTTGTTACCGATTCTATCTTTCAGAGAAACTCCGAGCATAGCTCTTTCTATTGCTCGCTGAGTGACTTTGAACGGGTGGACCAACCCTACCATATATGTTTGAGGACCTGCAACATGATAAAGCTACCTAGAAAACATACCAGTGACCTTCCCAAAGATGGTATGCTTGTTCTGCAGCTCCGGAGTAGCAGCCAGAGTAAAGAAGAACTGTGATCCATTGTCGTCCTTGCCAGCGTTCGCGGACGCAACCAGCCCGCGCCGGTTGAATCTGAGGCGTGAATGGAACTCATCCTGAAATATAATGCATATTGATAAGGCAAAGGCTAGGAAGAAGTAGAAAAGACTGCGCAACACTTTTCCACATATTTTTTTTTTTTTGCTAAATCTTTTGAATTCATTTGGTAAGTTAATTTGGGAAAAGAGTTTCTGGTGTGAAATAGAGATAATTGATACGAAATTTCATCATTGAATGAAATTAATTAAAAATGGTGCCATGGCGGGTTTGGCAGATACTATTAGGCATGCTCACAGTTAAAAAAGTAATAGAACCGTCTGAAGTTAATAGTAATAAATGTATCAAAATAATATCCTTACTTTAAACGGTGCTCCATAGATAGATTCTCCTCCAGTCCCATCACCGTTGGGATCACCACCTTGTACTATAAAATCCGGTACCACTCTGTGGAAAATTGTACCTGAAATAGAGTCATTATCAGTTATTTGTGTACTCTTTATAAGTATCACCAGTGCTTATAAACTTAGAAGAAAGTTTATAAGCTAAGAATGTCAGCTATGTGTGACCTACAAGTACTTTGTGCCATTGACTGGACTAAAACTTCAAGGGACCGGAACACTAGATAGCAATCTCTGGTCTCAGAGGCCAAGATTCACTTCGGGTCACAGTGCCATGCCAGTAAGTAATTAAGTAAATCTGTATTTTCTTACAACAAATCTTAAAATGGATACCTACTAAATGTGTTATTTCAGACAGGGTAAAAGGTCTGTAATCAGATCTCCTGTAATATCTAACTTCAGTTATTGTAGTTTTATCATACCATTATAGTATCCTTCCATACAAAGTTGTATGAAGTTGCGACATGCCTTCGGAGCTTCTTTTGTCCATAATTCTATGTCTATTTCACCAGCAGAAGTCTTGAGAAGAACCTGAAAAACTAAAAACGTTAATACAAAGCATTTTGCCGCCAACTGTAAAGGAAAAAAAATGTATGGAAAATTGGCATTTCTGTAACCTCAAACGATCGAATATATAATATATATCACCGTAAACTGGTTCCAGCTCTGAAAATATCATCATTTCAGACACTGCTCGAATTTTCAGTAGGTAATTCTGATTGGTACCTAGATGGTTTTGAATGAAAAATAAATCCACGATTTACTTTTCATTATTTTAAGCACTTACTTTTCCAAGCGCTGGCGGTTCTTGGATATAAATATTACTCATTTCTAGTCTTTCACTGTATCTTTACTGAATATATAATGTACTGTAAAGTAAATAATTTAATCTTTTATAGAACTGAAACTATTAAAAGTAAATTCCTTCCATGAAAAAAAAGTAGCAAAATAATTTGTTGAAAGTGTTGAAACTATCGTGTAGCAAACTATTTTGTTTTGTTTACATTATTTGACATTTCACTTCTGAAGTTTGACACTGACTGACAGTGACAACTTCTTGACTGTTTCGACAGCTATCGCTCCGCCGCCGCCCCGCCGCCACAGCGAAAGATTTTATTTAGTATTTCGTTCGTCCATAGATCTATCAAATGTGTGAGGATGGCAGAATGTTAAGGCGAATAGTAGGGTGGATAGTGGCGCCACTACATATTTAATTTTATAATTACTTTAAACAAAGGAATTACCAAAAAATCGGACCGCGCGTAGACGATATCTATCATTAAGCTTTTTTTAAATGTATCTGTAATAGTTTTATTTTGTGTTATTCAATCAAAAACCTTGTTTGGAGAGCTTGGTGGCCACCAATAGGAACTAAACTCTTGAAACAAGTATCTGCCTAAATAATACAGTAAAAAACTATGTATTAATGATACATTTAAAAAAGCTTATGATATCGTCTACGCGCGGTCCGATTTTTTGATAATTCCTTTGTATAACGTAATTAAAAAATTAAATATGTAGTGGCGCCACTATCCACCCTACTATTCGCCATAAAAATTAAAATCAAACTTTATCATAGCTTAGATTAGACCTGTGGTATTATTGAGTAGAATACAAATGTGGCATACAAAATGTAAATGTTACCAAATAACATTGTACTTACCTATTTTTTAATTACATATGTAGGTTTAAATTGGGTTGTAGGAATAGGTTGTAAAGTACCTAACCTGTGGGTAAGAAGGTAATTTTTGGAGGTAACCTAGGTACCTACCAGGTTATTATCATCAAAAATTAACTAACCTTCCTTTAATAACAGAACTAGATCAGAACCTTGATCTCGGTAGGTTTGTTCTCAAATACGTTGGGTATAATAAACCTACCTGAGTAGGTAGGTAGGTACATATCATAATAAAGAAAAGTCGACTATTTAAAACAAAATGGGATCTTAGAAGCAATCAACAAGAACAATAAAACCAGTGTCCCGTAATGGCCGGGGGCTTCATTTTAATTACATAGGTACGTTCAGACAAGATGGTAGCTTATTGAAATAAACTGAGACCGGGCGATCTGGGGGTGCTACTATGAAAAGGAAATACCTACGTAATGCGGTTTTATTTTCAAAATCTTACTTTATAACTAGGGTAGGTAGGTACATACTTGATTACCTAATAGAAACAGAAAATACCTACTTAAGAGTTTATTATAAGTTTGGTAGGAACGTATGTAGGCAGTGGTGTCAATTCTGTAGGTTGTGGCTAAAATTAAACTAAACTTATACCTAATATAAATTGTGAGTAAAGTCGGGAGATGGGGTAGGTACTGGGCTTTATCGAATGCTCAAATTAGGTCCAATTAAATAAAAAAGAAAATAATTAGGTTTCTCAGTCATAGTCGGACCGGCGCGCGGCGCGGCGCGGCGGCGCGGCGGCGGTGGCGTTCGTGTTTCGCGTGCGTATTGTTGTCTCGGTCGCACTTCGGTCTAGGTGGTACATCTTTCCATTTTTGTTGTTCATTAGTAGGGACTATATTGCAAAAGATTGGAAATAGCGTGTCTTCGCGTTTAGTTGTAACACAGCACATTGCACAGGCCATTTGTTGAGTTAGCGCTGGGAGAACGTACCTACCATATTTACAGAATATTACTTTATATTCTATACTCTGTACTTAATTGGTAATATTATAAAGGACAACGGGTAGTAAGAATGCAGCTAGTCACACTAATATTATAAATGCGTAAGTTTGGATGGATGGATGGATAGATGTTTGTTACCTCATCACGCCAAAACTACGAATCAGGCTGAAATTTTGCATACAGGTAAGTCTAACCCTGGAATCAAACATAGGCGACTTTTTATCCAATAAATCAGTTCCCATGGGATAGAAATTACCTCAAAACGTTTCCATAGAAACAACGCGTGCGAAGCCGCGCGCAGAAGCTAGTATACCATATATGCATGCGCATAGAAATGGTATAGATTCTATTTTTAAAACAACTAGAACTCAATTTCCGCTCGCAATCCCTGCAAGACATTTGTTTATTTGGTCCTGAATGAAGATGGACGGCAGTGTCTGTTTGCCCCCGGGTAGCTTAACCGGCTAATCCTTGTAAGGGGCGAGGTGTACTGGGGGATAATATTATCTGAAATAAAGAAATCCGTCGCACTATATAACACACTAATTTAATATCACACTAATATTATAAATGCGAAAGTTTGGATGGATGGATGTTTGTTACCTCTTCACGCCAAAACTACTGAACGGATCAGGCTGAAGTTTAGCATACAGATAATTCTAGGCCTGGAATAAAACATAGGCTACTTTTAATCCCATAAATCAGTTCCCATGGGATATAAATAACCTCAAAACGTTTCCATAGAAACAACACGTGCGAAGCCGCGGGCAGAAGCTAGTAAGTACCTAAATAATAAATACTGGCGCAACATTGCTAGCATCCTGGGGACGCTTTCGACTGGTATTGATATGGATCAGTTGTGTTAACTGTAGATTGTTTGCAATAGTCTGCAGTTAGCTCAATTGTTGCATTTGTAAATACTAGTTCTAATTTGATTCTATTACATATTTGATTGTATATTTTTTTTTGTGAAAAAGATGTTTTTTTTATGAGAAAAAAGAGGACACTTTTTTATGTGATCGTTCACGGGGTCATCTAGTCAATAAATAAATCAAAGTTAAGTATTTTATTTCAGCAAATCCATAGATTGAGATATTTACATCATTCCCTCTCTAAAGAGCTTATTTTATTCACTGAAAACAGTGAATAATAAGCACTTTTAATTACTATTTGGGTGTTTGAATTTAGAACACACCAATAATATTATTCGACGTCCATCTCAATGTCCTACAACCTCCTTGAGCAAAAAATACTTGATACAAACTCCTTGTGCTAAGGATATTCGACATACTTACAAACTCCTTGTGCAATTAACTCCTCGAGATTTGATTGTTTTTTTCAAAAGACTACCGCAATGCCCTAGTGCTTCTTCAATACAAATATTGCACAAGATTGGTAATGTAACACAGGTCAGTTGTTGAGTAAGCTCTGGAAGATCACACCATAAATACAGATTTTACTTAGATCTATGGGTTTTTACTATATTAAACGTTAGTTCTTCCTCTTCTTCCTATTTAATTTTAATGTTTACTTTTCCGTACCCCTATCCCATCAAATTATTTTATCGTAGCACTTCGTAGAGCGAACGCTACGCTCGACGAGCTACGATGCTACGAATTAGCAGTGGAATAAATAAAATAAAAAATTGCTTGTCTGTAAAGTCGGTTTACTGACGATAGTTGAACGTGACAACGTCTTAAGAAAATACTGATGGAATGGTAGCATTTGATACTCGATCAAAACATGTAAATGTACTATAGTATAGCAGCTGTCCACGCAGACGCATCGCTCACTCAAGTAGGAGAGAGACGGATGTCGAGCGCTCTCGCTTGCACTTCAAGCCTTACATGGAACGCCTCAGAGCGAGGTAACGCCGCATGACGTGCGTGCAGCCGGCTCTATCGAATTATAAGACGTTGTCACGTCAAAAAAACAATTGGAATTGGTTAAATAATAGATTCAGGCGTTACTTTGCGGAAATCCATTGTATATTATTAGGATAAAACAATATTTATATCCGCGCATTTTGAATGGACGGCTTACCACAGTAAATGTCAGTTCGAAATGATTCCAATTCCAATTGTATAATATTAGGATAATCTTTCTCTTAATCTTCTAAAAATTTTATCTATATAATTGGAATTGGAACCTTTTCTGTTAAGATCCAACAAAACACACGAATTACATTTTGTTGGATCTTATCAGAAAAGGTTTTGCGCGGAATGGTTACTAAATATTGTTTTATCCTAATATTATACAGTTGGAATTGGAACCATTTCGAACTGATATTTTAATGTGACAAGCCGTCCATTCAAAATACGCGGATTGTACCAGTAATGTAATATAAAATATTTACTCTGACAAAGAATAATATAATGTCTACGCAACGCATTGGAATACTAGACTCATAGAATTGATATAGAACCGTATTTAATGAAATGAAATAAAAATATGTATTGAAAAAGAAATACAACAATGGCTAACTCAATGTTAAGTTAAGGTTACGTGTTATCGTAGCTGCGTAGGTGCGTTTTAATCTCAGTGTAACCTAGCTCCACTCTTCAAAATAAAACCTATTTATCTCTCTAAGAAATGTTACCTACTTAATATGTCCACTAACACAAGCTCTGCTTACGACGCTGTGTGGATTTTCAATCAATAATAACCCAGTACAATTCGTGCAGCAAAATTATTTACTTATCTATAAATAATCTAGTAATCTATAAATAATGAAATACTTATATCTTTAAAATTATTTATTTATTAAATATCATTTAATTCTCTTTGTTTTGGTTACCTATGTTAATATATTAATCACCACCAAAGGTGATGGTGATGAAGTTTGATTATTTGCACTTGCACCATTGATATAAGAATTTAACTCACATCGATGATTTGTACCCATCTCTTATATATTCCATTGGGTTTCTAGTAGGTTTTTAGTTTTTAGCTTGTTCACACTTTTTATGTAGGTACCTACATAACTAATATTAATTGAACCGTGAAAACCTCTTTATAGCCTCTTGTTTCGACTTCATTAATATAATTTGTAGATATGTATGTGCAGCTGGTTTTACTTGCCATAAATCACATCACATCACATCACAATATCACATCAGATCACACTAATATTATAAATGCGAAAGTTTGGATGGATAGATGTATGGATGGATGGATGGATGTTTGTTACCTCTTCACGCCAAAACTACGAACGGATCAGGCTGAAATTCTCCATACAGGTAAGTCTAACCCTGGAATCAAACATAGGCGACTTTTTATCCCATAAATCAGTTCCCATGGGATAGAAATAACCTCAAAACGTTTCCATAGAAACAACGCGTGCGAAGCCGCGGGCAGAAGCTAGTAAAATATAAATAAAAAACCGCTCCCGATACACCTCCAACCTTACCATCGACACCTACATAAAGAATCGCAGCAGCGGAGAGATATTAGTCACATTCCAGCTGCGCAGGGCTGAAGTACTATTGAATTCTGGCGGGAAATTGGAAAATTATTGGAATTTTTGTGAAGTGTAGGTTCTATATATCTAATAATAAGTGGTCGAGCTTTTAAACACTACAAAAAAGAGTTTTAAGCTAAAAGTTTTAAGTGTATGTCAGTCTTATCGTGATTCCGAACCGGAAAAAACAATTAGGATTTGTTTTTGTTTGTAATGGGACTTTGTTCGTGTGTGATACAAATCTTAGCTATGTATGAGAAAATTGGTAGAGCCGTTCAAATATGCTATTGCTGTGTGGTCCTGGTTTAGAATTTGCACCACGCAACTCTTCCCGCGGGTGTCGTAAGAGGCGACTAAGGGATATCCACCGGGGACGAGCAGCGCCTCCTGCAGAACAATTCTACCACCGAACTGCGATCCCCAACCCGCATGCCCAGCGTGGGGATTATAGGCATTACCTCCATGGGATAAAAGCCAATAAGACGCTTATCAGGGGGTGGCTTGCATCCAGCAGTGGACTATTATAAGCGGGTTGAGTTTCAATCGTTATGATGGTTCAATTTAGCATACAACATTTGGTCGCATACTAACTACTAAGGCCCGAGGTTTGAGGACCTCTGTGGCGCAGCGGGCGAAGGTCCGCCTGCAACGCATGAGGTTTCGGGTTCGATTCCCGCCTCGGGACAAATGTTTGTACGATCTGCAGATATTTGTTCAGGGTGTTCGGGATATTTTCTATGTATAGTAAAAAAATCTATCTATGTAGTGTATTGAATTAAGTATACCTATCACTTATCTAGTACCCATAACACAAGCTCTGCTTAGCTTGGGGCTAGATAATGCTGTGTGAATTGTCCAGCATTTTTTATTATTTATTTATACTTTACTTCACGAGTTTTCGAATTATTGTCAAATTTTTATGCTAAATTTTTTACTCTAAGCCGGTGCTCATGAAAATGTGATCTAGTATGTAGGTTAGGTACCTACTCCATTTAAAAGTAAAACTGGTCCCGGTAGTACTTCCCTACCCTAACCATCGACAACTACATAAAGTAGTTAATGATTTTATCGGGTAGGTATTTATCGCGTACATTTTGTTTTATTTCCCCTACATTTTTAACTACATGCAGAATCGTAGCACTAGTGGAGCTATCATAGTCACGTTACAGCTGCACTCGTATAAATTCTTGGATTTCTTGTGAAGTGTACCTAGCTTTATTTCTATTTCTTCCTTTATTTCTTCTTAGGCCAGCTAGCTTAAAATGCGCGGCGCGACAAGATTTGTCGACTGTTTTGTCTCGCTCTTTTATGGGCGAAAATGAAACAAAATGCACGACAAAACGGACGACAACATTAGTCGTCGCTGTGTCGTCGTAGCCCGGACGCAGTTCGTGTCGCTGAGCCATAGGAAAGAGTGAGTGAGCAAATATTAGTTTTACGTGTAGTAGGTACGTACAGACAGACACACAGACATGTGAAAGTATGCACCTATAAACAGTGTCTGTCTCTGGCATCGTAGTTCCCAAGCGGGTTAAGCGAAAGGTGGCTTGGATTTATAGTGTTTTAGCGGTTTGAAGAAAATTTGGGCAGCCAATTTTCGCCAATCGTTCAATTATGTTTAAGTCGCGAAATTTCGAATTATTGTTAAATTACTATTTTAAATCCGTGACCCGAGAGCTGGTGAGTATCTGGCACAGCGCATCAGCATTGCCATACAGCGTGGCAATCCAGCCAGCGTCTTGGAGACGCTTCCGACTGGTATTGATATGGATCAGTTGAGCTACCTGTAGACTGTTTGCAACAGTCTGCAGTTAGCTCAATTGTTTCAATTGTAAATACTAGTATAATTTTCTTTGTGAATAAAGGCTTACGTACCAATTTTAAGTCTAAGCCTTGAAAATGAGGTCTATTATGCTGGTAGATACTCCAGTTAAAAGTAAAACTTCTCCCGGTACATCTCTACCCTAACCATTGATAACTAGGTATCTAAAGAATCGCAGTCGTGGAGCGAAATTAGTCGCATTTCCTCTGCGCTCGTGAGTTCAATGGGAGCCTATTAAATTCCGACGGGAGATTGATAAATTGTTGAAAGTTTTCGAGATCGGATTCTTGTGGCGGTGGCATCTAATAAGATGTGTTGTGATTTTTCAGGGTATGTTTTATGATTTTTTATATTCTTTTAGTTTTCTGCCTTTTTATGGGAAATAGTTTGGTATACTTAGGCTGCTTTTAGACAATCTAGAAGTAGCTCAACTGATCCATATCTTAGTACCAATCGGAAGTGTCCCGAAGGGTATATTATAATTGTACCTGTATTATAATTTCATTTTTTCATCAAATAAATCAATTTTCATTTTATATAACATTCAAAAGTGCTGAGATGTCTGTACGAGGCCACCACCATGAATATCCAAGTACAGAGCCAGCAGTCTAAACCCATCCAATTGCGCAGAGGAGTGAGACAGGGGGATGTCATATCCCCAAAACTGTTCACGAGCGCGTTGGAAGATATGTTTAAGATGCTGGACTGGAAAGGTAGGGGCATAAACATACCTAAATGGTACCTACATCTTACATCTACGATGCGCTGATGACATAGTCTTAATGGCGGAGTCGCTAGAGGAGCTGAACCAGATGCTGGACGGCCTAGCTTCAGCCTCCCGATGTATCGGTCTTGGCATGAATTTGGATAAAACAAAAGTCTGTTCAATGGCCACATTGATCCAAGACCGGTGGTCGTAGGTACATGGCCACCTTCTTGAAACTGTTTCCGAGTACCTTGGGCAGATTCTGCAGTTGGGTAAAAACAATTTCAAGAAGGAAGCCAAGCGGAGGATCCAGCTAGGCTGGGCAGCGTTTGGAAAATTACGTCGAGTCTTCTAGTCATCCATACCGCAATGCTTGAAAACGAAAGTTTTCAATCAGTGCGTCCTACCTGTCATGACCTACGGAGCTGAGACGTGGACACTCACGGTAGGGCTGGTCCACCAGTTCAAAGTCGCTCAACGAGCTATGGGAAGAGCTATGCTCGGAGTCTCTCTGAAGGATAGGATTCGTAACGAATACATCCCACAGATAACCAAAGTTATAGACAAGCTCTAAGAATTAGCAAGTTGAAGTGGCAGTGGACCAACCATATCTCGCGAAGAACCGATAACCACGCCGTTATTTATAGCTATCTGAAGTACTTTGATTTTTGATAAGCTGCGTTCATTAAAAATCCTTCACACGGTGAGTGGCACTTATCTTGAACCTTATCGCGCTGACACTACAGTTTATACTCAGATTAGCATAATGGATATTGATTTTGGGAATTTATACTAGACTAGACGATCGCCTCGCGGTTTCACCCGCGTAGTTCCCGTTCTTGAGGGAATTCAGGGATAAAATATAGCCTATGTCACTCCCTGAAAAGTAAGCTTCCTAACGGTGAATGAATTTTTCAAATCGGTCCAGTAGTTTCGGAGCCTATTCAATACAAACAAACAAATCAAATCTTTCCTCTTTATAATATTAGTATAGATTTCACGTGCCCGCTTCCTGGCCGTTTCTAAATAGGAGTCAGGACATTGGTTGCAAGCATTTCCTTCATATAACACTGGTACTTTATTGGATCCCGTAACTTTCCGTATCGCAACATGTCTCCGGTTGGGTGCAAGGTGTTGCGCGCCTCATCAATGCCAGTGCGGTACTGCTGTCGAACAGCTTGGTCATCACGGATTATCGTGCACTAGGGCCGCCGGTCGGATATCTCGCCACGCTAGCCTTAACGACATCATCCGGCGGCCTTTGTCACCGCTAACGTACCAGCTATTCTCGAACCGAATGGTCTGTTGCGTGACGATGGTAAGAGGCCCGACGGTATGACATTAGTCCCATGGGAGTTGGGGAGGCCCATGGTGTGGGACGCTACATGCGTCGACACACTTGCGCCTTCCCATCTTCCAAGGACATCCGTGAGGGCGGGTGCGGCGGCAGATTTGGTCGAAGATCTCAAGAGGCGCAAATATGCAGGTTTCGACAGAGCCTAAACATTTGCTCCCCTTGGAGTCGAGACCCTAGGTCCGTGGGGTACCGAGGCTCTTCGGGTTTTCAAAAAACTACCTGAGCGTCTGGTCGAAGCGACGCGTGACCCGAGAGCTGGTGAATATCTGGCACAGCGTATCAGCATTGCCATACAGCGTGGCAATGCAGCCAGCGTCTTGGGGACGCTTCCGACTGGTGTTGATAAGGATCAGTTGAGCTATCTGTAGACTGTGTGCAACAGTCGGCAGTTAGCTCAATTGTTTCAATTGTAAATACTAGTATAATTTTCTTTGTGAATAAAGACATATGTTGTATAGATATAGATTACCTCAGTTTGTGGCTTTGTTCAGAAAATACTTTAAGAAAATTACACGAAAACCTTTTGCAGGGGTGAGGGGCAGTGAACTGTATTTTACTAAAAAAGGCTCTTCAAAATATTTATGTTTTTTTTTACATAAAATATAAAGTTTTCACATATCGTTGCGGCAAGAGGAAGCCAAAGAGAAAGCGGCAAAAGTTGCCAGCTATATGTTTAAACTAAAAAATTGCCAACAAACATTAAAATAATAGATTTTTTTTTTGTTAGTATCGAACACCACATTGTACAAACATTTGTCCCGCGGCGAGAATCGAACCCCTAATTCTACATCAAAGCCGTTCACCTACACGCCAAGATCGAACCAATCTAACAAATAAATGTCCCAAACAAGATTTAGGCTTTTTTACCTTGCTACGGTTTAGTTTTGGTTTATTTTGGTTTTTAATTTTTGTAATTTCACAGAAGCTGCAACAATGCCAGAAATATCTTAGAATAATCAATCAAAATGAAGCTACAAGCTTTACTACTCCTTACCATCACACCAACCTACCTCTGTCTAAACATGACCAACCTCTTTGAAACCTTAAACCAAAATGTTCTATACTTCAACCAAAAAGCTGCCGAATTAGTTTGGGAATCTTCTGTCAACCCTGGCAACCCAGAATTACCCGAGAAAGCAGCGGAGTACCAGAAAGAACGCAATAAATGGCGGGAGCATGGTTGTGGGGTGCTGGCAAAACTGGTTAAAGGTCATTTGATGAACAGCAACCAAACTAGACAGGCGTGTTTGATGTGCAATGGACCGATGTATGACTTCAATGAGACAAGGTAAATTATCACACTAATCCACAGAAACAACGCGTGCGAAGCCGCGGGGCGCAGCTAGTAGTATATAATTATGAAATAATGGAAGACACTACCTACTTCTATGTCATGTACATAGAAGTAGGTAGTGTCTTCCACATAGTCTCTTCTAGTTCCGAAACAATACGAAACTTTACTAGATTCAATTAAATTGTAAAGTCAAAAAACTGTGTTTATAGAAAACCATTAACGACGATTAAGTGAAAAAAATCATTAATGATTACCTACCTAATTCTTAATATTTCCATTATTGCAGAATTCTTAGCGACTTATACAATTACCTTCAAAAAATTTACACAGAAGCAGAAATATGTATTCCATCAACAGAAAACATAGAAATCGACAACATCCAACAAGTAGAAACCGCCATTTTGAAATATCTAACAAAAGTTAAGAATTTCAAATATGAACATGACGTAGATTCTAAAATAGCTAATGATTTTGTGTCACTGGATGCTAAAACAGCCAATGAGAATAAAGAAAAAGGTTTCTGTCTAAAAGGAGAGAAGGATTTCGAGAAAGTAATGGAGCTTTCAAAGGATGAAGCCGTTTTGCGATGGATCTGGCTGGTGTGGAGGAAAAAGGTTGGACCTCCGATGAAAGACCCGTTTCGGTTGTTGGTTGGTGTCGAAAATGTTGCTGCTAGAAGGAATGGTAAGTTTTCTAAATATATGATACAGATGTAAATAAAGGAAGTACTAAACTTTCAGGGGTGGTTCAGACTCGATTATAAAACGAAATTCCCGGAAATTGAAATCGATGAAATAACTAAAAACAAAATGACCACTAGACAAGGCAATGACTAATGCATGTGCTAAGTTCTGTGTACAAAGCTGAACCTTTATATTTCGTCCTTACTTTTTTTACACCTTGTATAGCAAGCAGAATCTTTATAGAGCTAATGTTATAATAAGTAATTATGGTTGGCATCAGAAACTTTAAACTTGTTTATGATGAATTCGTACTCCACTAAGGATGTGTGTATACTTTTAAATAGGATACTCTATCAACGATACGATATCCCCACGATTAAGACCCAATTTGGATGGAAATGAATATAAATAATAATATTCAGGTGTTACTTTGCGGAAATCCATTGTATGATATTAGAATAAAACAATATTTAGTAACAATTCCGCGCAAAACCTTTTCTGATAAGATCCAACAAAATGTAATTCGTGTGTAGGTACCGCCCGCCAACCCACAAATTGAACCTACTTACAATTATTAAAAAAATACAAAAAAATATAATCTCGCTGTACCGAAAGATCACGAAATCGAAAGATCGCTATGTCGAAATTTTCTTCAGGGTTGTACCTTAGTTTTGTGTTATTAAGATACGAATACAGATTTGATTCTTAAGATTCGTATCTATCGGTGACAATGGAAAACTATGTTTGTATATTTTTCTTGCTTACGGTATACACAAAAAAAATGTACTGCTGATTTTAAACATTAGGTATGTTGTCATTTTCCAGGATTCAAAGACCTAGGAGCATTATGGCGAGACGAGCTTGAAACCCCGTATCTCCGCCAACTCTGTCATCAACTCTACAATGATATCAAACCTCTGTACACCGTACTGCATGGTGTGGTGAGGTTCTATCTACGAAGGTTTTATGGTGAGGTCGTACCGGAAAGAGGACCAATTCCTGCACATTTGTTAGGTAAAAATATCTTCGTAATCTCTACGTTTGTTCAAATTAGGATTAAGATACCACACTAATTTGGTTTGGTGTGTCGAGAAGTCGTAACGCGTCAGCAACATATCGTTTACGTACATCTATTTGTATTTTGTAACACAAGCTCTGCTTACCTTGGGGCTAGATAATGCTGTGTGAATTGTCCAGCATTATTTATTTATTTTATTTATTTATTTGTATTTATTTATTCCATCGTAGGTACACTTGATGTTACACTTGATGTCGTTACATTCTATGTTTATGTACTATTTTAATAATTACATGTATAGGTATTTCGTTACAGGAAACACCATAAGGTACAAAGGTAAAAAAAAACAGACAGACATGACTGAAAATTAAATGAAATAAATTAATAGATTAAGGGTATGTCAAAGTATGCTGCTGTATAAGGGCATTGTCAAACTAAACTAAAATAATGTAAGTACAATATTACAATGATAATAAACTGACAAAATAATGGTGTTAACAATGTCAGAAATAGAATAATTTATATAAAATTTACATGAAAATAAAGAAAACATCTACCTATTATGGTTAGAAACACATTGTTATTATTGACAGTAAGAAATACCTACTAAATATATGAAATATATTTGCTGTGTGGTGCCGGCTCCGTATTTGCACCACCCCAACTCTTCCCGCGGGTGTCGTAAGAGGCGACTAAGGGATATCCACCGGGGCGGGCAGCGGCGCCCCCTGCAAAACAATTCTACCACTGAACTGCAATCCCCAACGTGGGGATTATGGGCACTACCCCCATGAGAAAAAAGCCAATAAGGCGCTTATCGGGGGGAGGCTTGAGTCCAACAGTGGACTAATACAGGCTGTTGAGGCGAGGTGAGAAAATGTATGAAACTGATAGTTAAGCTTATAACGAGTTGAAAATAGAATTTCATTCAACTCTCTGTTCCCTTATTGGTTTGTTGTTAGGTCCACAGCTACACTAAAGGTCGACTGTATCTCCTTCTCTCCATCCTCTGTGGCGCGGTGGGCGAAGGTCCGCCTGCGACGCAGGAGGTTGCGGGTTCGATTCCCGCCACGTAACAAATTTACGATCTTCAGATATTTGTTCAGAGTGTTCTGGATGTTATCTATGTATAATAAAAAATATATATCCTACTAATCCTACCAATATTAGAAATGCGAAAGTTTGTGAAATCTGAATTTTGGTTACCTAAGATCTTCAAAACTACTGAACAGATCAAGATGAAACTTGGCGTACGTTTAGAGCAAAGCGTAACTTAGATAATAGGCTACATATACCGAAAATACGCGTGCGAAGCTGCGGGGAGAAGTTTGTCTATTATTTATTAAGTATATCAGTTACCCATAACACAAGCTCTGCTTAGCTTGTGGCTAGTTTATGCTGTGTGAATTGTCCAGCATTATTTATTTATTTTCAGTACCTATCAATAATTGGTTATAACTACTTAAATCTAAAAAAGTGTCTTTTCACATTTTTCTTGACGTTACCTTGACTTAACTTGCCATATTTTTTGTAGGAAACCTATGGTCAAAAAATTGGGAACCCCTAATAGATTTGATGACACCAAAAACTATTGACCTGAATCAAAGTATCAAGAAGCTAAATTGGACCGCTTTGGATATGGTAAGACAAGTAAAAAATCAATGAATAGGCTAGAATAATTATTGCCAAATTAGAGGGAAAAATATTGCCATATTTTTTAGGACCTAAGAAACCGCAAAACTGTATTTTAAAAGTCTACTTTTCATAAACAGGAGAAAACACTGTCAGCCATAATTTATCTGCGCTGTGACGTCATACGGATAGAAAACCACAGACATAATACTAGCTGTGCCTAGAAAACAAACAATTGACATTTGGAAACGTGCATCATTGTAAAAATATAAACAGACTACATAGCGAATTTCACTCGTACAAGATCCGACATGAAATTTGCATAAAATCGATGCCGATGACGTCACCCATGGCCGACAGCGTTTTCAGAGGTCAAAATAAAAAACAACAATTCTAAATTGAAAATATTTAGTCATCTTACACTTTTAATATCGGAAATCTATAAATATAAATTAAATAAGTCAAATACTACAGAAAATATTTATTTATGCGCCAAATTTGATATGAGTCAAGTAGCATACTTAATGCACAAGCTGTGGCACAAGTGAGTTTAAAACTATGGGCACATCGATCAAGTATGCGGCCTCCCCAGTATGCGGCCTCCCCCGTAGATACCTAGACCTTACAAGAATGACACTCAAAAGTGTCCACGTTTTGTTTTGACGCAGACAGTTTGCGCAGAGCCTGTCAAGTTTTTTGCATGCGGAACAAGAGATTAGTGGAGTCGAATTTATTTTATTTTATTTTGTAAGGAGGTAGGAAGGTACCTAAAAATTATTTATACACTGTTTATTTTTATAAGGATTATAAAATCAACAGAATTCAGGTAAAGATAACGAATCATTTATTGATACAACTATAAATTAGCGACGCAACAGTCAACAAACAAAAGGGTCATTTCGGACATACAATAATATAAATAAGTTAACAAAAGCTAGTGAAATAAACCTGAAATACAATTTCAGGCAGGTACTTTAAATTTAAAAGAACTAGTGTCTGCCTGCGGCTTCGTAAGAGTTTTTCTATGGGCCAAAAAAAACGTTATTTCAAGTCAACTAGGATCTTATAAAATACTTTTAAACTTACGCCATATGAACACATTATTTATTATTACCTACTATTTAATTTTGAACGTCGAAAACAATAGGTAAATAAACGCAATAAATACCCGTTTTATATTACTAGTAATTCCTAAGTTCTGAAAATATGACGTTTCCAAATGTTTAGTACCTAGGTACTAAATAAATTTAAAAAAAAAATTAGAAACAATAACCGCTCCATTCATCAACTTAGAACAAAATAAATATTTTTGCATAGGCAAACCCAACAACAATATTTAATGGTGATTTCTCAAGTATAAAAGGCTCAATTGGCTCATATCATAATACACAGGTAAAAATTACATTTAAACTTGCTGAAAATAAGAAATTCCATCCTTTTTCTGTTGCTTGGTCGGTCGATTATTGCATTTTTTATACGAGCACTTGACCATGCTTTCGGTCCGAGAGCTAAAATGACACTAGTTGAAAAGGTATCCCAAAATGCCAAATGGGATACCCTTCGATACTGACGTTTTCAGAGCGCGCATTGTGCATCTAAGGGGGGCCGGCCGGAAATTTCTGATCGATGTATGGGCATTATATTCCTGTCTATTATGTCACAGGCAAGGAAAGCTGACGACTTCTATCGGTCTTTCGGACTCCCCGCCATGACAGAAACATTTTGGCGGGAATCTGTATTTGGAAACAAAGACATGCGCTGTCGCGGTACTGTCACCGCAGCGAACATGTTTAAAGATGGCGATTACAGGTCAGCTATTTTATTTCCTATTTACGATAACCCAATGCCGGAATTACACACTCGTCGAGACAGGCCGAGTACGAGTGTGTTCTTCTTGGTGCGCTTGTCTTGCCTCGGTCGCGCGTAGACTCTCATTCCGAGCGACCATTTAGTTGCCAGTGTTGCCAGATCTACTTCAAACAAATTGTCAAACCTTCCTGCGCAAAAAAGCTTACTATAAAATATCAGACAAGGTAGGTATCTAGCTAGAGGATAAAAGTATGTTTTTTATTTTAAGGGACATGTTTGTAAATTGAAGAAAATTAGTATATTAGGATATATCCTTTTTTTTCATTTATTTATGTTACATATTATTGACTTATTTTATCTACAGCTAACATAAACCGTAATTCGGTTTGTCCGTCAGCCATATTTATATCTTCCCCTTTAACAGGCCCACAATATACATAAACCGTATAATGAAGGAACATAGGCAACCCCCCATACTTTCCGAAATAATCTTCTCATCATTGCAAAAATAACGAATATTAACTACATTAATATCTGGCGAAGAGACAAAGATCATGATGATATTTCGAACATTCACATATGCTTCTTATCCAACTTTTAAAACATATTTTCAGGTTAATCTACTGCTCTGGGACTACCATGGAAGATTTCCATGTATTCCACCACGTCATGGGGCACATTCAATACTACATGGCGTATGAAAACCAACCTGCTTTGTTCCGAGACGCACACCCGGCATTACATGAAAGCATAGGCGATGCTGTGATGTATGGAGTTATGACACCTCAGCATTTACATCGACTCGGGCTTATAAATAATAGTTTGCTGTATGTTTTTGACGATAATGATGGTATAAATGCAAATAATGATGGAACGAATGCAGATAACGTCAATCTAGACGCAGAGCCATCAGACGAGAATGCAAAAAATAATGATGACGAAAGTGCAGAGCAGAAAAGATATGAAATAAATAAAGAAGGTTATTTAACCTATATTTATTCACCTGGACCTTCAACTAAAAGGAAAAATAAAACTAAAACTAACAGAGACAGTGGGCGAGAATCTAACGAATTTGGCGCTAACGAAACGCAAACAAAAGTTTTGACTAGAAAGCTTTTGAAATACACTAGTGTGGAATATGATGATTCAAATAATTTCGATAAGGAAAAAGATATATTCGATGAATTGTTTAAAACAGATGAAATACTCATGATAAAACAATTGCTAAACAAACTACCTGAAATCCCATTTTTGCTTCTCATAGACGAGTATAGATGGAAGTATTTTGAAGGGGGTATATTGATGGGGGAACAGAATAGGGAGTTTTGGAAAATGGCGACTGAACTTCAAGGGATAGCGCCTTCTAGTGATAGAGGGGAGGATTTTTTTGATGCCGGTGCTAAGTTCCATGTTCCTTATAATACACCGAGCATAAGGTACGGACAAGGCCTATGTGCATATTCAGTGTAAACAAATTTTTGACAAGTTTCAATTAGAAGTCCCAGAGATTTTCGAATACTACGTCACTTGACCTCGTGGTGTAGTTGTTTAGCACATTCCCTTAATTACGTAGGATGTGGGTTCAAGTCGCGTCAAAGTCGAAAATTTGTGGGATATTGATGTGGATTCTGTTGTTTTATGATTCCTAACTTAAATTTACCACCGTTTTTCACTAGAATAAATTTTAATCGCGACCAAATTAGATGCCTGCGAAAATTAGATAGACGTTTCTAATCATAGCTAAAATGCAATGCAAAGAATAAGATTTTACCTATTTTAACTGAGTTGAGTTGTTTCAGATCTGTCAACCTAATTTTAAACCTGACAGTCAAATTTTTGAAACATAGAATAGCTTTCGTCTGTTTGACATTCCTAAATCCTAATTTTAGCTAATTTTAGCTAATTCTAAAATTACAGAATCGATACCATTATTTATTGATTTTTTTACAATTACAAGTTTTTGTGATGTTTCTTTTGAAAACGACCACCATCAATGATAGGATTATATTAGACAGACCAATAAGTACCTAAACAAGTCGCGATTTTACGCCATGCTATTGGTCCTTTTTATTACCCAAGTACCTAATATGTTTTTCGAGTATTTTTCGGTAGACATATCTGATACCCTGTATCACTGAAGTATCCAAACAGCTATAAATATAATAATCTGGTGTCTTGTAATATTGGTTTTCAGGCCTTTGCCGCCAAATTTTGTGAGGACCTAGTCGTTTTTTATAGCTTTCAATTAATTACTTGTAAAGCCTTCATCTGAGGAGATGTCACTATTGGTGGAAACCGACTCATCCACTACTTGTCCTCCTGTGTTGCTCCGATAGGTGCCCACCATCACCTGGATTTATTCATCATTCCAGATACTTCCTAAGCAGTTTCCTACAGCACCAGCTGTTCGAAAGTCTCTGCAAAGCAGCTGTATACGGTCGTCGGAGAACCTACGATAAGCTGCCTGACAGCATCACTCTACACAGATGTGATATCTACGGGTCCAAGACTGCTGGGATGGTTTTGAAGTGAGTGGCGATTATGGGCGGGTAATGCTCATGAGATAAAAGCCAACAAGGCGCTTATCAGGGAGAGCCCTGCGTCCAGCAGTGGACCAATATGGGCTGTTAAGGCTCCTCCTCCCCGAACACTAGCGCCGCCACATATTTTATCTTATTATTACGTCGAAGAAAGGAAATTCCAAAAATTACGTTGGGCAATTTGTGATACCTATCATAAGCATTTTTTTAATGCCTCTGTAAATTTTTTAGTTTGTATAGTGTAGGCAGAGATGCGAAGTTGCTCTTTTTTGCCACCATGGTGGCCAAAAACAGCAACTTCGCAACTCTGCTTAAAGTAACAAAATAAAAAAAATACAGATGCATTAAAAAAAAGCTTATGATAGGATTCATAAATTGCCCAACGTAATTTTTGCAATTTCCTTTCTTCGACGTAATAATAAGATAAAATATGTGGCGGCGCTAGTGTTCGGGGAGGAGGAGCCTTAAGGTTGACGGTGTGATAGTACTTCCTTAATTCATGCCGGCTGGTGAGAGAAAGAGACTGAATAGCCGCAGTGAATCACATTGCATATCACATCATGCTAGAAAATTTTAGATACGAAAGCTTGGATGTTTGTTACCTCTTCACGCCACTACTGAACGATCTGGCTGAAATTTTCAATTGATGTAACTCTAAGCTCAGGTGAAAACGGGACTCTATTAGGTACTAAACTGTTACGCTGTCGGTCCGTCCATTGGCTTTCTGCATCGATTCATTAAAAATCAGGAGTTTTTTTTGCGAAAATTTTGTACGGCGACTCACACTTTCCGTCCAGTGTTTATCAGATATTTTATGGTGAACACTACATAGTCAAGAAAAAAGAATATATCCGGAACTATAACAGTCTTTAAATTAAGGTACGCGTATTAGCGTAGTAGACGCGAGTGTATAATAATAATAATAATAAATAATAAAATAATGTCGGACAATTCACACAGCATTATCTAGCCCCAAGCTAAGCAGAGCTTGTGTTATGGGTACTAGATAACTGATATACTTAATACAATACACTACATAGATAGATATTTTTTATTATACATAGAAAACATCCAGAACGCCCTGGACAAATGTCTGCAGATCGTACAAACATTTGTCCCGAGGCGGGAATCGAACCCGCAACCTCCTACGTCGCAGGCGGACCTTCGTCCGCTGCGACACAGAGGTCGTCATATAAAATGAGGGGTTCAAAGTTCAAAGTCATTTATTTGCGCGGGGTGCACATAATATTGTCCTTTTATAACCCCCGACGCAAAAAGAGAGGGGTGTTATAAGTTCAACGTGTCTGTCTGTCTATCTGTGTATCTGTCTGTGGTATCGTAGCTCCCAAACGGATGAACCGATTTTCGTTTAGTTTTTTTTTGTGTCATAGATAATTTTATCCCGAGTGTTCTTAGCCATGTTTCTTGAAAATCGGTTCAGCCGTTTGAAGATCTTCAGCTTTTTTCTGAGGGGATGACTAACTTTCATATGTCCGATCGGTTCGAAATTTGTTACCTTGTTACTTCAATGATATTGAAAGTATATGGTAAGGTTTCATGAAAATCTGTCAAGGGAGGTTTTTAAATTTTTAATTATTTTCTTGTTTTCAGAGATCTTATGTCTCGCGGGCACTCACAACATTGGCAGGAAATCCTTGAACAAGTGACAGGTGACAGTTATATATCTGCAGCATCTCTTCTGCGGTACTATCTTCCAATATACGAAAAACTATGGAAACTAGTGGAGAAATACGATATTCCTATTGGCTGGGAGAAAGAGACCAATTATTTTGCTTAAAAAATGGTAGATTTTGAAAAGAAAAATGTTTTTAATAACTATTAAAAAATACACCGAGCATAAAGTACGAATAAGACCCAGGTGCATTTTTAGCGTGAACAAAAGTTATTATTAACTGATAACTTTGTTGTTTACTTTGAGTATTTTGAACATAACTATATCTTTAATCAAAATCCTACCTAATTTTATTATGATGAAAGTGAAAAAAACTACACAATAAAATATCAATAAATACACTTTAATTAAAATTAAATAATTACAAACTTTTTTCACAATCTTCAATCAAAGAATGAAATAAATGGTAATAAATTACAAGCGTCAGAATAACTTAATTGCATCTAAATCAGTTAATTTAATACTTATATTATTTACATTATTGGTAGGTAATTTTATATCTATCTAATACAGTCTTACTCACAAACAAAATTAACATATATTTTAAACAAAGACAAAAGACTGTCGTGTTTTTTTAACTTTGTTTTTGAAATAGTTTCTTTCAATATAGGTTTTTTAAACTAAAGAAAATGAAACTTGTTACCTTTGTCGATGTACCTTTTTAAGGCATGAAACGTTGTTCTTCCAACACAAATAATATTATGTGCGTCGCGACACACGCGCTTTGCAGTTTATTCTTATTTATAATGCAACAAAATAAACAATTATTTACTTTTAATTTACTAATATGGTTCTAGTTAACCCGCTTACATTGTTAATAAAATTAATAAAACATGTTAAAACTATAGACATTTTGTTTGTGAATTTGACTTGAATTTGAAACTAATTTATTTACATCGTATTTACAAAGTACATAAAGGCACTATGAATAACAATTTAGTTTTATTTGAAAAGAACCTATTTAAATGAAAATTCATTGCTTTTTATCACAAAACCTTAAATTAAGATTTTAAATTAAATGAAAATAATTTTATTAGGACAACTAAAATGGTGGATAGTTTTATAAAATAGGTAGGTATAAGCCCCGCAAGTTGATATTGCGATTGGCGGCCATCTTGGTGTGGTAGTCGACGTCGCACCGTCAGCACAATAGATAAATATACAGTAATCCTTTTGCGGTCTAAATGTATTCTACATCTATACTAATATTATAAAGAGGAAAGGTTTGATTTTTTGTTTGTTTGTTTGTTTGTATGAATTGAATAGGCTCCGAAACTACTGGACCGATTTGAAAAATTCTTTCACCGTTAGGAAGCTTACTTTTCAGGGAGTGACATAGGCTATATTTTATCCCGGAATTCCCACGGGAACGGGAACTACGCGGGTGAAACCGCGAGGCGATCGTCTAGTTAATTATAAAAGACCTAATTTTGGTACGGAACCCTAAATGTGCGAAGTCGACACGCAATTGGCCTTCGCTTTCTCGCTCAACTGTAGGTATAAAGTTCAAAGAGACGGCTGAGTCATTCTACTGTATATTTATCTACTGTGTCTGTACTTTTTTGCGACGGATGACGTCACGCAGCTGTTATTGTGACAAGGTTCCATCGCAATATCAACTTGCGGGGCTTATAAATTGGTTAAAAAATGCTTTAAAAGTTTAAAGAATGAATAAATATTTTCCCAATTTCCAACTTTATGGTAAAAAATGTAAGGACAAACTTATGAGGTACAAGTAAAATAAGTTTTATCGATTTTTGATCGAAATCATTTGACACTGAGAAGGCAAACTAGCACAAGTGGTAGTTTATAAAAATCTGCTCCTCGATACTTTTTCGTATTTTAATCTTTTCATAAGATTAGTTTTGCATTAGGTAATTCTTTTGGCAACATCGTCTAATCATATTTAGCAAGATAAACATTTCGAGTTGACAAGTCTACACACCCACCTTCTCTCCCACTCCGATACATCAAGTATAAAATCTGTTATTTCAGGCAAATTTATGTCAAGCATGTTAAATTAGAAATTGTACTTACATTTAGAGATTTTTATACAAGAAATAAGAATTTTATTGGGCTTTTCTTCATGAAATTTTGTTCTCAAGTAATAAGTATTTGCCACTGGCACCATCTTTAAAAATACCGGCTCACCATTTATTTCACTGGGCCTTATCAAGTCATTTTGTTTAACAACCTTTGTCATTTTCATAAAAAAACATTGTTAATTTGACGGCTAAGATAGCGTAGTGGCATGTGAGATCCAATCCACCGTATGCGCTACCCTATGATAGATCCCTGGCTGGCCTCGACTTGCGCACGAGTATCCAGCTGAGACGACACCGATAAGATACCACCGTCCAGAACGTTCCAGCATGAGGGGACCACCGCTGTCACCTTGACAGCTGTCTTTTCCGCCATTTCTGTATCCCGCGCAAAGCATCTCGGGGTAGATGACGACGTTTATTCCTGGAAAATGTATAATTTTACTTTAGGATGTTTAATACTGCTGCGGCCAAAAAATTAAGGAACATGCTTTTACAAACATGAACAAAATTTTATATGTTTTTACAAACATGGATAAAATTTTGTAACATTGAGTTGGTTTTAACTCAGCAATGGCCGTGTTGAATAAATTGAATTAATTGATTTGAATCACTGCTCACCGAGAGTTATTATTTATTTTCTATTTAGGTTTCATTTAAACATTGAATTATGTATTAATTATAATTTTTACTTTGTCATTTAATACTAGATACTAACTATAAAATAACTTAATCTACTCTACATAATTATGTAATTTGTTTTAGAGGACCGAGATTCCATATCAAAGCTATTTTCTTTACTTATTCAAGGGAATCTCTTACACTGTTACACTGATAGTACATTAATTTAAAGAAATCCTACTAATATTGTAAAGCCGTTTAGAAATTTATTAATTATTGTAAAAATGATCAAAAAATAGTAAGTTTTTTTTCCAATATCATTTATTTATTATTTTTGGTGTGTATTTTTTGAAGCATTTTTGGTTTATAAGCACGGCCTATCATTAGAGATCATAATTAATTTTGATTTATAGAGATACGACTCTTAGTTCAAAAGTAATAACAGTTTGTTTATATTGGGTAGACAGTGGATGTCAAAAATATTATAAAGGCCATAAAAAAATTAATATATTTTTTAGAATTTTTTTTACTTGTTTTCTGTCGATAAAATTGAGTATATTTTCACCTATTTTAGTATGTGCACTTCATAAAGACTCACTGTATAATAAAATAACAAAAAATACTTTGCTACCAAATGAAAAACTAAGTAGCTATAAGTAGTGTCAGAGACTTATTTAAAAGAAATAAACATTTTTGACCAACGTTACCAAAGAAAAATGAGATGAGAATGACAGGCTTGGGGTGCCACAGCTGGCTGCCCATCACTGGACTATAGATACGTACCGTTAGCTCGGTGCCACCGCTCGCACACCCTGTTGTCCAGCACGGGCACGCCCACGGCCTGTAGCGTGCGGGGGCGTAGTCTTGAGCCGGGGCTTAGGGCGCCCCAGCCGGCTGCCCATCACTGGACTATAGATACGTACCGTTAGCTCGGTGCCACCGCTCGCACACCCTGTTGTCCAGCACGGGCACGTCCACGGCCTGTAGCGTGCGGGGGCGTAGTCTTGAGCCGGGGCTTAGGGCGCCCCAGCCGGCTGCCCATCACTGGACTATAGATACGTACCGTTAGCTCGGTGCCACCGCTCGCATACCCTGTTGTCCAGCACGGGCACGTCCACGGCCTGTAGCGTGCGGGGGCGTAGTCTTGAGCCGGGGCTTAGGGCGCCCCAGCCGGCTGCCCATCACTGGACTATAGATACGTACCGTTAGCTCGGTGCCACCGCTCGCACACCCTGTTGTCCAGCACGGGCACGTCCACGGCCTGTAGCGTGCGAGGGCGTAGTCTTGAGCCGGGGCTTAGGGCGCCCCAGCCGGCTGCCCATCACTGGACTATAGATACGTACCGTTAGCTCGGTGCCACCGCTCGCACACCCTGTTGTCCAGCACGGGCACGTCCACGGCCTGTAGCGTGCGGGGGCGTAGTCTTGAGCCGGGGCTTAAGGCGCCCCAGCCGGCTGCCCATCACTGGACTATAGATACGTACCGTTAGCTCGGTGCCACCGCTCGCACACCCTGTTGTCCAGCACGGGCACGTCCACAGCCTGTAGCGTGCGGGGGCGTAGTCTTGAGCCGGGGCTTAGGGCGCCCCAGCCGGCCGCCCAGCCGTATTGGCCGAGGAAGTCTGAACCGCGCTCTGGGAGGCAGATCGGAGCTGGAAATTAAGGTTATTGGGTTTATTATATTTTTCAAAGTTGTATCTCCTATAGTCCAAGTATGAAATCATATGATTTAAATATTAGACACTAGCGACCCGCCCCGGCTTCGCACGGGTGCAATAAAATACTACTATTACTATCTATTATTATACATAATTATGATTTCTCAATCAAAGAGCAAAGAGTTTTCATTCAAAGAAATTAGACCGAACCACAGATCACTATATAATATGTACCAAGCTACGATCAAGGAGTATTTATATACCCTGGGGAGCGATTTGTTCCGTCCACGGTACCAAGACCGAACCATAGACATGTATATACTTAATTGACATGTTTACTTTGCAACGCCGTTACAATTTTTTTAGAAATTTATTCATTTTCATATTGAAACTACTCGATAATCCGAATTTTCCGCCTATAAGTTGTCGACTCGGATCGACTAATTTTTTACGCTCTTCAATTTGATGTGCATTTCGTTCGAGTCTACCGTAGACCGGTCCGAAATTATTAATATAGATTATAAACATGGACGGCGACTCTAATTAGTTGTTATCTAGAGGCTAAAAATTGGGGATGAGAAGTGAGAGGGTGCGATTAAAAAAAAAACCTTATGAATCACTAGCTTCTGCCTGCGGCTTCGCACGGGTATTTTCGGTATAATAAGTAGCCTATTGTTTAAGTTAGCCTACGTTCTCTTGTTCTTGTGTCTGTGTTTCAGAGCTCTATTTCCAACTGACAACCCAATTTTGCCCACAAGTAAGTGACACAGATAAAGTATCTACTCCGTTAAGAGTTTCTTTCATCTATGGACGATTCTGTAACGATGCTATTGTCATAGTAAAGCGATTGGTTAGCTGAATTCGGCCCAGCTGCATCAAATCATAAAACCACGTTTTGTTTGTAGATATAGGAACAATATCACAAATTATATTAGAAAAGACATTTCCAGTATATTATGCTAAGTGAATAAATTCGTCAACATTGCCATACATTGATTCTACCGATATTGAAAAAATTACTGTTTTGGACTTGTTTAACTTTAGCTTATTCTAATTTCCTGATAATTTCTCATTTTGCATGTTAATGCTGTAAACCTGACCATGGTAGACTAGAGATACTATAGATTGACATAAGACCAATGTACACATTACCACCTAGTTACACAGCAATACAATTCATTTATCATTTATACAGCGGGGCAATGTAACCAGCGTCTTGGAGACGCGACGACTGGTATTGATATGGATCAAACTTTTTAAACTTTCGCGATTTGTTAACAAAGTTAATGATTAAATCAGGTAACGCGGTAGAAACGTAGGGGTAATAAAACAAAAGGTACGCGATAAATACCCGATATAAGCATTAACTATGATATGGATCAGTTAGGCTACCTGTAGATTGTTTGCAACAGTCTGCAGCTAGCTCAATTGTTTAAATTGTAAATCATCATTATCTACAGCCTATATTGGTCCACTGCTGGACGCAGGCCTCCCCCTGATAAGCGCCTTATTGGCTTTTATCACATGCCCCCATGTGTAATGCCCATAATCCCCACGCTGGGCATGTAGGTTGAGGATTGCAGTTCGGTGGTAGAATTGTTCTGCAGGGGGCGCTGCTGCCCGCCCCCGATGGATATCCCTTAGTCGCCTCTTACGACACCCGCGGGAAGAGTTGGGGTAGGGCAAATTCTAAGCCGGCACCACACAGCTATATTATGACTTGTAGGCGACCTCTAGGCGACAACGGCCGAACTACAAGGCTAACGTGTCTATAGAGGCGCTATCACTGATAAAACCGAAGTTAGTGAAAACCCTAACTAAGCGCTTCAATGAGTGACTGCTAGATGTCGTTAAGAAAGATGCAAAAAGTGACCATTCCTAGATCGCGCAAACGCTGGATTCAGTTAAAATTGACCATATAGGAGTTTCCGACATCAACTGTCGGTCGAAAGACCATCGGGCTCCGTGGACCAGATGGGTCGGGCCCGGTTCAGAGGAGATCTCCCTCTGTTCCTATTTGGGGGAAATCCACCTTTACCCCCAAAGACAAATTAGCACAAATTAGGCAGTTACTCACATATATGCGGCATGTAATGTACACTTCTGTCCAACGCCAGCACGGCGACATCGAACCGATCCGCTTGTGGTGTAAACTTGAACATCGGGTGCACCTGAAGAAGAAATACGTACATATTTATTGGTTACTGGATGATTTTTACTAAAATCATGTACAACGGGATATTTACCATGATTTGAGTTTTGAGTTTTCCAATATTTCGGCACAGTTACATGCCGTTACAGTTAGTGCCGTCAGTTATTCCGTGATCATGGCGCATGTAACTGTGCCGAAATATTGGAAAACTCAAAACTCAAATCATGGTAAATATCCCGTTGTAAATGATTTTAGTGTTAATAACCATGATGGATTTAAAAGATTTTTACTAATTAACAAAACAGAAACGACCAGATGACCCACTCATAGGTGGTATATCGTATAGATTCCAACTACCAATCGGCTGCCTCGTTGGTCTAGCGGTCAGCTTGTTCAACCGGGTCCTGAAATCCCGGGTCGGGCCAATAGTAACTATTGGCCCGACCCGGGATTTCAGGACCCGGTTATGATGAAAATTAACAGTAGCAGACCGGAGTGAGGAAATTGGCGGTGTTACACCCCCGTGCCTCGGAAAGCATGTTGGTCCTGCGGTGCGCCTGATCTCTCCCCGGTCGTGTCGATCTGTCGTCCCGAGGGAATAGAGAGTGCACCTGTGTTTGCGTACACACGTGTGCGCTATAATATGTCCTGCGCATCTGGCTAGTCTCCGATGAGATTGGCCGCCGTGGTCGAAATTCGGCTAGGAGGGCATTATTATTTTTATTATCATGAGACCACTAAATACCTTATAGCCGCGGGACACGCAAGTCAGGACTCTAATGGTGGTTTAACTATGAAAATTAGCCTTCAAGTTGATGACATACACGTTATGCGTAGTACATATCTCGTCAGTACGCGTACACAGTACAACCACAGATCTCTATACTACTCTGTCAAGAAAGTACCGGGATAAGATCAATAACACACAAAATGTTTGTTATTCATCCAAATTTATTTTATCACCTTCAAAGTATGCTCCTTCAGAAACGCCAACGAATAATTCAATCATCAAAACATTTTTTTAACGCTGTTTCCGGAATTGAGTTCAGTTCTCGCCGCGAATTTTCCTTTATGTCTTCTACCGATTAAAAACGGGTGTCACGAAGTGGTAATTTGAGTTTAAGAAAAAGAATGAAGTCGGCTGGAGCCATATCTGGTGAATATGGTGGTTGTTCGATGGTATTTGTTGAGTCAAAAATTTGGTCACATGGCCTTGTGCGAAGGTGCATTATCGTGGTGCAAAATCAAAGAATTTTCTTTCTACAAATCTGGCCTTAATTTGGTCTCTTAAACGCCGCATAACGGGTACGGATCGAATCGTGAGATACAGAAAGTTCGGCGGTTATCTCTCACAAAGTTGAATGAGGATTTTCAGTCACTTTTTCCTTCACCTTTGCGATGTTAACTTCAGTTGCAGACGTTGATGGCATACCAGAGCAAATAAATGGTAATAAATTACAAGCGTCAGAATAACTTAATTGCAAATCTTCCATCACATTTCGACCGCTTTTGAACGTTTTATACCACTCATAAGTAAAGTACGTGTTTTTGATAAAGTCGGTTCACCGTAAGCCTTCTGTAACATTTTCAGTGACTCCGAACACGAAATACCATTGGCGATGCAATGCGAAATACCAATTCCCCTAGCGTCATTCCAATATGTCTCGTACAACTCAAACGCGTGTTATCACAGACTTCTAAAAGAGGTATACCTTGATTGATCAACTCCGAAGGTATAAACAGGCAAGGGCACATAATAAGTAATGTCACTTCGTAAGTTTAGCGGACGAGTTAATGGCGTAGTCGCCTAGCGTCACGCGTACATACATCAGCTGTGTACGAGCGACTTCGTATCTCTGGGTCTCTATAGTGTCTCTCGCTATGTCTCCAATACTTAATTGTATTTTACCTTGATAGATCTAACTCCGAAGGTATAAGCAGGTAGCGGCTCAGCGGCAGAGTTGATGACGTAGTCGCCTAGCGTCACTCGAACATGCCTCGCCTGTGCTCTTACATCCCTCGGTTGCAGTAACAGACAGCTATATTGTAGTACCATACCTTGATAGATCTAACTCCGAAGGTATACGCCGGCAGCGGCTCAGCGGCAGAGTTGATGACTAGTCGCCTAGCGTCACTCGAACATGCCTCGCCTGTGCTCTTACATCCCTCGGTTGCAGTAACAGACAGCTACATTGTAGTACCATACCTTGATAGATCTAACTCCAAAGGTATAGGCAGGCAGCGGCTCAGCGGCAGAATTGATGACGTAGTCACCTAGCGTCACTCGAACATGTCTCGGTTGTGCTCGGGCTACGCAGTGACCGGCGGTGACCACGTGGCGGCGGGAGATTAGGGAGCCTCCACATCTGGAATATAAGGGATTAATTAGTGTTTTGGACGTAACAATGGACGTCTTTTTAATGTAAAAAATATATAAATATTGCTGGACCATTTACACAGCATCGTCTAGCAACAAATAGCTCGAACAAAATAGAATGAGGGTGATTTTTTACATGGGGGCCGTCAATTTAATGTGGCATAGACCATGCTTACTTGGACACATCACATCACTTGGACAAATAGGAGTGACCTTTGTCAAAGTAAATATTAAACGTGACATTTGTGGTACAGTATGTGCGTTGTTAAAAAGAGATGAAACGATTTTGATTTTGATTTTAAAAGACACTTTGCAAGAGTCGTTGGTCTAACGGTATTGCCTCATTGCCTCAACGTTAGTCTAGAAAAAGAAATGAATTATACTAGAGCGCTATTGTGATGTTGACTAGCGTAGGGAATTTTATATAATACTAGACGATCGCCTCGCAGTTTCACCAGCGTAGTTCTCGTTCCCGTGGGAATTCCGGGATAAAATATAGCCTATGTCACTCCCTGAAAAGTAAGCTTCCTAAGGGTGAAAGAATTTTTCAAATCGGTCCGGTAGTTTCAGAGCCTATTCAATACAAACAAACAAACAATCAAATCTTTCCTCTTTATAATATTATATTAACTTATGAAAAAACTAACTTCGGTTTACTGGTATTTTTGGAGTACCTAGTTGGGAATCGTGCGCTGAAACGAAACGATCAAAATATTATGATTAGACTTGAGACTTTATAATAAAAACGCCACAACCCAGTAATCGAGGGAAACCAGAAAGCCCGAACACAATAATAGAAAATTACGTACCTAGAACTGTCGCAAAAATAACTCACGTGAATTTCGTAACTCTAACAATAGCTCACAGAATTACCTACGTACCTACTTCTGCTTGTACTACGTGTTACGTAAGTATGTCGCGATGCGTGGATGATCACTGTCTTTTTAATATACAGGGTGTTCTAAGATACCGTAAATCAGGAGTGACAATACACATTGACAATTTATCGAACGCTGATTAGATAGTTGACTAATGATTTGACGAAGATTTGGCCATCAAATAATGCCTCAATGACGTTCATGGTAACAAAAAGAAGGCCAAATATTCTGATGAATGATTTGACAGACGTTCAAAGTGTATCGGGTTGATCGTACCTAAATGTCAAGAGAAGAGTACCTAATTTAAAAGATGATCACTTGATCACATTCGCGAAACCGACTATCATGATAGTGATGAGTATGAGTACCACGACTTGAAAATACGTAAAATACTACCAACGATTGTACAACTAAACTAAAATATAGCTTTAATCCAGCCAAATTCTAAGTGAAATGTTTGTAAACAAACCAGCCATAGTACATTCATTATGAATGTAAGCGGGTTAACTACGAACCTATTTTGTGTTGGAAGAAGCCATACATTAACCAAAACTTCACGTTATTGTTGTGTTTTCATACGCAAATCACATCCTTCGTCAATTTTTAAGATTTACTTCAATAAACGATGATAACAATTATGTCTGAAACTCAACGCCAAGCATGTGAATGTTAGTTTTTTTTCCTGTGGTTTGTGTACAAATATTTCACATCGAATTTGGCTGAATCATAGTTTTAATTGAACTCGAACCCACAATTCGACGAAAGACTTCCTACATATTACCTGACTGCTAACCTATCACGGAGAAAGCTAATTTAATCTTAAATTACAGCACCCTGTATATCCACGGAAATATTGAAGAAACAGACTTATGACGCAATGCCATATAACTATCGATTTGCTTGCAATAAAAATTGATAATTGGTAATAATAACTGTTATAAAACTACCACATTTGCTTGAGAATGGGTAGAAATAATCAATTTTAACGTGTGGTTAAATTATACAGGTTTTGTGTTATGAGATGACCAACCTCGAGGGAGAAAAAAGAAGGGGAGGAAGGAGTACTAGCAATTTGGCAAAGGTAAGTGACCTGCGAAAGACTGCAGGCAGATGATGGATGCGGCAAGCTGGACACAGGGCGCTATGACGCTCATTAAGGGAGGCCTATGTCCAGCAGTCTTAGAAGCAGATTTTGATGATGATGATGGTTGGTGAAGCTAAGGAGGCTAAGGAGGCAGCGCTAGTGGAAGCGAATTTTCAGCAGTTCTAAACGAACTTTAACGATTTCAGAGCTATCAGAAATACGCGGGAGCTCTACTTTTGTTCAAAATGCCTAACTAAGGTATATCTTTAGCAACATTAACTAATGCAACAGAAAGTCGTATCAATGTAGTCCAATTTCGGGCACTTTTTTAAATTCAATCGAGTCTAGAATAAATTACAAATTTACGGTTTTCGGATTTTTTTACTTCCCTTTACTTGTGCCAAAAGACCTTACTTCTTGCCAAATTTTATGATGCTAGGTCAACGGGAAGTACCCTATAGGTTTTGGTCCATGGCGGGAATCAAAAGTATTTTTTTTTGGAATAAACTACAAATTTATGGTTTTCGGATTATTTCCTTTACTTGTGCTATAAGACCTTGCTTCTTGCTAAATTTCATAATTCTAGGTCAACGGGAAGTACCCTATAGGTTTTAGTTAATGGCGAGAATCAAAAGTAAATTCTTTAGTGAATAAACTACAAATTTATGGTTTATTATTTCCTTTACTTGTGCTATAAGACCTTGCTGCTTGCCAAATTTCAGGATCCTAGGTCTACGGGAAGTATCCTATAGGTTTTGTGTGCATCCCTTGGAAATTTCAAAATATTCGGACATAAATGTAACTTTTGATTGCGTTGACTTACAAGTTTTATGTATATTGAAGCTCTGAGAGGTTACGGATTTGAGTATTTGATGTCAATTTCAACTCGATACCTTCACGCGTTCCTGAGAAAAGGGGGTGACAGACAGACAGACAGACGGACAACAAAGTGATCCTATAAGGGTTCCTATTTTCCTTTTGAGGTACTGAACCCTAAAGGAATTGTAAGTCATGTTATTTCGTACAAGTTACAGCTATACGATATAACCATTTTCTTTTAACGTCGATTTTCATTGTGACAAGTACAGACCCAAAAACAGACTATTATTTTTTGTATTAGTACCAAAATGAATTTATTATTGACCTTATCTGACAGATGAAGTAAACTTGCTCTCTACGTATCTTTTTCCCACAATACGGCGCCCATAATATGACGCCCATAATATGGCGCCCATAATACGGCCCAAGTGCAGTTTTGTCCATACAGTCCATAAACAACCAGCGCTCTAAATTACTAAAAAATAATGTACTGTGTATTTGTGTAACATGCAAGACAAGTGAAATAACCCACAGCAAAATAGATCGCCACCTACACTATAGAGTCCCACCAAGATATCTGTGAACTGAAGAGCAGCACTGTTATCACTCCGGTCATTAACTCGATGTTATGAAGATGAAGTGAGCGATTTTGTTTAGCAGAATAGGGCCCCCACCCTATTCTGCTAAACAAAATCGCTCACTATGACAGTGACACAGGTATTCAACCTTAGATGAATGAAAAGCCAGATGGAGTGGCGCAAGTCAAAAGTGTTAGGTTGATACCATTCTGTGTATCTCTCCGTGCAAATACTATTCAGAGTTTCTTTCATCTAAGGAGGTGGCGATTCTGCGACGATACATTGTCATAGTAAATTGGTTATCAAAATTGGGCCCCTGTGCCGGTGGACATGACAGCAACTAGAAACTGAGTCAAATGTAGTTAAATTTCCAGCCATTCACATATATCTTGAGGGACTATACAATTATTACAAAAAACTTACCATATCCTCAAGAATCTACAATAATACAATAAATACAAGCTAAGAGGAATGTGCGAAAAAGTAGAGAAGAACCCAAATAAAGAAATAATGCGACAAGATCCAAAACTAAGCATCGGGTCGCCAAAACAAAAAAAATTGAGTCGAACTACTTTTTACAGAAGATTTTTTATGCAAACCAAACATATCTAGACCATAGAAGTAAAAAGCTCTAACCCATAAATCCCGAATTTCGTGCCTATTGAACATGCTATCTCTTTCGCACATTACCTCTCTATCCAACACTGCTTCCAACCAATTAGCTCGAATATCGACATAAGCATGTTGCATCTGAAATGTTAATTTGTTAATATATTAGTAGGAACACATTGTCAAGCCACCAAAGTGATACCATGATTCATAATGGTACTTTTTGGGGATGGATTGTTATTGAACACATTATTAGAGACACACAGACCTGCAATTTCCGCAAATTTGACTTGGTATCTTTGTGTCGATTAAGTCGCAGTTACGAAAATAGGTTTTATTTTAGGTTAATATTTAAGAAATCAATTTCACAAAGAATATTATGAAAGGTAGGATTTTTATTGACAGTTACACAATTCAGCATTAAAATAATATGCAGATTCCAATGAAAGTTAAAATAATATTTTACAAATACACACAAGTCTAAAACCACAAAAACTATGTTATCGGAGTTACCTCTATTTTCCCAGCTGGCGTACAGTCAGCATCAAAAAAAGATAATGATCTCAAAGTTTAAAACTAGTATTTTCATTATTAAAAGTTTCGATGTTGACTGTATTATGTGTGCGTTTGGTTAAAAAATATACAAAACTTTTAAGTAGCCAAGTTTCTTATCATATCGTTGCTTATCATGAGTATGATAGGGGTTCCTATAAAACTCTAATCATTTCTAACCAGGGGCCCTATTCTGCTAAACTAGTCGCTTCAATAGGACAGTGGTGTCGTCACAGAATGACATTTTAGTATTCTACCTTAGATGAAAGAAACTACAGACGGATAGAGAAATGCGATGTTGTCGAACTGATTAATGGACGAACCGCTTATTGTACGAAAAGCGATTTGGACGAATGGGCGAACTGCTAACAAATTAGAGGCACGTCAAAAGTCAACGTTGAAACCAGTCTAACAATCTCTGCGTGCAATTGTCACAGAACGCACTATCTAAAGATTCTTTCATCTAAGTAAGGATTCTACGTTACGATTCTGCGTCGATACCATTGTCATAGCAGAGCCAATTGCTTTACTATGACAATGGTATCGTTAGCAGAATTGGACCTGACCATAAGGCATAAGTTACGTTACAATAAATATCTCGGTCAGACAGAAATTTAACTTTTTTTGTACACAGAACTACTGTACAAAAACAAACGGATTAAGCGAATAATATATATAGCTAGTTTACCTATAAAACCCGAAACTTATGTACTTCTTTTATAACACTGTCTGTATTTTGCTTAGAACCGAGATACTTGAAGGGACCAGGGGCCTCCCTAGTCCCTTCACGTATCTCGGTTCTGAGTAAAATATCTTTGCCTAGCAGTGGGACACAACAGGCTTACGATCATATTAATATAATAAAAATAATAACTGTAAGTGTATTGTTAGTGTAAGTTTATTATACGTAAGTGTACCTGGAGGATCCAATCCGGATGTATGCCTGCCACGGGAACGTCCCGAAGCCAGCATCATCACCTCCCACGATCCTGCGCTGGGCTGTCTGCTTGCCAACCGCTATGCCACAACCTGGAATGTAGGGGGTGAACATAAATAAATGAAGCTGAAGATTTTGCTCAGCATTATCAAACCCCAAAAGTAAGCAGAGAGGAGGTTGGAGAGTGGATAGTATCACCACGATGACGAGACACTCCGTTTTTGTATGGGCACATGGCCTCTAACCATTCGGGCGCCAATTTTACATAAAAACGGCACGTGTGCTCGTCAAGAGGATATTATCGACTCACCGAAGTCACCCCCGAAAGTTTGTATTTAGGAATCGGTGGACTCCTATCTATTCGTGCATTTTAAGAATTATAATTGTATAGGAGTAATGCACATTATTATTTACGTATTAACTTGCTACTAGCTATGATGTAGTCTACCGTTTATAATAATTTCCGTTTATACTAAGCTTTCCAAAAGAACGGGATTGGAAGAAATAAAATAATTTGCTAGGAACCAAATAATTCCACGTTATTTTCTGAGTAGATGAAAAAATCATGTAAAACAAAAAGAAAATATAAACAGAAAATTGTAGACAGATATTCGAAGCCTTAAAATTCGTTAATATTGTGATTTACACCATTTTACCTAATGTCTGGCGATATTTAAACCTGTGCCATCCTTCTTTTTTTGCATCAGGATTATAATATAACTAGCTTCTGCCCGGGGCTTCGCACGCTTAATCTCGGTATAATAAGTAGCCTATTTTTTTTATTTTTATTTATGTTTATTAGGTACACAAAACACATAACAAGCAACAATAATATAACACAAAAAATTCAATGAGAATACGAACTGGCTTGAGACGTAACCTATGTGTACAGTATATAATTAGACGTGGTAAGTAGACATTAGACATAATATAATAATATGTTCTTTAAGAAATAACAAGTTAACAACAGAGAATAAAGTAATATTGTTTAAGTTAGGCTACGTTCTAAGTGTATTCCAAAGTTTTTCTTGATCTGTCAGTCTTTTCGGAGATCCTAGGTAGCAAAAATTTCACATTTCACAACGATTTATAATATTAGTAAAAAAATAGCTTTATTCGCAAAGAAAATTATACTAATATTTACAATTGAAACAATTGAGTTAACTGAAGTCAAACAGTCTACAGATAGCTCAACTGATCCATATCAACACCAGTCGGAAGCGTCCCCAAGACGCTGGCTGCATTGCCACGCTGTATGGCAATGCTGATACGCTGTGCCAGATATTCACCAGCTCTCGGGTCACGCGTCGCTTCGACCAGACGCTCAGATAGTTTTTTGAAAACTCGAAGAGCCTCGGTACCCCACGGACCTAGGGTCTCGACTCCAAGGGGAGCAAGTGTGTAGGCTCTGTCGAGACCTGCATATTTGCGCCTCTTGAGATCTTCAAATAGTAATATTAGTACCTAGGATCAGAATATAATATTCTAGATACAAGTCCACCAGGCCGAGTGTACAGTAACATTGGCACTTGGCGGTCGGAAACCCAACGCCTCGCCGCAGCTACCGCAATGTGAAAGTTCAAGAGAATTCATTACCGCAAGAAGAATGTTTTGCTGTTTTTCTCGGATTATTCTGATTTTGTTAGCTATTTATAACAGCGGATAAAATTGAAAATAGTTTTTATATTACCTATATCACTTACAAAAATAGATAGAGGTTGTTTACGGAAGACAGCGACAGGGGATTTCGTCAGTTTGAAAAACGTTTGCTTAAGGCGCTAAGCCGACCCAAATCAGGCCACCACTTACTTTATCTTCTCTCTATCTACCTATCCGATGATGAAAATTCCTTTGTATAACATAATAATAAGATAAAATAGGTGGTGGCGCTGATTTGGGCCGAGTTAGCACCGCAACAAGCAGTTTTTTTTAATCAAATTGACAGCTTTCGTACATATAAGAAAACGCTGTCAAAAATCTGCCCCCGCTGTCTTACAAAATTACAGACTTTAAATCAAAAGAAGCAGGATAACTAAGCACCTCATTTGCGCCCGTGTTTCCATACAAAAGACTTCAACGCGCTACACTTCAGCTTGTTTTTTTGCCCCCTCCGTTAATTCACTTGTTTATACTTAGGAGTACATAATTACACATGGAAATATTGTAGGTATAAGATATAGCTTCATGTTAGAAACACGAATCTATGTCGAACTTTTTATGCATTGCAAAATAAACTCTATTAAATTTAAAAAGTTTTGTCAAGATTTTTCAAAAATTTTATTTCATTAAAATATTCAACTAAAATTGATGAAGCGATTCGTTAATATAAAAAATTGAGATCAAATAATATCGCAAAAATTTTCGACTTCGACGGGACTTGAACCCGCATCCTTCCCGTCGATTTTCCCGTCGAAGTCGAAAATTTTTGCGATATTATTTGATTTCTTAGAAATTACCCTGAGTGTGTGTAAAAAGTGAAAAATCAGTGAAAATAAAGTGGCATAGACCGTGCTTATGTGGACATTACTTCCCATTGACAATTCCATTGACATCCAATAGCTCTAAGGTAAAAGGCGTTTTTTTCTTTTTGAAGAACGACTTTTTCGTTAATCGGAACAATGCGATTACGATTGTCAATACCGGTGGACTCAGATGCCAAATCATAAAAGTAACTTCCTAATCTACCAACACCACTATGATCGAAAGTAATAATTTAATGACAAACTAATCATAGACCATCAACCATCCAGGACGTTACCAAACTGACATGGTACGCTGGTCATCAGTTACAATGCTAAAGAAGGTGTGTTTCGCCATACAGCTACATACAGAGGGAAAGGTAAGAGGACTCAAGGATACACTACGATGTAGAAAATACAAATGTATAAATTCTACCGTTTTTAATAATTTCCTTTCATACCAAGCTTTCATTATCACCAAATTTTTTAAACTTTCGCGATTTGTTAACATAGTTAGAGATTATATCGGGTATTTATCGCGTACCTTTTGTTTTATTTCCCCTACGTTTCTACCGCGTTACAGCGATCGTGGTCACGGGGCGACTGAAAAGGAAATAAAACAATAGGTAGCGCGATAAATACCCGATATAATCACTAACTATCACCAAATTTATCCGAGCAAAAAATTATCCATAACTATTACAAACGAAGGGAATTGAACCAAATCATTCCATGTTTTTTCTGAGTGGATGAAAAATCCTGTAAAACGTTCGCTTACTATGAAAATTGTAGACAGATAAGATAAGCCTTCAAATTCGTTTGTTTTTAACACTATTGTGATACATCATACAGAGGGAAAAGGACTCAAAGATACACTGATGGAAATGTCTGTCTTGAATAAGGAGAATAAGATAATTTGGCTTGTTTTAAAAAACGATAAACCGACTTTAAATTCTTCTAGTGGCTACTTAAAATTCGAGTCTAATTTAGTTTGGTGACACATCGAGGTATACCCTATCCAATAAAAAGTGAATTATCAAAATCGGACTACTCTGTAAGAAGTTATGTGTGGTCAAACATTACAATCAGTGAGTGAACAATCAATCATCCCCTGTTTTCCTACCCTTATCCACTTCGTCGGGTCTACTCAAGGTCGAATTGCTTTAGACGAATTGTTTTAGTCGAATTTTCCGCAAAGCTAATTTGGCCCCTAGTAAGTTGACGCTCATGCGGACAAATCAAACGGGCCGGGAGAAAAAATCATTCCGTGTTAATTCCGGGATAAAATATAGCCTATGTCACTCCCTGAAAAGTAAACTTTCTAACGGTGAAAGAATTTTTCAAATCGGTCCAGTAGTTTCGGAGCCTATTCAATACAAACAAACAAACAATCAAATCTTTCCTCTATATACTATTATTATTAGTATAGATTAGTCCCGCGACGGCAATCAAACCTGAAACATTTTGCGTCTCAGTCCGTGTCACAGACGTTGCCGAGGATTCTAAAGGAAAAGTAAACTAAATATTCATAACATTAAAAACTTTTATGAGCCCAACTATTATAACATCGACTGCAAACAGAGAAAGTACACGGATGTGTATTCCTTACAATTTACGATAAGAATGTGTTCGCATCGGCGTTTTACGTGCTAAGGTGCGCACACGCAAGTCTTCTCTTTGACAGGTGTCTTTGATACTAATAATTAGTATTAACTCGACAGTCTCGACAGAGCCTACACATTTGCTCCCCTTGGAGTCGAGACCCTAGGTCCGTGGGGTACCGAGACTCTTCGGGTTTTCAAAAAACTATCTGAGCGTCTGGTCGAAGCGACGCGTGACCAGAGAGCTGGTGAATATCTGGCACAGCGTATCAGCATTGCCATACAGCGTGGCAATGCAGCCAGCGTCTTGGGGACGCTTCCAACTGATGTTGATATGGATCAGTTGAGCTACCTGTAGACTGTTTGCAACAGTCAGCAGTTAGCTCAATTGTTTTAATTGTAAATACTAGTATAATTTTTTTTGTGAGCATAGAGATTATAATTAGTATTTGTAATTATATGCAGAAGACCGAAACGGCCATAGCGGTCACAGCGTTGTTAAATGGATAATCCATCGCCGATCTTGCGCTACGATACGTCAGTACGTTTTATTTCACCTAGTTTCTATATTCGGACACACTACGTATCGAAGTTTATAGTAGGCAAAGTACTCATAAAATACGAAAATCTAAAAGTCGTCAATAAGCGATTAATTGTATAGATATTACCTAAAGCCAGCACGCCGCTATTACCTGTATTGAATACTACAAAAGTCGGCAAAGTGAAAAAGTCGGCAAAGTGCGAAAGTCGGCACTAAGCTCCGAAAACGTCGATTATCGGTTCGAACTAGGGTTGCCATCTTATTTAGGTTCTAATAAAGTTGGTTTGGGGATCTTGCTCGTAAAAATATTGTAAGATAGGAAAAATAAAAAAAAAGAGTAGTTTTCTGTTCAACATAGTTGTATAACATTTTCTCTAAACTATTTTGTGTAACAATATTAGGGTTTACTGAAAAACGCTCACTATTTAGCTATGAGCTATAGGTAATAAAATATTTGAGACTGGTTTTGCTTTAACTCGAAAACGTACAAGTAGCATCACTTTGATATCTATCTATAAATATGCATCTATGTACTCGTATATTATTATGTATATCAGTTATCTAGTACCCATAACACAAGCTCTGCTTACCTTGGGGCTAGATAATGCTGTGTGAATTGTCCAGCATTATTTATTATTATTATTATTTGGAAAAACAATTACCTAAGTGAAATAAAAAAATTATGTGCGAAAGCCCAATTTTTTTTTTCAAAAATATAGTCTAAAATAAGTAGAAAAAAAGTCCCTTTTCAGCTTCTTGAAAATGGCTCTGCGTTTGCATCAACTACCACATCTTCTGTCAAAGTGCGCGTCTAAAATAAATAAAAAAAAAATTGGTTGTCTGTAAAGTCGGTTTACTGACGATAGTTGAACGTGACAACGTCATAAGAAAAGAGCGAGGTAACGCCGCATGACGTCATGTTTTTTCGTGCGTGCAGCCGGCTCTATCGAATTATAAGACGTTGTCACGTCAAAAAATAAAAAAAAATAGGAGCATAATTACGTCACTACCATATTTTGAAAGACCTGTAAGGGCTGTTTAAACGTAAGAGAATATTTGTAAACATATAATATTATAACTGTTGTTCTTTAAATAAAAAATAAATTTTTGTCATGCACAAGGTGCACTCTCTAATCCGATGGGACTAGAGACCGACACGACCGGAGAGAGGTCAAGCGCGGGACCAGCAGCTTAACGTGCTTTCCGTTCCGAGGCACGGCGGTGTGACACCGCCAACTTCCTGACTCCGGGCTGCTACTGTGAATTTTTCTACTATTTTTAACTATTGGCCCAACCCGGGATTTGGACTTCATAATCGGTGGTTGAACAAGCTGACCGCTAGACCAACGAGGCAGTCGATGATGATTATGTAACACATCAAACAAAGAATATTGAGTACAGTGCCCTACTGAGTACAATTACTTAACAGTACTCATTATTATTTATTTATTCATAGGATTTAGTGGCCTTGACAAAACAATTATGCGGTGAAAATAGTAGTAGGAAATTCATGGTCTAACTTTCAATTATGTGCACGCATGACCTTCCTGATTTCATATATACCTACTCATTTTACTCTCTAATCATAATAAACTCTATGGATTGATACGTATCAGTTGAGCGACCTTGTAGATTGTTTGCAAGATGCTGCAGTTAGCTCAATTGTTATAATTGTAAATAATTGTTCTAATTTCTTTCTAATCTTTAATTGTAATTTTCTTTAACCGTCTCTATTTTTAGGTAATAATTTCATAAGAAGTTTTTTTTTTCTTTTTCTGTCAAAAAAAACTCTTTTGGTTCTCATGTAAGAACGTATAAAATCCAAATCAACAGTCTTAAATAGTGCACTGGACAAATGGACGCAGGCCTTTTTTTCTCGTCGAGGAAATTCATTCACGAATAAACTGGTCTGGGCGGGGACCAGAATTATGTGTGACTCGACGCCCTGATAAGGACGTAATACCCACTAAAACCCCTCCGGTGTCCCTCTCTCGCCATTTTCGCCGAACCACGGGAACATTTAAACATCCGCGGCGATGGATACAGGCCTCCCCTGATAAGTGGCTTTTTGGCTCTTATCGTGACGGGTAATGTCCCCAGGCATGTAAGTTGAAGATTGCAGTTCGGTTGAGGATCTGTTCTGCAGTGGGCGCTGCTGCCTGCCCCCGGTGGATATCCCATAGTCGCCTCTTACGACACTGGCAGTAATGGCACCCGTTTTCAAAATCTACTTGACAAAACAGTCGGAATATGGTTTGAGAGTCACGACCAAATATTCCAGGTTTATAGGTACTACTTTTAGGCTTGGAGGCAGGAGGCTGTGTTCATCAGCTTGTTATCAGCGAGCTGAAGAAACGTCAGCGGAACGAAATAAAAACGGTTTTTGATGGCCTATTCCAGTTTTCTCCTTGAAAATTACCCCATGATATGAAAAACTGGACCCTAATGTAAAACAGTACAGAAATCCCGCCAATTAGGATTCTGTTTCCACCTTTCCCCTTATGAGAATTTCTTCAGATAGTGATATATGCTCAATGGAAGATCTGCCCGACATCACCACGCTCGAGATTTCCCTTTAAAACTAGCAAAACCAACTTCCTCTTCCGTAGTCTTCCACAAAGTCACTATAAGTAGGTTTAGGGCCAACTCGGTCAACCAACAAAAACAAATTAAACCGTGCTAGTGTACATTATGTCACCCGTAACTCGGTCACACAACTAGGTAGCTTTCTCCTGACATAACCTCTCGTTACCCAAGATTTATATATGTGACTCACGTATATAAACATTGACTTATGTGTTAGGGACGGTGGCTACTGAAGCGCAGATAGATTAAAGATGCGGGATTTTATTTAAAAAATCTACTAATTTAAGATTCGCTGAATTTGAAGTAATTTACAACGGGGTATTTACCATGATTTACATTGAGCTTTCCAATATTTCGGCACAGTTTCATGCGCCTAGATCACGGTATAACTGAAGTCACTGCGAGGTTTTTATTGGCAGACATACATAATTTACCCTCATATTTTGTATATTCATTCACAAAGAAAATTACAAACAAATAATAGAAATAAATTAGAACCAGTATTGACAATTGAGCTAACTGCAGACTGCATATTTTGTATATCCATCTAAATTTCGTCTAGGCAAAATTGGCTTTTAAAATCGGTTGCTGGAAATAAATCAAAGTCTACTCGTAAATCTCGGTGTGTACGCTCAGCTTTAGTAGACGCTGTCCTTTCAAATTACGCATGCAATGGCTATCGGATTGTGGGTTAAGCTTGTCGATTCCGATGCAACTGTTGGTACTGCAAGGAATGGGAATACGAGAATTTCTGATCTCGGTAATCCCTATTAAGGACATTCTGAGAATTTCTAAGTAAACTTATACATCATACGTATTAGGGCAGAATTTACTATATTCTAGCCAAACATTTCACATTCAATTTGGTTGACGTATCGAAACTTATATTGGATATTATGGTGTCCTTTGTACTTTGACTGCCGCTGGTGGTGAAGGACTTTCAGAGCCGAGCGCGTTTAAGTCTTTCGTATGGGAGTTTTGTACAAGCATTTTTTGCACCTGCCTGACTTGAAATACTCATATTCTAAGGTTAAATTTTAAACAGTTGTTTTAACGTTTTTGACACAACATTTCATACATAAAACGTGAACGTTAACCGACGAAGAAGTCTAGTTGTCCGATATAATAATATGATTACAACAATAAAAACACAAAACAAAGAAATTAATACCTATTAGGTATCAGCTGTAGATGGGCATTGTCTCTATTCAAGTTAAACAGAGAAATTATCAAATTAATTACTAGAGCTGCTTTGGGCACTGTCAAAATTAAAATTCTAGATAAAAATATAAAGAAAATACCACAGAAGGGAACACCAGGTTCGTAACTAAATGTATAAGTATGTATTTTTTGTCATATTGGTACCTACTACACGTACTACAAGTTTAAGGTAATATGACTGTGCTTTGTTATATTAACACATAATTTATTTCACCTAGTTATTATAAACATAGTATAATATAAAATCAATAGGTTATTTAGAATAATCGGTGTTCACTTTGAAGTGGCCTAATTCAAATATTTTGTTTCCTCGATAAAACTAAACTGAGCTTCCTGTAGATTGTTTGCAACAGTCTGCAGTTAGCTCAATTGTTTCAATTGTAAATACTAGTTCTAATTTATTTCTATTATTTGATTGAAATTTTCTTTGCGGATAACAATAAAAGAAAATAAAAATAAACATTATATTTTATACCATAAAGAGCACACTTCTTCAAGGTCATGGTTAAGTTATAAACTTACGCATAGAATAAATAAATAAAATTTAGTTTAAGTACCTTAGCATGTCCTCAATTGAGCACATATGCGTAATATTATGCATTGTTTGTTTAATATTATGTAATGAAACTTTTTGACTGAGTTGTGCGTAGATTGTTTAAATTAAACTGTTTGTAGGTCTGTGGGTTACGTTTTTTGTATATGTTTTAGTGGTGGCAGATACTTGGAATTGGATTCGAAAAGAGCCAATAGTTTCTCAGAATAGGATCACTTTATACCACGAGTGGCAAGAGAAGAAAGGGAAAGGTCTGTCGCACCCAATCCTTCAGAACTAAACGCTCGAGTAACTTCTTCACTTTTCTCGGCCCTTATACATTTATAACCTTGTGAATAAAGAGCTATCAATCTACACACTGCCCAGATATAAATGCAAGAAGGTAGAGTTATTAACCCCCCCCCCCCCCCCCCTGCTTAGCTCATGTTCATCGATTATCCTACCAATTATGAACATTGTACCTACACTCCAACTTTATATAAGATTACATTAATATTATTAACACGCGCACACACACACATACATACATCCGCTGATCGCCTGTTGCCCAGAGTCTCATGAGACTGGTGCCTCAGGAGAGCAAGCACACACCCACCCACACACACGCGCACACGCTCACTGTTCTCCCTTTGCCCAGACTCGATGAGACTGACGCCTGGGGAGAACAAGCACAAAATCACCCACGCACTTGTACACTTTTTTTTCTCAGGAACGCGTACGGAGTTCAAATTAACATTCAAATACTTAAGTCCAAAACCTCTTGAAGCCTAAATAAATAATAAAAATAAGAAAATAATAATAAGAATAAATAAAACTTCTATTCTAAAAATTTTACTACGTCGCAACACAATCAAAAGTTAAAGCCGTTTTTATGTTCAAATATTTTGAAATTTCCAAAGGAATCGCATGCACACAAAGACCCTGTAGACCTAGAAACGCGATATTTGGCTAGAAACAAGGTCTTTTAATTATACGGAACCCTCAGTGTGCGAGTCTGACTCTGTTTTATTTTAGCTCTCGGGTCCTAAAGTCATTTACAACGGGATATTTACCATGATTTGAGATCTTTCAAAAATTTCAGCACAGTTTCATGCGCCATGATCACGGAATAACGGCGCATGAAAATTTGCCGAAATATTGGATTACTCAAAACTCAAATCATCATACAGGGATATTAGAAGATAAGTACTGAAAAAACAGACCATTTCTACTAATCTAAACAAATCCCTGTATTATTCTAATAATCTTGTAATAGTAAAATTGCGACACTAACGTTCATAGTTTTAGTTTCTTTCTGCACTAATGTTAGGCAACAGAATACAAGCTATTGATATTGTTCTGTTATTCTCACAAAACATATACTCTATATTGTGCTGTGCATACCTTTACGATTTACCCTTAATTAGCGAACTAAATTGAAAATGGTGGTTAGTCACGACTTACAAAAGAGGCGTTTTCTTAAGAAAACGCCTCATTTTAGTCTGGTTGAAAATGTTTTCACACAGTTTGTCGAATCTAGATCACCAGAGTTCTATCGCAAAGGCATAAATGACCTTTCTATTAGATGGCAGCAGTGTATATTATAATAATGGTAATTATTTTAATTAAATATAAATTAAGTAAGAATGTTAAATTAAAAAAAAACTAATTTCAATTTTTCAGTACAAATAGGCAATTTTTTTTTTTAATAGTTACAATATCCTTTAATCACAAAGAAAATTATACTAGTATAATCACAATTGAAACAATTGAGATAACTGCAGACTGTTATAAACATTTGGCAATTTCATACTTTAATCCCTAGTATATTATGCGATATGTATGTATGGGATTATATGTGATTATATTATGCGATATGTATGGGACCAGGGACCTGGGAAAAAAGATAGAAGCAGCTTACGAAAAGTGTATGCTCAAAGATGATTTTCCTAAGATGCCAGTATTGCTAGTATTTTTCAAGCTTGCAGAGTTGCAATAGCCAAACTCAAGGCAGGCAGATTTAAAAGAAGCCTTCAAATAATCTTTAAGTGATGATGTTCTCCTTGCAGTGTGGTGCCTTAGAATTTGCACCACCCCAACTCTTCCCGCGGGTGTCGTAAGAGGCGACTACGGGATATCTATAAAACAATTCTACAACAGAACTGCGATCCGCACCCGCATCCCCAGCGTGGGGATTATGGGCATTACCCCATGAGATAACAGCCAATTTGGCGCTTATCAGGGGGAGGCCTGCGTCCAGCAGTGGACCAATACAGGCTGTTGAGGTGAGGTGAGTGATGTCGTTCTAGCCGAATTTCAGTCACGTCACGTCGGCTAGTCTCTACGGAGACAAGCCATGTGCGTAGAACATATTATAGTGCCCAAGTGTGTGCGCAAACATAGGTGCACTCTCTATTCTCTCGTAATCCATGGAATGGCAAACTGACATGGGCGGGGGAAGGTCAGGCGCAGGTCCAGCGACCAATGTTCCAATGTCTCAAATGAAGTGTTAACAGCGCTCAAAGAAAATTCAACACGATTAAAGTTAGATGTAACTTTACATATAATTACTATTACGTTCCGTTATTATTTAACTTCACTCTGTTATTTAACAGAACGTATGTAATAGTTTATCTAATCTGTCGGATGTGTAGGAAGTAAGTTACTTATTAACGCGTGTGCGTTATTTCGTTACGTCGTGATAATACGGTAGTTATTCTTAGTGATAATGAACTAGGTAACATTTCGATATTAGCGCTTGGGTTAATTTTTTAGAGCTCTATGATGGGTAAAATCTTTAGTAACTATAAAAAGTTCATTGGGCTAAATTCGTTATTTATTTTCGCTAAGATAATTTCACAGTTAGGCATAGAATGGGATATATTTATTTGGTTATAAAAGCAAAACTATGCCCTAAGCCGGTCCATTTTTGAAGTTGTTCTAAAATAACCTATGTAGGGACATTTATGATCGCTATGAAAATGTATACGTCCGTCCGTATGCTCGAGATATCTTCAAGGATTTTTTTTTGTAAACAACTCGCAACACAAAAATTTAAAATTCTGATATTGGCGTCGATTTCGAAACAAATAGTTAAAATCAACAAGTAGTGTTATTCCTGCCAAAACTCAACAATAAGAAAGTTATTTTTAAGTTGAGTACGGGGGTAATGTTTACAAATATTGTATCTTGAGTTTGGCTGGAGTTTAAGTAGGTATGTGTGATGTAGGTACTCAGATGTCCATTTATCAAACGATAAGTGAAAGGGTAGGAAGTAACGCGTCGTCAAGCGCGAGTCATACAAGTCATAAGCTGAAGCGATAAATAACAACCATTAAAAAGTAAAACAATTTTTTTTTATAAATAGACAGAGTTATCAAACTCAAAATGTATGGTCTCTCAACTTTTCCTGTTTACCATTAGGTGGATATTAGTATTTTATTTATATTCAGTTCTAATAATCCAAGATTTTTTTATGTCTACAACGACACTAAGACTTTTTCTATGTCAACAATGACACATAAGAATTTAAACTTAGCAGAAACTAATAAAAACAAGAAAAAAACCAACCTCGATTCAATTGCATTTTAGGAGCATTTGGAGAAATGTTGTTAGCCCAAAACATTTTATTTTCCCAAATGCTAATTTCTTATTTTGCCAGTAAACCCAAGTTAATTGAAAATGCTTTTAAGACTTGCTGCAAATTACTGTTCCACTAGTTATTCTTTAAAAACGGCAGAAAAAGTAAAAAACTCCAAAAAAATCTCGCGCCACGATCAAGCAAAACAAACTTTTGCTTACGTTGGGACTGCCTGAGGGCGATTGTGCACTACAAGGAATTTTACGGTCCGAACATCCGATTTTTTACGGTCCGAAGTGGCATGAAAATAACGGATGATTGGCTTGTGCACTTGTCCGTCTTTACTCGGATGATACGCCTCAGTTTAGCTCCGTCTTTTCAGTCTCTTTTCAGTTCTCCGTCAGTTAAACTACACGCCACGCACGCGAAATTACATTACATTCCGGAATGGGGAAAAGTAAAATATCGGACGGTAAAATTACGTGCAATGCACAAACTAGTATATACATTATATGGCGTGCCATATCGGACCGTAAAAAATCGGACTGCCGGACAGTAAAATTCCTTGTAGTGCACAATCGCCCTGATGGTCCCCACGCTTTCGCTTCTACCTCGTACCTACCACACAGTTCGCGTTCAGTAGACCAGCTGTCTTCCGGCCAGACGACGCATAATTAAAAGCAAATAAACAAAGTCGATTTGTTTTTATAATTACTAATCGCTTAGTGGCGGAAATAAGGAATTAGATTTAGTTAACAGTTACTTATGAACGTTACTTTGTCGTTAACAGCTAATAAATAACGTTATGTTAATAATAACAAATTAATTCGGACACTTTGTTTGGAAAAGTGTAAGATTCCTTTGGATGACAATTTAAGTAGTGTAAGATTTACCTTAGGTTTGGTTTTTGTTGAGTGTTTAGATATGTATTTTTTCTCTACGGGAGTGACATAGTCATGCTGACAAAACTCCTTTAAAATAAATTTAGAATAAAAAATACAAAAGTAGTTAGTATGAAATACGGGACTGACTGACATATTCCAATGACTCAAAGTCCCATAAATAAGTAAGAATAAAAAAAAAACTTTCATACTGTTCATTTTCTTGTATTTTTTATTCGTAACCAGAATGCAGTCGATGTGCCAAAATAGTGATAGTGATACTCACGAAATGCTCACGAATAATCTAAAATTACAAACTATGGGAACCTATTATAGAACAACCTATATTTTCGGCTATTTATCAGATGTCGTGGTCACACTGCCTAAATTAACGTATCGTGACCAAATTCAGAATAACCATGCCATTTCGAAAATTGGCCTTATCTTAAGCACATTTTGTCAAGGTAAAATAGATCATAAATCCTTGAGAATACGATATTTATTGTTTTGCAATAACGTAAAGTCCGTATTGAGCAAACGAAAACGACTTTGGTTTGCAAAAGCGGATGCAAGATGCGTCAGTTTTTGGCAAAGGAGGTCGATACTTATAGGTTTTATAATCTATGCGGTTTTGTAACAATACTTTTTCGAGAAAATAAACTAGAAAAGCTAGAGCAACCGTTTATGGTGGTGCCAGAGACTAGTAGGTACTGAATGAGATATTTCGGGAAATGTCCAGAAGAAGCAGACTGACGAAGAGATAGAGAGCTTAGATCGAAGAGAAGAGACGCCGTGTATGTACTCAAGGAGTGTGGTTTAGGTGTAAAATTCAACAATATTTTGGAAGAAACTATCTGGATTCTATAAAAGCCACGTAAAACTTAACTTAACTAAGTACTACTTTTGTATTTTATCAGGAGGGCGAAAACGAGCACGAACTTCGATAAGGATTCGTAGGCACCGATTTTGTCTCTGGTGCCAGTACCGAATTTATATTCGATTTACAGCCACAGCAGATTTTCAACAAGCTTTTGAGGAGACAATGGTTAACGATGCGTTTTTCAAAAAAGATACTTAAAACCTTTTTACCTTAGACTTTAATAGGATAGTAGAATTTTTTCGCGGAAGTACCTATACCTAAAGGTAAAGTTCATGTCAACCAGGGTCTAAGCCATTTTACTTTTAACTAAAAGCGCAAACTTTATAATCTAGTGAACTTATTTTGACATTATGCCTTATCGCTTTTAGCGATAAGGCCGCCCATTGTGCAACTATTTTTGTGTTTGTTTTTTCTTTTCTTTTTTTTATCTTGGTGTGCAATAAAGAATATTTGTATTGTATTGTATTGTATTATGAAAACGCCTCAAAAATACGCGTCGAACTTCCTTCCTTGTTTCTTCGATCGTCAAATGTCTTCGTTATGATATTTAATTTTTCCTTGATGTATAATATTTCTTTTTTTACTTTTTCTGTTATTTGTTGCAATTTCACCACCCTCAACGATCATAGCGTTGATTTGCCATTAGACCCCATTGAAAATAAATCAGCTCTGGGTGGACACACCAGTGTCCATCCAGCACAACGTCGTAGAGGCCATATTTGCCGCAGACACTGTTGCGCACACAATAAAGAAAATTTACATGGACCTATTTAGTACCATGTTGATTTATGCCAAATATTCGCTTTGAATAAGACTTATTGTTTTTTTAACATTAATGTACCACACGCTCGCAAAACAACTTGATTAGCTTTGTCACATTATTATATTTTACTTTACATTTTTTTACTAAGTAAAATAAATTTATTCACAAAGAAAATTATAATACTATTTACAATTGAAACAATTGAGCTAACTGCCGACTGTTGCAAACAGTCTACAGATAGCTCAACTGCCATATCAACACCAGTCGGAAGCGTCCCCAAGACGCTGGCTGCATTGCCACGCTGTATGGCAATGCTGATATGCTGTGATTTTTTTACTCGACTGTACTCAACAGTTTCAATAATTTGATGGTGTCCGAATCGACAGAAAAAAAAATATTAAAATCAAAAGTGTCAGTTGGGACACGAAGTGTCCGAATAAATTTTGTCCGAGTAAAGTGAGCAACTCACGTTTTCGTTTTCTGTAGTACAAAGTCCAGTTTTCCCCCTTGAGAAAGTTTTTTCAAGGGGGAAAACTGGAACGCGAAAAATCATCGAGGGGGAAAACTGGACTCCAAAAAAATGAATTCCAGTTTTCCCCCTTAAGGGGGATTTGTCAAGGGGGAAAACTGGAATAACCCTTTTTAAAGCAAAAACAAATATTGTCTTTCTTTCTTCAATTCGTTCTGCTACCAAAAACGGTTCTCTGACTCGCACTTGCCCAAAGTGACATACAGAACAATATACGCGGCGCCCAGTGAAAGTTATTGTGTAAGCCGAAGAGATTGTGCGCTACCCTGTACCGTAATCCAATCTGCTGAAAGCCTTATTAAGGCTTGGGACCAACGATTTTAAATCTTATTTTAAGCTACCTTCAGCCTGCGGCTTTGCTCGGGATACACATTTTATAGCATCAGTGAATTTATGAGTACTAATAATTAACATATGCTGAGACAGAGACCGTTTTGTGACTGAATTCGACAGAAGCTGTATCTTTCATTTTATCTTTAAATCATGTTTGTTTTTGTTGATTAAGTTACAAATAAAATATTCTATCTAATTTATTTCAATCCCTTTATTTAAATAATACTTAAACATGACATTGAATTTTCTCATCTGGAATTTATTGAAATTGGTTTTATTTAGGAATTTTTAATTTTGTTTAGTGAATTATATTTTGTCTTTTCAAATTGTACAGTTTCTGACATGCCTTGTATAACGACCTATGTTATAAATGGTAAATAAATAAAAGTACAAAAAAAAAATACAAACACAACGTTGCTTATGACTAGTCGAGATAATAAGTAGGTACCTAGGTTGGTACCGTTATTTGAGAACTAAATACCTACTATAGTTGTTCTATCTCACGAAGTCCGTTGGGCTATGTATGTCATAGTGAATGCATGTACACATTGTTTTAGTGTGCGTAAGCTCAGAAGCAATCAGTCTCGCCCGAGACGCGGTCCGGGTCACTAGTGCTTATTGTATTCATGTCAGATTTTGGTAGCGAGTACCGTCAGCATGACAACTAAGCGCAAAGTCACTGCTACAACCAGGGCTAAACGGACTTCGTGAGATAGAACAACTATACTACTGTATAATGACTACACACTGTCGCGTGGGAGTCTTTAGGTAACATCTCTATGGTGGTATGGTTTCGGCCCACCATACCTCCAACTCCAGGGGTATGACCACGGGTATGTTGGGCCGTAGTGGTCGTGGTGTATACCTATTGAAAAGTTGAGAAAACTAGGTAAATAAACGCGTCAAGTACCTGTGAATATGTTATTAACACTTTCGCGGCCAGACTTTTGTAGCCTTTGCCACATGGGACACAATGACCCTGGATGAGAGAGAATAGCGCGACTCACGCAAAAGGTTGTTTATTTTTGAAATGCTGAGCCTTAAATACCTACACAGCTGTTAATCGAATCTTGACCTAGATATTGTGTGTGTCGTCTCGTTCGGAAAGCAACAGATGGGTAAAGTTTAAAATTAAAAAGCTGCTGTGTAAATAACGAACAAGAAAGTTACAGAAAAAATAAAAAATAATACATTTAACTAGAAATAAAAAACACTTACCTCGCTGTAAAACAAAAAAGAAATGACACGGAAAATAAATGAAGGGATAAGTTAGTGTGTTAATAAATAAATAGGTAACTAATAAAATAAATAGTTGAACATTGTGAGGAAGCAAGACATAGTTAGAAAGAGGCTTAGATAGAAAATGAAGATGTATATTTACATTTTACTATTTACGTAAATACGTGAACATGTCATGTAAGTATTTTGCGAAAATGAGATGAACACCAATAAGTTTTAACCCTTAACAACAACCTGAATCCCAATCCTGGTTGAAACTTATTGGTTTGCGAATGAACCACATTTTTGCAAAATATTTTTTCAATTATTTATAAAAAGTTTATTCGCACCATAGCTAATAGCAAAGTTTTTCTCTTTTAGACTCTTGTCATTTTCAAAATAAGAAAAAAGCTTTGTAGCTTGAACGAATAAACAATTATAAATAATGTAGGTAGTCGTAATGATGAAATACCTGAAGTCAGCGTGGTTCTAGATACTTCTGGAACAGTCTAGAACGTCCTAGCTATGTCTTGCCTCGACCACATCTGAGCTCTGTTAGTTTTCGTTATTTTCATGTTTGTCTGACGATCTGTAGCGTAATGTAGGTGTATTGATGTTTAAACGTTTGTAGAATATGATAATACTCTGGAATTTTATCAAAAAAAGAAATAAAATAAGAAATATATATGATAAATTACATAAATTGTAGGTAATGTAAGCAATAAACGATATAGATCCAATAAGAAAAACAATGATAAAATAATAATGCAAGTGTTTTGAATTTATGTGAGTGTGAATGCGGCCAACATCCAGTCTCTAGTCAATCTGCAAAGCCAAAATTAAGTCATTAAGCTGTCAAAGTCACGTCACTGTCAAAATTGATACCGTCATTGTCAAAAGTGAACAAACCAATCATGTACACAACATGCTATACCATGCACATCAATCTCTACATTACGCAACAGAGCTGAACTTACTTTCGTCGTTTATCACCGGTCCATAACTCGGGGGCTCATAGTCAATGCTATTCGAGTCTTGGACCCCCAGGATCCCGGCTTTTGCTACTCTATGACAGCAGCCTTTTAGCACGCCCCCACACGATCCATCGAGCAAGCCCCCGACCATCCAGCAATAGAAAAAGAACTCGCATGTTCCTCCTTGAGTACACGGCGTCTCTTCTCTTCGGTCTAAGCTTTCTAGCTCTTCATCATGTATCAGTCTACCTCTTCTAGGCATGTCCCGTAATATCTTATTCACTTTTTTTATTTGCTCGTCGGATATTGGCTTGAATTTCGGCAGGTCGGTTGACGTGTTCGGGAAGATGTCGTTTCGTTTTAGTCGAAGACCGTCGGTTTGAATGAACATTGGTTTTTGCAAAAGTATTTTTAGAGCTCGATGTGGTACGATGGCATCTGTTTGGAGAAAGGGTTGAGATGAAAGGAAACTCTTGATTTTAAGGGTGATGAATTAAGGGTTAATGAAAAAGATGGAACAAAAGGAATAAAAACGAATTGAATAACGAAAATGTTAAGGAATGAGACATAGACAAGAAAGTGAAATAAGTAAAGAAAACGAAGTTCTTAATCACATAATTTGACTTACTCTTGATAAACCTAATTATATTTTAAAATTATTATAAGTAATTGTTTTTCTCTTAAAAAACTAAAAACAATATTTAATTTTTAACTCCTTTCCTATCTACGTCTCAAAAATAACAATAAATAATAATGGCAAAGCAGTGATGATGACGATGATAATATTCATACATACATAGTTTAGCTGAGTTTTTTAGTAAATAACCCAAAAAACAACTTGCAAGCGTACATTAGCTTCGCAGGCATCTACGAATTAGTTCAACATGCATTTTTTTCACTTAACGGTTACCTATTGCATTTTATATTAAAACATGTAAAAGCTTCTAATAATCATAAATAAAAACTAGCATGCGGGTTTAATCCCAAACAAAAAATCAACATAAACCATAAGCATCAGCATTGCCATACAGCGTGGCAATGCTGCCAGCGTCTTGGGGACGCTTCCGAGCGGAATTGATACGGATCAGTTAAGCTACCTGTAGATTGTTTGCAACAGTTTGCAGTTAGCTCAATTTGTAAATACCAATTCTAATTTATTTCTATGATTTGACTAGCTGACCTGGCGAACTTCGTACAGCTCTCACCTTTTAAACCTTCCCTGAACTTACACAAAAATTTCAAGACCAGAACGGCTATAAATTAAGATGTAAGGTATCCTATCTTTCAAGTTGAATCAAACTGCACACGGTGTGCAAATTTAATTTAAAATCGGTTAAGTAGTTTATGAGTCCATCGCGGACAAACAACGTGACACGTGATTTATCTACATATATTAAGATTTCAAATTTCTTTGTGAAAAAAGATTACACAAGCCATAATCGGGTTAAAAGCAATTCGACACAAACTGATTTCGCAACATAATGTAAAATTGTTTGAGAGAATCTAAGTAAAGTAAAAAAATACTGATGAATGAACAAGGTTTCTGTTACTATAGTGCGTAAAGCCCTCACACTCGGGCGAGTTAAAATCCCTTCGAATTGTTTTTTTGGATATTATTTAAATCTTAAAATGTTTATTGCACACAAATAAAGTATTACATAAAAAATCAAATAATATCGCAAAAATTTTCGACTTCGACGGGACTTGAACCCGCGTCCTCCCCTCAGTACGGGGATGTGATAACCAACTACACCACGAAGTCAAGTGACGTGAGAGTCGAAAATCTCTGCGACTTCCTACGGTCTCTAGCGCCGTTAGAGAAAAATATTAGAAATAACCCTTAGTGTGGGGTTACGCACTATAATAACAAAAAACCTATTACATAAAAGTTATCAATTTAAAGGACATGTACAAAGGCGAGCTTAACCCGATTATTAATTGTTTGATTTCTTGAGCTGGTGTTTTTAATTTTGCGATAAAGCTTTGCATTTCAAAGACAGGTTAGACAGGTCTCTCCTCAATCTCGTCAAAAGTATCATTCATTCCCAGGTATTTAGAAATAAATATACATAAATTATTTCTGGAAAATCTTGGTAGAGCTGTATTTGAGTTGAGACCATAGTAATTATGTTCCATTTGGAACTCTACCAATATTTGTCGAGCAATGAGTGAAGCATGCTGTGGCTTAGAATTTGCACCACCCCAACTCTTCCCGCGGGTGTCGTAAGAAGAGACTACGGGATATCCATCGGGGGCGGGCAGCAGCGCCCCACAATTCTACCACCGAACTGCGATCCCCATCCCGCATACCCCGCTTGGGGATAATGGGCATTACCCCCATAATATAAAAGCCAAAAAGGCGCTTATCAGGGGGAGGCCTGCGTCCAGCAGTGGACCAATATAGCCTATTAAGGAGGGTAAAACAAGTTTGTAAAATTAATAACGTTTCATTTAATTTTCAGCCTGTCTGAAAATTACAAACGATTACTCGATTTTCGACTCGTGAAGAAACGCCGAAATACCCGTCTGTTATTCTTTGGCAATGACATCACCCACCTATTTTGGAAGAGTCAAATTCACTTCGCTTTCGATTTTCACTACGGACATAATGGCGTGGACGTGATTTCATAAGCGGACAGATTTGGCGTCCATTGTAGTTGGCAGCATTGACAGATTAGGACTATCGGTATTTTTTCGTATTGGTAACGAATTACTGAGAACAACAACTGCTGCCGTGCGCTGTGAGTCGCTATCGAGATAATCAGGTTGAAAACGATGCACGGTACGCCTGAAGCTTTTCGAATAAATTAATGATATAAATCACACTAATATTATAAATGCGAAAGTTTGGATGGATGGACGTATAGATGGATGGATGTTTGTTACGTCTTCACGCCAAAACTACTGAATAGATTGAGCTGAAATTTTCCACCGGTGTAGCTCTATGCCTGGAATCAAACAAAGGCTACTTTTTATCCCATAAATCAGTTCCCATGGGATAGAAATTACCTTTGAATGTTTCCGTAGAAATAACGCGTGCGAAGCCGCGGGCAGAAGCTAGTCACACTAATATTATAAATGCGAAAGTTTGGATGGATGGATGTTTGTTACGTCTTCACGCCAAAACTACTGAACGGATCGGGCTGTAATTTTGCATACAGATAATTCTAGGCCTGGAATAAAACATAGGCTACTTTTTATCCCATAAATTAGTTCCCATGGGATAGAAATCACTTTTAAACGTTTATAGAAACAACGCGTGCGAAGCCGCGGGCATAAACTAGTAACATTATAAAGCCGAAAGTTTGTGAAATCTGAATTTTTGTTACCTAGGATCTCTAAAACTACTAAACAGATCAACATGAAATTTGGCGTACGTTTAGAGAACAGCCTAACTTAGATAATACGGCGGCCTCTGTGGCGCAGCGGGCGAAGGTCTGCCTGCGACGCAGGAGGTTGCGGGTTCGATTCCCGCCTCGGGACAAATGTTTGTACGATCTGCAGACATTTGTCCAGGGCATTCTGGATGTTATCTATATATAATAAAAAATATCTATCTATGTAGTGTATTGTATTATGTATATCAGTTATCTAGTACCCATAACACAAGCTTTGCTTAGCTTGGGGCTAGATAATGCTGTGTGAATTGTCCAGCACTATTTATTTATTTATTTATAATAGGCTACTTATTCTTTCGAACATACGCTTGCGAAGCCGCGGGCAGAAGCTAGTAATAACTATAAAGGCTAGTGTCGACCAACCGGCATTGGACAGTCCGCGAGTATCACATCAGACGGATTTTTGAGCGTAATGCTGGGTGGTGCGACCGCTGTAACCGCAGCAACCGGATTGTCGACCATTTGCAAGCTAATAATGACGTCATCCGCACTAAACGGATCGCCAGCATTGCCGAGATGCGTCCGCTCCGTGCGGTGTGAATATGGACGCACTTTATGGCAAACCATACAAATAATACTAAAATCCGTCTGATGCGTTCAGTGCGGAGCGTCGAATACGGCCTGTCAATGCTCCGACGACCTCTGTGGCGCAGCGGGCGAACTGCGCTGGTCCGCCTGCGACGCAGGAGGTTGCGGGTTCGATTCCCGCCTCGGGACAAATGTTAGTACGATCTACAGATATTTGTTCAGGGTGTTTTGGATGTTTTCTATGTATAATAAAAACATATCTATCTATGTAGTGTATTGTATTATGTCTATCAGTTATCTAGTACCCATAACACAAGCTCTGCTTAGCTTTGGGCTAGATAATGCTGTGTGAATTGTCCAGCATTATTTATTTATTTATTTATTTATGCTTGCCCTAAAGCCCGATTCACACATCAGTGAAGTCACAGTTCAGTATCAGTGAATCTCAAATTCGGTACAGAACATTGTCGGTCCGTCATCGATCCGTGAATATTCTGTACCAAATTGGATATTCATTGATACTGAACTGTGACTACACGGATATGTGTGAATCAGCCCTAATACTTCATTGTCTACATGACAGCAACAATAAGAACTGAGAGTTTTATGTAGTTCTTTTTTTCGGCCATCTTGAAGCCCGATTGAGTACAAGATGGTACCTACTCAGAAATCAGCTGATTGTAAACTTCAAGTCCAAAAGACGTTAATGTTATATTACGTTGTGTTACGTAAGTAACATTCTTCTCGCTTGCTAAGTAGAGCGTAGAGATCGCAAAAAAAGTTTGGTTTTGTGTCGACTTCTAGTCTATGGTTTTTTTCCTACTGATTGATGAAAATTATTGTCTATGGACTATGGATTTATTGAAGTTTAAGATAATATTGACTACTTGTATATACACAAGCTTTATTCCACAAATCCACCCTGAGATTTCTCCTTTTGAGGGGAAAACTGAACTGTAGTGTAAAAAATACGGAATGTTTTGCTAGATACCTGCAACTTTCATTTCACTTGAGTAAGTATGCCCATACGTCACACAAATTTCAATGTATGACGTCATTACGACTGTCATGGCGTGGCGGGCGAACGTCCGCCTGCGACGCAGAGGGTTGCGGGTTCGATTGCCGCTTTAAGACCAATGTTTGTACGATCTGCAAGTATTTGTTTCGGGTGTTCTGGGTAATTTAATGTTTAATTAAAAATATCTATCTATGTAATGTATTATATGTATATATCAGTCATCTCATCTAGTACTTATATCACAAGCTCTGCTTAGCTTGGGGCTAAAGGATGTGGTGTGGATTATCCAGCAATATTTATTATTAAAAAAATTATTTATTACTACCTGTACATTGTTTGCAACAGTCTGCAGTTAGCTCAGTTGTTTTAATTGTAAATACTAGTGTAATTTTCTTTGTGAATAAAGGCTTCTACCATGTAATGTAAGGACATGTAAATTTTTTTTTTTAACATTTGTTATACATTATCATTATTATTATTATGGATCATATTATGATGTAAGTATTTTACTTGACCAAGACTTATTATTTACAGAATTTAAATTCTTTAAACCCACACATCGAGCCTGGATCTCTCAACTTAAAAAAGTTTCTTCCATACAAAATAAAGATGTTTGTATTAAGTTGCATGTTTTTGCCAACGCTACAACTTTCACGTATCGTACCGTACACACTGCCATGCAATATCATACAACATACATTTGCTCTAAATGCTGTGTCATTTTGTTTGTTATGACAACTGACATGATGATCATTATGATGATTTCATACAAACTATAATACCTATATGATTCCATACTTAACATTTATTCACAAAGAAAATTATACTAGTATTTACAATTGAAACAATTGAGCTAACTGCCGACTGTTGCAAACAGTCTACAGATAGCTCAACTGATCCATATCAACACCAGTCGGAAGCGTCCCCAAGACGCTGGCTGCATTGCCACGCTGTATGGCAATGCTGATACGCTGTGCCAGATATTCACCAGCTCTCGGGTCACGCGTCGCTTCGACCAGACGCTCAGATAGTTTTTTGAAAACCAGAAGAGCCTCGGTACCCCACGGACCTAGGGTCTCGACTCCAAGGGGAGCAAATGTGTAGGCTCTGTCGAGAGCTGCATATTTGCGCGTCTTGAGATCTTCGGCCAAATCTGCCGCCGCACCCGCCCTCACGGATGTCCTCGGAAGATGGGAAGGCTTCCATACTTATTACTCAAAGTTATTATAGATGCCCTCTACGGTACAGTGGATGAATAACCTGAGAATACGTAGAGGATTCGATTCCCGTCCTTGTAAAGTAGATTAAAATATTATTGTTGGTTATTAATGTTTTGTTAGATACTGCCATTAACGCTGAAAACATCATTTTATATTTTTTCATCAATAACGCAAATGGCGGTAATGTTTAAAAAGCGAAAGATTACAATTAATAAACAATTATGTAGGTACCTAATGGTTTTCTCTAAAGTTAGGTTGACATTTTTGTTCCCAGACTGAGCCAAATTACATGTCTGGTGAGTATCTGGCGCAGCGCATCAGCATTGCCATACAGCGTGGCAATGCAGCCAGCGTCTTGGGGACGCGACGACTGGTATTGATATGGATCCGTTGAGAGACTCTTGATTAGTTGCAACAGTCTGCAGATAGCTCAATTGTTTCAATAGTATACTAGTCATCACTTGTTTCTATTCTTTGATTGTAATTTTCTTTGTTTTACCTTTAACTGTATCATTCAGTTGAGTTCTTGATTTTGTGCTCACATTACAGGACACAGTACAGGACTCATAAACACGTCACAAAAATTCAAATTACATTAGTAACTATTAGCAACTAGGAAAAAAATGATCACTTCTATTTTTTTTTTCACTTCAATCTTTTTAAGGTAAAGTAAAGCGTACCTATACCTTGTTAGGGTGTTAGTTTTCGAGCTGGATCAAAACTCGTCTCAAGCTTTTTATCCTCTAGATAATCTGATATTATGTGGTTTTTATAAAGAACTAGCTGCGCCCCGCGGCTTCGCACGCCTTGAATTTTCTTTGCTATAAACCTCACGGAGCACGAGACCTTTCCAACGAATGCAAAACCGTGGAAATCGGTTCGTGCGTTCTGGAGTTATAGCGTCAGGAAGGAAAACCCGACTTATTTTTATATAGTAGATATGTTTGAATTTGTTTGGATTTATTTATTGATAACTAATTAGAACTAAAGGATTGAAACAAATTTTAATGCTTTTTGCGTTTTGACCAATTAGAAAACTTTTTTGCTGTGACGAATTGTTGCCTAAATCGCTGGCTTCGCACGCGTTGTTTTTATAGAAACGTTTAAAGGTGATTTCTATCCCATGGTAACTGATTTATGGGATAAAAAGTATTCTATGTTTGATTCCAGAATTAGCATTACCTGTATGCAAGTTATCAGCCCCATCCGTTCAGTAGTTTTGGCGTGAAGAGGTAACAAACATCCATCCATCCAAACTTTCGCATTTATAATATTAGTGTGATGTGATTTTTGCAACTCACTTAGAGTTTTGTATTCGTCTAACATACCAATATTTTTACCTCGAGCGCCAGAGATCTTCAAAAACTAGTTGTAGATTTTATTACCTAAATTCCTATAGTTTCGAGTAGCATCGTATGCATAGGAAACCGTTAACTGCATAAACCGTTAGATGTATAAATAACGGTAGCTATGTCGTAAGGTTACGAAATAGATAACGGTTATATCTTTAAAGTGCATTTTTTAGGCTTGAATAACCAATTTTTTAAACCGATTGAAGATTTGTTAGCCTCTGTGTGTAGTAATAGTTTTTATGCTTCAGTATGTTTTTTTAATTTATATGTTTCTGTGGTTGGTGGTTCAAGAAAATAAATACGTACGTAACTGGTAAAAGCAGTAACCTACTTAGAAAACTATATCTGTAGTCAATAAATGAATGAATGAACTCTTTATTGTAACAGTAATACACATAAATAAAAGTCGTATATCTAAATGAGAAATGAACAGAGTGTATTGTATTGTATTGGCTGTAACTTTTGATCGCGTTGACTTGGAAGTTTTATTTATATCGAGGCTCCAAGTGGTTACGGACTAGAGTATTTTATTTCAACTCGATTCCTCCACGCATTCCTGAGCAAAGGGGGTTGACAGACGGACAGACAGACGGACAGCAAAGTATAAGGGTTTCTTTTTCCTTTCGAGGCATGGAACCCTAAAAATAAAAAAGTTAGGAAACAAAAAAGTATGATGATATCCAAAATAGTATAAATACGGGTCAATTCATCAAATAGTTGGTCCAAAAATTATTATTCGTTAAAAGCACATCATAATAAATCAACATAGACAACTGTGTCACTTCCTCGGAAGTAGACAGTTTACATAACTATGTAAGTACATTGATGTAATCTGTAACCATTGACCAACATTAATGACCTTTAGGTTGACCTTATTGAGGTCGTGGTCCAAATAGGTCCATACCTTTTTGGTTGTAACCTCATTTTTTCTACCATTGCTTTTTTATGTTGGTACCGGTAAGCGGTTTCCTACTTAATTTACCTAGATTTATGGTAAATGCGTATAAAATGATCAATTATCATTTATTTTCAAGAATATATACTTAATTATAATTGTCAAATCCTGTATCAATTTTAGTTATACCTACAGTTTCTCTCTAAGACTATTTAAAGGTAATATTATTTGACTAAAATTGTTATAGAATCGAAAAGGTAGGTATTAATTTGATTTTACCGGAAGTTTTAGGTAGTTAACATTTTATAAGCGGGCTTTTAGTTCAATGACCTATTGCCTTGCCTATTGACTAAGTACTTACCTATTGATTGTTGAGAAATCGATGGTTCACCATAAAAAACACACAAAGACCAATGTCGTGTTTATGGAAGTCACGCCATCTTGGAATAAAATTATATTCGAGAAAAACTATGGGACAAATTAAACTATGGGAAATTTTATGAAACACCGCACTTAACGGTGATAAAAGCGAAAGTGTATAGGTAAACCCTGAATTTGAATTATTTCATCGCGAAACCACACAAAAAAAAAATCATATGAGAATCTATTCTTATACGTACTCCGTCCACGCTTTTATTTTCTATAACTGAATGAAAGAATGCGATATTTCATAGACACGTAGGTATTCTCTCAGCTTGATAAATATTGAACCTCTCGTTATATTTTTCGAGTCTACAGATTTGCATTACTATTTTTAAAATGAAACAGAATATGAAATATTGCACCATTTCATTCAGTCAAAGAAAATAAAAGAGTAACTTTTTTTTTAACATGGCAGAAGCCTTTATTCACAAAGAAAATTATACCAGTATTTACAATTGAAACAACTGAAATATCTGCAACTGTTGCAAACAGTCTACAGGTAGCTCAACTGATCCATATCAATACCAGTCGAAAGCGTCCCCCAAGACGCTGGCTGCATTGCCTTAATAATTAATTACATTCAATTTTAATAATAGATTGATAAATTCATTTATAGAACTGGGTGAGTCTATTTGACGTCACAATCACTTCTTATTACTGACGTTAAATGGACTCGCCCCTCTGATTCTTTCACCACAAACACCCACAGACACAACCACAGACACAAACAAAAACATAAAACCTAACCATAAGAAAATTCAATCCTATTACTTATCTAGCAATCTCTACTAGAAATCTATGAAAATTAAAAGAGACAAGCGAGAACAAAATTAACAGGAGTTTATTAAAATTAACAGGAGTCTACTTGATCGACAACTATGGGAATTAAATAAATAAATAAATAATGCTGGACTATTCACACAGCATCATCTAGCCCCAAGCTAAGCAGAGCTTGTGTTATGGTACTAGGATGACTGATATACATACTTAATACAATCATCTTTATTCACAAAGAAAATTATACTAGTATTTACAATTGAAACAATTGAGCTAACTGCTGACTGTTGCAAACAGTCTACAGGTAGCTCAATACAATACTCTCTTAATACAATACATTACATAGATATATATTTTTTATTAGACACAGAAAATATCCAGAACAACCGGAACAAATATTTGCAGATCGTACAAATATTTGTCCCAAGGCGAGAATCGAACCCGGAACCTGCTGTGTCGCAGGCGGACCTTCGCCCGCCGCGCCTCATCGGTCGTCAATCAAAAGAGAGAAGCGAGAGTATAATTAACAGGACTTTACTAAAATTGACACGACTTTATTTGATTTAGTTTAAGTTAAAAAAAATCTCTAAAGCCAACACCCAGCATCTACTTAAAATGTTCACACGTCTTCAAAAATAAACACAAAAAGTGAACAATGATATAATTTCTACATCTCAAGACCGTGGGAGCAGTCGGGGCAGGGTGAAAACGCAAGTTTCACTCGAAGATAACGCATGGGAAGCATTGTTGATGGAAAGTTGAAAATATATAATTAATATTTGTTGTTAAAGGTGTTTATACTGTTTTAATCTTGGACCTACTTCATGACGAGGAGTTTTCCTTCGTGACTAAAAAGGTCTTATCTTTCTACTTATGCAAAAGTTTAAATTCCTTTAATTGTATTTGGCTTAGATTTTAGAGTTCCCAAAATGACAGAAAATAGTGACCCTGCTACAACTTGGATAGATTATCAAAATATTCGTTTCAGTTTCAGAAGGCGCAAATCTAAACTAAAGAAATTTGGCAAAACTAAATAATGATTTCATTCTTTTTATTTCGATGGATAAGAAAGGTGCGTAACATTTTTAGCGCTTTCATTTTTTTTGCCAATTTTATTGACACTAAAAAGTATCGAATTTACTTTCAAAAATAGAATTACTTTTAAAAACCTCGTTGCTACATTCAATGACATGACATTTCGCATAAAAAAACAAAAACATCACACCTCGCTTTTGGCGCCAAAACCGTTCTACTTTCTACGGCATTACGCCACAACGATGGTTTCCGACAAAATGTTGATGTAATTCTTATGCAACCAACCTCTTTTCTATATCGATATATCTCGCTCTCTGTTCTTATAAACGAAAGAGACAGAGCACAGATGACCGGAATCGGATGGTAATGTAAATGTTATTGTTTTTGAACTTATATGCGATTTAGCGATTTCGTTTGCGTTTTAATGCGATTAAGTAAACGTATTTGTAAGTGGATTACTTGGATTACTTTCTTAAGATTCTTTTAAACAACATTGGCCTGCAAATCTAAGTATCGTAAATTTTAAAAGTGTGATACTTACATTTGCAGGCCAGTGTATAATAGGTAGATTATACAGCTAGGTGCGTAGGTATGTAGGTAAGAAAAGCAATCTATTTCTGAGCTTTGCAGGAGAACTAGAAACCGTAAGGCACAATTAATTGGCTTAGTTCATGATTCATATCTCGCTATAGATTCGTCGAAATCAGCGGGGCTGGCAGCTTGACGTCAAGATAGCAGCCACAGTGAAAGACCTAAATATCTCCTAAAGTACTGGGGCACTATTTATTTTACTTAGGGCATCGGGGGCAGTATTTCAGGACACATTTATTCGCATAGTTGAAACCACCAAATTCCATGGCGGGGCCGCTAACCTTGACGGACACAAGCTTGTTGGGAATTACAGATTTTTATGATTTTAAGTTTTAAGATTTAGGTAAATATCCATTTACTTACTTAAATAATTTAAATAAATCAACATACATAGGTAGTTATAATGTGTCGGCCTGTTAGAGGTTGATGCACTAATAATCACTTATTTAAAAATGGTACCTACCTTGTAAGTGTACTCGCTGTAACATAACCTACATATTTGTTAAAATAAAGATACATTTATTCACAAAGAAAATTATACTAGTATTTACAATTGAAACGGTTGAGCTAACTGCCGACTGTTGCAAACAGTCTACAGATAGCTCAACTGATCCATATCAACACCAGTCGGAAGCGTCCCCAAGACGCTGGCTGCATTGCGACGCTGTATGGCAATGCTGATACGCTGTGCCAGATATTCACCAGCTCTCGGGTCACGCGTCGCTTCGACCAGACGCTCAGATAGTTTTTTGAAAACCCGAAGAGCCTCGGTACCCCACGGACCTAGGGTCTCGACTCCAAGGGGAGCAAATGTGTAGGCTCTGTCGAGACCTGCATATTTGCGTCTCTTGAGATCTTCGGCCAAATCTGCCGCCGCACCCGCCCTCACGGATGTCCTCGGAAGATGGGAAGGCGCAAGTGTGTCGACGCATGTAGCGTCCCACACAATGGGCCTCCCCAACTCCCATGGGACTAGTGTCATACCGTCGGGCCTCTTACCATCGTCACGCAACGCAAAATAAATAAAAATTAATAAAATTAAATAATTATTTAATCTCATAAAACCACACCGTAGCGCGTAGAGCAGAGGCATAGTTGTTACCTTCCACTTTTCTCATTTTTGTTTTTTTATTTGTCATCAATTGTTTTTTTTTTTTTTGTTGCGTCTTCCTCATAATAAATAACCAAACATCACACTTTTCACAGTCATAGTTACCATTTTTGTATTTTTTCATTAATGAATTTCCTCATAAAATACCAAAAACGCACGTTTCCAAGACAAGTAAAAGTGGAATCCTCAGTTCCTTTTATTTCATTTGAATACGCACGCAACATGTGAAACGCGACGTGCAGTCGTCATATTGAACTTTGACGTGATAATAATAGGGTTAGAAGTTGATTGTGGATAAAATAACTAACGTTAGATATATTTTACAGTGGTCTCTTCAAGAGGTTTTTAATTAAAAAGATACGAGTTGTCTTTGTTTTTAATTTAAGTACCTACATTGCAGAAATATTTTTAACTTATCTACTATATAAAAATAATCTAATATATAAAAATAAGTCGGGTTTTCCTTCCTGACGCTATAACTCCAGAACGCACGAACCGATTTCCACGGTTTTGCATTCGTTGGAAAGGTCTCGGGCTCCGTGAGGTTTATAGCGAAGCCGCGGGGCGCAGCTAGTTTTTAATAAAATTAAGTTACCTCTAACTTCAATATTTAATGTAGGTACATAATAATTACCTAGCATATTTTTGGTAATGTACAAAATAAGTACCTACCTAGCAAATGTACTTATATTCTTATGAGCGTCTGGTCGTAGCGACGCGTGACCCGAAAGCTGGTGAGTATCTGGCGCAGCGCATCGGCTGCGTGCGCCAGATACTTACTTATCTAGAGCCAGATACTTTGAGATTATTTTTTTACGTAGTTCGTAGGTCCGCCGTTTCGTAGGTTCATCTATTTTGATATTCCAAAATCAAACGAAGAAAGAAACAACACACTCTTCTTACATAATCACACCCTTGATCTTCAAAACTTCAAATATTTAAACATAGAACTTCCTGCCGCCATTTTATATTCCACTAGTGCTTTTTCCGGCCAATCAGGAAAGGTTCTCAGTTCAAAGTCAAGTTATCACGAAACATCAGAGTCACGTTTTTGAATCGTGAACTTTTTACAAAACATTAAAAAACTTTTCTGTTGAGATTAGAAAGTTTGGTATTTTAAGCTAGGTTTTGGATGAAAGGATTATGAATATGCATGAATAATAAATATTTTAGTATGAATATGTCTTTATGTATTAACAAAGAAAATAACAATCAAATAATAGAAAAATATTATAGAAAACTTAATTTAATTTAGTACTTATGTATTATGTATAGTTTATTGAATTTTAAACAATGTTGTGTCCGTCTATTATGTTAGAACTTGCTTAAATAAGCTTAAATAAAAGAATGCTTTATGTTGGCGTTATGAATTAGAAATAAATAAATTGGAACAAGTATTTACGATTGACACAGTTCAGCTTCGTGCAGACTGTTGCATCAATGTATAGATAGCTCAACTGATCCATATCAATACCAGTCGGAAGCGTCCCCAAGACGCTGGCTGCAGTAAAATATGCAGGGTGGTTGAACGAACATAATTTGGAGGCAAAGATAAGTTCGTTTGACAACACCTACCATAAACAATAAAAATGGTACGAGTAGTGGTCGATATGTTTACTTGTACGCCGTTTATTCGCGAAAAGATAAGAGACTGAAGTATAAACGGCGGCCTTATCGCTTTGAGCGATCTCTTTCAGGCAACCTTGGGATGAAGGGTTGCTCCCGAAGTACTCCATTCCTTTGTTATAAAAAAGAAGAATAAATAAATAATAAATAATGCTGGACTATTCACACAGCATTATCTAGCCCCAAGCTAAGCAGAGCTTGTGTTATGGGTACTAGATAACTGATATACATAATACAATACACTACATAGATGGATATTTATTTATTATACATAGAAAAACATCCAGAACACCCTGAAGAAATATCTGCAGATCGTACAAATATTTGTCCCGAGGCGGGAATCGAATCCGCAACCTCCTGCGTCGCAGGCAGACCTTCGCCCGCTGCGCCACAGAGGTCGTCATCCCATACATGAATTCTCAATCTACTCCAAAAAATTAAATATTACAAATTACAAAAACAATTGCATTTAGTTGCATCTTACTCAGCAGGTAGCTTTAATTCTCAAAGTACTCCAGTGATCGTTCATCAAAATTCCCAAACTTCTTGAAAAATACTAGTATGGATAAGTCATAGTACTAAATCGAGCATTTAATTTTGTTGTTAATACATGGACCTACCTATTTAAAGTCGCAAGGGCGAAAGAATTTTTTTTTTTTTTGTATTTCACAAATATGTAGGTAGGTACCTACCTAAAAAGAAAACTTACTATAAGATAGATAGATAGATAATTATTTATTCATCACCTTAACAAAAAACAAATTTTACACGAAACATATAGAGAACAGCAATGGAACTAGCGGCCTTATCGCTTAAAGCGATTTCTTCAAACGCCATTTTTCTAAGAAAACGCCATTTCTAGATAAAGACACGCTGCGATTTAGATTTAAGCATTATTTAGCATTTTTTTAAAGTAGGTATAAAAAAGAATGCTGGACAATCCACACAGCATCATCTAGCCCCAAGCTAAGCAGAGTTTGTGTTACGGGCACTAGATAACTGTTATAGGTACTTAATACAATACATTACATAGATTGATACTTTTTCTTTGTTTAGAAAATAAAAATAATAATAATTAGAACACCCATAACAAATATTTGCAGATCGTACAAACATTTACCCCGAGGCGGGAATCGAACAGACGGACATTCGTCTCCTGCAAAATCAAAATCAACAACTCTTTGTTTCCATAAATACAATAAATATAATTACACTTAGAAAAGGTCAAAATATAAAACTAAACACTGACACGGAAATAAAGTGATATTTTTTTATTTCTGCGCCACAGAGGTCGCCTTCCTTATTTAATAAGGAAGGACCCTCAATGGCATAAGCTACTCTAACTTGTCTCTCAACGACTTTACATTAAACTAGATTTACGGAACCCTAAAACCGAGATAAAAGACCTTCACACGCGACTATTATCATACAATTGGTAAAAGTTCCATTGTTCTGTTACCCAACACTGGATATGACATTTCGTGTTAAACAATTCAGAGCAAAACAGACAGTAAGCTGTCTTATGTTGTCTTAAGGCGAAGAGTAGGGGCGATAGTGGCGCCACTACATATTTAATTTTATAATTACGTTAAACAAAGGAATTATCAAATAATCGGACCGCGCGTAGACGATATCTATCATAAGCTTTTTTTAAATGTATCTTTAATAGTTTTGTACTGTATTATTTAGGCAGATACTTGATTCAAGAATTTAGTTCCTATTGGTGGCCACCAAGCTCTCCAAACAAGGTTTTTGATTGAATAACACAAAACTATTACAGATACATTAAATAAAAGCTTGTGATAGGTATCGTCTACCAGCGGTCCGATTTTTTGATAATTCCTTTGTATAACTTAATGATTAAATTAAATATGTAGTGGCGCCACTATCACCCCTACTATTCGCCTTAAACAATTCAGAGCAAGACAGACAGTAAGCTGTCTTATGGCCAGGTATTCCTGCAGCAGTAGGCGTAAGGAAAAAGGCGCGCCTGCCAAGCCGGACATTACAAAAGAGGTTTGTTCTTATCTAAAGTTCCTACTTGAGATGATGGTACAAGTGGGACAAGTCTACAGCTACAGCTACAGGAAAATGCGAGTGTTTTTACGAGACTAGGTATCCTTGCTTCTTTTTTAACCCCCGACGCAAAAAGAGAGGGGTGTTATAAGTTTGACGTGTCTGTCTGTGTATCTGTCTGTGGTATTGTAGCTCCCAAACGTATGAACCGATTTTCGTTTAGTTTTTTTTGTGTCATAGATAATTTTATCCCGAGTGTTCTTAGCCATGTTTCATGAAAATCTGTCAGTGGGGTTTTTTTAATTTTTAATTATGTTCTTGTTTTGCATGGATCCTCGTTCTATGATGATAAATATGATAATAGATAATAAGCACGTGCATCAGTCATTTCCTAGTTTAGTGAATATTTCGTTTAATTATTTTTTCGAAACCTAATAGTCTTTAAGATTTTTTAAAATATTTTTCTCAGTTCTGTGTTCAAAGCTGAACCTCTGAAAGTTCGGTCCTTTCTTTTTGTTTTTTACGGGTGTATCATATTCTTTGATTGTAATTTCCTTTGCTAACAGAGAATATAATAAAAAAACCCAGTTATGCCCCACAATTGAGACAGATAAAGTACCAACTTCGTTAAGTATATTATTTTTGACGTGACAACGTCTTATAATTCGATAGAGCCGGCTGCACGCACGAAAAAACATGACGTCATGCGGCGTTACCATAAGCGGCGTTACCTCGCTCTGAGACGTTGTCACGTTCAACTATCGTCAGTAAACCGACTTTACCGACAGCCAATTTTTTTTTTTTTTATTTTGAAAAAGCAGAAAAGACCTTTTATCTACAAGTAGGGAATTAAATTTGCGTGTACTTAATATAAAATATTTATTCTTCAGTTGTTTCCAACGCGGTAATTCCGCAGGGATTGTAGTGGAAGAATACATTTTATTATCTGTGTACTAACTAGTAAGTACATAACCATAGTAAAATAACTTTTACCCTGTTTATTTTTATATCTTTAAGAGGGTAACTCTGTTGATTGCACTTATAGAATAACACTTACAATAAGTATCTATTTAATTATGCTTAGAGTGTAATTGTTTGTTGATACAGTGAATAAAAAAAACAAACATTACAAAAATCTACCTAGTATACAAGTCATATAACACATAATTCTACATACACGTAGCCATTTTAGTAAAATTACCACTATTATACGAGAAAGGACTGTGTCCGCAACATTCGACCATCGTGTCGAAATAGTACCATTAAAAACAAATTTACATTCATAAAGTTAGCTTAATGTTGGATTATGTGGCTGAGAGCGTGAGGTCAAAGAAATTCTATTTTCTAAGATTTTTACTAGATATTTTGCACAAAAGACCTACATAATAAGGGAGGGTTATAAATCCACGATCAGAGGGTGTGAGTCCATTTGACGTTGGTAACGAGACCTGATCGTTGCGTCTCTTTTTAACCCCCGACGAAATAAGAGAGGGGTGTTATAAGTTTGACGTGTGGAGACTACGACTCGGCAAACGTAGTGTAGGACGCCCTGCGGCCAGGTGGAATGACGATCTGCGAAAGACTGCAATCAGATGCTGTATGCGGCAAGCTGAAGACAGGGCGCTATGGCGCTCATTAGGGGAGGCCTATGTCCAGCAGTGGACTAATATAGGCTGATGATGATGATGATGAATTAATAAGGGAGGGTTATACATCCACGATCAGAGGGTGTGAGTCCATTTGACGTTGGTAACGAGACCTGATCGTTGCGTCTCTTTTTAACCCCCGACGAATAAAGAGAGGGGTGTAATAAGTTTGACGTGTGGAGACCACGACTCGGCAAACGTAGTGTAGGACGCCCTCCGGCCAGGTGGGATGACGATCTGCGAGAGACTGCAGGCAGATGCTGGATGCGGCAAGCTGAAGACAGGGCGCTATGGCGCTCATTAGGGGAGGCCTATGTCCAGCAGAGGACTAATATAGTCTGATGATGATGATGATGATGTTCAGCCAGTACGGTAGTATTTTAAAATTTTTAGTTTAGTTTATAGTAGGTATGTCCGCACGATAGAGGCGCTGCTGTGACAAATTGTATGGAAAACAATGGACAAATTGTCTTTTTACTAACGTCAAATAGACTCGCTTCTCAAGACGGGATAGATTTTCGAACTGAAACATTTTAGAGCGTCTTGGGGACGCTTGCGACTGGTGTTGATATGGTTCAGTTGTGCTATCTGTAGACTGTTTGCAACAGTCGGCAGTTAGCTCAATTGTTTCAATTGTAAATACTAGTATAATTTTCTTTGTGAATAAATATATGTTTTAGAGAATTACCATCATATTTCTACACTAAAAACAAAAAAGAACACATTTCCAAACCATTTAATTTTAATTAATTTTAATTCAGAAAAAACCATTAAAAAATGGCGCACGTATCAGATTTCCATTTTGAATAAACGATTTTTTTTATTTCTTCTAAACTTGGTTAGCTTATGGTTTTGACGTCAGCTTGAAACTGTCAGTCAACTTTTGAGACATTGACATAGCTCAAAAGTTGACTCCACGTACCTACACAAATTCGACGAACAAAAGACAAGCCGAAAATCGGCCACAATATGGTCACTTGCGACGCTACGGAATTTTTTGACAGGCCATATTATGGCCTCTTGCCACCGGAGAAGCTAAACAACGCGCGGATTATGGTAAAAATGTAGGTACTAAGTGTCAAATAAATTATTAATAAAATATGAATGAAATCGTCGGTCAATGAATGAAGGTAGTAAAGACAAATAGAGAGGTTATAAGTTGGCATTAAGTAAACGTGACTTACTTATTTTAGTCGGAAATTAGTTAAGTTTCATAATCGTTGCAGCCGTTTGACGTAATTCATCTCGGCAGCAGAGTTTGAAAGTAACTGACCACCAGAGTTTGAAAGTAACTGAGCACCAGAGTTTTATAGTAACTCTGGTTTTAAAATAACTCTGCACCAGAGTTTTAAAGTAAAATTAGATAAATGCAGCTTAAAGCCTAGAAATCTTATATAACTGATTGTTTTTCTAAAAAAAAATAACGTTCAGATTAAAAAGATTATTTTAGAATGGAAATTCTCATGCATTCTTATGCTAATTGTAGAAATTTTTGCACAAGCGAAAACATGTTTAACGATATGTAAATGATTCATAAAACTGCGTTGATAATAAGAATTCAACTTCTGTGAGCTGATCAAGAATGGTCTTGGTCGCAGCGTACGAATCGATACCTCCAACTCCCGCGGATAAAAAAAATGCTGGACAATTCACACAGCATTATCTAGCCCCAAGCTAAGCAGAGCTTGTGTTATGGGTACTAGATAACTGATATACATAATACTATACACTACATAGATATTTTTTATTATACATAGAAAAACATCCAGAACCCCTGAACAAATATCTGCAGATCGTACAAACATTTGTCCCGAGGCGGGAATCGAACCCGCAACCTCCTGCGTCGCAGGCGGACCTTCGCCCACCGCGCCACAGAGGTCGTCATGTTATTATAGTGCGTAAGCCCTTGCACTCTGGGTAATTTCTAAGAAATCAAATAATATCGCAAAAAAATTCGACTTCGACGGGTGGTGTAGTTGGTTAGCATATTCCCGTACTGAGGGAAGGATGCGGGTTCAAGTCCCGTCGAATTCGAAAATTTTTGCGATATATTTGATTCTTAAAAAAACTTTTGATTCCTGCTATAGACCAAAACCTTTAGAGTATTTTATGACGACCGCTGTGACGCAGCGGGTGAAGGTCTGCCTGCGACGCAGGAGGTTGCGAGTTCGATTCCCGCCTCGGGAGAAATGGTTGTACAATCTGCAGACATTTGTCCAGGGCGTTCTGGATGTTTTCTATGTATAATAAAAAATATCTATTTATGTAGTGTATTGTATTAAGTATATCAGTTATCTAGTACCCATAACACAAGCTCTGCTTAGCTTGGGGCTAGATAATGCTGTGTTAATTGTCCAGCATTATAAAAAAAAATTAAAAAATAAACTTTCCGTTGACCTATAATCATAAAATGACTCTCGCCATGGACCTAACCTCTAGGGGACCTAACCTTCTTCCCTTTGACCTAGAACCATGATAATTTGGCGAGACACAAGGTCTTACGGAACCCTTAGTGCACGAGTCTGACTCGCATTTGACGTTTTATTTTTCTTTGGCTCTGTCAACCTATGTTCTTAATTTCATTGCCAATTTTACTCTGAATGAACCCAAACATGCCAATCCGACGTTTATGCTATAGATGTACCATTATTTATTGTTCTTTGTAACGCTTCGTCACTGGCAGCTGTACTTACCGGCATCTACGGAAAAAACTCTTGGTAAGTGTACTTACCACAAAAATTTAAAAATATTAATAAAGCCATCGAGCTATTGCGCTTGGTTCTAGCTACCCCCAGTTTCCATAATTATGACAAACTAGTTTATGCCCGCGGCTTCGCACGCGTTGTTTCTATAGAAACGTTTAAAGGTGATTTATATTCCATGGGAACTGATTTATGGGATAAAAATTCGAATATGTTTGATTCCAAGGTTAGACTTACCTGTATGCAAAATTTCAGCCTGATCCGTTCAGTAGTTTTGGCGTGAAGAGGTAACAAACATCCATCCACCTATACATCCATCCAAACTTTCGCATATAATATTAGTGTGATTTATTCAATTGTTCAATATTCGTCGTTAATTTGTTCATCATCTACTTCGTCACTCTAATCCACGTACAGTAGGTGAAATAAAGCGGGACAGTAAATCATGCATAGTACCTACTATCGAGATTCCCCTTGGACCAACTGAGACTAAATTGTACTGAATAGGGCCTCATTATCATCATCATCAACCTATGTTAGTTCACTGCTGGACGTAGGCCTTCCCTAATGAGCGCCATAGCGCCCTCAGTCTTTCGCAGGTCATCATCCCAACTGGCTGGAGGGCGTCCTACACTACGTTTGCTGAGTCGCAGTCTCCACTCAAGAACACGTTTGCTCTAGCGGTTGACGGTTCTTCGCGAGACATGGCCGGCCCACTGCCACTTCAGCTTGCTAATTCTTTGAGCTATGTCGATAACTTTGGTTCTCTGTCGGATGTATTCGTTATGAATCCTATCCTTCAAAGAAACTCAAAGCATAGCTCTTACTGCATAGGGTCTAGTGTTTAGTAAAAGACATAATTTATAAACAAAGAAAATTACAATCAATGTATAGTAATAATTGAGCTAACTGCGGACTGTTGAAAACGATCTAAAAGTAGCTCAAGTTATCCATATTAATACCAGCCGGTCAGTAAATAATACTTTATTCACAAAGAAAATTATACTAATATTTACAATTGAAACAATTGAGCTAACTGCTGACTGTTGCATACAATCTACAGGTAGCTCAACTGATCCATATCAACACCAGTCGTCGCGTCCCCAAGACGCTGGCTGCATTGCCACGCTGTATGGCAATGCTGATGCGCTGTGCCAGATGTGTCAGTAAAAGATTAACATATTAAGTTATGTTAATTCGCCCTCTGTCTGAACTACACATATGTCGAGAGTTACTACCCAAGTACTTGTTATATTAATAGGTAAGTGCCTAACCCTTTTTAAAAAAATTAAAAAAAATTAAAAAATAGGTTGTCTGTAAAGTCGGTTTACTGACGATAGTTGAACGTGACAACGTCTTAAGAAAATACTGATGGAATGGTAGCATTTGATACTCGATCAAAACATGTAAATGTACTATAGTATAGCAGCTGTCAACGCAGACGCATCGCTCACTCAAGTAGGAGAGAGACGGATGTCGAGCGCTCTCGCTTGCACTTCAAGCCTTACATGGAACGCCTCAGAGCGAGGTAACGCCGCATGACGTCATTTTCGTTTTTCGTGACGTTTTTTCGTGCGTGCAGCCGGCTCTATCGAATTATAAGACGTTGTCACGTCAAAAGACGCTAGGTAAACGGGAATTAGTGAAATCTTCTCCGAGCGCACATTTATTTTTGAATAACAGCAAAAGCTATCAGTATTTTTCCTGCTTTCCTCGTCATTTGCTGATCGTGCGGCAAATAATGATATCCGGATAAGTTTTTGAGGTTAGTCAACTATTTCTACATAAATTTATAGCAATATTTTCATAAAAGGCCGGATCTTCTATGGATTGACTGACTCATGAAGTTGCATGCAAAGCTAGGTAACGCAATGCAAGATAACGAAAGACGGAAAACCCAAAGATTTTGTAATGATGATTTAGCCTAAGTTTAATTAGCAATGGTAGATAGGTATGTGGTAGGTGCCAAGTGTCAACATAACAAGAACAAAATTAAAAATATTAAACCTCCCCCCCCCCCGACAGATTTTCATGAGACATGACTAAGAACAGTCGGGATAAAATTATCTATGACCATCGATCAAGTATGCGGCCTCCCCCGTAGATACCTAGAACCTTATATGAATGACACTCAAAAGTGTCCACGTTTTGTTTTGACGCAGACAGTTTGCGCAGAGCCTGTCAAGTTTATTGTATGCGGAACAAGAGATTAGTGGAGTCGAATTTATTTTATTTTATTTTGTAAGTAGGTAGGAAGGTATCTACCTAAAAATAATTTATACACTGTTTATTTTTATAAGGATTATAAAATCAACAGAATTCAGGTAAAGATAACGAATCATTTATTGATAGAACTATAAATTAGCGACGCAACAGTCAACAAACAACAAAAGGGTCATTTCGGACATACAATCATATAAATAAGTTAACAAAAGCTAGTGAAATAAACCTAAAATACAATTTCAGGCAGGTACTTTAAATTTAAAAGAACTAGTGTCTGCCTGCGGCTTCGTAAGAGTTTTTCTATGGGCCAAAAAAAACGTTATTTCAAGTCAACTAGGATCTTATAAAATACTTTTAAACTTACGCCATATGAACACATTATTTATTATTACCTACTATTTAATTTTGAACGTCGAAAACAATAGGTAAATAAACGCAATAAATACCCGTTTTATATTACTAGTACTACCTACAGTAATTCCTAAGTTCTGAAAATATGGCGTTTTCAAATGTTTAATACTTAGGCACTCTCATATAAATTAAAGGTTTTTTAAATTAAATTTTCAATTTCCTTGAAAAAGATTTAGTTTATTGTATAAAGTTCTCCTTGATGAATTTTTTAACTTTTGAGATTCTTTTTTTGCTATGTAATGTAATCTTATCTTCAGGTATCGTTCGATTATAGATTTTAATAAAATTGTTGTATGATTGTTATCGTGGCACTAGGGTATCTCGAGGGTAACTAAAAATTAAATACTAAGTTGATTAAATCGAATACTTTTGGTAGTCTTTCTTTTATTAGAGAGTCCACGCAAATAAAATTGAGGGCGGGTCAGCTAGTTATTTTATAAACCTCAACCAGTTATTTTAAATGTCTTTTCATGAAAAACAATTTATCACTTACAACTTACCACAAATAAATAAAAAAAAAATTAGAAACAATAGCCGTTCCATTCATCAACTTAGAACAAAATAAATATTTTTACATAGGCAAACCCAACAACAATATTTAATGCTGATTTCTCAAGTATACAAGGCTCAATTGGCTCATATCACAATACACAGGTAAAAATTACATTTAAACTTACTGAAAATAAGAAATTCCATCCTTTTTCTGTTGCTTGGTCGGTCGATTATTGCATTTTTTATACGAGCACTTGACCATGCTTTCGGTCCGAGAGCTAAAATGACACTAGTTGAAAAGGTATCCCAAAATGCCAAATGGGATACCTTTTGATACTGACGTTTTCAGGGCGCGCATTGTGCATCTAAGGGGGGCCGGCCGGAAATTTTTGATCGATGTCTATGACACAAAAAAACTAAACGAAAATCGATTCCTCCGTTTGGGAGCTACGATACCACAGACAGATACACAGATAGACACGTTTAACTTATAACACCCCTCTCTTTTTGCGTCGGGGGAAAAAATAGGTTCGCCTTGCTTTGATAGGTAGGTACTTGGATAAATGATGCCGGATGCGGTAAGCTGAAGACAGGGTGCTATGGCGCTCATTGGGGGAGGCCTATGTCCAGCAGTGGAGTAGTATTGGCTGATGGTATAAAATTGATGAATAGGCACTTAGCCATTTTGCTTTAAAAATTACCTATCTTATGTAAGGTTTTTATTTTTATTTTAGCGTGGAACACCTCACACTTGGGAAACCTTCTAAAAGAAATCAAATAATATCATAAAAATTCCCATCGAAGTAGATTTTATTTTGGAATATTGTTTATCATAAGTAGTATAACGAATTTATAAGAAACTAGTTTTCTCCCGCGGCTGAGCACGCGTTGTTTCTGTGGAAATTTATGTTTTCTATCGTTTCACAGAATTTTAAAATATTACTTGATTCCAGGATTAGAATTTGGACCTAGACCTACATGTACGCAAAATTTTAGCCCGATCCGTTCAGTAGTTTTGGCGTCAATAGGTAACAAACCCATCCATACATCTAAACATCCAAACTTTCGCATTTATAAGTGTGAAGTGTGGTGTGAAGTTTGAACCTTGTTTGCATTGGAAGAATTTCGTCATTTATTAATTCCATAGATAACGAACTTAATTCCATAGACGCACACGTCGTTTCCCGGCATGTAAATAACTTCTTGTAACAGTATGTCCGCATGATGTGATGACTGAGTCATCACAAACGTGTGATGAATTATTTGACAGTCATGATTCGGCCAACAAACGGACCCACTTATATAAGGTAAGTACTTCATTTCTTGTAAAAAATATACCGATACCTACAAACGTAATGAATTTTATTTGATTTGATTAAGAACTAAAAAACAAGCTAAAGTTTTCTTGTTCACTTCTTTACTTTACCTTTACAATTCCTGGTACGTAAACTCTTAACGAAATAAATTTAGAGTTTCAATTTTTTTTATCTGACTACGTGTTGATGATTAAAGATCCTTACTTTGGTAAGAAACTGAACCTATCTGCTCAAAAATTACCACAGCATTTACCAACACCAAATTAGTCACAAAATATGTACCCTCTAACTACGCCATCTACGTCAAACTATAATTCAAAACAAGAACTGTCAAATGGCCGCCATTTGTCTTTGACAGCTGTTTCTTTTCACAACGAAACATCACGGCTTATAACACATTCCAACAACACAACTGATTTTTTTTAAATCTTTTAGCCCATCTGAGAGTTCCTGTCTTCATCCGAAAAACAACAGCAACTCACCTCGATCAGCTATACTGTCTCCAGCTCCAATATCCTGAAGTCCCTGATCCTCGACCACGTCATTAGAACTGAACTGATCTCGAAACACAACATTATCGTTAAAAACAGGCTGAGGTCCCGCGTGAGAATTCGTTTGCACTGAGTTCACGTTCAAACTGTCCGTCGCGTACGGAAACACGACTCTAGGACTCCTGGCTTTCCATCCTTGATAATAACCTGTCCGTAAAGCTGGATGCTGAAAGGGCTCGAAGCCAAAACTTGGCGCGTATGGACGGCCGAACCTCCCTTGATAGTAATGAGGTTGATTCTGAAAAGGTCGAAATCGCGGGAGAGGTTCGTAGAATCTCTCATTTCCGCTTGGAATGCTATCGATTTTCAAATCCGTCTCTTCCGGGGAAGTGAATTCGTAGTCTGTGGTTTCATCGAATTTGATTTTCGAATTTGTTAGATCGATCTCTCCTTTCCCGTACGGTTGGTGGTTCTCGTTCTCGTCTAGGAATAGGACTCTAGATCGTCGTCTATAGTAGTTTTTGGGTATAAACATAACATTATTGTACGGTTTTTGGTATAGTGTGAGCGCACGACTCGGCTCGCCCGTCGCTACGGACGCTATTACAAGCAGAATTACTTTCCATCTATGTGTTAGCATGTTGTTGCGGTCACTGATCCGTAGTTTTCACTTTCATTTTATTTATTCGCGCGTTTTTAAACTTTTTTTCGCGTTCGGAATTCAAACACACATAATTTTTGGACGGAACTTTTTTGTTTGTTTTTAGCGGACTTTTTTCATTGTTTTTGAACTTGGAACGTGTGGTTCGTTCGGGAGCGAGGTGCGGACTGGAGGTACAGTCGCCCCCACTAGTGCGTTATGTAAAATGCATGACGCGTCGTTTTTATGTAATAGTCTTGTTGATTAGTGATAGTGTAAGCCTTTTGGGGTCAACGATGATTGCAACTCTTCCTATTTGCATCTTATAGGAATTGTGACTGGTTTATTCTGAAATTAGCATCACTATTACGTGTTGGTATTATTATCTCTACAGCAGCACTGCTCTACATTCATTTTAAAGTGTAGAGCGTCGGAATTATTTTGTTAACTTTTTTTGATTAATGAATTTATGAACATTCAGTTTTATGAATTCAAATAAAATCTGATTCTAATTTGTTTTAATTATTTGATTGTAATTTTCTTTGTTAAAACCTTTTTGTAGCCAGTAGGTACAGCTGGTTTTCCTTAAATAAATAATATATCCCACCTTTACGTATAAATACTGCGTTACCATTAACTTCATTTAAGAATGATTACAAAGTATTACATGCTTATGCATGTTTAAAAATAAAAGTAAGCACACACTGACATAATTTCACTTATTAAACATTTTAGTGCTAACTGTCAGTTGAATTACCAAACTGCGTGTTAAGTTTTAAGAAAGTACGTTTACTTAATATGACGTTGTTTATTAAGTCAATTTTATTTATTGATTCTTATTGGCTCGTCATTTATTATTACTATTCTCTTTTTTTCTACCTATAATCAACCAGTAGACTGGTGTAGGCTTTGGTTTGGTCAATTAATATCCAGTTGCTTGCCACTATCGTTTTTATGTCGTCCTTCTATCTCATTTGTACGTCCCGCCAGTCTTGTCTTCGTGAAATTAATTAATTTATTAACATTAAATTATTATAAAAGGTATAACCGTGAAATAAGAAAAAAATGGGGATGGGCAATTTCTCTTTTTGCTCTTTTTAAAAATATTAATACCATTTCTGTCCGTACATACTTAATTTATTGATACAAAGTATACACAGGTCTTAGGTAACTTTCTACGCTTAGATAGATCGTATGGAATCATTAGAAATGTTACGTGTATGAGGAAGTGCTTGGACCTTAGATCGTGTGATTCGATTGGCTGTAGCTGTAGGATATTGACATTTAATGTTAGAAACACCATGTAGTTACTTATTTTACAAAGTAGCATAAATTTTCCGTCTGGAATATGTATTTAAATAATTTTAGAGACTAATTCATCTTTTTTTTTGAGTTGTAAGCATTTTTTGTGTGTTTAAAAAAATTTTTATTCACGTTATTTTTTAGAAAATGACAAATGTTACCCAGCCCAAGTAATTCGAACTTCGCCTCACTTGTATACAGTGTATTTAAAAATTGCACATACAAATGAGAACATCGTACAAAAATTAACAGACATTGGTAGGGTCTACCAGTAAATAAATAACCAATGAGTTCAAGATTTATGAGCATAACTGTACTAAACCCAACCTTTTTTCAAATCAAGGATGATTTTAACAATATTGATTTTTGTATTTACACCTAACTGCCATCTGTTAGAAAGAATAAAAGTTGCTGAGGAGTCAATAAGACCTCTTTTCATTTAACGCTATGGTGGAATCGGTAGAACCTCCTTTCACTACACCTTCGTTACATAGTGTTAAGGTAAAATTACAGATGGCGTTTATCAAATTTTATCCTTCAGCTATCTTATTGTCTGGTTTTTTAAAGTAAATGTAAGTAGGTAGGTAAGTAACGTGCTATAATTTTCTTTTGTATAAGTATTATATTTCATTTTTATTTTTCCATATTTTTCATAAAAATGTTTGGCTTCATTTATTCTCGAGATATTTTGTTACTTAAATCTAAAACAAACCCAAACCACAGATATTATAATACTATACTAGTACCCAAACTTTAATGTCTATATGTATAAATCAAACAAATTCGTGTTACCTAGTAACACCATTTATGACTCAAGAACGCGGCTGGACCGATTTCTTCATTGATTTGTTGAATTTGTTTCCGTCCGGGATAGCAGAATAACCATCAAACAATTAGACTTCCGCGCGAAAATTAAAATTCTACGCAGGCGAATCGGTGGGCACAGCTAGTTTATTATAAAATGAAAACATAATAATAACTATAATACCCAGTTGAAACATAAAACAACACTCTTCAAGCACCAGGAGCGCGTTGAAGTCTTTTGTATGAAGAAGTAGTTTGGCACCGTATACCTACGCAACCATCAGACGTAAGTAAATGTTACTTATACTTGATAGGGTAGGTACATCTAGAATATTCTAGCTAGCTTTTTTTTTAGACATTACTGTCCTACTGCTGGGCAAAAGCCTGTCTTTTCTCCTACCACTCCTCGCGATTTAACGCTGTCACAGGCCATGATGGATGGTGTGCGTTAGCTAGATAAATAAATAATAATAAGATATAAATAAATAAATATAAGGTCAACCGGGGCAAATGCGTCATATTTCTCGATCACTTCATTTTATCGCCTCATTGTGATCAAATGTATGGCATTATCCACTTTTTAAAACTGTAGTCCAATATGATGGCTATTTCTGCACAAAGTTCAAGTAGCGATATCTTCGCCGGAGCTTTACAGATGTTTCAAATTGGCTTTTATTTTAAATGGGAATTTTAGATGCATTTGCCCCGCTTGGGGTAAAAGCGTCTTCATCGAATAAAAACTTAATTGGTAAGCTTTTCGTGATAATAACTAGGTATTACTTTTTGGTTCAAATTTCATTGCAATAGTATGATAGTTAAACTAGTCAAAAAGAATAATTGACGCATTTAGAGACAATTTAGTAAAAATGGGGCAAATGCGCCTATAATTTGATAGACGCATTAGCCCCTTATCAAATGCAGATGCGGTCAACATTTTACTTGGGTGGCTCGCGCTTACTACCTATACTGTACTAGTTAACAGGTATTGTACCTGTTATAGTTATATAGTTATGTATATAGTTACTAGTGGTGACAGTTGTGAAAAAAAATCTGAAAAGTAATATAAATCTTTATTAAAATTAAACGCGTGAGATTTTGATAGAACCGTAGAACAATACAGATTATAATAAAACACAAATTTGAAGGCTACACCGCATTTTTTTTTATTTAAGTTTGAGTATATTCAGACTTTTGTATATTTTCAAATAATAATTTGACAAAATCGATATAAAAACCTCCATGGGGCCAGAAATTTTTTGAGGGGTTCAGAAGATACCAACGCCATTATATTTTATCAAACTATGCACCAAACACCCTGTATTATATTACATATAACCTGTATATATCTATCTATATAATGAATTGTATTAAGTATAATATACTTAATACAATTCATTATACAGTCTAGATGACCGACCCATAACACAAGCTCTACTTAGATTAGGGCTAGATGATGCGGTGTGGATTGTCCAGCATTATTAAATTAAATTACGAATTTATCTGATACATTGAGCATTTGCTTTTCGTATTAAAATGTGCCGACATAAAAAGGTTGATGATACATGTTTTGGGGACAAATGCGTCCCATAGTCGCAATTGCCCCATAACAGCAGACGCATTTACCCCAAGAAATTAATCCTAACCTTATAAATAGAGACATTATTATTTCTTTAAATAAAGCTATTTCACTAAAAATAACTGTCTGTGTAGGTAGCCCATAGGCTATTCCTTACAATTATTATTGAACAAAATCAGTTAATTGAAGAAAACTAATGATTAACATGGATTTAGTAAATCACCTCCCGCAGTCACAAGTTGTTCAGCCACGTGCAATTTTCAAAATGGCCAAATACTCGAATATGTGAACTGCAACGCCATCCGCACGAACTACATGTTCAGTATTTAGTACAAACAAATGTAACTAGATGGCAGAAGTCAACGTATGTTGAACAGTTTTCGAATAAATTCAAAAAGACGCATTTTCCCCATAGACGCATTTAGACTGGTTGACCTTAATAATGTTTAGATCATTATAATTATTATCATTAACCATCACTATCAACTGCCTAAAACAAATTACACAGTAAGTAGTTTCTGCAAGGAGCTCCGCACGCGTGGTTTTTTATTTAAACGTTAAAAGGTTATTTATATCTCATAGGAACTTATGTATGAGACAATAGTAGTATTATGTGTTATTTCTAGACCGACCTACATATATTATATGCAACATTTCAGCACGATCCGTTCAGCAGTTTTAGTGTAGAAACAAACATCCATCATAAAAAACGTTCGCATGATATTAGTGTGATAATTGTTAACAAAAACTTTGTTAGAGTTACCTGGAATAGTTTTATGGAAATACTAGTTTTCGCACGCGTTTCTTCTGTAAACGTTTAATTAAAGGTGATTTCTATCCCATGGGAACTGATTTATGGGATAAAAAGCCTATGTTTGATTCCAGAATTAGAATTACCTGTATGCAAAATTTCAGCCTGATCCGTTCAGTAGTTTTGGCGTGAAGAGGTAACAAACATCCATCCATCCATCAATCCAAACTTTCGCATTTATAATATTAGTGTGATTTTTAACTAGCTTCTGCCCGCGGCTTCGCACGCGTATTTTGGGTATAATAAGTAGCCTATTATCTAAGTTAGGCTTTGCTCTAAACATACGCCAAATTCCATCTTGATCCGTTCTGTAGTTTTGAGAGAGAGAGAGAGAGAGAGAAATAATTTATTTTACCCAAAAAACACATTAATTGGCACAAGTCTACGTACAAGTACCTAGGTACATAATTTTAGGCAGAAGACAAGAACGCAGGTGACAACTTATTTAATACTAGACGATCGCCTCGCGGACCCTTTGACCCGCGTCTTTCCCGTTCCCGTGGGAATTCCGGGATAAAATAGCCTATGTCACTACCTGAAAAGTAGGTTTCCTAAAGTGAAAGAATTTTTCAAATCGGTCCAGTAGTTTCGGAGCCTATTCAATACAAACAAACAAACAATCAAATCTTTCCTCTTTATAATATTAGTATAGATAAAATCGATGTAAGTAAAATTCGGAGAGAAAAATTCAGAATTTTACTTATATATCTATGATAGATATAGAAGAAGTCTTCCAAAACCTTGACTGGGAAGCCTACGGACTAAACATCAATGGTATAAAATTGACCCACCTGAGATTTGCCGACGACTTGGTGCTTTTCGCCGGAAATGCAGAGACGATCCAAGCCATGTTAATACAACTTACAGTGGAAAGCGATAAAGTGGGACTAACTATGAATATATCTAAAACAAAAACCATGACAAATGGCACAAAAACAAGTATCAAGGTAAAAAACCAAACGATAGACTCTGTAGATGAATATATCTATCTGGGAAAAATAATCTCACCCACACTGCAAATGGCAAAAGAAATAGAGAAAAGAGTATCCAGCAGCTGGGCGAGATACTGGTCACTGAAAGAGATAATGAAAAGTAAATCTATTCCTATTTCAGACAAAAGTAGAGTATACAATGCATGCATATTACCAGTATTAACCTATGGAGGTCAATCTTGGGCTCTGACTCAAGCGAATATTCAGAGATTGAAAGTATGTCAACAAGGTATGGAAAGGAGTATGATCAATGCCAGATTAAAGGACCGGAAAAGACTGACCGAAATAAGAATGATCACCAAAGTAGCAGATGTAACAACCAAAATACGCAGGCTGAAATGGAGATGGACCGGCCATACCATGAGATCCACGAGAAGGAAATGGTCCTATGAGACAACAGTCTGGTACCCAAGTGAAAGGAAACGCAGCAGAGGCAGACCTACTAAGCGTTGGGAAGATGATCTGCCTGAGGGATGGCGTAGGGCATGCCTAAACCGCTTGCAATGGCACACAATGGAGGAGGCCTATGTCAAAGGACAACCTGACTTACCAAGAACCGGAGTCAATAATTAGTAAATAGATAACTAGATAAAACTATAAGATAAATATTAGAAAAATTGTAGAAGTCAGAGATTAAAGGCTATTTTTATTTTTATTTTTTTTATTTTATGATAGATATAGATGTAGGTTACAATATAGAGCCTACACATACCCATCTTACCCTTGACCATTATGGTCAAGGGTAAGATGGGTCTCAGCCTCAGCATGTTGCAGTATTGAAGCATTTGCCCAATACTACGCCGGTTTTCAGACAGGGCCCTTGAGAAGCTGACGGCTGAGAAGATAATCACGAGAGAACTAATCTGCTTAATTTTGTCTCTAAACATAAGTAGGTAAGAAATCGAATTATATCGCAAAAAAAATTCGACTCCGACGTCACTTGATTTCGTTTTATTATTATTATTATTATTATTATTCCCGTACTGAGGGGAGGACGCGGGTTCAAGTCCCGTCGGAGTAGAAAATTTTTGCGATATAATTCGATTTCTTAGAAATTAGAAATTATCCAGAGTGCGAGAATTACGCACTATAATAACAAAACATAAGTAGGTAACATTATCATTAACATTACTTTTGGAGATCCTTGGTAACAAAGATTAAGATTTCACAAAGTTTCGGCTTTCTGATATTAGTGGAATTAAACCTGCGAGCAGTTTTCTATTACAAAATGTATAAATACCTTTTCAATTAATCGCACAATCAATTAGCCTAAAGAGAACGTGTCAAAATAACACCGTTTCACTCAAATTTCACTTCGGCGCCGGCGCTGCATCAAAATATGAATCAATTAACCTCCTTTTGAGTAATTTATACGTCATATCGTAAAAGTCAATTGATATTCTTTTTACCGGTAATCGGATATTTAGGACAAGCTTTGCCCGCGGCTCCACTCACGTTATAATAATCATAATAAATAAAACGTCAAGTCTCAAAACGTAACGTTATAGCAATTTCAATAAAACTAGCATCCACATTATTCTTTATGACATGAGAATGATATATCTTTTTAAATTATCCAAATCGGACCATTACGTACGAAGTTACGACTAAATTACTAGCGAAGTGCACTGAGTGACCGCCGCGGGTGCGTGTGACGTCACTCGCTCGGTCGCCGCTCGTTAACCGTAGGCAGATATCAGTTTTTAGTGATTTACTCCGAAACTATAAGTTTAGGCAAAAAAAAAAAAAAAAAAAAAATGACAGAACCGAATAGACTCAGTTTTGAGAGACGCATCGAATGAAAAAAAACTTTTTAAAAAATCATTCGATGGGTCTCTCAAAACTGAGTCTCGAAATTCGGCTAGGAGGACATCATTTTAACACCTCCACTGCACCTTCAGTACTCTGTCTACCAAGCATGATCATTGTGGCAAAGGCCCCCATGTTTTTAGGAGGAATGTTCAGCTGTGGGGGTAGTACTGGAGGAGGAGGAAATGACCATTGTATAAGGCCAGGTATTTCTGCAGCAGTAGACTAAACCTCAGCGCGCGACTGTAGGCCTAGCACGGGCATTGTTATCTAAGGTATCTAAGGTATAGAGAAAAATTACGTCACATCGTCATCGAATGCGTGTTTAAAACTCGTTCCTTCAACTTCAATAATTTACGCAATGTATGACAATACGATGTCATTCTCTATAACCATAGACAACTATCCCCGTGGTAGGTCTACTGATAGCGCCTGCCGAGCGGCCGCGCTCGTGCATTTTGTAGGTAGGTAAACATAGTGATTATGAAAATCATTTTATCAAATCAAACTCTGCGAATATGTTTTGGAATATTTATTGTCGTTAGTTTAAGTACAAAAATATGTGAAATATCAGTAGTTCAGTATTGAAATGAAATGAAAAAGAAATGAAATTTGTTTATTTCTCTTAAACCACAATAAAGCCAAACATACAAAGATATTATCAGTGAAAAATGAAGTTACAATGTTGCTTAAATATAAATACATGCATGAGTAACAATTTTATTGTGGCAGCGAGAAATGGCCCATAGCTCAGCTTAATGTTCCTTATTCCTCATTGAAAAAGCATTACAATAAATAGAAGACAAAATTTAAAATTTTAAAACTCGCCGACGTTTCTTGACTGAACTGATTTTCATGAAACATGGCTAAGAACACTCGGGATAAAATTATCTAGGACACAAAAAAAACTAAGCGAAAATCGGTTCAGCAGGTTCGTGGCGACTCTGACTGAAAGGGTGTGTATATGTAGTATAATTGCACCCAGCCAGAGCCATATGTTGACACAATTTTTTTTATTGATTTTGAAACGAATTGTTTTAGTCCTTAGTAGGATTTTTCTTAGTAGAATTTTTTTAGTCAAATTTTCCGCAAAGCCTGCATTTAGGTCACGGAAACCTTGATAAAAATATAAACCCCAAAAATATACCTAATCCCAATAAAAAATATAAATTTACCAAACACAATACAATACTATGTAATATAAAACTCATCATCCGGCGGGCCTTTGTCACCGCTAACGTACCAGCTATTCTCGAACCGAATGGTCTGTTGCGTGACGATGGTAAGAGGCCCGACGGTATGACACTAGTCCCATGGGAGTTGGGGAGGCCCATTGTGTGGGACGCTACATGCGTCGACACACTTGCGCCTTCCCATCTTCCGAGGACATCCGTGAGGGCGGGTGCGGCGGCAGATTTGGCCGAAGATCTCAAGAGGCGCAAATATGCAGGTCTCGACAGAGCCTACACATTTGCTCCCCTTGGAGTCGAGACCCTAGGTCCGTGGGGTGCCGAGGCTCTTAGGGTTATCAAAAAACTATCTGAGCGTCTGGTCGAAGCGACGCGTGACCCGAGAGCTGGTGAATGTCTGGCACAGCGTATCAGCATTGCCATACAGCGTGGCAATGCAGCCAGCGTCTTGGGGACGCTTCCGACTGGTGTTGATATGGATCAGTTGAGCTATCTGTAGACTGTTTGCAACAGTCAGCAGTTAGCTCAATTATTTCAATTGTAAATACTAGTATAATTTTCTTTGTGAATAAAGTTATATAAAACTTAGGTTAATTTTAATATCAATTAGATAATCAAAAGGAAGGATACCACTAAATTACTTACTACACACACTACTACTATATCGCATCCCACGCGGGTGCCTTAAAGAGGCAGGGTAGCCGTTACGAGCGATGATGGACCACATGACCAAAGCTGCGGTCAGCATCTAGTCATATAATATCAAGTTCTTAAGTCGATCTTCGTGTGATCAGTCAGTAATTGTGCCATCCGTCCGTTAGTCACCATTTATGTGACTAGGTACCGCTAACCTCTCGTCTTACTATAGGTTACCGGGATATTGTAACATTGTAGTGTTTTTAAACGTGTAGAAATATTTTTCGAGGAAAAATAATATATATAACTGAGTAAGTAGGTACTTTATCTAACAACATCTGGAAAAAAAAAGTATTGTTTACGAGGGAGCGCAATTGTATAATAAAATACCAAAAGACATCAGTGAACTCGATTCAATGACCACATGTCATTTAAAATATTGCTTAAAACACACATTTTAAAGGATTTTTCATAAATAAATCCAATCTTACCTTCCTACTTAAACAACTCTTTAGCTAAAATAGTTATCTACTAACCCACTGGAACACAGCCGACTAGCGTGACACGATGCTGTGTTGGTAAAATTATTTAGCGCTACCCACATATCTCGAAATTTGTTAAAAATCAACTAAGTACCTACTACTTCGACCTAACAATCGAAGTAGGTATTCATTCATATACCATTGTAATACCTTACCTTTACTATTTACCTATATTTGTAAAGCTGAAAGGCCGACTTACTTTCATTAATTTAGTTATAGTTTCTCTATAAATGAATTTATAAATTTTTAAGAGAAAAAATAAATATCTCAAACCTCATCTGTCTTACTTGTGGGCATAATTGGGTAATGTCAGTTGAAAATAGAGCTCTGAAACACAGACACAATGCTAGAGCCTCTGACTACACGAATTGCGAGACCGTTTCTACATGGTTTCTATGACTTTCTAGTAGTTTCAGCTACGATGATGAACCAGAATTCCACTTAGCTGATTCTTCCAGTTCCTTCTTTGTCCTCTCGTAGAATTGGTCTAACATCAAACCATAGACGTTGGTGATCCGCATAGATAATAGGCGCATTACAAGATAAGTAAGGAGGTTGTAGAAAACCCCTGAGAGTGTTAAAGCATCTGACAAATAAATAATGGACAATTCACACAATTCACAGACTGCAGGCTGGATGCGACAAGCTAAAGACAGGGCGCTATGTCGCTCATTAGGGGAGGCCTATGTCCAGCTGTGGACTAATATAGGCTGATGATGATGATAAATTCACACTGCATCTTCTAGCCCCAAGCGAAGAGTTTGTGATGGATACATAACTGATACAGTACTAGTTAAAAACATGTTTATTGCATAGAAAATATCCAGAACATCTGGAACAAATATCGGCATGTCGTACAAACATTTGTCCCGATGCGGGAATCGAACCCGTAATCTCCTGCGTCGCAGGTGGAACTTCACCCGCCACGCCACAGAGGTCGTCATATCTGGAAAAACCAACACTTCACATTTTAGCACGCAAATTGAGGGGTGATAAACTGTACCTATCTATTTATTTACAAAGAAAATAAGACAATGGTTTATTCACAAAGAAAATTATACTAGTATTTACAATTGAAACAATTGAGCTAACTGCCGACTGTTGCAAACAGTCTACAGATAGCTCAACTGAAAGAAAAAACTAAAAAACTCAAAGAAAATTACAATTAATGAATAGAAAGAAGTTAGAACTAGTATTTACCTAAAATTGAAATAGTTAAGAAAACTGCAGACTGTTGCAATCAATCTAGAGGTAGCTAAACGAAGATGACCGATTTTTTTATTTATTTAATTCTTTGAATTGATTTACTTTGCTGGACTTGTGAACTATTTTTAATTAATGTACTTCTAAGGCATAGAACAAGCAGAGTTTATCTATATACTTAATATTATAAAGAGGAAATATTTGATTGTTTATTTGTTTGTATTGAATAGGCTCCGAAACTACTGGACCGATTTAAAAAATTCTTTCACCGTTACGAAGCTTACTTTTCAGGGAGTGACATAGGCCATATTTTATCCCGGAATTCCCACGGGAACGGAAACTACGCGGGTGAAACCGCGAGGCGATCGTCTAGTCAATAAATAATCTAAATCTGAATCTAAGATTATTTAATTCATCTAATCAAAAAATATGCAACATTATCAGAATTATACTCTTACTTCTTCTTAGCTAATCTGTAGAAAATAAAAACAGCGAGCGACTGCCTTTCGCCGGAGCGAGCGGGGTAAGGCTGTCTTCACATTGGGTATAGTTTCACTTGTCTTAACGCATTCACTGCCCAGCATCGGCTGTGCGAGCTGGAGAGACGCGCCGCCGCCGTACGAGGTGCTGCTGATGGACCATGTGTACGTTTTGTCTTGGGCCATTAAAGTGTTAGTATATCGCTAGTTTCTTTAAAATATAGGAAGACAGAAATGAAGTGCTAGTGAAGTGTTAATTGGCGGTATTATTGCAGCAGGGCATTACCTACAAGACAACTATAAATGGAATGGATTAGATCGTAAAGTTATTAAAAGATTATTCAAAATTTGTAAATAACGTCGTCCATTAATCACGTGAAAAAATCGAAATATCACAAGGGTATATCACGAAATATCACGTGTATTAATTATTTGTTAAACGCGGGATTCCTAAACCAGACACAGACATTTTTATCACGGTGCCTAATTTTCCAGAATTAAATTAGATTATACCAATATTTCGTGACAATATTTCGTCTTAAATCTCACCACGTATCTGCTGCAATCTCTCTCTCTTCCCAGCTAGTTATCCCATATGGTGGTGGGGTCAGCTCTCCTTATAGATTTCCTCCACTTCGCTCTATCCTCGTCGTCGTCGTCTTCGGAAACTTGACACTCTCTCATATCCTTTATCTCTTATATCACGTATCTGCTGCAATAATTATTGAAATTGTAAAAATTATTCTCTCTTATTTTTTTACCCACACTTTATCCCATCTGCATATACAAAGTGAAATTTCCCATGAAAGACATTAGTAATTATAGAAAACTGCCTTTTGAAATCGGTTAAAAATGAAGTCTAGTATCAAGAAATCGTAAAAGTGTGAAGCGAGCCTTACCACTACAGGTTTTGAGAAACCGATTCAGTTCGAATCCAAACACCATCGTCTGTGGTCGCCCGTTACAAAAAAAAATAAACAAAAACAGTTTTTGAAATAAGAATTGATTTGTTAGTGGCCAGTGATAAATGTGTTTTTTTTTCGAGTGAAAGTTCTGAGAAGTGAAAGGAGGTAGGTTTAGTCCTTTATCAAAACTTGTCTGTGGCCTAGTTGTAAGCTTTCGAATTATTGTTTTTGAAGATGATTATGTGGTAAAATACGTAATGTATAATGTTGTGCTTGCATTTCATTTATTTTAGAGAGTAGGTTGGGTTTTGACCAACTCAAGCCTCAGGTTTGTTTTTGTTTTGTTTGTCTATAATACCTATATAACAATTCTGTACACATTACTGTAGTTAATAATGTAATTTTGAGTAAAAAATAACCTATTAAAACCCTTTGTTAAGTTCTCTAATGATCATCAAAGGTACTAACGTAGATTAAAATATTAATATCTGTCTAAAACTACTTTTTGGTAAATCTTATTAACTATAGGGCTTCAACTAAAAATTATGGCGCGTCATAGTTTAATACAACTCTGCTTTACTCTTAATTTTGTTTTCTTTAATTTTGTTTCAAATCTTGCAATAAGTAATTTTTCCAACAACCCTTCAAGCATAGAGTACAAAGTCTCTGCTGTCTCAAGTCCTTGTAAGTCTTCGTCTCTCACCTCCTCAACAGCCTATATTGGTCCACTGCTGGACGCAGGCCTCCCCCTGATAAGCGCCTTATTGGTTTCTATCTCATGGGGGGTAATGCCTATAATCCCCACGCTGGGCATGCGGGTTGGGGATCGCAGTTCGGTAGAATTGTGCTACAGAGGGCGCGCAGCCCGCCCCCGGTGGAAACCCTTAGTCGCCTCTTACGACACCCGCGGGAAGAGTTGGGGTGGTGCAAATTCGCCACTCGGACGGTTTAAGTCTTCAAGTCATGACAAAGCAATAGGATGAATCTTCGATGATTCTGACACTAAACTCAATACTACACTTATACTAAACTAAATTAATAGTAAACTAAATATTATAACACTAAGGTCTTTGTTATTATAGTGCGTAAGCCAGGGGAATTTCTGTGGGTTCAAATCACGTCGTAGTCGATTTTTTTGGGAAATCATTAAATTAACATTAAATAAATCGTGATGGTGACACTAATTTTTTTTCTTGTAATACTTATATTCTAACTGTGGTATACGTTTACCAACGTTGATCATTTTCTCTATAATCTACTAATCTCTTGTCAACGTCATAACGGCAAAAAACATAATATATTTGACCATAGATGTCAGTAAAATCGCGACGAGAGCTGGTGAGTATCTGGCGCAGCGCATCAGCATTGCCATACAGCGGGGCAATGCAGCCAGCGTCTTGGGGACACCGACTGGTGGATATGGATCAGTTCAGCTACCTGTAGACTGTTTGCAACAGTCTGCAGTTAGCTCGATTGTTTCAATTGTAGATACTAGTTCAAATTTATTTCTATTATTTGATTGTCATTTTCGTTGTGAATAAAGATGTAAAAAAAAGTAAAATCCCTTTATTACTTAGTTCGATGTATTTGACAAGAAATTTGATCATTATTTAGTAAATCAGAGTATGAACAATTAAATATTATGGTTACTAAAGTAGGTACTAACCGTACCTACGCACAACCGGCTGTAAGCGTATCATCATCATCATAAAGGAGTTTTTCCTGTCAGAAAAGTGAATTTTTGGTACTTACTATTTATTTATTATGTATCTATTTAGTATATTTTTGTATGTAGTAATTATATATATATATATTATATGTATACGTTTATTATGTTAGTCGGATATTTATTTAAGTTGTTTTTATTTTTAGGTATTTATATTGTTGTCAATATTTATTTAAGATTGCTTATAATTGGTACACCCCTGCCGTTCTCAAACTCACATAATTCGTTCCATCCAAAGGTTGCCTGGAAGAGATCGCTTCTAAGCGATAAGGCCGCCCATTGTACTTGTATCTTATGTAAGGTTTCGTGTTTTGTATTTTTGTTGGTGTACAATAAAGTATTTTGTATTGTATTGTATTGTATCATGACGACCTCTGTGGCGCAGCGGGCGAAGGTCCGCCTGCGACGCAGGAGGTTGCGGGTTCGATTCCCGCCTCGGGACAAATGTTTGTACGATCTGCAGACATTTGTCCAGGGCGTTCTGGATGTTTTCTATGTATAATAAAAAATATCTATCTATGTGTATTGTATTAAGTATATCAGTTACCTAGTACCCATAACACAAGCTCTGCTTACCTTGGGGCTAGATAATGCTGTGTGAATTGTCCAACATTATTATTATTATTATCAAATTCCCGCGCGGTGGGAATCGAACCCGCAACTTCTTGCCACCCACTGATCTCATCCAAATGTAACCATCATAATCTGTCAGTAGGCCGTTCACGCTTTCTCAAGGAAGACAAAAGGTTTCATACAAAAGGATGAGATCATACACTTTCTCCAATTTTGAAAGGCAGAGAGCTGAAAAGATTCGATCGAAAAGATCACTACTGGCTGCATTTTTCATAATTTTGACCAAAAAGTCGCCACTGCATTTTAAAAATAAAACAAAATGAACTAATGATCGATAGGCCCTGTCGAGACCTGCATATCTGCGCCTCTTGAGATCTTCGGCCAAATCTGCCGCCGCACCCGCCCTCACGATGTCCTCGGAAGATGGGAAGGCGCAAGTGTGTCGACGCATGTAGCGTCCCACACAATGGGCCTCCCCAACTCCCATGGGACTAGTGTCATACCGTCGGACCCCTTACCATCGTCACGCAAGAGACCATTCGGCATTTTGATTACTAATAAAAATTAAAACAAAATGAACTAATGATCGATAGGCCCTGTCGAGATCTGCATATTTGCGCCTCTTGAGATCTTCGGCCAAATCTGCCGCCGCACCCGCCCTCACGGATGTCCTCGGAAGATGGGAAGGCGCAAGTGTGTCGACGCCTGTAGCGTCCCACACAATGGGCCTATCTGACGCTTTACCAAAGCGTCAGATAGGCCTATTGTGTGACCAAAGCGGCTTTGGTCTCCTAGTAGTTGGGGAACTCCTAATAGACAAAACCTGCAGATAATTTATATATATTCAGATATAGGTGTATCACATCACACTAAAATTATAAGTGCGAAAGTTTGGATGGATAGATTGATGGATGGATATATGGATGGACTGATGGATGTTTGTTACCTCTTCACGCCAAAACTACTGAACGGATCTGGCTGAAATTTTGCAGAGATATAGCTTTAAACCTGGTATCAAACGTAAGTAACGTACTCTTTATCCCATTAATCAGTTCCCATAGGAAATAAATAACTTTTAAACGTTTCCATAGAACAACGCGTGCGAAGCCATGGGCAGAAACTAGTCCTGTATAAAAATAGTCAATGATCTGATCTCCCCCAGGATAACAGAATATCTTTTTTAAATTTCATTAATTAGGTAGAGTTATTTTAGCATTTACAGTATCAAGAACTACATATATATACATATCGAGTTATTTTAGCATTTACAGTATCAAGAACTACATAATATATACATATCGAGTTATTTTAGCATTTACAGTATCAAGAACTACATATATAATATATACATATCGAGTTATTTTAGCATTTACAGTATCAAGAACTACATATATATACATATAGAATACTACATATCGGTAAGGAATTAGTATGAATCAGTATTTTACAGTACTAGTTTCTGCCCGCGGCTTCGCACGTGTATTTTCGATATAATAAGTAGCCTATTATCTAAGTTAAGCTTTGCTCTGAGGCTCAGAGCAAAGCCAAATGAAATTTGGCGTACGCTCAGAGCCTGAGCGTACTCCAAATTTCATCTTGATCTGTTCATTAGATGTTCATGATCCTATCCATCCAAAGGTGGCCTGGAAGAGATCGCTGTTAGCGATAAGGCCGCCGATTGTGCCATATTCTATATAGTTAGTACCTATTAAGTTCTTATTAAATTGTTCTGTGTATTGATGGTGCAATAAAGATATAATCTATCTATCTATCTATTAGTTTTCCATCCATCCTAGGTAACAAAAATTCAGATTTCACAAACTTTCAGCTTTATAATTAAGTAGGATGGATGAAAATAAACAGATGGATGGATGACTTACTTAATACGGTTCAAAATGGTATACTTAGGTACTGTCCGAGCAAAAATACATTGTAACTAAATTACACTGTCTGTCGCTCACGCTCGAAAGCGGGTAATCATAAATTAGACGAATTAAGCGATGTTTGCTCGCGGTGACAATTAATGGCGAAAGCCGCATGCATCGCTAAGTTTGTAGGGCAGATCACGACCTGTGGTAGATATTGTCGGGGCGGGAAAGTTAGCGAAACGCGAAAATGCTTGTGTTTAAGACTGACCTATCTTACTTGGGCTCAGGAGCTGACAAGTTCATTCTTAATTTTGGTGGGTAGGTACTTAAAGTTATAGATACCTAAACCTAGCACCTCGAATAGGTACAACATAAAGATAATGTGAGTCGAGTCTTCTCGTCATCCATACCGCAATGCTTGAAAACGAAAGTTTTCAAGCATTGCGTCCTACCCGTCATGACCTACGGAGCTGAGACGTGGCTACTCAGGGCTGGTCCACCAGTTCAAAGTCGCTCAGCGAGCTTTGGAAAGAGCTATGCTCGGAGTCTCTTTGAAGGATAGTATTCGTAACGAATACATCCGACAGAGAACCAATGTTATCGACATAGCCCAAGGAATTAGCAAGCTGAAGTGGCAGTGGGCCAGTCATATCTCGCGAAGAACCGACAACCGCTGGGGTAAACGTGTTCTTGAGTGGAAACCGCCTAGGCAAACGTAGTGCAGGTGGGATGACGACCTGCGAAAGACTGCAGGCAGATGCTGGATGCGGCAAGCTGAAGACAGAGCACTATGGCGCTCATTAAGGGAGGCCTATGTCCAGTAGTGGACTAATATAGTTTGACGATGATGATGATGATGATGAAAGATAATGCTGGCGTTGCGATCTGCGACACAGTATTTTACTTCTGCAGATCTCAGCTATGCCAATTTTTGTTACTTGCCCTTCGATATGTTCCTAAATAAAGACTTTTTTTGTTTTGTTAATATTATAGGTAAGTTTAACGTCTATTTCTTATAAGAACAGCGTATACTTATGTAAAAATCAATGAGTAAATTGTGCTTCGCTACTTTCGTACAAGACATTTGTCTACATTCACTGTGCCCACAAGAAAGTGCAATTGTTGTATGAATAAACAAGACAATTTTAAAGTTTAATTAATGAATAAAACACACGCTCTGATAAAAATTCCACGCATTTGAATCAGAAACTGATCATATTCCAAATTATCACGTATCACAAACAATGTTATGATTACGTGAATTAAAAATTAATAATAAAAAAGCTAGTGAATCCTCATGGGTCGTTTGATCTCGTCATATAATTCTTGCCTTACATTTAATAACATTTGTAAGTTTAATAAATAAATTATTGACTGTTTGTTCTTCTTTTCAGTGTTCAACTGTCACAGATTCGGGACATCGTACTATAATGTCATACGAACTTAAGCCATGCCTACGGTGAACCATGCCAACCGGAAATATCACCCTGACAATACAAAGAAAAATGATGAAATCGATGATATTTTTAATAAAAACAACGAAAAAGTTGAAGGTAAAAGCGAAGATATTATAAGTGAAGATGATGACGATGACGTGTTTTTCAATGATAACGGTTTAAAGAAAATAAAAGAACGAGATGAAAATATTAAGAAAATTATTGAAATTTTGAAAGATTTAACTAATAAAGAAGATGTCTCGGGTAAAAACGAACGGAAAGAAGTAAAAATTGTACAAAAACCGAATGACGTACACAAAACTAGTTTATTTTGCCAAAGCAATGATCAATTTAATACTGAAACGTTCGATGCATTTGAGAAATCGTTTAAAGAAGACGAAGATCATGTACGAGGTGATTCCATTAAATCAATCAATGTAATCGATAATCAAAAGAAAGTAAAGAACTTAGTCATAGCTGATAAGATAGTCAAGGCAAAGGAAAAAAAGCTAGGGGCAAAAAGAAGAGGCAAAGCGAATAAGAAAAGAGAGTCGAAGACGAAAAGGAAAGAGGAAACAAAATGGAGGTTGAATTCGAGCATGCTAGCGACATTAGTGTTTCTGAATGTTACAGGACATGGAAAAGCTGTAGATGGTAAGTTTTTTAGAGTTCCGTACCTCAAAAGCAAGAAAGAAACCCTTATCGGATTTCGGATCACTTTGTTATCCGTCTGTCTGTCTGTCGGTCTGTCAACCCTCTTTTCTCAGGAACGCGTGGACGTATCGAGTGGAAGCGTTGCCATGCTGTATGGCTATGCTGATTCGCTGCGCCAGGTACTCGGGTCACGCGTCGCTTCGACCAGACGCTTAGAATTTTTTTTAAAACCCAAAGAGCCTCGGTACCCCACGGAGAAGTCGATAAATCTATGACATCGATGGCATATGCCCCTGTGTATGCCATATGCCCAGTGTGACGGGCTAAGTTGTAGCCCGTCACACTGGGCCACACAGGGGCAGATGTAAGAGGAAATTAAGAGATTCATAACACCTTTTTTTATTTCTTCCAGTATCAACCAACTCCTTAGCCTACCTGCTCGGATACCCTGTAACATGCTCGTTGGGTGACGTAGGCGGAAAATCAGGAGAATGTACGCTTTCACTAGCCTGCTGGCTCCGTGGGGGCACTAGACATGGTGGCTGCGGAGGCTGGCTGTTCTCGTGCTGCGGCCACCAGGATAGTGAAGACAGGTATTAGAGGGATTCTGAGGACAGTGAGGTTTGCAAGCGAATCTTTAAAGCTTCTACAATCTTTGGCAAAATAGAGAGCTTTGTATTGTCTGTCTTTATGGTTACACCAACGTTTGCGATGACCGATTGTGAATGGAATACGAGATCTCAAAGTTCAAAGTCTTGTCTGCAAGCAAAAGTGTAATTGCTTTTGAAAATTGAGACGTCTATAAGTTATGAGATTTCAATTCAGCCCGTGAGAACCCACAGCTGAGTTTAGTCTCTTCTCTATTTTGCCATTCTGTTGCAAAATAAATAAAATGCTTGATTTTTCTTTAATCTTTAGCATACCACCAGACTGGGGCTACCAGGTCTCGCCTCCGCGGCTCAGGAACGTGCCTCAGAGGAACGTGATGCCCAACAACGTGTTCCGGAGACGGGTGGATGAAGATGTGCCTCAGGTGAGTCATGGTCATGGTTTTTTCTTATTGTAAACTGATGGTTTCTAACACTTTTTAAGAATCTGAATGACAGGTTTGGTAACTTACAGGTTAGTGGTAAAAATATTATGCTGATACTCACGGACAATTCGCAGAGGTCTTTCACAAGGAGACCCAATAGTCTTACAAAGTTTGCCAAGTGATTGGCACAATGAAGTATTGTAGTTACTAAACTCATTGGATTGTCGAAGCAAAATAATGGTCTGGTGATGATAACGAATCTCTTGTTTCTATTTCCAGATGGAATGCGGCCTCCCTTCCTCTAGGTTTCTCCAGAAGAGGATCATAGGAGGCCGAGAAGCAAGGCTGGCTGAGTTCCCCTGGCAGGCGCATGTCAGGATATCGGAGTTCCAGTGTGGCGGAGTTCTTGGTAAGTCCCTCTGAACAGAGCAATTCAGACTCTTATCAAGCTCAACGAATCATTTTTTCAAATTGAACTCTTCCTTCAAATTCAGCCTCTTACTCGAGCCGAAGGAATGATTGGAAAATTTAAGATACTAAATGGCAACCAAACCAAATGCAACCTGATTCTTTCGTCTCAGCTCGTATAAAAGGGAAATTACGATTAATTTGTTGAACACAATTTGCGTAACATTGCGCTAAAAATAACACAAAAAAGTGTCATTCGTTTGTATTCTAGTGAATTTGAATTTTATACTCGTCTCTAATGGAAAGGCTCTAGTGCCTTTTTTGCTGGTGTCAAATGTTAGGTCAGTTTAATTGAAGATGGCGTTTTGAGAATGTCTGCATGCACTACCTGTTAAATCAGAATCCTCTATGTTCTCATGTCTCTGTTCCAGTGTCGCAATCGTACGTGGCTACAGCTGCCCACTGCGTCTCCCGCGCTCACATCAGAGACATCGTGGTGTGGCTCGGAGCCCTGGATACAAGTGTCGGCAGCCAGACTGCGAGGAAAGTTGGGTATGTACACTACAACATTCGCATTTAGGGCTTAGCCTCGTTGTTATTTGGTATGCCAAAGCATGCCAACGTTAGAAGAGTATGCAATGGTTCTCAAATATTTACCTTTGCGAAAACACGAAACATGAGCATTTTCATACAGCCAGAACAAATTACTCGGATTTAAAAAGTAAACATACAGCCGAATTGCAATCCTCCTCCTTTTTTGGAAGTCTGTTGAAAAACGGAGGCTGGGTAAAAATCAAAATCAAAATCAAAAACTCTTTATTTCCATAAATACAATAAATGTACACTTAGAAAAGGTCAAAAAATAAAAGTAAACACTGACACGGAAATAAAGTGATATTTTTGATTTCTGTCGCTTCGATATGTAGACTAAAGTAAAGAAGCGACGAAGAAACCTTTAGCCTGTTATTTGTTATTTTTCGAGTTGGAGCAAAACCCGTCCCAAGCTTTTTTATCCTCTAGATAATCTGATATTTTATAGTAAGCCTAAAGCAAAAGGAGCCAAGCATATTAGCTAGGAATAGACTATTCTACTCAGAAGGTTAGCCGTTTTGACAAGTGGTTAGGCCTTTTTATTCAAAGTCAAAAGCAAAAGTGCTTTATTTTTTCTCTCTAACGTTCAGGATGAACGACAGATTTTATTATTAGACTCCTGGCACTTAATATAAGTGCTCCATTACATCTTAGAAACAGCAATTTACTTGACACGTTCTCCTTCTATTCCAGCGTCCACAAAAAGATCCTCCACCCCCTCTTCCAGTTCCGGATGACACAACCAGACCGCTACGACATAGCCCTCCTGAGATTGACCAGACCGGTTGTCTTCTCTCGCCACATCCTGGCTATATGTCTGCCTGAGTCACCAATGCCTCTGCGGGGAAGGACAGCGGTGATCGCGGGGTGGGGGAAGACGGATGCTACTGATACTCATACGGGGACTAACATGCTGCGGTCGGCAACTGTGCCTATACTTAGTAAGTCTTTTATCCATCATCCTATACTTTGTAAGGCTTGGACTGTTCCTGTTCTTAGGAGTCTTCTAAGACCTGAAGACCCTACGATACTAAAAGCTAGACCCAGCAACACAGCAATGATTTTAACAAAGCGGAGGATGACTCGGTAGACGTGTATGTAGGATGCCCTATGGCCAGATGAGATGAGAGAGAAGACTGGATAGACGATGGACGTGGTAAGCTAAAGATAGCTGTGATGCTGTGGGGTTCATTACAGTAGGCTCCGTGGTCCAGTGCCAACCGCAGTCATTAACCAAGATGTTATTTCGACTCAATACGCAAACGGACACCAGCTTTTTCCAATCCAACCATACATCTAACTCATTGTGCACCAGTGTGTAAGCTTATCCACTCCGAGTTAGATTTATCGTCATAATCAGAAAGGTGAGTGTTCAGCTTTAGTTTATATACAAATCTCATGTACCTTCTTTATTATTTCCGGTAACCTTTGGAACATCATCGGGTCCATAAACACATAGATGTGCAGATTTTTCATGAAAATCTCTCTTTTCTCTCTCCGTGTGGCCATGATGACATTTTCAAGGCGTGTGATAATGTCAACAATTTGTTTTGTTTCAGGTAAAGAGCAGTGCATAGCGTGGCACCAGAGCAAGCAGATCTCAGTGGAGATTCACACGGAGATGATCTGCGCGGGACATTCGGACGGACATCAAGACGCTTGTCTGGGTAAAGTCATTTACATCGGGATATTTACCATGCTTTGAGTTTTGAGCTTTCCAATATTTCGGCTCAGTTTCATGCGCCATGATCACGGAATAACTGACGGCACTGCGAGTGAGTTGATTTTGGCAGATATATCGATCTACCCTCATTTGTGGTATTTTGCTACGAACGGTACTACTACCGGTTTCATTATCAAACGCAACACGAACAGCACTCAGCTCGTCTGGGTAACAGCAACTGCAAGCATAACTGCTTTCTTTTAAATTAAAATCCGACTATTATTATAAATATGAGGGCTAAAGTTTGTGGCGTTAGTTGTGGAGATGTTTAGCCGATGACAACGCCATAGCGTTAGCTGCTAACCGAATGGTCGAGCAGAAATTTTGCACACCTATATGTAGATCCGGCTGGACCTGGAATAACATATAGACTAGCTAGACGAGACTAGAATAACATTTTATTCCAAAAAAACGCGTGCGAAGCTATCGGCTGAAGCTAATTCTTGATTCGTTAACACTTCTATTACTTCTGCTAAATCAAAGTGTCTACGCTGTATCCGACAAAACGAGTTCATTTATTTCACACTTTCGAAAAGGTGTGACTTGAAATTTATAACGATTGACCGATACATTTTACCTATATAAATAAAATAATAAATAATGTTGGACAATTCACACAGCATTATCTAGCTCCGAGCTAAGCAGAGCTTGTGTCATGGGTACTAGATAACTGATATACTTAATACAATACACTACACAGATAGATATTTTTTATTATACATAGAAAATATCTAGAACACCCTGAACAAATATCTGCAGATCGTACACACATTTGTCCCGAGGCGGGAATCCAACCCACAACCTCCTGCGTCGCAGGCGGACCGTTGCCCGACGCGCCACAGAGGTCGTCGAGGATATGTACGATACATTTTACCTATATGTACCTATGTAATATGGTGGTAGGTCTCATCCACCTACCTCCATAGATTTGACACCTCTGGGTCCTGCATTCCGTTACATGGTACCTAGATTATATAGATAGATTATATCTTTATTGCACCATCAATACACAGAAAAATTTAATAAGAACTTAATACTAACTATATAGAATATGGCACAATCGGCGGCCTTATCGCTAACAGCGATCTCTTCCAGGCCTACCTACCTACCTACCTACCTACCTACAAAGTGAATATCTACCTTACCTTTGTTATTAGTTTTATTATGTTGTCAATTAATTTGTTCTTGTCCTGCTGTCTTTCTTTCTCTAGTTCCGTTCGTTTAGCCCTTTATGTGAGTGGGTGGGTAGGTATCTACCTAGATACTCGTTCTAATATTAAGTATTTCATTTATGTAATAAGTACTGTATTGTAGGTTTCATTTATTGTTTGTATTGTAAGTTATGTAGGTACCTACTATTTCTGTTCTGTGCTGTATCATAATTGTGTTTGTCAATAAATGTTTCTCTATCTCTATCTCTATCATTTAGCAAATAATTTTATTTTTCTCCAGGAGACTCCGGCGGGCCTCTCATAGTGCTAGAGAACGGGCGCTACTACCTCGTAGGCATCACCTCTGCCGGCTTCGGCTGCGGAGTGGACCATCAGCCAGGGATCTACCACAACGTGCAAATGACGTCTCGATGGATACGCTCCATTATCTATGAGGATCGGTCCGTTATCAACGAAGATCGATTCGTTAATGACGATCGAGACAGAAGAGAGAGATTCAAAGATAACATGTACGTTTGATTACTTCGGCTGCGTTGTGGACCAACACCAAGGATCTACCACAACGTGTAGATGACGGCGCGATGGATACGCTATCTTTGAGGATCGGTCCGTTATCAACGAGGATCGATTCGTTATCGACGATCGAGACAGAAAAGATAGGTTTAGAGATAATCTTCTATCCCCAAAGTATATAGATCTTGTAAACACAAGGACTAAGTCCTAAGTGATTAGTCCTTGTGTTTACAAGATCTTGTATACATTGGGGATTGATGTTGTGGGAATTGTCCAGCATTATTAATTTATTTGAAATTTGAACCTATCATGGTCTATGATAGGTGTTTGAATAATTTGTCAGAAAACCATTAGTGAGTGATAATTACAGGGGCATACTAGAGGCAGAGAATAAAATAATACTAAATTAAAGAATAGAAACTCTTCGCCTTCCACCTGACAGAGCTTCCGCACCCTGCCGGCCTCTGGGCGAGTTTCATTGCGGTCCGAATGGCATGGGTGACAGACGACGCCGATGGTGTCCGATATTTTGTTATTGATCATGTTCATACCTTTGAAATTCCTTTTGCTTTGCGGTTTGATTTCAAATGTTGGGAAGGGGAAATAAAAAAGAAAATGTCTGAGTTCCGCAACCTTCTCACTCGCACTATTATGTTCATGAAGTAACCAGACGATACACACAAGTTGCACGTGTATCGCAACACAGTTGCGCATGTATGTGCCGAGACGCGACTTTGTATAACTTTTGTAAGTTGAGAAATGGTCAAGTGTCCGGGGCGTGGTAGAGGTCCCCAGCGGGGTATCAGTCATCAGCTGGGTATTATCCACAATATGCAGATGTCAACTCGATGGATACAGTCCGTTATCTATATGGATCAGTCTGTTATCTATGAATATCGGTTCATTATAATCGAAATCTATGAGGATCGAGACATAAAGGGATATATCGAGATAAATTATGTAGAGCTCTGTAGTGTTCCGATTGCGTTTCTCGATATAATGGTTTTTGATTTTTTACAAACGTTATCAATAGTACAATCTAATACCTAATTATTATGTACAGTACATCTACGATATGTAAAATTAGATAACTTATTGGATAAGGTTTAACCTAGTTGTCATATATTCTGATAGAATAAATAATTTATTTATTTTAATTATATTCTTTTTAGCTGGCTGCTGGTGTTAAATTGCTTGTACTTGCCATTTTCGTTTCCTATTTTAGACTAAATTATGATCTCCTCCTTATTTGTTTTGTTTGTTTATTAAATTTTATTATGAAAAATACTTGTCTTTACGACATGTTTTTTTTGCGAAACAAAAAAAATCAACATTACTCCAAGGGGAGCAAATGTGTAGGCTCTGTCGAGACTTGCTTATTTGCGCATCATGAGGTCCTCGTGCAAATCTGCCGCCGCACTTACAATGTTAATTGATTTTCTCTTCATTTAATTTGTTTCTCAATCGTTAGAAGAATTAGAGAGACGATGTTATTTTTCAAAAAGTAGGCTTTTTGGAATGAAAATGTTTTAAAATGAGATCGAGCACTCTCTGTGTTCACTGAACGATTTTCATTTTTTTTTTTGTTCAATTCCGACCGAACTTTAGCCAAAGGGGATAATGATAGATAATTTTTTTTGCTTCAACATAATGTAGGTTACAGTTGTAGATCTTAAATATATTAAATGTTTCAATTATGTTCTACCTTAAAATTAGGCATGCAAATTTTTAAGACTATATTTACGAGTATATTACGTAAATTATTCATATAATCAGATAAATCAGAGGATCCAGATGGCACAAGACTGTATTCAGTATTTTTATTGTGAAACAAAAATATGACATAGGTACAGTAAGTATTAATGTACCCTGTCAGGAAGGGTATGGCAATATATTATCTTAATCTAGGACTTAAGATAAGGACTAAATTAAGGCGAATAGTAGGGTGGATAGTGGCGCCACTACATATTTAATTTTATAATTACGTTATACAAAGGAATTATCAAAAAATCGGACCGCGCGTAGACGATATGTATCATAAGCTTTTTTTAAATGTATCTTTAATAGTTTTGTACTGTATTATTTAGGCAGATACTTGTTTCAAGAGTTTAGTTCCTATTGGTGGCCACCAAGCTCTCCAAACAATAACACAAAACAAAACTATTACAGATACATTTAAAAAAAGCTTATGATAGGTATCGTCTACGCGCGGTCCGATTTCTAGATAATTCCTTTGTATAACGTAATTATAAAATTAAATATGTAGTGGCGCCACTATCCACCCTACTATTCGCCTTAAGTATTTTGTATTTTATACAAAATTAAGAGATCTTTTATGAACATATATATAACATTTGTGTATTTTAGAATAATATAAATTTACTTAGGTAGGTACAATAACACTTCTTAACAAAATAGTTTACTTTTTATAAATGTGTGTGACTAGGTTATACTTACTTAACATCTTATAATTAATTAATTTACTGCCAGTATGCCAATAGACTGCCAGTGGTGGCACGATAAAGAGGCCCATCTATTCCCAGCAGTGGGTGCTACCAGCTGGTTAAATAGATAGATAGAAGGCCAAATGCCATTTTTTATTAGATAATATAATAAATAGATAGGTTATAAAAATGCGGACACTATTACCACCTACATTATTATTAATTAAGGTACAAGGTGCCATAAAATAGGTAAAAACGTTTCCGTTAGTTTTATACCTTGTAGAACGCAGAAAATAATAAAAACCACAAAGTTTTCTGAATCTCGCGCCATCACGAAACGATCAACCTTAAGTGTATTTCGATCGATTTATTAAGTATTACTATTAGAGTAGGTACTTAACAATTTTTGAATTACCTACTTCACAAAAACAGGTCCTTGGATAAGAAGTATACCTACCTACTACAGCCATTTTGTGGTAGGTGCCTTGTATAACGAAGACATAACATGACCTACACTAAAACCAAAACAAACCACGATCACAATTTGTTAAAAACTGGAAAATATACTCTTGGTCATGCTTTGGAACTTGAAACAAGTTCTTTGTTTAAGTTATACTGAATTATAAACCCTAGCCCGTTCAAATAAGTTATTAAATCATTTGTAGCTCACCTGAGAACTTTTCGAACGGTTTCGTAACTCCGTTCATTGTAATATGATATCTAAGTAAAGTGTTGTAAGGTTTGGAATTCAATACTAATGCAAGAGATAGTAACGTGAAACCGACTCAAATGTCAAAGAGGTTTGTACTTGCAGTCGAGTAGAATGAACGCGGCGCGAGCCCGCGTTCGATTTTTAAAAATTTAAAACGAGAACTCCACAAAGATTTTGTATTACTTTTTTATTGTTATAGTGTTGTTCCTGTTCTATTCAAAATGTTCCAAAGTTATTTGTTTTATTTAGTTATTTTTACAATGGCTGCTGTTTTGGACGGACAAACCTTGGGGGGTAAGTGAAAGGAGTTTTTATACAAATAACCTAGCAAATAAACATTGCGAATCGTGTGAGTAGTTGAATAAAGCAAGAACGTACCTAGGTACAATGACATTATGCAATAATAAAGAGAAAGTTTAAATGCATGTCATATCATCATTATAAAATGCAATACCGATGCCGTGTGGTTTGATAAGTATAACGCTAGAAACTTTTTAATATCGAATAGAACATATTAACAGAAATATTTGTATCTAGCGCCAGAGCTTTAAAATTAACCCTGTATAGATAATAATAATAATAATAGAAATAATGTACTTATTTACTTAAGTGAAAAGGTAAATAACTGATGTACTTAGGTAATTTTAACAGGCAGAATTTATTAGAACGTTTTCCTCAAAAGACACACACAGGTAAACTTTAAAAGAAAATCTTACGCATCTAGATAATCATAATATGAGAAGGAAACTAATAAAATGAATTATTTTTATTCAGAGTATACCTAGAGAAGAATCCATACTTCCCATTTCCTATCCTACTAATCTTAAGTTAGGTACCTACTTACCTACTTGAAAAGCGCGTGCGGACCCGCGGGCAAAAGCTAGTAACAAATATAGAGTAAGTAAGCTACTTAGAAGCCACTTGAGTTTTACTATCTTTTCTTCCAATCATACGATCACAATACATGGTATGATATCCAGTTTTTAGCATTAATACACATTAAAATATTATCTAATGTTTTCATTAAAAGACATATCCCGATCAAAAGTACCGGGGATTAATACAGGGTGAATCAGACTATGCAGACACTGAATGTATCCTTGAGAGTAGTTGAGAGTGTGCAATAACGCCGAGATGGATTTCGTGCTCCTCATGCCTTCACTGAAAGGAATGACACGTATTTTCTATCGATGTAAGCGCCAAAACTGTTTTTACGAATGGACAGTGAGTTCCCTAACGTCGACGACCGCTTTGGTGGCGGCACGTCGAATCGAATACGCTTCAACAATTAGCATTTACCTATGAGTGGCGCTACGTCGAATACCCGTAGAGGTGAATTTCTTAGCGCCGAAGGCCTTCTTCGTCGACCTGGTTGCCTAGACGTACCGTACATTCATTATCATAAACAACTGAGAAAATCGGTTTAGGACCAGTAAATGAATAAAAAATGCATCTTCAATTGTGTTTTTATTTAGTAACTAGCTGCGCCCCGCGGTTTCGCCCCCGTGGAAATTTATGTTTCCAACTTTCTTAATTATTTCTTTCATAAGAACCTTCTCCTGACAATAACAAACACAACAAAGAAAGAATTAGCGAAATCGGTCCAGCCGTTCACGCGTGATGCCGTGACCAAGGAAAACGGGTTTCATTTTTATATAAATAGATTAAATTATAAACAGAAATAAATTAAAATGAATTAAAACACAGTAAATCAGTCATCAATAATAATAATCAATAAAAATAATAAATCTGCCTGTATATCAGTTTATGGGGGTGGAAGAGGTAGCAAACCCTCCCCCCCATCCCCCATTTCAATTTGGCAAACGATGCACCAAACACCCTGTAGGTATAACGATTTCGAACTACAAAATTGCATATTGCACACTCTATATGTAGGTACTGTCAATGCTATTTTAGTCGTGCCTAGTAGTATAGATAGGTAAGTATTTCGGGTCTCTCGGGTATATAACGAGTTTTCTTCAAGCCTTGGCTTGTATTTTGGGAGCATTTGGGAATATGTTGATTTTTAGGCCAAAATCTCTTATATTCCCAAATCAAATACTTCAAGGACCTCTGTGAATCGAAATTAGTTTTATTATAAGTTAATAGAAAATGGTTTACGATGTGCGGCAAATTACTTTTCCTATTTAGCTTAATTCCTTGTAGAACGCAAAAAAAACCACAAACAATTTATTCTATGTCATTCGATTTAATTTAATTTCATATCATTTAATTTGTTTTAATTTATTTTTATATGATGTAATTTGATCGAATTTAGATTAAACTAAATGTAGTAGGTAGACTTAGTCTACCTACTACATTTAGTTTAATCTTAATTATCTAAGATTACTAACATTTATTAGAGAGATCTTTCTGCTACTAACAAATTATGGATTACAGTTATCTGAAAATAAACGAATTTAATTAATTTAATTTAATTAAATCTCGCGCCAACACTAGACATAACTACAATACAGACTACATTGATATGTCGTGTCTTATTATTTTCTCTTGAACACGAAATAATATTTTTATTTTACAAGTTTTGACTAAAGCCAGCTTATAAATGCAAGGCTTTATAAATTGCCCTTGACATTCTGATCCGCTCACCGGAATACAAAATAAGCAAATGGACACTCTGACGCATCACATCGATATTTTTAACAATGTCGGTTCTGCGTATCCCCGACGCAAAAAGAGGGGTGTTATAAGTTTAACGTGTCTGTCTGTGTATCTGTGTATCTGTCTGTGGTATCGTAGCTCCCAAACGGAGGAACCGATTTTCGTTTAGTTTTTTTGTGTCATAGATAATTTTTATCCCGAGTGTTCTTAGCCATGTTTCATGAAAATCTGTTCAGCCTATAAACGCCGACGGGTTTTTTAAAATTTTAATTTTGTCTTGATATTTAAAATTAACCCTCTTATCCATCGATGTAAGTTAAATTCCTTCTCGAAAGTGGACCGCTCAAATTAGGTCCAATTAAGCCCACCCACCTCAGTTATAGTCGGACCGGGGGGCGGCGCGGCGGCGCCACCGGCGTTCGCGTTTCGCGTGCGTAGGTATTGTTGTCTCAGTCGCACTTCGGTCTAGGTACGTCTTCCCATCTTTGTTGTTCATTAGGTAGATATATTGCAAAAGATTGGAAATAGGATGTCTCTGCGTTCAGTTGTAACACAACACAGGCCATTTGTTAAGTTATCGCTGGGAGAACGTACAACGTATCTACAGAACTCTACTTGCCATATTACTCGTAATATCACAGCCTACCTATATGCATACAGTTGATCGACGAAAGCATTTTGACGTGGTTTTGACAGAACAATCGTGCGGGGGGCAAGGGACGGGACGGGGGAGGGACGCTCCCGAGTTGCATACATCACCGGTGATGTATGCAACTCGGGAGCGTCCCTTGCCCCCCGCACGATTGCTCTGTCAAAAAAACGTCAAAATGCTTTCGTCAAACAACTGGCTTAGTAACCCGGGGCACGGACATAAACGCGTGCGAAGCCGCGGGCGGGAACTAGTCTAGTTGTAAATTATGGAGTCCCAATATCTACGTACCCATCTCCTAATTTAATCGAAATAACGGTAAATAATGGTGGTTTACCACTAATGTCTATTTAACTACGACTTTATGATTTGTTTTTTGATATAACGAAAGATAGGTAGGCTCTAAAGTTCTTTGGGCAAGCGACACGGAATTAAGACTCGATGGAGCATCTCGTGGTCCAAGGCAGAATGGAGGGCAAAAGGTCCTGTGTTCGGTCTCTAACTAGATGGTCGGAGCTCATCACCTCCCTGACTCAATCCACCATGACTGACTGCTCCCACAACGCAACCAATAGGGAACGATGGCGGCGCATTGCACGAGCAGCTGTTCATCAGCACCCACCATCAAAAATGCGCGTGAATTTTTAAGTTTTATTCATTTATCAACCGACGAAAAACGAAGCAGGTTCTCAAGTCAACGCGTATATTTTTTTATGTACTAGCTGCGCCCCGCGGCTTCGCCCCCGTGGAAATTTATGTTTCCAACTTTCTTAATTTTTTCTTTCATAAGAACCTTCTCCTGACAATAACAAACACAACAAAGAAAGAATTAGCGAAATCGGTCCAGCCGTTCACGCGTGATGCGATGACAACGGAAAACGGGTTTCATTTTTATATATAAGAAGAAGATAGATAGATAGATGACGCAAAACTTTTTACAGAGTAAGTTTTTACAGAGTAGAGATAATTCTTCTTTTATTAGAAAAGGTATATACCCCGAAATTGGTCCCATTTAAATTTGGAATCCAATCCTAAGGGTACGAAAACAGGGGATGATTGTCTGTTCACCCATCTCCATAATAAGTACCTAACTAAAAATTAATTTAAAAAGCTTTGATTACATGTCCTCGTGGCGCTGGCTGCATTGGCTCGCTCTATGGCAATGCTGATGCGCTGCGCCAGATACTCACCAGCTCTCGGGTCACGCGTCGCTTCCACCAGATGCTCTGATCATTTTTTCCAGAGAGCCTCGGTTCTCCTACGGACCTACGGGTTCATCCCCAAGGGGAGAAAACGCGTAGGCTCTGTCAAGACCTGCATAATTGCGCCTCTTGAGATCCTCAGCAAAATCTGCCGCCGCATGCACACGTTGACACGCTTGCCCATATGGTAATGGTCTCCTAATTTTGTCCCTAATGGGATTCCCAACTAGGTCATTTTGTACGAAGTACACATAAAAAATCATTATGATGCCCTACACAACATTAAGTTCCTAGAGCGTAATAAATACTGTCACGAAATGTAACTGTTTTCACAGAGGTTGGATATTTAGGCCAAGAGATGGCGGTGTCGTTTTCTCGTCTATTTGACCGCTATTGTTTGAAAAGTATTATATCTCTCTAATCACCTACCTTTAAAAAGATTAAGTTTGTTTACTTTAGGATTTTAGGTTTGTAACAGTTATATTAATGATCGAATAAAATAAACACAGTTACTTTCATCTAACATTAGTTTCAATTTTAGTTTTATTTTATTTGATTGTTTGTAAGCTTAATATTAAGTTTAATTTAATTGTTATTATTTGTACACAGACATTGCACACCGTTTAACGTTAGAAATACATAGACTCACATAGACATAAAAACACGTCTTGTACATAAATTTCATACAATAAACGATACTTTACTTTACAATAATTTTTCAGTACTGAAGGAGTATTTTTCTATGAACATCGCTACACTTATTATGATACTATTAATTACCAATTGATACAGCTGAGATAGTCACTGGAGTTTGTTAGCGCAAATAATCTAGAGATAGCCCAACTGATCGATAATCAATACCATTCGGAAGCGTCTCCAAAGACGCTGGCTGCGTTCCCCGCGTATAGCAATGCGTTGCGCCAGAACTTCGCTGCTCAAGTCGAATCATTGTGTAGTTAAATAGGTACATACCTATGTACGTCTTTTTAAATACATAATATGTAAAAATTTTTATACCTACCCATGCGATCTTGACCCTTTTGGAAATCTTAAGTGACAACCTTTACGAACTCTTGCCATTATATTTATAGGATATGGTATCTCCATTCCAGGTCCAATGCACGGCAAGAAGGTGGTCTGCTACGTCGCCTCCTGGGCAGCCTACCGGAAGCAGCACGGACAGTTTAACCTGGATGACCTGGATCCATCTCTGTGTACGCATCTGATCTACTCATTCGCTGGCTTGGATGAGGCAAAGAACTCCATTAAAAGTCTTGGTGAGTGCTACTACCGTCTAATTTGTACCTCTACCAAATAATATGATCTACAAATTGGTATCAAGCATCGCATGCTAAGATCGATTTCATTAATAAATAGAGATAAATTTCCATTTCTCAAGTATGTAATTATTATTTGGGACCTCTGTGGCGCAGCGGGCGAAGGTCTGCCTGCGACGCAGGAGGTTGCGGGTTCGATTCCCGCCTCGGGACAATTGTTTGTACGATCTGCAGACATTTGTTCAGGGCGTTCTGGATGTTTTCTATATATAATAAAAAAATATCTATCTATGTAGTGTATTGTATTAAGTAAAACAGTTATCTAGTACCCATAACACAAGCTCTACTTAGCTTGGGGCTAGATAATGCTGTGTGAATTGTCCAGCATTATTTATTTATTTATTTATTATTGATATAATTTTTAAACTAAAACACCGATGTATGACATGAGAGCCATGTTTATAATAAAAATTATCTTAAAATAAAAATTGGTTGTAGACCACTATTTTTAAAACACAAAATTCTTACTCTTCCGCCCCTCTACTTAATAGAAGTCGCTCTTTTTGTAAAAATAATCCCATCTTTTTGTACATATGTTTTTTGCAAATAAATATCTTTCTCTTTATCTTTGGGAAATCGGAAATAGGTGTACCAATAAACTCCGCGTACCTTTTTAAGTATGTTTTATTGTATTGCTTGCTACCCTTAAACATTTACGTTTGCCCAATTAGCCTGCACTTACAGTTCCTACTTAGATAGGGTAGCCAACACTTTCCAGAAGTAAAAACCGATTAAGTAAAAATCAATAGACAATTTCCACGACGGACGGTATCACCAGATGGATTTGGGACTGTTCTGGTGACTAAAGTATATTATTTTGTTTATTGTACCAAGTACCTTCTTCTTCCAGATCCATGGCAAGACCTGGAGAAAGACTATGGCAAAGCAGGCTTCAAGCGACTAGTAGCGCTTAAGGAGAGATATCCACACCTGAAGGTACCTAAATCTCGTAAAACCAACCAGGCCAACTTCGAGGGCTTAGGGCCCATTAAGTTTATTAACAAATAAAATTACAATTATACAGGTTGCGTCGTAAAGCCTTCACCTACGGGTAGGGGGCATCTGATCGGTTCAGAAAATATAAAAATCTACCCAGTACAATTCTCACGGTTTTCGAGTTAAGGGACATTTTCGAAAGTTCTAACTTTTTTACCCCTGTATAATATAATCTAGAGGTCTAGTCTTGGAATAAAACCCGGGCGGTTTTCTATCCTCTAAATCATTTTCCATGGGATAGACTTTTGAACGTTTCCATAGAAAAAAAGCACGTGCGAAGCGTCGGGCAGAAACTAGTTGTAAATAAATCAATTTATATTTTAGGTAACAATTGCCATCGGCGGCTGGAACGAAGGCTCCCCAAAATACTCTAAAATGGCGTCAGAAGCTGCATCCAGAGAAGCATTTATCAAAAGTGTTTTAGTTTTTCTCAAGTAAGTTGAAGGTGGGCAGTTAGCCAGGCTAAAACTTTGAAAGACTTTTTAGTGGAAGTAAGTAATATACTTTTTTTCAGGCAATACAATTTCGATGGCTTGGACCTGGATTGGGAGTATCCAACAAAAAGAGACGGCAAGCCCTACGACAAAGCTAACTTCGTTCTTCTCGTTAAAGTAAGTTACCTCCTGAACAGCAAATTCAGTTTATCACTACACTAGACGATGGTAAAAGTTCTGCTACCGAAGCATGGCAGTGGCCAGACCAGCAGCCGGACACATAGTTCCACTACACATACACACTTAACTACTCTGCAAGCAGTTCCCTAGGCCTTTCATAATCTATGCCCGGTGCAAGTTTACACAATGCAAGCTAAAGAAGGAAAGAAAGTAAATCGTACACGCAACAAATCAATAAAGTATAGTGGGCCAAAAGGCTTGCGTATAATGTCGCAGAAGGCTGCAAGGCTGCAGCCAAGCGAGCGTAATTTAATGAGTTGTGAGTCGCGTAATTTCGGTCGCGTAAATTTTGCCCATCAGAAAAGACAACTCTTTTTGCGTCGCCGCCGTGTGAATCAAACAGGACTTTTCTATGAAAACATATATGCAGCAGAAATTACGCGACCGAAATTCTGCGACCGACAACTCAAAAATTTACGCTCGTTTGGCCTCACACTATGTTAGAGCAACGTTAGTTTGCTGGCAGTAGTCGGGGTCACCAATGTGGGGGAAACTCTTCCCACGTAAATAAAAAAGCGGAATCGATCAATAGGATGTATTGTTGTACAGTTATTGGCTTATGTACAATAAAATACGATGATAAGATTGTGTTGAACCGAAGAAAACCCAAGATAATTATTTTTGTCTGTCCCCCGACTACGGATGTACACCACCAATAAGGTGGTGACGAGCGAGTTGATAGATTCGCCACATATCTGTATAATAACTAAACGTTCATTCCCCAGGAGTTGAAAGAAGCCTTTGAGCCCCACAACTACATCCTCACCGCAGCCCTCGGTGCCGGCCTATCTACCATGCAGTCTGCATACGACCTCGCCGCACTCAGCCGGCACCTAGACCTGCTGCACATGATGGCGTATGACTACCACGGGACCTGGGACGGGTTCGTTGGTGCTAATGCTCCTTTGAAAGGGAGCGATCAGCATGATGTACTTAGTGTGGTAAGTAGAAAGACTTCTAGTTGACTTTTTCTTCTGGCGGGTGACAGCTCGGAAGCAATATGCCTGGAGACATCTTGTGTTGGAGGCCAAGGTCAACTTTGAGTCGATAAGCCACAGGAGTAAGTCAACTATGTCGTTAACTTTTAGCAGACTCTGCTAAGATGGCTCTACCAGCCCATCAACCCAAGGCGAAATCACAATAGCGTTTTATAGATCCGTTGGAATTGAATTCGAATCGTTTTCGATTTGGAAACGAATCCAATGAATTAAAATACCCCTGCAGGCAGAATGGTAGTGCTTACAATAGCTCATCCACCGTATCCTCCATCAGTTCTTCGAGCAATCTGGTCAAGGAGGACTGTAAAAGGAGATCTTGATCTTCGAAGCATCGAGCAATATTGATATTCGTTGGATGTATGTAGCCTGGCCAGTCCACCAGGAATCTACATACGACCTCGCCGCAGTCAGCCGGCACCTAGACCTGCTGCACATGATGGCGTATGACTACCACAGGACCTGGGACGGGTTCGTCGGGGCTAATGCTCCTTTGAAGGGCAGTGATCAGCATGATGACTTAGTGTGGTAAGTAGCATTTAAGAACAAAGCCACAAGTCAAAGCCAGGAGCATTAGCTATTGGGGATCCTAAACAGGCAGACTAGTCGCCTAATCAGATATAGTTGGATTGACGACGTACAGGCGGTACAAGCCGATCTCCGCAAACCTCAACACTACTACAGCAAGAGATAGCTCTGAACCGAGATACCTGAAGAAGTCTTGTCGATAGCCAATCCAATTTGACTCGTTAAGTCACACAGGAGTAAGTAACCTTCTTCACAGTCGGTCATCTTGGCCGAGTGGTCCCGATGTGATGGAAAGCTCATACTATGCCTATACCAATACCATCCTGGATGCATTATCCAATAAATGGGATAGCCCGTTTCTCAAGCACTGTAATCGAATAATTATGAACTAGTTTCATCTTTAAGCGATTGCAGTGTTTAATTAAACTTGGGAGATTTTCATGACTATTACTAACATAGAATTACAAAAAATTAGTGATTAACATAATATGGACCTAAATTGAATTTTTGTGTCGTCTGAAATAAATGATTTTTTTTTGTTATTTAATCGGTCTCGTTGGACTATGTAAGAGACATCCTTAGAATGGATATTGCTGGATAGCAATATCAACCAGCAAATTCTCATTTGCGTTGATGTATTTCGTATCTACATCAACTTATTGGTATAGTTTTGTCCTACAGGAGGACCTACCCTTACCTAATCGAACTTTCCATCTGTTCCAGGAATACACAATCAACTACATGATTGCTCAAGGCGTGTCTCCCTACAAGCTGGTGCTCGGCCTGCCGTTCTACGGACGAACCTTCAAGCTGACGGACCCTGAGGAGCGGAGGGTCGTGTTTGGACGCACGCCCGCGCAGAGCCAGGGCTTCCGAGGACCGTATACCGGGGAGGACGGATTCATGGGGTACAACGAGGTACGGAGACGTGAAGCACATTTACTCCAAATGGAAAATATAATGTTAACAAACTACAGCAAATTCAAAAACTTAAATTCACATGAACAAATATGTTTTTTTGTTCATGTGCTTGGCGTTGAGTTTCAGCAGAAGAAACGGAATTGTAATTCAAATTTGCAATTCCATTTCTTCAGCTCCCATAGCGAGTTCGACTCGGAAATGTTCGGTTAGTCTGCCACATCTCAAAATCTGTCTCCCTTCCAGATTTGCCAAGAGACCAGCAACAAGTCCTCCAATTGGGCCCACTACTGGGACGAGAGGTCTGCCACGCCCTACCTACGCGATGGGGAGCGGGTCATATCGTACGACAACGCAAGATCCATCGCTATCAAAGTCAAGTAAGATAGCTTTACCTATATGAGAAAGTCACAAGGTCAAATAACCGAATAGTCGAAAATCTTTGGGACTTTGCGCCGTTAGCTCCACCTACAGGGGAAAATAGAGATTTATTATTAAGAAATATTGAAGTTATCCAATCTTATTCAAAGCCTTCATGACAAAGATAGATGCACAAGTGGTTGCGGTTCAATCCGCAACCTTCCCCGGTCCCGTCGAGGTTGAGATATTTTAAAGTTTCCCTATGATGTTGGTAAGCACTATAAAACAAAAACCCATTGAAAAGTCATGAAGCCAAATCAAAGGAGTATAAATCAAGCTAAGCGTCCACTTGGGGAAAGTCCTGTCAAGGCCCTGTCCTGTCACAGGCCTCATTTGCCAAACGTTCGGTTTGGCTAATGCGGCCGAAAGTCAGCAGTAGGTTTACCTTTCAAGATTTTAGTGAGCATTTCTATGTAAAGCTTGTCACACACCTGGAAAGCACTGCTGCAGCAAAGCACAAAAAACTAACTCGTAACATACGAGTATAGATGAATTTTATATTGATGGCATAACTTGTTACAAGTTTTGGTTACTGTAAAATGTATCTAAAGGCGAGTTTAACCATTAAAGGATCAAGTAGTCTCATTGTCCTCCATGTTCTTCCTGCCTTCAAGCTTCAAGTGGTCAAATTGAACCGAGGACAAAGGGCGAATTTAAATCGTATATATGTTTATAAAAATTAAACGCATTTCTCAATAACCTTGGTATTGTACTTTAATATGAGTGAACTAGAACGTATTCTAAAATACTTGTCCATGGTCTAGAAGAATGACAGAAAAAAATCGTGCGCGTGACCTCGGAGGACGCTTGATCATTGAGGATATTCTCGTAAGTTTAAGACCATATTGGAATGCACGTTTTTGTGCTGTGTGGTAGAGTGGTATTGGATTAACGAGTGTCGCTATGATGGCCGAGTCATCGCAAATGGCTTTTAATTTGTTTGATATAATAGCTTCGGCGTCGGCCAGCATGGACGGCCTGTGACGGGCTACACGACCTGACGATATCTCGTCGACACGAGTCATACTAAAGTCATTAACAACGGGATATTTACCATGATTTAAACACAGGAACTTCAACCGAGAAGAAGGTTACCAATTATCCGGAACCTGGAATCCTGTTGTGAGAATGTGCAAAAACCGAAAGTGATGTACCAACCGGGCCGCGTTCTGATACCGTTAGTGTTGTGTGTCGTGATCGAGTTGCGTTCGATAATGAAGCCGGTGGTAGTAGTAACGTTCGTAGCAAAAGACAAAAAATGAGGGTAGATAGATATATCTGCCAATAACAACTCACTCGCAGTGCCGTCAGTTATTCCGTGATCATGGCGCATGAAAGTGTGCCGAAATATTGGAAAGTTCAAAACTCAAATCATGGTAAATATCCCGTTGTTAATGACTTTAGTGTTAATAACCATGATGGATTTAAAAGTTTTGACACGAGTCATGTTATAATACATCTGGACTCTTGGATTGAAGTGTTTCCTACCAATTTCTTACAGAACGGCAGTGGAGCACGGTCTGGGAGGCCTGATGGTCTGGAGCGTGGACACGGACGACTTCCGTGGTCTCTGCCTCCAGGAGCCGGAGCCCTACCAGGACTTCGTGGAGAGATACAACAATATTGTGGACGAACCGTTGTTGCAAGAGGCGTTAAAGACCTTGAACCTGCCTGATGGTAAGTTTTGTTTGATTTTTAAGGCGAATAGTAGGGTGGATAGTGGCGCCACTACATATTTAATTTTATAATTACGTTATACAAAAGAATTATCAAAAAATCGGACTGCGCGTAGACGATATCTAACATAAGCTTTTTTTAAATGTATTTTTAATAGTTTTGTACTGGATTATTTAGGCAGATACTTGTTTCAAGAGTTTAGTTCCTATTGTTGGCCACCAAGCTCTCCAAACAAGGTTTTTGATTGAATAACACAAAACAAAACTATTACAGATACATTAAATAAAAGCTTGTGATAGGTATCGTCTGCGGTCCGATTTTTTGATAATTCCTTTGTTTAACTTAATGATTAAATTAAATATGTAGTGGCGCCACTATCACCCCTACTATTCGCCTTAAGAGAGGTGACTTTCTAAAACGGGGAAGATTAATCAGGAACTAAACCATCACCTTCTTGGTGTGATTGATAATGGGATTGCGATTAGTATGTCATGTCAACCTATCGTTTACAGGGTGACGCGACGGTTGACACGTTGTGTATTAGAGTCGCGGACTCGATCAGATAGCCATGCAAAGACGTTTTTTCGGAGTCTCTCTGAAGGATAGGTAGAAATCCGTTACGAAACTTTGACAAAGAAAATCGACATACAAAACTCAAAGCGTACCTTACGTACGTTATAGGTAAGTACAGTCGGCTGCAAAAATATGTATACACTCCCAAGTTTTCAATTTGACTAAATAGTAAGTGTATAATAATTGTGATAATTAATGTACCGCATTCTGGCGAAGTACGATGACTACTTTGTACAAATAACGTTTGCATGTCCTTTTATTTGAAAAGTTCCGAGTAAAATAAAAGTTAAGCCTTGGAAGTGTATACATGTCTGTGCAGCTGACTGTACCTAATATTTTTAGTGACAGTAAATGAAATGAATGTAGGAATTTTATCCTACTAATTGGTAGGTAAAAGTAGCAATTTTTTTAAGCCCCGACGCAAAAAGAGGTGTGGTAAGTTTGACGTGTCTGTCTGTGTATCAGTCTGTGGTATCGTAGCTCCCAAACGGATGAACCGATTTTCGTTTAGTATTTTTTTTGTGTGATAGATAATTTTATCCCGAGTGTTCTTAGCCATGTTTCATGAAAATCTGTTCAGCCAATAAACGTAGGCGGGTTTTTAAAATTTTAATTTTGTCTTGTTTTATTATTTATCTGAAGGCTTCATCGTTTAGCGATAACATCGACCGTAAAAAATTACCATACGATGATACAAAAGACATATAACAAAATAAAGCTTGTATAGTTTAACTAAACCAAACTCTAATAACCTAATCAGAAACACGACATCTTCACAAAATAGGCTGTTCACATATCCTAAAAGCAAAAGTTGGTAAAGATCAATTTGTCATACATAAGACAGAGACAAAGCCAAAGCTAAGAACGACGTAGTACATATTTAATTATAATAGGCTACATTTTATCTTTAAATAAAATGTCCAGTGCGAGTCGTTCCGTTTAATTGTAAGAAGTTGTTTCTTGCCAAATTGTCATGATTCTAGGCCAACATGAAGTTGGTATAGGTACCCTGTATATTTTGGTCGAGGGAGAGAATCAAAAAAAATGCATATTCGGCTTATGGCATATTCGGACATAAACGGCTGTAACTTTTGAGTGCGTTGACTTAGAAGTTTTATTTATATCACGGCTTCAAGAGGTTACGGCCTTGATTATTTGACGTTAATTTCAACTTGATACGTCCACGCGTTCCTGAGAAAAGAGGGTTGACAGACGGACAGACAGACAGACGGACAACAAAGTGATCCTATAAGGATTCCTTTTTTCCTTTTGAGGTAAGGAACCCTAAAACGTGGGCAGCCGCAAGCAAAAGCTAGTCCCTAGCTTAGTTCCATAAAATTAACGACTATTTTCCATTTCAGCCCACGCAACTGGAAGCCTCAGCAAAGGCGTAGCGTACGTTACATTGGGCGGGCGTTTAACCCTCCGCCTGCCCACCCGCCCAGGGTCCAACTACAACCTTCTTCGTACCATCAACGAGGCAGCCTCATTAGCGATGCAGGAGAAACGGATCCTGGATGAGATGGACCGCGTGACAGCCGAGAATGAAGTCAGAGAAGAGGGTGGTAGTAAAGGTGCCGCTAGCGGAGTTGTTGCTAGTTTGGTCACAGTGTTGTTGAGTCTGGCTGTTAGTCTTTAAGTATATAGGTTAGGTACCTACCTAAAGACTTAAAGTATGTAAATATTAAATGTTTAGGGCTTTTCCATGTTGTTTTATTTAAATACTAGCTGCCCGTGGCTTCGCACACGTATTTTCGGTATAATAAGTAGCCTAATAACCGAGTTAGGCTTTGCTCTAAACGTACGCCAAATTTCATCTTGATCTGTTCTGTAGTTTTGGAGAAACTAGGTAACAAAAATTCAGATTTCACAAACTTTTGGCTTTTTATTATGATGACGTATGTATATGCATAATTGCACCCAGAGCCATAAGTTGACCCAAAAATTTTTATACGACTTCTCTTTTTGTATTTTATGTAACTAAAATTAATGTTTGTAAGTGCTGTTCGGTTGATTTCTCGTCACTCCTAGTCAGTCGCTCACTTAGTAGGTAATACCAGTATTATAATATCTGTGGTAATACTTTAACGTAAATTAATTAGTCACATAAAACTTTAATTTACAGTCACTTGTACCTCAATCAATCAATCAATCAATGGCCTTTACATCCACGAAGGATGGTTTATGTAGTGTTCGTTTTTCGGCACTTACGTAGATGACTTGTAAGGCCTATACGGGAATGGCAGATGCGGCCGCAGTATTGGCGTCTGTGAACCCCGGTGGATAGTGGTTTAAATAGGTACCTACTTCCCTTATATTATTACGTCTTTAAATCTATAAGCTTTAAATATATCACCATCGCTGCATCGTAACGCAGTATAGGACACCCTACGACCAGAAGGAATGACGACCTACGAAAGACTGCAGGATACTGAATGCAGCACACTGAAGACAGCGCTTGGCGCTCAATAGGGGAGGTCTATGTTCAGTTGTGGACTTTAGGCTGATGATGATGACTGTCGCTTCTGAAGACTCGGTCAATATTGGATGCACTGAGTAGTATAGTACCATACAAGAAGCTACAACCTCCTTCGTAGCAACAATGAGGGAAACTCTCGGGTGATGCAGGAGAAACGGATCCTGAATGAGATGGACCGCGTGACGGCCGAGAATGAAGTCAGAGATGGTGGTGGTAGCAAAGACGGCGCGAGCGAGGTGGTTGCTGGTTTGATGACAGTGTTGTTGTGTTGGCTTACAGTCTTTAAGTATAGGTTAGGTGCCGAAAGCTAGCTATTTAAATATTAAAGTATTTTTTAAGGATTTGTCGATGTTGTTCGATTTAAGTTTGAAAATAATCTAGATGGTTGTAGGTATACCGACTTTGTACCTATAAATATTTCTGTATCAATAATAATAATAATAATGCTGAACAATTCACACAGCATTATCTAGCCCCAAGCTAAGCAGAGCTTGTGTTATGGGTACTAGATAACTGATATACTTAATACAATACACTACATAGATAGATATTTTTTATTATACATAGAAAACATCCAGAACCCCGGAACAAATATCTGCAGATCATACAAACATTTGTCCCGAGGCGGGAATCGAACCCGCAATAGTTTCATAGAGTAAAATACGCTGCTGTTGCAGAGATATTGACTTCAAACTTAGCAGGGGGTAGCATATCCGACGACGTATGAATGGGCCATAAGGTTTTGTGATAGTGTAAGGTGACGGATGGCACGAGACTCGCGGGACGTGCGATACTCGTGAACAGGTGTGGGACACGCGGCGCAGTGATGCGCGAGCTTGCTTTAGCTGAGTGTGCGCGGCACTGTGCCCGCGTGACTAGAACAAATGGTTTGAGTGAGAGTGTGAGTGTTTGTGTGTGTAAATGCGAGACCCACAGCTAGTAGTATGGGGCGGCAATACCCATCTGGGCACAAAGGTTTCAACTATGTCTGTCCTGTCTGTCTACTCATCATCGGGGGGATCAAAGGTGATGGAAGAATGGAGTCGGCGAATGAGTGGATTAGTGGGCTCGCCGGCCATGTATAGGAGGAAGAGGGGACGCCAGTCGGGCCGCGGTAGGTTTTAAATGTTCCCGTGGTTCGGCGAAAATGGCGAGAGAGGGACACCGGAGAGGTTTTTAGTGGGTAATACCTACACCCGTGGCAGCCCAATCCATTGGGCATACTGTAAATAAGAATGTCACTGACGAATATTATAAATTAGCTTTATGTTCATAAATATCCTAAACTAGTAGTTATTTTATTAGGGCGGGTAGATAGCCTACAAGTCTTCGTAAGGAGATCCACATCGCACGTTGTAGAAGTGGTCACACACCTGTAACAAAGGAGAGATTGTGGTCAGACGAAGGACTATTGACTTTGACGACCTCTGTGGCTTAGCGGGCGGGGCGAAGGTCTTCCTGCGACGCAGGAGGTTGCGGGCTCGATTCCCGCCTGGGGACAAATGTTTGTACGATCTGCAGACATTTAGCCAGGGCGTTCTGGACGTTCTCTATGCATAATAAAAAATATCTATCTATGTAGTGTATTGTATTATGTATATCAGTTATCTAGTACCCATAACACGAGCTCTGCTTAGTTTGGGGCTAGATAATGCTGTGTGAATTATCCAGCATTATTATTATTATTATATGTCCAGCATTATATTAAAGTAGATGACCCTAGGTCCGTGGGGTACCGAGGCTCTTCGGGTTTTCAAAAAACTATCTGAGCGTCTGGTCGAAGCGACGCGTGACCCGAGAGCTGGTGAATATCTGGCACAGCGTATCAGCATTGCCATACAGCGTGGCAATGCAGCCAGCGTCTTGGGGACGCTTCCGACTGGTGTTGATATGGATCAGTTGAGCTATCTGTAGACTGTTTGCAACAGTCGGCAGTTAGCTCAATTGTTTCAATTGTAAATACTAGTATAATTTTCTTTGTGAATAAATGTCTAAATAGTAGATGTGACATGTGTGGGAAGTAAATCTTTTTCATCCATCATGGTGCTTAACACAAGTCATTTACAGCGGGATATTTACCATGATTTGAGTTTTGAGCTTTCCAATATTTCAGCACAGTTTCATGCGCCATGATCACGGAATAACTGAAGGCACGGCGAGTGAGTTTTTATTGGAAGCCATACCGATTATGCCCTCATTTTTAAATCATACTAAATATCTCGTTGTAAACTGTCGACACTAGACAAACCTTATATGGTTTAAAGTGTCGTAGAAATAAGAATAGAATAAAGCCTCTACCCCACAGACGCGATTGTGATTCCGATTTCTAGACGCAGCGCGCCAAATGCGAAATCGCAGTAGTGTGTAAGATCGTATGCGACTTAGTACAAAATGTACTGCAAGCAAATATCGCAATTAAAAATGTTACTATCACCTACTTAGTGGTCTTCACACTTTCACAGACAGACAACGAAGTATAAGTAAGCTACATCAGCACGCTTGACTCTGCGAGGAGGAACTACATCATCAGCACAGGAGCAAGAAAACCACCACATGTTGACCCCCCCCCCCCCCCCCCCCCCCCCCGCGCGGTCAACATGTGATGTGTAGGTAGGTATTTCTAATGTATATTGCAGCCAGAGCCATAATGTGGACCCAAAGTTTTTTTGTTGTGGAAACGAATTGTTTTAGTCGTTAGTCGAATTCTTACTGTTCGAAATGTTTTTATTCGAATTGTGTTGTAGTTGAATTTAAAATAGCCTTTATTCACAAAGAAAATTATACTGCTGCAAACAGTCTACAGGTAACTTAACTTTAGTTGAATTGTTTTAGTCGAACTTTCCACAAAGCGTTATTTAGGTACCTGCCTATATAAATGCTTAACAAAAAAGCATCATGATTGGTGCTTATTTCACTTACCTGAAACTGCTCGTTGAAGAGTGTCCCATTAGGACACAGCTGGCTGCTGACGATTCGCTGCCTCCAGCAGAAATGGTACGCCTGGAACAAGAAGAAACCTTACATGAGGATATTCAATGTTTTGCTTCTTTTGAAAAGCAGTCGAAGAACCGAAAACATCCGTACTCGCTTACTCGCTCCACATAAGAAAATTGCACTTATGGCTACTGCGAAAACGTTATAGATTATACTGACGACCTCTTTAGCGCAGCAAGCAAAGTCCGCCTATGATGCGTGGTTTGCGGGTTTGATTCCTAGCTCAGGTAAATATAAGCTCTTAGCTCTGCAGTCGGAGGCCAGATGATCGCACAATCTCGAAAAAGTTTTCGGTTTTTAAAACTTTCATTCATCGTTTTTAGGGTTCCGTACCTCAAATGGAAAAAAGGAACCCTTATAGGATCACTTTGTTGTCCGTCTGTCTGTCTGTTAACTCCCTTTTCTCAGGAACGCGTGGAGTTGTCAAGTTGAAATTAACATCAAATACTCAAGTCCTCTTGAACTCTTGAAGTTCAAAAGTTACAGCCGTTTATGTCCGAATATTTTGAAATTTCCAAGGGAGACATGCACACAAAACCTAAAGGGTACTTCTCGTAAACCTAGAATCATGAAATTTGGCAAGAAGCAAGGTCTTATAGCACAAGCAAAGGGATAAATCCAAAAACTGTAAAATTTTAGTTTATTCAATCAGTTACTTTTGATTCTTGCCATGGACCAAAACCTTTAAGGTACCTACTTCCCATTGATCTAGAATCATAAAATTTGGCAAGAAGCAAGGTCATAAACCACAAATAACGGGAACAATCCGAAAACCGTAAACTTGAAGTTTATTACAAAAAAAATTTGATTCTCTCCCTGGACCAAAATATACAGGGTACCTACATCCCGTTGACCTAGAATCATGATATTTGGCAAGTAACAAGGGTCTTACAATTAAACGGTTCAGACAGAATAAATAAATAAATAATGCTGGACAATTCACACAGCATTATCTAGCCCCAAGGTAAGCAGAGCTTGTGTTATGGGTACTAGATAACTGATATACTTACATAATAATATACGAGTACATAGATAGATATTTTTTATTATACATAGAAAACGACCAGAACACCCTGAACAAATATCTGCAGATCGTACAAATATTTGTCCCGAGGCGGGAATCGAACCCGCAACCTCCTGCGTCGCAGGCGGACCTTCGCCCACCGCGCCACAGAGGTCGTCAGAGAATGCTTCAAACCTACCTGACATCCGCTCTGTACATCCGCGTAGTACCCTCTAAGCCGGCCTCCACACGAGAACTGTGTGTGTGGGGGTGCTGCTAGCACGGGGTGCAGAGGGGGGTCGTGGGGTAGGTGCAGGTGGTGGTAGTACGCGAAATCTGCGGGGTGCTGGGATAGACTGGTGGCGATGACTGGAATAACACCGTATATTGGGAATTAAACATCTATGGAATTAAATTGAGAAATTCTTGGAGCCAAGATCAAATTTAAACTTAATTTTTTTATTTGTATTTGTATTTATTTATTCCATCGTAGGTACACTTGTGTTACACTTGATGTCGTTACATTCTATATTTATGTACTATTTTAATAATTACATCTATAGGTTTTTCGTTATAGGAAATACCATAAGGTAGGTACAAAGGTAAAAAGAAAAAACAGACAGACATGACTGAAAATTAAATAAAAATGAAATAAATAAAAAATTAATTAATTAAGTTATTGAGACCATAATGTACATAAGTTATGAAAGTTAATCAAATCACTCTCGTGATTTAAGTTTTACAAATTTCTCTTTGCATCTATACACCAACCAAACTTCAAGTGAAACGTTTGTTATCAAACCACGACACAAAAAACTGAACTCGCGTCGAGTTTCAGATAAATTTGTGAGAAAGATTTATTGAAGGATGTCAAAGCCCCGCGGTTACGAAAGCGACAACAGACTGAATTTTAGGTCAAGTATGGGTGGTTTGTTTACAAACATTCTACATAGAGTTTGGCTAGTGTATACTCCATCTAGCTACAAAGTTTTTTAATAATATAAGAGAATTTTAAAATTATCACTTAGGGGTTTGAAAAATAGATGTTGGCCGATTCTCAGACCTACTCAATATGCTTACAAAATTTCATGAGAATCGGTCAAGCCGTTTCGGAGGAGTACGGGAACGAACACTGTGACACGAGAATTTTATATATAAGATTTACAATTGAGCTAACTGCAGACTGTTGCAAATAATCTACGGGTAGCTCAACTGATCCATATCAATACCAGTCGGAAGCGTCCCCAAAACGCTGGCTTATTAGGATAACAATAATAATAATAATAATAAATTCATTTATTTTCTCTTCACAATAGGTTTTACAGTTAATTGATAAGGTTAAGTGTATATTAAAGCGTACGGATACCTGTTTGTGAGAGACTGGTGCCAGTGATAGGTTTGAAACCTGTGTTACTAGTCACCAGTGCCCCCTCCACAGAGTTCGTTAGGCATGATGATGTTATGTTTAAGTACAATGAATTATGCCATAATGTGACATTATGAGAAATGTTAATAGCTTATACCTATACATATAAAATAAACAAAAACAATAACTAAGTATGTATATTAAAGGGTAGGAGAGCTACGGACGGACAGCTTATATTATAATAAGTGCGTGTTTTAGTGTGCGAGTTTGTGAATGTAGAGTATGTGTGAGGGGTTTGTATGGTTGTGAAAGGTTTGCTTGCAAGGCAAAACGGGTGTGTGGTGTATGTTGGGGTCTCCTGAGGACACCAGTCTCTTGAGAGTCTGGGCAACAGGAGACCACTATGTGAGAGATTAGTGTTGTGTAAGTTTAGTGTGGATGAGTGTAGATAACAGTAAAAAAGTTTATTCACCCTGTGTATGCTTCAACCTCTGGCATCAATTTAGCGGCTTGAGCAAGTCTTCGGTTTGCTGGTACGATAGGGTCTTTAGCCATTTAGTAACCTCCGCTTTACATTTGTACTGGGTTAGAGGGTAGATGGATAAGATTTTATTTATCTTATTATAAATGAATGGTCCAAGAAAACAGCTGAAGTGGTTGGTATGATGAATTTTGAAACTTTTGGAAGCGCAGACCTTATTTATTCTACGTTTCCGATTGTCTGGCTGGTGTTCGTATGTCAGTTGGGAGTGTTTGTGAAGGATAAGTTGCAAAATAAAGTACTTTCGCACAGTGAGTACGTCCCAGTTAACATACAGCTCAGCTGTTGGAAACTGATAAGGGTCCGCCGACCTTCAGAATGGCTCTTTGGGCTCTTTCAAGGACAATAAGGTGGGACTTTGCTGCACCTCCCCACGAGGTGATACAGTAGCTCAGTTACAGATTGACAGAGAGCCAGATAAACCATTCTGATGATATCTCGGGTAGCCACATGTCGAAGAGCTCTGAATATGTAGATCATTTTTCTTATTCTAGTTACAAGGATATCTATATGTCGTTTGAAAGTGAGTGACTGATCTATAATAACTCCCAGGTATTTCACATGGTCAGTGCAAAGAAGAGTGGGGCAACTACAGGGGGTGACCGAAGGCTTACAAATATGAGCTATGATGGACAGGTTAGTTGGGGGTAGAAAACCTGCTCTGAGCGCAAAAGGCATGCAATTTGTCTTGGCAATATTAAGGGTCAGAAAGTTTGCTCGCAGCCAGTGACACGACTTGTCAAATCCAGCTTGAGCCACCTCATACACCTTCTCCCAGCTACTTGCGTGAAAAAGAAGCGCTGTATCATCCGCGTAAGTAAAGACCCTGCCGTTGGGGAGCTGCAGGTTACAAAGTTCATTGACATATATAAGAAAGAGTGTAGGACCCAGGATACTTCCTTGAGGCACACCGTGGCTCACCGGAAGTGCTTGGCTAATTAAGTGAGAAATTTTTACACACTGCTTTCTGTTAGATAGGTAGTCAGTGAAGAGTTGAAGTGGTAGACCTCGTATACCTATTGCTTCTAGTTTATTTATCAGAATGGGAATAGAGACCGTGTCGAATGCTTTGGCAAGGTCCAAGAAAATTGCCAAACATTTTTGTTTTTGATCTAGACTAGTAATAATTGACTTCGTTAACTCATGCACCGCATCGTTAGTTGAGATTTTAGAGCGAAAACCAAACTGGGAGGATGACAATAACTTGTTTTGTTCAAGGTAGCAGGTAAGGCGTTTATTCAGCAACTTTTCCAAAATCTTCGACAATACTGGTAGAAGTGAAATGGGCCGATAATTATTCACACAGTCTCTATCCCCAGCCTTGTAAATGGGTTTTATAAGAGCAGTCTTGAATGCCTCTGGGAAAACTCCAGTGGAAAAGGAGAGATTGCAGATATGAGCAATGGGCTCAGAGATTATGTGATCGTATCTTTTTAGAATGTGTCCAGGGATTTGATCTATTCCAACCGCACATTTGTCTTTTAAGGACATAATAATTTGTTGAATCTCCTGTGGATCAGTGGGGAGAAGTACAAAAGATTTGCTAAGTTGAGTGGAGTTGCTTAAAGAGTGATGGTTGTTGTGAGAAGGGATACTTTCAGCAAGAACTCTACCAACACTGGTAAAGTAAAGGTTAACCTTTTCTAAACTGTCAGTTTGGTTACCTGGTGTCAGTAGGCAAGGGGAATGATCTGTTTTCTTATTTTGACCACTTATCTCTCTTAAAACTTCCCAAAGTCTCTTCTTATTATCTTTAGCTTTCTCTAACTCCTGTTTCTCATAATTTCTTTTGGCTAACTTTAGAAGATTGTTGCAAAAGTTACGGTATCTTTTGTATGTGACTCTTGTTACTTCGTTATTTGGGTCTCTTTTTAATTTTTTTAAAAGACTGTCACGATTTTTCATGCAGCGCAGTAGTCCTAAGGTAATCCAAGGTTTAATGACTTTTTTGCGATATGGTGTTTTAGTTGAGTTAGTGTTAGCTTTGATGGCTGTTGCTATAAGTTCTGTGAATAAATTCGTAGCGAAGTTGACGTCCTTAGAGGAAAGTATTTGATTAAAGTTAGTATTAGCAATGGCCCAATCCATTCCATCTAAGTCAACACGCGTAGTATAGTTAGTCATATATTTGACCCTGGATTTTTGGAAGATACTTAGTGCCACAGATTCATGGTCAGTAATGGACGTTTCTACGACGAAACAAACCGCTTCCAATTGAGTCTTCAGCAATAAATGGTCCAGACAGGTGGACCCGTGCGTTACAAAATTATGAGCTGGTAGTAATAGGTGGCTAGATATAACATTTAAATAGTCATGAGAACGGTTATCTTTTGAGTTCGGTGAGATGTCAATATTAATATCACCACAGATCACAATATTTTTAAAGTTTCTTAAGTTGGACAAAACGGTATCCATGCTGTTAATAAAATTATTTGTGTTTCTAATGCTAGGCGGTCTATAAATTCCGAGGATACACGTTTGAGAATTTAATTTAATTAAAAGTCCATTCGCGTCTTTTATCTCTGGTTCCTCATATGAAATATTTAGATTTTTATTGTAATATATAACGACTCCTTCATTTTGTGTATTGTTTTCTGTTGTGGTAATGTAGTTGAAACCGTTAATATCAGGGATGAATTTACATGATTTAAGCCAACATTCAGTCAGGACTATTACGTCCCAGGATATCTGAGAACGTTGAAGAATCGATATAAAACTATTAAAATTGCAACTTAAACTACGTATATTTTGAGAGAAAATATTAAAGCTATTATTGGTTACGTAATTTTGAATGTTTTCAACATCACAAGTAACGGCATTCGCGACCGCTATCGAATCAAGACCTTGGTTAATAAATTCAACACCATTTGTATCCGTCATAATATGAAATAAAATAATTTCATATCCCTATTAAAAAGGGATTTTATTATTTTTAAAACAATTATTTTATGATGTTTACCAAGGTTTGTATACTGGAACGGTGTGCGAAACTTGTGGGATAGTACAGAAAGGTACCTGTAATATTGTAACAATTCAATTATGAGACCAATAACTGTAATCTGCGCTCTAGGTGAGTGTTTGCACGGTGTTGTGCGTTTGTATGTGTGCGAAGTGTGCTTTGTGTGTGATATGTGTGAGTACAAGTGGCTGTCTATAAATGTAGCTAGATAAAAAGATAAGTAACAAAAACACTGAATTAGTAGTTTACAGCGAACACAGAAATTATAACAAGTTAGAACTAAATTTAGGAACATATCTATGGAGTAAGATTTCCTGCAGAAAAATAGTCATTGAGTCATGATGACTTTGAGGTCCTCTTCAGATTCGATACGAACCGGAGTCGATCCCTCTTCCTTCTTTATAAAAATTCTTCCATACGAAGCCCACGCGGAGTAGATTTTCTTGTTTTTGACAAGCTCGCGAGCGAGGTAGTGCAGATGGCTGGCTTTGCTAGTTAGCAATTCGGAGATGTATATGTTAGTCGGTGACCCCGGTAGGTTTATCAGGGAAGTGTTAAACGGCTTTTCTTTATTCGCTCGTCTTGATTTTTGCTGAGTTATGAAACTAGAAATAATGGTTTCCTTCGTTCCAGTACTAGTGAGATCGACCAATATAGTTCCCCTTTTAGCACGATGAATATCACGTATGGCTGAGTTAAGTACAGGAATATTGGGATCCAAGGCTAAGCAAATATCCTGAACCAGCTTCGTTAAGGTGTTTCTATTTTCATTTTCCTGCTTAGGAATGTTTCTGATTTCGATTGAGGAGCTGCGCGCTTGTTTTTCAAGGCGATCAATTTTGCTTTCGAGGCTGGAAACTCGGTTTTTATATTCATGATTTTCACCTTCTAGGGTGTTAATTCTTAGTAAAATAGTCTCATATTGGGCAGTTATGTTTTGCACAGAACTCTGGATGTCTTGGTTTTGTGTAATTATAATGTTCATAGCACTACTCAAGGCTTCAAATTTGGCATCCTGTTGTGTCTTCATTTCGAGAAACATTGCCTTAATTTCGCTCAGCTCAGTGACTGTGCGCTCAGGCAAGTCACTTATGGTGCGTTTTTGGCGTTTAGTATTATTACTTAAATCATTCGACACTTTACTTGTTTTTGGCGTGTATAACGATGAATCTGAGCCATAATGAGTTAGCGGTGGTGCCGCCATAAGCAGGTTATTTTTAGGTGGTGGAGACCTCTGAAGAGGCATCTTTGTGAAGTGTAAAACAACGTTTCGTAGCAAGATTAAAAGGTAGCGGCTAGCACAAATACCCCTCGTAGCTCGTAGCGCTCGACCGGACTCGTAGCAATGTACTGTGCGTAGCTGCTTCGTAGCGCGTAGGCCGTCTCGTAGCACTCGCTCGGCAACTAGCTAGTAATTTTGAGCCGGGCGCTATCTGGCGCGTTGGTGTAGTGGCCGCACGACCGGGCCGCGATGCGAACGGCAGCACGTTCGAACTCAGCCGTCGACGAATTGTGCGCTCACCCAGTCAGTTTCCGGAACGGTCCCTGCCTGAAGACACCGGGCGAAGCACCAAGCCAATTCGAAAATGGGGCGAAGTCCTGTGGCGCTCCACTTATTTTAATTGTGTATTTAAAATTGTTTAATTTTAAATACACAACAATAAATTACTTAGTCGATTTTAAGATGACTTTGTTTTATTATTTTAAAAGGTTATTAATTATGTTAATTACTGTTTAATTTTGACACGTTCCCTGTGAAACCATGATTATGAAGTCGACCCCCTACGTGCAAACGCAGTTTTGATGGTGGGATACTGGCAACCCTAAATGAAAAGTCCTCCGGGTTTCTTGTTAATAAATTTTTTGGCTACACGTGTATGCCAAAGAAGAGGATAAGCTCACGCGTGTACATGTTTACAGGCGTTTGAACTTGTTAGGGCTCGTGACCCATATGTGGGTCATGCACGTACGGTGAGAACCACAAAATGCACCACCGGTGGGTCAAGCACAGGCAACGTGTTAAGGTAAGACTAGATTTCCTCACTCGTCACGATGAAAACGGGGCACTTCCCCGTTTCAAACAAATTTTCGTCGCGTTCGTTCGTTTTCTACGGAACGCGTAGACTTACCTATACCACTAAAATCGTTGTATTTTTTAAAAACGTAAGTAGGTAGGTAAGTACCTACCTTTTTTGTCATCCTTAGGGAAATTATTTAATGAAATATATTTAACACTTACCCAATAAAAACACAGCCAAACACTTCAACATTATAAAAGTTAATTCAAATTTAAATAAATATTATAATTAATAAATAAAATAAAAGCCGCACGCGCAAGTCACTTGACAAAATGAGATTAAACTAAATCACTGGCTAATCCATAAAGTTATCCATGAATGGTTCTATGCAAGAATGAGGAAGTAAAGTTAGTAAGTCGAGTTTTCTATGACATTTGACCTTCCGTTATTGGTATGTTGTCGGTATAGTGCTAACACCATTTTTATACGTGATTGAACAATGACAGAGGAATATCACAAAAAAAAACAATTAAGTTTACAAAAAAAATTATGTCTAGAACGATTTTACCTGAAACCTGATTTAAGAGATGAATAAATAAATAAATAATGGACAATCCACACAACATCATCAAGCCCCAAGCTAAGCAGAGCTTGTGTTATGTTATGGTTACTAGATGACTGATATACATAATACAATACATCACATGCTCGTAGATAGATATTTTTTATTATAAGTAAGTAAATTGGAAATACCCATAACACCTGGAACAAATATTTGCAGATCGTACAAATATTTGTCCCAAGGCGGGAATCGAACCCGCAACCTACGTTGCAGGCGGACCTTCGCCCGCCGCGCCACATTAATATCGTCATTAACTGCATATTATTTTATTTTCATTAAACATAGACACATAGATACACTCTCGATCAAATCATCACTAGAATAAATCGAAATTTGTTCCTCCGCGTGGAAAAAAGTAGCATCGTATTTCGTCGCCGTAGAGCGAAAAGTCACTAACTCGCTATTTGGCCCAAATCGAGTTAGATGTGCCATCAAAATCCCCGATTTTTTCTGCATTTTTCAGTCTGACAACCGTATCCCTAGCTATCACGGTTTTCATTTTAGGTTGTGCGAAAAATTCACTAACTCTACATTTGGCTTACAGCATTTTAGTCGAAAACCAACTAAGTAGGCTTAGATACTTTTTTCCTACTTGAAAGAATTGCAAAATGTAAACCTAAGTCGGGTTGGTTACTTTCTTTTCTAAAATAATAACTTGTTGCTAGGACCCAGTCTAGTCGAGAAATAACTAAATATACTTGATTAGTTATGTGGTAGCTAGGTTTGATGCACAACTTGAAAGCGAAAACTAACCAAGTCGACTTAGTGTCTTCTAGATCGCTATTTGCGATAATTGTACTTCATGATTTTAAAGCAAGAAATCATTTAACATGTTAAGTTAGTTTTCGCCCCAAAATTTTGACTACAAAGTTTGGTTTTGAATGATAGCTAAAGTGTTTTGTTGATTTATTAAAGCCAAACTTTCGTACGTCTGTGTTAGGATAGACAATTAAACGTGCAATATAGTTACTTTAACGCTCTTGATTTTGCTTACTCGGTGGCTAGTGACTTATATAAGGCCCTAGCCACCTGTCCAAAACGTCTTCGCTGGTTCATCAACATCGTTAGTCTACTGCTGGACATAGGATTTCCCTTAATGAGCGCCATAGCACCGTGTCTTCAGTTTGCCGCGTCCGACATCTGACTGCAGTCTTTGGCAGGCCGTCTCCACCTGGGTGGAGGGCGTCCTACACTACGTTTGCCGAGTCCCGGTCTCCTCTCAAGAACACGGTTGTTGGTTTTTGCGAGACACGGCCGGCACGCTACCACTTTAGCATGCTTATTCTTAGAGCTATGTCGATAACTTTGATTTTCTGTCGGATGTATTCGTTACGAGTCCTATCCCTTAGAACAGCTCCGAGCATTACTCTTTTCATAGCTCGTTGAGCGACTTTGAACTGGTGGATCAGCCCTAAGGTGAGTGTCCACGTCTCAGCTCCGTAGGTCATGACGGGTAAGACGCACTGATTGAAAACATTCGTTTTCAAGCATTGCAGTATGGATGACTCTTTTTTTCTTTATTTATTTTAAAGGAGTTTTGTCAACATGACCATGTCACTCCCGTAAAGAATGGATGACTCGGCGAGGACTCAGCGTAGTTCGCTGTGTGGTGCCGGCTTAGAATTTGCACCACCCCAACTCTTCCCGCGGGTGTAGTAAGAGGCGACTAAGGGATATCCACCGGGGGCGGGCAGCAGCGCCCCTGCTGAACAATTCTACCACCGAACTGCGATCCCCAACCCGCATGCCCAGCATGGGGATTATGGACATAACCCTCCATGTGATAAACACCAATAAGGCGCTTATTAGGGGGAGGCCTGCGTCCAGTAGTGGACCACTACAGGCTGTTGTTGCCTTCTCAAGTAGTCCAGCAGTTTAAATAATATAAAGGAATGTTTCCTTTCAGTAAAATTTGCTAACTTGAATATTTCGGGTAACTGCTCTCCGTCCAGGTAATGTTCGTTTGTACCACACTGAAATGTATTTCAGAGGCCAAGAAAAAAAAACCCGTTGATATGCGTTCGTCGTCTGAACTGGACCATTCCCCGTTATCTTCATTCATTGTACGAGTACTCTCTACTTTACAGCTACACACAAAGATGTTGCAGAAAAGCTGCTGGTGCGCGATGCCACTATAAGGCCGTATTGTGAAAGCTTACTCAGTCATCGGTCTATGTTTGAGAAGCGATTATGCCATGGAAAAGCGATAATCATGATCAAGAATTACGACATTCACAATGTTAAGACTCACTGGACCAGAGTGCTATCATTAATCATTTTAATAGGATTTCAATATTTAAAATCTTAACAATACGTCAAAAACATTAATTTACTTATAACTTGTTCTGAATGCGTTTTTTTGTATTTTTCAAGGAAGTATGACAACTGCATTTGATTATTTATCATTGTCTTATTGATTACCTGATTCGAGAAATAGAAATTATATAAAATTAAGCAGATAAGAGCGTTCGAAAAATTACTTAAACACTAAATAAACTTATCCAAACACAGGTGAAAAGTCAGTTGGTGACTTTTAACAAATCATTGTCTCACAAAGTTAGTACAAGATTTCAGGGCGAAAAGTAACTAAGTCAGTTTTTTTTTTATTTTCCCTGAAAATATCAGTCATTCATTGACTGTAGTGAATTGACCTTAAGAGCTTTTATATTTCCTAACATATGAGACCATAAAATTAGAAATATCCCATAGCGAAAGAATGTTATGATTTTATTTTGTTTTTCAAAACTTTAAACCTTCATAACTCAAAACACCAAATGACCTAGTTAGTGACTTTTCGCTCTACGGCGACGATTTCTACTATCTGCAGATATGTGCTCAGGGTGTTCTGAATGTTTTTCTATGTATAATAAAAAATATCTATCTATGTAGTGTATTGTAATAAGTATATCAGTTATCATAACTAGTACCCATAACACAAGCTCTGCTTAGCTTGGGGCTAGATAATGCTGTGTGAATTGTCCAGCATTATTTATTTATTTATCGTAGCCGCATAGGTAAGGTACCTACTCTATATACACAACTTTATTACTTTTAACTTTTATAACAACAACTTTAACTTTTATACCTAAATTGTTTACACTAAGCTAAATTACTATTCTCATGTAAGTGACTGTGTCTTTTTTGAGAATAAATATCTTTAAACCTATATACACACAGATTCCTACATAGACACACACACCCTGCACACACACGATTTTATAACACCCCTCTTTTCTACAAGGGATTAAAAAATTGTCCTTTTAGTTTAGTTCAGAAACACATGTTGCATACAACCGACCTAGGATCACCGGTGTCAGTTTTCGCGTTGAGACCTCGAGTGCACAACCTTGCATGCCTTAATGTAATACTTATCAATAAGTAGTCTACAGTAGATACATAATACCTAGGCGCCTCATGTTAGTCTACTTACCGTTAGAGGAAATCCAATAATCATCGATATACCTAACCTAACCTTCTTATTAATACGGTACGGAAAGTACTGCCAGCTAACTTTTCACGGCTAAAAAACTCGACGGATCTTGATAAAATTTGGCAAGAGGTAACGGGGATGGGCATAGACTTTTGGCGTGACAACGTCTTATAATTCGATAGAGCCGGCTGCACGCACGAAAAAACATGACGTCATGCGGCGTTACCTCGCTCTGAGGCGTTCCATGTAAGGCTTGAAGTGCGGCTTTGAGAGCGCTCGACATCCGTCTCTCTCCTACTTGAGTGAGCGATGCGTCTGCGTGGACAGCTGCTATACTATAGTACATATACATGTTTTGATCGAGTATCAAATGCTACCATTCCATCAGTATTTTCTTAAGACGTTGTCACGTTCAACTATCGTCAGTAAACCGACTTTACAGACAACCAATTTTTTTTACCTGAGAAAAGGCGTGAGAAGTCGCGGGCCGAAGCTATAAGACGGAAGATACCGAGTGCTAGGAAATAAAATCAAATCTAGAAAGACCTCATGATGAGAAGGATTGGGCAAAAATGGTTGGAAAATCCAAAAGCTATCTAATTCAGTTCTTAATAATTAACCCCCGACGCAAAAAGAGAGGGGTGTTATAAGTTTGACGTGTCTGTCTGTGTATTTTTGTATCTGTTTGTGGTATCGTAGCTCCCAAACGGATGAACCGATTTTTGTTGTTTTTTTTTGTCATAGATATGTAATTTTATCCCGAGTGTTCTTAGCCATTTTCAGGAAAATCTGTCGGAGGGTTTTTAAAATTTTTAATTTTGTTCTTGTTGATTCTATTACGTATGTAAAACCAGTAAAACTCACTAGTGCGTATGTTTTCATATTGTTAATGTTTTTTACTCTAAAGTTTAAAAGTTATTTTCCTATAACATGTTTTTTACTCTATAACACTTGCAATGTATCTAAGCTTACGTTTAGTCGACCTATTTGGACACGCTGCTGTTAGACCCTTTATTAAGTAGATAATATTGTACATAGCAAAGGTCTCACCGTAATATTGTACATAATGTGATTTTTTGTGAGTCCTTTAAATAAATAAACTAGCGTTAGCAGGCTGAACTTCAGCCTTCAGATATTGCCTGCCCACAGTGCCTCACTTTAGCCGCTGTAGTGAGGCACTGTGGGCAGGCCATATCTATACGCAGAACCAATAACCGTTGGAGAGTTTCTCAAGTGAGAGAGAGGTTCTCAAGTGGCGACCGCGATGCAATGCGAAACGGAGTGTCTATGGACCGACGACATCGTGATCAAGCGGTCGCAGGGAGTCGATGGATGGAGGCGGCTAGGGCTATTCAGAGTAACCGCTACCGAGACATCGACTCGGAATCTGACACAAATTCGCGTGAAATTCAAATTTTTGCGGATTTTAATATTTTCTGCGTTCTGCAAGGACTAAACTACAAGAAAAGTAGTTTTCCACAAATTGAAGACCATTTTCCCGACCATCCCCCGTTTTTTAGAACCCATGTTACAATAAAGTAGGTAAGGTACCTATTATGATATAATGTAGCTTCGGGTAATATGTTCATTTTTAGTAATATATTGCTCTTATATTATTAAAAGTAGAAGAAGTTCAAAAGTAGCTCTAATTCGTTAAAACATGGGTTCATAGGAAATGTTTTATTATTTATGGAAAACTACTTGTCTGGTAAGTAGTTCAATTCCTCGTAGAACGCAGAAAATATTAAAAACCGCTAAAAGATTTGAATTTCGCGCGAATCTGTGTCGGATTCCGAGTCGATGACTCGGTAGCGGAGAGTTTTAATAGCCCTGGGACAGGACCGCTATTCGTAGTTTTAGGGAGGCCTAAGTTCAGCTGTGGACGTATAGGTACGGGCTGATGATAATGATGATGACCTACCTAACTAGCCAACCTACCTTATCCAAAAATTACAATCACTTATCGTCATTGAGATGGCGTTTGAAGGTGACCGTGATCGATCATTGCAACGATAATTAGTTCGATTGAAGTTTCAGGGTTCATTTCAAATCACAACCTGGCAGCAATTAATTTGCATAACATCAAAACCAGCTTAGCCCAATGTAGGTAGGTAGCTAGCTACCTATTGAAATTTCGTGCATGGCCAAAACCCAACATGACATGACCCTCAGAGGAAAGACATAAAATGTTAAATATTGTGATCTATAAATAGGTACCTAGGTGTTGTGTAGATATAGAATGGGATTGAAGATGACATGCTCTGACCAGCACAGCATGTGTTGTCCGTGTCCCGCTGTCATCTTGACTCCCATTCTTTATCTACACAACTTATCGAAAATTATTAGGTAGTATAAATACTACCTACTAATTTTCGATTTTTGTACATGCTATCTCCCTTGATACCTACTTCATTACCTAACTTAGTTCCATAAATAATATATCATTTCAATTAATTTAATTTTATTGAATAAAAATTAATGGAGTCCACCAGGAACCCCTAGCTTAATTCCATGGGGATCCAAATAGTGAGAGAAAATGTTTAAAGATGGTGTCACATTGATTTTAAGACTTGCTTTAGGGATAAATAAAACAATGAAGACTCTTCACTTAATTATTTATTCTGGCTTAAATAATAATTGTGTACTTATTGATGATTTTGGCAATTGCAACTAAAGATGATTTACAAATGCAGCACATAGTTGAGAGTAATATCGCAATATCTTTAAACATAGGTACGTAAAGCTGTCAACTTAAAAAAAAGCTTAATGGTGTTGTTTTCCAAATAGATACTTTGACAGTTAAAATGTCTAATGAGACATTGTAGTAAGTCAAAGTTGATTGACAGAGCAGCTAATATTCCAATTATCATTAGTTGTAAGTTAGATTTAGTTGCTCATACTATACTTACTTACCTAACCTAACTTCTAAATCCGGTATTTATCCTGTTTTATGTGTGTTGTTTTCTGTTATAAGTTGTTTGTTTGACTTGTAACTTGGCATTATTAATAAAGAATTGTATTGTATTGTTTCCCAATCATGACCTTAGACCCAATCATGACCTTAGATCACTCTGGTCTCTTTAAAGATTTTTTTTATAAAATTGGTAAGGTTTATGTATGACACTTAACATTACGGACATTGGCAGAATTGTGTCGACCAGATGCAGAGCCATTAACCAAGATTTGAATTGAGAACATCATATGCTTAAAACTTTATTACTCTACTCCTCGGGGATGTCATCGGTATATTTCGGAGGATACTTCAGATAATTCTCCGATACTCGCAAAGGATTGTAGTTTCGCTGGCACATGAGAGTGCGTATTGCTTGCAAACCTCCATCTTTAGTTGGAAGTGGGATGTTGACACTCCCATCCCCAGTAGCCATTAGCTGACATAAGTTCCTTAGCTCATTTATTGGAATAATCGCTCTGCTCATCGCTGATGTTTCCAAGATACAGTAGTTAAATATTTCTGCTGCGATGGGGTCATCGGGGAGCGGTTTCCCCTCCATAGCATCAGCGATGTAGTGATAGATTCTCCTGAAGTCTATGTTATCAATGTGAGGTGGATGAGGAAAGTCTTCATGATCAGCTATTATACGAAGAGCCTTGGCGCAATCAGTTTGCAGATCCATGTAGTCATTAGTATCAGTTAGGAGTTCCGCCCACTCGGCCAGCGGTACCTGCGGTACAGACTTTTTGTTCCGTTTCAGTCGTCGCATTGAGAGTTTGTCGTCAGGTATTTTATCCATTTCCGCAAAGTAGTCGATCAATTTTTTGATTTGCTCTTCCGTTTTGGTGGGAACCCGCTTTTGCAGTTCATCGCACCGAAATCCACAGTTTTTGATGCCTAGGAGCAGGTCGTACTTCTCGTCTTTGGACCAACCTTCGAGTTCAGGTGGGATAACCTCTTGATATTCGACAGTCATCCTACTATCATCCTCGGATATTTGGCGTGGTCCTGGTTGCGCCATTGGTTCTGTTCTGAGTTGTAGGGACCGATTTTTGAGTTGGAAAACGCTGGTATTCTCTTTTCTTTGAAATCTTTGGAAACACGTTGAAAACCAACTTTCTGAATCAGAAACAGTCAGAAAAATAAAATCTCAACATCAAATCAAACAAACACAAACACAGTGTTCATGTTGCCGTTCAACCAGTGTTGCCAGATCGAATTTGACAAAATCAGTAGAAAGTCACGTAAAAAATCAGTATCTTGAAGAAAAAATCAGTAGATTTTGAAAATTTCTAGCTTTCGACATGAAAAATGCGTGGTAGGTGTAAGGTTTTTTTGTAAAATCGGTTCATCCGCTAGGAAACTATAATTATAGTATATATAGGGATATATATAGCTATCGGATGAACTGATTTTGATTCATTTTTTTGTATGTTTGTCCAGTGTGTGTGTTTCACTTTTCAATGATGGCATTCATCAAAGTACCTAAGTTGCAAAGTAAAATATTCATGGCTTTTGAATTAAAAATTGTGTGTTTTAAGTAGGTTTGTAATAAACTTTTTACATTGATATGAAAACATTGATCAAAGCAACTCATCAGCTTGGAATTGACGACCTCTGTGGCGCGGTGGGCGAAGGTCCGCCTGCGACGCAGGAGGTTGCGGGTTCGATTCCCGCCTCGGGACAAATATTTGTACGATCTGCAGATATTTGTTCAGGGTGTTCTGGTCGTTTTCTATATATAATAAAAAATATCTATCTATGTACTCGTATATTATTATGTATATCAGTTATCTAGTACCCATAACACAAGCTCTGCTTACCTTGGGGCTAGATAATGCTGTGTGAATTGTCCAGCATTATTTATTATTTATTTATTTTTATTTATTATTTTAATTCGCCGAGATTTGTTCATTTCCAAGGGCACTGATCAGGTTTTTTGGGGTAGGTAACTAGGTAGTGTACAATGGTGTTCCGTTGTTCCTTTCAAGAAAAACAAACTATGTTCATCACAGAAAGAGGGATGCTAGGTGTCTATTTTTTTTAAAATTTCAATTTACCTGATAAAACCTGATCAGTGCCCTTGGAAATGAACAAATCTCGCCATAAACCAAGCTGACTCGAGAATCGTATGAACACCAAGTGAAATTGAATTTTTAATTTCTTTTGTTTTTACAAGGCCTTATGCCTTGGCCTTGAATCTCTCTCAGGAAAAACTGATTGATTTCTCGAATTTTACAAAATAGATCAGGCTCTTCAAAAATCAAGCAGATCTATCTACTCATAGGAAGTGTAATAACCCATTTACAAGACCTACTGCTAAATCAGTAGATCTGGCAACAATGGAAAAGTTTATCGAAGAACGAACGGACCGACCAATCAATTCGAAAAAGATAGGAACACACAACAGATGTTTACAGGAAGTGGAAGAAACGAACGAACAAAACAAACTCTTCAATTTCATTCATATTTTGTCAGTATTGTGACGAACCGGATTGGTGAAAATTTCATTGCCTTGTGAAGTGACACTGACAAGTGACAGCTTACATAATAGACACGGAGCCATTGGCGCTTGGGGAAAATCAGGTAGATTTCACGAAATTTTAGAAATAAATCAGTAGATCAGTAGACGGTTCAAAAAGCAGGTAGATCTACTGCTAAATCAGTAGATCTGGCAACGCTGCGTTCAACTAAATCAAACAGATGAAATGAATGAATGAATGAAACAAAGCTAGGTTCACATTGCTGTGATGTGATGTGATACGTGGATACATCTATACTCCAATTCAGAATCTAAGATAATTTATGTCAACAAAGGTGATACCATATCAAAAAAAATGTTTCGAAATAGAAGTTCATAGAAGATTACTCAATTTTTCTAAATACTTAAGGTAGGGTTTATTTTCTAATCAATATCCATAGAATGGAAAATAGCAATGGTTTTGTGCTACATATTATATTTTATTTCATTTGTTTAACAAAGTTATAAAATGATGAAGAAATATTAGCAGAAAATATTTTATGACACTGGTATTACCGGAGTAAAATGGGCGTAAATCACAGAAGTTCGAAACAATTTTCGCATTTTGACATTAAACGCCATTTTATTTCGTGTTTGCATTGTATTGTAATTTCATTCGCCTCTCGTCCGCCGAAGTCGAATGTGTTCCTTTCTCGCTGCTCGTGTGCAATTGTGCGTTGTTGAGTTTTTGTTTTGTTTTCGTTTTGACATTATCGTTGTCTGTTATTGTTATCAGTTTTTGTTAAGTTTTAAACCTTGTTGTTGTTGTTGTGCTTGTATTGTTGTGTCACACTCACACAACATGGAACCTCAACCCGCGCTCGCGCCGCCGACGGCGGCAGCGTTGCCAGATCTACTGATTTAGCAGTAGATCTACCTGCTTTCTGAACCGTCTACTGATCTACTGATTTATTTCGAAAATTTCGTGAAATCTACCTGATTTTTCCCGAGTGCCAATGGCTCCGTGTCTATTATGTAAGCTGTCACTTGTCAGTGTCACTTCACAAGCCAATGAAATTTTCACCAATCCGGTTCGTCACAATACTGACAAAATATGAATGAAATTGAAGAGTTTGTTTTGTTCGTTCGTTTCTTCCACTTCCTGTAAACATCTGTTGTGTGTTCATCTTTTTCGAATTGATTGGTCGGTCCGTTCGTTCTTCGATAAACTTTTCCATCTAGATCTACTGATTTAGCAGTAGGTAGATCTTGTAGATGGATTATTTATTACACTTCCTACGAGTAGATCTGCTTGATTTTTGAAGAACCACTGATTTATTTTGTAAAATTCGAGAAATCAATCAGCTTTTCCTGAGAGAGATTCAAGGCCTCGCGTGTTCATACGATTCTCGAGTCAGCTTGGTTTATGGCGAGATTTGTTCATTTCCAAGGGCACTGAATAGGTTTTATTGAAATTTTAAAATTATGTTAAATTGAAATTTAAAAAAAATAGACACCTAGCATCCCTCTTTCTGTGATGAACATAGTTTGTTTTTCTTGAAAGGAACAACGGAACACCATTGTACACTACCAAGTTACCTACCCCAAAAAACCTTATCCCCTTGGAAATGAACAAATCTCGGCGAATTCCAAGCTGATGAGTTGCTTTGATCAATGTTTTCATATCAATGTAAAAAGTTTATTACGAACCTACTTAAAAAACTAATTTTTTGAAGTTCGAAAGCCATGAATATTTTACTTTGCAACTTAGGTACTTTGATGAATGCCATCATTGAAAAGTGAAACACACACACTGGACAAACATACAAAAAATATGAATCAAAATCAAATCAAAGATTTTACAAAAAACCTTTCAGATACCTACCACACATTTTTCGTGTCAAAAGCTAGAAATTTGTAGTTTTTTCAAAATCTACTGATTTTTTCTTCAAGCTACTGATTTTTTACGTGACTTTCTACTGATTTTGTCAAATTCGATCTGGCAACACTGGACGGCGGAGATGCCGGGTCCATCGACATCGTCAACAAGTGACTATCTGTCGCCACAAAAAAAACGTCCGAAGAAATCTATGACTGCTACAGAAAAACTTATGGTGATGAATGTATACAAAAATACATATAAAAATTGGCCACAGGGTAAAGTCTGGTCACTTGGAGCTTGTGCGAAAAAAACGGCCGAGCTTTTGGGACTCTCTGCAATAACAGTGCAAAGAATCTTGAAAGAACGCAAAACAACAGGCACTCTCAGGTCTCCCAAAAAAGATGGTCCGAAAACCAACTTCCTACAAAAAATGGACGAATTTTCATACTCAGCAATAAGACGGATTGTTCACCAGTTTTATCGTAGAAATGAGATTCCTACTGTAGCAAAGGTAAGAGTTTAGTTGCTTATTTATTAGGCACCCACTGAACCATTGTTTGTAGAGGCAATGTCTACACAGTAATAAGAATCCTACCTATCTTTCACTCATAATGTACACTGCTGAACATGCTTCCCCCCAAACAAGGGGGGTATGATTAGTTTAATCTATACTTCTATACTAATATTATAAAGAGGAAAGGTTTGATTTTTTGTTTGTTTGTTTGTTTGTATGAATTGAATAGGCTCCGAAACTACTGGACCGATTTGAAAAATTCTTTCACCGTTAGGAAGCTTACTTTTCAGGGAGTGACATAGGCTATATTTTATCCCGGAATTCCCACGGGAACGGGAACTACGCGGGTGAAACCGCGAGGCGATCGTCTAGTGTTTAAATATAACCGAGCCAAATTCTCATAAAGAAATGAGTTTTATTGCAATTCTGAGTGGATAATAAATAATTATATGTATTAAAGCTCCGCAAGTTGACCAACATTGAACTTATAAATACCTCTCATATCAATCACGATGCACTGAGCGATGGACGTAGTGTTATGATAGGATAAGTCTTACATTTCCTATTATTCAAAATAATTTTAATATTTCAGGTTTTGCGAGCTGTAAATGAGGACTCAAACTTACCAAACCTGTCAATTACAAAACTTCAAAAAGTACTAAGGCGTTTAAAGTTTAAGTACACAAGCCTTCGACTCACTGGAGCACGAGGTTATATGGCAAGCGCTTAAAGACCAAGGAGTTGAAAACAAATACACTAGATTACTCAGAAACCTCTACATAAACAGCAAAGCAAAAATAAAACTGGAGAAGGAGGGCAAGGAAATAAAATTAGAAAGAGGTGTTCGCCAGGGAGACCCTGTATCACCCAAACTTTTTACGGCTGTACTGGAGGGAATCTTCCGCCAGCTGGATTGGGAAAAAAAAGGACTAGCAATCAACGGGGAACACCTGTCACATTTGAGATTCGCCGACGACCTGATAATCTTTTCGCCATCAAGAAAAGAACTGGAAGGAATGCTTATTGACCTCGATAAAGTAAGTCGTAAAGCAGGTTTAGTCATGAACACGCAAAAAACTAAAGCCATGACCAACAGTAACAAAGAACCTATCCGCATAAACAACAACACACTAGACTATGTGGATGAATACCTCTACCTTGGTCAAGTCATATCGCCTTGGGACATAACTTCGAAAGAAATCGACAGACGTATAGGAAATGCTTGGAAACAATATTGGAGTCTAAAGGACATAATGAAAAATAGAGAAATGAACATGGCTTTAAAGCGAAAACTATTTGATACCTGTATACTGCCCGTTCTTACATTATGGATGCCAAACCTGGGCAACCACTAAAGCCCACAACAAAAAGTTAGCAACATGCCAAAATTCCATGGAAAGGAGTATGATGGGGAAAAAACTCTGCGATAGAATCAGAATGTCCACTATAAAGAAACACACTAAAACAAAAGATGCAACAATAGTCATCAGAAAACTGAAGTGGAGATGGACTGGGCATACAATCAGAGGAAGCGAAAAATGGTCAAAATCTATAATGTACTGGTTCACAGGAAACAGCAAAAGGAAACGAGGTAGGCCATCGAGAAGATGGGCCGACGATATAAAGGCCACAGCAGGTGGCACATGGTCTAGATTGGCTAGCAACAGAGGTGAATGGTCAAAATTAGAGGAGGCCTTTGTCCAAAGTGGCACACAGACGGATACCGAAGAAGCTGTCTTAGTTTAAGTCAAAGTATCTTACTACATATTGTAAACTGTCTGAATAAAAGGCTTATATTATTATTATTATTACACCAGCCGAAAACGCAACAGCTGTTTGATTGATAGGGAAGAAATAACTCTGTGGCGACAAAACTATTTGTCATCCATAAAAAAGCACCGCATGGATGGAAAGGTTATATACTACCAAGACGAGACCTGGCTTAATGAAGGTAATATTATAAAAATTACCTATGATTGTGATTTTGTCATTAATTATTATGTACTTTTGATTATAAATCCGATTGTTTTATTAATAAGTTGATGTGTATAATAATCTGCCATTCATTATTTTGTTTTAGGCCATACAGTCAATAAAGTTTGGGTGGACACCGAAGTTAAGTCTTCAAAACAGGCTTTTCGGGAGGGTATTAATTTTTTAAGCAATAAAAATATGTAATTATTTACATTGTTTTATTTGCATTTCCTTACGGTCACAGGGAGACGAGGCCGCGACAATGCCGCATCCACAGGTAGGGTATCTTTCGTATCGCACAAGCAAAACCGCGCGCCATCACTACTAATAGTGATCCATGGTAAAAAAATGATTTCTACCCCTGACTTGTCATTATGACAGTGACATATCATGACATTTCTTTGTTGACATAAATTATCTAAGATTCTGAATTGGAGTATAGACTTGTTTATTTCAGCTACTTCCATAGTATTATGTCTTATGGTATACTGCTGTGGGGGAACGCTGCAGATATTAACACCGTATTTGTGCTGCAGAAGAGGGCTGTTCGTGCAATCTATAATATGGGTCCCAGAGAATCCCTGCGTGATAAATTCAAAGAAATAAACATAATGACAGTACCATGTCAATATATGTATGAAAACTTGTTGTACACACATAAAAATATAAGTCAGTTCCCTAAAAATAGCGATAAACATAATTTGAATACCAGAAACAAACATAAGCTCGCTGTGCCCACAACTAGGCTACACAAAATTAAAATATCTTTTAAAGGGCAATGTATACGCTTCTACAACAAAACTCCTAGTGAGTTGCAAAAATTATCAATAAATAAATTCAAACAAATTGTTAAAACCTTGCTGTGCAAAAAGGCTTACTATAAAATATCAGATTATCTAGAGGACAAAAATGCTTGGGACGGGTTTTGCTCCAACTCGAAAAATAACAACTAACAGGCTAAAGGTTTCTTCGTCGCTTCTTTACTTTAGTCTACATACCGAAGCGACAGAAATCAAAAATATCACTTTATTTCCGTGTCAGTGTTTAGCTTTATATTTTGACCTTTTCTAAGTGTACATTTATTGTATTTATGGAAATAAAGAGTTTTTGATTTTGATTTTGAACATAACCGATTGCGCTCTGGCGCGGCGGCGGCGCGGCGGCGCCGCCGGCGGCGGCGGCATGGCGGGCGGCGCGCCACGCCACGACTGACGACTAGGGATTGCAATCCGGATATCCGGATATCCGCTAATTTTCATATCCGGATAATGGGAGCTCCTTTATCCGGATAAAACGAATAATACGGATAGGTACCTACAGCTGATTTTTCTAATTCACGACACAACACTACACCGCATCCAGCATTTTAGAAATGTTATATTTAATGCATACAATACTTTGTGTTGTTAAAAATATACATGTAATAATTCGTGCGTGTTTCTGAATCTGGAAGCTACAAAACACAAATTTCGACGATGTGAATAGTGCAATCTCAAAAGTAGTTCATTGGTTTAGTGTCAATAATCTTTTGTTAAATGAAACCAAAACAAAATGTATTAGATTTATTCTACCTAATGTTAAACAAGTGAAGGCTGATGTAAACGTTAAAGGAGAAACTTTAGAAATGGTAGAAAGCACCGTATTCTTAGGAATCACCTTAGATAATAAACTTCAATGGGGCCCACACATAGATAAGCTATCGAAGAGACTCAGTTCTGCAGCGTATGCAGTCAAAAAAATCCGTCATCTTACAGACGTGGACACATCTAGACTTGTTTATTTCAGCTACTTCCATAGTATTATGTCTTATGGTATACTGCTGTGGGGGAACGCTGCAGATATTAACACCGTATTTGTGCTGCAGAAGAGGGCTGTTCGTGCAATCTATAATATGGGTCCCAGAGAATCCCTGCGTGATAAATTCAAAGAAATAAACATAATGACAGTACCATGTCAATATATTTATGAAAACTTATTGTACACTCACAAAAATATAAATCGGTTCCCTAAAAATAGCGATAAACATAATTTGAATACCAGAAACAAACATAAGATCGCTGTGCCCACAACTAGGCTACACAAAATTAATGTATCTTTTAAAGGGCAATGTATACGCTTCTACAACAAAACTCCTAGTGAGTTGCAAAAATTATCAGTAAATAAATTCAAACAAATTGTCAAAACCTTGCTGTGCAAAAAGGCTTACTATAAAATATCAGATTATCTAGAGGATAAAAAAGCTTGGGACGGGTTTTGCTCCAACTCGAAAAATAACAACTAACAGGCTAAAGGTTTCTTCGTCGCTTCTTTACTTTAGTCTACATACCGAAGCGACAGAAATCAAAAAATATCACTTTATTTCCGTGTCAGTGCTTAGTTTTATGATTTGACCTTTTCTAAGTGTACATTTATTGTATTTATGGAAATAAAGAGTTTTTGATTTTGATTTTTGATTATAAACAAGCAAGACCTACACTAGCGGTAGCGCGCAAACGCATCACTAGCGTTGACACTGTTTGCTCAGTGATTCGACGACGCCGACACAGACTGATCTCCGCGCACGCAGCACAGCTACCCCACACACACTACTATAACATAACTATGTGTACATTCGTAAGTTTGATCTCGTGACTGTGTTGGTTCTTTGTTAAAATCATTTTAGAGTACCTATTAAAATAGGAAGTTGATTTACGTTCGTTCGTTGTTAAAAAATAAGTTCGATGGAAAGAAGTAAACTGTTCTTATTTCATAGATATTTTAGTTTTTCAACCCATTTGATCGATACTCTTATTTTTAATTTTTTTTATTTATTTAGGGGAAAACCAAAGGCTTAAAAATTAACAGAATTACAAATTAATAAGTACCAGAGAGCTTATTGAAGGTTTTCATGGATAGTGGTGGATTATTACAATGAAAAAGACTATGAACATGATGTAACTAGGCAACATGCATCATCTCTATCAACATAGTTAGATTAGGATCTACATTACAAAAAATTTAGACTTCATATTTATCATCATCATTGGCATGGCACCAAAAAACTCTCCGCTGAGCCGCCGCCTGGCCGAGCTGACACTTGTGCAGAATAAATCCAGGTCAAATTGCTTACTCAATTTGTTAAAATTATTACTCGCTCGCCACAAGAAGGAATTTTGTCGGTAGTTACTGCCAGCATGGGGAAGGTAAATAGGGGGGTTAACTCTGATAGGTTTGCAGGGAACGTTAAGCTTAATTTTTTGAAGCAAATTGGGACAATTAATATTATTCGACGTGATTTTAGGTATAAAAGATAAGTCGGCGATCTCACGCCGCTTGGAAAGAGGGAGAATGTGAAATTGCTTACAGAAATCGAGGTAATTGGCTGAACTGTATGGAATTCTTAAACGGAAACAAAGTTACTTCATAAACTTAATTTGAATGCGCTCGATTCTTTTATTATAAACATCTTAGCGAGGGTTCCAAATCGGTGATGCATATTCTAAGATGCTTCTAACAAACGTACAGTAAAGAATTTTAAATCTCTATGGTGTTCAGTTTCTATGCGAATTCTATTTTTATGTTATTAGAACTTTAATGTAACCTTTTCTGAATATAAATTAATAAATACTTATACCTTAAAAACCCATTTTCCTTGATTAAATTTAATTTTTATGTATATTTTTCAATTATCCGAAATATCCGAATATCCGAATAGTAAGGCTCACTACTATCCGAATTATCCGGATACGAAAATTAAACGGATAATGCAACCCCTACTGACGACACACCCCGACACAGCAATGTGAACTTAGCTTTACCGTTACCTATCGAACCAGTGTTGCCGGCAGTCAAAATGAAAAAGCTCCGATCCGAACGCCAAAATGGTCCGAATTTTATGACAAAAAGATCCGTTTTACTAATTTTGTAAAATTTACTTGTCGTAACGGGGATATCAAGTCTTCCCTATAAATTGTATCTGTATGTTGCTTCATCTTGATAAACTTCAGTAAACTTCGCTTATTTTGTCCAATACATTTTTAAATATCGATAGGTAGGTACCCGAAAATAGAATGACAAGGTATTGTAAAGGTTGAAAGACTAAGATAAAAAATATGTTAAAAATGTCCCACACTCAAATACATTCATGTAGAGCAAACGAAGCACCCAACCTGTCGCCTCGCCACGCGAGTGAAGGAAAACGTCCAATCCAGAAACTCAAGTCTGTCGACTCAAAAAACACTTTAGTCCAATTCAGAATCTTAGATAATTTATGTAAACAACGGTGATACCATATCAAAAAAAATGTTTCGAAATAGAAGTTCATAGAAGATTACTCAATTTTTCTAAATACTTATGGTAGGGTTTATTTTCTAATCAATATCAATTGAATAGAAAATAGCAATGGTTTTGTGCTACATATTATATTTTATTTCATTTGTTTAACAAAGTTATAAAATGATGAAGAAATATTAGCTAAAAATATTTTATGACACTGGTATTACCGGAGTAAAATGGGCGTAAATCACAGAGGTTCGAAACAATTTTCGCATTTTGTCATTAGACGCCATTTTATTTCGTGTTTGCATTGTATGTATTGTAATTTCATTCGCCTCTCGTCCGCCGAAGTAGAATGTGTTCTTTTTTCGCTGCTCGTGTGCAATTGTGCGTTGTTGAGTTTTTGTTTTGTTTTCGTTTTGACATTATCGTTGTCTGTTATTGTTATCAGTTTTTGTTATGTTTTAAACCTTGTTGTTGTTGTTGTGCTTGTATTGTTGTTGTTGTTGTGTCACACAACATGGAACCTCAACCCGCGCTCGCGCCGCCGACGCCGACGGCGGAGATGCCGGGTCCATCGATGCCGGGTCCAAACTTATGGTGATGAATGTATTCAAAAATACATATAACATATAAATTGGCCACAGGGTAAAGTCTGGTCTGGATAATAAATAATTATATGTATTATAGCTCCGCAAGTTAACAACATTGAACTTATAAATACCTCTCATATCAATCACGAATCACGATGCACTGAGCGATGGACGTAGTGTTATGATAGGGATATGACAGTGACATATCATGACATTTCTTTGTTTACATAAATTATCTAAGATTCTGAATTGGACTATAGGTGTATCTACTTGGTAGGTATGATTATGAAAAAGAATGATATATCTTTTTAAATTATCCAAATCGGACCATTACGTACGAAGTTATGACTTATGAGTTATGACTGAGTAAATCACTAAATCTGATATCTGCCTACAGTTAACGGGCGGCGACCGAGCGAGTGACGTCACACGCACCCGCGGTGGCGGCGGTCACTCAGTGAGCTTCGTTAGTAATTTGGTCATAACTTCGTCAATTTTTGACGTAGAACAAAAATTTTGGACTATGTTCTATGGATATCTTAGCTCTATATCTGCATTCTCAACTAAAAACGTTATGGATCCTCATTCCAAACGAACAACTACTAAAGCACTAAAAAAAACTATAGAAGTAGCTCTACTTCAATATTTTTTTTTTAGAAAAAGAATTAGGGTTTCGCATAGTTAACAAACCTCTTTTTTCATTGTGTTCACTTGCATATTTTTTGCCAAAGTAAAAATGGAAGAACTCAACTTCGACTTTTTGAAAATGGCTCTGCGTTTGCATCCACACTTAGAAGAAGAAGACTTAGAATGATAGTTGACACAAACGAGGTATGTCTAAAAAATTGGGACGGACCGTCGAAATTTTCATTTTGAGCCGTTAGTACAATACTTCAAAATGAGACGGAAAGCAGCTCTCACATAAATATATAAAAATGATGTGTTGTGCGGTGCAAGGATGTCTAAACACCAGTAACCGGAAAAATAATACCGCAAATATCTCATTCCACCGGTACGTACTAATATTCCGTTTGTAATTTTGCTTAAAACAGTAATCAAAACTCATAAATAAATTTAAAAATTTCGTCCACCATTTTCGTGAAAATGTTGCTATGCACTGAGAAAAAAATACCCAGGTTTTGTTACTTAGTACTTAGGTAAGTATATAAAAATAGTAGAGGAGAGGGTGGAATTCCCTCAAGTTAGGACTTAGGAATCAAACTACGCGGAATATCACAGTTTTAGAATTTTCAGTCACGCGACGATATTCTGAGTAGATTCAAGATGATAAACTACAATAATTGTACGTTGTAAACTACAATTAATTTTCTTTGTAAAATAGTAATAATCACTATTTTACAAAGAAAATTACAGTCAATGAATGGAAACAATTAGAACTAGTATTTACAATTGAAACAATTGAGCTATCTGCAGCCTGTAGCAAACAATCTAGAGGCAGCTCAACTTATCGATATCAATACCAGTCGTCGCGCTCCGTTACGCTGGTTGCATTGCCCCGCTGTATGGCAATGCTGGTGCACTGCGCCAAATACTCACCAGCTCTCGGGTCCCGCGCCGCCGCGCCGCTTTGACCAGACGCTCAGATATTTTTAAAATTCCGGAAAACCTCGATAACTCACGGACCTAGACCTCTCTCGGCTCCAAGGGGAGCAAATGCAATAAACTCAAATTTAAAATTGCATCACCATAACTGTAGCAATACTTGCACGTGCACATGTTCTTTTTTAGGGTTCCGTAGTCAACACGGAACCCTTATAGTTCACCACGTTCGTCGATCCGTCCGCAGCTTAGTCCAGAGACTATTAGTACTAGAATGCTGTAATTTGTCTAAGTTGGGCATTATTATTTGTAAAAAAAATGCTAGTATAGGTGGTGTGATTTTAAAAGGAAAACTACACAGCTTTAGTATGCTTTACTAGTTGAGTACCTAATAGTCATCTTAATCAACTTAAAAACTGTACTTTGGTAGGTATGTGTAAAACAGGTAAATAAATTGGTTTAGAAAGATGCCATGAACCGTGCAACTAATTACACTGCACGTGGCCGAACACGCACTTGACCGTCTATTTTAAATGATTGTTCCGAAAATGATCGGAGCCATTGGCGGATACAGGGGGGGGGCCATGGCCCCCAAAAGACCCAGGAATTCCATGCTTTCGACTCATTATTTCGATTCAATTCAGGTGCAGTTTTACACGGCATACCTATTCATCGGTAGGTCAGTTAGGTATCAGGAAACATTCATATTTTCTTTAGGTACAACCTAAGTTTACAACAGGTGAATTTCTACTCTCAGTACAAACACGTCGACTTGGGACTTTGAAATGAACATAAATCCTTAAAAATGCAAATTTTTCATTCTTGGGTTGAGTTTCTAAAAACGCTGAACACATAATTTTCCATCAAGCAATCGGCTAAAACCAATTTTCATGGCTTTAGCTACAAAAATAAGTAACGGAATTCCTAAACCTCAAGGGATAAATTTACAAAAATACTGAAGCACGTCTTATAGGTATCTTATTTACTGACCGAAAAGCTAAATACTTATACATAGGTAGCAAATTTTATAGATTTAACTGGAAGTTAAATCGTAAAGTTAGGCCAAAAATTGCCGAATCTCTTTATAAACTAAAAACCATTTTCTATCCCCTTACAGCAGCCATTCTCTAAGTGTGCTCCGCGGAGCCCCGGGGCACTACCCCGGCCACTACCGCGACAATACTGATCATAATTTAAAAAAATATAGGTTTAGTACTAAAACAAGGTTGATTTTGCTTTGGCTCTTTTTCTTTCTCAAATTTTTCCACCGCCGCTAGAGTCTCATAATTGTCGCGGCTCGCACCGCTCGTCAGCGTCGTTATATCGTATTTTCTTCTTTTTCTATCACAAATTTCCCAATCGTCTCTAGAGTCTTCAAAATTTGCAAGGCTCGCTCCGCTCGCCGTTTTAATGTCATCTTTGCTTTCTCTTCTCACAAATTTCGCAATCGTCGCTAAAACAAATGTGAAAATTTCGAGGCTCGCTTCGCTCGCCTATTTTATATGTATGCACTGTTCATTCACAAATGTCCCTATCGGCGCTAAGTCTTTTCAGTTTTTGAGGCTCGCTCCGCTCGCCGCGGCGTTTTTGTATCGTCTTTTCTTCCTCTTCACTTACAAATTTCCAAAAAGTCCTAAAACTTTCGAGGCTCCTTCTGCTCGCCCCGTTTTAAGTCGTTTTTTCTTTCGCAAATTTCCCAATCGTCGTCGCTAGGACTGTAAAATTTTCGAGGCTCGCTCCGTTCGCCGTTTTTTTATAGTTTTTTCGCTCGCTCCGCTCGCCTATTTTATATGTGTAGATTTTACTTTCACAAATATCCCAATCGGCGCTAAAAGTCTTTTAAATTTTCGAGGGTCGCTCCGCTCGCCGCGCCGTTTCTATATCGTCTTTTCTTCCTTTTCACTCACAAATTTCCAAAAATTCGCAAAGAAATCTTAGAAATTGTCGAGGCTTCTTCTGCTCACCGTTTTTACATCGTCTTTTCTTCCGCAAATTTCCCCATTGTCGCTAAGTTTTCAAAATTTTCGAGGCTCGATCTATTCGCCGATTTTGTATCGTCGTTTGTTCCTTTTCCCTCACAAATTGCCCAATCGTCGTAAAAAAATGTTTAAAAATTTCGAGGCTCGCTCCGCTCGCCTATTTTATATCTTTTGTCTTTTGTTTACTAATTTCTCAATGTTCGCTAAAAAGTCTAAAGTTTTCGAGGCTCGCTCTGCTCTCCTTTTTTTCCCTTTTTAACGACTAAGTTCGTTGTCTAAATGAAAAAGGGCTCCGTCAAATATGTCCAAAAGGGTTGCGTCGATAAGAGTTTAAGAACCGCTACCTTAGAGAATGATTTTTTTTAAACGCAGCCGCTCCGACTCCCGCGCCGCCCGCGCGTGACTTTTTAATTTTTTTTTTTAACTTGTGATTTGAACCCTTTCTCCGAACTTTGTCAAAATGCCCCCCCCCCCCCAAAAATGAAATCCTGGATCCGCCCCTGATCGGAGCCTATCATATTTTGCAGACTTGGAGTAAAACTTTTTGTCTTTGGACCTAGGTAGAATGATAGTAACCATAGGTACCGGTTGATATATCGTAAAATTAAAAAAAACAAGACGTTGGAAATGCATTTTATAGATTTTTTAAAGATTTTTTCTATATGACAATAAACTATTGACACCTTCAGTAAATTGAAATAATGTAATATCAAAAATAAAAAGGTAGGTGATAAAAATAATGAAGTATTTTCTTAATGGGAACTTTGCTTCAGTTACCCAATTTTTTAGGGAAAATTCTATTCACCTGCAACATTCAATCATACGAATGTGTGAGTGAAGGCACTGTATTTACGTGCTGTCAAACAAAACACACATAGATCGGTTTTTGGTTACACAAATTGTCAAATTGTTGAATGACACTATCCCTCTGCTGAGACAGCAGCGACTTTTTACTCTATGGGCGTTTTTCCATTAGCCAGCCCGGCACCGGCACGGCACCGGTATGGCCGTGCATCGGCACCGGCGCCGGGGTTTCGTTTTTCCACTGCGCTGGTGTCGATGCCGGTTTACTACGGTCCTCCTACCCGTCCCGCGCACTCACACACGCACACGGCTACAATTCATATACAATACACATGCAATTTTGCCGGGCCGGCACGGGTGGGAAGCTTGCTACCCCGGCGACAGCGACGGCGCCGGTAGGACTCAATGCCGGGCCGGCGCCGGCGCCGGTAAGTCAAAAAGCGAGTCATACATTTTCATACATTTTTGCTTCCCCGGCACCGGCGGCACGGCGTCGGCGCCGCCGGTGTCGGGCCGGATAATGGAAAAACGCCCTATGCCTAATTCGAATTTTTGACCACGGGGATCGAGTACTACCAGTTCTATAAGCTGAACCTGTGGCTGAACTAAACAACCAAACCCGTTAGGTTCGCCCGGTTCGCCCTTTAAGCTGAGCGTTCGTTCGTTGGCCTTCAGCGACCGTCCACACCGAGTTCGATATAATTTAATGGTTCGGTTCCTTTGATTAATGTTAATGTTACCGTCATGCTCAATACCGTCTTTACCATAAGGGCACACGGGGCCCGTGCCCAGGGCCCCCATTCTCAGGGGGCCCCGAAGGATCGACAATTTCTCTTACACATTAAATTTATTCTCAAAACATTTTTGTCGGGAACATTACACTTTTTTCACAGATCAGTAATCTTAACAGAAGGTATAATACCTACTACGCCATTATATCGATGACTGCGCCTATTCCTACTGTACTAATTAATAATATTTCCGAACGCATCCTACCTAATTTACTAAGTAGGTACACCATCTAGCGATCACTCACGCAATAACTCATTAATAATATTTCCGAACGCATCCTACCTAATTTACTAAGTAGGTACACCATCTAGCGATCACTCACGCAATCACTCGGGATTCCAAAGTCAAGCTGCGACCATTTATGGCCGATTTTCCGATTTTTTTTTTTGTTGTTTTTTGTTTCGTTGAATTTATGTACTTAGAGTCAACTTTTCAGCCATGTCAATGTCTTAAAAGTTGACTGACAGTGTCAAGCTGACGTTAAAACCATAAACTAACCAAGTTTAGAAGATTAAAATGTTTAAAAAAAATTTAAAATTGAAATCTGACACCCGCGCCATTTTTTTCATCGTTTTTTCTCAATTAAAATTAATTTAAATTAAATGGCTTGGAAATGTGTTCTTTTTTGTGTTCAGTGTAATAATATGATGGTAAATCTCTAAAATAAAACTCAAACTGGACATAAAAACGGTAAAGTTTTTTTTATGTTTTTTTTAATATTAAAATTTTACCATTTTTCCGCAATTATAATTTAATTTTAATCAACCTCATTAATTACGTTATACAACATCAGAATGTTTCCACGCTATTTTGTAGGAAATTTTATGGAGAATCCAAATATATATAGATGTTACGAGGTGTTAGTAGATAATAATCAAGAAATCAGCGAAATAATGCATTGTGATGCATTTCCGCGGATTTTTGCGGAAGTACCTGCCACACAACGGCGGTAGCGGGGCGCGGGGCGTGCCACTTGAGAGGTTAATGACATTATATCATACTATATTTTGATTACCTAAAATAAATGGTCATAGGTACTTAGTAAAAGATGTTATATAATTCGCTTTTTTACTTTCCAAAAGGGCCGCGAATTCTTGTGTGCCCAAGGGCCCCAGCCTAGTTTAAGACGGCCCTGGTCATGCTACGGATCGCTGACACACGATCGTTCGCTTTCGCTCCGCCGCCGCGCCGCCGCGCCGCGCCGCCGCCGCCGCCGCCGCGCGCCGCCGCCGCCGCCGCCGCGCGCCGCCGCCGCCGCCGCACCGTCCAGACAGGACCAACGAATTTGCAACGAATGCCAGCGAGCAGCGAGACCCATTTGTGTTTGGCACCCCGGCCGCCCGGGGCCAAACTATGGCCCAGTCAGTAAAGAAGTTGAAGTTTTAAAGTCAGCTCACAGCTGTTGTTTGTTTTCGTGCATGTTTGCGGTCTGTGTTTTACTAGAATGCCTTTAATTATAATTTGCGGAACCCCTGTGAGTGGTAAAACAAAAAGGACTTACGAATTGAAACAGTTTTTCGAGACCAAATACCAAAAAAAAGTTGATATCGTCTCGGAAGATGAGACGATCGTGAAATTAGGTTATGAGAAAAACTCCACTTATTTAGACTCGCAGAAAGAAAAGAGAGTGAGAGGACATCTGAAATCGGAGGCAATACGTCTGATTGGCAAGGACAATGTAGTTATATTGGATGGGAGTAATTATATCAAAGGTAGGTTTGCATTTGTATATGATGCGCCAATAAAAACAACTCATTAATTAGTCTAACCTCTGTTGAAAATTAAAATTAGCCTGTAACGTTTCACTTTTAGGCAAAGGCCCCCTCCTGATATCGTGATATCGTTGTTTGGTCTACCGCGACGCCTTCCGCTATTGGGGCTCCATTTTGTGGTGATCGGTTAGCAATACTTTTGTAAATCTTAGCAGATGTGTAATAGAATAGAATGTACTGCATTTGAAAAGGACCTGAATTGATTGGATAATCTCTATATGAGCATGCATTAAAAAAAAACACTAAAAAGCTCAATATACACAATCTATGTGATGTACACTGTTTCATCTATCTATGTACAACATAGAGAAGCCGTGGCCGAAGCGCCATTACACTTTGGCCACAGCTTTACATGTAATGCGATTGCACACTTGTAATCACATTAAGTACATGTAAACTTTATTAATATTTCAGGATACAGATATGAGTTATATTGTGCATCAAAAGCCTCCAAATCTACACAATGCACGGTCCACACACTACAGGCTCATGATGAAGCTTGGGAGGAAAATGAGCGGAGAGTCAATAATGCCAGTGAACAGTTTGAAGGGATTGCAGATTGTAACTATTTGCCTTATACACAAGAAGTGTTTGATGCCTTGACTAAATTCAGGTAATGTTGAAGTAATCTAAGTAGGTACAAAGTTAGGAAATTATGTGTCATAGAAGTCATTTCAAATGAATTTTGCAAATGTTTATAATTATAGGGTTAGGGTAAAAATGTCACCAGGTCATGACCATGTTTCTATGTGGTTTGGATGGTAGACACTCTTTATAACATCCAAGCATCTATAATAAAATAAAATAAAAAAATATTCTCACAACTTAGTCTATTTTGTTATTTAGGTCTATAACCGCCAAAGCATTTTTGTTAAAGAGCATCAAAATACTCATCTGGTCTCCTACATATTGGTTCTTAGCTACATTTTGTAAAAAAAGACAGTTGGTTTTTTTATAGTTTTAAATTAATTACTTGTTTTTAGTAAACAAACATGTGAAATATTATTTTAGTCATTTATTCTGTTTCATTACCTTCTAACAACATCTCCATAATCATAATGATCTGTTTGGTTACTTAGAAAACAGTTAACTTCTTCTTTTTAACCCCCAACGCAAAAAGAGAGGGGTGTTATAAGTTAAAAGTGTCTGTCTGTGTATCTGTCTGTGGTGTAGCAGCTCCCAAATGGATGAACCGATTTTCGTTTAGTTTTTTTGTGTCATAGATAATCATTAAAATATGTCAGGGGGTTTTTAAAACTTTTAATTTTGTTCTTGTCTATGGTGGAACAAAGTTATAATTGTATATATATGTACTAACACCTAGCATCTGTTTTAAGAGATAATTAAGGAATGGTGTTAAAATATTCTATTCTTTTCCCCTTATTTATCTGTTATTTAATAAATCCTTCCACCTTCATCATCGGCCCATGCTTGTTCACTGCTGGTAAAAAGCCTCTTAACACACTTTTGATGGTGGGATACTGGCTACCCTAAATGAAAAGTCCTCCAGGTTTCTAGTTAATTAATTTTTTGTCTACACGTGTATGCCAAAAAAGTGGATAAGCTCACGCGTGTACATGTTTACAGGCCTTTGAAATTGTTAGGGCTCGTGCCCCATGTGGGACATGCATGTATGGTGAGAACCTCAAAATGCACCACCTGGTGGGTCATGCACAGGCTGTTAAAAAACCTCAAAACTCACTGTATTTAGCATCTGCTGACATTTTACTCCACCTTTCATGTGTCCAAAACCAAAGGCACAGAACACCAGCCAGTATTGAACTTTACATTCCAGGTTTGAAGAGCCAAACTCCAATAACAGATGGGACAGCCCCTGCTTCTACATAGGGCCAGATGACGAGTTTCCATTGGAGGATGTCTACAGAGTACTGTTTGAGAAGAAACCACCACTGCCTAATATGAGCACACAGAATGTAAGCATAGCCTACTTAAATGCATACAGTCGTTCGACGAAGGCATTTTCACGTGGTTTTGACAGGGCAATCGTGCGGGGGGCAACGGACGGGACGGGGGAGGGACGCTCCCGAGAGCCTTAGTAACTCGGGAGCATCCCCCTCGCCCGACTCGTCCCTTGCCCCCCGCAAGATTGCCCTCTTTAAAGGCCTTCGTCGAACGACTGTATGTACCTATATAGGTAGGTTGTGATGTAAGTTATCGTCATCATAAAGCTTTTAAATGTTTTTTTGGATAATTCATTATCACCATCAGCCCTAACACAGCCTAGGTACCATATGCATACAGTCGTTCGACGAAAGAGTTTTGACAGGGCTATCGTGCGGGGGGCAAAGGACGGGTCGGGGGGAGGATGCTCCCAAGTAATGTCAGCTGAGAAAGCAATACATGTAAATTTCTCTTACGTAATTATATCAATCTAGCTGGAATAATAAGTGATTTTAGTAATTAGTTTAAGTAGATTAGAAGTAGTACATTTACAATGCAAGTCTATTGTGTCCACGAGAGCTACTGTCGACAAACTGTTGCACAGTTTGGCAGAAACATTATCATGTAAAATATACCTACTTTAAGTTGAAAATAAATAAATAAATACAAATACAAGCCGCACCCACTGCTGGGTTCGCCCGGACGACTTGTGTAGCCTTAATAATTATAAATTCGAAAGTAACTCCGTCTGTCTGTTAGTTTCAAGTTACGAATGTTTTATTGCTTTCATGTTGTACAAAGGTTTCAAGAATTTGGCAGGGAAATAAACGGTATCCTTGCGACGAACATAGGCCACTTTTTATCTCGGTAAAGAGCGTGCGAATCAGCGAGCATAAGCTAGTACTTATGTCAAAAAAAATTGCGTTGTTGCTCTGCTTGCTCACGTTGATGTCGAATGATACAAAATCAAAATCTCTTTATTTCCTTAAATACATTCAATGTAAGTAGGTACCTAGGTACACTTAGAAAAGGTAAAATTATAAAACTAAACACTGACACGGAAATAAGGTGGTATTTTTGGTTTCTGTCGCTTCGGTACGTAGACTAAAGTAAAGAAGCGACGAAGAAACCTTTAGCCTTTTAGTTATTATTTTTCGAGTTGAAGCAAAACCCATCCTAAGCTTTTTTATCCTCTAGATAATCTGATATTCAGTGAAAGACTATATCGATATTAATATTAGTTTTTAATTCTCCTTTCCAGCCCCCACTATCATCAACAAACTTCCTCTATGAAATAGACAAGACCACTCAATCGATCTCCAACCAGATCCTAGAAGCGAAACAACTCGACATGGATGGAGAACTGAAGTTCCCTGACTACACTGGCTGCTCGCTGGATCCCGGGTTCTCAGCGAACCCACAGAAACTGCTGATGCTGCGAAGACAGTTCTTGACTTACGCTAAGATGAACCATGCTAACGAAGATAAGAGTAAGATTGGTCGGTATTTTATACAGTATTTGAATAAATCTTTGACGGATTAATTAGTGCATTTATTTTAATTTTAAGTACTTAATACATCCCATTACGAACTTATTTCAACTTCAACTCAACTTCTTTTATAATGGCGCCGCTTTCTTTTCGCTACGACTCTGTCAGTGTCAGTAAGGAGTATCGTAAATTTCAAAAATAATAGTAATGACCGGTTCAAAATAAAATATTTTCGTTTGGTATACTTGATATATAGGTATATTGTGTACGACAATGAAGTTCCTTATTTGTTGGAAAGTGAAATGAATACTGTATGACAGAATGTATTTCATAGACGCGGTTGCAGACTGTCGACTCAAAAAATAGGGGAAACTAGCTTCTGCCCGCGGCTTCGCACGCGTTATTTCTACGGACATTTTCTATCCCATGGGAACTGATTTATGGGATAAAAAAATTGGTTGCCTGTAAAGTCGGTATACGGGCGAAAGTTTTACGTGACAACGACTTTGAGTTCCTTTCACTTTTTATGTCTGTCTCTCTCGCTCTTAGGCGGGCTAACCATGCCCGAGTGGAAGGGACGCGTGCCTCTCACTCGCTCTCATTGTGAGCGCATAACGTGAGCGGAGCGTAACGCAGTTTCTTGAAGTGTCACCCGGCAAACCAATTTATAAGACGTTGTCACGTCAAAAGTAGCCTATGTTTGATTCCAGGCATAGAGCTACACCGGTGCAAAATTTCAGCTCAATCTGTTCAGTAGTTTTGGCGTGAAGACGTAACAAACATCCATCCATCATCCATCTATACTTACATCCATCCATCCAAACTTTTGCGTTTATAATATTAGTGTGATACAAAAGTTTCGATTTTTAATGCGCCGACATACATTAAGTACACTTTATTGCACACCAAGAAAATAAAATAATAAAAATACAGGAAAAATGAGATACACAGTAGCACAATGGGCGGCCTATCGCTAAGTGCGATATCTTCCAGACAACCTTGGGATGGACACGAAGCAGTTGTTTAAACTAGGGGAGAAGGAGGCAGCTTTGAACAGGGGCACCTTAGAACAAACGAGTTTACGAGGTTAGGTTCTAGGCCAATTATGGCGGAAATTGTATTTATAACACGGCAGTACCGACCCCCATGTCTGTCATTAGTGGCGCACATGTGCGCGCGCGAAAAATTGAATAATAGGCCATGTCTGTTTTCGGCACCCCGAAGTAAACATTACGGAAAAAAGCTGTTAGTGTGCGGCCACACTGCGAGCCTAGCGCGGTTGCGACGACGGGCGCGAAATATCAAACATATGAAACGCGCCTTTGTGGCCACAGTGAAGTGACTTAGGCGGAAGCCTAGTGCGACGGGCCTGAGCGAGACAGCGCGCGTAATTATCAAACGTTCCTATCCGCGCGTTCTGGCCACACTACACGGGCCTAGCGAGCGAGCGACCCAATGCGCGGTTGGCGGGGGTATCAAACCAGTTCGGTCTTGTCGCTCGGCTTATGCGCGTTTTCTCATGAAATGGCTGTAAATACTGACCACTACTAGCTGATATCTTACTTAGTATGTAGTCAAATGTTGACACGGGCATTCGAGTGTACTCAAAAAATTTTGTAGGGTAGAATCTCAACTCTTCGTATAAGCTACAAAATTCACCAGTTACTCCTCTGTTTTTATTATTGTGTGCGGCCACACTGAATGAGCGGTGGCTGGGGCCTAGGCGGGCGCGACAAGCGGGCGCGCGCGGTGGCCACAGTGACGCGCCGCGAGCTCTTGTAGCGTTTCGACGTATATCAGGTGTCGCAAACTATGGATCAAGATTTGCTATTTTTGCTGGATAGTCCTATCCTGAGATGGGAGGTGTTGAACACTAGAGATGGTGTGCACGAAATAAATAAAAACAGAGGAGTAACTGGTGAATTTTGTAGCTTATACGAAGAGTTCAGATTCTACCCTACAAAATTTTTTGAGTACACTCGAATGCCCGTGTCAACATTTGACTACATACTAAGTAAGATATCAGCTAGTAGTAGTCAGTATTTACAGCCATTTCATGAGAAAACGCGCATAAGCCGAGCGACAAGACCGAACTGGTTTGATACCCCCGCCAACCGCGCATTGGGTCGCTCGCTCGCTAGGCCCGTAGTGTGGCCAGAACACGCGGATAGGAACGTTTGATAATTACGCGCGCTGTCTCGCTCAGGCCCGTCGCACTAGGCTTCCGCCTAAGTCACTTCACTGTGGCCACAAAGGCGCGTTTCATATGTTTGATATTTCGCGCCCGTCGTCGCAACCGCGCTAGGCTTGCAGTGTGGCCGCACACTTAGGGTGTTGATGAAAGATTTGAAGACATTAGTAAGCGGAACTTGATTTATTGTATGGATAAATTCATTTTAAATATTTTTATGCTCTAGTTCACCAGCATTGAGTGGTTTTTCGAAAATAAAATTAGGTACCAGTTAATTTTTTCGAACCCATTGGGGCAGATTTGTACAAAACAAAGGGGGCACTTCTGAACATGTTCAAAGGTGGCTCAATAGATCCATCACTAAATTATAAGTGCGAAATTTTGTGTGTTTCTTTTATAGTGTTTGTTTGTTTCAAATTTGATATCTCTTTGTTTAAACTAGGTCAATAAAACTAGTCGTTTATGTTCAATAGTGTTCAAATATAGTAGGATCTAAACATAGATTTCCTATGTATAAAAATAGTATTTTTTTCCATTTTGTACTAAGTAGGTATTTAGTTTCTATTATAGTACTCTTTACGTAAGTTGGCGTAGGTCCGTTCGTGACGACATTTGTACGGGCCCTAACGGAAGACCAGCGCTGGCTAGGCCTCCTACGGGAGCCTAGCCAGCATTATGCTGAGTTAGGGCCTTTTTATAGCAACCTTATGTAGGTAATAATAATAATCCATACCAAGTTTTATAAAAAAAGAAGCAAAATAAAAAACTAACAATTTATGACTGAAGAAGAGAAATAGTGTCTCGAAGAAATCGCACTTTCTTCCGAGTCATCGTTTTAGAATCATGAAAAAATTCACATTGTAAACTCAAATGTAGCAATAAATATGCGAACGTGCGATTTTCACATGGTTCTTTTGTTTGTCTAACTAATAAATACTATTTTAACCCATTTAACGCATTCACTGCCCAGCCTCGGCGGTGGGACCCGCAGGGGCGCGCCGCCGCCACACAAGGGTCGAGAGTTTCGTCTGCGTTTTGGGCCATGAAAGTGTTATTTTAGTTTAGTGTATCGCATTCACTGCCCAGTCTCGGCGGTGGGACCCGCAGGGGCGCGCCGCCGCCACACGAGGGTCGAGAGGCTCGTCTGCGTTTTGAGCCATGAAAGTGTTAAGCCCGCTGTCCTAGATCTGGGCCACGGTAATATTATCCTATATAGGATAATATTACCTTGTCTGGGCCATATTTTCAACTACCCGCATTTTTTCACTATTATGTGTTGCGGTTTGTTAAAAAACGAATTTGCATTGCCAAATAGTGTAGCTTTGTGATACAAGCAACATCATTGTCAGTAGTTGGATAAAAGTGGATGAAATCGGTGATTGTTTTACATAGTGGAGCAAATAAGTAATTGACCAAAGGCGAGTCTAAAATTTTTACATAATAGGTACATTAGATTTTCTTCAAACTTTAGACTTTGTTTTACGTAGCTAAATGTCTACTAGTGAATAATGCTATTTTTTTCAGATATTTTGTATGATTCAGCCTGAAATATAAGTATTTTCGTATGGTGTCCTTGAATTGGGCCAATGGGCTAAATGCTACATATTTATTTTATTTACTTGCCGGTTTTATAACATCGTAAGCAATGGCAAAGCGGTCTTTTCATGCTGTAAATGATTTTGAAGGACTTGAGGAATCTGTAGCAACATATTTTATATGGTTATGATGATCATGATGATTTACAGCTTAGTAGCCATTCCTCCGGAGCCGAGTGTCCTAACGAATGAAGAAGAGGGTGATGAAGGCAATGTCACAGTAGATAAATATATTTATGTATTGTGACGCGGGCGCAAAAACGCATGACAGGAACAGCGCCCTAAAAGCGAATACCTATATACCTACATACATATTACATTAAATACATAGCAGAATTTCCCATACATTTTTAATGATAGTACCTACCTACCTACCTATCATTTGACCATCACCCACCTCCGAAGAGACAAACATGAAAGCGAAGGCCAATTGCGTGTCGACTTCGCACATTTAGGGTTCCGTACCAAAAATAGGTCTTTTATAATATATAATGTAGAATACATTTAGACCGCAAAATAAGTTGGTCGGAAAAAATAAGGGAATTTCAGAAAAAATAATATGGAGGTACTTACATCAATATTTGTTAGTAACATTAGCATTACTTATAGGTACTTCGGGTACGGAACCCTAAAACGTGTGCGTTACCCCAGCAGAATTTTGACGTGACAACGTCTTATAAATTGGTTTGCCGGGTGACACTTCAAGAAACTGCGTTACGCTCCGCGTTGGTTTGCCGGGTGACACTTCAAGAAACTGCGTTACGCTCCGCTCACGCGGAGTTTCTTCAGTTACCACTCAAAGTCGTTGTCACGTAAAACTTTCGCCCGTATACCGACTTTACAGGCAACCAATTTTTTTTTTTTTCTTCTAAAATGAAGTTTGTTTTACAAATAATTAGAGCGTTATACACTGTAAATGTGCGTCAGGAAAAAAAATTGTGCGTGTCCCCGTTTCGGAATAAAACGCAAAATACGTTTCCTGCTGGGGTAACGTTCTTCCAGCAGGAAGATTCTAAACGAATGGCCCTAGACAAATTTAACTTATATGGGCAGATGGCTTATATTTGTGCTTAAATGTGCAACTAAAAATAAAATTTGTGCGTCTTAAGGTTTTTGAGATATTCGATTTCCTGCTGGGGTAACGTTTTGCAAAATCTTATTTCTCGGAAACCATTGAATGTGCATCTACAAAATATACATACACTAGTAGCCCTTGATTAGTGCTTACATATAACATAGAAAAAATTACGTAAATACATACAGTAAATACAATCAGGCTTCTTTTTATAACCTAAAAAAAATTCTAGCTCTTCAATGGACAGACATACAGGTTCATAATAAACGGTATTCGGTTTTTGTTGTTATTCTTCGTAACCATAAAAAGTTTCAAGAAGGCACTTAGACGCGTTTTTGCTCCCTACGTCTCGTATTAAGCTAGTTATAAACGATTGACTGAATTAAGACCCACACTTCATAATCAGTCTTAGCCTACCTGATAATCGGACAAAATTCGAACGGCCACTAAAAGCGACTGTTTCATACATACTGATGACCACCTTAATTTGGCTAACGAGACGCATTGGGCCTGGGTACACTCGAGTACAAAAGTTATGGATTACTTTTGCCAACTATTTCAGGTTATTATGAAATCAAGTTAGTTGGTATCCTACCTACCTATCTTTTTAAACGACTCCCTCGGAAGGTGGGTTATGTTTTTCGAGAATTGTATACCTACTTACCTTAATGATTTTTTACGTAGGTAGGTAGGTAGTTTGCTACACCTAGCTAGACAGATATTTTCTCGAGTAAGGCTAGTCAAAATTTACCTACCAGTGACCCTGGTTCGAAAAAACCGTAGGTAGTTAAATACCTAGTAATAATAATAGATGGCACAACTACGTTTGTTAATATTTTGTATTCGGGTACCTATTACTGTTTTTCAACATAAACTTATCTAGTTTCACTTAGTACTTAAATAAGTAGGTAGTAGTCAGGTAGGACCTATGTCTATTAACTACCTATGTAGTTTACTAGGGCAGATCTCACACCGGAATCAGACAACAAAAACAACACCGCACAGTACAGCCCGGCTTCGCACACTTCACTCTACCTACCTAGTAGTTTAGTGTGTAGTAGTAGGTAGGTAGATTTACAGCACATTTACAGTGTAGAACCTACTGTGGTAGAACGCTCTAATTATTTGTAAAACAAACTTCATTCTAGAAGAAAAAATTCTGCTGGGGTAACGCACACCCCTAAAACGTGGTAAAGACTATATTTATTTTACCTTTCAGCATTAGCAGGAAGTCGAAAAAATGACAGTGTTGGTTTAACGAACGTTGAGTTTAGGCACCCGTAAACACTGCAGTATACTCGTGGTCGTGATGCCGCCATTATTTAATTTGTTATTCGGCGCGCACAACGTTGAGGTATCGAAACGGGGGCGGACAGCGCGGGAGTCGCGGCACAACAAACTCGTCCAGCGTAGCGAGACGCGGCGGCGCGCGGCGTGACACTGGATAGATGTGCATGCCGAGACATGCTTGCTTAGCGGCCGTGTAAATGACGCCTATGTGTGCGTGTGTCGATTCGGGCAGTCTAGTATGGAGTCGGATTACTTACTGTATATTTATCTATTGTGGCAATGTCCAACAAAACCTGTTACCGCGTGATATTCCAGGGAGAGTTGACGTGTTTCAGACCAGGAACGATGATGAGTGGGTTAGCAGCGATGATGAACCAATGCAACAACACCGAAGAGTTGAACGCGGTGGCTTGACAATAGTGTTTGTAGGTACTTTTTGGTAGGTAAGTATTGACGGTACCTATTGTAAACAATTGGTTGGGTTTTGGGCTACGAATAAATAAAGGTTTTGGGTTCGATGCGTTCGTTTGTTTTTAATTTAGGTATTTCAATTAAAATTAAAAAATACCTACTTGTAGTTAAGCTTGACAATTAAAAGCGCCCTGATAAGACCGCAAGGGGCGGCTTCGCCGCCCCTCGCAGCCTGCCGCCCCGGGCCATGGCCCCCTTGGCCCTAGGATAAATACGCCCCTGATAATTTGGTACGACAGACACACATACAATTAACAAAGATAATTTACAATTTAAACACAACCTAGGGGTAGTGTAGGTACAATTTACTATTATTCACGTTGGAGCCCATACTGACTAGATTTTAACTGTATGACCCTGACTCGACAGCTGGATCCGCCCTTGCCTCTGTCACATACATTGCAAATGTTTTCTCTCCTTCTCTCCTGTGTGAAATTTCATGTGGGTAACTAAATAATGTTTGCGATTAAATTTTTATCACACTATGCAGCCAAATGGTTTCTCTCCTGTGTGAATTCTCATGTGTTTAACTAAAACATTTTTATGTCTAAATTCTTTGTCACATACAGTGCAGGCAAATAGTTTCTCTCCTGTGTGAATTCTCATGTGTTTAACTAAAACATTTTTATGCCTAAATTCTTTGTCACATACAGTGCAGGCAAATGGTTTCTCTCCTGTGTGAGTTCTTATGTGTTTAACTAAATCACTTTTTCCTCTAAATTCTTTGTCACATTCAGTGCAGGCAAATGGTTTCTCTCCTGTGTGAATTCTCATGTGTTTAACTAAAACATTTTTATGTCTAAATTCTTTGTCACATACAGTGCAGCCAAATGGTTTCTCTCCTGTGTGAATTCTCATGTGATTAACTAAAGCATTTTTATGTCTAAATTCTTTGTCACATACAGTGCAGGCAAATGGTTTCTCTCCTGTGTGAATTCTCATGTGTTGAACTAAACCTTTTTTTTGTCTACATTCTTTGCCACATACATTGCAGGTAAATGGTTTCTCCCCTGTGTGAATTCCCATGTGTTGAACTAAATCACTTTTTTGTCTCAATTCTTTGTCACATACAGTGCAGGCAAATGGTTTCTCTCCTGTGTGAATTCTCATGTGTTGAACTAAATCACATTTCCTTCTAAATTCTTTGTCACATACAGTGCAGGCAAATGGTTTCTCTCCTGTGTGAATTCCCATGTGTTGAACTAAATCACTTTTTTGTCTGAATTCTTTGTCACATACAGTGCAGGTAAATGGTTTCTCTCCTGTGTGAATTCTCATGTGATAAACTAAAACACTTTTTTGTCTACATTCTTTGCCACATACAGTGCAGGCAAATGGTTTCTCTCCTGTGTGAGTTCTTATGTGTTTAACTAAAACATTTTTTTGTCTAAATTCTTTGTCACATACAGTGCAGGCAAATGGTTTCTCTCCTGTGTGAATTTGCATGTGTCGAACTAAAACATTTTTTTGTCTAAATTCTTTGTCACATACAGTGCAGGCAAATGGTTTCTCTCCTGTGTGAATTCCCATGTGTTGAACTAAATCACTTTTTTGTCTGAATTCTTTGTCACATACAGTGCAGGTAAATGGTTTCTCTCCTGTGTGAATTCTCATGTGATAAACTAAAACACTTTTTTGTCTACATTCTTTGCCACATACAGTGCAGGCAAATGGTTTCTCTCCTGTGTGAGTTCTTATGTGTTTAACTAAAACATTTTTTTGTCTAAATTCTTTGTCACATACAGTGCAGGCAAATGGTTTCACTCCTATGTGAATTCTCATGTGTTGAACTAAATTTCGTTTTATTCTAAATTCTTTGCCACATACATTGCAGGCAAATGGTTTCACTCCTGTGTGAATTCTCATGTGTTGAACTAAATCACTTTCTTGTCTAAATTCTTTGTCACATACAGTGCAGGCAAATGGTTTCTCCCCTGTGTGAACTCTCATGTGTTGACCTAATTCAGTTTTTTGTCTAAATTCTTTGTCAGATACAGTGCAGGTAAATGGTTTCTCCCCTGTGTGAATTCTCATGTGTCCAGCAAAATGACTGTTAGAAGGAACTTCTTTCACATCATTCTCTCGATCGCTGTTATCTTCTAATGGTAATTGACATTCTGTACCATCTCCAGGGACAGACTCAACCTCCAGCAATGTATCCTGTTCTGCGGTCACCTCTTCTTTTATGTCAATACTAGGTATTGGTTCATGTTTGATAGTTGTGTAACCATCAATGGTAATAGACTGCACAGGGGTCACAGACAACTGTTGTTTCATTCCTAGCTTGAGCTCTGTTATATAGTCATGAGTAGCCTGAAATAAACAATTCATTATTTATTATACAAATAATGCAAAAATTATTAGAACGTTAATTGTACTTTTTTAGCTCGTCCCACTTAGGCCAGATTGGGTTCAAGTCAGGAATAAGGGCTGGCCAGTCTAGTGTGGGAATGCCAACATGGAAGACGTCTACCGGCACTGTCTAGTCACTGCTGCGGTGTGGCAGCGGACATTATCGTGCATTAAATCAAAATTTATCGTCGCTAATAAATCCTGCGTAAGGGAAAACATAACTTAACTCATAGTTCACTGCAAAGAAATTGTAAAAATTAGTCTTGAACAACCCTTGAAGCGATTCCAGTTTAAAGCTCGCAAGTGTACTATACAGGGTGGAAGGGTAAACAGTCTTATCCTTGAAACCAGAAGTTCAGAATCATGAGCAGAGTCCAAAACCGATGAAAAAACTAAACTTTTTTTTTTTACATAATTTTGAAAAAAATATCCTCGTACATTATAAAAGCATTTCACCCTACATTTATACCTACGCCGCCTGCTTTGTCGGTTTCAAACAAAGACCCGCTCGCGCGCCGACATAACGCCGCGTCCGCGCCGCTCGCCTGCTTTGTCGGTTCTAAACAAAGACGCCGCTCGCGCGCTCGTCCGTCAGTCGCGGCCCGTCTGCTAGGTAGTGAGCACGTCACGACGCGTTCCGTGCTAATTTGTGATGTGCCGATTTGTTCGCGTATTGTGTTAAGTAGAGAAGTGACGATGTCGTTCACAAATGAACAGTGGACTGAAATGGTGCGACTTTATGCCATCGCTGGTGACAACATGAACTTGGCTCGTACGATGCACGCAGAGCGGTTCCCAGAACAACGTGTGCCAAGCCGCCAAACGATCCTAGCGGTTACACAAAGGCTACGTGCCTACGGCCAGTTCACCGTGCCTTGTCATGCACAAGTCATGAAAACATTTTATGCCTAATGTGAGTAAATCAAACTGTACATAAAGCTGTAAATTTTAATTGAATTGTACATAAAACTTGATTGATGATGAACTTTTTAAATACGCCAAAAGTACCTACCTACTTTAGCCTACATACTGGCAAATGTGTTAGAGTAGCTATTTTTGCCTGTCCTAAGCCAGGAAAAGTATGAAGGGAAAGTTCCATCACAAGTTGTAGGTACCTACGATTCGATACCTAGGTACACCACGTGCCGGCAACAGGCGAGAGCGGGCGGCGCGGCGTGATAAGGTCACTAGGGTGTCCATAAAATCACGTAGGATAGCAGAGAAATGAATTATGAAATTCCATCGAAACTAATTGACTTTTATTTTTAAAAAAATAACTTGTATCGTCTTATTTTAGGGGTGTACATACGTGGTTTCAAGGATAAGACTGTTTACGCAACCACCCTGTATAAAAATACGTCGGGTTTTCCTTCCTGACGCTATAACTCCAGAACGCACGAACCGATTTCCACGGTTTTGCATTCGTTGGAAAGGTCTCGGGCTCTGTGAGGTTTATAGCAAAGAAAAAATTAAGAACGTGGGAAACATAAATTTCCACGCGAGCGATGCCGCGGGGCGCAGCTAGTCATGGTATATATCCCGTTGTAAATGACTCAAGTACCTAATAGCAGTCTAAAAAAATGGAGACATAATTATCGGGATTGAATAAACAAAAATTACTGGACTGGATGATAGAAATGAAAATGTTTCAATCTTGGTGTCTCCTCTTTCTGCTAGTACTTTGTGTGATTAAACTTTTGAACCTACCTTTCATTCCTACCTATACAAACCTTAAAACTAGATAGACTAAAGCAATTATCATAAAAATCAAAACAATCTGATTTAAATCACATAATCTTTGGATGTTTTTGACTTTTTTTTAATAATCTTGATTTTTATTGTACCTATTCTTGTATATCTTTATCAAAGGAAAGATGGCAAAGCCTCCACACAACAGTGAAATCAATGCGCATATCGCACCCCTAGATCTAAAGGGAGTCAACTCAAAAATCTAGCTTTTTTAGTTATGCTCACCAAGGAATTCTACATATGATTAGCTATCGACCAACAAAACAGATTTAAAATTATTGCCACTACTCGGCGCTAGATGCCACCAGAAACCTGTTTTGATGAACGAGTGGTCCCTGCTCCTCCCCCACCAAAACGGAGACATCACCAGTTATAACCAGTATGAGAATCGGAGTGCATGTGTCCCTCGAGAACAAAAAGGAATTATTTTGAGTTGCATCCATACCGTTGAATATTGACGATTATATTATTTCGAGTTGACGCCGTATCGATGATGAGTGCATAATAAATCAATACCACATTTTGAGTTGAACCCGTACTGTTGGAAAGGTGTGTAAAGTTTTTGTTTTTATTTAGAATTAGTACCATATTGTTGAAACAATTTTGAATTTGTAGTTGAACCTGTTTTGTTCAATCATTTTTTAAACTGTAAAATCTCTTGAAAAATATATTAATGTTGTCCTTTTTTTGCTGGATATGATAGAAGTCTTTTCATTTCAATAAAATGTATTTTAACTAGACTGTTTTTCCCGTTTTAACTAATACATTTTTGAGTTAGATCTCTTTAGATGGTCTCCGCAAAATACATTTAAATAATCTAGTTCATGAAACTTAAAAAGCTAAACCGATGGCTTATCATATCGATTTGGCTCACAAGATCTTATATTAAAATGAAATATGCGTTTTCTATTTCAGACAAACGATAAAACATGGGCGTTTTTTAGTAAATATTATAGAAAATGATAAAAAGATGCCGGATGCGGCAAGCTGAAGACAGGGCGCTATGGCGCTCATTAGGGGAGGCCTATGTGTAGCAGTGGACTAATATAGGCTGATGATGATGATGATGATAGAAAAAAAGGATAACGAAAACACTCCTCCTAATATCGAACCCACTCAACACGAAACTCTTGTAAATGTCCTCAAAGTTTCATCAAGCGATGAAGTCTTATCTAAGGAAACTCTTACTGCCTTAACCGTAGTTGACGAATCAATTCCACACACGTCAAACAAAGGACCCCTGAAAAACGATTACACAAACTATTAAATTTCAATAATTCGAAACCATGAAAGTGATATTGATGACTGCGATGCAGATCCCAATTTCCAATGAGTTCTCGTAATTCACAAAGAAAATTACAATCAACTAATAGAAATAAATTACAACTAGAATTTACAATTAAAACAATGGAGTTCCCGTAAGTCATGCAATATCTAAGGCAAATCCTACTGAATCATCTTCCAGTTGGTCCAACACCAGCAGTAGCAGCTCGAGTTCATCAAGTTTGTCGGACACCGAAGATGTTATTAACAAGTAAACCCTTAAAATGCTGCAGTTACTGAAACTAATTCTCAAGAACCCTATATAGAAAACAATGGTAAAAAGAGAGAGCGTAAACCAGCAAAATGGAAATCAAAAGTTGCAAAGCAGCGAGAAATTCTGGCCAAGACTACCGTCGTAGTCGTAGTGGTCAAAATCCAAAAAACAAGCGCCAGAGAGAAAAGTTTTCTCCACACGGCTGTGGAGAAAAATTTCGGATCGATGAAATGTCAAGGCAACCGCTTTTTAACGCATATTAGGGGCTCGGAAATCTTGAAAGGCAGAGAAAATTTGTAGTGCGACATTCACAAGAAATAAAGCCTAAATACTCTTACTTATACTAGTTTTGATTCATCTATGCTTATACTTATTGACAATACAGCAGGCATATACTGAGAAAATGGCATTGTCGGAGGCAAAAAAGAAAGACATAGGTACAAGAATTGATTGACAAAAACTTCATTCCAAAGTCCTACTATGATGTTTATTTTAAAGGTGTTCTGAATGTTGAGGATAACTAATTGTTATTAAAATGTTGACATTTTAATTACCTCATTATATTTAAATTAAATGAGATACTATTAAGAATAATTTTGATTTTAAAAACAGTGATCTCAAAATTCCACTAAATGCCAAGAATTTGTTATCATGAGTTGAAAGTTGATTTGTCAGCTAATCTACTTTTGTGACTTTATTAGTTTAACTTTAGTCAATACTTAAATATTAAGAGTAATGTGCATTTAAAATTATCATCCATAGAGCAGAAGTTGTATATATTTTTTGTTATATTTCTGAGAAAACTTTAATTGACTTATTACTAAATTTAACTAATTAATAATTAAAGCAAATGAGAGGCTGTTGATAAATTTTGATAGATCATTACTACTACTTTTATAGTATTACCACTAATGTAGTATTTTGAATAAAAAATATTGTTGGTTTGAGTACTTTTTCTGATTTCTTGCTAATCCATTACCCAACATATCTTTACTGTTGCTCACAGACTGCTCTATGATTTGGACTAATTATAAATAATAATAAAAATTATTACATTTTTAATTTATGTGTCTCCTCAAAAGAGAGTTAACTCAAAACTTAATTCATCAACACAGAATCAACTCTAAATGATAAAAATATATACACATTCTTGTTAAGCAAAAGGGAAATAACTCAAAAAATCCATTTTTTAGCCTAAATACATGCCTAAAAAACATAATTCCAATAACATCTTTCTTTTAGCTGCACATGTATATCATAAATATTTACAAAATACTCCTCCAATGCATAGAGCTATGGTAATCAGTTTTTCGCCTTTTGTGGAAAAAGTGTTTTTTTGAGTTGAACCTGTTTAGATCTAGGAGTGCGATATGTATAAACAGGCTTTTAGTAGTATTTATAGCTTAAGGAATTTGTTGGTACCTCAAAACCTTTATCATATAGATGGCTTAAGATCTTTTCAGATCTGTGAACCATTTGGGAGAAGGTGTGGCATCTCAGCAGCTTCCAGTAACAAATATGGCATAAAGCTCTTGGCCTTGCATCTTCAGAGTTGAACTGAAAAAGAAAATGCTTATTTTGAAACAACAAATTTTAATAAGGAACATGATTTTGGCACACCCCCAACACTCGACCATTTCTCCACACAAAAATGTAAATGAATAAAATGCTCTGCCCGCACACATGTGCTCATGATAACTGTGTTGCGGTACACATAGGGTCACTTCATGAATTTATTGTGCGAGTGCGATAGTTGAGAAATAGCTTAAAGACATTAACAATTTCACTGCCCACAATGCACATGTATTGTTCTAGCACTGTTTGTAGCTGCAATGATGATGTCCCCCCGTTGCGAGTTGCATCGCAGAGGCTGGGCAGTGAAAGATTAAGACATCTTGTTTGTATTTTACACTCACAAGGTTAAATTAAGGCAATGCCAACAAAACACATACCTACCTATATGTATAACGAAACATTTGGAAACACAATGCAAGGATTAGGTATGCTATACCTGCCTGAAATTTGATGGAAATTAAGACGATGCCAATAAAATCCAAAGGTAGGTAAGTATACTACCCCTTTCTAAGGAAACGTATGTACCTACCTAATTCAAGGATTTTGCTACCTATTTTATAAATGAAATAATCAAAAAATGTGTGCTTAGAACAGGGTAGCACCACATACAAGCAATAATATTTCAGTATTTGCTCATGTCTTACATTATCTAAGTACTTACCTACCTATATTATTATACCATGAATATGATTAGCCTTACAGCCCTTTTTATGGAAAATTCACCATTAACCAGGATATTTACCTTGCTCTTAGACAGTGTATCGTAGACATCTATGAGTTGGTTGTTTTTTAGGGAATGCAGTGTCGTATTGCCGTCGTCGAGGCAAACTCTACACACAGAAGACATTCTCCTGTTTTCTTTCACTACACACCAAACTAAAAAGTAACCAGAGCCACCCTTCGACTTGCAACTTCTTACGTCAAAGAACTACAAACAAACTGCAAAATCTGCAATTATTAGACTCAAAATCACGGTATTATTTATCATAAGTACATAATTACATCCCATTACGAATTTATTTCAACTTCAACTCAACTTCTTTTATAATGGCGCCGCTTACGAATTTATTTCAACTTCAACTCAACTTCTTTTATAATGGCGCCGCTTTCTTTTCGCTACGACTCTGTCAGTGTCAGTAAGGAGTATCGTAAACTTCAAAAATAATAGTAATGACCGGTTCAAAATAAAATATTTTCGTAAAATATTATATTGTACCTGGGTAATTCTCACGCGGCTCAGAAAACATACTAAAAGTATCCCTAGCCCTTTGATTTTTTTTTGTATAGTAGATTAGACGAAAATAATAGGGGAGGCCTATTTTTGTTTTTTAATTTTCTTATTATTAATATCTAAAAATAAATAAAAACCTTGGAAATATTGACTTTCGTGGTGCGTCCGGACCTCATGTTCCATTGTTAAAACATTTTTATATTTTTTCCTATGAATAATAGCACTATTTCACACAGGTTCACAAATAACCAGATAGTTACTAGCTTAACTGACACTATTACTTACTACACAAAAATAAGCTTTAGTTGAAAAGTTAAAACTAGATAACTTCGCGTCCGACGTTTGATGTTTATACCCCTGGCGCGCACTCATTCATTCATTTATACTGTACTTTAGTAACTACGTGAATAGTTAGACCGAGACAAACTATCAGTTGCGCTCCATCAGTCGTGTGGACAACACTTCTCTATCTCTCCGCGTCGCTCTGTTATTAGTGTGCGTTACCCCAGCAGGATTTTTTCTTCTAGAATGAAGTTTGTTTTACAAATAATTAGAGCGTTCTACACTGTAAATGTGCGTCAGGAAAAAAAATTTGTGCGTGTCCCCGTTTCGGAATAAAACGCAAAATACGTTTCCTGCTGGGGTAACGTTCTTCCAGCAGGAAGATTCTAAACGAATGGCCCTAGATAAATTTAACTTATATGGGCAGATAGCTTATATTTGTGCATAAATGTGCGACTAAAAATAAAATTTGTGCGTCTTAAGGTTTTTGAGATATTCGATTTCCTGCTGGGGTAACGTTTTGCAAAATCTTATTTCTCGGAAACCATTGAATGTGCATCTACAAAATATACATACACTAGTAGCCCTTGATTAGTGCTTACATATAACATAGAAAAAATTACGTAAATACTTACAGTTTTCATGTAATCGGGCTTCTTTTTATAACCTAAAAAAAATTCTAGCTCTTCAATGGACAGATATACAGGTTCATAATAAACGGTATTCGGTTTTTGTTGTCATTCTTCGTATCCATAAAAAGTTTCAAGAAGCTACTTAGACGCGTTTTTGAATAATATCGATTAAGACACATCGGGTGATGTCATAATTTTGACGTCAAAATGCAAGAAACCTTTTCAACTCAAGATCGTCGGTATAAACTAAAAAACTAGAGTGTTTAATGATTATTATATCCTGAAAATTTCAGCTCTCTACGTCTCGTATTAAGCTAGTTATAAACGATTGACTGAATTAAGACCCATACTTCATAATCAGTCTTAGCCTACCTGGTAGTCCGACAAAATTCGAACGACCACTAAAAAGCGACTGTTTCATACATACTGATGACCATCTTAATTTGGCTAACGAGGCGCATTGGGCCTGGGTACACTCGAGTACAAAAGTTATGGATTACTTTTGCCAACTATTTCAGGTTATTAATAAATCAAGTCAGTTGGTATCCTACCTACCTATCTTTTTAAACGACTCCCTCGGAAGGTGGGTTATGTTTTTCGAGATTTGTATACCTACTTACCTTAATGATTTTTTACGTAGGTAGGTAGGTAGTTTGCTACACCTAGCTAGACAGATATTTTCTCGAGTAAGGCTAGTAAAATTTACCTACCAGTGACCCTGGTTCGTAAAAACCGTAGGTAGTTAAATACCTAGTAATAATAATAGATGGCACAACTACGTTTGTTAATATTTTGTATTCGGGTACCTATTACTGTTTTTCAGCATAAACTTATCTAGTTTCACTTAGTAAATAAGTAGGTAGTAGTCAGGTAGGACCTATGTCTAGTACTAACTACCTATGTAGTTTACTAGGGCAGATCTCACACCAGAATCAGACGACAAAAACAACACTGCACAGTACAGCCCGGCTTCGCACACTTCACTCTACCTACCTACTACTACACACTAAAAAGTATTATAATTATAAATGAGAAATTTTAAATGGATGTTTGTTACTTCTTCACGCCAAAAATAGATAGCTACCTATAGATATATCAATACTAATATAACTACGAACGGATGGTGCTGAAATTTTGCATAGATGTAGCAAAGCAAGGTACCTATAAGCCTGAAATCAAACAGGCCATAAGTATCTATAATATTTCATCTACGTTTGTTTTTCTACACCTAGGCAAGGTAATATTATCCTATAAGTAATCCGACTTCATACAAACGGGCGAAACGCGAGCTATACCTACGCGCCTCGATCTCGGCATGCGCTCAGCTTGCAGACAGTCGCGGCTGTGCCGCAGTGACGAACGGATGGTGTGATGTTTTTTTAACAATAACCGCGCGATTTTTTCTCTAAAAATAAGTTCAGGCACATATTTAATAAAGTAGCTGCAGGTATCTATAACCAAGTAAAAGATATTCCCTTTTCTCCAAAAAAATCTACTAAAATTTAATAATAAAGCATTTTGTAGGTACGTCTCAGTTGAGGCGCAAATATTTTTCGGTCGTAAATTTATAAGACCGATTTGTTATTCAAACATAAACAGGTTTTTTAATTAAATCTACCAATCAAAAAACAACACGCATTTTTATTGAACACTTCCCATTCAATTCACAAAGTATTTTATTTTTTTATATAAAAAAAGTACCTTCCTATATTTACAATCACAAAACTAAATGGAAACACAAAGTAGGCAAATGTAATTAAAATGGTGGAGGCGGGCAGCCCTATCGCATGTTTACCTACCGCGCGGCATTTATTTCAAAGATACGGCCGAGTCCAAATACTGTTGGATAATATTACCGTGACCTAGGTACTCATTATTATGTAGCTACCTACTTAATAAATCAGTGAATTGCATGAGAGAGTTAGGTACAAATTACTACGAGTTAGGTACATAATGCACGCTTTTGCATGGTCAAACCTACCGTCAAGCCAAGGGCCACCGCCCCGCGCCGCGCCGCGCCGGCGAGAAAACTGCAGGGGTTGCTGGGTGCGAGTGCGCGTTGATCGAGCTGCCGCCGTTTATTGGTGAGGTCGAGTAAGTAAGATGTTACAAGGAAACATTATTTCATCTGTGGTTACACTAAGTAGATGTTACATAGTTATGTAGGAATCTATGTCGTCGCCTTTAGAGTTTACAAGGGCAGATCTCATACCTAAGAACTTAAACATTTAAATAACATAATTAAACCATAACCTACTTGTCTGATTATACATTTTTTTAAATCGTTAGTAACTAAAACAAAAACCTGCTTTAAAATATTCATTTACCTACTATTATATAGGTACTACGAGTACCTACACAATCCGTTGGTGGCGTAGACTTAGACCTATGTATGTGATACGTAGTTAGGTATAAATTTATACCTATAGCCTAGGGTTTTACACACGTGGGCTACCACGTGTGTAAAACCCTAGGCTATAGGTTAGGGCTACGTGACCTTCACTTTTTATGGTTTTTACGAACCAGGGTCACTGGTAGGTAAATTTTACTAGCCTTACTCGAGAAAATATCTGTCTAGCTAGGTGTAGCAAACTACCTACCTACCTACGTAAAAAATCATTAAGGTAAGTAGGTATACAAATCTCGAATAACATAACCCACCTTCCGAGGGAGTCGTTTAAAAAGATAGGTAGGTAGGATACCAACTGACTTGATTTCTTAATAACCTGAAATAGTTGGCAAAAGTAATCCATAACTTTTGTACTCGAGTGTACCCAGGCCCAATGCGCCTCGTTAGCCAAATTAAGATGGTCATCAGTATGTATGAAACAGTCGCTTTTTAGTGGTTGTTCGAATTTTGTCGGACTACCAGGTAGGCTAAGACTGATTATGAAGTATGGGTCTTAATTCAGTCAATCGTTTATAACTAGCTTAATACGAGACGTAGAGAGCTGAAATTTTCAGGATATAATAATCATTAAACACTCTAGTTTTTTAGTTTATACCGACGATCTTGAGTTGAAAAGGTTTCTTGCATTTTGACGTCAAAATTATGACATCACCCGATGTGTCTTAATCGATATTATTCAAAAACGCGTCTAAGTAGCTTCTTGAAACTTTTTATGGATACGAAGAATGACAACAAAAACCAAATACCGTTTATTATGAACCTGTATATCTGTCCATTGAAGAGCTAGAATTTTTTTTAGGTTATAAAAAGAAGCCCGATTACATGAAAACTGTAAGTATTTACGTAATTTTTTCTATGTTATATGTAAGCACTAATCAAGGGCTACTAGTGTATGTATATTTTGTAGATGCACATTCAATGGTTTCCGAGAAATAAGATTTTGCAAAACGTTACCCCAGCAGGAAATCGAATATCTCAAAAACCTTAAGACGCACAAATTTTATTTTTAGTCGCACATTTATGCACAAATGTAAGCTATCTGCCCATATAAGTTAAATTTATCTAGGGCCATTCGTTTAGAATCTTCCTGCTGGAAGAACGTTACCCCAGCAGGAAACGTATTTTGCGTTTTATTCCGAAACGGGGACACGCACAAATTTTTTTTCCTGACGCACATTTACAGTGTAGAACGCTCTAATTATTTGTAAAACAAACTTCATTCTAGAAGAAAAAATCCTGCTGGGGTAACGCACACCTGTTATTAAGGTAAGTAATCACTTTCCGTGGCTTGGTATACCGCAAATGTTGATAACCATGTAGACTAGGCATGGAAGTTATAGCTACTTTTATTTCACTATCACGTCGCGAAGTTATTTTTTTCTGTCACGGTTATATCACGCGTGATAAATCACGGTCGTTATATTTCATTAGTGATGATTATTATCACAGTGGGTGCATTTTTTCCGCCTGTTACATGTTGCAGTGATAGTGATATGATTCAGAACTTATCGCTTAGCTAATCGGCGATGTTTTGTTGACAATAAAACGTGTTTTCTTCAATGAACTTTCCCTCATACTTCGACAGGCTTGGGACTGTCAATGTTTAAGTAATTATAAAACACTAGGACGACAACTTTATTTCTGTATTAACAGACAATCTCAGGTGAGCTTAGTTTAAAATAACACGCGACTCAAAACGCGGCATGCACGTGCAGCAGCAACAAGTAAAGATTACAAGTGAAACTCTCACAACGTGATTTCACTGGTATTATAAATTTCAAGTACCTACATGTACCTACATTAAATGAGCACCTTAACGTCTTTAAAATAAGACTCATTTTCATATGAAGTTTTTGTAACGGAGCGTTATTTATCTAAGCAGTAAGCAAGTTTTAAAAATACTCCAGATAAATTAAAGCCTAATGGTGTTGAGAATAAGATGCAATTTCACTTAAACGAATTCTCTCTTCTCGCTAGTGGCACGGTGTCGCTACAGTCGCATGCTGTAGCTTTGTCTCTATCGCACGATAGAATTCTGCAAATTGTAATGTAGCTTAGCCCGCGTGAAAAATCACGCTCGCGTTATAAGTAACTCACGGTTTCGATGCATGTAACTGGTGTGGCACATGATTTATGTTTTCACTAGTGATATAACCAGTGATGCGTGAAATCTTCGATGCCTAAAGTAGACTATAAATTCGTTTATACTAATCCTATTGTTTCAATGATTGTAATAAAAGATGCCTTTTGGGTTCCTAATTTCGACTGCAGACGCCAAAGTAATGTATACCAGCAATTTAGGAAATTATTTAGGATTTTGTACTCTTTTTTGATTATCGTGGTATTGATTTTCATGTTTGAAAGACGGAGGAGAGCCCTAAATAGAAATACAAATACAGAAATACAACTTCTTCATAAAGCCAATTTACATATCAATAACTTTTGTACGTTTTGTATCATAATCTTTCTTTGACTGTTACGATCTAACCTCCCCGAGGTTAGATTGTAATTGTAACAGTCAGCTTGACTGAACCTTATCATATATTATTTTAGAAGTGTCTAACAATAGAAGCACAATATTCCAGCACAATCTCAAGTCAAGTACCCCGCGGCGGCGGCGTACACAGCGTATACAAGTTTTTAAATAATTCAAAGTACACATAAATACAATACAAAACATCTGTAATTAAATAATCAAGAATAAGTTATTAAAAAGTCACAAACCACATAAAAATATAAGAATTAACATTATCTTGGGTATGGCACCCAAAATATATAATCAAGCTGTTAAATGCTTAAACAACTGCAACTCTGGTACCTCGACTGTATTTAAAAATAGACTTAAGAATGTACTCGTAGACAAATGTTATTATAGCGTTAATGATTTTCTCCTTGACAAATTTTAATTATACTTAGAATATATAATTAATTTTAAGTTTATCTGCTAATTTTTTTTTTGTAATATGATTGATTGTAGGTATACTTTATAAGACATATCACATTAGTGACAAATCTGCAGCGTACCCTCTCCAATTTGCACGCCAGTAATGGCAAAACATGTAGGTCATCCATTTACAGTTCAACACAATTGCGTGCTCGCACCATGTTAATACTCACGTTTTATGCAAATAAATGATTCTTATTCTTATTAGTCTCCGTTTTCGCGAGTAATTCTGCTACAGAATAAAAATGTTGCTCGACAAGATAACGTTTCAGACGGAATTTGAAGCTAGTTAGACTGTTAGCAGCTGTGACAGCTTCTTGCAGTTTGTTGTATACTGCCGGACCCATAACGTGAGTCAACTTTGAGGACTTCGTGGGGGAGCGGGCAATAGTCGAGATTTCCTGCGTTCCGCGTCCCATACGAGTGGGTGCTGCCGTTCTTCATGTGTTTTTCTAGGTTCAGACGAATATACACCGCCACTTGCATTATCACAATGCTGGGCAGTGCCCAGTCAGCAGCGCACCCCCATAGCTCAGCACCATACTGTAGCACCGAGTGAACAGTTGCGAAGTAACAGCTTCGTGCCACCTCCGCCGGAACCACACGAGCCAGCCGTCGGAGCGCAAAACATGCGCTACGTATCTTTTCGCATATTTTGTCTATGTGGCTCTCGCAGGGCTCCTAAGGGCTCTGTCCATTTCAAAACCAAGAAATATCGTGGCTTCGGATTGGCTAATGGCCGTTCCGTTCACATAGACTACAAGCCGTTTCGTCACTGTCAGATAGGCAGACATGAAGGTAGTGGGACTTCCTTAGTTTCAGAGCCAAACCGTTCATCCTGAACCATACAGACAGTAGGCCGGCCGTCTCGTTCAGCTTCTCCCTCCAGAGCGTCTACGGACTTTGCGGTGACGATCGCGGCCACATCATCTGCGTTTATGAGGGTCTTCGCGGAAGTCACCGCTCCGGGCAGATCGTTCAAGAGGAACGAGAACATTATGTTGGAGACAGATGACCCCTGCGCTATCCCCATGGTTGGGGAGAGGGGCTCTGATCGCTCAGTACCACAGACAACAATTTGTGATCGCGCACGCATCATCTCCGTAAGTACGGCGAAAGATGCTCCCTCGATCCCATAATGACTCATTTTGGCAGCAAGTACGGCGTGGCTGGCCACGTCGGAGGCTTTAGATAGGTGGCATCACAACACGGCCATCTGCAACTTCTGCTGCCAGCACCCGCCGCACCACCTCGCGCGTCAGTGACGTCGTGGAGTAGCCGGCGCGGTACGCATACTGCCGAGGCGACAGGGCGTTCGTCGCTAGCAAGTACTCCACCAGCCGACTGCTCAGCCCGTTCTCGAGAACTCTTGCAATAGCTGGTATAATCGATACTAGCCTGTAGCTATCCATGTTGTCTGGGGGACACTTTGCTCACTTCCGCCCGAATCAAGCATAATACAGAGAAATACTCCGTTCAGAAAGAAAAAGATAGGCAACGGTATTTTCGAAAGAAGAAAGAAGGGAAGATAAAATCAGTTAGTGAATTAGATCCTCGTCAGCAATGAATTGCTAGAGAGAAAAGCAGATTCTCCTCTAATAAACAAAATAAAACTGATTAAGAAGTAAATATAGTAGTGATTTAAGAGTGTTTTTTTATGTTAAATTTTGTTTGTTATACTTTCTTAGAAGAAAACTACAATTATAAAATGATTGAACCTTAATTTTAAGAAACTTTCTATCTACTTTCTACTGAAACCACATTATTTTATTTATAAATCATCCCGAAATTCCTTCTTACAATGATAATGATATGCTAATTCACACAAAATGTATGTTTTAAAATATAAATGTCGTATATTTTTATATATTTGATTTCGGTGATATGAATGCTGATTTCCGAAGACACCATATTTTTAAAATTGAATAATTTCGTAACCATTAAGCCAATTAAGTGCCCTCTGCAACCAATAAATTTTAAATTAAATCTTTAATCAGAATATTTCATCATTATGTGTAATTTCAACAAAAAAAAATGGGACACGAAAGTGAACCAAAAAATGAGTTTCCGAAGAATGACCCAGCTTTGTAGATTATGTAAATATTATGTTTTTTCATAGTCAGAATGATAGTTTATTTTAGTGCTTTTAGAATAGCTTCTTACTATTTATTTTGGTTGTTAATGTTTGCTTTTGTACGTAATGAACTTAATTGAGATTAAATTTTACTCTTTTTATTTTGATTATTACAAACTCAACCTCCATAAATTTTAATCTTATTCGTTCTTAAACTGACATTGGCAGAATTGTGTCAAACTATGACGCAGAGCCAAAAATAAAAGAAGAAGAAAAAGAAAATATTTTCGTTTGGTATACTTGGTTTATTTCTCTTTCTACTACGGATTTATAGGTATATTGTGTATGACAATGAAGTTCCCTAATTGCTGGAAAGTGAAATGAATACTGTATGACAGAATGTATTTCATAGACGCGGTTGCAGATGTAGATAATTATGAATCTGTCGACTCAAAAAATATGGGAAACTAGCTTCTGCCCGCGGCTTCGCACGCGTTATTTCTACGGACATTTTCTATCCCATGGGATAAAAAGTAGCCTATGTTTGATTCCAGGCATAGAGCTACACCGGTGCAAAATTTCAGCTCAATCTGTTCAGTAGTTTTGGCGTGAAGACGTAACAAACATCCATCCATCATCCATCTATATACATCCATCCATCCAAACTTTTGCGTTTATAATATACCTAAGTGTGATACAAAAGTTTGGATTTTTAATGCGTCGACATCATCGATCAAGTAGGTATGCGGCCTTGCGGCCTCCCCCGTAGATACCTAGAACCTTAGAAGAAGAAGACTTAGAATGATAGTTGACACAAACGAGGTACCTAAGTCTAAAAAATTTCGACGGATCGTCGCAATTTTCATTTTGAGCCGTTAGTACAATACCTACTTCAAATGAGACGAAAAGCAGCTCTCACATAAAAATATAAAAATGATGTGTTGTGCGGTGCAAGGATGTTTAAACACCAGTAACCGGAAAAATAATACCGCAAATATCTCATTCCACCGGTAAGTACCTACTAATATTCCGTTTGTAATTTTGCCTAAACAGTCATCAAAACTCAAATAAATTTAAAAATTTCGTCCACCATCTTCGTGAAAATGTTGCTTGCTATGCACTGGGAAAAAAATACCCAGGTTTTGTTACTCAGTACTTAGGTATATAAAAATAGTAGAGGAGAGGGTGGAATTCCCTCAAGTTGGGACTTAGGACGCGGAATATCACAGTTTTAGAATTTTCAGTCACTCAACGATATTCTGAGTAGATTCAAGATGTAAACTCAAATTACTATTTTACAAAGAAAATTACAATCAATGAATGGAAACAATTAGAACTAGTATTTACAATTGAAACAATTGAGCTAACTGCAGCCTGTAGCAAACAATCTAGAGGCAGCTCAACTTATCGATATCAATACCAGTCGTCGCGTCCCCGTTACGCTGGTTGCATTGCCCCGCTGTATGGCAATGCTGGTACGCTGCGCCAAATACTCACTAGCTCTCGGGTCCCGCGCCGCCGCTTTGACCAGACGCTCAGATATTTTTAAAATTCCGGAAAACCTCGATACCGCACGGACCTAGACCTCTCTCGGCTCCAAGGGGAGCAAATGCAATAAACTCAAATTTAAAATTGCAATCCATCCCATCACCATAACTGTAGCAATACTTGCACGTGCACATGTTCTTTTTTAGGGTTCCGTAGTCAACCCTTATAGTTCACCACGTTCGTCGATCCGTCCGCAGCTTAGTCCCGAGACTATTAGTACTAGAATGCTGTAATTTGTCTGAGTTGGGCATTATTATTTGTGAAAAAAATGCTAGTACTAGGTGGAGTGATTTTAAAAGGAAAACTACACAGCTTTAGTAGGTATGCTTTACTAGTTGAGTACCTAATAGTCATCCTAATCAAAATCAAAAACTCTTTATTTCCATAAATACATAAATGTACCTACACTTAGAAAAGGTCAAAATATAAAGCTAAACACTGACACGGAAATAAAGTGATATTTTTGATTTCTGTCGCTTCGGTATGTAGACTAAAGTAAAGAAGCGACGAAGAAACCTTTAGCCTGTTAGTTGTTATTTTTCGAGTTGGAGCAAAACCCGTCCCAAGCATTTTTGTCCTCTAGATAATCTGATATTTTATAGTAAGCCTTTTTGCACAGCAAGGTTTTAACAATTTGTTTGAATTTATTTACTGATAATTTTTGCAACTCACTAGGAGTTTTGTTGTAGAAGCGTACCTATACATTGCCCTTTAAAAGATATTTTAATTTTGTGTAGCCTAGTTGTGGGCACAGCGAGATTATGTTTGTTTCTGGTATTCAAATTATGTTTATCGCTATTTTTAGGGAACTGACTTATATTTTTATGTGTGTACAATAAGTTTTCATAAATATATTGACATGGTACTGTCATTATGTTTATTTCTTTGAATTTATCACGCAGGGATTCTCTGGGACCCATATTATAGATTGCACGAACAGCCCTCTTCTGCAGCACAAATACGGTGTTAATATCTGCAGCGTTCCCCCACAGCAGTATACCATAAGACATAATACTATGGAAGTAGCTGAAATAAACAAGTCTAGATGTGTCCACGTCTGTAAGATGACGGATTTTTTTGACTGCATACGCTGCAGAACTGAGTCTCTTCGATAGCTTATCTATGTGTGGGCCCCATTGAAGTTTATTATCTAAGGTGATTCCTAAGAATACGGTGCTTTCTACTATTTCTAAAGTTTCTCCTTTAACGTTTACATCAGCCTTCACTTGTTTAACATTAGGTAGAATAAATCTAATACATTTTGTTTTGGTTTCATCGGAAATGCCCCAGAGATCTGCAGTTTTCTTTGTATTTAAAAGTTTGAAGGCTTTTTTAATATCTTTTTCATCAACATGGGTGAAATTAAATTTATTTTTACATTTAGTTACATTTTCTATTAGCAATGACTCAGCAATTACTTGAGAAGAGTTTAAACATTTTGTAGTAGAGATTGGAATTTCAGTAAAAAAGTTTTCAAATGCCTGGGCCACTTCGACATCATTTTTAACTGAGCAATCATTAATCTTTAAATTGTAATCATTAACGTATGTACTGACCTTTCCAGTCTCACTTTTTATTATATTCCAAGTTGATTTTATTACATTATCACTGTTTCTAATTTTCGAGCTAATATAATTTGATTTTGCTATTTGACAAACTTTTCTAAATATTTTTGAGTAATTTTTTACTTTTTCTTTGAACGATTTATCTATGTAGTGTATTGTATTAATACAATACACTACATACCTAGATAAATCGTACAAATATTTGTCTCTTGGCGGGAATCAAACCCACAACCTCCTCCTTCCTAACGATTCCGCGGCGGGGCGGCGGCGCGGCGGCGGCCAGGGGACTGCAGAGGTAGCAGGGCGGTTTTGAGCGAGCCGCCTCTAGCAGCGAGCAAAGCCGTTAGGAACATTATCGAAGTGTGGGTCTTAATTCAGTCAATCGTTTATAACTACCTTAATACGAGACGTAGAGAGCTGAAATTTTCAGGGCGGCTATTCCCTATGACCAATGCAAGCGTGTTACACACCTGCGACACGACAACGGCGTGGAATCGGACAAAACCGTATTCCGCATGCCCTAGCAGTCATTCCATAACACGGCACGGCACGATTTGAACTGTCAACTAAACGAGCTCGTTCATAGCGTGTTAAGGCACAGATTAGCGTGTTCCTGCAATAGTTAGTACGGCTCGTTTCGTCGTTCGTCTTTGGAGGTTATACTAAAATAATAACAAACATTATGTATATGTAAATAAAATCATTTCTTCTATAGGAACCCGTAAGTTACCTATAAATAAATTAAAATATCTACTACGGTTACGGTTCCCGCTCTAGATGTGACAATTATATTACCCGTACCTTGAAAGATTGTGTTTTACAAATAGAATTCCTACAATAAGCAGTGGAAGTCTTCCGGAAGATATACAATACATCAGACCACTGCTCGAATATGGATTCCAAGCTGCCAAGCGGTGCCCCTACTTTCATAAAGACATAAACCTGCTTGAAAGTGTTCAGAGAAAGGCTACCAAGATCCCATGGTCTTTACGACGGAAATCCTATGAAGATAGGTTACGCGCACTACGCCTCACTACTCTAGAAGAACGACGTCTTCGAGGTGACCTCATTGAAACCTACAAGATACTCACCAATACAACCTGCCATCCCTACAAGACATCTACATAAAGAAAGAAGGACATTCAACCCGTGGACACCACCTTAGATTGGCCCGTGACTCTACTCAAGCCCTTGCAGCGCACCATTTTATAAGCAATAGAGTGGTTCACAACAAACAAACACCTTCAAGAATAAACTTGACAACTGGTTACCAGACGACAAAAACAAACTAAAAAAAGTGACGCAATGACTTATTCAACACTGTGTGTTAAAGACACATCAGCCACAGGCTGCTCGTCTTTAATAAATAAATAAATAATTACATGGTGTTTTTATAGGCGTGAAAAACGTTAGGGAAGGGTAATCATTCAATAATTCATCACAATAGACTCGCATAATGAGGCATTGATTGTTTATTATATTGCATATTAGTGTAGTAGGCTTCTGGAGTATGATCAGCTGCGTGGAGCACAGGCGACATAAGCCATGGTTTTTGGGGATAGCCAAAGTCCCCTAGTAGCCACTCAATTTTTCCACTTCTGTGTAATTTTTAATCGCTGTTGCGGTTTAGTCCGTTTTCGCAATTGTAGTTTCACAATTGACTGTGAAAAAAGAATTATTTTTCACTGTTTCGTAATTAACTGTCAAACAAGAAATTCTTTTCTGTTTTCGCAATCAAGTTTCACAATTGACTGTGAAAAAAGAATTATTTTTCACTGTTTCGTAATTAACTGTCAAACAAGAAATTCTTTTCTGTTTTCGCAATCAAGTTTCACAATTGACTGTGAAAAAAGAATTATTTTTCACTGTTTCGTAATTAACTTCAACAACTAGGACCATGCTAGGAACGTAACGGACAAGTACCTACTATTTGCAATGAAACGTACCTCTATATTATGACTTTGCCCACCAGACCATTCCGTAACCGGTTCATAATTTTCACATATCTGACACATACGTTCCTAGCACGGTCCATAAGTATCGATCTCCGAAAGTGAATTGGAAGAAATAAAAATATGAAAATGGTAAATAATTCCCTTTATTTTTCTCGAAATAGAAAAACCTCTTTTACATTAAAAATAAAATTCTAATTCTTACATACTTAACAAAAAATATACTTCTTACTTTAAAATAATACTTCTGAGCTTATTTAATAACTAAATGGAGCAATGATCTCCACACAGTGCCCGACCGTAATCTCGTTATTACATAATTCTGCTATTGTTTTTTTAATCTCTTCATCGATTTCCTGATAATTTTTATTTATTTTCATAGCAGGTTTAAAATTACGAAGCTTAGTTTCTTTTTCTAAAACTTCCAGTATTTGTGCCAGATTAGGGTTTTTTCTTCCAACATATTTATTTATTCGCGAGTGCCATGCCTCAACTGGGTTTGTAGTTCGGATTTCCTCATCTTCACAGCACCACTTTTTGACAAATCCGATGTCTTTCATCCATTTATTTTGGTAGTACTTATTAAATATTGTACTTTTTTCATCCGTTGGGCTTCTTTTCTTCACATACTCGTACCCATTCTTGAGAAATGTTAAAGGTAGACGGGCTAAGCCGGCACAACGGGCTACATGACGTCTTTGAATCCTTGAATTCATGTCAAGGGCTTTTGATTTTCGAAAGAGGGTATTGCAAAAATGAAAATAGCAACCCTTTACTATTGTGTCTGGAAATACGGTTTGAACGCCTTTCATAGCTGCTTGTTCATAATCTAAAGTCATTTTTACTGGTTTCCAACATGGGATTTGATTTTTAATCATTCGGAATAATATCTCATACGATCTTTCATTCTTGTTTCGTAAGAACGCAAAAAAAATTGGTACTACCTTTTTTGCTTCGACATCAAATCCATGTATACTATACAATTGTTTAAACGGAAGTGGGCACGATTTGAAAGTACCATCAAGAAAAAAGTGCTGAAAGCGATGTATTATTTGTTGCGTATCAGGGGAACCAAACACGAGGATTCTCATATCGACATCATTGTAATCGGCGATGAGTAAATGTTTAAACTTAATCGGCACTATTACCTCTTGAGGCGATCTAAATTGTAGTTTGGGCACTCCCAAGTTTCTGTATCTTTCTTTGTATAAACCGGTTTTGATGTTCTGAAATTTAGGTAACTCGTGAAGAAAGTTTACTCCTTTATCGTTGAGTTCACTCACCATTTTGTCAAATTGTTTCTGAATAGGATAGTTGTTAGTGCACACTTTTTTTTTCAGAGCACTAAGTTCTTGTTCAAATATGCATTTAGCGTCATTTGCCAAACAATCACTGTTATGATACTTTGATTTTACTATGAAGTTTTCTTCACTCAGCGTTATGCTACCCTTGCATGTTGTTTTGCTGTAACACTGCCAAAATGTATTACGGTCAGCGTACGTACTCTTTTTGTGATATTTACGGCCATTGTATAGCAATGCTTGGCCTCCTCTCTTTGTGGGAATGAACCGAATTTCATAATTCAAACTTTTTGATGCAGTGCACTCAGAAGAATCAGCCATAATACTGTAGTCTGATATAATGTATTGTGAAAATAGGTTTTATCAATTCCAAGTGCACTTAAATTTTAATCACAAGTGAAAAATAATTCCGCTTTCAAAGTCCATTGTGAAACCGTAATTGCAAAATAGAAAATTGATACAATAAATATAAGGATAATGTCACAATCGATTTTTTTCTTTATTAAACTGAAGGAAGGAGGTTAGTTTAGGACCTCAAGTAATTTATTTACCAAGGAGTTCAATAGTGCGATTAATTCTTGTTTCGTAATTAATTGTGAAAAAAGAAAATGGATATGTTTTTAGTAATTAACTACGAAAGGAGAAAAATATTCGATTACGAAAACAGAAAAGAATTTCTTGTTTGACAGTTAATTACGAAACAGTGAAAAATAATTCTTTTTTCACAGTCAATTGTGAAACTACAATTGCGAAAACGGACTAAACGGCTGTTGCATATCTGAAACAAGGCAGAAATATTTTTTATTATTTAAATAGGAATAAATAGGTAGGTACCATCTTCCTCCCTTGGAGGATTTTGCAGACATCATTATTGGTGAAATGCAACTATGCACTGATATGTGTTGGTCTTCTCACAATGTAAAAATAAAATCATGTTATTTTCGTTCATTTCATGTGCTATTTTAGCTTTTCATGTAACCTCAACTTTATAGTTTTGCGCTACCACTTTGTAACACCATCGTGTTACGGTAGCGCAAAAAGGTGTGCGACTAGTGCCGTTGCATAACATTTTGTGTTACTATTGTGTCAAAATTCTGGACTTTATCCACACAATGTTGAAACAAATCAATTTTTTACAAGTTTGCAATGCCCTTGTGGAGATTTCAAACAAAATTTAATAAATATAATATATACATACCCTTTGTTTGATTACATTCCTCTCTTGTTTTGTGGTAGGAAATTTCACATAGCTTGGAAGCAGTTCATTGAGGGCATGAACAACTTCCTCTACACAGCGACTTACAGACGGCTGGCTGAGGGGCTCTAACCAGTCCTGCCCCACTGGCTTTTGATAGCTACCGGTGGCCAGGAAATTGAGTGTTGTATCTAAAAAAATAAAAGTAATTCTTTGTATTAAAAAGTAGGGTTAGAATAAAGGTAGTATTACAGTGTAGGTAGGTAAGTACAGCCACCTCCCCGAACAGCCTATAAGGAACTTTAACAACAGTCCATAGCTGGACGCAGGCCTCCCCGTGATAAGCACCTTATTGGTTTTTATCTCATGTACCTAAGTACCAGTACCTATTACTAATTTTAATGATGCACTTACTTTGATTTCTGGTGTTATACTTACTTGTGCACATTTGAGGAGTCACTCCATCTCTGCTTTTAAGGATCCCACATAGAAAAGAATACAGTTCTTTGCTAACCCTTTAGCACCGCACAAACAATTTAGGGTCCATTGAAAGAGGGTCCGCAGAACCCCTGGGTAACCTCCTGGGGCCCGATTCCCTATGACCCAAGAGATAACATGCCCAAAACGTGTGACGTCACAACGCGTTCTAAACACAAACGCGTTTCAAACGAGCCTATGTGTGGAATCGAAAAATGGTATTCTGCATGCCACAAGACTGGTTGTCTATGCCCCGTGTTTTGTTTTACGATTATTTCACACGCTTCGTTCAAAATCTTACATCCGGTCTATTCGGAAATTTTACGGTTTTATTAAAAATTATTTTTTGTTTCCAATAATAAATATTTTGAATTAAGTTTAAGCTTGCTCAACCATTAAATTGTTGAGCTTACACTACTATAATGTGATTTGAAAATTTAGAGCCCAAAAATAATGATTTGTATAAACATTCAAGTCACTCATTACTAGTTTCGGAACGAATAAGTAGTTTTCATTGATTGTTTGTTTTGAACAACATAACCTAAAAATCTATCAATTATTCTAATAAATAAAGCTAGATTACCACTGACTGACTGACTCATTCTATTATATAAGGATATTATTCTAAGGAGACGACGCGTAAGACGCTGGCACCAGCAAAGTACGACTATAAACAGGAGGTTACCCAGGGGTTCTGCGGACCCTCTTTCAATGGACCCTAAATTGTTTGTGCGGTGCTAAAGGGTTAGCAAAGAACTGTATTCTTTTATAAGTGGGATCCTTAAAAGCAGAGATGGAGTGACTCCTCAAAGGTGCACAAGTATAACACCAGAAATCAAAGTAAGTGCATCATTAACATTAGTAATAGGTACTAGTACTTAGGTACATGAGATAAAAACCAATAAGGTGCTTATCACGGGGAGGCCTGCGTCCAGCTATGGACTGTTGTTAAAGTTCCTTATAGGCTGTTCGGGGAGGTGGCTGTACTTACCTACCTACACTGTAATACTACCTTTATTCTAACCCTACTTTTTAATACAAAGAATTACTTTTATTTTTTTTAGATACAACACTCAATTTCCTGGCCACCGGTAGCTATCAAAAGCCAGTGGGGCAGGACTGGTTAGAGCCCCTCAGCCAGCCGTCTGTAAGTCGCTGTGTAGAGGAAGTTGTTCATGCCCTCAATGAACTGCTTCCAAGCTATGTGAAATTTCCTACCACAAAACAAGAGAGGAATGTAATCAAACAAAGGGTATGTATACATTATATTTATTAAATTTTGTTTGAAATCTCCACAAGGATTTGTTTCAACATTGTGTGGATAAAGTCTAGAATTTTGACACAATAGTAACACAAAATGTTATGCAACGGCACTACAAAAGTCGCACACCGTTTTGCGCTACCGTAACACGATGGTGTTACAAAGTGGTAGCGCAAAACTATATAGTTGAGGTTACATGAAAAGCTAAAATAACACATGAAATGAACGAAAATAACATGATTTTATTTTTACATTGTGAGAAGACCAACATATATCAGTGCATAGTTGCATTTCACCAATAATGATGTCTGCAAAATCCTCCAAGGGAGGAAGATGGTACCTACCTATTTATTCCTATTTGAAATAATAAAAAATATTTCTGCCTTGTTTCAGATATGCGACAGCGATTAAAAATTATAGGTGTATGTGCAACATTTGGAGGGGCTGCTCATGATAGCTATATTTGGAGATCATGGTCCCTGAGCCGGTTCATAGAAGATGAACACAGAAGTGGAAAAATTGAGTGGCTACTAGGGGACTCTGGCTATCCCCAAAAACCATGGCTTATGTCGCCTGTGCTCCACGCAGCTGATCATACTCCAGAAGCCTACTACACTAATATGCAATATAATAAACAATCAATGCCTCATTATGCGAGTCTATTGTGATGAATTATTGAATGATTACCCTTCCCTAACGTTTTTCACGCCTATAAAAACACCATGTAATTATTTATTTATTTATTAAAGACGAGCAGCCTGTGGCTGATGTGTCTTTAACACACAGTGTTGAATAAGTCATTGCGTCACTTTTTTTAGTTTGTTTTTGTCGTCTGGTAACCAGTTGTCAAGTTTATTCTTGAAGGTGTTTGTTTGTTGTGAACCACTCTATTGCTTATAAAATGGTGCGCTGCAAGGGCTTGAGTAGAGTCACGGGCCAATCTAAGGTGGTGTCCACGGGTTGAACGTCCTTCTTTCTTTATGTAGATGTCTTGTAGGGATGGCAGGTTGTATTGGTGAGTATCTTGTAGGTTTCAATGAGGTCACCTCGAAGACGTCGTTCTTCTAGAGTAGTGCGCGTAACCTATCTTCATAGGATTTCCGTCGTAAAGACCATGGGATCTTGGTAGCCTTTCTCTGAACACTTTCAAGCAGGTTTATGTCTTTATGAAAGTAGGGGCAACGCTTGGCAGCTTGGAATCCATATTCGAGCAGTGGTCTGATGTATTGTACATCTTCCGGAAGACTTCCACTGCTTATTGTAGGAATTATATTTGTAAAACACAATCTTTCAAGGTACGGGTAATCTAATGTCACATCTAGAGCGGGAACCGTAACCGTAGTAGATATTTTAATTTATTTATAGGTAACTTACGGGTTCCTATAAAAGAAATGATTTTATTTACATAATGTTTGTTATTATTTTATTATAACCTCCAAAGACGAACGACGAAACGAGCCGTACTAACTATTGCAGGAACACGCTAATCTGTGCCTTAACACGCTATGAACGAGCTCGTTTAGTTGACAGTTCAAATCGTGCCGTGTGCCGTGTTATGGAATGACTGCTAGGGCATGCGGAATACGGTTTTGTCCGATTCCACGCCGTTGTCGTGTCGTAGGTGTGTAACACGCTTGCATTGGTCATAGGGAATAGCCGCCCTGTTTATAGTCGTACTTTGCTGGTGCCAGCGTCTTACGCGTCGTCTCCTTAGAATAATATCCTTATATAATAGAATGAGTCAGTCAGTCAGTGGTAATCTAGCTTTATTTATTAGAATAATTGATAGATTTTTAGGTTATGTTGTTCAAAACAAACAATCAATGAAAACTACTTATTCGTTCCGAAACTAGTAATGAGTGACTTGAATGTTTATACAAATCATTATTTTTGGGCTCTAAATTTTCAAATCACATTATAGTAGTGTAAGCTCAACAATTTAATGGTTGAGCAAGCTTAAACTTAATTCAAAATATTTATTATTGGAAACAAAAAAAAATTTTTAATAAAACCGTAAAATTTCCGAATAGACCGGATGTAAGATTTTGAACGAAGCGTGTGAAATAATCGTAAAACAAAACACGGGGCATAGACAACCAGTCTTGTGGCATGCAGAATACCATTTTTCGATTCCACACATAGGCTCGTTTGAAACGCGTTTGTGTTTAGAACGCGTTGTGACGTCACACGTTTTGGGCATGTTATCTCTTGGGTCATAGGGAATCGGGCCCCAGGATATAATAATCATTAAACACTCTAGTTTTTTAGTTTATACCGATGATCTTGAGTTGAAAAGGTTTCTTGCATTTTGACGTCAAAATTATGACATCACCCGTTGTGTCTTAATCATCATTAAAAAACGCGTCTAAGTAGAATTTTTTTTAGGTTATAAAAAGAAGCCTGATTACATGAAAACTGTATGTATTTACGTAATTTTTTTTATGTTATATGTAAGCACTAATCAAGGGCTACTAGTGTATGTATATTTTGTAGATGCACATTCAATGGTTTCCGAGAAATAAGATTTTGCAAAACGTTACCCCAGCAGGAAATCGAATATCTCAAAAACCTTAACACCCAGTTGCAGAAACGATCTTTAAATTTTAATGGGGACTTTAAACACTAATCTTTCCTTAAACGGTTGCACTAACGAAAATTTTACCAAATTTTAATGTTCCATTATGTTTAAGTAATGAAACGTCAAACCAGCCATTTACATAGAGTTTGCGTTGCACGTAACGACATTAGCGTCCATTAGCACCTAATGAGCCATCACTTTTGACAGTTCATCTTTAAAACTTTAATGGGACGAAAATCATCCATTACAGCACTAATTAATTATTTTCATCAGTGTTTCAGTGCATTTCTGTGACCAAATACGTCTTTGTTAAGTCTTTCATCATTGTCTGACACAGAAGAAGTTTCACGACTCCACATTCCAGATCGTGTCAATTTATTTTCAAAACACGATGGAGAGGAATTTCGTGTATGGTACAGAATTTCTAAGGATGCAGTTCTTCAAATTACAAACGTTTTTAATTTAGAACCAGTGACCTGAAGAAATAAAGCTACTGATGACCTGACACAGCTTTTGATTTGTTTGAGGTTCTTTGCTACAGGATCTTTCTAGCAAGTACTAGGTGATCTAATCAATATACACTTGTCGCATCATTATTTATATCAAAATGCCAGACAGGGAAGAGCTTCGTAGAGTTGCAGAAGGTTTTTATGAAATTAAAGGATTCCTACGTGTTGCAGGAGCTTTGGACTGTACACATCTTAAAATAATTAGTTGAGGGGGTGCACTATCTGAACTGTTTCGGTGCAGGAAGCAGAGGCGGTGCAGTGGATGCGATATACCTACTAAACTAAACTAACACATTCTTGGCCCAAGACGCACTTGTTAGTCTCCTCATCCGTGTAGCGGCTACGCTCCCCTGTGAGTCGCACCGCCAAAGCTGGGCAGTGAATGCGTTAGGGCTAAGTAAAAATCAGAATAAATTTTTAACGCCACAATATTTATTTGTATAACTTATAATAAATGATTTTCAAGGCTTCTGCTGAACTTGGTTTTTCGATTTTCTTCTGAACCACTGAAAATTTAATTAATACATTAATAAGTATGAAGATAAGAATACAAAATACAAAATACAAAAATACAAAAATCTTTATTCGTGAACTTAAAATACATTATATTACAAGTGTTTGAGACCCCCTTTTAAGTAAAATATTTTACCTGTGTTAGGGGAATCTCGCTCTGCCGAGAAACAGTAAAATTTGATACGTACATTAAGTTCAGCTATAGTAGTTATTATAGATAAGAAGGCCAGTAAATTATTTGTATGCCGAAGTGGACACTATGCACCTATTATTCTTCGCAAGTTTCCTCCGAGGAGTAACTCTTGTAGGTGGAGTTTCCAAAATACTGTTGATATCTTGTAGGTCTTGAGCTGAAATATTTACAAATCTTTACTTTCACATACACACAGACCAGATATTACATTATCTATACATACACATTCCATAACAACACAACCATCAAAGACGTGAGCAACAGTATAAAAACATTGTAATATGACAAAAATACAAAAAATATCCAACTATTTATTTACTATGCATTTACTCACTGTGTAAGGTTAGTCAACATTGTTTTTTCTTCTGGAGTATAATTTGTTCCAAGTTCTCGTTTTATAATTGGTTTTGCCGACATTTTTTGTTAAGTAACAAAAATTTGGTAAAAAGAAATTATCACGCGCAATTTGCCACAAAACAAGGCATCCGTTAGTAAACAAACATAAAGTAACAGACAACCATTCAATTTGACACGGGCGACTGTTGACATGACAATGACAACTCGTACTAGCGTGCGTTTTGTTAAGCAAAATTGGTAAAGATCGCAGACCGAGAATCTGGGCTTACCGTAAAGATCTAATAACGAAACGCAATTATCACTATTTTTGTTTTTTCATAATGGCAGGTTTGTTTAAAGTAGTCTTTAGTTAATGGACCACTAATGTTACTGCGAAAGCTTTTGTGCAACATCATTAAAATAATGATTTCATTAGAACTAATGCCGCATTTAACTAATGACGTGTTAATGGAGAGTTTTGTGCAACTGGGTGTAAGACGCACAAATTTTATTTTTAGTCGCACATTTAAGCACAAATATAAGCTATCTGCCCATATAAGTTAAATTTGTCTAGGGCCATTCGTTTAGAATCTTCCTGCTGGAAGAACGTTACCCCAGCAGGAAACGTATTTTGCGTTTTATTCCGAAACGGGGACACGCACAATTTTTTTTTCCTGACGCACATTTACAGTGTAGAACGCTCTAATTATTTGTAAAACAAACTTCATTCTAGAAGAAAAAATTCTGCTGGGGTAACGCACACCCCCAAAACGTGGTAAAGACTATATTTATTTTACCTTTCAGCATTAGCAGGAAGTCGAAAAAATGACAGTGTTGGTTTAACGAACGTTGAGTTTAGGCACCCGTAAACACTGCAGTATACTCGTGGTCGTGATGCCGCCATTATTTAATTTGTTATTCGGCGCGCACAACGTTGAGGTATCGAAACGGGGGCGGACAGCGCGGGAGTCGCGGCACAACAAACTCGTCCAGCGTAGCGAGACGCGGCGGCACGCGGCGTGACACTGGATAGATGTGCATGCCGAGACATGCTTGCTTAGCGGCCGTGTAAATGACGCCTATGTGTGCGTGCGTCGATTCGGGCGGTCTAGTATGGAGTCGGATTACTTACTGTATATTTATCTATTGTGGCAATGTCCAACAAAACCTGTTACCGCGTGATATTCCAGGGAGAGTTGACGTGTTTCAGACCAGGAACGATGATGAGTGGGTTAGCAGCGATGATGAACCAATGCAACAACGCCGAAGAGTTGAACGCGGTGGCTTGACAACAGTGTTTGTAGGTACTTTTTGGTAGGTAAGTATTGACGGTACCTATTGTAAACAATTGGTTGGGTTTTGGGCTACGAATAAATAAAGGTTTTGGGTTCGATGCGTTCGTTTGTTTCTAATTTAGGTATTTCAATTAAAATTAAAAAATACCTACTTGTAGTTAAGCTTGACAATTAAAAGCGCCCTGATAAGGCCGCAAGGGGCGGCTTCGCCGCCCCTCGCAGCCTGCCGCCTCAGGCCATGGCCCCCTTGGCCCTAGGATAAATACGCCCCTGATAATTTGGTACTACAGACACACATACAATTAACAAAGATAATTTACAATTTTAACACAACCTAGGTGTAGGTACAATTTACTATTATTCACGTTGGAGCCCGTACTGACTAGATTTTAACTGTATGACCCTGACTCGACAGCTGGATCCGCCCTTGCCTTTGTCACATACATTGCAAATGTTTTCTCTCCTTCTCTCCTGTGTGAAATTTCATGTGGGTAACTAAATAATGTTTGCGATTAAATTTTTATCACACTATGCAGCCAAATGGTTTCTCTCCTGTGTGAATTCTCATGTGTTTAACTAAAACATTTTTTTGTCTAAATTCTTTGTCACATACAGTGCAGGCAAATGGTTTCACTCCTGTGTGAATTCTCATGTGTTGAACTAAATCACTTTTTTGTCTACAGTCTTTGCCACATACAGTGCAGGCAAATGGTTTCTCTCCTGTGTGAATTCTCATGTGTTGAACTAAAACATTTTTATGTCTAAATTCTTTAGTCACATACAGTGCAGCCAAATGGTTTCTCTCCTGTGTGAATTCTCATGTGTTTAACTAAATCACTTTTTCGTATAAATTCTTTGTCACATATATTGCAAGCAAATGGTTTCTCTCCTGTGTGAATTCTCATGTGTGTAACTAAATCACTCTTTCGTATAAATTCTTTGTCACATACAGTGCAGGCAAATGGTTTCTCTCCTGTGTGAATTCTCATGTGTTGAACTAAATCACTTTTTTGTCTAAATTCTTTGTCACATACAGTGCAGGCAAATGGTTTCTCTCCTGTGTGAATTCTCATGTGTTTAACTAAATCACTTTTTCCTCTAAATTCTTTGCCACATACAGTGCAGGTAAATGGTTTCTCTCCTGTGTGAATTCTCATGTGATAAATTAAAACACTTTTTTGTCTACATTCTTTGCCACATACAGTGCAGGCAAATGGTTTCTCTCCTGTGTGAATTCCCATGTGTTGAACTAAATAACTTTTTTGTCTAAATTCTTTGCCACATACAGTGCAGGCAAATGGTTTCTCTCCTGTGTGAATTCCCATGTGTTGAACTAAATAACTTTTTTGTCTACATTCTTTGCCACATACAGTGCAGGCAAATGGTTTCTCTCCTGTGTGAATTTGCATGTGTCGAACTAAAACATTTTTATGTCTAAATTCTTTGTCACATACAGTGCAGGCAAATGGTTTCTCTCCTGTGTGAATTTGCATGTGTCGAACGAAAACATTTTTATGTCTAAATTCTTTGTCACATACAGTGCAGGCAAATGGTTTCACTCCTATGTGAATTTGCATGTGTCGAACTAAAACATTTTTATGTCTAAATTCTTTGTCACATACAGTGCAGGCAAATGGTTTCACTCCTATGTGAATTCTCATGTGTTGAACTAAATTACGTTTTATTATAAATTCTTTGCCACATACATTGCAGGCAAATGGTTTCACTCCTGTGTGAATTCTCATGTGTTGAACTAAATCACTTTCTTGTCTAAATTCTTTGTCACATACAGTGCAGGCAAATGGTTTCTCCCCGGGCTGAACTCTCATGTGTTGACCTAATTCAGTTTTTTGTCTAAATTCTTTGTCAGATACAGTGCAGGTAAATGGTTTCTCCCCTGTGTGAATTCTCATGTGTCCAGCAAAATGACTGTTAGAAGGAACTTCTTTCACATCATTCTCTCGATTGCTGTTATCTTCTAATGGTAATTGACATTCTGTACCATCTCCAGGGACAGACTCAACCTCCAGCAATGTATCCTGTTCTGCGGTCACCTCTTCTTTTATGTCAATACTAGGTACTGGTTCATGTTTGATAGTTGTGTAACCATCAATGGTAATAGACTGCACAGGGGTCACAGACAACTGTTGTTTCATTCCTAGCTTGAGCTCTGTAATATAGTCATGAGTAGCCTGAAATAAACAATTCATTATTTATTATACAAATAATGCAAAAATTATTAGAACGTTAATTGTACTTTTTTAGCTCGTCCCACTTAGGCCAGATTGGGTTCAAGTCAGGAATAAGGGCTGGCCAGTCTAGTGTGGGAATGCCGACATGGAAGACGTCTGTCGGTACTGTCTAGTCACTGCTGCGGTGTGGCAGCGGACATTATCGTGCATTAAATCAAAATTTATCGTCGCCAATAAATCCTGCGTAAGGGAAAACATAACTTAACTCATAGTTCACTGCAAAGAAATTGTAAAAATTAGTCTTGAACAACCCTTGAAGCGATTCCAGTTTAAAGCTCGCAAGTGTACTATATAAAAATAGGTCGGGTTTTCCTTCCTGACGCTATAACTCGAGAACGCACGAACCGATTTCCACGGTTTTGCATTCGTTGGAAAGGTCTCGGGCTCCGTGAGGTTTATAGCAAAGAAAAAATTAAGAACGTGGGAAACATAAATTTCCACGCGAGCGATGCCGCGGGGCGCAGCTAGTCATGGTATATATCCCGTTGTAAATGACTCAAGTACCTAATAGCAGTCTAAAAAAATGGAGACATAATTATCGGGATTGAATAAACAAAAATTACTGGACTGGATGACAGAAATGAAAATGTTTCAATCTTGGTGTCTCCTCTTTCTGCTAGTACTTTGTGTGATTAAACTTTTGAACCTACCTTTCATTCCTACCTATACAAACCTTAAAACTAGATAGACTAAAGCAATTATCATAAAAATCAAAACAATCTGATTTAAATCACATAATCTTTGGATGTTTTTGACTTTTTTTTAATAATCTTGATTTTTATTGTAGGGGAGAAGGAGGCAGCTTTGAACAGGGGTACCTTAGAACAAACGAGTTAACGAGGTTAGTTCTAGGCCAATTGTGGCAAAAATTGTATTTATAACACGGCAGTACCGACCCCCATGTCTGTCATTAGTGGCGCACATGTGCGCGCGCGAAAAATTGAATAATAGGCCATGCCATGTGTGAAAAAAGCTGTAAGGGTGTTGATGAACGATTCTAAGACATTGGTAAGCGGAACTTGATTTATTGTATGGATAAATTCATTTTAAATATTTTTATGCTCTAGTTCACCAGCATTGTGTGGTTTTTCGAAAATAAAATTAACAGTTAATTTCTCCGAACCCATTGGGGCAGATTTGAACAAAACAAAGGGGACACTTTTGAACATGTTCAAAGGTGGCTCAATGGGATAGATGGGATAGATGATTAAGAAGTAACCCTAAATAACTGATTTTATCAGAGGAAGTCTACTTATATTGTTGTCTTCTATAGTGATTGCGTCTGAACGTAATTTAATCTGATTTTAAATTTAGAAAGTAAAATTGTGTTAATATTTTTATAATTTTCTTTTTAAAAGTTACTTTTTTATTGTTTTTTATGAAAAGTTTATTACTTCAATATTTAACATTTGAATAATTCACATAGTTCCTTTAATACTGTGCGTAACATCACATAACACAATCATAACATTTTAAATAACTTTATTTAATAAAAATATTTTACTTAAACTATGTATTTTTTGTTTAAATTCATCAATTCAAAGGTGCCCCTGATATTTTCAAAGCTGCCCCAGGAAAGGGGCAGGTTTGAACATTTGAGTTACTTCACTAAAAGATCAATTCTGACTAAACCATGTAAAAATTTATTATAATATTAACTGATTTATGTAGCTAGATCATCTACATGTCTTTAATAGCAAAAATAACTAAATAAAAATAACTATCTTAGACATTACAGACTCTAATGTAAAAAATGTTCAAAGGTGCCTCCTTCTCCCCTATTCTTGTATAATATCTTTATCAAAGGAAATATGGCAAGGCCTCCACACAACAGTGAAATCGATGCGCATACGTATAAACAGGCTTTTAGTAGTATTTATAGCTTAAGGAATTTGTTGGTACCTCAAAACCTTTATCATAAAGATGGCTTAAGATCTTTTCAGATCTGTGAACCATTTGGGAGAAGGTGTGGCATCTCAGCAGCTTCCAGTAACAAATATGGCATAAAGCTCTTGGCCTTGCATCTTCAGAGTTGAACTGAAAAAGAAAATGCTTATTTTGAAACAAGAAATTTTAATATGGAACATGATTTTGGCACACCCCCAACACTCGACCATTTCTCCACACAAAAAATGTAAATGAATAAAATGCTCTGCCCGCACACATGTGCTCATGATAACTGTGTTGCAGTACACATAGGGTCACTTCATGAATGTATTGTGCGAGTGAGATAGTTGAGAAATAGCTTAAAGACATTAACAATTTCACTGCCCAAAATGCACATGTATTGTTCTAGCACTGTTTGTAGCTGCAATGATGATGTCCCCCCGTTGCGAGTTGCATCGCAGAGGCTGGGCAGTGAAAGATTAAGACATCTTGTTTGTATTTTACACTCACAAGGTTAAATTAAGGCAATGCCAACAAAACACATACTTACCTATATGGATAAGGAAACATTTGGAAACACAATGCAAGATTTAGGTATGCTATACCTGGCTGAAATTTGATGGGAAATTAAGACGATGCCAATAAAATCCAAAGGTAGGTAAGTATACTACCCCTTTCTAAGGAAACGTATGTACCTACCTAATTCAAGGATTTTGCTACCTATTTTATAAATGAAATAAGTAATCAAAAAATGTGTGCTTAGAACAGGGTAGCACCACATACAAGCAATAATATTTCAGTATTTGCTCATGTCTTACATTATCTATGTACCTACCTACCTATATTATTATACCATGAATATGATTAGCCGTAAAGCCCTTTTTATGGAAAATTCACCATTAACCAGGATATTTACCTTGCTCTTAGACAGTGTATCGTAGACATCTATGAGTTGGTTGTTTTTTAGGGAATGCAGTGTCGTATTGCCGTCGTCGAGGCAAACTCTACACACAGAAGACATTCTCCTGTTTTCTTTCACTACACACTAAACTAAAAAGTAACCAGAGCCACCCTTCGACTTGCAACTTCTCTTCTTACGTCAAAGAACTACAAACAAACTGCAAAATCTGCAATTAATAAACTCAAAATCACGGTAATAATTATCCTATGTAATGTACCAATTAGACTAAACTAAAGGTGGTCGCAGAGTTGCCACCTTGCAGAAAAAAATATCACTAGATTTGGTCTCAAAACTCACTAGATTTCGGGATATTTTGGACAAAAATCACTAGATAATTTAAAATGAAATTACACGCTAGGTACTACAAAATAATGTTTTTGTGAAAATAAGAAACTAAAACACAACATATTTACTGGTATCTAATAGCAAAAATTTTTGACATAAAGCTAGATAGATATTTGTTTTTGTGTTTTTTTTTATACACACAACTCTGTGTTTCCTTATGTCACCAATTCTTGTAAATATTTCTTTTTGATAAAAATTACAAAAGGCTGTAGTAGTATCGTTTGTTACAGGCCGTATCCACATCTTGATTTCTTAGGTTTCCCATCATTCTTGTCGATATTTTTGTGAATATTACTGGCACGTCCATAGTAAATGCGAAATAACTAAGAAATACTTCACAAATCTAACGCGAATGATTTCGATGTGATCACTTACCTACTTTCCCGAACGAAGTTTAGCAAGAACTGCCTAGTAACAGTAGCAAGCACCTAACTAAATAAATACTCAAATAAACTAGTTTAGTAGGTACGTGATAGGTTCTCACCAGTAGTCGGGGATTCCCCAAAGTAGGTTTGCATAACCAAACAAAAACGTTTTTTTCATGAACCTATAAAGATTCATGGTTTAATTACGTTTTGGCTGTCTAAGAAAAGAATTGTGCTATTTTCACATAAATTGGGGGATTCGTTGCTAATAATTAGTACCTACCTACTTATGTATTTTCAAAAAAATTCGAGATTCGATAAATATCACTAAAAATCGTCAGATATTTTTTTAGTATTTTTTTCTTCAGAATATCACTAACGTACTCCAAAAAACCCCAAAATTAGTGATAAAATCACCAAGGTGGCAACGCTGGGTGGTCGTTTTTACTAACACCGTTGTTGACCAACGATGTCAGTGTACGTTGTTCGCATCGGATGGCGAATGGGTGAACAACGAATGCCTACGACAACGAGATGCCGAACATTGATGTAAAAAGGGAAGATGAGCCATAGCTTCTCGAAACCGGCAGGCTCAAATGAAGTCCAATCAGTGTTGCCAATTGTATGCTCCCACCGCGGCACCGCACTCACCGCAGTCATACATAGTAGGATAGGACCGGCGGCGGCGCGGCGGCGCGGGCGGACGTGATTCGCGTGCTTGCTACGACGTACTTTTGTGATTTACTGACTAAAAGACTACAGCAATGCCTACGTGTTCGTTCACAAGGTGTACACATAGCTCTAAAACAAAAAACAAAGCCCAAGGCATCCCTTTTCACTCGTAAATACACCAAAGAATTTATTTTTTTGATTAATTTAGTGCCTTTTTTCGCCATTTGCAGAGAGGAATAGATATATACGAAACATTAGTGTGTAAACAGATATATCGTCGTATCCTACGAATAAGGTTACAGTCGCCAATGTGACCTTTTATTTTTATTGTATTTTTGGAATCTCCATTATCATTTGCATCATACCAGTTCGAAAAAAGTAAATAAATAATGAATACAAAAAAGTTATTAAGGTTTAAAAATTTGGTTACAATTGCACTGATGCATTTAGCCCGACGAATAAGGTAACGAACAGCTTTGGCACTTTTTTTCATGTGCAAAATGCAACTGACATGGGCATTTCCCGGCGAATATGGTTACACACTCCACAATAATCGTGTACCGCGGGCGAAAAGGCGCGCGGGCGCGGGTGACCGCTGTGTGTCGACTCCTAGCGAGGGGAAAACAGTGCAGTAGAGTATGAGGCGGGCACATAAATTAGTAATTGATTAATGCGACTAATTGCAAAACAAAAAAATTATAAAAAATATTTTATTGGTATAGTAGTTTTCGTAAACTAAGAAAAACTCCCCTAGGGTTTTTGAATGCTTGATTCAAATAAATAATTGAAACTTATACGTTATAATTCCTTTTATTTAACAAGGTATTTCAGCATAAACTTGAAACTGTTTATTATACAGGCTATCATCACAAATTATTAAGTCAATTGTCCCGTGATCATGGCGCATGAAACTGTGTCGAAATATTGGAAAATCATGGTAAATATCCCGTTTTAAATGACTTTAAGATAATTCAGTGCAGTTACTAATAGATTTAATGTTTTATTTGCCCTTAAACATTTGCATTACATTCGTTGCGTGCATTCTTGCGAATGAGAATGCGAGTATTAAATCTTGCGAATGTTCGTGAATGTGAGTATTCGTTACATATCTCTTATGGATAAATGGGTATATCTATTAGATTATTGTCATAATATAGATTGATATTAGAGCCTCTGTTTAAAACTTGATTTTATTCAGTACTCTTTATTTTTGCAGCAATGAAGAAAACTATTTCTCTGACATGGGCTTCATACGGCCAGCTCCACAAGGGGAACTAATCTTGTAGCCTGTAGAACTTGTAAGAATCTATACAGGGCGACCCAAGGCCATGCCACGTGGAGGGAAAGTATCTTAAATTTTGTAGATAGAACATTTTACTGAAAAATGACTTGATTTTGATTTTTAAAACAATTTTAACTACATTGAAAGACTTTTGAATAATCGCCTGTCTGAACCAGGAGTCGAACCCGCCAAATTGTAAAATATCCACCCGTAATTTTACGATAGCGATCAAAAGACTCAATCATAAGGATTATTTTTTTCCAAATAACATAGTATCTTATATAGCTAACAGGAAAGCTATGAACTTTTACATACTAAATAAATACGTTTAAAGTTATATTAATTCATTGTATTTCCTAGTCCCCCTACTTAAATCATGTAGAGAATATACCATTATGAAATAGACTATAAAACACCAAAATATATGTTTTCTCTAATAATATAACGTGAGTAAACCCACAGCAGTAGGCTCAAGGCTCATTGACGAGTTCTCTCATCTGGATACGGTTGACTAAATTGAGAAGATTGATTAATAATAATATTATATGATAATGCTCGGCAATCCACACAGCACCATTTAGGCCCAAGCTAAGCAGAGCTTGTGTTATGGGTACTAGATGACTGATATACTTAATACAATAAGATTACATACATCTATTTTTTTATTATACCTAAATAGAAAACAACCAGATCACCCTCCCCTGGACAAACATCTTTTGATTTGATGATTGTAATTTAAATACTTTATTTATTTTTAAGGAAGGCCTGCAGCTTATAATTTACATACATCTTTTATCTATTACATTATCTTTTATCACTCATTTCGATACAATTACGCCAAAGGATTATCGAATTATTGGATTTATTATGAGAATTGGTAGGGACTTTAATAGCCCTTAAACTCTTATCCTATTATATAACAACTTCGTCAGGTCAATTCTTGAATATGGATCAACAGTCTGGAATCCAAAATTCAAAGTACATATTGAAGAAATACAACGAAATCAAAACAAATTTTTAAAACATTATTTATTCCGCTTTCCGACAGCTCCTACAGACTCTATAGTAGATCTAGACATTCGTCGCACTATACGAGATCAAGTTTTTTTATATAAATTACTGAACAATCAAATTGACTCCGAGTTGTTGCTTGATAATATTTATTTGCATTTCCCACGGGCTTCATCTAGGAAATATAAAACTTTTTGGACTCCAACCTCTAGAACAAATTATAGGCAGAACATGTTTCTGAATAGAATAATTACAATAAATTTATCAACAAAATTGATATTTTCGACTCAACCGCCGCCGCCTCGTTTCGTAGAAGCATTGTAGGCATTGCTGCCGCCAAGTTAATAACTTAGTTTAAATTATTTTATTTTGCATTTAGTCTTTTCCTCTTGTTTGTTAGAAATAGTGTTCTATCTTTGTTAATATTAATACTTAATTTGTTAATATGGTTACTCATTTCAATTTATTATTGTGCACTTGCCTCTATATAAGCAAGTTAATTTTCACACGATATGTTTGTTTATTAAGTCTGTTCACCAGTTTTTATGTGTAATTTTGTTTATAGTGGAGACTTTACTGGTTTAAGAAAATTCTTATTGTTTCTCGTTATATATTTATGTACTGCCTGTCTTCCAAAGAAATAAAAAGAAATACAAATCCAAATAGGTTAGAATAAACTAGCAGAAAAAATTCAATAAATAGCCTTCACGGCTAAATGACCGATGGGAAATAAATACGTTAAGCAGAGGCATATCAATCTATTATGACAATTATCTAATAGATAGACCCATTTATCCACACTACATGTAACGAATACTCACATTCGCATTCGCAAGAATGCACGCGAATGTAATGCGAATGTTTAAGGAGAAATAAAACATTATATTTATTAGCCACTGCACTGAATTACTTGTAAGTCATTTAAAACGGATTATTTAAAATGATTTGAGTTGTTAGTTTTCCACTATTTCGACACAGTTTCATGCGCCATGATCACGGAACAATTACCTTAATAATTTTAAATGACTTAAGTTTTAATAACCTGTTAAATAGTTTTAAAAGATTTATGCTGAATTACATTGTTTTATATGAAAGGAATTAAAACGAATAAGTTTCAATTATTAATTTGAATCAAGCACTCAGAAACCCTTGGATGAGTTTTGCATAGTTTACGAAAACACTATTTTTCGTAGTATGTCAGCAATCCAACACTTTCATACGAACTAGGTTTTACTTTTAGCTTTAGAATGATATTGAGCGATTAGTTGCATTTTAGCAGTACAACTTTGACAAGTCAGTGGTAGTAGTTGTACGAACATTTGTCCCGAGACGGCAATTGAACCTGCAACTTCGTGCGTCGCAGGCGGACCTTCGCCCGCTGCGCCACTAAGGTCGTAGATTGGGTGCTGTACAAGTTAAATCCATCTAATATTGAGTAAAGCGTCCTGTGCAGCATGAGTAAACAGTTTCTGACGCTAATTAACAAGATACCAAATGAAATTCTTGAAGGAAAGTAAAATATTACCTTAGTATTCTTGTAATTGTCCCACAAATTTCATCGAATAAGCTTACAAAGGCGATTGTTACCACCTCAGTTGACGTCGTGAAGCGAAATCGTCGTGGAAAAAGGTCACAAAGGCGCTTATAACAGCGTCGTTTTGAAACTTGCACGCGGAACAAGGTGTTAAGAGACAAAAACTAGAGAAAACGGGTTTTTTTATTTATGAAAGCTACATGATTATTTAGCTAAAATCATGATAAAACGTTTTAGAAAAAAAAACTTACTCGTATAATGGAAACTTTTCGAAATAATAAGAAAAAACCGTCTCCTGTAAAGTTGGTGTTTTGCAACTGTAACCTTATTCGTAGGATACGACGATATAGCAATAGCCTTATTGCGAGTCGAGTCGTTCTTCAACTCGTACCATCAATTTTGTCCCAACTGGTGTAAGTTGACATATCGTAAATTGATAGGTATTATTTTCAATCTGCAACTCGCATCACTCTTTGTTTCTATTAAATTTATACATTCAGTACGATCACAAACTCTATGTGGAACCTTTCTATCATTTCTATTCATTTCACATTATTTTATGTACCTACAAAACACAAATTAAATATACCTCTAGCCTATTATTTTACTTACATTTTTTTTGGTTGACTGTACTCAAATTCAAATTACTAACGAAGCGTATAACATTTTTAAGATTCGTCGGCTCATACCAGTTGGGACAAGATTGATGGTGTGAGTTAAATGAACGACTCTACGAGCCGGCGTGCATGGGTAGCGTCAGCATAATAATTTTTATGATTGATTTGTAATAATTTCGTTCGTTTGATGATTCATTATTATACCTATAATGAGGATCTGTAACGTTTTTGGTTGAGAATGCTGATTTAAAGACAAAATGCAAAAAAAATTGTTCTACAAGAATTGACGAAGTTATGACCAAATTATTAGCGAAGTTCACTCAATGACCGCCGCGGTCGCTGTGACGTCACTGACTCGGTCGCCGCCAGTTATCCGTAGGCAGCGATAAGGTGCGCACCGTTCGCAGAGTTGGAAAAGTAGAGTGTTTGCCACGGGTAAAAGAATCAATTCCTACTCGGACTATAGTCTAACTACCTCAGGAATTGATTCTTTTCAACCCTAGGCTAACAATCTACTATTTTAACGTACCGAGGGACTCAAAACTGCTGCCGAGAACATTATTCGTTACGAAACTCGCTCTTACAACACTTTATATAAAGGTAAATTAAATTGAACCGCGTCGTCGCCGCTCCGTCGAATCGTGAAGAAAGAGTGCCGGCTGCGCTCCGCTCGGTTCGTTCAGCCGAGTCAGTGACGTCACACGCGCCCGCGTAATTTGATTTTACCAGCAGTAACGGCGTAATGTTTATCTATACTTCTATACTAATATTATAAAGAGGAAAGATTTGTATTTTTGTATTTATGTATTTTTGTATGTTTGTTACGAATAAACTCAAAAACTACTGGACCGATTTCAAAAATCCTTTCATCATTAGAATGCTACATTATTCCTGAGTAACATAGGCTATATTAATTTCTTGAAAAAATTAGGGATCCCTACTAAAACTTCAGTAATGTAACCCAAGGTGTAAAAAAATTAGCCATAAATTGTCTATCATCGCATGCGCTGCGGAAACTATTGATGATAGAACAAAAAAATGTTCTACAATATTAAAGAATATATAAATATCTACAAAAAACTCAGCAATACCATTTGTCCCACTATTGTAGTTATCTCAGTATAACTATTTTTTTACTTTTTAAAAGTTGATAGAAATACTGACCAAAGTCTGACCATGTTATCCATACCTTTGTATTAATCGTTATCCAAATAAATCATTTCATAATTAAGACTGTTTCAATACCTGTAGATTACTTTTTGAATTATTCAAATCGGACATTCCATTCTAAAGATATTACGAATTTAAAAATGTAAATCTAAACAAAATACTATTAGAAAAATAAATGACGCCGCACCCGGGCAACGTAGCGAGGGAGGTAGGTAAGAATAATAATAATTAATGTCCTCCTAGCAGAATTTCGACCACGGCGGCCAATCTCATCGGAGACTAGCCAGATGCGCACGACATATTATAGTGCACAAGTGTGTGCGCTGCTGTGTGGTGCCGGCTTAGAATTTGCACAACCCCATCTCTTCCCGCGGGTGTCGTAAGAGGCGACTAAGGGATATCCACTGGGGGCGGGCACGACCGGGAGAGGTCAAACGCAGGACCAACGGCTTAATGTACTTTCTGAGGCACGCCCCCGTGCCATTTAACACCGCCAATTTCCGTACTCCGGGCTGCTACAGTGAATATTTCTTGCTAGAAAATACCCAATAACACAAATCTTGGGCCGACCCGGGATTTGAACCCGGGACCACATTATCAGAGGTTGAACACGCGACCGCTATACCAATGGGGCAGTCGGGTAGAAGTATAAAATGTCCTGCCACAGAAATATTAGAAACCTACGTTTATCCCAATTTTTTTTAAACCCGTGCGAAGCCGGGACAGGCCGCTAGTTATAAATAAATAAATAATGCTGGACAATTCACACAGCATTATCTAGCCCCAAGCTAAGCAGAGCTTGTCTTATGGTACTAGATAGATAACTGATATGATATACTTAATACAATACACTACATAGATAAGTAGATGTTTTTAGGGTTTCGAAACCCTTATGGTCTCGCTTTGTCTGTCCTTTTTTCCCTCCTTAATAACTCAGCAACTACAGCAGCTATCAACATGAAATTGAAAATAATAATACATTTCGTGCGCCTGTACAGATTTTAAGAAAAAAATATGAAAATAAATGAAAAATGAAAATGAACATTTTCCATACAAATTGAGATGTCAAAATTTTAAAAGAGACCTACAGTGTCAAGTGGGGTATCAAATGAAAGGTATTAGTTTGTACATTTCAAAATAGTTCTTGAAATTTCTGTAGGTTTAATGCTTTTTGAAATATTTCGAAAAAAGTCGAAAAATTTACCGCTACACCCTATCACCGAAGCATGCAGAGAGATCCATCTGAAATGTAGGTTGGTACCTACTAGTTTTAGGTCTTCATTAAATTTCCGAGTTTCTAACCGGTACTTTTAGTACATACCTACTTGTTCACAAACGTTCGAAACCCTCGGCGCGCGAGTTACACTCGCACTTGACGGGTCTTGTTTTATTATAACATACCTACATACAAAACATCCAGAACACCCTGGACAAATGTCTGCAGATCGTACAAACATTTGTCCCGAGGCGGAAATCGAACCCGCAACCTCCTGCGTCGCAGGCAGACCTTCGCCCGCTGAGCCACAGAGGTCGTCGTATATGTTCGATACACTTTCGAGCAGATGATATGTTTACGACTAATAAAGGATATCGAAAATTGTATAAATCTGCAGTACCATACTTTCGGGTATTTTCATATACTTACCTCTGGGATTTAGATTTATTTTATTTAAGTTAGGTCTTCAGATTGTATTATAGTATTAGGTTAGCATATTATAGCTTTTTACATTTACTCTACGTTTATCCCAAAATTTAAAAAAAAATGTCCACCCGTGCGAAGCCGGGACGGGCCGCTAGTCATAAATAAATGAATGTGAATCTTGTGTTTTTTTATAAATTCAATAAAATATGTAGTTAACAATGATAATTATTCCTATTTTCGCCCCAAACTTTTTTGTTGACCGTACTATTGTACCTACCGTAACTCGGGGGAAATCCCGAATTTGTTTTAATATACCTAGTGGGGTCGTACTAGAGATTAATAATAGTTGTCTCTGTCTCACTTCGGTCTTAGGTACGTCTTGCCATCTTTGTTGTTCTTTATATTGCACAGGACTGGAAATGTAACTGTGAGCGTATGTGTTTGCGTGTAGTTGTAACACAGGCCAGTTGTTGAGTAAGCGCTGGGAGAACGCATCTTCCCTTTTTATATCGATGATGCCGAACCGAGTTATGCCGATCGCCACATTCACCACCTTTGTTAAACCTTATACCTAATAAGATAAAATAGGTCGCACTCTAGTTTGGGTCAGGGTAAAATGTATTTTTAAATTCGGCCATATTTCTATCATGGATATTTTGTAGATTTGTAATTTTAGAGTGACAAAGGGTGCAAGAATAATAAAAAGACACAAATACACAGTAAAACATTTATAATCTCAGTTATTTATAAACAGCCCTTAAACCTAAGACAGTAGGTTTATAATGGTACAATGTACTTGTTTAGAAGTCTTTATGTAAAGTTTCTTAGAGTATATGTAAAAAATCAGTACTTTAAATACTTTGTGTGTTTTTGTGATAAAGAATACAAATACCTGCCTTTTTAAGAACCACCTCCATAAGATCCAAGCATCGGGTGTCTCAAAAGAAAGTTCACATTTAAAAAATCGATTAAAAAAAAAGTAAGATGTTTATTGAAAAAATGTTTATTACATATTAAAATACACTGTTTGGGAATTTATTTTTTAAAAATGACATCGTCCAAATGTAAACCGTTGCGTTCACGGCATTCGTTTATTCGAGCACTAAAATTTGCTATGACGGCTCTGCAGGTATTCTCCGAGATGGCTGCGATTTCGTGACGGATATTTTCTTTTAATTGTGCCAGGGAAGTCGGTTTGTTGGCGTAAACTTTGGATTTGAGATAACCCCACAGGAAAAAGTCCATAGGTGTCAAATCGGGACTGCGTGGAGGCCAACTTATGTCACCTCTCCTGGAGATCAATTTGCCAGGAAAAATTTCACGAACTCTTGGCAGAGACCTGTTGGACGTGTGTGAAGTGGCTCCGTCCTGCTGGAACCATAGATTTATATCGTTAGATAGGCCCCGACACCAAAAACTGTGGCATTGTTTTTGAATGTGTGGGTTAACAAAATGCCGACGCACGCACACTAACGGTTAACGCACACATTCAAAAAAGTAGTTAAAAAATCGTGTTTCTGCCATTGTAATTATCTGTTGTTATTACCATTTCGTGTGCAATCGTATTGCACACACTTTCCTGAAAAAAGTATACCCTTAGATGCCCTGAAATCGAAAATGTTTGAATGTGTGCGTCAACATAGTGTCAAAAACCTGTGCAGTTTGTGTAGAACAAATTGCACAGGTACGGTCCGCAAACTCATTAATCAGATTACATAGTAGGTAGACTGTATAATTAAATGTAGAGGCGTGATCAAGTAAAAAACATTGATTCAATAAGAATGGCTATTTATTCTCCTTGAAACAAAATCAATTTATTAAACTTTTGCCTATTAGTTATTTTATTAACATTTTTATGAACATAATGAAGGCGTACATCAGCGTAGTATTTAATAACGGACTTTATCTTAGCTTTTCATTCCGAGGTTGACTCCCTTTTAAATGATTAAGGTGGACTTTTATGAGCTTAAAAAGACACAATATATTATATACATTCTTTAAGCTTAATGATGCGTGCGGTACAGTGCTACACTCAACCCTTAAAAAGTCTCACGCGATATAAAGATGAAACGCGCCTTCTATATCAGTTTTCTCCCAAACTATAAGTCTAAGCCAAATAAGTTGTGAAATATAATATACATATTTTAGATACAACTATCGAATAGAAAAATATAAATCATCGAAATATGCTTCATACAAAAAATTGGTTGCCTGTAACGTCGGTATACGGGCGAAAGTTTTACGTGACAACGACTTTGAGTTCCTTTCACTTTTTATGTCTGTCTCTCCCGCTCTTAGGCGGGCTAACCATGCCCGAGTGGAAGGGACGCGTGCCTCTCACTCGCTCTCATTGTGAGCGCATAACGTGAGCGGAGCGTAACGCAGTTTCTTGAAGTGTCACCCGGCAAACCAATTTATAAGACGTTATCACGTCAAAAAAAATGTTTTCAGCGCCATTTCTAAAATAGGGCACGATTGTCTTGGCACCCATATGACTAGTTGATGCCATGTAATGCCACACACAAAAAACCATTAAAAAATCAGGTCAAAACAAGGTGAAACATCTTAATCAACTTTTAAGAAAAACAGTTTTTGGCCGTTACTCCTGAACTATAAGGCCTAGCCAAAAGTTCAATGGAAAAAAAGTGTCTTAGTTTTGTTAGAGTTATCGAATGGTGAAATCAGAATAACAAAATTCGAAAAAAATCCTATGTCCGCTTTTTAGCGATCGGGACCACTGTGCCTCGGGATCCAGAAACACCCCTTTTCAGCACATGTTTCGTGGCACCCTGTATTTAATATGCTTACCTACTAAAATATTAGGAAGCCAATAAAATTCAAAAATGAAATGGTTCAGACATCCTTAAACAACAACATGGTCTGTTGAATCTGCTGACGCTACCGAACGACCTTGTCTCAATATTGAGTAGTTAGAAATAGTGTTTTTGCCAATAAACCTAATCATTATTATTATTATTTCGTGTGCAATCGTATTGCACATACTTCTATGAAAAAAAAACGGCCTAATAAGCCCTGAAATCGAAAATGTGACTATCTAAACAAACCTGTGCAATTTGTAAAACGGTGCAGTCTACGCTGAAGCGTAGACTGCACCGTTTTATAAATTGCACATACAAACTGCACCGTTTTACAAATTGGTACCGAGAAAATAGTGTCATCTCTTTTTCTCCCAGATTAGTTGCCAACACGACTTTCTCTTTCGTGCACTCGCCATTTAAATTTGTTATTTTCGGACAGTGCGGAAGAAAAATAAAAGTTTTTGAATGAAATCGCAATACTTACGAGTGAAATGTTACACCTCTGGCTTTATTTGTGTTTCTAGAATTGTTGTTGCACTTTAGAAAGGCACACGATGGCATTTTGTGACAGTAAACTGCTCGCAAAGTTCGCAAACGTTCTTTACAACACGTCCGGCCCACACTGTGTTTGGACGTGCACTAACTCCAGGTTAGTGAGCCTCACTCACTTCGACTGTGGAACGACACGGCGCGGTCTCACTGCGGTAAGGGCCTATCTAAAGATTTATATCTATGGCTGGAACCATGTTCTTTGGTTATAACAAGGAAAGTGCTGCAGCTCAGGCACGAAGAAAACGTCTAACATCTCCACATAACGCTCTGAATTCACTGTAACTGTGCGTCCCCTTCCATCTTCAAAAAAGTAAGGGCCGATAATTCCTCGCGCCGACATTGCGGCCCATACGGTGACTTTAGGCGAATGTAGGGGTGTCTGATGTTTTTGTTTTGGATTGGTTGCACTCCAGTAGCGGCAATTTTGCTTGTTAACATATCCAGTAAGATGAAAATGGGCTTCATCCGAAAAGAAGATGTTGGTAAACGTTGGAAAGCGCTCAATCATCTGGTTTACGTAGTCAAGCCTCTGACCAGCATCCTGAGGCTTTAATTCTTGCACCAACTGAATTTTGTACGGGTGCAGTTTTAAATCTTTATGCAAAATGCGGCATAATGACGATCTGTGCACGTTTAAGGCCACAGCACGCTTCCGAATTGAAAGGTTCGGATCGTCCCGAATAGACTGGGCGACACTGTCTACGTTTTCGACCGTTCTCGAAGATCTTGGACGCCCGGATTTTGGTTTTTCCAGTGTTGAACCGGTCTCTTCAAACTTCTCGACCCATTTTGCAATGAGTTGGCGCATCATTCAAGTGACGAATATGTCGAATGCTGCAGAATTTTCTACGCGCTACAGTCGCCGAATTACCGTTTTTATAAAACTCGCGTACGCACAACGCACGGTCCGCTCCCGAGAAACGCTCCATAGCGACTAAATTCCCAAGAGCCAGGCTACCGACTGACACTCCCCCCGCGCCCCTCAGAATAGTTGCGTTCACGCAATAACCAAAACAAATGTGAACTTTCTTTTGAGACACCCAGTATAATAAAATAAAATACAAAAATATTCTCACAACTTAGTCTATTTTGTTATTTAGGTCTATAACCGCCAAAGCATTTTTGTTAAAGAGCATCAAAATACTCATCTGGTCTCCTACATATTGGTTCTTAGCTACATTTTGTAAAAAAAGACAGTTGGTTTTTTAGTTTTCAATTAATTACTTGTTTTTGGTAAACAAACATAATTTAAATATAGGTAATAATGACGCTAATCACTCCGAACTAATGGATATGATAAATTTCAATAACTTAGGTCAATATAATCATAATATTGAATAGATTGAATCGAATACTTGATTTAGTTTTATGCAACGACGAGGTGAGTGTGACGCACTGCCTTGATCCCTTGTCCAAAGAAGACAGCGCTCATCACCCAGCCCATCTCATCTGTCCGACGTTTGTAAATACGAGTACTCTTGTGTCTCAGTCCATGCCCATTTATTGCTATACTAAAGGGAATTATGCTGCATTTTGCGAAAACCTGGATACCTACGACTGGGATTCACTTTTACGGACTGGCTCAGTGGATGAAGCGGTCGATTTATTTAATAAAATTATAATTAAGCTTAAAATTAAATATGTTCCAGTTAAGAAAGTTCGCCCTAGTTCTTACCCAGTCTGGTTCTCCCCTGCGCTTATTCGAATCTTAAAAGAAAAAAATAAATATCATAGAAAAATGACGTACCAAAATATAAGTGACATAAACTCTTACAAATTACTTCGTGACCGAGCTAAGAGAGTGGAACACCAATGCTATCGTAACTATATTGAAAGAGTTGAAAATTCTATTAAACACAACCCTCGAGCTTTTTGGTCTTACATCCAGTCAAATAAGCAACATAATGGTTATCCATCATCTATGACGTATAAAGCTTCTAATCTAAGCACGGGTCCGAGCATCTGCAATGCTTTTGCGAACTATTTTGATTCAAGTTACTTACCATCAACTTCAACTTCAGGGCCAACTTCTCTTGTTTCCTCTTCACCTTCATTACTGTCTCTAGCACCTACATCTGCAGTCTCCTCTTTAGCTTCTCATTTATCGTCACCAGCACCTCCTGCCTTACCTTTGTCTTCCGCCGATCTATGCGCTATTGAAATAATCCCGTCTAGCATCCTCCGTTCTTTAAAAACCCTCGATTGCAATAAGTCAGCCGGCCCCGATGACATTCACCCTCACATCCTGAAAAGCTGTGCGAGCTCAATCGCATACCCTGTTAGTCTGCTTTTCAAAAGATCTTTAACAGAAGGAGTCATGCCCGTCATTTGGAAAACTGCATCTATAACACCCATCCACAAAAAAGGCTCCAAACGCGAGGTATGCAATTACAGACCCATTTCAAAGCTGTATGTGCTGGCTAAAGTCCTTGAAAAGATTGTTCACGAACAAGTATATCAAGCTCTTAGGCACTCCTTCATGGTTGAGCAGCATGGGTTTCTCAAAGGTAGGTCTACTACCACTAACCTTGTGACTTTTATCGATGCTGTCACCGCTGGCATGGAGTCAGGTAGTCAAGTGGACATAATCTATACTGACTACAGCAAAGCTTTCGACCGCATAGACCACTCTATCCTACTCGCGAAGCTCTGCGCTGCAGGAATACGAGGTGATCTACTTCGGTGGTTTACCTCGTATGTCCAAGGTCGTTGCCAGGCTGTAGTGCTGAACGGCTTTGAGTCTTATCCTTCCTTGATTCCTTCGGGAGTTCCACAAGGTTCGATCCTCGGACCCCTACTATTCAATATTTTCACTAATAACATTTCCTCCTGTTTTGCTAATTCTAACTTCCTTCTTTACGCGGACGACCTGAAGATAATGAAGGTTATAACCTCCCCTTCGGACCTCTTACTATTGCAGAAAGATCTGGACAACCTCGACGCTTACTGCTCTGTAAATAAGCTAGACATCAACGTTCAGAAATGCTACTGTATATCCTTCCATAGAACTTCTCCCCCTTTTTGTTCTGATTATAAAATCAATGGCGAGTCACTTACTCGAACTAACACAATTGTAGACTTAGGAATTACTTTGGACTCTAAATTATTATTTGATAAGCACATTGAAAAGATCACTGCAAAAGCCCTGAAGACTCTAGGGTTTCTCCTTAGAGTAACTAGAGATTTCAAATCACTAAAGACGCTCAAAATACTGTACTGTTCACTAGTCAGGAGTAACTTGGAATACGCCTGACAGGTTTGGAATCCTCATTATAATAAGTATATTACCCAACTGGAGAAACCACAAAAAAAAATCATCAAATTTATTAATTTCAAACATAAGATCTTTATTCCGGACTATATCGACAGCTGTAAACACCATCATTTGTTGCCACTGGAAAGCAGGAGAGAAGTCGCAGACTTAACACTATTGCATAACATTTTATTAAACGTAGTTGACGCCCCCTCGCTCTTATCTGACATCCAATTATCGATACCCTCTCGTCGCTCCTCTCGTAGAACCAATCTTAAGCTATACTTTCCTACGTGCTCGACTAACTACCGTAAGAACTCCTACCTGCCCCGCACAATGCATACATAATAATACACGCTATTCACAAATTGATCTTTTCCACGCCAAGCAAAACATATTTAAACACACAGTAACCAAACAATTCTTTAACTCTCAGCAGTAGATAAGTAACAACATAATCATTACATAAACAGCTATATATTTAGATCTTATTCTTATTTATCGTCAGGGTAGTATAATATTGTTATTTTGTTATTTATAATATGTATGAGGAGCAAAAAAACAAAACCTGATTTGTCCTTGTAATGTAAACAATAGCTATGAGACAAAAAGTAAATTTTCTATTTTTTCCTCATTTGAACTAAATCTCTATATTATTATTCTTAAATTTAGGCAATCCTAATACCCTTTCTTGATTTTCTGTAATAGCCTTACAAACAAATTACATGTTATTTTTTAAAATTAAATTTGGACTAATCATTTTTTGCATGAATAGACTGGACATGACATGTTATGCATAAACTTAGTATGGACTAATCATGTTTTGTTTTTATCTGTAAAGGAAAGTTGTATGTGAATATTATAAATAACACAAGAAATTTAGCTATGATAATGTTCTTTTATTTAGATATTTAATACAAATTATATGTGTATAGCAGGTTCTGCTTCCAAACAATCACAAATAGGCTCATTTTGGCTCTCTATCCCAGGTGTACTGAGAATTATTTGCTTATACCACTGAAAATACTCATCATCCAGGGATTGCCATTCTCCAAACATATTCGTTAGTAATTTATTCACATCATCTTTCTTCTCTTGTGTGATTCCATGACTCAAATGCATTTCTTTAATAATAAACCTATTCAGACGACTTCTATTCACTCCTCTCTTTACCAGGTTTAGAAATGATTCAGTATCATCAATGTAATTGAAGTATTTTGATGCCTTTACCAAAACTTGTGTTTTGGCTGGATCTTGATTGTGTTTAATGTGAATTTTTTTCATTTCACTTATCATAGGCAGATCTTTGTAAAGTGAATTCAGCGACTTTGTGTCCAGAAGTTTCCAATCCACTCCTAGTATGTGAACTGTACCAACTTGTTTGTATATTTCATAATACTGATCTTTGGACAGAATTGTTGGTTGCACTCTCAGCAAATGCTCTACCCTACCGAAGACACGGTCAGCGGGGAGAAAACTGTGGCCACGAACAGGTGTGATGAATACTATTTCCAAATCAGGTCTCTTGTGTAAGAAGTGCATTAGTGTCCGGAGTACAATATTGTTTTTATTTTGTGAAATACAGCCATCACTAAACAAACGTAATAGTTTAGTATTCGTTAGGTCCATTTTTTCCAGATGCTGCAATAAAGCTGAAGACACTTCTGCACTCCCTTTCCCAGCCTGCTCTTCAGTCCAAGTATAAAAATCTGGTTGACTAGCTTTGGTGTCCACAATGCATAAAACATAAAAACCAATTTGTCTAGCATAATAAGCTTCTTGAATTTGAGTTTTGGGGAGTGGCTGAATCTGCTGTAAATCAAAGCACAAAGTTTTTGAGTCTGGGACATCAGCTTTTAAAAGTTGGTAAAAAGCATTTGCCCGCTTCTTGTGAATTCGTTTTTCAATCATCCGGGAGGTTTTTTGTGCAAGATCAGTTGCTCTTTTGATTTGGTTAGTTAAAAGAGTGCAATAGCTGCAGACATCAGAGGCTGGAGATCGGAAACCAATATTGTATTCAGTCACAAAGATGAGTCTAAACATTGAGTATTTAACTTTCAAGTTTTCAGGGTGTTTGGAGTTATAAATCTTGTGTAACTTAGACATGGAAAGATCACAATTTAAATATATCCTTTTTGATTTATTCCTGTTATAATGGCTTTCAGTTCCTTTCAATTTTCCAATAAAATCTCTTACAGAATTTTTCTTTTCCGTATTCTTATAGCTTACTCTGTCACCTCCTCTGTGTTCTTCAATCGGCTTGCCACTGTAAACACTTTTAGTCACATTAGCTAATCTTGTGCGATTGAATCGAGTTAAGCTCATGAAGAACTTCTTGCAGACAGGTACTCTATCAAGTCCATGAATCAGGTAAAATTTAGTGCTGTACGCATGCAGCGACCCTGATTTTTTTCTCTTATTACATTGCACAGGTCTAGGCCTTCGCCTTTTGATGGAGGTGGTCGTAACTAACGATGCTATCATTGAATCTTGACGTAATTTATCTGGTTCACTGTACAATTCCTTGCGCATTGAATTAACATCATTTGGAGTTATTTTACAGCACTGAAATTGTTTGGTGTTGTGCCGGCAAGGATAATACAACGATATCCTGGGTGCAGAGTACTTTGCCTTTTTCTTCGCAGCTCGCTTTCCTCCTGTCACTCTTCTTTTTCGGGATCCATTGTTTACTGTCCGAACTTCTACAGTTTCCTCATCCACTTCGTCCATTTTTCCAGATTTTATGAATAAATTGTAATTCTTTCGTTTCGTAAAAGCGAAAGCGAGCGAAAACAAATCGGTCAGTAAATTGACTTTGACATGCAAAACATGACTGCTCCACAAACAAAATGGCGCTTGAAAATGAGTGATTGGTTGAATGGAGAAAACACGATCTGCATAAAAAGTCATAAAGGAGAAAACTTATTTTGCATCTTACGGTACTTTTTGAGAGCGTTTTTACAGGGGAGCAGTAACTTTTTGCTCAAAACGAGAGATGGCAGATGACGCAGTTTGACATTGACAGTCGAATTCCATCACAAAGTGTTTTTTTTATTTTTTGTGACAAATCACGGTTTGCTTTTTAACTCCTCGTATAAGGCATGTACAAAATACAAAAAATACAAAATAATTTATTCAGAATAAGGTACATAATAGATAAGTTACGAATGAACGATGAGACAGCAAAAGTTTAAAACTGTGGAGCTGCCGCATCGCCCGCCTCGGCACAACATAAATTATATGAGTATACATAATTTAGTGATTTTAAAGTTAAGTACTATATAAAGTTAAACTAAAGATATAATAAAATCAGTAGTAGTAATATTTTTACTAATTATGCAAGCAGTTAAAAAGGTACATACATAATAATAATTAAATGTCTCTAAGAAAATGCTGTGATTTCTGATATAGGTATCATAGGGTGTGTGTGTGTGTGTGTATGAGTGCGGAGGAGGGCTCCTGAGGACACCGGTCTCTTAAGAGTCCGGGCAACAGGAGGCTCCTGCGTACATCGTGTGTGTGTGTGTGTGTGTGTGTGTGTGTGTGTGAGGGTGTGTGTGTGTGAGGGTGTGTGTGTGAGGAGCTCCTGAGGACACCGCTCTCTTAAGAGTCCGGGCAACAGGAGACTCCGAAGTGTTTAGTGTTTTGTGTCCGGATGTTTGTGCTTGGAAAGGAGGGTGAGTGTATGTCAGATTAAGCAGGTATTTGTAGTAGGTCTTCCGTTTCCTCATAAGAGAGGGTGAGTAGCCACTCAAAGATTTTTAATTTGCATTTATAATGTGGGAGGGGGTATATTTGGAGTGTTTTGTTGATTTTGTTGTAGAGGGTGGGGCTCACATAGTGGTAGTGCCGTCCCGCAAGCGCTGTCCGACGTGACTCAATTTTGCATACTCTATCACAACGGCGTTTTTTGTTTTTAAACTTGGGATCAAAATGTAGTTGTGAATGCTTGCGCAACAAGACCGCTGAGATAAAAAGTTGCCGAACAGTCAGGACCTCACATCGGGAGTACAATAGACTAGTGGAGTAGCGTCTCGGTTCGGACAGCATTACCTTGAGCACCGCTCTTTGCGCTCTCTCGACTCTCATCATCTGGGATTTGACGGCTCCACCCCATGCTATATTGCAGTATGAGATGATGGATTGGGCCAGCGAGAAGTAGACGGTCCTTAAGCAATCCATGTCCGCAACTCCTCTCAAGCGCTTAAAAACAAAAATAAGTTTGCGGATTCTACCAACTGTACATTCAATATGATGATGTACATGACTCTTCAGACCAATATTTTCCTTCCTAACTATTATTTGTTAACGAACAGGCAACCCACTTCAAACTAGGTTTACTCACTCATTTAATTAAGTACTTGTTTTAACCTTTTATGATTTTTTAAATTTAGTTTAAGCATATTTTTCGTTCTATAAGTGAAAACTCTTAAGCTTACATTGTACCACCACTGTTTCTACTCATTTAAGTTTTTAAAAGCTGTTTGTTTTCCACATAAATAAATAAATAAATAAATATTATTTTAGTCTCTATCTTCTAACAACATCTCCATAATCATAATTTTTTTTGACGACCGTGTGGCGCAGCGGGCGAAGGTCTGCCTGCGACGCAGGAGGTTGCAGGTTCGATTCCCGGTTCGGGACAAATGTTTGTATGATCGGCAGACATTTTTCCAGGCCGTTCTGGATGTTTTCTATGTATAATAAAAAAATATCTATCTATGTAGTGTATTGTGTTAAGTATATCAGTTATCTAGTACCCATAACACAAGCTCTGCTTAGCTTGGGGCTAGATAATGCTGTGTGAATTGTCCAGCATTATTTATTTATTTATTATTACAATGATCTGTTAACTTAAAAAACAGTTGCTAAGCAGTATTATTTCTCACTTTAACTTCTTCTCTTTAACCCCCGACGCAAAATGAGAGGGGTGTTATAAGCTTAAAGTGTCTGTCTGTGGTATAGCAGCACCCAAACGGCTGAACCGATTTTCGTTTAGTTTTTTTGTGTAGCATCTGCTGACATTTTACTCCACCTTCATGTCCAATCCATGTGTCCAAAACCAAAGGCACAGAACACCAGCCAATATTGAACATTACATTCCAGGTTTGAAGAGCCAAACTCCAACAACAGATGGGACAGCCCCTGCTTCTACATCGGGCCAGATGACGAGTTTCCATTGGAGGATGTCTACAGAGTACTGTTTGAAAAGAAACCACCACCGCCTAATATGAGCACACAGAATGTAAGCATAGCCTACTTAAACGCATACAGTCGTTCGACGAAGGCATTTTCACGTGGTTTTGTCAGGGCAATCGTGCGGGGGGCAACGGACGGGACGGGGAGGGACGCTCCCGAGTCGCATACATCACCACCTTAGTAGGTAACTCGGGAGCGTCCCCCCGACCCGTCCCTTGCTCCCCGCACGACTGTATGTACCTATATAGGTAGATAGATAAAAATTTATTCGACACTGCAGCACATAATACAAAATGATTACAATAATTAAGGCACATCTTAACATAACACAGAGAATATTAGTTTTTTGATGGTACAAAACTTGAGAATAATAAATAATAGTAAATAATTTAAGAAGTAGGTACATTTTTTAGAAATTGTGTGTGTGCTGCAGCCTGTCAAAAAGGCAATAGCTCAGCGAAAAGCTTTGCTCGAAAAGCAAAACATTGATTTTCCGTATTACCCTTAGAGGCGACCAAAAGAACGAAACACTAATAAAACAGAATGTGTGAAGGTAGGTTGTGACGTAAGTATCGTCATCGTAAAGCTTTTAAATGTTTTTTTGGATAATTGATTATCACCATCAGCCCTAACACAGCCTAGCTATCCTACCTATGTATATGCATACAGTCGGTCGACGAAAGCGCTTTGACAGGGTGTAACGGTCCAGTTTATGCTGGTTCGTTTAATTTGCAAATATAGAAATAATAATAATAATAATAATAATAATAAGTTTATTTTGAAACTTATAAAAACTAAATTATTACATGCTTACTTAAAACTACAATTTTGACAATGTATGTAGGTACCTACTTGAAAGTATGCAAAAGAGAATGTAGGTAACAATTATGTGATAACTAACAAAGATCTTGATCTACACACTAGGATTCCCTGTGTCGTGCAGACCAATACAACAGTCAGAATGGATAAATGTAGTCAATAACAGTGTTCTCGTTATCTTCTTATTTCAACAATAAAACTAAGTAATCAATGTGGATGAGTGGGTGGATAAGTAATACCTGATAATGATTTTCAGACATTTGATAGGTTTACTTGTAGTTAGGTAAAACAAAAAAAATAATAAAAATAGTAATAGCAATAGTAGTAAAACAGATTAAATTTGCATATAAATCAGCTTAAATGGTACTATACCTGTAAAATACTACGTAGGTAAGTTAGTAAGAGTGAACTAACTAAGTTACGGAAAAGGAAGTTAAGGCGAAGTGATTACTTTATTTTGTGTTTAATTTTTTCGTTAGGTACACAAAATATTTTTTTAGATTTTTCATACTTTATATATATATTTATACCCGTTTTTATACACCTATTGTGAGTGTCCCGATTAATTCAGTTATTTATTTTGGTGTGCTATTTATCAAACAGTAGAATGCTTTCAGTTTCATCATAGTCTTTGTTGAGTAACCAGGCTGTGAGAAGCTTTTTACAGCTCCATTTCGAAAGACCGTGGATATTTAAGGCCCGATTTACTTTTGAGTACAGAAAAGGTCCAATCCATGAATAGAACCTACAGTAGAATATAGTTTTTCGAGGAGGGGGCTTCCATCGGATATGGCGATGACTCATAATCATTTTGGACGGAGCCACTTTATGAAACTTTAGAATAGCACGTAAAATAAATAGTTGTCTTACTGTAAGATGACCGCATTCCTCATATAATAGTTTTGTGGAATAAAAAAAGTTCTTTTTGTTAGCTACTTTTAATACTGCTCTTTGTGAACGTTCAAGTCTGAGAAGATGAGTTTTGCAAGCTCCTCCCCAGGCAACGATGCAATAGCTAAGTATGGATTGGCAAAGCGTTGTATATACAAGCTTGAGTATCTCCTCAGTAGCACTCGCTCTAAGCCTTTTAAAGATAAATAGCAGCTTTCTGACTCTTCCTTTAAGGGCGTCTATATGGTCTCTCCAATTTAGGTGGTTATCCAATATAACACCTAGATATCTGAGAGAGCGGACTTGCTCCAGTCTTGGACATTTACAGCCACCTGTATTATAGGGCAGACAGTTTTTGTCATGAATAACTTGCTGAAATGGTTTAAGAGGCTCAGTTCGTTTTGAGATGCTGAAAGGTATAATTTTAGTCTTAGATGCATTCAACGTTAGCAAGTTCTGTCTCAACCATGCACAGACCAAGTTTAAACCATTTTGGCAGATCGTCTCAACAGAATCCCAGTTTTTACCCTGGAATATAATAGCGGTATCGTCCGCAAAGGTAATAACTTGTCCCTGGGTGATATTGAGTGAACACAGATCATTAATGTACACGAGGAATAGTGTAGGACCTAGGACACTGCCCTGCGGCACACCAAAGCCTACATCACGGTATTCACTGTGCGCTTCCCCTACCCGAATTCTTTGACGTCTACCTGTTAAATATGAGTCAAAATAATTAACACATTTTGATATAGTTTGAAACACTAAAAATATATTCTGAACTGTAAATCGGTTCGAACGCTTTGCTGGAAGGATAGCAACCTTCTTAAGTCTTACGACAGTTTAGTAATGTTTGAATTTGACGATTCTAGGAAAACAAATGGGCTTCTTGATAGTTGGTACAGAGATGTCAGGGGGAGGAGATCGTGAGTTTTGAAGTAAAGTGAAAATTTGGGGTTTATTCTAGGTTTTACAGGAATAGTGAATTCTTTTTGACGGGAATCGTTCGGCTCAGCCATCGAACGAGACCAGGGAGGAATTCTAGGATGGATTGCAAATTTCTATCAATCAGATTCAGTTACGTAAACCCACACTTTTCATTTCTGATAATTCTCCGTATTGTGAACGGATGGTGTTACATCCCAGAACCGACTATTCTAATTTATTATTATATTTATTAAACACATTCTGTCGATACTGCAACGTTCCTGGATGTGTTGGTGAATGCTTGTGCTGTAAGGCCCTGAACTAACCTGATTATTAAATCTATTGTTTTGATCTGCGGTTGGACTGGAATGTGGTTCCACACGTTTACTTCTTAGGACTCCCCGCGTGGACTAGGTATGGGATCAGGTAGGCTAGAGTTTTAGTGAGGTAGGATGTATTTGGATCGCTTGAGATCATTCCCCATCAAACTCTCCTGAGTTAGCGATTTACAAACGCTTTGCTTTTAAATGTCTGGTTATCTCTGAGTACGGGAAGGGCGATAGCCGTCTGCTTTCGACTTTCCCCGAGGAGAAGAAAAGATTAACTTCGCAGTGGGGCACCAACCAGATAAATTTGGTTTATACCTATACGGGATAAAGCAAAGTTCTCAGGTTCCGCGATAGGAGAGGCAGAGTAACCAAAAAAAGTCACAATGCCGAGATATTATAGGTTCTTCGCTTACTATGTAATTTTAGTTGTTTCAGAGCATGGGAGTATCATGGTTTGAGACGGCCATGAAAGAGGGGTGCTATACTACTGTACCAGGATTGAAGAATCGATAACCTAAGTAGTTTTAATGTTTATTTCATTTGTCTTAAGCTTCTAAAAGAATCTGAGTTACTACATCACAATATATGAGTCCTACCGCTAACTAGACGATCATTGGCCACTTTAAATCACAATTTTAATACAAAACTTATAGTAAAATACTTAGTTTTATTGATAGATAATCACTAGTGATCAGGTAGGGTAGGGTACGATATTTCCGAGCGTTACAATTTGGTGCCGTGACCAGGATCCTAAAAATTATTTAAAAATATCAAAGATATAACCAAAATCCTACAAAATTATAAAAATGTGACTAGAATCCTAAAAATTACTTAAAATTATCAAAAATATGACCATATCCAACAACCAACAACAAACTAACAACAAACCAACAACAAACTAACAAACCAAAAACAAACTAACAAACCAAAAACAAACTAACAAACCAAAAACAAACTAACAAACCAAAAACAAACTAACAAACCAAAAACAAACTAACAAACCAACAAAAAACTAACAAACCAACAAAAAACTAACAAACAAACAACACAATAAACAAACCAACAACAAACTAACAAAAAAACCAACAACAATCAAAATAATAATGAGTACCTATCTATCTAATAATGTATTAATCCATAACCATAATCAAAAGTCGCGTAAAATAGTATTGAATAAAATGATCTAATATAGCTATTCGGTTTGGTTAGGTTAGAGTAAATTTAGATGTGAAGTGCGAGTTCGACTCTCGCACAATTTGTTGCAGTGAAATGGAAAGAAGCTTAAGACAAACGGAATAATAGAATAAGATTTAGATGCGAGGTGCGGGTTCGATTCTCGTAAAATATGTTGCAAGTGAAATAATAGAATAAGGTTTAGAGGCTGAAGTGAGTAGAAGGTTAGACAAGAATCGACAAGTTGGGGGGTCGCTTTAAAATAATATTTAATTTCAGTCAATAACTCAATTTCCTTAATATCTAGCACTGGTGTCGAATGGGCGATGTTGATGATGGAGAAGCTGGACGTGCTGTGAGCAGCGTTCTCCAGGCGTCATCTGAAGCGGTATTGATGATGGAGAAGCAGGCCGAGCTGTGAGCAACGGTCTCTAGGCTTCATCTGAAGCGGTGTTGATGGTGCAGAAGCGGGCCGTGCAGTGGACAACGATCTCCAAGCGTCATCTGAGATAAGCAAGAAATAAAATTATTTTTATTAGGGTTCTAGCTACGAATATGTTAGCATCAGAGGTGCAGTGTAGATAGATTATTTTTATTGTACATAGAAACATCAAGTACGCTTTGGACAGGTATCTGCAGATCGTATAAACATTTGTCTCGAGGCGGGAATCGAACCTCCTGTCATCGCAGGCGGACCTTCGCTCGCTGCGTCACAGAGGATTGAGTGCAGAGCAGTTGGCACACCCAGACGTGGGATTCGAGAACATTACGTCTAGCTAGTCACATTAATATTATAAATGCGAAGGTTTGGATGGATGGACGTTTGTTGCCTCTTCACGTCTAGGCTGCTGAACGGATTGGATTGAGGTTTTGCATGTAGGTGATTCTAATTCTGTAATCAAACATGGAATACTTCTATCCCATAAATCAGTTCCCATGGGATGGGAATCGCCTTTAAACGTTTATAGAAACAACACGTGCGAAGCCGCGGGCATAAACTAGTTAGGAATATCTAAGACTTGAAGTCAATTAAATGTACTTACTTGATTCTTTCTTGAGGTATAGGCATATTCACTGCCAGCTTCGACGAAGTGAACCGGAGAGGCGTGTTGCTGGACGGGGCAATGGAGAAATGGAGTACTGTATCGAACGGCTAGCCAGGTGATTGGCGCGTTCACTATTAGCTTCAGCAAAGGAGTCCGGGAGGAGCGCGCCGCTCTGCTAGCTTCGGCAAAGGAATCCGGGAGGGGCGCGCCGCTGGACGACGCGTTGCGGATGGACTGGGTCTGTTTTGACTCGTGAAGGGGTGAGTTTGACGTAGGGGTCGTAAGGTTTATTTCTGAAATAAATAAGGGAAAAATGTGTAAACATTCGTACGAATTGGCATTGCTTGTCATTATCTGGCATTTTCTGACTTCAAAAGGGACTTGGTTCGTCTACATTGAAATGTCAGAGGTTACCGAAAAGGTTATTTTGCGGATTGATTTGCGTAGGATTGATAGAAAATGGTGTACTCACGATAAACATAGGAAATCCAATTGTTCTTGTCGGTCAACAGCGGAGCGCGGCGGCGCGGTTTCTATCAATCACAGGTTTCCGCATAGGATTGGAAACAAACATTAGAAACCTCAATTATCTTGTCGAAATTGTTATTTTGTCTGTTTGTGCCTTGAAAAGAAAAAAATGTTTGTTTGTTTACGTTTTTGTCAAATGTCATGTCGAACGAAACGTCAAAGTCGAATTATTTCAACTTCTTTTTTAATGGGGCCGCTTGCCTTCGACTCTGCCAGTGTCAATATGGAACTACGTTGTAGGTAGAATGTCACGGTATATTAAGGCCGTTTTACACGAGGTAGAATAACGGTCGCGTTTTGACACTCGGGGTCGATTGAAATTAAACCGTTTAAATAAACTAAAATTAAAGCATAGCATTGATTTCGCGATTTGACACTCGGGGTCGTTTAAAACGTTTATAATAATAAATAATAAGCAATAATCAATAATCAATAATCAATAATCAATAATCAATAACCAATAATCAATAATCAATAATCAAAAATAAATAATAGTAATAATAATAATGCTGGACAATTCACACAGCATCATCTAAAATAAACTAAAATTAGCATTGATTGTCTAAAAATTATAACTGTTAAAATAATACTTAAATTAAAGCATAGCATTGATTGTCTCAAAATTATAACTGTTAAAATAATACTTAAATTAAAGCATAGCATTGATTGTCTCAAAATTATAACTGTTAAAATAAACTTAATTTAAAACTAAAATTAAAGCATAGCGTTGAACTTTAAAAAAAAAATAATAATAATAAATTAAACGATTAAAATAAACTAAATTTAATACTAAAATTAAAGCATAGCGTTGTTCTTTTTATTTATTTCAGAATTTACATCTTCCTTTTATATTTTTGAGACCATATCGTACCGTTCGATTATGTTGGAACGGGGCCTTAAAATAAACTTCGATTACAATGGAATGGAACCTTAAATGTTTCAGAATTTCCACCTTCTATTTTTATTTTGGTTCAGTATAATGAAGGTTCGATTGCGTTGGAACGGGGCCTTAAAATAAACTTCGATTACAATGGAATGGAACCTTAAATATTTCAGAATTTCCACCTTCTATTTTTATTTTTTGGTTCAGTATGATGAAGGTTCGATTGCGTTGGAACGGGGCCTTATTTATTACAGAATCCTTCTTTATTCTTCGGTTTATTTTTAGCTCTGTATCATGGTTTGGTTACATAACCATCCTTTGTGGATGTAAAGGCCATTGATGATGATGTTGTCGATGATGATGATCATGGGTTGACACAATTCTGCCTTCAGAATATAGTGCGGAAACGCGGGTGGATTTTGTAGGTTTGACGGTGACAGTAGACCTTAGAATCGGCCAGTAACTGCGAGTTTGACCATAGGTTCATGGACATAGGGTTGGTCTACATTCTGTCCAACAACTAGACGGGCCTAATTTCACTCGTCCAAGGTGTCTACCCTACTTACGTGTTCCATAGACTTGGGGTATATGGTCTATATTCCTACCATCCAACAAGTTGGGCTATTTAGCTTGGTAAGAAAATTAGTTATTTGTCAGTCCAGGTAAATGGTTTGCCATCGGAAAAATAGTCGGCAGGAAGAATGAGAATAAATATGAAAACGAAAAATAATTTGCAACAAACTAATAAAATACTAATAAAGAGTCGTGAATAACTAACAAATTAACTAAAAATAATGGAGGCTCTGTGTCACGGATTCAGATACGGATTGACTACTGTGGGCAAGACATGACTGAATTGTTTGCGGGGGTTTGGAAGAAGGAAGAGGGATTGATATACATAACTTGTACGAGAGGAGTAAGCAGTGAGTTTGTATGAATGTTTAGTAGTATTAGTAAAATCGGAGTGCAGTGTGCCCTCGTAATTAATCTTATTTCGGAATCTGGGACGGTTTATTGGACTTGAGTCACATGCTCATCACATACAGGTTCTATGAAGGAATAATTCTGGAGTTAGGTTACTGAGATCTTGTCAGATTACATTGAAAAATCTGAGATCTGAATTGCAGCTTGGACTGGCTTCATAGAACCTCATACTCCACCTATTAGGCCAGAACTAAGCACACTTCACAAACTCCAAGTTTAGAATGGGATTTAAAGCCTTTGTGGGGATTTTGGGGTAAATTTAAATTGTGTTATTGGTCGTTTCTAATTTAAGTATTAAGCAGGTAAAACAGGCAATTGATCTGGTTTTAGTTGGGTTATGTGTGGATAATGAAATCCTATCATAAGTTGACTGATATTCTATTAGGGATGACATGATTCACGACCATGTTCCAGGAGCAATTGTCTTAAGGTCTGTGGAACATTGATAATGCAATAGATTTAACTTGACAATTAGATTATGAATGTGGCGCTGGACCATATTGATTGTTTTAAACCTGGTTTAAATACACAAAACAGTAAAATGTATGTGATTACAAGTTTTAATAAATTAAGAGTTCAATAATAGCACTATTTAATAAAATTAAATAGAAAAATTATAAAAAAAAAACTAAATATATTTGTAAATTATTTGAAATTTTAGGAAATCCTTACTTCTTTGGAAATGCTTAAGGATTTGGGGTCGCTGTAACGGTCCAGTTTATGCTGGTTCGTTTAATTTGCAAATATAGAAATAATTAACACATTTTGATATAGTTTGAAACACTAAAAATATATTCTGAACTGTAAATCGGTTCGAACGCTTTGCTGGAAGGATAGCAACCTTCTTAAGTCTTACGACAGTTTAGTAATGTTTGAATTTGACGATTCTAGGAAAACAAATGGGCTTCTTGATAGTTGGTACAGAGATGTCAGGGGGAGGAGATCGTGAGTTTTGAAGTAAAGTGAAAATTTGGGGTTTATTCTAGGTTTTACAGGAATAGTGAATTCTTTTTGACGGGAATCGTTCGGCTCAGCCATCGAACGAGACCAGGGAGGAATTCTAGGATGGATTGCAAATTTCTATCAATCAGATTCAGTTACGTAAACCCACACTTTTCATTTCTGATAATTCTCCGTATTGTGAACGGATGGTGTTACATCCCAGAACCGACTATTCTAATTTATTATTATATTTATTAAACACATTCTGTCGATACTGCAACGTTCCTGGATGTGTTGGTGAATGCTTGTGCTGTAAGGCCCTGAACTAACCTGATTATTAAATCTATTGTTTTGATCTGCGGTTGGACTGGAATGTGGTTCCACACGTTTACTTCTTAGGACTCCCCGCGTGGACTAGGTATGGGATCAGGTAGGCTAGAGTTTTAGTGAGGTAGGATGTATTTGGATCGCTTGAGATCATTCCCCATCAAACTCTCCTGAGTTAGCGATTTACAAATGCTTTGCTTTTAAATGTCTGGTTATCTCTGAGTACGGGAAGGGCGATAGCCGTCTGCTTTCGACTTTCCCCGAGGAGAAGAAAAGATTAACTTCGCAGTGGGGCACCAACCAGATAAATTTGGTTTATACCTATACGGGATAAAGCAAAGTTCTCAGGTTCCGCGATAGGAGAGGCAGAGTAACCAAAAAAAGTCACAATGCCGAGATATTATAGGTTCTTCGCTTACTATGTAATTTTAGTTGTTTCAGAGCATGGGAGTATCATGGTTTGAGACGGCCATGAAAGAGGGGTGCTATACTACTGTACCAGGATTGAAGAATCGATAACCTAAGTAGTTTTAATGTTTATTTCATTTGTCTTAAGCTTCTAAAAGAATCTGAGTTACTACATCACAATATATGAGTCCTACCGCTAACTAGACGATCATTGGCCACTTTAAATCACAATTTTAATACAAAACTTATAGTAAAATACTTAGTTTTATTGATAGATAATCACTAGTGATCAGGTAGGGTAGGGTACGATATTTCCGAGCGTTACAAGGGCAATCGTGCGGGGGGCAAGGGACGGGTCGGGGGGGAGGATGCTCCTAAGTAATGTCAGCTGAGAAAGCATACATCGAGGCCGCACTCCGCACCCACTGATGGGTTCGCCCGGACGACTTGTGTAGCCTTAATAATTATAAATTCGAAAGTAACTCTGTCTGTCTGTTAGTTTCAAGTTTTATTGCTTTCATGTTGTACCAGTGGTGGATTTACCAGCAGGCTGAGTAGGCTGGAGCCCAGGGCGGAAGATTTACGGGGGCGGCAAATTTTGCCTAAAATGGACTTTTTGTCTTACGAAAATATATAATAAGAAATTTGAACTTATAAGTGCTGTAACTTGTGTTTTTTATTACATCTGGCATGTTAGCCCTTACAAATAAAAATATTTACATGAGATCTAGGTGAATAAAGCAGCTATGCGAATGCAAAATGTTGAATAGTAAAAAATTTAAACAGAGAGTTCAACTTTGGATTAAATAAAAAAACTTAGTGAACCCAGAAAGTTTACACTGTGCGTAGCATAACCCGCACTTTGCCGGTTTTTTCCGTTAATTTATGGGGCGGCAAAACTTACGAGGCCTAGGGCGGCCAAGACTGCAAATCCGCCACTGTGTTGTACAAAGGTTTCAAGAATTTGGCAGGGAAGTAGACGGTATCCCAACGACGAACATAGGCCACTTTTTATCCCGGTAAAGAGCGTGCGAAGCAGCGAGCATAAGCTAGTGCGTCAAAAAAAATTGCGTTATTGCTCTGCTTGCATACGTTGAGGTCGAATGATACAAAATTAAAATCTCTATATTTCCATAATACATTAAATGTAGGTAAGTAGTTACACGTCAAACATAAACTAAACACTGACACGGAAATAAGGTGATATTTTTGATTTCTGTCGCTTCGGTATGTAGACTAAAGTAAAGAAGCGACGAAGAAACCTTTAGCCTTTTAGTTATTATTTTTCGAGTTGAAGCAAAACCCATCCCAAGCTTTTTTATCCTCTAGATAATCTGATATTCAGTGAAAGACTATATCGATATTAATATTATTTTTTAATTCTCCTTTCCAGCCCCCACTATCATCAACAAACTTCCTCTATGAAATAGACAAGACCACTCAATCGATCTCCAACCAGATCCTAGAAGCGAAACAACTCGACATGGATGGAGAACTGAAGTTCCCTGACTACCCTGGCTGCTCGCTGGATCCCGGGTTCTCAGCGAACCCACAGAAACTGCTGATGCTGCGAAGACAGTTCTTGACTTACGCTAAGATGAACCATGCTAACGAAGATAAGAGTAAGATTGGTCGGTATTTTATACAGTATTTGAATAAATCTTTGACGGATTAATTACTGCACCCATTACGAATTTATTTCAACTTCAACTCAACTTCTTTTATAATGGCGCCGCTTTATTTTCGCTACGACTCTGTCAGTGTCAGTAAGGAGTATCGTAAACTTTAAAAATAATAGTAATGTCCCTTAGAGCATTTAGAACATCCCTTAGAGTTCTAGTCCCTTAGAGTCCATCCCCAGTTCTAAATGCTCTAAGTAATGTCCGGTTCAAAATAAAATATTTTCGTTTGGTATACTTGATTTATAGGTATATTGTGTACGACAATGAAGTTCCCTAATTGTTGGAAAGTGAAATGAATACTGTATGACAGAATGTAGATAATTATGAATCTGTCGACTCAAAAAATATGGGAAACTAGCTTCTGCCCGCGGCTTCACACGCGTTATTTCTACGGACATTTTCTATCCCATGGGCATTGGCGGATACAGGGGGGGGGCCATGGGGGCCATGGCCCCCCCCAAAAGACCTGGGAATTCTATACTTTCGACTCTATTTTTCGAGTCAATTTAGGTGCAATTTAGGTTTAGGTTTACATGGCATACCATCGGTAGGTTAGCTATGTACCTTTAAGAAACAAATATAATCCTGAATTTTTACTTGTCGGTACCACCACGTCCACTTGCACCAGCAACATAAATACTTAAAAATGTAAACTTTTACATTCTTGGGCTGAATTTCTAAAAAGCTGAACACGAATTTTCCATCAAGCAATAGGCAAAATACCTATCAATTTTCATGTTTCTGAGTAACGGAATTCCTATACTACAAAGGATAAATATACAAAAATACTGAAGCACGTCTTCTTATTTATTTATCGACCGAAAAACTAAATACCTAAAATCTCTAGGTATCAAATTTTACTGATTTAACTTCAAGTTACCTAAATCGAAAACTAAACTAGAAACTACTATTTTATCCCCTTAGAGCTGCTATTCTCAAAGTGTGCTCCGGGCCTCTGTAGGGGCTCCCCGACAATACTGGTCATATAAAAAAATAAAGGTTCAGTACCTAGTAGTGATGCAACGGAACTGGCATAACGGAAGCAGAAACGGAATCAGATGTCAAAAGTAAATCTTAACGGAAGCGGAAGCGGAAACGGAAGCGGAAACGGAAGCGTTAATACTATAAAGAAAAAGCACAATTTTGTATTTTTAGATGTTTTTTATTAAATTTGTAGTAGTACAAGTAACAAAATTAAAAAATTTTGCCCCCTAGTGAATTATGGCCGTAACACCTATCTAAGAACATGAAGCAATAATTAAATCCTAACCCATTACTGAAAACCGCATTAAAATCGGACTAGTAGTTTTGAAGATAAATGGCAACATTTGTTGATGCGCATAATGAACCAAAAACAATAAATAAGCAAACTCGTTGTGACACGTTTGTTTACCGCGCGCCCCTCTCTTCCAAAATACGCGACACGGGATTGCATCGGCAATTCGGCAATTATCGGAATCACGCGCGCGCGCCTGGTCGCTCGTGTACATTCGTCGACGCGCGGTCCCCCGCAACCGCCCCCCGCGGGCCCCCGCCACGCCGCCGTCATGTCGCACCCATCCTCACCGCTCTCGCCCCGCATCCGTTTCGAGTTCTGTTATTAGTTTGCGGAACCAGAAGCAGAAACGGAACTGAAAAAACATGCGGAACTTCTGCAGATGCAGAAGCGGAAGCAGAGTTCTGTTGCAACACTAGTACCTAGACATGATTGTGGAGAAAATTATACATTATATAATATATTTAGTTATATGTCATTATTCATATTATATTAAGTTATATGACAGTCAATAATCATATCAATTTTAAGTAGACAATCTTTATAACTCGAACTGCAAGGCGCGTTGTGTTCCACGCACGGAACCAAACTACTTCTCTACTACCTTTTAATTTTCTGTAGAGGGGGATTGGTGCAGGTGAGTGCTAAAATACCTTCTTACTTGTTCCTAGGAAGAGAAATAGATTCAATAAGTGCGGAAGGACAAAATATGCCCAGTGCGACTGTCAAACCAGATATTTTAATTATTTTAGAATTAATTTCGTGTATTTATAGATAGCTTCAGCTCACGGCTTCGCACACGCTTTTCAGGTAGCCATGTACGGAATACCGTTCGTTTAGCTCTCTGCCATATTTCATTAAGACCCGTTTAGCCGTTTAGGCGTGAAAAAAAAGAACGTATCAACACCTATTAGTGTTGATACTTTCTCTTTTCCCAACAGTCGCTAGAAATGGTGCAAAATTTTAGCGGCTCGCTACGCTCGCCGATATTTTTGCCTTGGCTTTCTTCTCTTCCACAAATTTTCCCACCGCCGCTGGAGTCTCAAAAATTGTCACAGCTCGCACCACTCGTCGGCGCTGTTAAATCGTATTTGCTTTCTTTGCTTTCACAAATTTTATGTATAGGTACTCTTTACTTTCACAAGTGTCCCAATCGGCGCTAAAATTCTCAAATTTTTGAGGCTCGCTCCGCTCGCCGCACCGTTTTTATATCGTCTTTTCTACATTTGCACTTACAAATTACCTAAATTTCGCTAAAATATGTTTTTAAATTTCGAGTCTCTTTCTTCTCGTCTCTTCTGCTCGCCGTTTTTATATCATCTTTTCTTTCGCAAATTTCCCAATCGTCGCTAAGACTTTAAAATTTCCGAGGCTCGCTTCATTCGCCGTTATTATATCGACTTTTCTTCCTTTTCTCTCAAAAATTTTCCAATCGTCACTAAAATATCTCTAAAAATTTCGAGGCTCGCTCCGCTCGCCTATTTTATATGTTTCATCGATTCTTTTACTAACATAAGTCGCTAAAAAGTCTTTAAAATTTTCGAAGCTCGCTCCGCGCTCCATTTTTTTTATATAGGCAACGAACTTAATTTTAGGTCTCTGTCAAATATTTCGATGTCCAAAGGGTTTAAGAACCGCTATCTTATAGAATGATTTTTTTCGGCGCAACGCCGCACTGCCGTCTCTCCTCGCGCCGCCCGCGCGTGACTCGATGATTTATTTTGTAAAAAAATATATTAGGTATATTATATTTTATAAAATATTTTGATATTATAAAATATTTTGCAAAAAATAAAGTTTTCATTAGCATAAAAACTTTATTTTTGTTTACCTGTAATTTTAACCCTTTCTCGAATCTTTGTCAAAATGGCCCCCCCCAAAATGAGATCCTGGATCCGCCCTTGCCCATGGGAACTGATTTATGGGATAAAAAGTTGCCTATGTTTGATTCCAGGCATAGAGCTACACCGGTGCAAAATTTCAGCTCAATCTGTTCAGTAGTTTTGGCGTGAAGACGTAACAAACATCCATCCATCATCCATCTATACATCCATCCATCCAAACTTTTGCGTTTATAATATTAGTGTGATACAAAAGTTTCGATTTTTAATGCGCCGACCTACAATACAATACATTAAGTACACTTTATTGCACACCAAGAAAATAAAAAAATAAAAATACAGGAAAAAATAAGATACACAGTAGCACAATGGGCGGCCTATCGCTAAGTGGTATATCTTCCAGACAACCTTGGGATGGACACGAAGCAGTTGTTTAAACTAGGGGAGAAGGAGGCAGCTTTGAACAGGGGCACCTTAGAACAAACGAGTTTACGAGGTTAGTTCTAGGCCAATTATGGCGGAAATTGTATTTATAACATGGCAGTACCGACCCCCATGTCTGTCATTAGCTCTGAGTACTGAAACCAAGTCATTAGTGGCGCACATGTGCGCGCAAAATTGAATAATAGGCCATGTCTGTTTTCGGCACCCCGTAGTTAACATTACGGAAAAAAGCTGTTAGGGTGTTGATGAAAGATTTGAAGACATTGGTAAGCGGAACTTGATCTATTGTATGGATAAATTCATTTTAAATATTTTTATGCTCTAGTTCACCAGCATTCAGTGGTTTTTCGAAAATATAATTACCAGTTAATTTTTTCGAACCCATTGGGGCAGATTTGTACAAAACAAAGGGGGCACTTTTGAACATGTTCAAAGGTGGCTCAATAGATCCATCACTAAATTATAAGTGCGAAATTTTGTGTGTTTCTTTTATAGTGTTTGTTTGTTTCAAATTTGATATCTCTTTGTTTAAACTAGGTCAATAAAACTAGTCGTTTATGTTCAATAGTGTTCAAATATAGTAGGATCTAAACATCGATTTCCTATGTATAAAAATAGTATTTTTTTCCATTTTGTACTAACTATTTAGTTCCTATTATAGTACTCTTTACGTAAGTTGGCGTAGGTCCGTTCGTGACGACGACATTTGTACGGGCCCTAACGGAAGACCAGCGCTGGCTAGGCCTCCTACGGGAGCCTAGCCAGCATTATGCTGAGTTAGGGCCTTTTTATAGCAACCTTATGTAGGTAATAATAATAATCCATACCAAGTTTTATAAAAAAAGAAGCAAAATAAAAAACTAACAATTTATGACTGAAGAAGAGAAATAGTGTCTTCTAAAGACCATATTCTTTATAGTAGTAGGTAGACACAGTATGTAACGAAGAAATCGCACTTTCTTCCGAGTTGTACATCGTTTTAGAATCATGAAAAATTCGCCACACGACGGTCGAGAGTTTCGTCTGCGTTTTGGGCCATGAAAGTGTTAGTTTAGTTTAGTGTATCGCATTCACTGCCCAGTCTCGGCGGTGGGACCCGCAGTGGCGCGCAGCCGCCACACGAGGGTCGAGAGGCTCGTCTGCGTTTTGGGCCATGAAAGTGTTAAGCCCGCTGTCCTAGATCTGGGCCATATTTTCAACTACCCGCATATTTTCATTATTATGTGTTGCGGTTTGTAAAACGAATTTGCATTGCCTTTATGTTATGATGATACAAGCAACATCATTGTCAGTAGTTGGATAAAAGTGGATGAAATCGGTGATTGTTTTACATAGTGGAGCAAATAAGTAATTAACCAAAGGCGAGTCTAAAATTTTTACATAATAGGTACATTATATTTTCTTCAAACTTTAGACTTTGTTTTACGTAGCTAAATGTCTACTAGTGAATAATGCTATTTTGTCAGATATTTTGTATGATTCAGCCTGAAATATAAGTATTTTCGTGTCCTTGAATTGGGCCAATGGGCTAATTGCTATGCTACATATTTATTTTATTTACTTGCCGGTTTTATAACATCGTAAGCAATGGCAAAGCCGTCTTTTCATGCTGTAAATGATTTTGAAGGACTTGAGGAATCTGTCACAACATATTTCAGATGGTTATGATGAACATGACGATTTACAGCTTAGTAGCCATTCCTCCGGAGCCGAGTGTCCTAACGAATGAAGAAGAGGGTGATGAAGGCAATGTCCAACAAAACCTGTTACCGCGTGATATTCCAGGGAGAGTTGACGTATTTCAGACCAGGAACGATGATGAGTGGGTTAGCAGCGATGATGAACCAATGCAACAACGCCGAAGAGTTGAACGCGGTGGCTTGACAACAGTGTTTGTAGGTACTTTTTGGTAGGTAAGTATTGACGGTACCTATTGTAAACAATTGGTTGGGTTTTGGGCTACGAATAAATAAAGGTTTTGGGTTCGATGCGTTCGTTTGTTTTTAATTTAGGTATTTCAATTAAAATTAAAAAATACCTACTTGTAGTTAAACTTGACAATTAAAAGCGCCCTGATAAGGCAGCAAGGGGCGGCTTCGCCGCCCCTCGCAGCCTGCCGCCCCGGGCCATGGCCCCCTTGGCCCTAGGATAAATACGCCCCTGATAATTTGGTACTACAGACACACATACAATTAACAAAGATAATTTACAATTTAAACACAAGTACAATATGTTGGATTTAAGGCCCTCGGTTGCGCCTCGGGCCTCAAATGACACACGCGATAGGAATTGGGCACTGTTTCACCTAGGTGTAGATACAATTTACTATTATTCACGTTGGAGCCCGTACTGACTAGATTTTAACTGTATGACCCGGACTCGACAGCCGCCCTTGCCTTTGTCACATACATTGCAAATGTTTTCTCTCCTGTGTAAAATTTCATGTGAGTAACTAAATGATGTTTGCGATTAAATTTTTATCACATTATGCAGCCAAATGGTTTCTCTCGTGTGTGAATTCTCATGTGTTGAACTAAATCACTTTTTTGTCTAAATTCTTTGTCACATACAGTGCAGGCAAATGGTTACTCTCTTGTGTGAATTCTCATGTGTTGAACTAAATTTTTTTTTTGTCTAAATTCTTTGTCACATACATTGCAGGCAAATGGTTTCTCCCCTGTGTGAATTGTCATGTGTTGAACTAAATTACTTTTTTTTCCAAATTCTTTGCCACATACATTGCAGGCAAATGGTTTCTCTCCTGTGTGAATTCCCATGTGTTTAACTAAATAATTTTTTTGTCTAAATTCTTTGCCACATACATTGCAGGCAAATGGTTTCTCTCCTGTGTGAATTCCCATGTGTTGAACTAAAACACTTTTTTGTCTAAATTCTTTGCCACATACATTGCAGGCAAATGGTTTCTCTCCTGTGTGAATTCCCATGTGTTGAACTAAATCACTTTTTTGTCTAAATTCTTTGTCACATACATTGCAGGCAAATGGTTTCTCTCCTGTGTGAATTCCCATGTGTTGAACTAAATCACTTTTTTGTCTAAATTCTTTGCCACATACAGTGCAGGCAAATGGTTTCTCTCCTGTGTGAATTTGCATGTGTCGAACTAAAACATTTTTATGTCTAAATTCTTTGTCACATACAGTGCAGGCAAATGGTTTCTCTCCTGTGTGAATTTGCATGTGTCGAACTAAAACATTTTTATGTCTAAATTCTTTGTCACATACAGTGCAGGTAAATGGTTTCACTCCTATGTGAATTCTCATGTGTTGAACTAAATTACGTTTTATTATAAATTCTTTGCCACATACATTGCAGGCAAATGGTTTCACTCCTGTGTGAATTCTCATGTGTTGAACTAAATCACTTTCTTGTCTAAATTCTTTGTCACATACAGTGCAGGCAAATGGTTTCTCCCCTGTGTGAACTCTCATGTGTTGACCTAATTCAGTTTTTTGTCTAAATTCTTTGTCAGATACAGTGCAGGTAAATGGTTTCTCCCCTGTGTGAATTCTCATGTGTCCAGCAAAATGACTGTTAGAAGGAACTTCTTTCACATCATTCTCTCGATCGCTGTTATCTTCTAATGGTAATTGACATTCTGTACCATCTCCAGGGACAGACTCAACCTCCAGCAATGTATCCTGTTCTGCGGTCACCTCTTCTTTTATGTCAATACTAGGTATTGGTTCATGTTTGATAGTTGTGTAACCATCAATGGTAATAGACTGCACAGGGGTCACAGACAACTGTTGTTTCATTCCTAGCTTGAGCTCTGTAATATAGTCATGAGTAGCCTGAAATAAACAATTCATTATTTATTATACAAATAATGCAAAAATTATTAGAACGTTAATTGTACTTTTTTAGCTCGTCCCACTTAGGCCAGATTGGGTTCAAGTCAGGAATAAGGGCTGGCCAGTCTAGTGTGGGAATGCCGACATGGAAGACGTCTGTCGGTACTGTCTAGTCACTGCTGCGGTGTGGCAGCGGACATTATCGTGCATTAAATCAAAATTTATCGTCGCCAATAAATCCTGCGTAAGGGAAAACATAACTTAACTCATAGTTCACTGCAAAGAAATTGTAAAAATTAGTCTTGAACAACCCTTGAAGCGATTCCAGTTTAAAGCTCGCAAGTGTACTATATAAAAATAAGTCGGGTTTTCCTTCCTGACGCTATAACTCCAGAACGCACAAACCGATTTCCACGGTTTTGCATTCGTTGGAAAGGTCTCGGGCTCCGTGAGGTTTATAGCAAAGAAAAAATTAAGAACGTGGGAAACATAAATTTCCACGCGAGCGATGCCGCGGGGCGCAGCTAGTCATGGTATATATCCCGTTGTAAATGACTCAAGTACCTAATAGCAGTCTAAAAAAATGGAGACATAATTATCGGGATTGAAGAAACAAAAATTACTGGACTGGATGACAGAAATGAAAATGTTTCAATCTTGGTGTCTCCTCTTTCTGCTAGTACTTTGTGTGATTAAACTTTTGAACCTACCTTTCATTCCTACCTATACAAACCTTAAAACTAGATAGACTAAAGCAATTATCATAAAAATCAAAACAATCTGATTTAAATCACATAATCTTTGGATGTTTTTGACTTTTTTTTAATAATCTTGATTTTTATTGTAGGGGAGAAGGAGGCAGCTTTGAACAGGGGTACCTTAGAACAAACGAGTTAACGAGGTTAGTTCTAGGCCAATTGTGGCAAAAATTGTATTTATAACACGGCAGTACCGACCCCCATGTCTGTCATTAGTGGCGCACATGTGCGCGCGCGAAAAATTGAATAATAGGCCATGCCATGTGTGAAAAAAGCTGTAAGGGTGTTGATGAACGATTCTAAGACATTGGTAAGCGGAACTTGATTTATTGTATGGATAAATTCATTTTAAATATTTTTATGCTCTAGTTCACCAGCATTGAGTGGTTTTTCGAAAATAAAATTAACAGTTAATTTCTCCGAACCCATTAGGGCAGATTTGAACAAAACAAAGGGGACACTTTTGAACATGTTCAAAGGTGGCTCAATGGGATAGATGGGATAGATGATTAAGAAGTAACCCTAAATAACTGATTTTATCAGAGGAAGTCTACTTATATTGTTGTCTTCTATAGTGATTGCGTCTGAACGTAATTTAATCTGATTTTAAATTTAGAAAGTAAAATTGTGTTAATATTTTTATAATTTTCTTTTTAAAAGTTACTTTTTTATTGTTTTTTATGAAAAGTTTATTACTTCAATATTTAACATTTGAATAATTCACATAGCTCCTTTAATACTGTGCGTAACATCACATAACACAATCATAACATTTTAAATAACTTTATTTAATAAAAATATTTTACTTAAACGATGTATTTTTTGTTTAAATTCATCAATTCAAAGGTGCCCCTGATATTTTCAAAGCTGCCCCAGGAAAGGGGCAGGTTTGAACATTTGAGTTACTTCACTAAAAGATCAATTCTGACTAAACCATGTAAAAATTTATTATAATATTAACTGATTTATGTAGCTAGATCATCTACATGTCTTTAATAGCAAAAATAACTAAATAAAAATAACTATCTTAGACATTACAGACTCTAATGTAAAAAATGTTCAAAGGTGCCTCCTTCTCCCCTATTCTTGTATAATATCTTTATCAAAGGAAAGATGGCAAGGCCTCCACACAACAGTGAAATCGATGCGCATACGTATAAACAGGCTTTTAGTAGTATTTATAGCTTAAGGAATTTGTTGGTACCTCAAAACCTTTATCATATAGATGGCTTAAGATCTTTTCAGATCTGTGAACCATTTGGGAGAAGGTGTGGCATCTCAGCAGCTTCCAGTAACAAATATGGCATAAAGCTCTTGGCCTTGCATCTTCAGAGTTGAACTGAAAAAGAAAATGCTTATTTTGAAACAACAAATTTTAATAAGGAACATGATTTTGGCACACCCCCAACACACGACCATTTCTCCACACAAAAATGTAAATGAATAAAATGCTCTGCCCGCACACATGTGCTCATGATAACTGTGTTGCGGTACACATAGGGTCACTTCATGAATGTATTGTGCGAGTGAGATAGTTGAGAAATAGCTTAAAGACATTAACAATTTCACTGCCCACAATGCACATGTATTGTTCTAGCACTGTTTGTAGCTGCAATGATGATGTCCCCCCGTTGCGAGTACGAGACGCTGGGCAGTGAAAGATAAGACATCTTGTTTGTATTTTACACTCACAAGGTTAAATTAAGGCAATGCCAACAAAACACATGCCTACCTATATGTATAACGAAACATTTGGAAACACAATGCAAGGATTAGGTATGCTATACCTGCCTGAAATTTGATGGAAATTAAGACGATGCCAATAAAATCCAAAGGTAGGTAAGTATACCCCTTTCTAAGGAAACGTATGTACCTACTTAGTTCAAGGATTTTGCTACCTATTTTATAAATGAAATAATCAAAAAATGTGTGCTTAGAACAGGGTAGCACCACATACAAGCAATAATATTTCAGTATTTGCTCATGTCTTACATTATCTAAGTACTTACCTACCTATATTATTATACCATGAATATGATTAGCCGTAAAGCCCTTTTTATGGAAAATTCACCATTAACCAGGATATTTACCTTGCTCTTAGACAGTGTATCGTAGACATCTATGAGTTGGTTGTTTTTTAGGGAATGCAGTGTCGTATTGCCGTCGTCGAGGCAAACTCTACACACAGAAGACATTCTCCTGTTTTCTTTCACTACACACCAAACTAAAAAGTAACCAGAGCTAGTGATGTGCCGAGTACGGCTTGACTCGAGTCAGACTCGATTCCTGCTTAGGACTCGCCTACTCGAATACCAATTTATTATGATTCGAGTACGCCGGACTCGATTCCGGTACTCGAGTACCTATACGAGTATTATGCGAGTCCAACTGACTCGAGTCTTGTATTGCCAGGTTGACTCGTTCATACTCAATCTCTTTTTACCTAAGCAATGAAGTAAGTCACGCCTTTTGATACAAGTTTGAACCTGCAACTTTTAAGGCCTCCACAGTTCCACACACAGACGCCCCGCCCCGGGCGTGGTGGAGGCGGAGGCGTGCGAGTTGTATCTCTTATTGTATCATAAGAAAGACTACCACGCGGATGCTAAGCGGTGCACGGCCGTGGACTCGAGTCCAGGACCCGATTCTTGGACTCGAGTCTAGAAATTCGAGTCAACATTCGAATACCAAAAAATAGAACTCGAGTACTTGGCTCGAGTACCGGAATCGAGTCAGGATTCGAATACCGTTTAAACCGACTCGAGTCGACTCGATTCACCAAAACAGCGACTCGGCACATCACTAACCAGAGCCACCCTTCGACTTGCAACTTCTTACGTCAAAGAACTACAAACAAACTGCAAAATCTGCAATTATTAGACTCAAAATCACGGTATTATTTATCTTAAGTACCAAATAAAGGTGGTCGGTCGTTTTTACTAACACCGTCAGTGTTGCCGTTCAACTAAATTAGAAGTCCCTAGCCTAGCCAGTATTAGAAATTCCTCTAGATATGGAAAAAATCGTTCCATAAAAATCCGCTAGAAGTCGCTAACCTACCTCATCTATTGTGACCTCAGTAACGCTCAAACCGAAATGCTTTGGGTAGTAGTTGTGGTTCTATTCCTCCGTAGTTGTTTGTTCCATTCCTACTTTTTGACGACCTCTGTGGCGCAGCGGGCGAAGGTCCGCATGCGACGCAGGATGGGGTAAGTACTTGATAACGATGTCCTTAAAAGGGACATTATACTACCTACATAACTAGATAAACATCTATGTTTCTTCTAAGGGTTTTCTATGTGTATTTTTTATTACACATAGAAAACACACGGAACAAATATCTTCAGATCGTACAAACATTTGTCCCAATGCGGGAATTGAATCCGGAAACTCCTGCGTCACGCAGGAGGTTGCGAATTCGATATGTGTAATAAATAAAACGTCAAGTGCGAGTCGGACTCGCGCACTAAGGGTCCCGTTTAATTGTAAGACCTTGTTTCTTGCTTCTGCTAATTTTATGATTCTACGTCAACGGGAAGTACCCTATAGATTTTGGTCCAATTTATTCACTAAAAAATTACTTTTAATGCTCGAAAAGTCTTTTTTTAGTGAATAAATTACAAATTTATATTTTTCAGATTTTTCCCTTTACTTGTGCTATAAGACCTTGCTGCTCACCAAATTTCATGATTCTAGGTCTACGGGAAGTACCCTATAGGTTTTATGTGCATGTGATTCCCTTGAAAATTTCAAAATATTCAGACTTTAACGGCTGTAACTTTTGAGTGCGTTGACTTAGAAGCTTTATTTATATCGCAGCTTCAAGAGGTTACGGACTTGAGTATTTGACGTTAATTTCAACTCGATACGTCCACGCGTTTCTGAGGAAAGAGGGTTGACAGACAGACAGACGGACAACAAAGTGATCCTATAAGGGTTCCTTTTTTCGTTTTGAGGTACGGAACCCTAAAAATATAATTATCTATGTAGTATAATGTACCTATTAAGTATATCAGTCATCTAGTACCCATAACACAAGCTTTGCTTAGCTTCGGGCTAGATGATGCTGTGATCCATGTGTGATGTTCAACCTTATTTATTGCTAGATGGTGATGTACCCCAATCTACTTTTTCTATGAATAAAATATACGTCTAGAAATTGTAAAAAAACGTTATTGACTTTTCTATTTCGTAATTATGGAGCCACACCGACCAAATGCAAGACAATTATTCACACATTTTTGTTGTAATCAACAATTGGGTCATCAGCAGCTTAAGATCCCGATTGAACTAAAAAAGCCCGTCACTTTCAGTTTCTGTTCGTACACTCATGTTCAATGAAAAAGGCAAAATAAAAAAATTGGTTGCCTGTAAAGTCGGTATACGGGCGAAAGTTTTACGTGACAACGAACGTCTCTTTAGAAGCTAGGTTGGGCCGGTGATCGGAAGATAAACACAGATAGGGGCACAAGACAGTATATTAAAAGCTTCACAGAGAAAGTACAGAAGGAGGAAGAAACACGTAAAAAGTCGAGCACAGATAGAATAAGAACACAGAAATTTTACAACACGAAACACGGATATAACAGTTTATATTATTACGATGCCGAGGACAAAGGATTTTGCCGGATCGAGCGGCGTGCGCTTCGCGTGGTGTAGGGTAAGCGACTGTCGGGGCGGCGATCGCCGAACCACTGCGCGTGGGCGGCTATGCCGAGCGTTGCCGAGATTTGCCGAACGCAAGCTAAGGAATTCCTTGGATCAGCAAATCTCGCGTGCTACTGGTATCGCGCGGCTTGGTTTGTGTCATATTTAATTGTATAGTGTGATGAATTTGTGTATGTATGTATAGAGGTGAGTGATGAATGTTTGTGTTATTATAAACGTAAATAAATATGATGTGTAGGTGTAGTGTGGAGTGATATTTTATACATAAATATAAATACATAAAATGGTAGGGTCACCTACATCACTCCCTTCCCAGAGACTGACTAAGGTCGATAGAAGTCAGGAAAATGCACACGTCGGCCTGAACGTGTTGTTCTAACCGGTGGGTCCCCGGGCGGTGGTTGTGGGAGGTCTGGAGTAGAGGGCAAGGTATCCCATGGCGGTGCGGCCGAATCGGCGGACAGTATATAGGCTGGCTTAAGGCGGTCTATGCTTACCGTCACGTCTTTGCTCGCTACGCGTATAGTGAAAGTCTTAGCACGTCTCTTGAGCACTTCATACGGACCTCTGTAGGCGGGCTGTAATGAGCCACGTAGCACTTCTTCCCGGAGGAATACGTGACTACAGGTGGCAAGCTCCTTAAATACGAAGGCTCTGCGAGTGTTGGAATGGTGCTGAGGTGGAACTGGACGCACCTTCTTGGCAAAAGACTTCATGCGGGCTGAGAAGTCGGTGATGTCGGTGGTGTAGTGAGCTACGTCGTGGCCGAAAAATTCGCCAGGGAGACGGAGCGGCTCACCGTACATCAGCTCAGCCGAAGTTGTCTGAAGGTCTTCTTTGAAGGCGCTCCTGATGCCAAGGAGAACGAGTGGAAGAGACTCGGTCCAGTTTGCGTCAGCGTGACAGGTGATCGCTGCCTTCAACTGACGATGAAATCGCTCCACCAAGCCGTTGCACTGAGGGTGGTAAGCTGTCGTCCGACGGTGATCGAAACCGATGGACTTTGATAGCTGTTGAAACAGTGCCGACTGGAATTGTCTACCTTGATCGGTTACGATCTCCGTAGGACAACCGTATCGGGACACCCAGCAGGAAACGAACGCTTTGGCCACTGTTTCGGCGGTGATGTCGGTAATAGGCACAACTTCCGGCCATCGCGTGAAGCGATCGACGGCGGTGAGGCAATACCGATAATCACCAGCAGGCGGAAGAGGGCCGATTAGGTCTAAATGGACATGTCTGAAACGCGCTGAAGGTAAATCGTGCTTACCTAAAGGTGAGGCGACGTGTCTGGTTACCTTCGAGCGCTGGCAGGTCAGACATGCCTTAGCCCATGTACGGCAGTTTTTCCTCATCAGCGGCCAAACGAAGCGTTGAGCGACGAGCTTGGCTGAAGCGTTGGCGCCAGGGTGACTGAGTGAGTGAAGACAGTCGAATACCTGCTGACGCAGTTGCTGTGGGACGAAAGGTCTGGGTGTCGGTGTACTGACGTCGCAGTACAAAACGGCACAGCTCCCAGGAATGTTCGTCTTAGTTAGGCGAAGTGATGTGTCGCCATTGAGGTGTTCTGCGAGATCTGGATCAGTGGCTTGGAGCTCAGCCATCACTTCAAGGTCGACTGGCATCTGCAGTTCTTCGACACGCGACAGAGTATCGGCAACCAGGTTGTCTTTGCCGGCGATGTGTACGATGTCGGTAGTGAACTGCGAGATGAAGTCAAGGTGTCTATACTGACGCGGCGAACAGTTACTTTTCCGCTGATGGAAAGCGTAACAAATAGGCCTGTGGTCAGTATAGACGGTGAAGTGTGTGGCCTCAAGCATGTGCCGGAAGTATTTTATACTCTCGTAAATGGCAAGGAGCTCGCGATCGTACGGAGAGTACTTGGTCTGCGATGGGCTCAACTTACGAGAGAAAAATGCTAGCGGCTGCCAGTGTCCATCCTTCAGCTGCTGTAGGACTCCACCTAAAGCTGTGTCGGAAGCATCAGTGACAAGTCCTAACTTGGCCTGTGAGTCGGGATGAGCTAATAGAGCTGCATTGCAAAGGCTCTTCTTGCACGCCTCGAACGCGTGCAGTGAATCCCCTTCTATGACTACTGGATGGGAAGCTTTGACCGATCCGGTCAGCAAGGCATTGAGCGGTGCTTGGATTTGCGCAGCGTTGGGCAAAAATCTGCGGTAAAAATTCACCATCCCTAAAAATCGTCGGAGCTCTCTGACGGTTTTTGGAGGTGGGAAATGCGAGATGGCTTCTACCTTGCTTTCCAGTGGTTTGGTGCCCTTCTCAGAGATGTGGTACCCGAGGAACGTTACCTCCGAGACACCGAAGACACATTTGGCCGAGTTGACCAGCACGCCGTACTTACGCATGCGTTCGAAGAGCTGTCGCAAGTGGTCTTCGTGTTCGTCTGACGATTTGCTGTACACTAAAAAATCGTCGAGGTAAGGGTAACAGAAGTCGAGTCCCCGGGTCAACTCGTCCACGAACCTCTGGAAGGTCTGGGCGGCATTCCGAAGTCCGAAAGTCATATAAGGAAACTCGTATAATCCGAAGGGCGTCGATATGGCGTTCTTCGGAATGTCTGCTTCCTCCACCGGCAGCTGGTTGTAGGCCTTAACTAAATCAATGACTGAAAAAAATTTACAACCAGACAGACTATGTGAGAAATCGTGTATGTGACGGATTGGGTACTGGTCGGGAATAGTTCGCGCGTTTAGTAACCTATAATCGCCACAGGGGCGCCACCCGTTATCTTTTTTACTAACGAGGTGCAAGGGTGATGCCCACGGACTGTCGGACGGACGTGCGGTTCCGTTCGCTAACATGGCATCAAACTCCTGCTTCGCTATCTTCAACTTGTCGGGGGCGAGACGACGCGGGGAACATGACACAGGTGGACCAGGTGTAGTGCGAATGTGGTGTGTAATTTTGTGCTTAACGATACCAGGAGTACCAGCAGGGCGTGTTATCTCCGGGTATTCGGCTAAAATTTTGTGGTACTTACCGTCCCCACCAGTCGCTACCTTTACACTAGACACAAGTGAGTTACTTAAATCTAAAGAAGCTACAGTGCTAACATTGGTAAGGCTATCGACAAGCTTTTGTTGGCTGACATCGACGATGAGGCGATAGTGCGACAAAAAATCCACGCCTATGATCGCTTTCGTGACGTCAGCGACAACGAAGCGCCAAGGAAAATTGCGGCGGAGACCTAAATTCAAATTGAGTTGAATGTAGCCGTAAGTGTCGATAGCCGAGCCATTGGCAGCACTGAGCTGATACGAGGTTTTACACCGGCGTTCACGAATCGCGGAAATCGGGTACACACAAATGTCACTTCCAGTGTCTATTAAAAACTGTGTAAGGGTTCCACGGTCCGTGATGAAGAGACGACCTGTGCTGGCGCTGCGGCAGTCCTTGGTCGCCATCACTGACTGCCCGTCGCGTTTCCCGCCTTGAAGTCGCAGGGCTTGATGCACCTGCGCGCTTCGGCCCCGTGCTTTGAGTGGAACCAGCACAAGGGCCACTTCCGGTAGCTGGACTGCGAGCGGCGGGACGACGAACGGTTGCGTTGTCCTTTTCCTCGTCGCTCGGTCGACCGGGAACGATGCTGCGACTGCGCAGTTAACGCGCTTACCTGCCGTGTCAGCTCAGCTACCTGTCGCGTCAACTCGTCAATAGGTGACGGTGCCGCTGATGATGATGATGATGATGGTGCGGCGGTCGCCGCTACGTGGTGCGTCGGCGCCGCGATGTCGTGGACGCGGTCAGCGAGCTCGGCGAGTGAGTCCAGGGGCAGCGTACACTGCGACGCGACGATCGGCTGCATCGAAGTAGGTAGTCGGCTGGACCAGATAGTCCTCACGAAGTCCTCAGGTATGTTCGGTCCGGCCAGTCGCTGTAGATGTCGCAGGAACTGCGACGGCTTGCGGTTGCCCAGCTGTTCGAGTGAAAGTAGCTGCTTCACCTGGTTCTCACGAGTCGCCGACAGACATCACGTCGGGGTCACCAGTTTAGAAGCTAGGTTGGGCCGGTGATCGGAAGATAAACACAGATAGGGGCACAAGACAGTATATTAAAAGCTTCACAGAGAAAGTACAGAAGGAGGAAGAAACACGTAAAAAGTCGAGCACAGATAGAATAAGAACACAGAAATTTTACAACACGAAACACGGATATAACAGTTTATATTATTACGATGCCGAGGACAAAGGATTTTGCCGGATCGAGCGGCGTGCGCTTCGCGTGGTGTAGGGTAAGCGACTGTCGGGGCGGCGATCGCCGAACCACTGCGCGTGGGCGGCTATGCCGAGCGTTGCCGAGATTTGCCGAACGCAAGCTAAGGAATTCCTTGGATCAGCAAATCTCGCGTGCTACTGGTATCGCGCGGCTTGGTTTGTGTCATATTTAATTGTATAGTGTGATGAATTTGTGTATGTATGTATAGAGGTGAGTGATGAATGTTTGTGTTATTATAAACGTAAATAAATATGATGTGTAGGTGTAGTGTGGAGTGATATTTTATACATAAATATAAATACATAAAATGGTAGGGTCACCTACAGTCTCTCTCGCTCTTAGGCGGGCTAACCATGCCCGAGTGGAAGGGACGCGTGCCTCTCACTCGCTCTCATTGTGAGCGCATAACGTGAGCGGAGCGTAACGCGTAACGCAGTTTCTTGAAGTGTCACCCGGCAAACCAATTTATAAGACGTTGTCACGTCAAAAAGGAAATACAGGGTGCCAATATAAACTACCTACGATAAACTTTGTTCTACCTACAATTTTTGGAATTTCGAATAGAAACTGACGATAAAATGAAAGAACTCCTTCGAAACTGGCCAATACCTACGTAGGTAATTCTCGGTTTCACTCATTCTTGATAGCAGTGAGCGAGATAAACAGAACAAACCTTGCACTGAATGCTCATAATTTGGGAAATCCCAAGTGCCCTGCTTCTATAAATATATAATATTAATATAATTAATTCGATTCATTATGTTTATCAATTCAGTATCTTTAGTTTTGAAATAAAGACGGTTGCCCTTCTAGCGTCATATTGACCCGCCTAAAAGTCATTAGAAGTAGCCAAAAACTTTTTTCTCGCTAAATTTAGAATTTTGCCCGCTAAACACCCACAAAATCCCCTAGTTCTAGCGACAAAGTCGCTAGAACGGCAACACTGACCAGCAGGCACAAATGAAGTCCAATCAGTGTTGCCAATTGTATGCTCCCACCGCGGCACCGCACTCACCGCAGTCATACATAGTAGGATACGTAGAAAGAGAATCTGAGGTAGGATACGTAGAAAGAGAAACCTATAGAACTCGCGCAATTGCCATCGCATTCACACTAAAGAGAGAACGACTTATGCCTAAAGCCTAAGAAGAAATGAAATAGGACGATTAGCTCTCTATCTCATCCAGCGTGCCGGTTTTTGCATTGTTTAGCACCTCCATGTGCTAAACAAATTTCCTTATCCATCGACGGAGCTCGACACGAGACTGGTGAAAAAAGTTTTAAAAGTTCTAAACTTTTGTTTTTTATGTTTGAATGTGATCAATGTGTTTATGTGGACATTCCCGCAGCTAAAAACAATAAAAAAGAGAGACAAATATGGTGCGGTGCAGCGTTTTTGCATGTAGAAGTGATAGTGAAGAAAAAGTGCCGAATATATCATTCCACTCGTAAGTACAAGTTCTTTTGACTACAAAAAGGTTCAAAATTTACAGTTTCATAGATTTACATACACACAAGGCTCAAACATTATGTTTTATGCTATTTTTAGTTCATCTAACTTATGATTGTGAAAATTTAGGGTTGCCTGCATCCGATAATAAAATTCCCCAAATGGCGCATTGAAATATTTTTTAATAGGTACCTACATAGCGAGCTACATTATCTATAAACTAGTTTATGCCCGCGGCTTCGCACGCGTTTTTTCTATGGAAACGTTTAAAGGCCATTTCTATCCCATAGCAACTGATTTATGGGATAAAAAGCCTATGTTAGATTCCTGGACTAGAATTACCTGCATACAAAATTTCAGCCCGATCCGTTCAGTAGTTTTGGCGTGAAGAGGTATATGTAAGTTGTTCTATCTCACGAAGTCCGTTAACTTACCTCACTACGAACAACTTTGCGCTTAGTTGTCATGCTGACGGTACTGGCTACCAAAATCTGACGTGAATACAATGAGCACTAGTGACCCGGACCGCGTCTCAGGCGACACTTTATGCTTCTCTTCTGAGCTTACGCACACTAAAACAATGTGTACATTCATTCACTATGTCACACATAGCCCATCGGACTTCGTGAGATAGAACAACTATAACAAACCTCCATCCATTCATCCACACTTTCGCATTTATAATATTAGTGTTTTTATTTGTTACAGATTTCCCGAAGATAAAGAATTACGTTTGCATTGGATCAAAGCAACGGGTCGCAAAGATTGGGAACCTAAAAAATCTTCGTAATCAATTTTTTTGTAATGATTCTGTGATATTTCAAATGATTCTGTGAATTTTGTACTTAATCTAATTCAACTGTCTAAATCTAATCTAACTGCCCCATATAAATAAGAAAAAAAAAAATCTTAAGTAGGTTCTTGTAGAAATTGGTATGCTAATTTTAAAATGATTCTGTGATTTTTATAATGATTCTGCGATATTTTACATGCTTCTGTGTAAATACGTGTGTATTTTTAAATTAAAAAAAAAATGCTGTGACTAACTAGGTATAAGTACCTATATGCAAGTACAACGAAAGTACTTAAGTACTTTTTAGATAGCAACATTAATATTTTTTAGCAAATATACGATGTTACGTTCGTAAGTAACCATTTTTTTGAAATGATTTTGTTATTAATTTATGTAAATGTTATTGTATAGGTAATATAACTAAGACATTTATAATTAAACTGTGATTTTATGATTAAGTAATAATAAAACGAAATTTTGAAGACTGATTAAAACTGTAAAATTTATAAACGTTAATTATTGTAATAAATATTGATTATTTTAAACAAAAACACTTGTTTCTCTATCTGTACTACTCACCTTAGTACCTTCATAATTATATTTACCTACCAAACACAACCTCGGTCTGCCTGCCACTTGTAACGCCAAACAGGGTTCACATTGTGATACTTACTTGTATAATAATAATTATAATGACCTAGCAATAGCCATTATTCACAAAATAGAAAATTATACTAGTACTTACAATTGAAACAATTGAGCTATCTTCAGACTATTGCAGGTAGTTCAACTGATCCATATCAATACCAGTCGGAAGCGTCCCCAAGACGCTGGCTGCATTGCCACGCTGTATGGCAATGCTGATGCGCAGTGCGTGATACTCACCAGCTCTCGGGTCACGCTTCGCTTCGACCAGACGCTCATAAATTTAATTTTTTAAATTTATATACTGGAAAATCGCAAATCCGATCTACCAACTAAGACATGAAATAAGGAACCTAAAATCGGGGTAAGAAAATTGCATGGCAACACTTTCCCCCCACCACCTCGTATACTTTGTCTTGCTCTTTGGCACGCTCGCTAAAGATCTACCTATATTTAATCTGAGGTAGGAAAGGATAGGAAGGACCGGCGCCGCCGCCGGTCCTATCGCCGGGCGGCGCGGGCGGACGTGATTCGCGTGCTTGCTACGACGTACTTTTGTGATTTACTGACTAAAAGACTACAGCAATGCCTACGTGTTCGTTCACAAGGTGTACACATAGCTCTAAAACAAAAAACAAAGCCCAAGGCATCCCTTTTCACTCGTAAATACACCAAAGAATTTATTTTTTTGATTAATTTAGTGCCTTGGCACAACAAACTCGTCCAGCGTAGCGAGACGCGGCGGCGCGCGGCGTGACACTGGATAGATGTGCATGCCGAGACATGCTTGCTTAGCGGCCGTGTAAATGACGCCTATGTGTGCGTGTGTCGATTCGGGCGGTCTAGGCTGCATTCCGAGTTACGCTAATATCGATAATAGCGCTCTCTTACGCGTTCCAAATTACTGTGAGCGCGACAACGATGTCCCGTGTGACGTCATAGATGACGTCATTACATGCGCCATTTTGCGATAACACCGACCATCCTACAAACTGAAATCACTGTGAGCGCTCTGTCAAAACTGACGTTTATTCTGTCAAAACTCACATTGTATTACATGTTGTTTTGTTTGTTTTCATCTATTTTCATCAAATTTACTGTTGTTTGCCAGTTTTGCAGAGTTTTTGTTTGTTAGCGGAGTCATCGGAGTCATTTTCACGTTGTTCTGCGAATAGGTACTGTTTGTTTGTTGTACAGTACAATGACATTTGACAAGTGACTCGTGCGTGGCCGTGAGCGCGTTCACAAAGTGTTCCGAATTGATGATGGCACTCAACTGTCAATATCGTGCTAACTAATTTGGAACGACAAATATCGTTGTAATCGATAACGGCGCTGTTTTTGTAATTCGGAAAGCACCCCTAGTATGGAGTCGGATTACTTACTGTATATGTATCTATTGTGGCAATGTCCAACAAAACCTGTTACCGCGTGATATTCCAGGGAGAGTTGACGTGTTTCAGACCAGGAACGATGATGAGTGGGTTAGCAGCGATGATGAACCAATGCAACAACGCCGAAGAGTTTAACGCGGTGGCTTGACAACAGTGTTTGTAGGTACTTTTTGGTAGGTAAGTATTGACGGTACCTATTGTAAACAATTGGTTGGGTTTTGGGCTACGAATAAATAAAGGTTTTGGGTTCGATGCGTTCGTTTGTATTTAATTTAGGTATTTCAATTAAAATTAAAAAATACCTACTTGTAGTTAAGCTTGACAATTAAAAGCGCCCTGATAAGGCCGCAAGGGGCGGCTTCGCCGCCCCTCGCAGCCTGCCGCCCCGGGCCATGGCCCCCTTGGCCCTAGGATAAATACGCCCCTGATAATTTAGTACTACAGTACTATGTGTGTATACAATTAACAAAGATAATTTACAATTTAAACACAACCTAGGTGTAGGTACAATTTACTATTATTCACGTTGGAGCCCGTACTGACTAGATTTTAACTGTATGACCCTAACTCGACAGCTGGATCCGCCCTTGCCTTTGTCACATACATTGCAAATGTTTTCTCTCCTGTGTAAAATTTCATGTGAGTAACTAAATGATGTTTGCGATTAAATTTTTATCACTATCACACTATGCAGCCAAATGGTTTCTCTCCTGTGTGAATTCTCATGTGTTTAACTAAAACATTTTTATGTCTAAATTCTTTGTCACATACAGTGCAGGCAAATGGTTTCTCTCCTGTGTGAATTCTCATGTGTTGAACTAAAACACATTTTTGTCTACATTCTTTGCCACATACAGTGCAGGCAAATGGTTTCTCTCCTGTGTGAATTCTCATGTGTTGAACTAAAACACATTTTTGTCTACATTCTTTGCCACATACAGTGCAGGCAAATGGTTTCTCTCCTGTGTGAGTTCTTATGTGTTTAACTAAATCACTTTTTCCTCTAAATTCTTTGTCACATACAGTGCAGGCAAATGGTTTCTCTCCTGTGTGAATTCTCATGTGTTTAACTAAAACATTTTTTTGTCCAAATTCTTTGTCACATACAGTGCAGGCAAATGGTTTCTCTCCTGTGTGAGTTCTTATGTGTTTAACTAAATCACTTTTTCCTCTAAATTCTTTGTCACATACAGTGCAGGCAAATGGTTTCTCTCCTGTGTGAATTCTCATGTGTTTAACTAAAACATTTTTATGTCTAAATTCTTTGTCACATACAGTGCAGCCAAATGGTTTCTCTCCTGTGTGAATTCTCATGTGTTGAACTAAAACATTTTTATGTCTACATTCTTTGCTACATACATTGCAGGTAAATGGTTTCTCCCCTGTGTGAATTCCCATGTGTTGAACTAAAACATTTTTATGTCTAAATTCTTTGTCACATACAGTGCAGGCAAATGGTTTCTCTCCTGTGTGAATTCTCATGTGTTCAACTAAACCTTTTTTTTGTCTACATTCTTTGCCACATACATTGCAGGTAAATGGTTTCTCCCCTGTGTGAATTCCCATGTGTTGAACTAAATCACTTTTTTGTCTCAATTCTTTGTCACATACAGTGCAGGCAAATGGTTTCTCTCGTGTGTGAATTCTCATGTGTTGAACTAAATCACTTTTTTGTCTCAATTCTTTGTCACATTCAGTGCAGGCAAATGGTTTCTCTCCTGTGTGAATTCCCATGTGTTGAACTAAATCACTTTTTTGTCTCAATTCTTTGTCACATACAGTGCAGGCAAATGGTTTCTCTCCTGTGTGAATTCTCATGTGTTGAACTAAATCACTTTTCCTTCTAAATTCTTTGTCACATACAGTGCAGGCAAATGGTTTCTCTCCTGTGTGAATTCCCATGTGTTGAACTAAATCACTTTTTTGTCTAAATTCTTTATCACATACAGTGCAGGTAAATGGTTTCTCTCCTGTGTGAATTCCCATGTGTTGAACTAAATCACTTTTTTGTCTCAATTCTTTGTCACATACAGTGCAGGCAAATGGTTTCTCTCCTGTGTGAATTCCCATGTGTTGAACTAAACCTTTTTTTTGTCTACATTCTTTGCCACATACATTGCAGGTAAATGGTTTCTCCCCTGTGTGAGTTCTTATGTGTTTAACTAAATCACTTTTTCCTCTAAATTCTTTGTCACATACAGTGCAGGCAAATGGTTTCTCTCCTGTGTGAATTCCCATGTGTTGAACTAAATCACTTTTTTGTCTAAATTCTTTGTCACATGCAGTGCAGGCAAATGGTTTCTCTCCTGTGTGAATTCTCATGTGTCGAACTAAAATATTTTTATGTCTAAATTCTTTGTCACATACAGTGCAGGCAAATGGTTTCACTCCTGTGTGAATTCTCATGTGTTGAACTAAATCACTTTTTTGTCTAAATTCTTTGTCACATACAGTGCAGGCAAATGGTTTCTCCCCTGTGTGAATTCTCATGTGACCAGCAAAATGACTGTTAGAAGGAACTTTTTTCACATCATTCTCTCGATCGCTGTTATCTTCTAATGGTAATTGACATTCTGTACCATCTCCAGGGACAGACTCAACCTCCAGCAATGTATCCTCTTCTGGGGTCACCTCTTCTTTTATGTCAATACTAGGTATTGGTTCATGTTTGATAGTTGTGTAACCATCAATGGTAATAGACTGCACAGGGGTCACAGACAACTGTTGTTTCATTCCTAGCTTGAGCTCTGTTATATAGTCATGAGTAGCCTGAAATAAACAATTCATTATTTATTATACAAATAATGCAAAAATTATTTAAAACGTTAATTGTAGGTACTTTTCTGTACCAGTGGATCCAAGTAGACTACATAAAAATAAAACCGGCCAAGTGCGAGTCGGAATTGCGCTTCCAGGGTTCCATACTAACTTGTAGGTATGAAGCATATGGAAATAGTAAACTCCAACCAAGGAATAAAGGATTTTTTGTAATGTTAAAATGGTGTTTCGTTGTTCGTACTTCAAATAAGACATTGCTTGTTGCCAAGTTTAATAGTAGGTCAGCAGTAGAAAAGTTCCCCAAGGGATATGATTTTCTTCCGAGAACAATAAATATTTTTTTGTAAAATGTGTAACTACAAATTTTCAGATCCATCGAAACAACTGACTCGCAGTGCCCTCAGTTATTTTGTGACAATGGCGCATAAAACTGTGCCGAAATATTGGAAAGCTCAAAACTCGAATCTACACTTGCGAGCTTTAAAATGGAATCGCTTCATCGTGCGAGTTGATCAAAACAATTTTTTTACAATTTATGTACAATGAACTATAGATTGTGGTATATCATTTGAAAGGTAATTTTGTTACCTTTCAAGTGATATCAAGAAGATTTAAAATTAAATAAATTGGCTACCTAAATTTTGGGAATTATTGCAATAGGTCGAAGTTGCATCTATCGGCTTCTATCGGCGCCGGAGCTGGATGAGCTGGATTTCTCCCTCGTATCCGCTGTTTTAGCTCGTCCCACTTAGGCCAGATTGGGTTCAAGTCAGGAATAAGGGCTGGCCAGTCTAGTGTGGGAATGCCGACATGGAAGACGTCTGTCGGTACTGTCTAGTCACTGCTGCGGTGTGGCAGCGGACATTATCGTGCATTAAATCAAAATTTATCGTCGCCAATAAATCCTGCGTAAGTGAAAACATAACTTAACTCATAGTTCACTGCAAAGAAATTGTAAAAATTAGTCTTGAACAACCCTTGAAGCGATTCCAGTTTAAAGCTCGCAAGTGTATCTACTATATAAAAATAAGTCGGGTTTTCCTTCCTGACGCTATAACTCCAGAACGCACGAACCGATTTCCACGGTTTTGCATTCGTTGAAAAGGTCTCAGGCTCCGTGAGGTTTATAGCAAAGAAAAAATTAAGAACGTGGGAAACATACATTTCCATGCGAGCGATGCCGCGGGGCGCAGCTAGTCATGGTATATATCCCGTTGTAAATGACTCAAGGACCTAATAGCAGTCTAAAAAAATGGAGACATATCGGGATTGAATAGGTAAACAAAAATTACTGGACTGGATGACAGAAATGAAAATGTTTCAATCTTGGTGTCTCCTCTTTCTGCTAGTACTTTGTGTGATTAAACTTTTGAACCTACCTTTCATTCCTACCTATACAAACCTTAAAACTAGATAGACTAAAGCAATTATCATAAAAATCAAAACAATCTGATTTAAATCACATAATCTTTGGATGTTTTTGACTTTTTTTTATTATTTGATTTTTATTGTATTCTTGTATATCTTTATCAAAGGAAAGATGGCAAAGCCTCCACACAACAGTGAAATCAATGCGCATACGTATAAACAGGCTTTTAGTAGTATTGATAGCTTAAGGAATTTGTTGGTACCTCAAAACCTTTATCATAAAGATGGCTTAAGATCTTTTCAGATCTGTGAACCATTTGGGAGAAGGTGTGGCATCTCAGCAGCTTCCAGTAACATATATGGCATAAAGCTCTTGGCCTTGCATCTTCAGAGTTGAACTGAAAAAGAAAATGCTTATTTTGAAACAACAAATTTTAATAAGGAACATGATTTTGGCACACCCCCAACACTCGACCATTTCTCCACACAAAATATGTAAATTAATAAAATGCTCTGCCCGCACACATGTGCTCATGATAACTGTGTTGCGGTACACATAGGGTCACTTCATTAATGTATTGTGCGAGTGAGATAGTTGAGAAATAGCTTAAAGACATTAACAATTTCACTGCCCACAATGCACATGTATTGTTCTAGCACTGTTTGTAGCTGCAATGATGATGTCCCCCCGTTGCGAGTACGAGACGCTGGGCAGTGAAAGATAAGACATCTTGTTTGTATTTTACACTCACAAGGTTAAATTAAGGCAATGCCAACAAAACACATGCCTACCTATATGTATAACGAAACATTTGGAAACACAATGCAAGGATTAGGTATGCTATACCTGCCTGAAATTTGATGGAAATTAAGACGATGCCAATAAAATCCAAAGGTAGGCACAAGGTAGGTAAGTATACCCCTTTCTAAGGAAACGTATGTACCTACTTAGTTCAAGGATTTTGCTACCTATTTTATAAATGAAATAATCAAAAAATGTGTGCTTAGAACAGGGTAGCACCACATACAAGCAATAATATTTCAGTATTTGCTCATGTCTTACATTATCTAAGTACCTACCTATATTATTATACCATGAATATGATTAGCCCTCTAGCCCTTTTTATGGAAAATTCACCAGGATATTTACCTTGCTCTTAGACAGTGTATCGTAGACATCTATGAGTTGGTTTTGGTTGTTTTTTAGGGAATGCAGTGTCGTATTGGCGTATTGCCGTCGTCGAGGCAAACTCTACACACAGAAGACATTCTCCTGTTTTCTTTCACTTCACTACACACCAAAAAACTAAAAAGTAACCAGAGCCACCCTTCGACTTGCAACTTCTTATGTCAAAGAAAAGAACTACAAACAAACTGCAAATACTGCAATAATTAATAAACTCAAAATCACGGTACCTAATAATTAATTATCCTATAGGTACCAATTAGAGGTGGTCGTTTTTACTAAAGCTAGGTTTACATTGCTGTGTCGGGGTGTGTCGTGGCGCGCCAGAGCGCAATCGGTTACGTTCATTACCTATGATTAAATTCACATTAGTAGGTTGTGTTGGGGTGCCCCAACACAACCTACTAATGTGTAGTGATGTGCCGAGTACGGCTTGACTCGAGTCAGACTCGATTCCTGCTTATGACTCGCCTACTCGAATACCAATTTATTATGATTCGAGTACGCCGGACTCGATTCCGGTACTCGAGTCACATTATGCGAGTCCAACTGACTCGAGTCTTGAATTCGAGTTAGGTTGACTCGTTCATACTCGATCTCTTTTTACATAAGCAATGAAGTAACGCCTTGTGATACAATTCTGAACCTGAAACTTTTAAGGCCTCCACAGTTCCACACACAGACGCCGGAGGCGTGGTGGAGGCGGAGGCGTGCGAGTTGTATCTCCTATTGTATCATATGAAAGACTACCACGCGGATGCTAAGCGGTGCACGGCCGTAGACTCGAGTCCAGGACCCGAGTCTTGGACTCGAGTCTAAAAACTCGAGTCAACATTCGAATACCATAAAATAGAACTCGAGTACTTGGCTCGAATAGCGGAATCGAGTCATGATTCGAATACCGTTTAAACCGACTCGAGTCGACTCGATTCACCAAAAGAGCGACTCGGCACATCACTACTAATGTGAACGGGGGCATGCATGGGTTGTGTTGGGGTGCCCCAACACAACCTACTAATGTGAACGGGGGCATGCATAGGTAATAAACGTAACCGATTGCGCTCTGGCGCGCCCAGTGTGACCAGATTAATTTTTGCAAAAATACCCAGGCACGTCCAGAAAATACTGAAATATACCGACCTATGCATGGCAAATATACCAATAAAAATACTGATTTTCTTAACATATTTTATTGTAATAATCATCATGAATCATCGCTATAAATGTTGGAGTTATATTTTAACATTCTTTTCGAAGGATTAAAATTGATACAACCTCCTTCATCTTTGACACCTTGCCTTGTTTTTAAAATAGCTGATACATTTTTGTTGATATATCTGTTTCCTTGGTCCGTTTTTATTATATTTATCTGTGAAAATATGCGTTCGCATGCAGCATTAGAGACCGGTATTACATAGCAGAGATTTACTGGAGCTAGTTTGTATTATAACATTCCATCACTACTATAAATTTTCCCAACTTCCACCAAAAATTGTTCACAAGATAGGGGTGAGCCTGTACTTGAAGATTGAAACAAATTACTTACTTCGCAATCAAGTTTTAGGGTTCTTTATTCTTCGTCGATCAACTGCATTTGTACTGGCTGTAATTCGTTTGGGAAAGTTTCTATTACATTTCTTAAACTATGAAATTCTTTATGCACGGCAGTGTGCGGGTCAAGAAACTTGAGTTCCCGAAAAATTTTAACATCCATGTGTGATATCGAATCCGATGATATCGAAGTCAATAAATCAACACATCGATGTCAAAACATCGATGTTTTGTAACTACTATCTAACACATCGATGTTTATTCTTCATTTTAAATATTTGTACGATCTGCAGATATTTGTTCAGGGTGTTCTGGTCGTTTTCTATGTATAATAAAAAAATATATATCTATGTACTCGTATAATTATTATGTATATCAGTTATCTAGTACCCATAATACAAGCTCTGCTTACCTTGGGGCTAGATAATGCTGTGTGAATTGTCCAGCATTATTTATTTATTTATTTATTTATTCACCATCGATGAATATCGATCATCCCTATGGTAGACTGAATCCGGGGTTTTAGTTGATGTTCACGGGATTCCCCGAACATTGGTTCGCGACAACCGATGTTCGCGAGGACCATTGCTTACGGTGCTACCAACTTCATTACCAAAATAAACCCAAAAATACCGACTTCCGGCAAGATACCTACAAAAATACTCATATGCAAAATAATCGACAAAATATACCGAAAAAGTATTAAAATACTGAATCTGGTCACACTGGGCGCGCCACGACACACCCCGACACAGCAATGTGAACCTAGCTTAACTCCGTTGTTGACCAACGATGTCAGTGGTGTCAATTCAGGATCAGCCCAAAACTAAACTAAACTATACTAAAATTTTACCATTTTAATTTAGAACCTTCAAAACGCTATTCAGTTGCACACGGTTTTAGAACAGTTCTAAAATTATTAGGCTCCTAAATTCGATAACGACGCGTTTTAAATTGAATTGAAGGTGTTGCCAGACAGAGATTTTGGAATCATGGACGTACGAAATTACTTCATTTTCGAATGAATGGAATGACCGACTTTTATTATCTGTGTGCATGCACGTTTAGCGCCGAAAGTTTAGGTTGCGAGAAAATTGGTTTTTCAATTTGCAATTTGCATTTCCCGTGATACAACGTATACAAAATAATACTTATATTGGAAAATGGACCAATCGAAATGAAAACGCATCAATATAAAGCAGCACGAGTTGCTCATGGCGCGACTCCACGCTCATAAAGAGGTGATAAGGGGTAAGCATAAAATGATTTGCCTACGTTTTTTTTACTCTACATAATTGTAGTTATTTACCTTCCTTGTAAAATTAGTTTAGATACCTACATCTAAAACCCGTACCTACCTACGTAGTTACAGGGTTTTGGATCTGACTGTAAACTAACTATGCTCTGCTACAATATTTATTACTCCTAGTACCTATGTATTTTCTGACGTTCTTTATTTCCTATAGGAAATCAAGCCTCTCAACAGTATAAAGACATGTGGGCCTCGCTCAGTGTGCAGTTGAACCACTATGGCTGCAGCAGGTCCGCGGAATAGTGGCAACATGTAAGTCCATAATAATGATTTACATAAGTACCTATATAATGATAGGTAATAGGTACCCGCTGATTTTTCTCCAGGTAAAAATATAGGTACCCTACTTCATAAAAGTATTGCTTTTGTACTATTGTTTTTGAAATCTTTGGATGTTTACAGATCTGTAGCATCATGGTAGCCAAAACCAAAAGGAAGGCCAGAGAGATTGGTCAAGCGTTAACTGCAACTGGAGGCGGACCATCTGACGGCCGAACCATCAATGCCCTGGATGACAAGATATTGGATATCGTCGGCTCTGCCTCCGTTCATGGTTTCTCTGCCTTAGAAGCTGTAAGTTACCATAACATACCTATCGTTGTCTAGCTATAGGTACTAAGTAGGTGGGTATTTTAATTTTGTATCTGTGTCTATTATCTTTTCATGCCTGAGGGAATGTTAGTACAATGCAAGTATAAATAAGATATAGGTACAGGGAAAGCTACTTTAAATATTCATACAGAGCAATGAGAATGTATACTACTCTGGCTCTACGAGGTACTAGGTAGGTTTTCTTTAGGTATATACCTACTAAAGTGTATGTTCTGTTTTAGGGCTTGCAAACAATAACAGTCTCCCCAGCTGAACAACCTGCGGCTAAGCTGTTGGTTTTGGACGAAGGAGAGGTCCAAGAACCTGGGTCGCCAGCGTCTGGGCCCATCCGGAGCCGCCGGCGCTGGATGCAGAGATCTGCCCGTCCCCGCCCATCAGCAAACGCTCAGCTTGTGGAGACACTTAATGCCAACAGCCGCCTATTGGCGGATTCAATTGTACAAGCTGCTAGAATATTGGCAGATGCTGTTCGAGCACTGGCTACACCTACACCAGTTATTCAACTAGAGGAGGAGGAGAATGTACTGTAAATATGATACCAAATAAAATGTAAAAACAGACTAGTGTTTTAATTTAATAATTATGCCTGGTCTCTGTAACTAACCGCGATATTTTTGATAATTATTGTTTTGCTTGAAAGCTGATAAGTTAATTTCCCTACTTTTTATCAACTTTGCCCTACTAACAGAGATGCATTTACTATTATATAAAGACACAAACACAAACTAGGTAGGTATTTAGTTAACCTGCTTACATTCATAGTGAATCATAAATTTATTTCAAAATCGCTGCCAGTATTATAGACTGCATGCATAAGGAAATTACTCCTACATTGCTATTGATAAGTAATCTAACACATGAGTATATCTAGGTAGCTTGTGAAACGTGTGCAAAGCCATGGGCCAAAGCAAGTATTTTATAGGTCCCTCAAAACTTAAACACTTAATACATAAAACTTGAATTTATTAAAAAAATTCTGATGAGACGGGCCTCGGAGGTCTTGCACGATGCTTTTGGTAACTACGTCGAGACATCTGCTTACTGTTGGCTGGCTTATACCCAACCAATTGTCTTGGCCAACAGCGGCCTGGTAGCTTCCTTGGGCCAAAAGCTGTAGCACGGCCAACACCTGAAAATTGATAAGTAGGTTTTTATTTAATATAAGTACTTACCTACAGGTTTTTTATGGTAGGTACCTACTACTCATAATGTTACCTAAAAACCTATCTAGTCTAGGTGATTCAGAACCCAAATACCTGCTTTTGTTACAGAAAGTACCTACGACAAAAGTTGCGTCACTGAATTTGACTTGGTTACCTAGGTACTACCTTTATTTGTTTTGGAATCCCTCCTTCGTTTAATAATGGGTCATCTAGTGTCCTGATAATGATTAGAGCACCAGATTTAGGAACTCGAAACAGTTTTGCAAACTTGGCTTCGGGGATTTCAAAGGGGTTTTCAAAATACCTTATATTTCTTAGCCTTTCATCGTAATTTCTGTTCAAAAATAAACACCCGCTTGTTGTAGGTAAAGTTTTAGGTTACACTATTCAAAAATTCACTGCTTATTGGGTAAAACTTGCTTACCTTATCCTTATCTTCTGCACCAACAATTGCCGCTACCACTTATTCCATTGTTGTAGAGATAAAACATAAATTTACGAATTTCGCGCTTCAGAAAAACATTTGCGCGGGAAAGAGCCCTGCCTGCTAACTTGGCCTTTCGAAACCTTTGATTTTATGTCATTGCGCCTATCTAATTATTTCTTTGAATTTTTACCACTCTTTCTTACAAAGCTAGGCGGCGTTTTTCTCAAATATTATAAAAATGTCAACAAAATCAAAACTACATGAACTGCCGCCATACCAACTATATTTAGTAGGCAAAATTTTACAGTGTGTGTTCTAAACTAAACTGTTTATAGTCGAATTTAGTGTAAATCTGTCACTTATGTGGTACAACAGAATACGAAAAGCGGCTTCTAAACTAAATTGAGTAACTAAAATCAAGTTTAGTCCTGTCAAACTATAATTAGTATAGTTTGCACTAAAATGGCATCATCTGAATAGCACACGTACTAAAATGGTTCTATTTTTAAAATTTAGTTTAGTTTAGGCTAGTTCGTGAAATCTGAATAGACACCAGTGTCATAGATTTATATCGTACGATATAAATCTATGGTCACTGTACGTTCAAGTACGTTGTTCGCATCGGATGGCGAATGGGTGAACGATATGCCGAACATTGATGTAAAAAGGGAAGATGAGATGAGGCACTAGCTTCTCGAAACCGGCAGGCTCAAATGAAGTCCAATCAGTGTTGCCAATTGTGTGCTCCCACTAGAGGTGTGTAGATCCGGAGTCCAACGGCTCCTGGAGTCGTGTCCGCTCCTGGAGCCGTATTGTTCCGCTCCGGATTAGCGTTCGTGGCGTGTCCGCGGACACGTTGGACTCGTCGGTCTCGGTCCATCAAGTCGAATGAATGTAACAGCGAGCGATTGGAACTGTGTGGATCTGGGCTTCGATTCGGGTTCGGACGTGTTCGATCGACAGATCCGGGTCCATTTACGAGTAACTACTACAGTCAAATTATATCTACTTTATTATTGTTTGCTAAACACATCGAAATATACCCACTTATTTGTACTTTTGTACCAAAAAATATGTAATTAGGTATACTTATACCTACCTTAAAAAACTTAGGCTAGTATTTGTCACAAATTAGGTTAGGTTTAAAGAACATGTCATCCCCTAAGGAAAAGCATTGCTATGTTTTTATTAGTCATTGATTCAGTAGATCCACCGAAACACAAACGTGTCCTACAAACAGACAGATCCAATGGAAATGGAGGAACTGTTAATAAAAGCGGATCCTACCCGATCCGCTAGATCCACTGATCTAATGGACATGTAGGAAGCGAAACTGCACGCGGATCCAAACAGATCCACGGACACGACTCCTGGACACGTGTCCGGACCCAACTGGAATCGGACCAGATCCGCTCCAGTCGTGAACACGTTTAGCGCATGCCTAGCTCCCACCCGCACTCACCGCAGTCATACCATACATAGTAGGATAGGATAGGACCGGCGGCGCGGGCGGACGTGATTCGCGTGCTTGCTACGACGTACTTTTGTGATTTACTGACTAAAAGACTACAGCAATGCCTACGTGTTCGTTCACAAGGTGTACACATAGCTCTAAAACAAAAAACAAAGCCCAAGGCATCCCTTTTCACTCGTAAATACACCAAATAATTTTTTTTTTGATTAATTTAGTGCCTTTTTTCGCCATTTGCAGAGAGGGATAGATATATACGAAACATTAGTGTGTAAACAGAGATAGCAATAGCCTTATTGCGAGTAAAGTCGTTCTTCAACTCGTACCATCAATTTTGTCCCAACTGGTGTGAGTTGACAAATCGTAAATGATAGGTATTATTTTCAATCTGCAACTCGCATCACTCTTTGTTTCTATTAAATTTATACATTCAGTACGATCACAAACTCTATGTGGAACCTTTCTATCATTTCTATTCATTTCACATTATTTTATGTACCTACAAAACACAAATTAAATATACCTACCTCTTGCCTATTATTTTACTAACATTTTTTTTGGTTGACTATACTAAAATTCAAATTACTAACGAAGCGTATAACATTTTTAAGATTCGTCGGCTCATACCAGTTGGGACAAGATTGATGGTGTGAGTTAAATGAACGACTCTACGAGCCGGCGTGCATGGGTAGCGTCAGCATAATAATTTTTATGATTTGAAATAATTTCGTTCGTTTGATGATTCATTATCATACCTATAATGAGGATCTGTAACTTTTTTGGTTGAGAATGCTAATTTAAAGACAAAATGCAAAAAAAAAATGTTCTACAAGAATTGACTAAGAAGTTATGACCAAATTATTAGCGAAGTTCACTCAATGACCGCCGCGCTCGCTGTGACGTCACTGACTCGGTCGCCGCCAGTTATCCGTAGGCAGCGATAAGGTGCGCAGAGTTAGAAAAGTAGAGTGTTTGCCGCGGGTAAAAGAATCAATTCCTACTCGGACTATAGCCGCCCTCGCTGCGCTCGGGCGTCTAACTACCTCAGGAATTGATTCTTTTCAACCCTAGGCTAACAATCTACTATTTTAACGTACCGAGGGACTCAAAACTGCTGCCGAGAACATTATTAACTTCCAGGATATCGCTTATACCTATCCCCAAGACCCGATCATATAAGACACGGTCGTGGTGGCGGGGTAGCCTTTTACGTTAGGAAAGGGATGAGAATTAAACTGATTCCATTTCCGGTTGCGTCGATGGTAGAGCAGATGTGGTTGAAATTAAATGTCTGTGGTAAAATAATAATTATTGGTACTGCATACAGACCTCAATGGTTGCAGGTTGATACTTTTCTTGAAGCAATTGGCGATAGTATTGCGTCGTTCTTAAATTGTGACAATATAATTATTTTGGGAGATTTTAATATTAATTTATTGGATAAAAGTGATAATAAAACCAAGTTATTTGAACAATTTCTTTGTTGTATGAATCTAAATCAATTTATTAGTCAGCCGACCCATTTTACGTCCCATAGTGAAACTCTAATTGATTTGGTTTGCTCCGACTCTAGAGTTACAAATGTTTTAGTGAAGCACGACCCTGACCTTGGGGCCCATGCAATGCTCCTAGTTGATTTCAAAATAAATAAGGATAAGCCTAGCCCTCGTTTTGTCTCTTATAGGCCGTTAAAAGACATATTAATTGATATCTTCAAGGATGATCTGAACTCTGTGGACTGGGCTCACTTTCAGCGTCCTCTGGATGTGAACATTTTAGCTTCAGACTTCAGTCGCATCATTAACGGATTGTTTGACATACATGCACCGCTTAAAACAAGAAAATTTAAAGGACCTCCACATCCGTGGATTACGGATACGGTCAAGGAAATGATAAAAATTAGGAATGACTATCATAATAGGTATAAATCACAGAATTGTCATATCCTTAAGCAATGTTATAAGGATATGAAACACATCGTTCTCGCGGCAATTCAAAGTGAGAAAACTGCTTTCTTTACTAATCAAATAAACCGTAATGTAAAAGATTCCAAAAGATTATGGAAAAATTTGAAAGATAATATTTTACCAAATAAAAAAGATGCCGCTGAGCTACCGCCCCAATTCGTTGATCCGGATATTATTAACACTCACTTCATGAATGTGCCAGGTGATGGTTCTGTTAGTATTTCTCAGCTTACCTACTTTGAATGCCATAGCTTTGGTCAAGAATCAGAAACTTTTGCGTTAAGCCCGGTTAGTGAGGAGACAGTTTTAAAAATAATTCAAAACCTTAAATCGAATGCTCATGGTATTGACGGTATTAGTTTAGATATGATTCTCTTGACTCTACCTCAATCATTACAAGCCATCACAGCGATCATTAATAGTTCTCTCACTTGTGGCGTTTTTCCAGAGTGTTGGAAGGTTGCGGTAGTCAAGCCGATACCTAAAAAAAGCATCCCTGAATCTGTCTCTGACCTTAGACCAATAAGTCTTCTGCCTAGCCTGTCCAAAGTACTAGAGAAAGTGGTAAGTTTGCAGCTTATTAAGTATCTTGACGAGCACAATATTTTGCCTCAGTACCAGTCTGGTTTTCGCAAAGGCCACAGCACTGCTACGGCCCTACTGGATGTGGTAGACAATTTGTTGTCTGCTCAGGATCGTGGCATGTGCAGCTTGCTGGTTTTACTGGACTTTTCACGAGCTTTCGACTCCATTAACATATCTCTACTCTTATCAAAGCTCGCTTACTACGGTTTTGACTCTACCGCAATTAAGTGGTTTGATAGTTACCTCAGTAGTAGACAACAATGTGTAGAGTTGAAAATGGCGGATGGAAAAACTGTTAGGTCGTCTTTACGGCTGGTTTCTCGAGGAGTTCCCCAGGGATCTATCCTAGGGCCTATACTGTTCATCCTATATAGTGCCGATATTGTAAGGAAGATTTCTCATTGTCAATACCATCTGTATGCGGATGACCTGCAGTTGTATCACTCTTTTCTTCCATCTGATTTTCTGGGTGCAGTGAATAAAGTTAACACCGATTTAAATAACATCTTTCAATGGTCTCTTTCCAACTCACTTGTCTTGAACCCTAAAAAATCCTTATTTCTTCTTACCGGATCTAGAGTCAATCTGCTTAGGCTAGATAAGGATAAAATAAAAATTACTGTGGATGGTGAGCCGATTGAGTATGTTTCAGAAGCTAAAAGTTTAGGATTGATTATTGATGCCCAACTTAGGTTTGAGAATCAACTAGCTGAAAGTGCACGTAACTGCTTTTATAGGTTGAAAACTCTATATAAAATTCGTCCCTACCTGAGCGAAGCAGTCCGAATAACCTTGTGCGAATCGCTTATTTTATCAAAGCTTAACTACTGCGATGTAGTATTTGGGCCCCGTCTACTCAGCCGCACTGAGAAGTTGGTCCAGCGAGTTCAGAACGCATGCGCAAGATTCTGTTTACACATTCCACCTCGATCACATGTTAACCCTTACCTGAATTCGTTAGACTTGCTGAAAATGAAAGCACGCCGTGACTTGCACTTGGCGACTCTTTTGTTCGGCGTTATTAAATTCAAATCACCCCCTTACCTGTACAATAAACTAGAATGGGCGTCTGAAACTAACTCTAGATATCCACGTAGAGCTTGCTCTAATCTGATTTTACTGACACAAAAACATAGAACAGTGGCTTTTCGAGGTTCATTCCGTTTTGCAGCTTCTCGCTGTTGGAATGATATACCTCCGCCACTCCGCACTACTAAATCATTACATTCGTTCAAATCTAAGTTAAAAAAAAAACTATTATCAACTCAAAAAAGTTCCTAGAAAACCCAATTTACATACATCTCTGAACGCCTATATTTATTTGCTTCTTATCAGAACGTAATATATTTATTTAGTATATTTATATTTATTTACTTAGGCATGCTATTCAGTTTTTCTCTCAAATTTGTAACAACCACGTTTTTACTTATTTTACTACTTTTACATCACATATTTATACACTAATTTATCTTTGTAGTTATATACCTACCTAAACTCCAGTTTGTTAAACTTTGTTACTCATTATTGATTATGTAAGCTATAGACTTGTAATGTGACGTCACCCAGAGGTTCAGACTGAAAACCAGCGTTGTTACCGTCCTCGGGCGGTAGCGACATTAAGCTGAGGCTGGACCTGTTTAGCCACGCACTAGGGAAAGACCAATTTCATTCATCGACTCTACACGTAGATAAGATCTTTTTTTAAATCTTTTATGATGTTTGTTTGTTTGTTTTATAGTCTCTATTGTTGTGTTTAGTATTACTTTTTCTGTTTTTTTTTTTTTTTGTTTTTACTTTCCCTCGGTGTTTTGTGTGCTAAATAAATCTATATTCTATTCTATTCTATTCTTATTCTTTACGAAACTCGCTCTTACAACACTTTATATATAAAGGTAAATAAATTGAACCGCGTCGTCGCCGCTCCGTCGAATCGTGAAGTAAGAGTGCCGGCTGCGCTCCGCTCGGTTCGTTCAGCCGAGTCAGTGACGTCACACGCGCCCGCGTAATTTGATTTTACCAGCAGTAACGGCGTAATGTTTATTATAAATAAATAAATAATGCTGGACAATTCACATAGCATCATCAAGCCCCAAGCTAAGCAGAGCTTGTGTTATGGTACTAGATGGATAACTGATATACTTAATACTATACACTACATAGATAGATGTTATTTTATTATAACATACATACAAAACATCCAGAACACCCTGGACAAATGTCTGCAGATCGTACAAACATTTGTCCCGAGGCGGAAATCGAACCCGCAACCTCCTGCGTCGCAGGCAGACCTTCGCCCGCTGAGCCACAGAGGTCGTCGTATATGTTCGATACACTTTCGAGCAGATGATATGTTTACGACTAATAAAGGATATCGAAAATTGTATAAATCTGCAGTACCATACTTTCGGGTATTTTCATATACTTACCTCTGGGATTTATATTTATTTTATTATTTTATTTAAGTTAGGTCTTCAGATTGTATTATAGTATTAGGTTAGCATATTACCTATAGCTTTTTACATTTACCTACTCTACGTTTATCCCAAAATTTAAAAAAAAATGTCCACCCGTGCGAAGCCGGGACGGGCCGCTAGTCATAAATAAATGAATGTGAATCTTGGCCATCACTGGCCAGTTTGTGATACCATCTTAAGCTTTTTTTAATGCCTCTGTAAAAGTTTTATTTTGTATAGTGTAGGCATATGCGTAGTTGCTCTTTTTGACCACTAAATTCTGTTTTCGTATCTCTGCCTATAGTACCTACTATACAAAATAAAACTATTACAGAGGCATTAAACTGGCCAATGGATTTTTGAAAATTCCTTTGTTAAACCTTATAATAAGATAAAATAGGTCGCACTCTAGTTTGGGTCAGGGTAAAATGTATTTTTAAATTCGGCCATATCTATCATGGATATTTTGTAGATTTGTAATTTTAGAGTGACAAAGGGTGCAAGAATAATAAAAAGACACAAATACACAGTAAAACATTTATAATCTCAGTTATTTACAAACAGCCCTTAATCCTAAGACAGTAGGTTTATAATGGTAGGTACAATGTACTTGTTTAGAAGTCTTTATGTAAAGTTTCTTAGAGTAAATGTTAAAAATTAGTACTTTTAATACTTTGTGTGTTTTTGTGATAAAGAATACAAATACCTGCCTTTTTAAGAACCACCTCCATAAGCGAGTGAAACGTGTGATGGTATTATCCAAGCATTATACCTATAGGGGTTTGGAGATTTTAGTATAGGAGGGTGTCCCTTACATCGGCTATCACACTGTTCTTTTTTTCATAATCGCGGCGCACAATAAATATTATACAATGTGTCTGGTTACCGGTGTCGGAGACTTTGGGGGGGTGAAGTACGGTAAATTTTATCGACAAATCACTATCCCTATTTTTTTTTCTCGCTCCCTGATAAAATGGCAGCCATTTTGTTTTCTTTTGCCTCGAAGCACGGGTGCTTGTATTGTTTAAGCTATAGCTACCCATGCAGAGGTTCTAGGAGGACGATAGAGGACTCATTTGATTGCCAATAATGTAGGCAATAAAGCAATGATAACATTGTTGCATTTTCTATTTTATAATAGAAGAAAAGAGAATTTATAAAACAAAATAAATATATTTTTTCATTTTTTTTTTTAAATTTTTAGCTTTTTCATAAAATTGAAACTGTCAAGCTACATGTTTTTTGTTACTGAACGATAGTACAGAATGTGTGCTTTAAAAGAAGTTATGCATCTTAGCCCTGAGTAAGATAGTTTAGAAGTTATGACGATTTGAATCTGACCCTTGAATGTTTAAATATCCCGCTAATAAGCAACTGGACTCACGGTTTCGAGGAATTGCGTGTCCATAGACAATTCTGTGCTTTGCTGTAGATAAGGACGTGCTGAAACTGAAAAAATGGCGTGCTGTCAGATGAATTTTTGTTAAGTTTTGTATTTTTCGCTGACGAAAGTTAACAGAAATGGAAGATTTCCATTATTCCAGCAGGACGTGGGCAACATTCATTTCGTCTATGGATTGTGCAACGGGAACGCTAATGCTGCTGTAAGAGAGTATGCGAGAAGATCTCCCAATAAACCAACCCCGAATGCTCGACCATACCATTTTAGAAGACAATAAAGGAATACGTTCGTTAGGTGCTCTTCTAATACCATTTTCGGCGAGGTTGAGGTGTAGTCGTGAAAAAATATATTTTTTTTGTTTTATAAATTCTCTTTTCTTCTATTATAAAATAGAAAATGCAACAATGTTATCGTTGCTTTATTGCCTACATTATTGGCAATCAAATGAGTCCTCTATCGTCCTCCTAGAACCTCTGCATGGGTAGCTATAGCTTAAACAATACAAGCACCCGTGCTTCGAGGCAAAAGAAAACAAAATGGCTGCCATTTTATCAGGGAGCGAGAAAAAAAAATAGGGATAGTGATTTGTCGATAAAATTTACCGTACTTCACCCCCCCAAAGTCTCCGACACCGGTAACCAGACACATTGTATACATATATGTATAGACGACACTTATACAAATAAAAAATGTCCCCTAACAAAATGTCCTAAAGCGTTACATTTCTGAGATAATCACAGATGAAAATACCTTTTGCTCTAATTTTTAACACCTTTACGAGCATGCGTCAACTCAACACGTCTAATAAATCTATTGACTTGTCGCAAGACTATAGAGGAAGTACAAGTTGTTCTATCTCACGAAGTCCGTTGGGCTATGTATGTCATAGTGAATGCATGTACACATTGTTTTAGTGTGCGTAAGCTCAGAAGCAACCAGTCTCGCCCGAGACGCGGTCCGGGTCACTAGTGCTGTATTCACGTCAGATTTTGGTAGCGAGTACCGTCAGCATGACAACTAAGCGGAAAGTTGTTCGTAGTGAGGTAAGTTAACGGACTTCGTGAGATAGACAGTGGACAACTGTACCTTATTGTTAATTTTCCGAAATAAAGCAAGCAAAACTTTATGAAACAAAAACTCCAGTGAATAATCGATGCGACTGTTCAAAACGATTCAGAACGAAAATTTGGCCTAAGAATTGCGTTCTGCGCATCTTTGTCATTATTGTAGAAATGTAGGTGGAGATAAATCATTCTAAAAATGCACGCCCCCTCCACTAAATGTCATACAATCGGCGTTCATTTTTAGAATGGTTCATCTCTAAATCATAAAGTAAAGGCTTTTTCAATAATCTATAAATGAGGCGATTTATGTTTCTGTTTTCTCTAAATAAAGTCTAAAGGTATCACATAATGAGTAAAATTTTACTATTACTAACTAACTACCTCTCAGTTTAACAAAAATTTAATTTAATTATAGTTTTTTTCACGGCGAAAACACGAGTCGAATTTCAGCCACGGCGACCAGTCTCTATGGCGATTTATTATGTGCACAGGACATATTAGTAGTGCACAAGTGTGTGAGAAAAACAGGTGCACTCTAGAGAGTGAGTGTGAGAGTGAGGGAGTAGACTCCCTCACTCTCACAATCCGATGGGATGGAAGATCGACTCGGCCAGGAAGGGTTTTTTTATATGGCCAAGAATATATTTTTAGTCAACTGAAGAGTTATTTTCTTATGATAAACAATTTAATCTACAACATGTACTTTGAAGCTAAGTATAATGTCTTATAAAAATATTTACTTGAATATTTCTATTTATTATCTATGAATACACAACACCAAATACTATTTTAACATATTTAAATATTATTAACTTTGAAAGCCATCTATGATTATGATTACGGTATTGTAAAAATAAAGCTGTTTTATCATCTATACTAATATTATAAAGAGGAAAGGTTTGATTTTTTGTTTGTTTGTTTGTTTGTATGAATTGAATAGGCTCCGAAACTACTGGACCGATTTGAAAAATTCTTTCACCGTTAGGAAGCTTACTTTTCAGGGAGTGACATAGGCTATATTTTATCCCGGAATTCCCACGGGAACGGGAACTACGCGGGTGAAACCGCGAGGCGATCGTCTAGTCATAGATAATTAAGTGAAATTCTGTAGAATTCGTTCTCCCAGCGTTAACTCAAAAATGGTGGTGAAATAGCATAAACTGTTTGTGTTACAATTACTTACAGTTTATGCTATTTAAAATTTTTCGCAATATACCTACCAAAAGAGGGAAAGACGTACCTAGACCACGGTAATATTATCCTATACAGTATTTGAACTCGGCCGTTTCTTTGAAATAAATGCCTACAGCCGCGCGGTAGGTAAACATGCTATAGGGCTGCCCGCCTCCAGCATTTTAATTACATTTGCCTACTTTGTGTTTCCATTTAGTTTTGTGATTGTAAATATAGGTAGGTACTTTTTTTATATAAACAAATAAAATACTTTGTGAATTGAATGGGAAGTGTTCAATAAAAATGCGTGTTGTTTTTTGATTGGTAGATTTAATTAAAAAACCTGTTTATGTTTGAATAACAAATCGGTCTTATAAATTTGCGACCGAAAAATATTTGCGCCTCGACTGAGACGTACAAAATGCTTTATTATTAAATTTTAGGAGATTTTTTTGGAGAAAAAGGAATATCTTTTACTTGGTTATAGACCTGCAGCTACTTTATTAAATATGTACCTGAACTTATTTTTAGAGAAAAAATCGCGCGGTTATTGTTAAAAAAACATCACACCATCCGTTCGTCACTGCGGCACAGCCGCGACTGTCTGCATGCTGAGCGCATGCCGAGATCGAGGCGCGTAGGTATAGCTCGCGTTTCGTCCGTTTGTATGAAGTCGGATTACATATAGGATAATATTACCTTGCCTAGACCGATGTGTGACCGACTTACGCACGAAAAAAAACGCACGTCGGCCCGACTGTGACTGAGGTTTACTCGAAAGAGGAAGGCTCAAATTAGGTCCGGGTGGACCCTATACCGGATGAACCGATTTTCGTTTAGTTTTCTTTGTGTCATAGATTAATTTTATCCCGAGTGTTCTTAGCCTTAGCCTTGGTTTTCATGAAAATTTCGAATTTTGTGTGATCTTATAACTAGCTTCTGCCCGCGGCTTCGCACGCGTTCTTTCTATGGAAACGTTCAAAGGTAATTTCTATCCCATGGGAACTGATTTAAGGGGTAAAAAGCTTATGTTTGATTCCAGGATTAGAATTACCTGAATGTAAAATTTCAGCCTGATCCGTTCAGTAGTTTTGGCGTGAAGAGGTAACAAACATCCATCCATCCATACTTTCACATTTATAATATTAGTGTGATAGTGTAGGCAGAGCTGCAGAGATGCGAAGTTGCTCTATTCGGCCACGATGGTGAGCAAAAAGAGCAAAGTTCGTATAACATAATCTTCTATATTAATAATTTCGGACCGGTCTACGGTAGACTCGAACGAAATGCACATCAAATTGAAGAGCGTAAAAAATTAGTCGATCCGAGTCGACAACTTATAGGCGGAAAATTCGGATTATCGAGTAGTTTCAATATGAAAATGAATAAATTGCTAAAAAAAATTGTAACGGCGTTGCAAAGTAAACATGTCAATTAAGTATAAACATGTCTATGGTTCGGTCTTGGTACCGTGGACGGAAGAAATCGCTCCCCAGGGTATCTAAATACTCCTTGATCGTAGCTTGGTACATATATAGTGATCTGTGGTTCGGTCTAATTTCTTTGAATGAAAACTCTTTGCTCTTTGATTGAGAAATCATTATATGTATAATAATAGTAATAGTAGTATTTTATTGCACCCGTGCGAAGCCGGGGCGGGTCGCTAGTAATAAGATAAAATAGGTGGTGACGCTGCTTTGGGTATTGGGTCGGGTATACGCTAGAGATAAAACGTTGGTGTTCTTCCAACACAAACTAGGTTAGTAGTTAACCCGCTTACATTTATAATGAGTTTCACACCATCTTGGTCCCCGGGTTTTTAGTTGACGCGAAAATCTCTGATTTTATGGTTTGTGATTATTTATATTTCTTTACCTAAGTATATCTATCTTGAGACATTAAGGCCGGTATTATGAAAATATGCTCAGTCATAGCTCTATGCTTGAGAGAAGTTTATTCCATAGAAAAGCGTTACTTAAGGCTAAACTAGTCGCTCATCTTTCCATACAAACGTGGAAGGGTAACTACTAGGCTGTTTGATGTTGACCATCCAGAACTAAGGATAATATCAATTTATTTTATTTTTATTTATTTAAACTTCTATTGCACTGAGGTACAAAGGGTGGGCTTAATGCCGAGGCATTTTCTACCTGCCGACCAAAAACACATGTTTTTACAGGGGGTTGGCGTGCTAATATATTAGTTTTAGAGATAGATAACTCTAATTATATATACCAACATTATATATTATATTTATCTCGTCATTATCTACATAAGTCTGTATACACCCAAAACCGTAAAAAAGTATAAATTTGAAAAATACTAGCTTCTAAACTTTCGTATTTCAACACTGATTTTAGCCCAATTTTGAGCGAAAATAAATAATATACGGAGAAAGAAAACTCTAAAATAAAGCCCGTACCGTATAGTTTAGTAATTCAAAAGTTACAATTAAATTATTTTGAAAAGATACTCTCTATAGTTTTTCTATAACAAATAAATACTCATCTTAAAAGTCCCTGCCCACACTACCACTTTCTACGACAAATCTTTCACTGTACAAGCTACCCGTCTATGGAATGCTCTCCCCCTGGACATCAGATGTGCCAAATCACTCCCTCTCTTTAAAAAACTGCTTCATCAGCATTATCTGTCCTTGCAAAGTTAAACAACTTTATTTTATGTTTATGTAAGTGTATTATATTGTTTGTAGGCTATATGTAGGTATTATAGTATGTAGTGTAAGTATTATTATTATTATTTTCGCGTGCCACCGTCTATTTTGTTCTTACATGTCCAGTACATCCCAAGGTTGCCTGGAAGAGATCGCTCATAGCGATAAGGCCGCCTTTGTACTTCGTCTACTCTTAGCATTTATTTCTGTATTGTTATCTGTCTTTGTGTGGTACAATAAAGTATTATCTATCTATCTATCTATAAACCTTGTGCTAAAAGTCTGTTCTCATTTTTTTTACGCGGCCGTTTTACGAATTAATCGTTGAGCATATCATCCTAGCGCGCGGGTACGTCTATTATGTCGGGTGAGGTAGCATACACTTAAGGCCGATTTACACTTCAATAAGTGAAGTAGTAAGTAGAAGACAGGGCGCTATGGCGCTCATTAGGGGAGGCCTATGTCCAGCAGTGGACTAATATAGGCTGATGATGATGATGATGATGATGAAGTACAGTAGCGAGTTAACTTGCGTCATTGGCGAATTAAGCTGATAATAACGTTTGAACGGCAAAAGCGAGTTAAGTAGTAAGCTGTTGATTAAGTTAAGTTGAATAGATAGCGATTTTCCGGCTAGTCCAAGTGCGAAGTAGCCCCCTCTCTCGCGTCTCCCGCACCCTGCTAACTTAACTGGCCGGCATGTAGACGGGCGAGTTTAGTACAGTCCATTAAGTTTGCACACAGCGGCCGCGTACTCTTGTTTTTAGTGTAAAAAAGAAGTGGTTTGTACATAATACTACCTTTGTATTTGTACAAGAATATCTTAAACATGATGGTCTACTCATTTCTATGAATACTTATTTCATTTTCTAAATTGTGTTTAAGTATAGACACTTTTTCTCTTATTTTATTAGGTACATTATCTATATATATAAAAATGAAACCCGTTTTCCTTGGTCACGGCATCACGCGTGAACGGCTGGACCGATTTCGCTAATTCTTTCTTTGTTGTGTTTGTTATTGTCAGGAGAAGGTTCTTATGAAAGAAAAAATTAAGAAAGTTGGAAACATAAATTTCCACGGGGGCGAAGCCACGGGGCGCAGCTAGTTATATATAATTATGCAGGTAAATTTTTGTTAAATAATTTAACTTCCATTTTCTGGATAAAAACAACTTTTTCGGCGGAAGTCGAGTAAAACAACCGTTAACGCAGTCGCGTAGACTAGTCGGTCTTCTTCCCGGAACCGCAACTTATGACTACTGGACTAAACCCCGTTTGGACGCTACTTCCTACTTACTATTTCTACTTAACTATTGTACTTATTGAAGTGTAAATCGGCCTTTAGGCCGCGCCCACTGATGAGTTGGCCCGGACGACATGTGTAGCCTTAAGCATAGATCGATAACTGAGCAAGATTTCATAAAAGGGGTCTCAAAGTCAGCGCCAAACCTTGCGACAATTAGCCTACGAACGACGAGACGAACTTCTTAATCTTTTCATCATTTTATTTAGTACCTATCTGTCCTGGGCCGATCACGGTGGAAAGTGTAGTTACCTATTGGCGTTGCGGCTTAAGGGTCCGGCGGAGGATGAATTTCCCATACAAACGTAGTACCAAAATGATTTGTAATTTAAGAATATTTTCACCATGGTTTGCTATTATTTGTATTAGAATAGTATTTATTTAGGTTCCTGCCACAAGCTTTTTTTCAAAATACTTATCTAGAAAAATACTACGAAAACATTCATTCTTTGGTGTGAAAATGCGATTCGGTTTAATTTCATTTCAGAAAGGTATTTTGAAAAAAAATTGTGCCAGGAACCTAGATAAATACTATTTTAATACAAATAAAAGCAGACCATGATGAAAATATTCTTATATCACAAATCATTTTGGTACTACATTTGTATGGGACATTCATCCTCCGCCGGACCCTTAACCCTTCCATCTTGGGACCAAAATGTCAGAAATGAATGACAGGCGGTGCGCCTTAGACAAAATGGCGTCGAAAATCTCAATTCGACTGCCAAAAAAAAATTAACGTCCACAGATAACAAAATATTTTTCGTTCAGTATGTAGAAAATATATCAAAGAACCATTAAACTCCTTTATAGGAAAGTAGCCTCTAACCATGTAAAATAAGGTCCGTAATCAAATGCAGGAGAGCGGTAGCCGGCTACCGCTTGGGGTTTGAGTGAACGGTGCAGTGACGTAAGGCGCGGTCACAGATTAGATAACGTAACAGATACCTCACTTACTCGATTTAACCAATCTACTTTGAGTCTTAAGGGAGAAGAAATAAAGTTCGTAACGCTCTACTCGCTGTTAGCGAGGCGGCTCGATCAAAGCCACCCGCGCCCCCCTACCTCTACAGTTCCCTCGCCGGCCCTTGGCTTGACGGTAGGGTTGACTATCGATAGTTTTTGTCCAAGTGCGGATATTATACTTTAAGTGCCTTAACTCTCTCATACAATATAATCCACTGACAAGTGCGTCCACTGATCGTCAATCCGAATGACGTCATTCGCACGGAAAAGTTCCCTTCAAGAATCCTCGCCGGCATTGCCACTTAACATAGACTTAAGACTTAGATATAGATTAACCCGAATATGGATCTTGTGTTGTCCGAAATAAACGATTATTATTATTATTGCCGACAGTCTGCTCCGTGCGGTGCGGATCTTGCATGTCAAACAATTGATGGGGCCAGTGCGGATTGTCCGATGCCGGGCTGTGAACGCGCTCCACGTTTCAACTGCTAACGGTTGAGCCGCAATGCCAATAGGTAACTACACCGTGATCGTGACCCAGTGTATTTCCTCATTATTTTAGCCTTAGAAGAAAACTTAGATAGTATACAAACGAGTTGTAGCCAAAAAAATTGGTTGTCTGTAAAGTCGGTTTACTGACGATAGTTGAACGTGACAACGTCTTAAGAAAATACTGATGGAATGGTAGCATTTGATACTCGATCAAAACATGTATAGCAGCTGTCCACGCAGACGCATCGCTCACTCAATTAGGAGAGAGACGGATGTCGAGCGCTCTCGCTTGCACTTCAAGCCTTACATGGAACGCCTCAGAGCGAGGTAACGCCGCATGACGTCATGAGCGAGGTAACGCCGCATGACGTCATGTTTTTTCGTGCGTGCAGCCGGCTCTATCGAATTATAAGACGTTGTCACGTCAAAAATGCGACCTACCCGTCTCATTTTTCGATGCATTTTTCTATTCGTATACGTGCGTTGTGTAAAAGCAATAAAGTTATATGATTTTCAACTCACACATAAATTCGTTGGTCAACTTAAAAAGTATTACGTAGATGGCTTGGAATATGACATTTATGTTTTTTTTAACGGAGGGCTATAGCGCTGACTGTACAAACTAATTTATACATTACATATTGTAAGGTTTCCTACATACGAAGAATACTGAGTCATACTCGTGCTGCATCATAGAGTTTGGATTCTGGGCGTATTTCGTCTTCACTCCTGTCTTCTCTTTCTGTAAAATAAATAAATAATGTTGGATAATTTTCACATCTGATCCCAACGTCTACGGAAAATTCGACTAAAACAGTTAGATTGTTATGACGACCTCTGTGGCGCAACGGGCGAAGGTCTGCCTGCGACGCAGGAGGTTGCGGGTTCGATTCCCGCCTCGGGACAAATGTTTGTACGATCTGCAGACATTTGTCCAGGGCGTTCTGGATGTTTTCTATGTATAATAAAAAATATCTATCTATGTAGTATATCGTATTAAGTATATCAGTTATCTAGTACCCATAACACAAGCTCTGCTTAGCTTGGGGCTAGATTATGCTGTGTGAATTGTCCAGCATTATTTATTTATTTATTTATTTTTAGATTAAAGCACGAAGACCTTGATTTGACCCGACTTGTAGGCCTCACCCCGCGAGGGTGCGCGCTTGCGGCTTCTAGTGCCTTGTTATTTAGATTTCTATGCGCAGGACCGTGTGGAGTGGCACAAAAGTTTGGAGTCCTATACCCAGCAGTGGGTGAAGTGGGGTTGCGGATTATGATGATGATGATAGTAGGATACTTACTAGAATCTCGAATCCAACATCTCTAATAATCTCTAGTAGAATGTCATATGGCGGCTCAATGCTGCTCTCTGTCGGCATATCGCTGAAACGGAAAATATCTCATGAATACCTTCGTTCTTATGAGATACAAAGTCTTAAATCTTTTCAATAAACGTTAATAATGTGCTCCTAGCCGAATTTCGACCACGGCGGCCAGTCTCATCGGAAACTAGCCAGATACGCAGGACATATTATAGTGCATAAGTGTGTGCGCAAACACAGGTGCACTCTTTATTCCCTCACTCACGACTTAGGGCCGCTATCGTGAGCTGATGATGACGCAACCTCACTGGTAATGGTACAGCAGAGGTCCCAGGTTGACCCAGTACCCGCCCGGCCGCAGTATCTCGTATATCCGCAACCTCGCCTGTTATGGTAGGTACAGCAGAGGTCCCAGGTTGACCCAGTACCCGCCCTCACCTGTAATGGTACAGCAGAGGCCCCAGGTTGACCCAGTACCCGCCCTCACCTGTAATGGTACAGCAGAGGCCCCAGGTTGACCCAGTACCCGCCCTCACCTGTAATGGTACAGCAGAGGTTTCAGGTTGACCCAGTACCCGCCCTCACCTGTAATGGTACAGCAGAGGCCCCAGGTTGACCCAGTACCCGCCCGGCCGCAGTATCGCGTATATCCTCTCCACGAACTCTATGACGTTCTGCGCACAGTCAATGAAGAAGCAAGTCGCTACGCAGTTCCATACGTCTGCTTCAGTGTACACCTGGAATAGAATAGAGCTTGTTAGCTTTTGCATTAATTAAGAAAGGTTGTACAGAATGGCGGAGGTAAGGTAGGTACTAAAAAAAAGGTGCTTCCGGGCGAAACACTCTCGCCTAATACATTTTTTATTTTTATCTAACCTATTTTGTCCCACTGCTGGGCAAAGGTCTCCCCCAAACTCTTCCAGGAATCGCGTTCGTTGGCCAGCACAGTGTTTCATGGGACCTAAAAAATTACCCTATGCTGTTTACAGTATTAATCGATCAATGAATGCATTTTAAATGCAAGAGTAGAACACCCACGTATCTGTATCAAATACTTTTTTTTATAAAAATTAATGAACTTTAGGTGACCTTGACCTAGAAAAATGTTAAAAAAAAATTCTGTAAAAGTAACTGGCCTAGATATTTTTTTTTAATAAATATGATCTGACAAAAGATTCTTGGGTGCATTTTTTCCACATTTTATTTTCGGAAAATCTCCTCTGGATACCGAGTAATTTTTTTTTTTCAGATTTTCGTTTTTATTTTTTTTCTCGCTTAAAACTCAAAAGTGCGACTTGTGTCTAGCACAGAAAGATTGCTCCTAACAAGGCCTATCAGTGGTAAAAATACCAGGTTTCACTATTGTTCTACTCTTGCGTTTAAAATGCATTCGTTGATCGATTCATGCTGTTAACAGCATAGGGAATTTTTTTTGGTCCCATGAAACACTGTGGCCAGGTCCCACCAATCTACCAAATACATGCCTAATTAAATTAAATTGGTTTATCATTTCAGACAACACAATCCAACTAATATTATAAAGCCGAAAGTTTGTGAAATCTGTATTTTGTTACCTCCAAAACTACTGAACAGATCAAGATGTTATTTATAATAGGCTACACAATCTACCGAAAATACGCGTGCGAAGCCGCGGGCAGAAGCTAGTAATCCATATAATTATGGTAAAAGTAAATATGTTATGTTTAATGAAAGACGGACTATCGTAAACTGTTTTATTCATACGAGTTTCACTTTACAAGCGAGGCCTAGCGTAGCTATCTTCATTGTGAATGGCAGATACCGGAGTAAAGAAGATTAGAGTAGGTAGAAGAAAAGATTAGAGCAAAAGTAGAGAGTGTAGTGTACCTAAACTCAAAGACAGCACACGCTCGACACAGCCCGGCAATGTGACATTTCAGAGTACGATTACGAATACTGTACGCAGCAAACAGTGTTGCGTGTACTCTAAAATACTCAATCTAGAAGCTAGTAACAAATAAATAAAACTTTTATTTGTTACTAGCTTCTGCCCGCAGCTTGGCACGCGTATTTTCACAGATACAATAAGTAGCCTATTATCTAAGTTAGGCTTTGCTCTAAATGTATGACAAATTTCATCCTGATCTAGCCTGCGACCAACACCGGCTGTTGAGGTTGAGGTTTGTCCGACTGTGACTGAGGTGGGTGGACCTATTGAACCCTCCACTTTCAAGAAGCTGTACCCAATCTCCCGAAATTTACAACGATGCGGCGTATAGCTGACACTATGAAATGTTCTGGAACATAAACCTGCTTGAAAGTGTTCAGAGAAAAGCTACCAAGATCCCATGGTCTTTACGACGGAAATCCTATGAAGATAGATTACGCGCACTACGCCTCTAGAAGAACGACGTCTTCGAGGTGACCTCATTGAAACCTACAAGATACTCACCAATACAACCTGCCATCCTTACAAGACATCTACATAAACGCCGAAGTACTGATACATAGACTACTATAGCAGCGTGTCCACCGCACAGTCCGTCACGTCATCTTAAACTCGGCACGAAATAATCTCGTTCTCGTTGACGGTCCGGTGACGGCGGCGATGGACAAACGGCCTTAAAAGACATCTACATAAAGAAAGAAGGACGTTCAACCCGTGGGCACCACCTTAGATTGGCCCGTGACTCAAGCCCTTGCAGCGCACCATTTTATAAGCAACTAGCTTCTGCCCGCGGTTTAGCACGCTTTGTTCAATGGAAACGTTTTGAGGTTATTTGTATCCCATGGGAACTGATTTATGGGATAAAAAGTCGCCTATGTTTGATTCCAGGGTTAGACTTACCTGTATGCAAAATTTCAGCCTGATCCGTTCAGTAGTTTTGGCGTGAAGAGGTAACAAACATCCATCTATACATCCATCCAAACTTTCGCATTTATAATATTAGTGTGACAGAGTGGTTCACAATTGGAACCTACTACCAGAAGACATTATATCAGCCACATCAACAAACACCTTCAAGAATAAACTTGACAACGTTACGAGACGACAAAAACGAACTAAAAAAAAGTGACGCAATGACTTAATTTTTTCTTCTTTTTGCATGTTAATCAAAATTGTTCTGTATAAATTAACACTTAAACTTATCTTGAAAAAGAGAAAATATAATTTGTAAAAATAAAATGTAATTATTTTAATGGTAATTTCAAATAAATTTAATAATAACAAACTCTGGCAGTACCTAACCAGGAATGCGAAATTTTCTAAGCTTTAGCTTTTTTATAAAATCAATGTCACTGTAATGAGGGATGGCATAGATGTCTATAACACAGGCTTTATAGCCAAGCGTTGATATCTAAGGCCAGCCAATACAATTAACGCAAACATAGATTTAAAGTACCTAACTATTAGTTATATTTAGAAAAATGATTGTTTTCGGAATTGTTTTGTCTGTATTTCTATGCAATAAATTTCATTTCAATTCAACACTGTGTGATATAGACACATCAGCCAAAGGCTGCTCGTCTATAATAAATAAATAAACATTCTATACGCTAGGTCTTACCTTGAGGAAGTCCCCAGCAGTAATAGAGAAGTTGGTCTCGTGTCGGGCGCAAACTGGCACGTCCGGGAAAGTGGCGGCGAGTAGCTGATGCTCGCAGGTCACGTTGTTTACGTAGTTGTGGACCCATGGGTGGACTGTGTGGATGTTTGCCTGAAAGAGAGGTAAATAAAGTTAATTAGACGATGGAAAGGCAAACGTAGTGTAGGACGTCCTCCGACAAGGTGGGATGACGACCTGCGAAAGACTGCAGGCAGATGCTGGATGCGGCAAGCTGAAGACAGGGCGCTATGGCGCTCATTAGGGGAGGCCTATATCCAGCAGTGGACTAATATAGGTTGATGATGAGACGATGGAAAGTTCAAATTCGCTCAGCGAGCTATGGAAAGAGAAATGATCGTAGTTTCTCGACGACCTCTGTGGCGAAGCGGGCGAAGGTCCGCCTGCGACGCAGGAGGTTGCGGGTTCGATTCCCGCCTCGGGATAAATGTTTGTACGATCTGCAGACATTTGTCCAGGGCGTTCTGGATGTTTTTAATGTATAGTAAAAAATATCTATCTACTTATGTAGTGTATTGCATTAAGTATATCAGTTATCTTATATCTAGTACCGATAACACAAGCTCTGCTTAGCTTGGGGCTAGATAATGCTGTGTGAATTGTCCAGCATTATTTATTTATTTCTCTGAAGGATAGGATTCGGAAGAAGAACCTTCTTTTCAACTTACCTCCCCGCAGCTGTTGAGTATAAAGTTGCTGGCGAACAGCATGAAGAGTGAGAACTCGTTGCCTTGGCAAGTAAAGCCACGGGTGGACACCTCCCACGCGAGACGACCAAGCCCAGATCCTGGTACTAGGACTTTGATGGTGTTTCTCTCGCTGAAACAAAGTAATTTTTTTCCTCCTTTTTTATCTGCAATTGGATTTTTAGCCATAAATAAATGGGGTCTTCGGTGGGTTTTATAAAACTTCTAATCATGCTCATTCATAAATTACGTAAAGCTATTTTGGTCCTCTTAGTGAGATGTCGTAAGATTTGGCTTGACCCCCTCCCCCCTAAATGCCTCACATAATTAATGGAGGGGCGTCCATTAATTATGTGAGGACTTTGTGACCGTACTAACGACCCTCAACCTCAACAGCCTGTATTGGTCCACTACTGAACGCAGGCCTCCCCCTGATAAGCGCCTTGTTGGCTTTTATCTCATGGGGGTAATGCCCATAATCCCCACGCTAGGCATGTGGGTTGGGGATCGCAGTTCGGTGGTAGAATTGTTCTGCAGGGGGCGCTGCTGCCCGCCCCCGGTAGATGTCCCTTAGTCGCCTCTTACGACACCCGCGGGAAGAGTTGGGGTGGTGTAAATTCTAAGCCGGCACCATAAAGCTTTGTGAACAGTTCACTGGAAATTATTACAATCAATAAATAATGCTGCATAATCGAACAGCATCATTTATTTATTGGTTATTAGATTAACACGGTTACTAAGAACCAATCACATTAATTAGAAGACTAAAATTATATAAAATATTAAATACACATACTTAGTCTTACAGAATGTCAATACAATAAATGAATTAATACAAAGAAAAGTTATTAATAATGAAGTTCATCATCTAGTCTAGCCCCAAGCTAAGCAGACCTTGTGTTTATGGGTACTAGATGACTGATATACTTAATACATTACATTACATTACATGTAATGTATTAAGTCATATATCTAGATGAGTGTGCTTAAATCGAATACCTAGAAACGATTGTACTTTAAGTGAATTTCTATTGAATTTTTTATTGTACCTAGAAAATACCCAAAACACCCGGAACAAATATCTGCAGATCGTACAAACATTTGTGCCAAGGCGGGAACCGAAGACCCAGTTGTATTTATCAGCACCCAGCAATTTTTCACTCATTGCATACCAATGATTATCAGCAATGAGTGAAATCCGGGATTTGAGTAAATTTCTAGTGTGCGACTTACCTATACTCATCTAACGGGAATAACTCGTCCAATTCGTCCAGTATTGGCCCGTAGCACTGTTTTCTCTCCGCTGCGCCGAGGTCACTCCAATCCCGAACCAGATTCTTGAGGACTGATTGTACCTGATCAATCAAAGACAGGGAAAATTTTATTATCACACTAATATTATAAATTCAAAGTTTGGATGGATGGATGTTTGTTACCTCTTCACGCCAAAACTACTGAACGGATCGAGCTGAAATTTTGCATACAGGTACCTAATTCTAATCCTGGAATCAAACATAGGCTAATACTTTTTATCCCATAACTTAGTTCCCATGGGATAGAAATCACGCGAAGCCGCGGGCATAAACTAATCCATAAATGAAGGAGACATCGACCGACATACATAAAAAAAGGTTATTTCTATCCCATGAGAACTGATTTATGGGATAAAAAGTAGCCTATGCATGTTTGATTCCAACATTATAGAATTACCTTTATGCAAAATTTCAGACCGATTCGTTCAGTAGATTTAGCGTGAAGAGGTAACAAACATATGTACAGCATCCATCCGAACTTTCGCACATTATATTATTATATTAGTGTGATTATTATGAGTTTGCGGGACAAAGATAATGCTTTTCAAGAAGATGGAGGAAGAAGAGCAAACATGACCGTGTCTTCGCTAGTAAGTAGAAGCATTTAGAACGAAAAGAGTTTAAAAAAATTATACTACAATCGAATCCAAACTAAAATCACACTTCACACTATCACACTAATATTATAAATGCGAAAGTTTGGATGGATGGATGTATAGATGGATGTTTGTTACCTCTTCACGCCAAAACTACTGAACGGATCGGGCTGAAATTTTGTATACAGATAATTATAATCCTGGAATCAAACAAAGGCTACTTCTTATCCCATAAATTAGTTCCCATGGGATAGAAATCACCTTTAGGCGTTGTAATAATTGGCGAAGATCGGACGATGACACGATGCGTTCTCGTCGTGCGATGAGTTCAAACATACAAATTTCATCAGAGTGTCCTATTTGAACCTCCTCGCAAGTAATCGTGCGAGCACATGAAATGTATTATGAAACTTTGATCGTGCGATGAAAAACGCATCGCGCCATCGTACGATCGCTCCCAATTAGGAGCATTTCCATAGAAACAACGCGTGCGAAGCCGCGGGCATAAACTAGTCTACAATAAAATGTTAAAACATGTTGCATTACCTTTTCAACATCATGCTGCATCTTATGCTGCTTTTGACTCGAAATCTCACAATTATTATAATTACAACCGAAACTCTCCGTGCCATTTGTGTTCTTCTCCATACTATGATCAACATTCTCGAACATCGTATCCACGTCTTTGATTATTAAGTGAACAATTTTATTGTTGGCGTCGAGGCATTTCTTGAACTTCTGTAGGTAAGTCTTGTATTTGTCTAGGCGACGTTGGTGGGATGCTGGGAGGGTCGAGATGATTTTCTCGGATTTGTGTATGCGGTCTAGGCAGCATAATCTGGAATGAAGATACATGTGTGTAGCAACAATGTCAGGTCTCGAACTAATTTATTGCAGAGGGTTTTGATAAGAACATATCAAATAAGTCGGCAATTGCACTGATTGATTTAAATTTTTCTTATATTCTACTAATATTTCATATTCATTATAATTTATTGTCATTTTATGCATACAGATGTTTTTCTTAGGTGTAGGTAGTCTTAGTGGGTACACAATGCATAAAAACCCTGTCAGGGCGCTACAATTAGGTAGGTATTTTGGTTATATCAATTTAATCTATGTCTAGGTAAGTAATAGAAAATTGTCACAAAAGGTAGGCATGCTTATTGTGTAGGTACTAATTGTTAATGGCATAGGTATTTACAACGTCAAATAATTTTAAATAAAATAGGTCTATGTTGTGATTAGTTCTTAGGTACTTACTTACTAACTTAGATTAAGTTAGTAAGTAAGTACTTTTTATATATAGGTATTTTTTTATTTTAAAGCCGAACGTTAGTAAAATCTGAATTTTTGTTACCTAGGATCACCAAAACTACTAAACAGGAGATTCAGACTCTCCGCTACCGAGTTCTGCGTTCTACGAGAATTTGAAGTTTGAACTGCCAGACAAGTAGTTTTCCAAAAATAATAAAACATTTCCTATGAACCCGTGTTTTGTCAAATTTCGATTTAGTGCTACTTTTGGAATTATTAACAATATAAGAGTTTTATTACTAAACGTCAACATATTACCCAAAGCTACATTATATTATACATTATATTGTACTGTATTGTAACATGGGTTCATGGAAAATGGTCTACAATATGTGGAAAACTACTTTTCTAGTTATTTAATTCCTTGCAAAACGCAGAAAATATTAAAAACCGCTAAAATATTTGAATTTCGCGCGTATTTGTGTTAGATTCCGAGTTGATGTCTCGGTAGCGGAGAGTCTGAATAGCCCAGCGGATCAAGATGAAATTGTGGGAAATAGCGTACGTTTAGAGCAGAGCCTAACTTAGATATTGGAGTCGATTCTGTTGTTTTAGAATTAGCTAAAATTAGGATTTATGGATGTCAAATAGACGAAAGCTATTCTATGTTTCAAAAATTAGAGTGCCAGGTTTAAAATTACGTTGACAGATCTAAAACAACTCAACTTAGTTAAAATCCTATTCTTTGCATACCATTTTAGCTATGATTAGAAACGTTTACCTAATTTTAGCAGGCATCTTACTTGGTCGTGATTAAAATTTATTCTAGTGAAAAACGGGCAGATTCTTTTGAATTTTGTGGTATTTTAAGGTATTTTTAGGATCGGTACAGGGAATACCATAATTTTAGGTCAACCTAATTCAGAAAATTTAAAAAATCGTAAAATTTAAGTTAGGAATCCTAAAACAACGAATCGACATCATTAAGCTACTTATTATACCTAAAATACGTGTGTGAAGCCGAGGGCAGAAGCTAGTAAATAATAATTTGGGTTATACCTACCCTTAGCCACTGCGTTCGCGCTAGGATCGCCTTATGGTTAATCTGATCAGTTAGGATTTGTATGAGAGCCGACTCGACAAGCTTTTTTCTTGGGTGGGTGGCTACTGTAGTGAAACGCGGTCAGATAAATCTTAGTATTGGTGGAATGGCTAGTGAATGACCAGCTTCGTTAAGGCGAATAGTAGGGGTGATAGTGGCGCCACTACATATTTAATTTAATCATTAAGTTATACAAAGGAATTATCAAAAAATCGGACCGCGCGTAGACGATATGTATCATAAGCTTTTTTTAAATGTATCTGTAATAGTTTTGTTTTGTGTTATTCAATCAAAAACCTTGTTTGGAGAGCTTGGTGGCCACCAAGAGGAACTAAACTTTTAAACAAGTATCTGCCTAAATAATACAGTACAAAACTATTAAAGATACATTTAAAAAAAGCTTATGATAGATATCGTCTACGCGCGGTCCGATTTTTTGATAATTCCTTTGTATAACGTAATTATAAAATTAAATATGTAGTGGCGCCATTATCCACCCTACTATTCGCCTTAAAATCTGTAGATCTATCATTATTATATTCCTACATTTAACGTAAAATCTAAACGGACTAATTTCGAGTAATGAGCTGAATTGTATAATAGGAACCGCAGCTTTTGCTGCAAGCTGCCGCAAGAGGACAGGGCGCTATGGTGCTCATTTAAGGACTATGTCCAGCAGTGGACAACATAGTCTGATGACGATGAACCACATTTAAAGTTTATATCTACCTAATGAACCCATTTGGATCCCACTGCGCAAGCCTCGCTTTTCACTCCTTCTATTCATAATGTTAGATTTTTTTTTAAAGTTTAAGCCAAAACCATATGAGAACTAGTATTTACAATTGAAACAATTGAGCTAACTGCAGACTGTTTGCAACAGTGTAAAGGTAGCTCAACTGATCCATATCAATACCAGTCGGAAGCGTCCCCAAGACATTGTTTAATTTTAATTTTTGCGTGATTCATTCAGGTTTAGGAAAGTCATCTGGTTTTTTGTTTTCATTTTCAGCAAATTTGTGAATTGTTTGAGCAAACAATTATGAAGTTATTGTTATATCACGAATATTGTAAGCATGCTAATAGGTATTACATCATCTAATTCAAACAAAACAATCTGTTGGCCAATTAAGATAACTAAAATGGGACGTTTTAGTAATTTATGAATGGCTATGGAATATTACACTGAGTTATATGTCTAGGTTAGAACGGGTTCAGATTAGGTCGTACCGTCAATTTTACCGGAACGATAAAGGTATATATTTCGACGACCTCTGTGGTGCAGCGGGCGAAGGTCTGCCTGCGACGCAGGAGGTTGCGGGTTCGATTCCCGCCTCGGGACAAATGTTTGTACGATCTGCAGACATTTGTTCAGGGCGTTCTGGATGTTTTCTATGTATAATAAAAATATATCTATCTATGTAGTGTATTGTATTAAGTATATCAGTTATCTAGTACCCATAACACAAGCTCTGCTTAGCTTGGGGCTAGATAATACTGTGTGAATTGTCCAGCATTATTTATTTATTTATTTATATTGGCATACTAGCTACTGCCGCGACTTCGCACGCGCTTTTCAAGTAGCTTCCGCATACCGTCTAGTCTACCTAGCAGCTGCAAGGGTTAGTGGTGATCACAACAGGTTTATCCATTGCCGAAGCTACACAAAAATAGGGTTTCTGGTTTCTGGACATTTTTTTTTCTCGAGGCACGAAAATTCTCGACCTCTTGAAATTTTTAATAAAAACACCACGGAATAGAGAAGGTTTTTTTTCCTTTTCCCTATTCCGTGTAAAACACGATGTATTTAAATTTTTTGCTGAGATCATTGATCTCATCATATCAAATGGCAAATTTTTTGTAACCATAAATTACACATAATACAAAAGGCACCGAGAGACGGAACGAGACATTATTAGAAGAAAAGGACATTATTGTCGTCTTAAGTTTTTCTATGCCCCAATAGAACAAAGTTCGTGTCAAACCTCCCAGTAAAATCATAGAATTGAGATTAGACACGATTCTATGCGAGATAATTAAATCTTTTATCTTCTAATAGATTCGAAAATGCATTGCAAAACTCTAAAAAGCAGTTTGGAAATCACAACGACCAAGATGTGATTTCTAAACTGCTTTTTGGAGTTTTGTAACAATGCTGGATATTGTTTAAAAATCACCACCAACATTTGGTTGGTTGTTTTCACATCTCTTTTCCTCTTTTTTAGCGTAAGTCTAAACCAAACCAAAACAATGTCAATCTCTTAGTTCTAACCAATATAACCAAAAACCCAAATAAAATCAAAAACTCTTTAAAAAAAACAAAAGATTACAGAAAATAATGATACTACCAACTGCCGTGGTATGTATCCGGTTCTTTTGTGTTGTAGGTTTTGGTTTCCCAATCACACCCTCAGATCACTCTGTTATCTTTATATTCTGTATCTTTTGTTTTTTTTTATAAACTCAGAAAGGTTTATCTATTTATTTTATTTATTTATTTTAACATGTACATCTATTCTAACAGGCACACCCAATGTGATAGTAAGTACCTACCTGTTTATGACACTTAGCATTACGGGCATTGCCAGAATTGTGTCGATTAAATGGCTCTGCCATTAACCAAGCATTGAATTGAATTACTGTGTACTGCCAAAACTAAGATTAACAAAACTAATTTCAGTTTAAGGTTTTTGTTATTATAGTGCGTAAGCCTCGCACTCTGGCTAATTTCTAAGAAATCATATACTTAATATTGCAAAAAATTTTGACTTCGCTTGAGTCCGTAGAAAGTCACAAAGATTTTCGACTCCTACGTCACATGACCTCGTGGTGTAGTTGGTTAGCACATTCCCGTACTGAGGGAAGGATGCGGGTTCAAGTCCCGTCGAAGTCAATTTTTTTTGCGATATTTTTTGATTTCTTGGAAATTAGTAATTTCAGCTTGATCAAGTTCCAATTCGTTAACCTATTGTGTGACATGACAGGTCTTGAACCCGTCTTGGCACTTGAAACAGATCAACTTTATGTTGGTAAAGTGCGCTGAACTCGTCTTAAGAGCTAAACTGAGTTTATCTTGTATTGAATGCAGTTGATGCATGAATGAATTCAATTGCAATGGTGAAATTGGTGCTTTGTATTGTTCTGTTCTAAGCAAAAGAAACATGCAAGACCACAACAATATTCGTGGGAATATTATTAATCATAGCATAGACACATATAATATAGAATTCAAAGAAAATAAAATATAAAATTCAAAGACTTATTTTAATAACAGTACAAAAGTAAGTTAATGTATCTTTACTCCATACCTGGGCATGGAAGTTATAGCTACTTTTATTTCACTATCACGTCGCGAAGTTATTTTTTTCTGTCACGGTTATATCACGCGTGATAAATCACGGTCGTTATATTTCATTAGTGATGATTATTATCACAGTGGGTGCATTTTTTCCGCCTGTTACATGTTGCAGTGATAGTGATATGATTCAGAACTTATCGCTTAGCTAATCGGCGATGTTTTTTTGACAATAAAACGTGTTTTCTTCAATGAACTTTCCCTCATACTTCGACAGGCTTGGGACTGTCAATGTTTAAGTACCTAATTATAAAACACTAGGACGACAACTTTATTTCTGTATTAACAGACAATCTCAGATGAGCTTAGTTTAAAATAACACGCGACTCAAAACGCGGCATGCACGTGCAGCAGCAACAAGAAAAGATTACAAGTGAGTGAAATTAAGTGAAACTCTTACAACGTGATTTCACTGGTATTATAAATTTCAAGTACCTACATGTTAAATGAGCACCTTAACGTCTTTAAAATAAGACTCATTTTCATATGAAGTTCTTGTAACGGAGCGTTATTTATCTAAGCAGTAAGCAAGTTTTAAAAATACTCCAGATAAATTAAAGCCTAATGGTGTTGAGAATAAGATGCAATTTCACTTAAACAAATTCTCTCTTCTCGCTAGTGGCACGGTGTCGCTACAGTCGCATGCTGTAGCTTTGTCTCTCTCGCACGATAGAATTTTGCGAATTGTAATGTAGCTTAGCCCGCGTGAAAAATCACGCTCGCGTTATAAGTAACTCGCGGTGTCGATGCATGTAACTGGTGTGGCACGTGATTTATGTTTTCACTAGTGATATAACCAGTGATGCGTGAAATCTTCCATGCCTATCCATACCATGAACAACAAAGAAATAGGTACTGTCTTGTCCGACAAAAAGCTTATTATTATTATACAGCTAACTAAATTAAGCAAAGAGCTGTGACTCTAGTTACGTAGCAAAAATATTATAATTTATTAGAATTACCTGTACGCAATTTCAGCCCGATCCATTCATTCATTTTGGCATGAAGAGGTAACAAACATCCATACATCCAAACTTTAACATTTATAATATTAGTGTCATTATTTGAATAAAACTTGGTTGATGAGATGATTGATTAAAACAACAAAACATTTTACTATAGAATGTGCGCATATCTTAAACACCATCTTCAGCAACTCTATGTGAGATCAGCACCAAGTACATTTTTCTTCCAGCTATGGTTATGGCCCTATCAACCAACATTTATTACCATTATTAGCCACATCATCTTTCTTAAATATTAAGTATACTTGATTGCCTAGAAACTTAAAATGAAGGCACCCAGATATTAATTTAGTACCTGCCAAACAGAACTGTAGATCTGTGCCTTCTAAATTAATAATAAACACTCATAGCTTGGGGGATAAGAATTCAAGTTCAGATCAACAATAGAATACCTGTAACCGCTAGAAATAACCACAAAGAAACGCTACTACAATGTTGCTTTGTCGTGGATAGGTAAAAATCCTAGAAATAGGAAAAAACTTACTTGTAATATTTGAAAGCACTGACCACGGCGCGAAAATGGGCACGTTCTCTCTCTTCGTCTATCTCCTCAGTCGCCGCTGCGAGCGAAACCATTTTTGCCTGGTTTTAGTACTAAGAGGCACAAAACCACTGAAAGACGGGTAGATGCTGGAAAACTTTTGATGAATGAATCAACAAAAATCACCAAGACATTGCAAGAAAGGACAATCACAAGAAAATCGGGAGAAACGAAAAGCGGACGAACAACAAGGGAGGGAATAAAATTTTAAATAGAGTTGGGTGGGAGAAAAAATCTGTCACAATTTGTTGATCGAAACAACACAAAAAAATCGAGTGGCACATGCCAATCGATCCTTTGTATTGAACGAAGGTTAGTGTGGTTTGGTGTGGGGTGCACAGAACTACTATTAGTTCTGTGGGGACTTGCTCTCACACAAAAATGTAAACGTTATCGGCGACTGAAGCAAGAAATACGAAAAAATGTGTTTCTGTGGTTTTGATGTAGTGCTTTTCACGAAAGAGGTCCGCGGCAATAAGGATCCGTAACGTTTTTAGTTGAGAATGCAGATTTATAGAGCTAAGAAATCCATGACACACAATGCAAAAATTATTGTGCGACAAAAATTACGACACAAAAATTTACGAAGTTATGACCAAATTACTAGCGAAGTTCACTGAGTGACCGCCGCGGGTGCGTGTGATATTAATTGCTCGGTCGCCTCAACTAAAAACGTTACGGATCCTCATTGCGGACAAAACTTTCTCTAAATAATTAAACTTGAAATCGAAACTAGGTACTTCGATTGGATAATCCGATGTTGCTGGTACAACACTATGGCTGTCAAACCAGACGTGACGTTTTGTTTTCTACGTTCCGTTACAAGCACTTCTCTTCCTAGGCTCAAGAAAGGTTTTCACTCAGATTAAATATAGGTAGATCTTCAGCGAGCATGCCCCAGAGCAAGACAAAGTATACGAGGTGGTGGGGGGAAAGTGTTGCCATGCAATTTTCTTACCCCGATTTTAGGTTCCTTATTTCATGTCTTAGTTGGTAGATCGGATTTGCGATTTTCCAGTTAATAAATTTAACAAATTAAATTATCTGAGCGTCTGGTCGAAGCGAAGCGTGACCCGAGAGCTGATGAGTATCAGGCACTGCGCATCAGCATTGCCATACAGCGTGGCAATGCAGCCAGCGTCTTGGGGACGCTTCCGACTGGTATTGATATTGATCAGTTGAGCTACCTGCAATAGTCTGAAGATAGCTCAATTGTTTCAATTGTAAAACTACTATAATTTTCTATTTTGTGAATAAAGGCTATTGCTAGGTCATTATTATTATACAAGTAAGTATCACAATGTGAACCCTGTTTGGCGTTACAAGTGGAAGGCAGACCGAGGTTGTTTTTGGTAGGTAAATATAATTATGAAGGTATTAAGGTGAGTAGTACAGATAGAGAAACAAGTGTTTTTGTTTTAAAATAATCAATATTTATTACAATAATTAACGTTTATAAATTTTACAGTTTAAATCAGTCTTCAACATTTCGTTTTATTACTACTTAATCATAAAATCACAGTTTAATTATAAATGTATTTGTAATATTGCCTATACAATAACATTTACATAAATTAATAACACTTAAAAAAAAAATGGTTACCTACTTACGAACGTAACATCGTATATTTGCTAAAAAATAGTAATGTTGCTATCTAAAAAGTACTTAACTTTCATTGTACTTGCGTATAGGTACTTATGCCTAGTTAGTCACAGCATTTTTTTTTAATTAAAAAATACACACGCATTTACACAGAAGCAGAATCATTATAAAAATCACAGAATCATTTTAAAATTAGCATACCAATTTCTACAAGAACCTACTTAAGATATTTTTTTCTTATTTATATGGGACAGTTAGATTAGACTTGGACAGTTGAATTAGATTAAGTACAAAAATCACAGAATCATTTAAAATATCACAGAATCATTACAAAAATTTTTATAACGAAGATTTTTTAGGTTCCCAATCTTTGCGACCCGTTGCTTTGATCCAATGTAAACGTAATTCTTTATCTTCGGGAAATCTGTAACAAATAAAAACACTAATATTATAAATGCGAAAGTGTGGATGAATGGATGGATGTTTGTTATAGTTGTTCTATCTCACGAAGTCCGATGGGCTATGTGTGTCATAGCAACAACTTACATATTACCTCTTCACGCCAAAACTACTGAACGGATCGGGATGAAATTTTGTATACAGGTAAGTAATTCTAATCCTGGAATCTAACATCTATGTTAGATTCCAGGATTTATATAAAAAGCCTATAGGCTTTTTATCCCACATATCAGTTGCTATGTGATAGAAATGGCCTTTAAACGTTTCCATAGAAACAACGCGTGCGAAGCCGCGGGCATAAACTATTTGGCTATGCATAGCGAGCTACATTATCTATAAAATAGCTATGTAGGTACCTATTAAAAAATATTTCAATGCGCCATTCGGGGAATTTTATCATCGGGTGCAGGCAACCCTAAATTTTCACAATTACAAGTTAGATGAACTAAAAATAGCGTAAAACATAATGTTTGAGCCTTGTGTGTATGTAAATCTATGAAACTGTAAATTTGGAACCTTTTTGTAGTCAAAAGAACTTGTACTTACCAGTGGAATGATATATTCGGCACTTTTTCTTCACTATCACTTCTACATGCAAAAACGCTGCACCGCACCATATTTGTCTCTCTTTTTTATTGTTTTTAGCTGCGGGAATGTCCACATAAACACATTGATCACATTCAAACATAAAAAACAAAAGTTTAGAACTTTTAAAACTTTTTTCACCAGTCTCGTGTCGAGCTCCGTCGATGACAAAGGAAATTTGTTTAGCACATGGAGGTGCTAAACAATGCAAAAACCGGCACGCTGGATGAGATAGAGAGCTAATCGTCCTATTTCATTTCTTCTTAGGCTTTAGGCATAAGTCGTTCTCTCTTTAGTGTGAATGCGATGGCAATTGCGCGAGTTCTATAGGTTTCTCTTTCTACGGGTTTTCAAGATTTTTTATAACAGACTTTGATTTAATCGAAAAAAATGAAACGAAACGAATAGTCTTTTTAAGATGTCCGGATGGGACGAACGTGTGTTTGTCAACATTCGATCGATTTTTCATATTTTTAATCAAAAAACCTCTTGTAATCGTTAACAATTATTTAGGAGAATAGTATTCTCATAAAGTACCTATCTACCGTTATTTAATTCACGTGACTACGCCGAAATTTGAACCAAACCAGGAGCTAGATTGTGTGTAGGTACAGTTTGGTAAATACTGTATTTTGCTTATTTTCTGGACCGTCACAGAACTTTTGACTATTGCCGGTAGTAAATATCGCACCAGTAAATAAAAAGAAACGGATGATTGATGTTCATGCGGCTTTGGCACCGCATGCATTCGCAGTCTGTTGCCATACGATACGATACGCAATGGAAAATCAATAGTAACTGCAGTGTGTCGAATTTCGTGTTATCTGCGGTACAATGCCATAGGCATGTAAAATTCGTTGGTTAATGATGGAAGCAATCATGACGCAAAAAGTCACACCTTTGCTGAAGTGTTTCGTGCTTTTTCTCTTCATTTTCACGGCAAAAGTGCTCACATCGAGGCCCAATGAAGTACACGATTCCCGAAACGGCATTCACCACGTGAAACCGGCTCATTACGTCCGAACCTTCACTAAATACCACCATAGAAGGACCATCCAATGGAACAATCATGAGTTACAGAACTACTGGCCACTCACACAGGACCAACCAAAAAGTATTGGAAAAAGAAGTATCAGAACAGACGGGCCGAAAACCATTCGAAAACAAAGCATAGACATTCCTTATTCAAAACATAACAGAAACAAAAGAAGTGTAAGATTAGATTCAAATGAATTCATAGGACAGAACATTCCAGATTTGAATAATTTCAACTCTGATATCAGAGAAAATTTGAATTTTGATAAAAAAGCCATAGGCTCTGGCAAAGAGGAGCAAAGCACTAAAAATGGTGTCAACGAAGTCACGAAATACAAGGTGAAAGCTGCTATGGTATTCACCGATGCTCCTACTACTATAGGACCAACTATTTCATGCCTCTACAAGATACACAGTGTTGCTAAAAGTGTGACCCCATCTTACAGTGATGATACTAACGCACAGTTTATGGTTGAAAATGATATCTTTGGTAAGTATTTTAGCTTCTGTAATTAATTTATATAAGAAATTGTGTCTTGAGGTCCATGTCCAGCATTGGATATCTTTCGATTAGATATATAGTTATAGTTGATGTGAGTTAATATTTATAGATTTTTGTTTAGTGCACTTGTGACTTGATTCCCACCAGTTCATGTGATTGAACTTATACACTTCAGGATACTAAAGATGCCAGTTTTTTACTTTTCTGTTGATATTTTAACCAAACAGAAAACAGAAATGCAGGGTTGAGATAATTTAAATCACTCCTTAAATCATGTAATTTAAAAGATTTGTCTCAAAAAAATCTGATAACTTAAAACTATTGGATCTTTTGTTTTTGTTATCATCATTTTTATCAACCCTGTAAAAATGACATCTTATGCCACAAATAGCAGCAAGACCAAATGTCCAAAGATTTTGGCCAGAAAGCTGGTCTATCCCACAGGCCTCATTTTTAATTTGTCTTCCAAACAGATACTGGAGATATATCAGAAGTGGACCTACCCGATGGTCCAGCACAGATAGAAACTTGCACAGATCCTAAAGCAACCTGCTACACTCTATGGCACCAGGACAACGATGGCAACATTACTGTTTTGGGACAAGGTATGGTAACAATGTTAGGCTTTAACCTTCTGAACGCCACAGTCACCTATACATGATCAGCACTTGCAGGTCCTCAGCGCATAGGTAATTTTGTTCACTTTGTGTCTAGGCGTAGAGGACACGGGAATGTGTTTGTGGAGTGGCGCTCGAAAGAGTAATATGGTTATCTGCTGTCATGCTAGGCTAGTTAGGGCCTGGTTTGGTATAATTAAAATGCTCAATACAACCTCAATCTCAACAGCCTATATTGGTCCTCTGCTGGACGCAGGCCTGCCCCTGATAAGCGCCTTATTGATGGTTATGTTATGGGGGTAATGCCTATAATCCCTACGCTGGGCCGGGGATCGCAGTTTGGTGTTAGAATTTTTCTGCAGGGGGTGCTGCTGCCTGCTCCCAGTGGATATCTGTTGTGTAAATTCTAACCTGGCACCACACAGCGCTCACGCACATACACTTCCTCATCATGGTTCAATAGGAGTTTCTTCTTAGAATCAGAATTATTGACGTCTTCGTTTCAAGTCTGGCCGTTCGTTTCAAGTATTATTGAAAGTCTTCGTTTCAAGTCTGGCCAAAATAGCTTTTCTGTCAGTATGTCCTCACTCCTCTACAGGTCGTATTTTACAACCGATCTGTACGAAACTTGGTGTACAGATTCTATGATTGTATAGAATTTTTTTGTCGTCGGGGTTTTTTGATCAAAGGTGTACTTCCTTTAAAAAAAGGCAAAAAGAGGCCTTTAGAATATCTCGCCTTCAAGACATTTGATTTCGATGATAATATTTTTAATTGATAGGTTGTTGTTTATAATTGTTCTCATAAAAATTTGGTAAAGATCTGATCAGGATTTCTTCTTCTTCTTCTTCTTCTTCTTCTTCTTCTTCTTCTTCTTCTTCTTCTTCTTCTTCTTCTTCTTCTTCTTCTTCTTCTTCTTCTTCTTCTTCTTCTTCTTCTTCTTCTTCTTCTTCTTCTTCTTCTTCTTCTTCTTCTTCTTCTTCTTCTTCTTCTTCTTCTTCTTCTTCTTCTTCTTCTTCTTCTTCTTCTTCTTCTTCTTCTTCTTCTTCTTCTTCTTCTTCTTCTTCTTCTTCTTCTTCTTCTTCTTCTTCTTCTTCTTCTTCTTCTTCTTCTTCTTCTTCTTCTTCTTCTTCTTCTTCTTCTTCTTCTTCTTCTTCTTCTTCTTCTTCTTCTTCTTCTTCTTCTTCTTCTTCTTCTTCTTCTTCTTCTTCTTCTTCTTCTTCTTCTTCTTCTTCTTCTTCTTCTTCTTCTTCTTCTTCTTCTTCTTCTTCTTCTTCTTCTTCTTCTTCTTCTTCTTCTTCTTCTTCTTCTTCTTCTTCTTCTTCTTCTTCTTCTTCTTCTTCTTCTTCTTCTTCTTCTTCTTCTTCTTCTTCTTCTTCTTCTTCTTCTTCTTCTTCTTCTTCTTCTTCTTCTTCTTCTTCTTCTTCTTCTTCTTCTTCTTCTTCTTCTTCTTCTTCTTCTTCTTCTTCTTCTTCTTCTTCTTCTTCTTCTTCTTCTTCTTCTTCTTCTTCTTCTTCTTCTTCTTCTTCTTCTTCTTCTTCTTCTTCTTCTTCTTCTTCTTCTTCTTCTTCTTCTTCTTCTTCTTCTTCTTCTTCTTCTTCTTCTTCTTCTCACGTTAGTTTGGTGAATCCGTGGCACCCAGTATACTTTTAAATAAATCAAAGTTTTGGTTCTACTTTACTCACAATAAAAAATAAAAACTGTACCTTTATTGTTTGATTATCTGTGTGACATTCACTACTCTAATACCTCTACCTGCTTCTGGACTGGTTTTCGCAACTAGGCCACAGGTGGGCCTTTTTTTGCGTGTCTAATACCCCTATTACTTAGTCAGACACAGACAAAAGTTTCCTAAGATTAGAAGAAAAGGTTATTTCCTCTTCCAGGATGCTGGAAGTCTGCAGCGTCGCAGACAGAAGGCCAGGGCTCTTGTGACTCATGCACCAAAGTCACTCCGAGGCTACCTGGCACCAAGTTTTGTTGCTGCACCAAGTCTTACTGCAACGCTGATTTTAGTGAGTAATTTAATTATCCTTAAATATTTTTTGTCACATCACGGCCAATCAAACTACTGATCCGATTGAACTGAATTTTGCAGAGTAGCTCTAAAACTAAAATCTAGAAACTAGGCTACTTATATCCCATAAATCAGTTTCCATGGGATAGAAATAACCTTCAAACGTTTAGATACAACGCGTGCGAAGCCGCGGAGAAACTAGTTATTTTATAAACTAATTGATTTTTGAAAATTCCTTTGTTTAACCTTGGATAAAATAGTTGGTGGCGCTGTTTTGGTTCGGACTAGTATAGTATTATAATTTCTGTGGTTCGGGGTAGCGCCTTAGGTCAATTTATTGACATGAGCAAAAAGTGTGTACCTACTCTACAGAAATTTTAAAAACTGTTCTGAAATGTACCTTTTATTTGATACCTTTCCCGGTGGGGTAGCCCTCCCTTTTGGAAATTATTCCCCCCTTTTTGACCATTTTTGAAAAACCATTCATTTTAATAAAATAAAACTTTTACTTTCCAAAAAAAGCATATGATAGCTTTTAGCGGGAGAGAAAAGTGTATGGAAATCCATTTCTAACATGTTATTTTTTTAAAATTTTCTGAAAGCTATGGTTATTTTCATAATAAATTTATAGTTCAAACGACAAAAAGTTTTTACTCCGAATCCGCCATTTATGATTTCGGTCTCTTCCGATTCGGAACAATAATTCATAAAATAACCATGTGAAATCGCACGTGCGCGTATTTAATGCTACATTTGAATTTACTCGTGATTTTGAAGATTCTAAAATGATGATTTCCTCGAAGGTGGGAACAATAATTGAAAAAAAAGAACCATGTGAAAATAACACGTCCGCGTATTTATTGCTACATTTAAGATTACAATTTGAATATGCTCGTGATTTTGAGGATTCTAAAACGATGATTTTCCTCGAAGGTGTAGTATAAAGCACTATGTATCACTCGGGAGAACGTGCGATTCCTACCTCGTGTGTTTACGACACTCGATAGGAATTGGGCACTTTCTCGCCTAGGTGTACAATGTACTATTTTTTAACATAAAATCCTTCATTAGTACCTTAAAGTATGAGCAAGTTACTCACTGAATATCATAAATCGACTGTATTTGAAGCGTAAACGTAACCCATAATTTCTAAGAAAATCAAATAATATCGCAAAAATTTTCGACTTCGACGGGACTTGAACCCGCGTCCTCCCCTCAGTACGGGAATGTGATAACCAACTACACCACGAAGTCAAGTAACGTGGGAGTCGAAAATCTTTGTGACTTTCTACGGACTCAAGCGCCGTTAGCTCCACCTACAGGGGAAACATTGAAGTTTATCCAATCCTGTATAACCCATAATCTCTCTTACGGCTCAGTCGGAGGACCAGCGTTGGTTGTACGCAAATACAACCAACTCATGCCGAGACAGGGACCGTTTTGCAACTCTAATAAACTGTCTATGTTCTTTTGTTTTAAATTGTATGTCTGTGTTTGAGTTACAAATAAACGGTTCTATTTCTATTTCTCTTTCCACAGCATCCCTAAAAGTAGTAGAATCAGTGACAATCAAAGCCAAGTCATCAATGGAGGCGGTTCCATATAACGGCGCGTACTGGAATCTGTGTGGTGCGGCGGCGCTGGCGGTGCTGGCCTTGCTGGCCATGGCGGTTGTGCTGCGCGCCGCGCGCTGCCGCCCGCCGCCGCCTCCTGATGTGGAGAAAGGTACTTGATAGATTCATAATTCTTTATTCCACAAAATTGGTACAAGTGGAACATTTACCAGGAAAAATAATGGCAAAGGCGAGCTTCAGTTCAAAGATCTTTATTTCTCATTTACAACAAACATGTTACTTACATGAGAAACTTAAGCTAAGTATTAATATTGTTATTTTTCGTCTTTCCAAGTTTATTCTAGTAGTGTTACATCCTCGGTTATGTATCTTTGCAATTTAGTTTTAAACACGCCAAACGTTCCAGCACCTATAATGTCTTCCTTCCGGTAGCCTGTTATAGAACTGAGCCCTTTCGAAAGTAATTTTACCCTGTTGACTTCTAATCGTAGGCAAAACAACTTAGCTTTACCCTAAAAAGAGTTCTCTTCCAGCAAACCTTATTGGAAGCGAGAGACAAAATTGTAAAAGTTGGTACATGTGCTTAAACAAAGGGTACAAGATTTAATTTTAACCTACTTATTAAATAGACTACTACATAATATAATACAACACATAAATACTATAACTTAACAAATACTATAGTTTTATACACAAATAAATTAATTAAATACAACAGAATCATAAAGATATGGACATTTATTCACAAAGAAAATTATACTAGTATTTACAATTGAAACAATTGAGCTAACTGCCGACTGTTGCAAACAGTCTACAGATAGCTCAACTGATCCATATCAATACCAGTCGGAAGCGTCCCCAAAAAAATTATGTATGCAAATTTTTGCATGTACATATAATATTAGTGTGACTGTCAGAGATTTCTAGCAAGCAAAAAGCATCCAGTGATAGGGACTTTTTAAAAATAAAATACCATATTTGACGACCTCTGTGGCGCAGTGGGCGAAGGTCCGCCTGCGACGCAGGAGGTTGCGGGTTCGATTACTGCCTCGGGACAAATGTTTGTACGATCTGCAGATATTTATTCAGGGTGTTCTGGATGTTTTTTATGTATAATAAAAAAATATCTGTCTATGTAGTGTATTGTATTATGTATATCAGTTATCTAGTTCCCATAAAACAAGCTCTGCTTAGCTTGGGGCTAGATAATGCTGTGTGAATTGTCCAGCATTATTTATTATTTATTTATATTATTTCAGGTGACGTCATGGGCAGTGGACCTGATTCGTTGGCCACAGGGCTGCTATGTGTTGATAACTTGACCCTAACTGAGCATATTGGTGAGTATCCTTAACTCTGTTTAAACTTCGCATCAAAGAAAAGAAAGAAAGAAAATCAATAGGCTACTTGAGTCATCAAATTTGGCGCAATTAATAAATATTTTCTGTAGTATTTGACCTGTAAGATGACTAAGTACATATTTTCTTTAATTTTTAATTTTAAACTCTGAAAACGCTGTCGGCCATGTTGTGTCATCATAGGCCTCTAAGCTCATGTCGGATCTTATAGAAGTGAAATTCGCTATGTAATCTGTCTATATTTTTACAATGATGGATGTTTGTCAATTGTTAGTTTTCTAGGCGCAGCTAGTATTATGTCCGTGGTTTTCTACCCGTATGACGTCACAGCACAGATAAATAGACTTAAAAAAGTTTTGCGGTTTTCCAGGTCCTAAAAAAAATGGTAAGGTTTTTTCTCGACTCCAAGGGGAGCAAATGAGTAGGCTCTGTCGAAACTGTCTGTTTTAAACTTGTGTTATCCACAGGGCAAGGTAAATTTGGGTCAGTCTGGCGCGGAACCCTAGGTTCGACTCCCGTGGCCGTGAAACTGTACTCCAATGCTGGCACGTGGCAGAAGGAGGCGGCTATATACGCGCTGCCGCAGCTGTCTCACTCTAACTTACTGCGGTATTATGGTGAGCTGTATTTTAGACTGATTATTATGCAGATTTGTTGTTAAAATCCGATGATCCTCGAATTTCATACATTGAACATTTAAACGACTCCACTGAGTTTATTAAACACTAGACGATCGCCTCGCGGCTTCACCCGCGTAGTTCCCGTTCCCATGGGATTTCCGGGATAAAGTATAGCCTATGTCACTCCCTGAAAAGTAAGCTTCCTAACGGTGAAAGAATTTTTCAAATCGGTCCAGTAGTTTCGGAGCCTATACAATACAAACAAACAAACAATCAAATCTTTCCTATTTATAATATTAGTATAGATAGCTCCTGAAATGATAGTTTTCATTAAGACTGACATGCATGAGTTACATTTATTTATTTATTTATATATATGTTTATTGCATTCATGTCCATTAAAAGGTGTTAACATTTTTAGGTAGAATCTACATGAACCCTGTAAGGGCGTTGCAACATTCTAAGTTACAGTTCTTAAGTACAAATAAATGGTCTACAATTTTACATTATTAATTTAGTCCTCAAGCATATGTTAGTTAAGATACAGAAGAGGATACACAATTCATCACCTATAAGTAGGTTTATCATAATTATTATGTCAGAAATATTAAAAATTTAATTAAAATGTATGTCGAAATAAAAATAAAATAAGATAAAATTTTTAAACATTATGTCCATTTTAAGCAGATTATAAATGTCAAAATTGGTGTTAAACAATGATAATATACCCACTTATGTCATACAAAGCATTACATGACCTTGAAATAACTATTTGATACCTGTATATTTCATTTAAAACTCAATTATGTTCATATAAATTATTTTGCAGTGGCCTACAGGGTGCATGTACTAACATAAGCTAACATTAATAGGTTCTTAAGCTGTATACATGTAGATGTGAGCGAAAATGAAATAATAAAAAATATTTATTGACAATGGAAAAATAATAAACATAAATGAGAACTAGTATTTACAATTGAGCCTTTGAGGCAGACCCAAAAATCGACCAAAACCGGATCGAGCGCGGCATGGAACGCGCGCTCCAATGAGGATCCGTAAAGTTATAGCAATTTCAATAGAACTAGTATCCACGTTATTCTATATGACATAAGAATAATATATCTTTTTAAATTATCCAAATCGGACCATTACGTACGAAGTTATGACTAAATTACTAGCGAAGTTCACTGAGTGACCGCCGCGGGTGCGTGTGACGTCACTCGCTCGGTCGCCGCCCGTTAACCGTAGGCAGATATCTTGGATCCAAAAAATCATCTAAACGTTACGAGTTAAAGCCCATATTTGAATGGACATTTTTGTGCTGTACGAATACTTTATCTATTTTCCAACGGTATCTAGTCTCTTCTAAACTTAACTTTTCCTCCGTGTTTTTGACGTGACAACGTCTTATAATTCGATAGAGCCGGCTGCACGCACGAAAAACATGACGTCATACGGCGTTACCTCGCTCTGAGGCGTTCCATGTAAGGCTTGAAGTGCAAGCGAGAGCGCTCGACATCCGTCTCTCTCCTACTTGAGTGAGCGAAGCATCTGCGTGGACAGCTGCTATACTATAGTACATTTACATGTTTTGATCGAGTATCAAATGCTACCATTCCATCAGTATTTTCTTAAGACGTTGTCACGTTCAACTATCGTCAGTAAACCGACTTTACAGACAACCAATTTTTTCTCAGGTAGCGACACTCGACCAACTCTGACAGACGGAGGCCGCGAACATCTAATAGTTCTAGAACTATGCAAATATACGTTACGTGCAAGGCTGGAGGAAGCTCAGTGTACCTGGATGGAATTTGCTACCATAGCACATGGTATCGCGTCGGCGTTGGCACATCTGCATACTCCTAGTAAGTAAACAACTTAAAATATGCAGGTCTCGACAGAGCCTACACATTTGCTCCCCTTGGAGTCGAGACCCTAGGTCCGTGGGGTACCGAGGCTCTTCGGGTTTTCAAAAAACTATCTGAGCGTCTGGTCGAAGCGACCCGAGAGCTGGTGAATATCTGGCACAGCGCATCAGCATTGCCATACAGCGTGGCAATGCAGCCAGCGTCTTGGGGACGCTTCCGACTGGTTTTGATATGGATCAGTTAAGCTATCTGTAGACTGGTTGCAACAGTCAGCAGTTAGCTCAATTGTTTCAATTGTAAATACTAGTATAATTTTCATTGTGAATAAAGATGTCATTACAGTCACACACTTAAGGGGGTACCTTCCCTCAAATTGCTTATTTTCAACTCCGTCGGACCTCCATATCTTCCAAACTACTGAATATTTAACTTTGAAATTTATATATGGTAAAGTTCAGGACTTATTCTATCGATCATATGTTTCGAAAACACGATGCCATAAAATTTTCTCGATAGAAAAAAATCGCAAAGTTACCTCTAATTTTTTACTAAAACCCTAATTTCTCAATAAATACAGATGATACGATCTTGAGATTAATCATAGTAATTGAACTAAGTATAAAGAACATTTTATATGTTGCCTTTTTTTCAATTAACTATTCTAATGTTTGTGGGGAGCAAATAACTACTAAAAACTTGATTTTTGGGCTTACGCCGCTTTGCTCTGTCCCGCTTCTGTGAACGCGAAATCCTATGCCTATCCTCTTCACACAATAACGAGGTAGGGTACCGCCTTAAGCTATCTGTAGACTGGTTGCAACAGTCAGCAGTTAGCTCAATTGTTTCAATTGTAAATACTAGTATAATTTTCTTTGTGAATAAAAATGTCGTACTTAAAATATAATGCAAAAAGTAAGTTGTAGTTGGAGGTTTCATCCCGCAACAGATCAGACAGATAGACATCAATGGGGTAAAATGAATTCGAGCGTTATTGGTTGCGCGCGCAGTACTGCACCGATTCTGATAGGCTAGTCCTCTTTTAAAAGGATTGTAGGTCTTAAATTATTGTCCGATTAGAGGGGAAAAATGAAAAAGAAAGAAATTTTATTCAACAAATCAAAAATCATAAAGTCAGGTACAAACAACTTAACTAGACTTAACTTAGTAACATAATCGATAAATATATTTCGGCTTTCTAGTATGTAGCTGTACCTTAGCAGAGCTCTGTCCCTCGCACTAGGTCTCTGATGAGCCTGTGTGGCGAGGTTACAGTGATTCGTTTTGGACTCTCTTAGCCTATGACAGAAGGTAGTATCAATTTAATTTAAAGTAGTAGCTATTTGCTCTACACAACAAGGGAAGAAAATTAAATATTACCATATTTTTTTAGGGCCAAGAAAACCGCAAAACTTTATTTTAAAAGTCTACTTTTCGTAAACAGGCGAAAACGCTGTCAGCCATATTTATCGGTGCTGTGACGTCATACGGGTAGAAAACTACCGACATAATACTAGCTGTGCCTAGAAAACAAACAATTGACATTTGCAAACTTCTATCATTGTAGAAATATAGACGGACTACACAGCAAATTTTACTCGTATAAGATCACTAAATAAAATAAATAAATAATGCTGGACAATTCACACAACATTATTTTATTTTTATTTATTTGGGAAACATACAGTTATTATAGACTAAAAAATATATATACTTAACTAACAAAATCAAAAATCAATCAAAATCAAAAACTCTTTATTTCCATAAATACAATAAATGTACACTTAGAAAAGGTCAAAATATAAAGCTAAACACTGACACGGAAATAAAGTGATATTTTTGATTTCTGTCGCTTCGGTATGTAGACTAAAGTAAAGAAGCGACGAAGAAACCTTTAGCCTGTTAGTTGTTATTTTTCGAGTTGGAGCAAAACCCGTCCCAAGCATTTTTGTCCTCTAGATAATCTGATATTTTATAGTAAGCCTTTTTGCACAGCAAGGTTTTAACAATTTGTTTGAATTTATTTATTGATAATTTTTGCAACTCACTAGGAGTTTTGTTGTAGAAGCGTATACATTGCCCTTTAAAAGATATTTTAATTTTGTGTAGCCTAGTTGTGGGCACAGCGAGCTTATGTTTGTTTCTGGTATTCAAATTATGTTTATCGCTATTTTTAGGGAACTGACTTATATTTTTATGTGTGTACAACAAGTTTTCATAAATATATTGACATGGTACTGTCATTATGTTTATTTCTTTGAATTTATCACGCAGGGATTCTCTGGGACCCATATTATAGATTGCACGAACAGCCCTCTTCTGCAGCACAAATACGGTGTTAATATCTGCAGCGTTCCCCCACAGCAGTATACCATAAGACATAATACTATGGAAGTAGCTGAAATAAACAAGTCTAGATGTATCCACGTCTGTAAGATGACGGATTTTTTTGACTGCATATGCTGCAGAACTAAGTCTCTTCGATAGCTTATCTATGTGTGGGCCCCATTGAAGTTTATTATCTAAGGTGATTCCTAAGAATACGGTACTTTCTACTATTTCTAAAGTTTCTCCTTTAACGTTCACATCAGCCTTCACTTGTTTAACATTAGGTAGAATAAATCTAATACATTTTGTTTTGGTTTCGTTTAACAAAAGATTATTGACACTAAACCAATGAACTACTTTTGAGATTGCATTATTCACATCGTCGAAATTTGTGTTTTGTCGTTTCATTTTAAAAATTAATGAAGTATCATCAGCAAACAATACAATCTCGTGATTATTCTTGACAAGATGAGGCAGGTCGTTAATATAAACTAAGAATAGGAAAGGACCGAGGATAGAACCCTGTGGTACACCCATTGTAACTACAGACCCCGAAGACCGTTTCCCATTAATGTCAACTCTTTGTATCCTATCACTCAAATAAGATGTAAGAAGATCCAAAGAGGTGTTCGTTATTCCATAGTGATGTAGTTTCCTGATTAATGTTTCATGGTGTACGCAATCGAACGCTTTTGATAAGTCGCAAAAAACGCCCAAAGCGTCTTGCGACTTCTCCCAAGCATCGAAAATATGCGATACTAACTCTACACCGGCATCAGTAGTTGACCTGCCGCGAGTAAACCCAAATTGCTTACAATGCAGCAGGTCATTGCCATGAAAATGCCTAAGCAATTGATGTAAAATAAGTTTTTCAAAAACTTTGCTGAATGTTGGCAGTACTGATATTGGTCTAAAGTTAGTGGGGTCAGACCTACTACCCGATTTAAATAGTGGGATTATTTTACTACATTTCATTAGATCAGGAAATACGCCACAATCAATGGATTCATTAAATATAAAAGCCAGATCTGTTGCAATGGTATCAATCAATGGTTTAATAATCGTAACGGAAATGCCCCAGAGATCTGCAGTTTTCTTTGTATTTAAAAGTTTGAAGGCTTTTTTAATATCTTTTTCATCAACATGGGTGAAATTAAATTTATTTTTACATTTAGTTACATTTTCTATTAGCAATGACTCAGCAATTACTTGAGAAGAGTTTAAACATTTTGTAGTAGAGATTGGAATTTCAGTAAAAAAGTTTTCAAATGCCTGGGCCACTTCGACATCATTTTTAACTGAGCAATCATTAATCTTTAAATTGTAATCATTAACGTATGTACTGACCTTTCCAGTCTCACTTTTTATTATATTCCAAGTTGATTTTATTACATTATCACTGTTTCTAATTTTCGAGCTAATATAATTTGATTTTGCTATTTGACAAACTTTTCTAAATATTTTTGAGTAATTTTTTACTTTTTCTTTGAACTCCTGGCTAAAATTGTATTGTTTTTCACTATACAGTTCATATAACTTTTGTCTACTTTTATGTATACCCATTGTTGCCCACTCACTAAAGGTAAGTTTTTCTGAGACCATAATCGATTTGGGTGTGAATATTAAATGGAATGCATTGGTGAACTTGTTAAAAAAATTGCAGTACGACTCATTTGGGTTGTTAAGTGAGTGATAAGGTGATGGTTTACAATCCCAATCCAATTTCAACCGTTCAAATCGATTTGTGGTTACAGGTATGTATGTTATTTTCTTTTTACAATTATTATTTTTTACTTGAATTTCTAGTTTTATTAGTTGACCTAAGTGGTCTGATTTTAAATTTGCTATAATTTTTTTAGTTACAATTTTTCCGCTTTGGCAAACAAATACATTATCTATACATTTTGCTGAGGTTTCAGTTATTCTAGTAGGTTCCATAAATAATGGCCTTAGATCATAAGAATTAAATAAATTAGTCAGTCTAGTACTGAGGGAGTAAACTTCTAAAAGGTCAACATTAAAATCTCCACATACCATTATAGTTTTATTTGATTTTGATAATTTAAATAAAATATCCTCCATAACTTTTTCAAAAATTTCAAAAGAAGCTGATGGTGGGCTGTATACGCTTACTACAATAATTTGCTCCAACTCTACACTTAATCTAACACTTAAAGCAAATCTAGCCCCAAGCTAAGCAGAGCTTGTGTTATGGGTACTAGATAACTGATATACATAATACAATACACTACATAGATAGATATTTTTTATTATACATAGATAACATCCAGAACGCCCTGGACAAATGTCTGCAGATCGTACAAACATTTGTCCCGAGGCGGGAATCGAACCCGCAACCTCCTGCGTCGCAGGTAGACCTTAGCCCGCTGCGCCACAGAGGCCGTCAATATACACTAAAACAAGTAAAAAATTTGAAATAAAATAATGTTCTAAAGCGTTAGGCTTCTGAGGTATTCACAGATGAAAATAACTATATAAAAAAAACTGCCCAGATAACTGGACACACTTCCACAGAAACAGGCTATTATTATTATAGAGCACAGTTGTGTAGATGAAAATAAAATTCCGTCCAGGTAACTGGTGGTCACCACAAAAGAGAATTTTCCATCGAGACGACTAGTCAGTAAAATAAATAAAAATAAATAAATCACGTCGACATATTCCTAGCTTCCTGCTTGGACTAGATATTTCAAACTTCCTCCGTTACAATATATTACGTCTTTACCGTTTTACCAAACAATTTTCCCTCATTTCAGCCGGCAGCAAGCCCTGTATTGTCCACCGCGACGTTAACTCCAACAACGTTCTAATGTCGTACGACGGGACATGTCGCCTGGCGGATCTCGGCCTAGCGCAGGCGCTGCGGCCTAGGAGCGCTAATACTGCGCCTACTAGGTATACTGAGGTGAGTACAGTCTGCATACTCACCGCGACGTTAACTCCAACAACGTTCTAATGTCGTACGACGGGACATGTCGCCTGGCGGATCTCGGCCTAGCGCAGGCGCTGCGGCCTAGGAGCGCTAATACTGCGCCTACTAGGTATACTGAGGTGAGTACAGTCTGCATACTCACCGCGACGTTAACTCCAACAACGGCAAGCGGAGCGACCTGTAAAATGTACAACAAACATAAAAATTAATGTCTTATTCCCGAAATGTTCATATTAATACACGCGAGGACACTCACTGAAGCTGCAACGCGGGCCAAGTACCAGCAAACCCAGAGAGCACATACTGCCGAATCGCATAGTGAAAACTTGGAACCGGTTACCAGAATCAGTGATCAGTGTCCCCTCAGCTCCCTGAACTCTTTCACAAATAGACTGGACAAATATTTAAAGTGCAGTGACGAAAACTCAGATATACACGTACCAGCTTAACAGCTGCCTGTGTATCACAAATAAATAAATAAATAATAAATAAATAATGCTGGACAATTCGCACAGCATTATCTAGCCCCAAGCTAAGCAGTGCTTGTGTTATGGGTACTAGATAACTGATATACATAATATACACTACATAGTTTCAAAAATGTAATAAATGAAGAACCGCTCGACCGATTTTGTGCAAACTTCACATAAACCATCTACTAAATAGTCCAAACAAAGCCTAAACATCGGACCCCGTTCTTCATGGTCTTCCTTTTATTTCCGACACTATGTTATTTAGCAAAAAATAATTCTTATGATGAAGCCTTTCGATCGGCATAATAAAGCTACAGAATGATTATTTTTCTCCTGTAAGGGGTCGATTCCCGGTTCAACCATGTAATTATTTAAATAACTATGAATGCAGTTTAAATTGTTTTTAAATTCAAATAATGTCTTCTTTCAGTAAAATTTTCCATCTACAATATTCAAGGTACTTTCCCTCCATGTGGCATATCTGTGGGACGCCCTGTATATTGATTGATATGATAACTATCGTGCGTACGTCAAACTAGTATCACTACAATCGTCAAACCGAACTCCGGTCTCTGGACCCTTCTCACCATCACTACCTCAGTCTCCCGTGACTAGTCAGACCATACGACAAATCGCTTATACTTGGGAATTGTTTCAGGCCGGCACCCTCCGCTACCTGGCCCCGGAAGCCCTAGAGGGCGCTCTGGACCTGTCCTACTTCGGCTCCGCCTTATGCGCAGTGGATGTGTACGCACTGGGCCTGGTGCTGTGGGAGGTTTGTATACCTGTTGATATTATCAATCCTACTATCATGATGAAATTAATGATGTCATCCATCCTACTAATATTATAAAGCCGAAAGTTTGTGAATTTTTGCTACCTAAAATCTCCAAAACTACTGATCAAGTCAAGATGAAATTTGGCGTACGCCTAGAGCAAAGCCTAACTTAGATAATAGGCTACTTATAATACCGAATATACGCGTGCGTAGCCGCTGGCGGAAGCTAGTAATATTACAAAACCGAAATTTTGTGTAATGGTTTTTTGTTACCTATGATCTCCAAAACTACTGAACAGATTGAAATTTGGCGTACATTTAGAACATAGCCTAACTTAGATAATAGGCTACTTACTATACCGAAAATAAGCGTGCGAAGCCGCAGGCAGAAGCTAGTACTTAACAAGTCTCAGGGTGTCGCAAGGTGCAACATGTAGAAGCACGATTCGATACTCCACGGTTCATTTTCTATCTAAACTTCCTCGTGAGAATAGAAGAATAGAATATCTTTATTGTCAAAGGTGAGACACATGAAAAATTATAAGTTTACAACATTTCGGTGTATAGGCTAAGACTTGTCAAATTGACATACAAATGAAATGAAAAAAAAAAAACAATATGCATTCGCTGTATAAGGGCGATAGTCAAATAAATAATCTAGTTGCTAGTAACATTGTGTAGGTGCGTCTGCTACCTTTGTTCAACTCTTTTAGGTTTAAAGAACTTTATTTCTCATACAAACACAGGGTTTACTTAAAATGAGAATATATTCTTACCAAACATCTTATGAATAAGGCGGGGCCGAGCGGTTTGCTATAAATAACAGCGCGCACCTGGACTCGTTTTCACTCTGCGCGTGGCGTTCGGCGGTGACCAGTGGCGGATTTGCAGTCCTAGCCGCTCTAGGCCCCAGGCCATGTGCCGCCCCTTTTTCAGCACCCATCATTATAGACTAGAATTACTTAACGTTATGGAAATGGGACGCGGCGCATTATTTCGCTATTTTCTTGATTATTATCTAGGAATACCCCATAACATCTATAGATATTTGGATTCTCCATAAAATTTCCTACAAAATAGCATGTAAACATACTGAAGGTGCGTAACGTAAGTAATAAGGTATAACAAAACTTTTAAAAAAATTCAAATTTTCAAGTGTACCAAGTAATTTTGTATGTAGATAAATGATTGTTTAGTTGATTAGGTAAATTAATATTGTCTTTTTAAAAAATTAAATTGGTGTTTGAATTGTAAAATCAGAAGTGGGATAGATTTGGGCTATATGCGCATTTCTATCCCGCCCTTTAGTTTTGCTTTAGTCCATCCGACCTAATTTTTGTTTTGCCACGTAGATTCTGGTGTGATTTTAGGTTAGTGTTACCTACACGTGGTGATTATTATTTGGGGTAAGTCCGATTTATTTTCAAGAGTGAGAAATTTATGTCAAGTGATACACGTGGTGTTTATTATTTCGGGTAGATCCGATTTATTTTCAAGTGAATTACGTTATCATGTCAGGGAGGTCTGGTAGGTCGAGGGAACGTGATTCTGTTCACAGGCCACGTCGTTCAAGAACAAAATCACGTGGTCGTAGGGCCCGTGAACATCATAGTAGCCCTAAAAATCGCAATAATCCTTCGGCTAGTGCGGAGATTCGTTCCGCAGACCGAAGAAATATATTGACTAGGCATCGTGAAACTACACGAACGCCGTCCGCCAGTCCACGTAGGTCTCGTGATAGGTCCCCCGATCGAGGGAATAGCTCACGCAACGAGATTTTAGATCGTATTCTTTTGAGATTGGACGCTATCGAAGATAGGGTAATAGCATCTCCGTCGCAACCTGAAACCGAACGCCACGCGTCATTGGGTCATCCACCGGTTTCGTCAACTCCAGTTGGAGAACAAACCACGGGGTTGTCGATACCGACGGATGTAACATTAGTTTCGGACAACGTGCCGACCAGGTCTAGCGTTGGGGATGAGGCTAATAGGTTTATGGGGGTACTTGCGAAACTGATAGATTCAAAACCTAAGCATTTTTATGTATCGCCCTTTGACCCTAGTGTTCATGACTTCGATTTGTGGTGCGCTGAGGTTGATCAAGGTAAAATTATAAATAACTGGGACGATCGTGAGTGTCTTGGGCGAGTAGGTGGCTGTTTACGCGGGGATGCCAAAACATGGCTAAGCGAATGGGTATCAAGTGACAGGTCATGGAGTAATTTCAAAGCCGAATTTCGGTCACTATGCCCACGGGAAGTTGATGTAGCTTCAGTTTTATACGATGTGATGAGCAAAAGCTCTAATGATTTCTCTACCTACGCCGAATATGCGCGTAAGTCTCTCTTGAGACTGAATATAGTGAAAGGTCTTTCCGATGAGTTAAAAACCGCCATTGTCATTAGAGGCATTGGTGATCCCCACGTTAAGGCAGCAGCCACAAATGCTAAACTTTCGTCAAAAGATTTAGTCGAATTCGTATCAATCTATACGAAACCAAAATTGCCCAACAAATCAGATAGCACTCAACGTACTCAGGCTCATTCTCAAAAACGCGATCATTCAAAGAGCGATAGGAACGTAAAATGTCACCAATGTGGGCAATTAGGTCATAGGCAGTGGTTTTGTCCAAAGAAACCCAAAACTGAAGCAAAGCCTTCCCATCAGGAATCTGCTGCTTCTAAAACTAACTCCACTCAGGCAGGTTATAAGGACAGGTCTAGCAGGCAGTGCACTTTTTGCAAACGCAAGGGACATTTAGTTGAAACTTGCTTCCAGAAGCAGCGATCAGATGCGAACAATAATAAGAAAACCAATGACTCGAATTTTCCTTCAGAATCGAGTCCCAGCACAAAAACTTAATATCAGCTATAGTTCAAAATGTACCCGTTGATATTATGATTGACAGCGGGTCAGATATTTCACTAATTTCTGAGTCTATTTTGAAACGTTTTTCGTTTAATAAGATTCCCACTTACAGATTGATGAGAGGTATAGGTAGCCAGGAAGTTGAATCAACCTCTTACATATCAACAATTTTGGAATTTCCTGAGGTTTCACTAGAAGTAGACTTGTACGTAGTACCACCTCATTGTATTAATGCTTCAATTTTGATTGGTACAGATATTTTGAATCGGAAAGGAATAACGTATATTCGAACTAACACAGAGCAGAAGCTAATTCGGTCTGATAGCCCTTCTTTAGTGCAACAAGTTGCTACTGTAGGCACGGATTCGATTAAAACATCGCTAGCAGGTGAAAATAGGGAACGCTTACTGGACATAATTAATGAGTTTTCTGGTTCTTTCATTACTGGCACAGCAACTTCCACGGTAAATACAGGCAGTATGGAGATTAAATTGACAACAAATGCACCGATAAGTCAACGTCCATACAAGCTTTCTGTAGATGAAAAGAATAGGGTTCGTGTAATAATTAATGACTTACTTAGTAAAGGGATCATCCGTGAATCTCAATCAGCATACGCAAGTCCTGTCATTCTTGTCAAAAAGAAAGATGGGAGTGACAGGATGTGCGTCGATTATAGGGCCCTTAATGCGATAACTGTTAAGGAGAGGTATCCGTTACCTCTCATAGACGATCATATAGACAAGTTGGGGAGCTTTAAGCTATTTACGAGTCTTGATATGGCCACGGGGTTTCATCAACTACCACTTAAAGATGATGATTCGATCAGTAAAACAGCTTTTGTTACCCCGGAGGCTCATTTAGAATTTGTAAAAATGCCCTACGGGTTAACAAATGCTCCTGTAGTCTATCAGAGGGTCATAACCAAGACCTTAAAACGATTTATTGATGCTGGCACGGTACTTACTTATATTGATGACGTCTTGATCATGTCCAATACAGTTGAGGAAGGTTTGAGCATATTGCGTGAAGTACTGCAAGTACTGACAGATGCAGGTTTTTCAATAAACTTAAAGAAGTGTAGGTTTCTAGATCCAGAGATTGAATATTTAGGAAGACTTATTGGGCATGGTCAGGTGCGGCCGAGCCCATGTAAGGTAGAGTGTCTGTTAAACTCGTCCAAACCTACTAATGTAAAAGAAATTCGACAATTCTTAGGTCTAGCAGGCTATTTCCGGCGCTATATTTCAGGATATGCTTCTAAGACGTCTTCTATAGCTAGACTGCTTAGAAAAGGTGAACCTTTTGTTTGGGGCTCAGAACAAGATAAGGCTAGGGAATATATTTTACAATGTCTGACAAACGAACCAGTTTTAGCGATCTTTGACCCCAGTTTGCCTACGGAACTCCACACGGATGCTAGTGCTATAGGATTGGGTGCAGTTTTACTCCAGGAGCATTCCGGTAAGAAAAAGAGAGTCGTTGCTTATTTCAGTAAATCCACTCAAGGGGCTGAATCCAGATATCATAGCTACGAGCTTGAGACGTTAGCAGTTGTTCGAGCACTCCAGCATTTCCGTCATTATTTGATTGGTGTCAATTTTAAAATAGTGACGGATTGCAATTCTTTAAAGTTAACAGAACGAAAAAGAGACCTGCTGCCTCGCGTCGCACGCTGGTGGGTATATCTACAGGATTTTCAGTTTACTTTAGAATACAGAAAAGGGTGTTTAATGCAACATGCTGACTTTCTGAGCCGGAATCCTCCTGCAGACGTCTCACACATTCGAAACCCCAATAACTGGGCTAAGATCGCTCAAACTGCAGATGAAGAATCGCAAGATCTAATGTCAAAGCTAAGAGAAGGACAGTTAGATACTACTAGGTATGTAATTAAAAATGATTTGTTATATTACAAGTACTTGTCAACTGGTGAGGAGCCCCGATACCTGTGTTTTATTCCAAAAGGTCATAGACTCAGTTTGTTGAGGGTGTTTCATGATGACCATGAACATATTGGTATCGATAGAACAATAGATTTAATTTTACGACATTTCTGGTTTCCTAGTCTACGTCAGTTTGTAAGAAAATACGTAAGTCATTGCCTTATTTGTTTATCTCATAAAAAGGTACCTAGGGCTTCTCAGCTACCGATAGAATCTTGGACAAAGCCCGAGATCCCGTTTAATGTCATACACACTGATGTCCTCGGACCACTTCCTGAATCCAATGGGTTTAAGTATGTTCTTATCATAATTGATGCTTTTTCCAAATATAGTCTTTTGTACTCATTATATAGACAGGATGCAGACGAACTCAAGCGAGTATTTTCTAACGCTGTATCGCTATTTGGAACTCCAGCTACGATTGTGTGCGACCGTGGCAGAATGTACGAGAGTACCGCGTTTAAAGACTGGGTGGACGACCTTGGTTGCTCTTTACATTTCATTACCCCAGGTATGCATCGTGAAAATGGTCAGGTAGAGAGATACTGTAGGACGGTCCTTAACATGCTGCGCATTGAGGTTGGTAATAAGGGGTCAGAGTGGTCAAGTGTACTCTGGAAGGTTCAACTGACTCTAAATATAACACGACAAGCTACTGTTCAAACGTCACCCCTACAGCTACTAGTGGGTTTGGATGCTGCTACCCCAGTCATCAGGTCTTTGGTGCGCGATGTAGCGCTAGATAGTCCCCATCCAAACAGAGAGGCTCTTTTAACACTTCGAAGACAGCGTGCTACTGAGCTACTAAATGCTAATCAACAACGCCAAGACGAATATGTAAATAAGGGACGAAGACAACCACGAGTTTTTAATGTTGGTGATCTTGTCTTTGTTAGCAAGGTGTCTCAAAGCACAGGGAAGTTGGACTCCGGCATGCGTGGCCCATACAAGGTCGTGCGCGTCTTACCTCACCATCGCTACAAACTTGAACTGATGGCAGGGTCTTATGGCAAACAGACGGAGTCAGCTGCTGAGCATATGGTGCTATGGCGTGGTGAATGGACGCCGGACACTTGCAGAGCCTTCTTTGGGAACGGTTAGTGAATAGACACCGTATGAACATGCAACGAGCTCTATGTCACCTTTTGTGAATGGCTTCGGCTGTGTCACCTTTTGTGAATGGCTTCGGCTGTGTCACCTTTTGTGAATGGCTTCGGCTGTGTCACCTTTTGTGAATGGCTTCGGCTGTGTCACCTTTTGTGAATGGCTTCGGCTGTGTCACCTTTTGTGAATGGCGAAAGCTATGTCACCTCTGTGAGAGACTCTAGTTGGCTATGTTAATGTTTTATGAGCCGTGTGTGAATTTCACATGGACATTAATGGCTAATGTGGGTTATTTCACCTTTACTACTCATAAGGGGTGTATTATGGGAGATTGGAGTCCGGAATTCAATCACCTGGAATACACTTCCCTCCTTCTTGTTTTGTTTTCCTAATAGTTGGTTATACAACTGAGGTTACGTTATGCATTTGCTCACAATGTTCAGTATAGTTGCTTGTAAGGGCCGGAGTGCACACTTGCCTTCATAAGCTTATTTTCGTGATATCTAAACCTCTTTTACAAGAAGCTTAGTTGAAGTAACCTCAGTTGCCAACCAGGCTGATTGAATAAAATTGTTCATGTTATTTTTGATTGCAGATAACCAAAATGATGATGATGACAACCAAAATGTTAACAATGACCGGACCAATGATGACAATGACCAAGATGATACCACGAGCATAGCCAAGGAGATCGTTGAGGACAACTCACAGCCAGGAACGGCCGTCTTACCAAACATCTTATGAATAAGGCGGGGCCGAGCGGTTTGCTATAAATAACAGCGCGCACCTGGACTCGTTTTCACTCTGCGCGTGGCGTTCGGCGGTGACGGTTGTGCTCAGGAACAATAAGTGTACCAAGTAATTTTGTATGTAGATAAATGATTGTTTAGTTGATTAGGTAAATTAATATTGTCTTTTTAAAAAATTAAATTGGTGTTTGAATTGTAAAAATATATAATAAGAACAAATTAATCTAGGTCAAAATATTTAAAATAAGTTATAACTAAATATTATTTATGTAGTGATATTATTTAAATACTAGCGACCCGCCCCGGCTTCGCACGGGTGCAATAAAATACTACTGTTACTATTATTATACATATTATGATTTCTCAATGAAAGAGCAAAGAGTTTTCATTCAAAGAAATTAGACCGAACCACAGATCACTATACAGGGTGGAATTTTGTAATGCCACCTGGAGGGAAAGTACTCTTAATACTGTAGATAGAAAATTTTACTCAAAGAAAACATTCCTTTAATTTTGAAAAGAAAGAAAACTGCATTCAAAGATTTTCGAAAATTTGCTTGTCACACCCGGGAATCGATCCGACTAAAATCTGTAAAAATTACACCCTGTATTTTTATTGCATAGATCGGTCGGGTCAATTATAAGGATGAAATCTCTTTAACAAACTTAATAAATTAAATGAAAGGAAAACCATGAAATCTTAAATTATTTTAATTATTTACAATAAAAAGTCAACTAACTACTAATTAGTTGCTCAAAATGGGCTCCATTTTCTTGGATACACAAATTTTATTTCTGACGAATTCATTTCTAGTAACTTTTAATAACGTGTTGTGGTGAATATTTTAAATCGTATTCTGAACTTCAACTCTCAACTCGTTTACATTCGCATAAGATTTCATGTAAATTAGATTTTTTACATATCCCACAAAAAAAAATCTAAAGGGGTGAGATCTGGTGATCTCGCAGGCCATCTGATTGTGCCGTTGGTACCAATCCAGGTCCAGGTATTAAGGCGGTACCCTACCTCGTTATTGTGTGAAGAGGATAGGCATAGGATTTCGCGTTCACAGGAGCGGGACAGAGCAAAGCGGCGTAAGCCCAAAAATCAAGTTTTTAGTAGTTATTTGCTCCCCACAAACATTAGAATAGTTAATTGAAAAAAAGGCAACATATAAAATGTTCTTTATACTTAGCTCAATTACTATGCTTAATCTCAAGATCGTATCATCTGTATTTATTGAGAAATTAGGGTTTTAGTAAAAAATTAGAGGTAACTTTGCGATTTTTTTCTATCTAGAAAATTTTATGGAATCGTGTTTTCGAAACATATGATCGATAGAATAAGTCCTGAACTTTACCATTATATAAATTTCAAAGATAAATATTCAGTAGTTTGGAAGATATGGAGGTCCGACGGAGTTGAAAATAAGCAATTTGAGGGTAGGTACCCCCGTAGGCAGTAGTTATTCTGCTTTTATGGGCTGGAGCACCATCTTGCTGTAGAATTATTAGGTTTCGTTCTGCCTCGGGGAAACCATTTAAGTAATTTCTTAAGATAGAATATTTTAAGATAGAAGAGTCTGCATTAGGTACAAACACGTGCAAATTTCAATCGACTTATCTAAATATTAATTCGTCATTTTAATGGATTATTAATTTATTACTGACACAAGTAAACAGATGGATCTTTAAGTTAAAGTGCTTAACGTGAACCATTCAATTTATAATTTAAGATTTCACGGTTTTCCTTTCATTTAATTTATTAAGTTTTTTAGAGAGATTTCATCCTTATTATTGACCCTGACGATCTATGCAATAAAAGTACAGGGTGTAATTTTTACAGATTTTAGTCGGTTCGATTCCCGGGTGTGGCAAGCGAATTTTCGAAAATCTTTGAATGCAGTTTTCTTTCTTTTGAAAAATAAAGGAATGTTTTCTTTTAGTACAATTTTCTATCTACCGTATTAAGAGTACTTTCCCTCCAGGCGGCATTACAAAATTCCACCCTGTATATGTACCAAGCTACGATCAAGGAGTATTTATATACCCTGGGGAGCGATTTCTTCCGTCGACATGTTTACTTTGCAACGCCGCCGTTACAATTTTTTTAGCAATTTATTCATTTTCATATTGAAACTACTCGATAATACGAATTTTCCGCCTATAAGTTGTCGACTCGGATCGACTAATTTTTTACGCTCTTCAATTTGATGTGCATTTCGTTCGAGTCTACCGTAGACCGGTCCGAAATTATTAATATAGACTAAACATTATAAGATCTACTAGGTACTTACTTAATTATGAAATAGGTATGTCTTTTTTTTGTTACTAAATATTAAATAGGTGAGTATTTTTTATTCGTGTTTTGTTACAGAGTATGTACATGTAATTTAAGTTTATTTTTAAAGGCATTCATATTAACACATTCTTTTATGTTGTTTGGCAGATTGTTAAATAATGTAGCTCCCTCTGATAATATTGTTTTTTTACCATAATTAGTTCGTACATTTACATTAATATTCTATTTGTATATTTACATTAATATACTGAGTATAGTCGTTCTCGAGAAACTCTCACTCTTGTTCGAACTCAGTTTTGTGAAGAAGTCCCTTCACTTCTTTTATAAAGGTGATGTGATTATTTAGTTTTATATCCTTTAGTTGAGCTATCTGTAGACTGTTTGCAACAGTCGGCAGTTAGCTCAATTGTTTCAATTGTAAATACTAGTATAATTTCCTTTAGTTCAGGTGGCAGTTTTGGGTAACTCGATCGCAACTCAGGATTAGAGAGGTATCTAGAATCATCAGTTTGCCCTCGAGGTAAATGAGCGTCCGTGAAGTAAGACTTTACTTTATCCTCATTGGTTAATAATGTACTTTTACATACCCTGTCTTTCTTAAATTTACATATTCTTTCCGTCCAACGGTTGTCTAGAAGAGATCGCCGCTAAGCGATCAGGCCGCCCTTTGTACTTGTCTTATGTAATGTCTCCTTGTATTGTTATTTTTATGGTGTACAATAAAGCATTTTTATATTGTACTAGACGATCGCCTCGCGGTTTCACCCGCGTAGTTAACGTTCCCGTGGGAATTCCAGGACAAAATAATAGTTTGTCCTTTCATAGAAATTCGTTCTGTCGGTTAGGCCTGAAAAGGTAACAGACAGACAGAGCTACTTTCGAATTTATAGATTACTAGACGATCGCCTCGCGGTTTCACCCGCGTAGTTAACGTTCCCGTGGGAATTCCAGGACAAAATAATATTTTGTCCTTTCATAGAAATTCGTTCTGTCGGTTAGGCCTGAAAAGGTAACAGACAGACAGAGCTACTTTCGAATTTATAGATTACTAGACGATCGCCTCGCGGTTTCACCCGCGTAGTTAACGTTCCCGTGGGAATTCCAGGACAAAATAATATTTTGTCCTTTCATAGAAATTCGTTCTGTCGGTTAGGCCTGAAAAGGTAACAGACAGACAGAGCTACTTTCGAATTTATAGATTACTAGACGATCGCCTCGCGGTTTCACCCGCGTAGTTAACGTTCCCGTGGGAATTCCGGGACAAAATATAGCCTATGTCACTCCCTGAAAAGTAAGCTTCCTAATGGTCAAATAATTTTTCAAATCGTTCCAGTAGTTTTGGAGGATCAAATCTTTCCTCTTTAAAATATTAGTAATTTAAGGTTTTTTGTTATTATAGTGCGTAACCCCACACTAAGGGTAATTTCTAAAAAATCAAATAATATCGAAAAAATTTCGATTTCGACGGGACTTGAACCCGCATCCTTCCTTCGGTACAGGAATGTGCTAACCAACTACACCACGAGGTCAAGTGACGTGAGGCTCGAAAATCTTTGCGACTTTCTACGGTCTCTAGCGCCGTTAGCTCCACCTACAGGGGAAACATTGAAGTTTATCCAATCCTGTTCAAAGACTAAAGTAACATTTAGTCCGTTTGACGAGAGGACTCGCGTTGCTTAATTCTAAGGTTTTTTGTTATTGTAGTGCGTAACCCCACACTAAGGGTAATATCTAAGAAATCAAATAATATCAAATAAATTTTAGCGATATTATTTGATTCCTTAGATATTAGTATTTGTAAAATAAAGTAAGTGTAAAATACAATATTTTAATTCAGGTGCTGTGGCGCACGGGCGCGGCGCACCGCGGGCAGCGCGCGCCGCCCTACGCGCCGCCCTACCACCAGGCCATGTTCCAGCCGCCTAATGCACACCACATGCAGGTACCACTTAGGACTACACAAGTCGTCGGCGGTTATCGATCGGCAAGGCCTAAATAGAATTAATAGAAATAAATAATGCTGGACAATTCACACAACAGCATCTAGCCCCAAGCTAAGCAGAATTTGTGTTATGGGTACTAGATAACTGATAGAAATAATATAATAAACTACATAGGTAGATATTTTTTATTATACATAGAAAACATCCAGAACACCCTGAACAAATATCTGCAGATCGTAAAAACGTTGGTCCTGATCGTATAACTTTTTGTATTATATCAGAATTTTCCTTCCAGACGCTGAACACAACCACTCTTACAGACACACACGAAACACATACACAATCACACCCTGGGTCTCCTGTTGCCCAGACTCTTAAGAGACTGGTGCCTCGGGAGACCACACACACACACATACACCAACACTCACAAACCATAATAATGTTTATGTGAATTTGTAATAGCCAGTACCTAACAAAAACCATAAGTAGATTAATAAATAAGTAGCTTTTAATATTATTTAGTAATTAACGTAATTATATTATTCAGAAATCTAGGAGATGGGCGTTGACACTAGCTAGGCACCACACAGTTTGTAAAGCTTCGGTAGTGTCATCGTTTCAGGACATATTTAAGATCCTTTTGTATAAATGTTCTGAATAAAGATTTATTTATTTATTTATCCTTCCAGACGCTAGTATCCCGCAACAAAGTGCGCCCCCCGCTGCCAAAAGGCCCCGTGCCGGAGTGGAGAGCTCTGAAGATAGCTTCCGACACCTGCGAGGAATGCTGGGACCATGACGCTGAGGCCAGGTGAGGAGGAAACCCAACCAAATAATGATGAATGGCATTAATGCCGTTCATCATTATTTGATTTCAATTGCTGCCGCTGCGCCCTCTAGGTGTCGCATAAAACCAGCGCACAGTAGCGCCATCGTTACTGTGCATCATGCTGAGCGACGACCTTTTTTGATGTCACTGTTGTAACTTTTATTGACGTCGTGAACGTAGTGAATGAAAGTCTTCGTTTCAGGTCTGGCCAAAATAGCGTTTTTGTCAGTATATCCGTACTCCTCTACAGGTCGTATTTTACAACCGATCGGTACGAAACTTTGTGTACAGATTCTATGATTTTATAGAATTTTATTGTCGTCGGGATTTTTTGATTAAAGGCGTACTTCTTCCACAATAAGGCAAAAAGGCGGATTTGGAATATCTCTGCTTTAAGAGATCTGATTTTGATGATTGTATTTTTAATTGAAAGGTAATAACTTTAAACTGTTCTTATAAAAATTTGGTAAAGATCTGATGAGGATTTTCGGCATGACGAGCAGAATAGCTCCGCAAAATGCAGTAATATGCAAGAGAGCATTTACAGTACAGCGCCACCTATTAGAACATCTTTGTAACACTTCGAGAGTTATATGAAATAGCGCGGCCGCATACACCGTCGTCGTCGGTTAAATAATAACAACAACTTTGCGCTGATGGATCAACGCCATCTATTGATACCTAGGTACAGAATTTCGAGCTTTGCTGAGGAACGTAACTTAGGTACTTTGTATGGACAATTGGTATAATGGTTGATGTGTTTGTGCAACATTTCGTTCAAAAATTCAATGCACACCACACTAGCGTAAACCAATACTTAGGTACCTACCTACTTATAAGGGTTTATAACCTATATATTTTTATAACCTACCTACCAAAATATCCCGTTTTAAATTACTTTAGTGCATTAATAAATAAATTAATTGTTGAAAAAAGTTAGTGTTCGCGACGTCTACTGTTCGTAGAACTACTAGTTTATTTGTACCAACTATACATGTTATTTTTGTGACACAGAATAAATACTTTTTACTTTACTTTAGTTTACTTTAATTTTCGTTTTAAACGGAATATCTCTTCGATTGTAATGTTGTTATAGTGCGCAAGTTATATACTCTAGCTCTAGTTATATAAGTATAACTAGAGCTGAGCGCACGTACTACAACGACAAAAACCTTACAAACGAAGGTATATTCCGTTCAAAACTAATATCACATAAGCCGTGTCAGATTTTTTACAAAATACAATGAATTTGTTCTTTCTGTTGACGACCTCTGTGGCGCAGTGGGCGAAGGTCCACCCGCGCAGGAGGTTGCGGGTTCGATTCCCGCTTCGGGGCAAATGTTTGTACGATCTGCAGATATTTGTTCAGGGTGTTCTGGATGTTTTCTATGTATAATAAAAAAAACCGTCGATATAGTGTATTGTACTAAGTATATCAGTTGATTTGTTACAATTGTAAATACTAGTACTTATAATTTTCTTTGTGAATAAAGTTCCCTAGTAAGGGTGTTAGTTTTTAAAAAATAAATAAAAAAAAAGTATATCAGTTATCTAGTACCGATAACACAAGCTCTGCTTAGCTTGGGGCTAGATATTGCTGTGTGGATTGTCCAGCATTACTTATTTATTTTGTTTACACAGACTGACAGCGGTCTGCGTGGAGGAGCGTATGAGCGAGCTGAAGCAGCTGCTGAGAACCCAACCACCTGTGATATACGACAACAAGTTACAGAACAACGCACCACCCACAGGTAAAGCACACAAACTATTGTATTATCTACTAGCGACCCGCCCCGGCTTCGCACGGGTTCAATAAAATACTATTACTATTACTTTACTATTATCTACTATATAAAAATAAGTCGGGTTTTCCTTCCTGACGCTATAACTCCAGAACGCACGAACCGATTTCCACGGTTTTGCATTCGTTGGAAAGGTCTCGGGCTGAGGTTTATAGCAAAGAAAAAATTAAGAAAGTGGGAAACATAAATTTCCACGCGAGCGAAGCCGCGGGGCGCAGCTAGTTATACATATAAACCTTCCTCAATCACTCTATCTATTAAAAAAACCGCATCAAAATCCGTTGCGTAGTTTTAAAGATTTAAGCATACATAGGGACAGAGAAAGCGACTTTGTTTTATACTATGTAGTGATACTAGCTGCATTCTTGCTATCCATTGTCCTATTACCCGTTTTCCCGTAGGAATGAAGCATTTTCCCGTGGTAAAAAGTAGCCTATGTTCATCAGGAAATGTGGGCTTCTAATGATAAAAGAATTTTTAAAATCGGTCCAGTAGTTTCGGAGCCTATTCAATACAAACAAACAATAAAATCTTTCCTTTTTATAATATTACTAGTTTATGCCCGCGGCTTCGCAAGCGTTGTTTCTATGGAAACGTTTAAAGTAAAAATAGGTGATTTCTATCCCATGGGAACTGATTTATGGGATGAAAATTAGCCTATGTTTGATTCCAGGCTTAGAGCTACACCGATACATTCAAAATTTCAGCTCAATCTGTTCTGTAGTTTTGGCGTGAAGACGTAACAAACATCCATCCATCTGTCCATCCATCCATTCATCTATTCAAACTTTCGCATTTAGTATACCAATGTACTTTAGCCGCACCCTCGGGGTCTGTGAGGCAGAGTAGCCCTCGCGTCTAAACACAAGTTTTACTTAGTTAGAGCGAGGAGTCGATGCATTTACAACACTAAGGTTTTATGGTAGTGTAGTGGAGTACCTACTATACTAAAAGGTGAATTTAATTTAAACATAAAATAAGAGATAATTAAATTAGTTTTAAGTACTCTGTTAACCTGTTCAAACCATTTTTGGAAATAAATACTTTTATTATTATTATTTATAATATTAGTGTGATATCAGTTATCTAGTACCCATAACACAAGCTCTGCTTAGCCTTGTATAATTAGTAAGTCCATTTGATTAATCTATCTGTTATTAGCACTCATTTTTGCCTGAAAAACAGGTTTTTACTTAGTTCAGGCACACACATTATTTAATCCTATAAGAATCTAAGATAAACCTTTTTGTTATCCTTCTAGTCCTAAGTTATTTTGAATAAATTATTATTATTATTAGCTTGCGGCTAGATGATGGCGTGTGGATTATCCAGCATTATAATTATTTAGACGACCTCTGTGGCGCAGCAGGCGAAGGTCTGCCTGCGACGCAGGAGGTTGCGGGTTCGATTCCCGCCTCGGGACAAATGTTTCTACGATCTACAGACATTTGTCCAGGGCGTTCTGGATGTTTTCTATGTATAATAAAAAATATCTATCTATGTAGTGTATTGTTTTAAGTATATCAGTTATCTAGTACCCATAACACAAGCTCTGCTTACTTTGGGGCTAGATAATGCTGTGTGAATTGTCCAGCATTATTTTTTTATTTTTTTTTAATTTGTAACCCGTTGTCTGCAAATAAATGATTTAGGAGTTCGGGAATAGAGAGCGCGCGTGTTTGCGCAACTCTCGTCTACTTTAACCCCTGACACCTGATAATAAATAGGCTCCCATTGGCAAGCGCATGCGCGGACAGTGCGACGGGAAATGACCTGATCAGCTGGGCTATTCAGACTCTCCGCTACCGAGACATCGACTCGGAATCTGACACAGATTCGCGTGAAATTCAAATATATTAGCGGTTTATAAAATTTTCTGCGTTCTGCAAGGAACTAAACTACCAGAAAAGTTGTTTCCCACAAATTGTAGACCATTTTCCATGAACCCATGTTACAATAAAGTATGATATAATGTAGCTTTGGGTAATATGTTGATTTTTAGAAATAATGCTCTTATATCCTATCCTACTAATATTATAAACGCGTAAGTTTGTATGTATGGATGGATGGATGGGTGTTTGTTACTCTTTCACGCCAAGACTACCAAACGGATCGGGCTGAAATTTTGCATTCAGGTAATTCTAATCCTGGAATCAAACATAGGATACTTTTTATCCCATAAATCACTATGAGCTGCCTGTTGATTGTTTGCAACAGTCTGCAGTTAGCTCAGTTTTTTCAATTGTAAATAGTAGTGTAATTTTCTTTGTGAATAAAGGCTTCTGCCATCTGCCAAAATTTTACCTTGACATTTTTATTGAAACATAATTTCTAATTTAATTTTATGTTAGGTGTGTGTTAAATATAAATTTATAATTAGTAAGTGTAATTGGCAATCGTCGTTCTAATTAATAAATGACACAGAATCTGGCTCAGATTCGCGCAAAATTCAAATATTTTACCGGTTTTTAAAATGCGAGGAAGGATAGATAGATAGATAGATAGAAAACACTTTATTATACCACACAAATACAGGAAACAATACAGAGAAAAGCTTAGAAAAAAAGGAAGTATAAAGGGCGGCCTTATCGCTGAAAGCGATCTCTTCCAGGCAACCTTGGGATGGACTGGAAATTAAGGAACAAAAAAGACGGTGGCACTGAATAAATATATAGATATGTACCTATTTAAAGAAAACGAAACAAATACATACACTAAATACCTACAAAGATTAATAATAAACTTACACAAACATAAAATAAGGTTTTCTAACTAAGGAATTAATCTATCAGAAAAGTAGTTTTAAATAAACGATTTATTTATAATAATAATAATAAATAATGCTGGACAATTCACACAGCATTATCTAGCCCCAAGCTAAGCAGAGCTTGTGTTATGGGTACTAGATAACTGATATACTTAATACAATACACTACATAGATAGATATATTTTTATTATTCATAGAAAACATCCAGAACACCCTGAACAAATATCTGCAGATCGTACAAACATTTATCCTTCTACGATGATGATGACATAGCAAATGATTTCCCCAAGAGAAACTTTTCATTATCTTCCGTTACAGGGGATCCCTTCCAACCAGAAACAGAGAAGAGATCCAACTGCACGATGTCTGTCTCGTGTGACGTCACCACCCCACTGCTCTACTACCCACCCGTGGGACGCAACACGTGCATAGAGAGGAACACGCACCGCGACCCGGCCCGGGAGCACACGCTAGTGCACAAGAGTCTCAAGGACATACATAATAATGCTGGTAATAATAAATTAATGTTTCACATTAAATAGAAGTACAGCAAAATTTACTCACTCAAATGAGGATCCGTAACGTTTTTAGTTGAGATTTATAGAGCTAAGAAATCCATAACACACAGTCCAAAAATTATTGTTTTACGACAAAAATTGACGAAGTTATGATTAAAGTAGCTTCTGCCCGCGACTTCGCACGCGTTGTTTCTATAGAAACGTTTTAAGGTTATTTTATTACTATCCCATGGGAACTGATTTATGAGATAAAAAGTATGTTTGCCTATGTTTTATTCCAGGATTAGATTTACCTGTATGAAAAATTTCAGCCTGATCTGTTCAGTAGTTTTGGCGTAAAGAGGTAACAAACATCCATCCATCCAAACTTTCGCATTTATAATATTAGTTCAATTCAATTCAAATCATTTATTTCGGTTGTTCACCATAAATGTTAGTACAAATACCTATATACTATGTTAGTTACCATAAAAATTAGTGTGATTACTAGCGAGGTTCACTGAGTGACCGCCGCGGGCGCGTGTGACGTCACTTGCTCGGTCGCCGCCCGTAGGTAACAGTAGGCTGCGAGAGACCATGACAATGTTTATTTTTTAAATTATTTTTCGATGGGTTTCTCAAAAGTCTATTTGGTTCGGTCATTTTTTTAAAACCTTTAGTTTCTGAGTAAATCACTAAAAACTCATATCTGCCTACGGTTAACGGGCGGCGACCGAGCGAGTGACGTCACACCCACCCGCGGCGGTCACTCAGTGAACTTCGCTAGTAATTTAATCGTAACTTCGTACGTAATGGTCCGATTTGGATAATTTAAAGAGATATATCATTCTTATGTCATAAAGAATAACGTGGATACTAGTTCTATTGGAATTGCTATATCGTTACGGATCCTCTTTGACACCATGTGCGCCATTTTGTGATAGGATAGGTATAGGATTTCGAGCTTATAAGAGCGGGACAGAGCATACGTTTTTGGAAAAGCGTGAGCGCAAAAATCAAAGTATTTTTTACACACAAGAAATCTACGCAAATTAATAAGAAACTGGCTTAGATGAACCAAATACTTAGTAAAAGTCTAGTCAAAACGTAAGTAATTTCAATATCAAATCAATCAAATCAAAATCATTTATTTGCCGAATACATTATTACAGGTACATGTCAGATCTTATGACTAGAGTGATGTCAAATGTATTCAACCCGCAAGCAGGTGTGCAAATATTAACTCACAATGATGCAAATCGTTACAATAATCAATTTTAAAAATAATCTAGAACAATACAATCGAAGATAAATAGTTAAAAAACAATAATTAACAATCATAGTCATAACATAATAAATTATTCTACTCAAAATTAATGTATTCATTTACATTATAGAAACATTTGTCAAGCAACCACTTTTTGTTTAAATAAATTACCATTGAGTTCTTTAATAGATTCTGGTAACTTATTAAAGATAATGATGCACATTTTATATACATTTTTCTCATAGATACGCTTATGGCATTGTGGCTTGTATAACAGATTATTAAATTTTGCTCTTTTTTGTCGAGTGATAATATCCTTACGTTTGGTGAAGTGAAGTGGAATAGACCGCAGAGTTGCTGAGATCTCGACCAAATTATATGTAGAACGGTGCACATTCATGATTTTTTAATCGTAATGTTTTTTCTCCGTCCGAAGAGAAACCAAATAACTAATGTTGAATATCATGTAATTCGAGTTTTTTACCACGGGGATTCCGTGAGTACTGAGACCTAGGTCTCGTTTGACAAACAAACATTCATTCTCAGTTAGCTCCCACGCATCCCACTGTTGGGCAAAAGCCTCCCTGATCCCTCCATACGTCAATCCTCAGCCAGCTTCGGTTACCGGGACCAAAGTGTCCAGTTCGTTACGCAATTGCGTCCTTATAAATATAATCCTTATAAATTATTGCTTTAAATTAGTGCAAACCAAATTTATAAAGCCTAGAATCAAACTTTAATAAATAATAATAATAAATAATGCTGGACAATCCACACAGCATCATCTAGCCCTAAGCTAAGCAGAGCTTGTGTTATTTATGGGTAATAGGTGACTGATATACATAATTATAATACATTACATAGATAGATATTTTTTGTTATATGTATAAAGAAACGACCAAAACACCCGGAACAAATATTTGTAGATCGTACAGTAATAAAAACCTTAAATTTCTTTACAGAACCATTAAGACAGAACATCAACGAGAACTGCCTCTCAGTAGCGAGAATCTCACACAGAATACCGATACAAGAAAACTCACTGAACGAGATACGTTCCTACCAACGACCGCTCGAGTACGTCCAAAACGACGTGTCCTCCCAAGAATCCCGCGGCCCGAAACAAACCAACCTCCTCCACGACGTAAAAATCGAAAAACCGAAATGGGGAATCAGAAAATTCTTCGAAAAACTCAACAGAAAAGACACAGAAGTCAAACTATTCCCAGAAAGCTCACAGAAAACAAAAACATCAATAGTCGACAAGCCTATGAACACAGCATTCGATCGACCGTCAAATCTATCCATAGACGAGGAAAGAGACAGGTTCTACGAAGCTCCTTGTCTATCCCCACCGAACAAAACCCTCTCCCCCACAATGATGGATAAAGTATTCAAAGAATTACCACCCAGGGAAAACGAAACTAGCAGCCAAATATTCGCCGTCATCGTACCTAAAGCTAAAATCGAAGTTAGAAAAAAAGGAAGCTCAGAAAGCATTAATAAGTCTGTAAGAACCGCGTCAAGTCTAAGCATGTTCAAATCAAACTCTGAATCAGAAGATTCGACTGTCAAAAAGCGATTAAGCTCCGAGAAGAACAGCGCGAGCTCATCCCGTGCTAGCATTAACTTAGAACTACAATACATCGATAATACGATCAACCAAGTCAGTCCATTCGATCTCTCAGACACTTCAAGCAGCGAAGACGAAAACCTGATGCTCCTATCAGAAAACGGCGGCTCCAAAATAACCATGCAAGCGATGCCAAAAGAAAAAGACATCCTCAAAGAATCAAGTCAAACGAAAACTATAACAACAAACAATATAAACAAATACACGAATTTCGATAACGAATACAGCGATCCAAACGACAAAGAGAATCTACAAACGTACAGCGTAGATAACCCTGTCTATCTAGCAGCTATAAACGGAGAAATTACAACCGACTTAAAATTATCCACGTTGAACGATACAGAGACCCAAGAAAAACCAAAACCTTGCTTAAAAACGCTAACAATCAAGCGCCAACGCTCCTTAGAACATGTCAGGGAATTGTTTTCCTCAGGTGATTTAAATCTACAAAATCCGGCGGGGAGAGTTAAAACGCCTGGTGATATACCCGTGGCGGTCAGAAGGGCGAGATCTAGAGCTTTGCAGAAAGGTAGGGCGAGTGAAGCCAATAGATTGAGCTTGTATGACGACCGAATGATGTTTGGGAATAGTCTTTAGGTAACTAAGTACAAGCTTATTATTAATATTTATATACAAATAACTGTTCAGATTTAATTTCATTGGTGTTGATTCTGATTCTGTAATTCGGATGGTATAACTAAACTAATTTGGCAACACTAAAAATGTTGCAGTCTCTTTCTCTACGATTTATATAACGAGGAAAACTTTAAAAAAAAACCTACTCAGAGGCGACTCGGCCGCCCCTTTTTATAGTTCTTTTACTTATTTCTCAAAATGTAGCTCAAATTCAGAAGAGTTTTGTTGCCTCTTTCACCAAAATAGGTTGAAATGAAATAATATTTTTTTATTAGCTTAAATAAAGTTTAACAATTACAGGTTTAGCCGTTTTGTTGCTTTAGAGGTCATAAACAGTCCGAATAAACCACATGATATAGACACGCGCGAATAGCATTACTCCATTAAAATTTCGCTGTAGATTTTATAAAGAGAATTTTTTGTGCCGTCAAATTAGTATAGTTTTTGTAAGTACTATCAGAATCAATGCGAATGATTGACTTAAAAGTTTTACATTCCATGATAAATTCTACAGTAATACGGTAGAAAGATTATTATAAATCTAAGAAGATATGGAAAACAAGTGAATAGATTTTTATAGTGATTACCTTACTTAGGTAAAACAACATGTAAATGCTCATGAAAAAAACTGTTTTATGAACATTTTTATGTAAAATTAGGTACTTACTACACGGTGCCACGTAATCGGTGTACTATGCTGGAAGGCATTGAATCTAAAAATAACATAATGCATAAATACCTATTACAAAAGAATAAAGAAATAAATCTATAGATTATCAAACAATTGTAGAAAAAAAGAATCACAACCATTCGGGTGCGTACATCGCTTACATGACCTTTTACTTTATAACCAGACTTAAATAATCTTTATTCATAAAGAAAGACCTAAATTACCTTTGTCATGTGTTCATGCCTAAATTACCTATGTCATGAATATCAAAAATCATATTTATTATGTATGATACCAACACCAAGAAAAAAATCATGTATAACATAGTGATTATAAAGTGGCTAAAATAAGAAAATCTATTATATAATGTAAGTAAGTGTCATTGCTACATTTAAAAGTAATTTGCTATAGTTCTAAGGTAATTGAGCCGAAAGTTTTGGGCGATGACCCAGTGTTAAGGTTTCACCTCCAATAGGCGAGTAATAGTTTCATCTTACTTTATTTACCGATTTCAAAAAAGGACTACTTTATATGTATGTTCGGTGATTTCTCTGTCAATTATATTTAAAAATTATTGCGCTGTTGTATGATGAGATTGAGAATGATCCGGTGGTAATCATAATCATATAAACATTTTATTTTCAAGGGATTTAGAATTTGTCCCAAATAACTAAAAAAAATGTGTTAATATTAAATACTTTGAAGACCGTTTTTAAAACAATAAAATTATTCTTAAACAATCTCACAAATTACACAAAAATCATAATCATAAAAACATTTTATTTTCAAGGGATTTAGAATTTGTCCCAAATAACTAAAAAAAATGTGTTAATATTAAATACTTTGAAGACCGTTTTTAAAACAATAAAATTATTCTTAAACAATCTCACAAATTACACAAAAATCAGAAATTTATTGCAGATTTGTTTTGTAAAATAAAATACATTGTTTATTTATAATGAAAAATAAATTCGGAATCAATAATAAAGAAGCTGAATAGAAGAAAAACACTCGCCTATGGAAGTGGCCCTTTAGTTACAAATCAAAACCCAAATAAATCACTTCAGTTTTAAATCCTTTAAAACTAAAGATTTGAAAAAAAACCCTCCTTGCGCGGTTGGGTAATGACTCGAATACCTAACGTTTTATTATTGCACATTTTGTGCGTCGTGCACTTTTAATTGCACTTTTTAAGATAAGTTATTGTTAATTATATGTATTTATATTTACAAGCCGTTTAGTACAAGTGTTCTTAATTTTATTTACTTTCTCTCTATCTGTTTTATTTGAAGGTTAAACAAACTTACCATAAGCACAGATATTATAATACTATGCTAGTACCTTATGGCTCCGGCGACGGATGAATTTCCCATACAAACGTAGTACCAAAATGACGTATTTTGAGAATATTTTGCTATTATTTGTATTAGAATAGTATTTATTTAGGTTCCTGCCACAAGTTTTTTTCAAAATACTTATCTACACAAATACTAAGAAAACGATCATTCTTTGATGTAAAAAATTGGTTGCCTGTAAAGTCGGTATACGGGCGAAAGTTTTACGTGACAACGACTTTGAGTTCCTTTCACTTTTTATGTCTGTCTCTCTCGCTCTTAGGCGGGCTAACCATGCCCGAGTGGAAGGGACGCGTGCCTCTCACTCGCTCTCATTGTGAGCGCATAACGTGAGCGGAGCGTAACGCAGTTTCTTGAAGTGTCACCCGGCAAACCAATTTATAAGACGTTGTCACGTCAAAATGCGATTCGATTTAATTTAATTTCAGAAAGGTATTTCGAAAAAAAAATTGTGACTAGATAAATACTATTTTAATACAAATAATAGCAGACCATGGTGAAAATATGCTAAAATTACAAATCATTTTAGTATTACGTTTGTATGGGAAAGTCATCCTTTGACCATCACTACTCGAGTCGCTGCATCCGAAGAGATTTTTGGATGCAGCGACGTAGTGTCATATGGGTTAGCTATCTTACTTGTTTTTTGTTAAGCCGGATGCTCACCGGTCGCGTGAGAAATTCAAATATATTCAGGTTCTGTTTTTTATGAGATCAACAATTAATCTATCTACCTAGTAGATAGTTTTGCGACAATTATAAGCGCTTCTAAGAGTCAGAGCATAAAAGAAATTTATATTTCGCGCGCGGTCGGCGGTCTTAATGCTTTGGTCTCTGATCACCACGCAGTACGATGCGTACTGCATACTGTCCCATACCTGACTCGTCTGCCTCGTTGGTTAGCTTGTTCAACTGCTGATTATGAGGTCCTGTGTTCGAATCCCGGGTCGGGCCAATAGTTATAATTGGGGTTTGTCTAGCAATTCACAGTAGCAGCCCGGAGTCAGAAAGTCGGCGGTGTTACACCCCCGTGCCTCGGAAAGCACATTAAGCCGTTGGTCCTGCGCCTGACCTCTCCCCGGTCGATCTGTCGTCCCATCGGATTATGAGAGTGAGGGAATAGAGAGTGCATCTGGAATAGAGAGTGCATCTGGCTAGTCTCGGATGAGACTGGCCGCCGTGGTCGAAATTCGGCTAGGAGGACATTACATACTGTCCCTAACCGGTAAGCCAGACTTCGACGGTACTAAAGACAAGACGTTTTGCATACGATTAGCAATACATAGCGCATAACGCAGCGTACGTAAAAAAAATCTTACATAACTTAAACACTTAATTTAAATGCGTTATTTTATAAAAACGTACATATTCACTGAAAACATAAGTTATTGAATTTTCTGCTAAAACCTAACTAGAGATTCTTATAGAAACCCGGTCCAACACAACTCTCAGTACCTATTGCCACGCCCTGCTAGGGTACCATTGTGTCTCCTAAACATTAACTATGTACTTAGATACTAAGACCTAACCACAGATTAGATAACGTAAACCTGACACACAATAAATAAATATGTACACACAATAAATAAATATGAATACTGCGTAGTGATCAAAAGACCAAATCATATGGGATTATTTCCGATTATTTACAAAAAAAAACAGCTAAGTGCCGTGAACTACTCTAATTCTTATTCCAATTACTTAAAATGTGATCTTAACTTAGTTTTAAGTTCTTTATGCATTTAAGTTTGCCTTTGTGTCTACGACACTATTACTTTTATTTCTATCGATTATGTGATAATCTTAATTTAATTATTTCCATCGTTTTCATGTTATGTTTCGTTTTGTCGCATTTTTATATTATATCGTAAAGTTAATATTAATGTAAATATTTCATGTTTTTACTTATTTGCTATTCAAAGCTAGTGCAGCTGGTCGATTAGATATATTCGTAAGTGTATTACTCAAACTATTTTCATCCTTCACTGGTTTATTTTGTGTTTTTTATTCGTAATGTGCGGTAACAATAGGCCCAAACAGTGATATCGTGTGGTGGGTACAGTTGTTCTATCTCAAGAAGTCCGTTTAGCCCTGGTTGTAGCAGTTGCTTTGCGCTTAGTTGTCATGCTGACGGTACTCGCTACCAAAATCTGACGTGAGTACAATGAGCACTAGTGACCCGGGCCGCGTCTCGGGCGAGACTGATTGCTTTAAAAAATTAAATAATGAGTGATACACTCATGAATACACCTGAATTTTCCTGCAGGCTTTAGCCAAATTATAAGGAGTTGCCTTTAGCTTCCCTCTAAAATTATGTCCTCCATTAGAATTTACAGTATTGTAGATTGTATGCACTATGTAAAAGAATACATAATATTATTATAACTTAAAGGTAGTCAAAATTCTAAATCAATCAAAACCAGTTTTGACACAGTCATAACTAGATTTGACTGATTTCGGGTCTGGACTGTGACATAACTAAAACTAAATTTTATATCAGATCACCTATACACATTGTTGAAAGTTTATAAATATTGTATTGTTACAAAATTAATCATAGCAAGAGCTCGGTATCCTAACTTTAGGTCCGTGGGTTACCGAGGCTCTGGGTTTTTAGAAAATTATCTGAGTGTCTGGTCGTAGCGACCCGTGACCCGACTGGTATTGATATGAATCAGTTGAGCTACCTGTAGAAAGTTTTCAACAGTCTGCAGTTAGCTTAAATGTTTCATTTGTAAATACTAGTTATAATTTCTGTCTGGGTTTTTACTAACTTCGGTTTTATCGGTGTTAGCGCCTCTATTGACACGTTGGCCTTTGGTTCGGCCGTTGTCGCCTAGAGGTCGCCTACAGTGAATAAAGTCAAAACAACTCTGCTAGCTAAATAACTTTGTAGACAGCAGAAATCACAAAAAACCGGATAGTTTTGAACTAGCGTCACGTTCTCCATAACTGGCAACGTAATGTTAGGATTCCGCCTTGAGACTCTGATTTTAACGCAAGGGTAAATTATCTAATTGGCAATAATCACGTTGATCATAGAATTATCTGCACAAACGCCATTTTTGCTTCTTAGAGGCCGATTTCACCAGACACCTCGGTTTTCTTCGGTCTATTCATGGTCATCACTCGGTCAAAGTTTTACTCCACCACCGCATCTGGCCTAGTGACCTACCCAACTCCACTTAAGGCTACACAAGTCATCGGGGCGAAGTCGTCAGTAAGCGCGGTCTAAATGTATGCTATCTTACCTGACACAACGGACATACCCGCGCGCTAGGATGAAATGCACTATGATTTAGTCGTAAAGCGGCCGCGTAAAAAAAATGGGAACAGACTTTTAGCACAAGGGTTATCTATTGAGAGTACCTTTTTAAAATCAATTTATTTCAACTTTTTAATGACTAAACTATGTCGGTACGGGCTTTATTTTAGAGTTTTCTTTCCTTGTACCTATATTATTTATTTTCAAAGTTGGGCTAAAATCAGTGTTGAAATACGAAAGTTTGTTTTCAAATGTTTATCTACTTATTTTACAGTTTTGGCTGTATACAAACATAGATACCTAATGACGAGATAAATTGGTATTATCCTTAGTTTTGGATGGTCAACATCAAACAGCGTAGTACTTACCCTTCCACGTTTGTATGGAATGATGAGCGACTAGTTTAGCCTTAAGATATATGGCCATGCCAGCATCATAGGTCCTCGTTCCCCGATAGAAGATAGAGATACAAGTTAAATGCTTAAACTCCGCTATCTTGTGTCAATTCAACGAGTTAGAAGAACACGGTTGAAGCGTTTGGTGATATCGACCCTAAATTGTTTAACTAGCTGTTAGCGAAGCGTCTGTAAATTCGGCAGCTTTCTTCTTTTCAAAAGTCGGTTGTATAATAACGTGCGTACCTAAAGAACGGGATTGAGAATGACGTCATCTCGTGCTGTCCCGCTCAGATGTGCGATTACGCAAAAACCATCCATCCTTTATTGACATTTGAATGGCCTTCGTAATTTGCAATTGTATGACGAAGGCCATTGAAATGGCTTTCAAATATCAACAATGTTGTGACATTGTTGACGGACAGATCGGACACGAAGTGAGCAAGATAGGATCAGAGATGACGTCTTTGTCATTTCTTTTCTTGAAGTTCGCAGGTTATATTGTATTTCGTCTGCTAGTTGTAGCTTTGTTGTCAAATGTGTACCTATGATAGTACCTATCACGAAATACCTATATTACATATGTTTTCATAATAAACATGCACTGTTTTATTTAAAGAACCCAAACAAGTTGGACTCAAGAAATGGTAGTTAAAAACTAAATGGAATGTTTATTCGTCTTTGAATTAAAAGCGTGTTGGAATAACAATGGGCTAGTTTATTTAGAAACTATAACATGCTAATTTTATCTATCAAAATCTATTAAAAACGAGACGATCGCCTCGCGGTTTCGCGTAGTTCCCGTTCCCGTGGGAATCCCGGGATAAAATATAGCCTATGTCACTCTCTGAAAAGTAAGCTTCCTAACGGTGAAAGAATTTTTCAAATCGGTTCAGTAGTTTCTGAGCCAACAAACACAAACAAATCTTTACTCTTTATAATATTGGTATAAATTAGTGGAAAGTGATGCCTAATTTCGCTTTATTATTTGATACTAGAGCTATTTTTACACCTAGTGAACGAACAAGAGGGCATAGTCTTCTAGTCAATAAATCACACAAAAGTAGGTAGTTAGGTACCCACGTCGTCGTAGCAAGCACGCGAAACACAAAAACGCCACGCGCCGACGCCGCGCCGCCGCCGCCCCGATCCAACTATGACTGTGGTGGGTGAACCTAATTGCACCTAATTTAAGCCTTCCACTTTCGAGAAGCTAGTACGATGGTGTGCGTTACCCCAGCAGGATTTTTTCTTCTAGAATGAAGTTTGTTTTACAAATAATTAGAGCGTTCTACACTGTAAATGTGCGTCAGGAAAAAAAATTTGTGCGTGTCCCCGTTTCGGAATAAAACGCAAAATACGTTTCCTGCTGGGGTAACGTTCTTCCAGCAGGAAGATTCTAAACGAATGGCCCTAGACAAATTTAACTTATATGGGCAGATAGCTTATATTTGTGCATAAATGTGCGACTAAAAAAAAAATTTGTGCGTCTTAAGGTTTTTGAGATATTCGATTTCCTGCTGGGGTAACGTTTTGCAAAATCTTATTTCTCGGAAACCATTGAATGTGCATCTACAAAATATACATACACTAGTAGCCCTTGATTAGTGCTTACATATAACATAGAAAAAATTACGTAAATACATACAGTTTTCATGTAATCAGGCTTCTTTTTATAACCTAAAAAAAATTCTAGCTCTTCAATGGACAGATATACAGGTTCATAATAAACAGTATTCGGTTTTTGTTGTCATTCTTCGTATCCATAAAAAGTTTCAAGAAGCTACATAAACGCGTTTTTGAATAATATCGATTAAGACACATCGGGTGATGTCATAATTTTGACGTCAAAATGCAAGAAACCTTTTCAACTCAAGACCGTCGGTATAAACTAAAAAACTAGAGTGTTTAATGATTATTATATCCTGAAAATTTCAGCTCTCTACGTCTCGTATTAAGCTAGTTATAAACGATTGACTGAATTAAGACCCACACTTCATAATCAGTCTTAGCCTACCTGGTAGTCCGACAAAATTCGAACGACCACTAAAGAGCGACTGTTTCATACATACTGATGATCATCTTAATTTGGCTAACGAGACGCATTGGGACTGGGTACACTCGAGTACAAAAGTTATGGATTACTTTTGCCAACTATTTCAGGTTATTAAGAAATCAAGTCAGTTGGTATCCTACCTACCTATCTTTTTAAACGACTCCCTCGGAAGGTGGGTTAAGTTTTTCGAGAATTGTATACCTAGGTACTTACCTTAATGATTTTTTACGTAGGTAGGTAGGTAGTTTGCTACACCTAGCTAGACAGATATTTTCTCGAGTAAGGCTAGTCAAAATTTACCTACCAGTGACCCTGGTTCGAAAAAACCGTAGGTAGTTAAATACCTAGTAATAATAATAGATGGCTCAACTACGTTTGTTAATATTTTGTATTCGAGTACCTATTACTGTTTTTCAACATAAACTTATCTAGTTTCACTTAGTAAATAAGTAGGTAGTAGTCAGGTAGGACCTATGTCTAGTACTAACTACCTATGTAGTTTACTAGGGCAGATCTCACACCGGAATCAGACAACAAAAACAACACTGCACAGTACAGCCCGGCTTCGCACACTTCACTCTACCTACCTACTACTACACACTAAAAAGTATTATAATTATAAATGAGAAATTTTAAATGGATGTTTGTTACTTCTTCACGCCAAAAATAGATAGCTACCTACCTATAGATATATCAATACTAATATAACTACGAACGGATGGTGCTGAAATTTTGCATAGATGTAGCAAAGCAAGGTACCTATAAGCCTGAAATCAAACAGGCCATAAGTATCTTTAATATTTCATCTGGGTCATTATCAAAAAATTATGTACATTGTGACTAACATGATTGAAATTGTGACTAAACTGTTTCGTGATATACCTGTACTTTTATAGTAAATGTGAGTCACATTTTTTGTAAGGGAGTGTGCACATAAAGTTTTTTAAACAAAACTACAAATTAGTTTGGGGTTAAAATAAAATGTTTTATTTGACTATTACTTACTATTATTGCAATTAAAAATTAACTAACATGACATGTTTTAACAGAAAAACGTTTAGTAAGATGCAAGGTTACAATATAATTTTAGAAGTAAATTGAATCTGTTTCATTTAATAAAACAAAAGCATCTGGTTTTACAGAAAATCCGTTCAGGAAAGTTAAATCTTACATTATGTATAATTTTTTTGCTAGTGTAAGCAAACCTTTACTTTGCAAGTTGATGTGAGTCACGTCATATGAGTCACGAAAATTCACGAAATGTGACTAACATGTTGGTAAACATTCTGTGCAAAACCTAACCTCCAAAAATATTCTGTAAAAATAATTAGCATTACAGATGAATGGAACACACAATCTAACTAGCATTTGTTAGGTCTATACTGTATAAATAATTGAAAATAATACACACCTTACTTCGTTTGTAAATCCACCGTGATTCACATGATTTTTTTTTGGGAATTTTGGCCGGTCTTTTTTGTCAACACAAAAAATGGAACTAAAACCAAATGGCCGAGTTATTGTTGAGAACTAGTAGGCCGCATAGTGCTGCCAGTAATGAAAAAATAACTTTAAGTGGTAGAATTACAACGAAAACTATGGAAATCCTCCGTGACATCCTCTGAGTGACTCGCATGTTTAAAACCTGAGACAAACATTAAAGTATTTTTTTATCAAATCAAATCAAATCAAATCAAAATCATTTATTTGCCGAATACATTATTACAGGTACATGTCAGATCTTATGACTAGAGTGATGTCAAATGTATTCAACCCGCAAGCAGGTGTGCAAATATTAAATTACAATGATGCAAATCGTTAAAATAATCAATTCCAAAAACAATCTAGAACAACACAGTCGAAGATAAATAGTTAAAAAACAATAATTAACAATCATAGTCATAACATAATAAATTATTCTACTCAAAATTAATATATTCATTTACATTATAGAAACATTTGTCAAGCAACCACTTATTTAATTTTTGTTTAAATAAATTCCCATTGAGTTCTTTAATAGATTCTGGTAACTTATTAAAGATAATGATGCACATATTATATACATTTTTCTCATAGATACGCTTATGGCATTGTGGCTTGTATAACAGATTATTAAATTTCGCTCTTTTTTGTCGAGTGATAATATCCTTACGTTTGGTGAAGTGTTGGGGGTAAGATTTTACAAACATGCATATGTCTCTAATGTACATGCACGGTAGAGGCATAATATTACATATCTTAAACAGAGGTTTGCAAGAGTCACGAACCCAAGCCTTGTTAATAACTCTGAGGCATCTCTTCTGTACTCTGAAGACTCTTTCAGCATCGACAGAGTTTCCCCATAGCAACAAACCTATCTTAGAAATATTGGTGTCCGTCAAGGTAGCGTACACATAATCGATATCACGTTTGTTGATATGCCAATAAACTCTGCATAAACAGTGTAGAATTAGTGCAAAAGTAAAATAAATACTGCCTCTTTGGTTTAAGAAATAATGACCATTCTTAGTGGGTACGCTAGCTTGACGTCAAGGCAGCGTACCCATTAAAAAACGAAATAATTCCTATAGAAAACGAGCTTTTCTTATTATAAATGCTATATGTAAAAATACTGCGAGAAATACTGCTTCTGCCTGTGGTCATACTTTATGCAATTTCGTAGTGCAACAATATAAAAAGTTGATGTGAAGTGCTAGGAACAAATGCATTTTGGTACAGTCGCACACAACAAATAATAAACACCAATGCAAAATCCGGATAATACGCATTTCATCATTCATAAATCCGGATATTAATTCGAATGAAATGTTAAATTTAAATAACATCTTTTAACTATCTCTTGTTTGCGGTTTCGCACGCAATTTCTTAAGTGTCAGTAGTTGGTATAGCGTGTACCAGTTTAGACACTCGGCATTACAGTGTATCTGGCTATTCAACTAGTCTTCAACTACTTTCAACTAGGCTATTCACTTGAAGAAGGCAGTTAGCCACGAAGTAGCGTGTGAACCTTTTGAACCCACTGAAAACTCATTGAACGACTACCTGAACAGATATGTGCGCGGGAGACGCGGTGTATGGTGTGGCACGGGGCTACCCCCGTCGTATTTATGCTTAATGCCTACGCAGGCATTAAGCATAAATACAATACGATATATAGGTACCTATGTACGTAGCCGTGCAGCAAAACTGGAGTAACCGGAATAACACGAAGAAAAAAGCAAGGAAAAAACACGAAGAAAAATTATAATTCTAATTAAAACTTATTTACGAGCTCTATTATTTTTGCCTTAAACAATAATATTATGAGTATTATTACAGTTATCTACTATGATTATTATTACAGTTATCAGAATTATCGTAGCATAGTTAGGCAAATAAAAAGTAGGTACTTACGTGTTAAGATTAATTAAAGAGTAGATAATTAAAATCATAATGACTTATAATACCTACTTACGTAGGTAAGTATAGGTCCTAGGTAGGTATATGTCTAGCCTCTATTATACCTACACAGCAGTAGGTAAGGTACAGAACAGACATGATTATACTTACATAGGTAGGTATGTATAACAATAGCATGTACGATCTACCAATAACTTAAGCACGGTAATATTAACTATATAATATACTTACCTACCGTAACAAAGGCATTCAATTCTAAGATAAAATAGGTACCTACCTACTAGAAAAAGATATCGCGACTATTCGGCCGAATCCAGCTCACTCACGCACGTGTGGTTTTACATCGCGTTGTCCCTCACGCACGATGCGCATACCGGTTTGTTTTTTATGTTCTCTGTTTCTGTGATCTATTTTCGTTTGGGTTTATATAGAGATTGCAATCCGGATTATTCGAAATCCGAATTATTCAGAAAAATTGCCATTTTTATTTATACGGATATATGCATCTACATCTACCAAATACATTACTGAAAGAAATATTAGTGCAACAAACTTTGTTGCCAGGTAACGATCTGTTAAAGACTGTTGGCATCTGCCGCTGCTGGAGGAGGCCAGCTAAGGACAAGGTGCCTAGCCAGATACACTGTAATGCAGAGTGTCTAAACTGGTACACGCTATACCAACTACTGACACTTAAGAAATTGCGTGCGAAACCGCAAACAAGAGATAGTTAAAAGATGTTATTTAAATTTAACATTTCATTCGAATTAATATCCGGATTTATGAATGATGAAATGCGTATTATCCGGATTTTGCATTGGTGTTTATTATTTGTTGTGTGCGACTGTACCAAAATGCATTTGTTCCTAGCACTTCACATCAACTTTTTATATTGTTGCACTACGAAATTGCATAAAGTATGACCACAGGCAGAAGCAGTATTTCTCGCAGTATTTTTACATATAGCATTTATAATAAGAAAAGCTCGTTTTCTATAGGAATTATTTCGTTTTTTAATGGGTACGCTGCCTTGACGTCAAGCTAGCGTACCCACTAAGAATGGTCATTATTTCTTAAACCAAAGAGGCAGTATTTATTTTACTTTTGCACTAATTCTACACTGTTTATGCAGAGTTTATTGGCATATCAACAAACGTGATATCGATTATGTGTACGCTACCTTGACGGACACGAAATATTGTCTAAATTATTATTGTTTCTCAATAAATAACAGGAAATATATTTATTAACATTATATAAATAATAAATAATGGATTAGGTTTGATAAAGAACATGTTGGAGCCAATAATATGATTTGAAGCTTCTAAGGTGCAAAAAGGACATTTTTGTATGGGTCATGGAGGGTGGAAATAATTAAAAAGAGTTTTTAATATACAATCGACTTAACAGATCTTAATAAATCAGTGAATTGCATGAGAGAGTTAGGTACAAATTACTACGAGTTAGGTACATAATGCACGCTTTTGCATGGTCAAACCTACCGTCAAGCCAAGGGCCACCGCCCCGCGCCGCGCCGCGCCGGCGAGTAAACTGCAGGGGTTGCTGGGCGCGAGTGCGCGTTGATCGAGCTGCCGTTTATTGGTGAGGTCGAGTAAGTAAGATGTTACAAGGAAACATTATTTCATCTGTGGTTACACTAAGTATATATTACATAGTTATGTAGGAATCTATGTCGTCGCCTTTAGAGTTTACTAGGGCAGATCTCATACCTAAGAACTTAAACATTTAAATAACATAATTAAACCATAACCTACTTGTCTGATTATTCAGTTTTTTATAAATCGATAGTAATTAAAACAAAAACCTGCTTTAAAATATTCATTTACCTACTATTATATAGGTACTACGAGTACCTACACAATCCGTTGGTGGCGTAGACTTAGACCTATGTATGTGATACGTAGTTAGGTATAAATTTATACCTATAGCCTAGGGTTTTACACACGTGGTAGCCTACGTGACCTTCACTTTTTATGAAAAAAAAATGCATTTCTTCGTAAGCACGAACCTACCGAAGTATAAGATTCATGTTCGTAAGTAACATTTCATTTTATTCAGTTTAGAATACACAAAAATATTCACGAAATCCTATAGGGATGATCTAGTTCAGCCAAAAAACTTCGTAGAGTCGATTCACCAATTCACCAATCGGAACTTCGTCCTTGGCATTGACAAGTTGACAAACAAATTCAACATTATCAATAAACAAACAGTAATAAAGAAAACAAATAAATAAGACATTATTATTAGAATTCTTAAACATGTTGGACTCTAGCGGCGGTGGGAAAATTTGAGAAAGAGAAAAAAACCAAAGCAAAAACAATGGTGAGCGTAGCGAGCCGCGTAACAGTCGCTAGAAATGACGCAATTCCTTTCTTACTTAAAGGGCTAAACGGGTCTTAATAAAATTTGACAGGGAGCTAAACGGTTTCCCGGACATAAGCTACCTGAAAAGCACTTACAAAGCCGCGGGCTGAAGCTAGCTATAAATAAACGAAATTAATTCTGTACTAGTGGTGAAATTTCTAAAAATTATTTTCATATCTAGTTTGATCTATTCTTCTAGTCTATTAGTATTAGTCTAGTCTACTGGGCATTGTGTCCTTTCGCTTCCTAGGAGCAAGAAAATTACATGGTTGTAGGGAAGTTGGGTTGCTCCGTGGACCACTATGCGCCTCGCAATTCGAATTACAAAGATGTACCTACCTACTTAAAATTAATATGAATATTGACTGTCATTAAACTTAATTTATCGCATTATGTAAAATTTTCTCAGCAACCTTGTTTTGGTATACTAAACCTATATTTTTTGTAATTATGATCAGTATTGTCGCGGAGCCCCGGGGCTCCGCGGAGCACACTTTGAGAATGGCTGCTCTAAGGGGATAGAAAATGGTTTCTAGTTTAGTTTACAAAGAGATTCGGCAATTTTTGGCTTAACTTCTCGATTTAACTTCCAGTTAAATCCATAAAATTTGATACCTAGGTATAGGTATTTAGCGTTTCGGTCAGTAAATAAATAAGACGTGCTTCAGTATTTTTGTAAATTTATCCCTTGAGGTATTGGAATTCCGTTACTTAGTTTTGTAGTTAAAGCCATGAAAATTGGTAGGTATTTTGCCTATTGCTTGATGAAAAATTACGCGTTCACCGTTTTTAGAAATTTACCCCAAGAATATAAAAATTTGCATTTTTAAGGATTTATGTTCATTTCAAAGTCTCAAGTGGAGAGGGGCATAGCCCCCATGCCCCCCCCCCCCCCCCCTGTATCCGCCAATGGTAAACAGCATATGATTATTATTTAGTCTATTGTCATGTCATGAATCAATCGTGTATCGTAAGGGTCAGCTCATTGCAGATGGCCATGACACCGTAACCGGACTTTTGCCTTAGTTGAACCTTTATGTACCTACATACTTACTTTTAATATTGTTCCTTTTACTTCAATATTTAACCGTACAATATCGGAAACTTCTGTACGTGCAACACAGACAATGTACGCTGGGATTCCCCACGCGATTTACAATCCAGATCGGACAAAATATATTTTATAAATGAGTGCAAGAAAAATTACTGAAAACATGAACATCGTGTCAATGCGGTTGACCTTGATATACCTAATTATATTTTTAGATTCTAACAACAACAAAATTAAAAAGGTAATTTCAGCTTGTACATAGGTACCTACTTCTATAGATCAGCGTTGAAATAGCGGGCACAGTAGCGGGCATCTCTTTCTACACTAAACAAACTGAGCGAGACTTCAGACTTCTTAGTGTGTTGTAGCTAGGTAGGTAGGTAGAGTGAAGTGTGCGAAGCCGGGCTGTACTGTGCAGTGTTGTTTTTGTTGTCTGATTCCGGTGTGAGATCTGCCCTAGTAAACTACATAGGTAGTTAGTACTAGACATAGGTCCTACCTGACTACTACCTACTTATTTACTAAGTGAAACTAGATAAGTTTATGTTGAAAAACAGTAATAGGTACTCGAATACAAAATATTAACAAACGTAGTTGAGCCATCTATTATTATTACTAGGTATTTAACTACCTACGGTTTTTTCGAACCAGGGTCACTGGTAGGTAAATTTTGACTAGCCTTACTCGAGAAAATATCTGTCTAGCTAGGTGTAGCAAACTACCTACCTACCTACGTAAAAAATCATTAAGGTAAGTACCTAGGTATACAATTCTCGAAAAACTTAACCCACCTTCCGAGGGAGTCGTTTAAAAAGATAGGTAGGTAGGATACCAACTGACTTGATTTCTTAATAACCTGAAATAGTTGGCAAAAGTAATCCATAACTTTTGTACTCGAGTGTACCCAGTCCCAATGCGTCTCGTTAGCCAAATTAAGATGATCATCAGTATGTATGAAACAGTCGCTTTTTAGTGGTCGTTCGAATTTTGTCGGACTACCAGGTAGGCTAAGACTGATTATGAAGTGTGGGTCTTAATTCAGTCAATCGTTTATAACTAGCTTAATACGAGACGTAGAGAGCTGAAATTTTCAGGATATAATAATCATTAAACACTCTAGTTTTTTAGTTTATACCGACGGTCTTGAGTTGAAAAGGTTTCTTGCATTTTGACGTCAAAATTATGACATCACCCGATGTGTCTTAATCGATATTATTCAAAAACGCGTTTATGTAGCTTCTTGAAACTTTTTATGGATACGAAGAATGACAACAAAAACCGAATACCGTTTATTATGAACCTGTATATCTGTCCATTGAAGAGCTAGAATTTTTTTTAGGTTATAAAAAGAAGCCTGATTACATGAAAACTGTATCTATGTATTTACGTAATTTTTTCTATGTTATATGTAAGCACTAATCAAGGGCTACTAGTGTATGTATATTTTGTAGATGCACATTCAATGGTTTCCGAGAAATAAGATTTTGCAAAACGTTACCCCAGCAGGAAATCGAATATCTCAAAAACCTTAAGACGCACAAATTTTTTTTTTAGTCGCACATTTATGCACAAATATAAGCTATCTGCCCATATAAGTTAAATTTGTCTAGGGCCATTCGTTTAGAATCTTCCTGCTGGAAGAACGTTACCCCAGCAGGAAACGTATTTTGCGTTTTATTCCGAAACGGGGACACGCACAAATTTTTTTTCCTGACGCACATTTACAGTGTAGAACGCTCTAATTATTTGTAAAACAAACTTCATTCTAGAAGAAAAAATCCTGCTGGGGTAACGCACACAGTACGATGATAACACAACACTATTGCTATTGCTCCGTGCTATTTCATACTGGCATGGCGATTTGCATGCGAGTTACCGCCGAAAGACATGGTACCTAGGTAGGTACCTCGGTAAATTCATTGTTGAAAAAAAGGTAGTGCTCGCGAGGTCTACTGTTCGTAGAACTACTAGTTAGTTCTATGATCAAAAGCAAACTACCCGAGGGGTGAGATTGGCAAGGATTGATCGAGATGTCGACGACGACGTTTCGATCACGTCTCGACTGTCGGTAGTCCGGTAGCTATAGAGGACGTGTCGAATAGTCTAGCAGAGATGTAAAAATGGTTCTTATCTGGAACGTAGCTCATTTACGATACGAACCGTTAATACTTACCACCTCACCACCTGACGACTCAAGCAAGATAATTATTTTTTGTTAAACTAGATGGCCTGCCTATAAATTCTTCGTTATTTTTTTGGAAAAGCATTCCGACGTATGTAAATAAAACAATTTTTTTTTTTTTTTTTTTACTATAGAACCGCACTCACCCTGATGAAGTCCCTCGTTAAGGGATGAAACGTTGGTGTTCTTCCAACACAATATAGGTTCGTAGTTAACCCGCTTACATTCATAATGAATAATTTATTTATTTATGGCAATACCAACACACATAATAAGACATTTATAGAGAAACACAATAAGCAATTTAATTTAGAATAGTATGTGCTAATTACAGGCTTGCACAACATTTACAATAGGAGCACAATTTGGTGTCCGTCAAGGTAGCGTACACATAATCGATATCACGTTTGTTGATATGCCAATAAACTCTGCATAAACAGTGTAGAATTAGTGCAAAAGTAAAATAAATACTGCCTCTTTGGTTTAAGAAATAATGACCATTCTTAGTGGGTACGCTAGCTTGACGTCAAGGCAGCGTACCCATTAAAAACGAAATAATTCCTATAGAAAACGAGCTTTTCTTATTATAAATGCTATATGTAAAAATACTGCGAGAAATACTGCTTCTGCCTGTGGTCATACTTTATGCAATTTCGTAGTGCAACAATATAAAAAGTTGATGTGAAGTGCTAGGAACAAATGCATTTTGGTACAGTCGCACACAACAAATAATAAACACCAATGCAAAATCCGGATAATACGCATTTCATCATTCACAAATCCGGATATTAATTCGAATGAAATGTCAAATTTAAACAACATCTTTTAACTAGCTCTTGTTTGCGGTTTCGCACGCAATTTCTTAAGTGTCAGTAGTTGGTATAGCGTGTACCAGTTTAGACATTTGGCATTACAGTGTATCTGGCTATTCAACTAGTCTTCAACTACTTTCAACTAGGCTATTTACTTGAAGAAGGCAGTTCCACGAAGTAGCGTTTAACCTTTTGAACCCACGAAAACTCATTGAACGACTACCTGAACAGAAATGTGCGCGGGAGACGCGGTGTATGGTGTGGCACGGGGCTACCCCCGTCGTATTTATGCTTAATGCCTAAGCAGGCATTGAGCATAAATACAATACGATATATAGGTACCTATGTACGTAGCCGTGCAGCAAAACTGGAGTAACCGGAATAACACGAAGAAAAAAGCAAGGAAAAAGCACGAAGAAAAATTAAAATTCTAATTAAAACTTATTTACGAGCTCTATTATTTTTGCCTTAAACAATAATATTATGAGTATTATTACAGTTATCTACTATGAGTATTATTACAGTTATCAGAATTATCGTAGCATAGTTAGGCAAATAAAAAGTAGGTACTTACCTGTAAAGATTAATTAAAGAGTAGATAATTAAAATCATAATGACTTATAATACCTACTTACGTAGGTAAGTATAGATCCTAGGTAGGTATTATGTCTAGCCTCTATTATACCTACACAGCAGTAGGTAAGGTACAGAACAGACATGATTATACTTACATAGGTAGGTATGTATAACAATAGCATGTACGATCTACCAATAACTTAAGCACGGTAATATTAACTATATAATATAATTACCAGAGATCGGAGTAGGTAGAACGATTTGGGACCAATGACCTCAAATGCTAAGTTAGTATGGATATGCCTCCAGAACTCCGGTATTTTATAATTATCAAGCCATTTTTTCCGTAATTTCATAGTCATTACGTGGCGGCGTAAAATGAGAAACGTATCAATATCATCATCCGCAGCCTAACTTCACCCACTGCTGGGTATAGGCCTCCGCATGTGTCAATGATAGATAAATCATTTAATTGCTTCTACTACTACTTAATACTAAAACAAAAAACGACAACATGCATTTCAATGTCCACAGTCTTGTGTTTGTCTCATCCACGTCCCTTTCGCGATGGATGTCGGCCCGACGCGCCGCTGGATGAGCGACTGGTATCAATTTAACCATGTATTTTTTTCTTTAACATCCTAGGGGTGGCATAGGTGATCGGCACTCAGTAGTTAAAAACCTGTGCTATTGATAGACTTGAAGTAAAATCCTAACAAAGTAAAAACAAATAAATAAACAGGATCAGATAAGTAATACCCCTATAGCCTATAATAATAATAATATGTACCTATAACTTGGCAAACAGGGTCTATTGTCATCTTATCTTAAGCTCTGTACGCAGTGGTTGCGACCAATTAGAACAAATTATCCTAGATGACTCATTAACTGTTTGTCAGAAATAACAATGCGCTCAAACCACAGGTGGTTCCATTGCTTACTTCGGTTCGTAGAGTGCGTTTCTTTCTTTGCTGTGTTGTGAAAAACGTGACTTAACCTGACTTGTGTACTATCTTCTGGAATCTTCCTAAAACGCTGAATTTGGCTTGAATCTACGGACTTCGATTTGTTTCTCTTGGATTGGATCTTTACCCTGGCTTGTGTACTGGCTTCTGGAATCTTCTTAAAACGACGAATTTGGCTTGGATCTACGGACATCGATTTGTTTCTCTTGGATTGGATTTTGAAGTTATATTTTATATCAAAGGTAAGTTTTAGTATAATATTTCCTACTTGTGTAGGTTTTATTTAGGCCAATTCAAAATACAGCATATTGTTATTTGAACGTTTTAAATCTCGTGTGTCGCATACGCTGCTATTCATAAGATGAGTTTTTAAATTCTGAGATCTTAAATAGAAGAATCACAGTGAATTTCGCAAAATTTTTCGAAATTTAAAAAAATCTAAGCAACTAAGAAAATATAAGCCCAAATCTATTTGAGAAGGAATGAAGTACGTACTTAGTATAATATTTTATTCACGAATGTCAGTACTGTAACAATTTATCATTGTTTTAGGTGATACGAGGTTGCATCTTATAAAAAGAGCTCAATCATGGCAAACGCTGAAACAGTAGAAAAGTGGATATCCGATTATCCAGAGCTACTATACGATCACGCTAGTGGAATTATTTATTGTGCAAAGTGTGAGAGTCACTTGTAAGCTACATCCAAAGGCAATATAAAAAGACATATTGAAGGCGCAGTACATCAAAGAAGTTTGAAACGGCCGCAAGAGGACTTTTATTTCTATCTTATTAAGTTTTTGATTCTGTGCAACATTAAAAATAATTACTTTTAATCTTGGGGCTAGATGTTGTTGTGGTGACTGTCCAGCATTATTTATTATTTATTGTAATTGTAACAAATAAACAGTTTGAATGTTTACCTGCTTTTTAATCCATTTTTCCTATACTTTAAAGGTAGACCATAAAAAGGTTGTATATTGTAGACAAAGTATCCAATAGACAAAATAATGAGAATGAGGTATATTTTCAAACATTGGTATTTTTGTGCACAAAGCCTTTTAATAGAAGCGTTTTACATAAAATAAAACGCATATTAATTTACTTACCTTTTTAATAGCTATACTTATGAGATAGGCCTATTGTTTCCCGCCACATTATTCAAATTATACAAGGATTTGTATTGAATATCTGTCAAAATTGACCTACAGCCAATGACAAGCTTCGTCCAATTAGGAATTGGCCAATCAGGTGTCTTCCCGCCACGTCAGAGAGGCGCGCGAGCGAGCCTGTGGCGCCACCATTTTGATTCTCCATTGCGTCGAATATCACCAGGCAGAATTAAAAGTTATAGCTATTAAAAAGGTAAGTAAATTAATATGCGTTTTATTTTATGTAAAACGCTTCTATTAATTGTACTGTCGCTTTTTAATAGCTATACTTATGAGACGTGTTTGTTATCGCCTGGTGGTGGTGAAGACACTCAACGCCAATGTGAACTTACTATAAGAAATGTTATAATCGTAAGATTCGTAAGCCACACAGTTTTGAATGCAAATTAGTCATTGTGACATTCAAACGAAATACATAGCCAATGCACTTGTGCTTAGAGCACAAGTATTAAAAATAGCCACATTTAAAGGTTGGCATGTTATACCTAAATAATAACAGTGAAATTTTATTAAATTTATTGAAAAATTGGATTTTGGCTCTTTGCTACTGCCATGCCATGATAGAAGGTTCAACCGATGCTAGTATAATAAATAAATTATACTAGACAAATACACAGCATCATTAGCCCCAAGATTAGCAGAACTTGTGTTACGAGTACTAGATGACTTATAAACTTAATACACAATACAATACATTGGTATCCGTAAAATAAGACCTCAGCGGCCACGGCTCAATTTCTTTTAGAAACGGTTAATTTTGTAATTTATAACATCCTTGAGTTACGAAATCATTACTACAACTGTGAAAATAAAATTTCTGATCCAAAATGAAAATATTGGACTTATTGCTATGCTGGCCATAATAAAAACCTCACCCATCAGGCTGAATGGTCGTTCTATATAATTTAAATCATGTAGGTAGGTAGTTAAAAGCTCTCATCAAATTATTGCAGTACGTATAATAACGCACTGAACCCTTTTAACTATAGTGAAGCTATGCTCTTCTAAGATGTCCAGTTATGGCAAGTTCTTATAATGGGTTTCAGTAAATGATTAACTTTTCCCCCCACATTGTTTGGAATACAACGTTACAAGTGTTAAAATAACAGACTTGTTGACACAACCATGTTATGTTTTGCTCTTAGAAACGTGCCATGGGTAGCTTTGTATCTCATCTAGACTTCATTTCGAATATATATTTAGTATATACGTATATTCACACAAGCATGTCATTCCTTGAAAGAGAGAAAATTATCGAGACATCTATAAAATTATGTCTCATAATTGTGACTACCAGGCACTAGATATCCTAGTTTAAAAACCAGCAATACATTATTTGTTACAATGTACTCGACTTGTAGATAGATACGTCACTCATTGCCAATGTACTTTCATCCAAAATGGTTTTGGTTCAAGATGCAGTCGTGACTGCTCCTCGATAATGCTAATGAAATAATAAACAGGAACGATTTAACGCTTAACTAATAGTTGTGTTAAATCTCTTAATAAGTCAAATTACTGACTGCATATCGCTTTCGAAGCGATGATTGCAATTTTTTCTCGTTCAGGATCATAGTTTACATAGCGCAACAGCTCAGAAGCTGACAATGATCGTTTGCTCCACCACAAAAATTTTGGAAATAGAAGTCTTCTATAGTGTAACACTATAGGAAATAAAAACAGGTCCGCGCGTCAAGGACAGAAGCAGTAAGTAGGTACTGATGTTTTAAGAGGTTAAACTCTCCCAGTTATAAAAAATTATAGAAATAAAATAGGTAGTTAACATGTATCTAATACAGTTGAGAAACCACTCATCAACTTATCATACAAAGCAGATAACTCAGAAATTCCACCGATGATAAAAATGTTTGCAGAGGGTAGATATTCGTAAATAAACACGGAAGGATTATTACCATACGATCGTACGTATCGATGATAAAAGGTTTGAAGAGGGTAGTTAGTCGTTAATAAACACGGAAGGATTATTATCATACACACCCCTGCCGTTCTCACAATCATAACTCCGGACATGGCCGGAGTTTAATTTTAAACCAGATATACCTTGTAACTGTTTAGCATACGCCAGACACTTATAGATTGTAAGCCTCCAGGCCAGTACCGCACTGACAGCAATATCATCGAGTAGTCATATTTACTTGTTAGACAAAATGTACACCTAAAACGGCCAAGGTCGGAGTTAAAGCTGGATCTATGCATTTGCGAGGGCATATCCACGGATAGACACTGTCGTGACACTGAGGCACAATGACGGGCCCTTTGTGGAGGCTGTATACGCGACCAAAAACCCAGCTAGGAGTAACAGCCGTGCAGCATGTTGAGATTTAGGCAAAAAATTCTGTATTTTTGGTAGAAGCTAGCCTGATTATACTAAAAAGTATCCCACGCATCATTCCAGTTCGTGTTGGAAAAAGGGATAAGGAAGTTTCTAATATTAGTCGTATTTAATGTAGACAAACCAGCATTCATTTTTTTTTTTTGCATTTCTATGATTACTTATCGTGGCCTTAAAAATGTTGATGGTGCCCAACAGATTTTCATCTCGGGATGACAAAAATAACATTGAGGGTAGATAATTTTAGCGAATCAGTCTTTTTAATGCGACAAGTCTGGTAGGCAACACAATTTTGTAGGTAGGTAGACGGAATGTCAATCTGTTTCACTCATTGCTGCGATCTCATGAACCCATAGAAATGTTCTTAAATCCTCTCCTACTCATCACTTATAATACAGGTTACATATCCTAAAAACTACGCGGATGGTAGTAAGTTTAAGTAACTGGTTAATTAACAATGTTGAATGTAAGTCAGTTAATCAATGAATCATCAATCCATCAAACTTATCAACCTGAGTTGGATAAGAAGAGGTTCTCACAAAAAGGTACGATATCCAAGGATGATTTTATCACAAGTGCGGTATACCAGAAGATTATATTAATCATACAGCTAAACGGCTTTTTCTAAAAGTTTATGTCAAACAAGGAAACAGACATAGTCCAATGTTACAGATGATAAATAATATTTATAATCAATAGGTATCCGATACCTTGATAAGAAAATCGTCATAAAGCGGTAGTGCACCAAGCATATGCGAATTGTCTCAAAATAAATACTAACCGAGCGGAAGTTTATATAGATGGGTATGCAATGCCCGAATCATTATGGATATTAGTTAGCCTTCTTGGAAGTTTTTGTCAATAGGTACGCGATACCCTGGAATTTTTTCATCACTGGTGGATGTGCACCACGATGACTTCCATTCAATACAAACTCATGATGTGGGTATCCGAATCATTATGGATAGAAGTTGGCCTTCCTGGAAGTTCTTGTCAATAGATACGCGAGGAGGTGCACTACGACGACTTCTTTTATCCAATAGTAACCAGTCAGGCCTTTCTGAAGGTCATGTGATCACATACTTACGTTATTGCTACCTTTCGACTTGTTGTTTGAGAAATATGATCATCACATCACGTCCATGATAATTATAATAGCTGAAACATATTCGGTGCGGCTGAATTTCGGCTGAACCCTGCGAGGGTGCGCAAATAAACCCTGCGAGGGTTATTTTTATATGTATACTTGCAAGAAGATGACCATGACAATATCGAATTTTGTGTGTCATCGCAACCCTGCGAGAGTGCGCAAATAAACCCTGCGAGGGTTATTTTGATATGTATACTTGCAAGAAGATGCCCATGACAATTATGTGCTATTGCAGCCCTGCGAGGGTGCGCAAATAAACCCTGCGAGGGTTATTTTGATATGTATACTTGCATGAAGATGCCCATGACAATATGTGCTATTGCAGCCCTGCGAGGGTGCTAAAACAAACCCTGCGAGGGTTTTTTTTTTTTTTTTTATTACTTGCAAGAAGATACATCGGGTGTGTTGCTTATACACTATTAATATGATTTTATTCCTTATTCATCCTTCAATCGTATGTTCTCGAGCGTGGACTTGATTCTGTTCGATAACCACAAACACTAGACAACAAAATATGTAAAAGTTCTGAAAAAAAAGAAAGTCAAATTTGCCATCCTAGGTTAACACCTTCAGTGCCCTTGCAAAAGAGCTGCTCGGACAGTGCAGCAAATGGGCAGTGAATGGATAAGACAACCCAATCACGCAAATTATTTGTGACTATACTAGTACAGCAATATAATTTTTAAAGGCAGTAACAAAACATATTCTAGAAACAAACAAATTGTAGTTGATAGTTGTAACTGTGTGTTGTCTTATCAACTGATTCAGAAATATTGTTACATTCAGCTTGGTTTCAATATTATATAAGGAATTTTCCTTTAGTTGACATAGGACATTCGATTCTGAAAGCTAGAACTACATGGACACCCAAGCTTTTGAGTTGAGTCATGAAAAGCAAATCTAGCAGACGTTGAGCGCAGTCCACGTATTATTTGCCAATTACTTATAATGTATGAGCAGGGGCACCAATCAAACGCCCTACGTAGGCGTTCGTGGCCCACAATGTCCAATTACTATATTTTAAGAGTACTCACGATTTTATTCCCATGACCAATCCATGTCGAACTCTTTCTCCGGCTGTTCACGGCCCGTCGTCGATCCCACGATTTCAGTGGTCGGAATTTGGCATTTTTATCGTATTTACATCTTTGCTAGAAAAAACAGTATTTCAGCATACAGGAACAAAAACCAACAAAAGACCGGAAAATAAAATTAACAAAACGAACGGTAAAACCGTTAAAATATCGTTTTAAAATAAAAAGAACTGCCGCTAATAATAGCGGAAATACCACGTGCTAGGTGGGACAAGCCTCAGCTTACGTCTTTAAAATAATGAAAATTACCACGTGTTTGCGAGCACGTGTTATTAAATTCGAAATAAAAAGTCACACAAACAAATAATTTACGCGGTACCACCTCGTGCGAGGTAGTAAAAGCGTTAGCTTTCGTTATAACAATGCGACACGCACGTGTCGTCAGTCTACGAAATAATAGAAATGAAATGGACTGATGAGTCCAAGGAATATTTTTACGAAATTAATTTCGCAAATTAAACTTTATAAGGTTTAAGATTGAAGAAAAAGGTTACTTACGCATTTTTCACCAAACCTTTACATTTATGCACTTTGATAATAAATTCTTTGTGAATTAATGCACCTTCAAATATATGTGAAATAGGTATTTCTTCAAAAGCGTGCTACGTATTGGAAGCACGTCCGTACTCGGCGGGAAACTAAACGCCAATGGAGAATCAAAATGGTGGCGCCACAGGCTCGCTCGCGCGCCTCTCTGACGTGGCGGGAAGACACCTGATTGGCCAATTCCTAATTGGACGAAGCTTGTCATTGGCTGTAGGTCAATTTTGACAGATATTCAATACAAATCCTTGTATAATTTGAATAATGTGGCGGGAAACAATAGGCCTATCTCATAAGTATAGCTATTAAAAAGCGACAGTACAATTAATAATTATTATTATACAAAACTATAGCGATCTGTCAACTTTATTTAGCAAAGTAGTCCTAAACATTTTCTCATGTTATGAGCTTATTACACCATCCTAAATATCGGATGTCCTGATTAGTCAATCCTGAATTCAGGAAAGTTTAATAGCATTTAGGACGGTAGCATCCTAATTAGGATCCGATTTAGGACAAGAATGGCTTCCGACGTCCTAAATCTATTTTTAGCGTCTGCTTCAGTGTTGCTGGCAGTCAAAATAAAAAAGCTCCGATCCGAACGCTAAAATGGTCCGAAATATGACGGCTCCTGCAAGTTTAGGAGTTAAAAAGTGTAAAAAAAATTACTTGTCGTAATGGGGATATTAAGTTTTCCATATGAATTGTACTTTATGTTGCTTCATCTTAATGAACTTCAGAAAACTTCGCTTATTTTTTACAAAGGTTGAAAGACTGAGATAAAATAAAACGTCAAGTGGGAGTCAGACTCGCACACTAAGGGTTCCGTTTAATTGTAAGACCTTGTTTCTTGACAAATATCATGATTCTATGTCAACATGATGTAGGACCCGGTATTATTATATATTTATTATTTTGGTCGAGGGAGAGAATCAAAATTTATGATTTTTTTGTTAATAAACTACAAATTTACGGTTTTCAAATTTTTCTCGTTATTTGTGCTATAATTATGATCTTGATTCTTACCAAATTTTATGATTCTAGGTAAACGGGAAGTGCCCTTTAAGGTTTTGGTCTATAGCAAGATATTTTTTTTTTTAAAGAAAAAACAATAAATTAGGTACTGATTTCGGATTGTTCCCTTTATTTGTGCTATAGGGCTTTGTTTCTTGCCAAATTTCATAATTCTAGCAGGGTTCTGATTGCGCTAGGTCTGCGGGAAGTACGTACCGTATAAGTTTTGGTCCATGGCGTGCATTAAAAGTATTTTTTTTTGTGAATAAATTACAAATTTATGGATTTTGGATTTTTCCCTTTACTTGTGCTATAAGAACTTGCTGCTCACCAAGTTTCATGATTCTAGGTCTACGGGAAGTACCCAATAGGTTTTGTGTGCATGTGATTCCCTTGGAAATTTCCGCAAAGAGTCATGGTACGCAAAAGATCCGCAGAGGCAGAAAAAAGTCCGAAACGGACCAAAAACGTCCGCACCGGCAACACTGGTCTGCTTAGAGTCCTGAATCAGTGAACGTGTAATTAGGAGCTCCGGCGACTAAATTTCTTGTCCTAAATCGGACACTGAATTTAGGACGCGATATTTAGGATGGTCTAATAAGCTCTTTAGTCTCGCGATTAAATGCTTAGAAAACGTCACAAATTTGCACACAACTCACTTAGCTTCAAATCAATTGGATGAATTTTATGGAATGGCATACGGCGGAAACAAAACAAAATACGAAAAATCATTAGTCGACAGTTTAATAAAAATCAATTAACCTATAAACGTATGACAATCGCTTCCGATAAGTTTCAAATGTAATAGTTACTAAATTACTACTTTAGTTATAATATTTAACTGAATCCGGTAAAAATCGGAACCTTTCGGAAAAAAAGCCATATCCATGCTATAAAACCATGATGCAAGTACGTAAAATCGTTCTACCTACTCCGATCTCTGATAATTACATACCTACCTACCGTAACAAAGGCATTCAATTCTAAGATAAAATAGGTACCTACCTACTAGAAAAAGCGACTATTCGGCCGAATCCAGCTCACTCACGCACGTGTGGTTTTACATCGCGTTGTCCCTCACGCACCATGCGCATACCGGTTTGTTTTTTATGTTCACTGTTTCTGTGATCTATTTTTGTTTGGGTTTATGTAGAGATTGCAATCCGGATTATTCGAAATCCGAATTATTCCGAAAAATTGCCATTTTTATTTATACGGATATATGCATCTACATCTACCAAATACATTACTGAAAGAAATATTAGTGCAACAAACTTTGTCCCGAGTCAACAAACTTTGTTGCCAGGTAACGATCTGTTAAAGATAACGATCTGTTAAAGAGTGTTGGCATCTGCCGCTGCTGGAGAAGGCCAGCTAAGGACAAGGTGCCTAGCCAGATACACTGTAATGCCGAGTGTCTAAACTGGTACACGCTATCTTAAGAAATTGCGTGCGAAACCGCAAACAAGAGCTAGTTAAAAGATGCTATTTAAATTTGACATTTCATTCGAATTAATATCCGGATTTGTGAATGATGAAATGCGTATTATCCGGATTTTGCATTGGTGTTTATTGTTTGTTGTGTGCGACTGTACCAAAATGCATTTGTTCCTAGCACTTCACATCAACTTTTTATATTGTTGCACTACGAAATTGCATAAAGTATGACCACAGGCAGAAGCAGTATTTCTCGAAGTATTTTTACATATAGCATTTATAATAAGAAAAGCACGTTTTCTATAGGAATTATTTCGTTTTTTAATGGGTACGCTGCCTTGACGTCAAGCTAGCGTACCCACTAAGAATGGTCATTATTTCTTAAACCAAAGAGGCAGTATTTATTTTACTTTTGCACTAATTCTACACTGTTTATGCAGAGTTTATTGGCATATCAACAAACGTGATATCGATTATGTGTACGCTACCTTGACGGACACCACAATTTGTGATAATTCACACTAATATTACAAATGCGAAAGTTTGGATGTTTAGATGGATGGATGTTTGTTACCTCTTCACGCCAAAACTACAGAACGGATCGGGCTGAAATTTTGCATACAGCTAGTTTTAGCCCTGGAATAAAACAAAGGCTACTTTTATACCATAAATTAGTTCCCATGGGATAAAAATCACCTTTAAAAGTTTCCATAGAAACAACGACTGAGAAGCCGTGGGCAGACACTAGCTTATAATATTGTTTTGTTCCGCCCAGACAACCAAATTGACAACTGGTTGTCCACGTGGAAGAAATTTTCCGCGGAGACAACCAGTTACCTGGACGGAATTTTATTTCCATCTACACAACTGCTTGGTAACTAGTTGTCTCGATGGAAAATTATCTTCCGCGGAGACAACCAGTTACCTGGACGGAATTTTATTTCCATCTACACAACTGTGCTAGATAATAATAATAGTCTTAAAATGTGTAGATTCGATCAGAATGAAGTAGAAAATAAAAGCGAATTTATTTCCAATAAAAATCCCTTTATTTCATAAAATTAACAATAATTCAAATATTTCCATCACATATCTATTGCAGTACAAAATGCATGTAAAATCTGTCATTGACTTAGCTATAACTTAAGGTGGAGTAAACTTATAGGAGTACAGTCAGAATCTGTAAAATGGAATCATTTAACAAATTTATTTAAGTATCGATGAAGGTAAAATTTGGGAGATTGGGTACTTCGCGAAGCCATTAACCAAGAATCGTGCCCGCCTTCTGGCCGTTTCTAAATGGGAGTCAGGACATTGATTGCAAGCATTACAAGGTACTTTATTGGATCCCGAAACTTTCCGTATCGCAACATGTCTCCGGTTGGGTGCAAGGTGTTGCGCGCCTCATCAATGCCAGTGCGGTACTGCTGTCGAACAGCTCGGTCATCACGGATTATCGTGTACTAGGGCCGCCGGTCGGATATCTCGCCACGCCAGTCTTAACGACATCATCCAGCGGGCCTTTGTCACCACTTACCAACTACTGCAACCGAATGGCCTGTTGCGTGACGATGGTAAGAGGCCCGACCACAGAAATCTGAATAACTTAAGATTTCTGTGGGCCCGACGTATGACACTAGTCCCATGGGAGTTGGGGAGGCCCAACTCCAGGCGTCGACACACTTGCGCCTTTCCATCTTCCGAGGACTTCCGTGAGGGCGGGTGCGGCGGCAGATTCGGCCGAGGATCTCAAGAGGCGCAAATATGCAGGTCTCGATAGAGCCTACACATTTGCTCCCCTTGGAGTCGAGACCCTAGGTCCGTGGGGTACCGAGGTTCTTCGGGTTTTTAAAAAAATATCTAGGTGTCTGGTCGAACCGACGCGTGACCCGAGAGCTGGTGAGTATCTGGCGCAGCGCATCAGCATTGCCATACAGCGGGGAAATGCAGCCAGCGTCTTGGGGACGCGACGACTGGTATTGATATGGATCAGTTGAGCTAACTGTACATTGTTTGCAGTTAGCTCTTATTTCAATTGTAAATACTAGTTCTATTATTTGATTGTATTTTTATTTGTTTTACCATAAAGAACTTGAAGATTTTTAAGTCGGACTGTACTCTTCATTAAACCAAATTACATAATTATCACATACAAAATTAAATTACACACTAAACTATCTAGTCCTTACACTAGTGGTACAAGAAAATAGTTCGGTATTTTATTAAGATATAAGAAAATCTACGTAAGATATTAAAAATGGCTCTAAATTACTCTTGGGTGTAAGTTGTTAAAATGAATAGGAATGAAATTATTATATTTAAGTATCTATACACAAGTCCAAACTCAATGTGAAATGATTATAAATAAACCACGACCCAAAAAAAATGTAACTTACTTGCTTGCCGTCGAGTTTCAGGTATAATTGGATGCAACAATAAATAAATAAATAATGCTGGACAATTCACACAGCATTATCTAGCCCCAAGCTAAGAAGAGCTTGTGTTATGGGTACTAGATAACTGATATACTTAATACAATACACTACATAGATAGATATTTTTTATTATACATAGAAAACATCCAGAACGCCGACAAATGTCTGCAGATCGTACAAACATTTGTCCCGAGGCGGGAATCGAACCCGCAACCTCCTGCGTCGCAGGCAGACCTTCGCCCGCTGCGCCACAGAGGTCGGCAATATTTATTGAAGGATCTCAAATCAACACGTAATATAAATTGCGTATAAAAAGACACGGCAACAGAATACATTTTAGGTTAAGTATGGGCGGTTTGTTTACAAGCATTCTACATCCAACTTGGCTGGAAAATACATAGTAAGGAATTACGTAATAGTTAAAACATTATTAGAATAAGAAAAAATAACAACAACAAACATTTCTGTGAACAACTGATAGAATCGAATAAATAATACAAAGTTATCATGGTGTAGGAAAAGCTTAAATAGCTGAATAAATTTAAAAATGAGTTTTCGTATGATATGAAAAATAGTATTTCGATCATAGCGATATCTAAAGCTAGGCACCGACCAGTGTTATATCTACGGGGCGCTATGTAACAATCGCAGAGAGCTTGAGGTTACGCCGTGTGCTAAAATCCGTAGCTCGTTGCTCGTGTTCTTTCCCCGTACTGACTGCGAGAACGCACGCTGTGTTAAGGCGAATAGTAGAGGCGATAGTGGCGCCACTACATATTTAATTTAATCATTAAGTTATACAAAGGAATTATCAAAAAATCGGACCGATGGTAGACGATACCTATCACAAGCTTTTATTTAATGTATCTGTAATAGTTGTGTTTTGTGTTATTCAATCAAAAACCTTGTTTGGAGAGCTTGGTGGCCACCAATAGGAACTAAACTCTTGAAACAAGTATCTGCCTAAATAATACAGTACAAAATTATTAAAGATACATTTAAAAAAAGCTTATGATAGATATCGTCTACGCGCGGTCAGATTTTTTGATAATTCCTTTGTATAACGTAATTATAAAATTAAACATCCACCCTACTATTCGCCTTAACCCCGACCCAAATCAGCGCCACCACCTATTTTGTTTAATTATTCTGTTAAACGAAGGAATTTTAAAAATCGATTGGCCAGTTTGTGCTTCCTATCATAAGTTTTTTTTTAATACCACTATAAATGTTTTAGTTTGTATAGTGTAGGAAGAGATGCGAAGTTGCTCTTTTTTCCCACCATGGTGTCCAAAAAGAGCAACTTCGCATCTCTGCATAAAGTATTCAAAATAAAACTTTTACAGGGACATTAAAAAAAGGCCTATGATAGGAAGCACAAAATGGCCAATCGATTTTTTACAATTCCTTCATTTAACAGAAAAATTAAATAAAATAGATGGTGGCGCTGATTTGGGTCGGGGTAGCGCCTTAAGCTAGGTTCATATTGCTGTGTTGGGGTGTGTCGGGGCGCCTTCTGTTGTGTCGCGGAGCGTTCATACTGATGTGTTGTGTTGGAGCGCAATATGGCGCATTTTTAGATCATTTATCGTGTGAGAGTTGTGTTGTCAAAACGTGTTTTAAATGGAATCATCTGATACTGACAGTGATTTTGATGAAGATATTTAATTTCTGCTATTAATGACTCTTCTTAAAAGAAAGTTAAATAAATTAATAAATAATACTGGACAATTCATAGAGCATTATCTAGCCCCAAGCTAAGCAGAGCTTGTGCTGATATACTTAATACAATACACTACATAGATAGATATTTTTTATTATACATAGAAAAACACCCAGAACACCCTGAACAAATATCTGCAGATCGTACAAACATTTGTCCCGAGGCGGGAATCAAACCCGCAACCTCCTGCGTCGCAGGCGGACCTTCGCCCGCTGCGCCACAAAGGTCGTCAAAAAGAAAAGGAGATATTAGGTTCATCCTATAAATCGCATAAGAGAGACATCGGTCATTTTTTTAAAGTAGAACCACGTAGAACGAACCAAAATATGCAATTTCTAGTACCTATTACGGAATGAACTGCATCCCGCGCGGTTACGCGTCGTACTGGCAGATTCACATTGGTGTGGTGTGTTGTGGCGCGACAGATCCCCCACCACCTCTCTGGCGCGACCGAACGCCGAGCGATTTTACCGCGAAACAACACGCCATAACCCGACACAACCTACTAATGTGAATCTAGTAATAGGTAATAAACGTAACTGGTTGCGCTCTGGCGCGCCAAGACACACCCCGACACAGCAATGTGAACCTAGTTTTACCGATTGCGTTCTGGCGCGCCACGACACACTCCGACACAGCAATGTGAACCTAGTTTTACAGATTGCGTTCTGGCGCGCCACGACACACCCCGACACAGCAATGTGAACCTAGTTTTATCGATTGCGTTCTGGCGCGCCACGACACACCCCGACACAGCAATGTGAACCTAGTTTTACCGATTGCGTTCTGGCGCGCCACGACACACCCCGACACAGCAATGTGAACCTAGTTTTACAGATTGCGTTCTGGCGCGCCACGATACAAACCGACACAGCAATGTGAACCTAGTTTTACAGATTGCGTTCTGGCGCGCCAAGACACACTCCGACACAGCAATGTGAACCTAGCTTAACAAATTACATTACGCCCTATAAAACCGGTCGGTACGTACCTTACGTAAGAAATCAGTAATGAAACAACCCTTTCCGCGGTGTATACCTATTACGCAGTACAACTAACTCGCGTTATGCCTAAACGTCATTTACAGTTCTCTTTCGGCCTCACTATCTGTTTGCCTGAGTTGCTATAGGACTGCTTAGCCTATGGACAACTTCGCTATAAGCCTAGGTCTTACATAGCCTACATCGCGTTATGCCTAAAATATGTTTACGTAGGTATACAAACTTTTTTGTACTATCTAGCCACTTGTGATGCAAGTGGTTTACTTCCAATGTCAATAATACTTCAAAATGTCAACAAAAAAAATTGGTTGCCTGTAAAGTCGGTATACGGGCGAAAGTTTTACGTGACAGCGACTTTGAGTTCCTTTCACTTTTTATGTCTGCATAACGTGAGCGGAGCGTAACGCGTAACGCAGTTTCTTGAAGTGTCACCCGGCAAACCAATTTATAAGACGTTGTCACGTCAAAATAAAAAAGGCGGACTAAACTTATTAAGAGATGGTTATGCGGACACTAAAAACAAATGCAATAACGACGGTTCGACCCTAAGGCTCGAATAGCTTTCTGCCTTCCTTGCTTCAGACCTATGTCGGGGTATGTCACACTCTGGCTATGCTTAAGCCTCATTGTACCTAAGTCTCGTTATGCCTAAATTGTGATATGACTTAGGCTTAACGCGAGTTAGTTGTACTGCGTAATAGGTATACACCGAGTAAAGGGAAACAACACCCAAATCGACATTCAATACATTAACCTTACTAAGATATGAATGTTTTTAATAAACCAATTCTAGCCATAAGGTATATTTACATCACTATTTATTAAGATCAGAGAATGTAGTGCGAGTTTTTCTTAATATTTTACTTGATAGGTAACTAACTAGATCTCGATTTGACTTGGCTTATACGCAGTGTGATTTTTACCTTGTTTTTGTCTCCACAGATGTAGGAATATACAGATATAGTGACGCGCGTCAAGAGTGAGGTCAAGATGAAACAGTTTATGAGTAAGGATTTTGTACAGTTTACGGCATTAGTTCAACTTTTTGTAATAATGTCACTAACATATCCTTAAGTACAGGTACCGCAAACTTAAGGGTCCGGCGGAGGATGAATTTCCCATACAAACGTAGTACTAAAATGATTTGTAATTTAAAAACATTTTCACCATGGTCTGCTATTATTTGTATTAAAATAGTATTTATCTAGGTTCCTGACACAATTTTTTTTCAACCAATTGTGCATTGGATATTTGAAAATTCTTATGTTGATTATTATATTATATTCTTATGTGAAAATAGGTGGTGGCGCTAGTGAGCGGAATACATCCGTCTTAAATTAGTTTTTGTGAAATCTAAATTGACACCACTGGTACTATAGAACGCAAATATATAAAAACTCGCACTACACACACTAATAAGACATAGAGTATGTATATGTAAGGCGAACACATAAACATTGTGTATCGTGGTATTTGTACATTCTTCGTGCAGTTGCGATTAGGATCTGAAAAATAAATATGTTATTTAAATCATCATCATCATCATCAGCCTATATTAGTCTACTACTGGACATAGGCCTCCCCTAATGAGCGCCATAGCGCCCTGTCTTCAGCTTGCCGCATCCAGCATCTGCCTGCAGTCTTTCGCAGATCGTCATCCCACCTGGCCGGAGGGCGTCCTACACTACGTTTGCCGAGTCGTGGTCTCCACTCAAGAACACGTTTACCCCAGCGGTTGTCATTGAATAAATAATGCTGGACAATTCACACAGCATCATCTAGCCCCAAGCTAAGCAGAGCTTGTGTTATTTATGGTACTAGGTAACTGATATCACACTAATATCCTACTTCCTACTATTCTACTAATATTATCAATGCAAAAGTTTGTGAAATGTGAATTGTTTGTTACCTTAGGATCTCCAAAACTACAGAACAGATTAAGATTTTTTAGTGATCACACTTAGGTAGTTTATTATAATTCTATTAGTGAATGCCTATTATTAGCTTTCTGTGTCTATTTTAATTTCTATTGTAATTAGATAAGCTGATGGCAATCCGAATTAAATAAATAAATAAATAAAAGATGAAATTTGACAGAAACTTAGAACGTAGGCTACGTTCTAAGTGTACATACATGTCAAATTTCATCTTAAACAATAGGCTACTTATTATAGTGAAAATAAGCGTGCGAAGCCGCGGGCAGAAGCTAGTCACACTAATATTATAAATGCGAAAGTTTGGATGGATGTTTGTTACCTCTTCACGCCGAAACTACTGAACGGAATGGGCTGAAATTTTGCATACAGGTAAGTCTAACCCTGGAATCAAACATCAGATTATCTAGAGGATAAAAAAGCTTGGGACGGGTTTTGCTCCAACTCGAAAAATAACAACTAACAGGCTAAAGGTTTCTTCGCCGCTTCTTTACTTTAGTCTTCATACCGAAGCGACAGAAATAAAAAAAATATCACTTTATTTCCGTGTCAGTGTTTAGTTTTATAATTTGACCTTTTCTAAGTGTACATTTATTGTATTTATGGAAATAAAGAGTCTTTGATTTTGTTTTTTTTTTTTTTTTGAAACATAGGCTTTTTATCCCATAAATCAGTTCCCATGGGATAGAAATAACCTTAAAACGTTTCTATAGAAACAACGCGTGCGAAGCGGCGGGCTGCAGCTAGTAAAGAATAAATGAATAACACCTTCACTACCGACGCAGCAGTTCTACAACCGGAGTCGCTGCTCTAGAAGCTGGGCAGTGACCGCGTTGACTTACGTGGTACGCGCAGATCGGCGCGTGAGTCTGTAGACGATGAGCGGCCAAGCCAACAGCAAGAACAGAGTGGGAGGACTCAGCTCCTGCCACGGCCACCGCCAGCCTCGGGACACTTGCTGCAATAGACACGAAATAGTAGATTGTTAACTACGGTTGCAAAGAATCAATTCCCGAGGTAGTTAGACGCCCGAGCGCAGCTAGGGCGGCTATAGTCTTTATTAATTTTTTATTTTTATTGTTAAAACAAAATCAACAGCCCTTATGTCTAAACAGTTTTAACCTTTTTTTCTAAGAAATCGAATAATATCGCAAAAATTTTCGACTTCGACGGGACTTGAACCCGCGTCCTCCCCTCAGTACGGGGATGTGATAACCAACTACACCACGAAGTCAAGTGACGTGGGAGTCGAAAATCTTTGCGACTTTATACGGACTCAAGCGCCCAATTTTTGCGATATTATTCGATTTCTTAGAAATTATCCAGAGTGCGAGGCTTACGCACTATAATAACAAAAAACGTTAGTTTTAACCTTAATAATCTAACTTACGGCCAATAAGAGATTTACATTTTATAGAAGAAACTTACTAAATACTGACAGTCTAACATTAACAAAATCAAACAAGAAAAGAACAGTTAATTCGAAAAAAATTATACAATTCAATTAACCTAAAGCAATAAATTTATATTTACTATTTATTTTACTACTTATGTATGTGTATACTACTTATATATCATTATACATGTTTAAAGAAAAACAATTAGGTACTAAAACTATTACTATTATTTATACAGTGTCCTTGCAGAGCTTTTAGTACATCTCTTTTAAATGTCCGGGTAGGAATTGATTGTTTTACCCGTGGCAAACACTCTACTTTTCATTTAGAATATGAGGAAAATAAAAGATTTTCTATGACACAATTTGCCTCGTCTGTAATGGATTCTGGTGTCAATATTTCGCTTGAACTCATTTTTAATATTCAATTCAAATCTTAGCACAAAATTTCCTTCACAGATACAAACATAACAGATTTTAGTATCCCGCCGATTTGTGTTGACTTTTTAAATTTTAAATATGGAACTCGCCGCTCGCCGCGTAATTGTCGCGGCACTCGCGGTTTATTCCGCTCAAAGAAGTTTGCGCTAAATTCACACTGGCTGTTTAGAAAGTCATGACATTTTTTAAATTAGTTTTTTTTTACATAAAACTCTTCACAGCTGACAGCAGTTCTATTTTTAAAGTTCATTCCGGCCCGAGGGTCGGATTGAATTTGTATGAGTTTTTCCCGCCCTATGAAAGGAAGTAGCATTTTCCACCCAATAATCAGACTGATCGGAAAGTAGTGTTGTTTTGATCTGATTATCAGATCAAAACAACACTACTTTCCGAGTATGAGAAATGAAAACTATATTTATTTCGGCTAAGTATAAACACCTCAACCTCAACAGCCTGTGTTGATCCACTGCAGGCCTCAACCTGATAAGCGCCTTATTGGCTTTTATCTTATGGGGGGTGATGCCCATAATCCCCACCATAGATAGATAGATATGTAGATAAATAAATAATGCTGGACAATTCACACAGCATTATCTAGCCCCAAGCTAATCAGAGCTTGTGTTATGGGTACTAGATAACTGATATACTTAATACAATACATTACATAGATAGATATTTTTTATTATGCATAGAAAACATCCAGAACGCCCTGGACAAATGTCTGCAGATCGTACAAACATTTGTCCCGAGGCGGGAATCAAACCCGCAACCTCCTGCGTCGCAGGCAGACCTTCGCCCGCTGCGCCACAGAGGTCGTCCATCATTTATTTGCTTCTGCAGGGGACGCTGCTGCCCGCCCCCGGTGGATATCCCTTAGTCGCCTCTTACGACATCCGCGGGAAGAGTTGGGGTGGTGCAAATTCTAAGCCGGCACCACACAGCTAGCACAGTATAAACACAGCCTACTTATATTAATAACTAGCTGACCTGGCGAACTTCGTACCGCTCTCACCTTTTAAACCTTCCCTGAACTTCCTCAAATATTTCAAGACCAAAATTAGCGAAATCGGTCCAGCCGTTCTCGAGTTTTAGCGAGACAAACGGACAGCAATTGATTTTTATATATATGACTAGCTGCGGGGCCCGCGGCTATGCCCGCGTGGAAATTTAAAATTATCACTTAGGGGTATGAAAAATAGATGTTGGCCGATTCGCAGACCTACTCAATATGCTCACAAAATTTCATGAGAATCGGTCAAGCCGTTTCGGAGGAGTATGGGAACGAACATTGTGACACGAGAATTTTATATATAAGATGATGATAATGAATTTCAACCACAGCAGTCTCATCGGAGACTAGCCAGATGCCCAGGACATATTATAGTGCGCAAGTGTGTGTGCACACAGGTGCACTCTCTATTCCCTCAGTCTGTTAAGGGTCCGGCGGAGGATGAATTTCCCATACAATAGTAGTACCAAAATGATTTGTAATTTGAGCATATTTTCACCATGGTCTGCTATTATTTGTATTAAAATAGTATTTATATAGGTTCCTGACACAATTTTTTTTCCAAATCTCTTTCTGAAATGAAATTAAACCGAATAGCATTTTTACATCAAAGAATGAATGTTTTCTTAGTATTTTTCTAGATAATATTTTGAAAAAAGCTTGTGTCAGGAACCTAAATAAATACAATTCTAATACAAATAATAGCAAACCATGGTGAAAATATTCTAAAATTACAAATCATTTTGGTACTACGTTTGTATGGGAAATTCATCCTCCGCCGGACCCTTAATGCGATGGGACGGCAACTACGCTCCCGAGTTACTAAGGCGGTGTGAAACCCGGGAGCGGGGCAGTAAAAAACGACCTATTCCCAGTAGTCTTACCGAGTAGTCCTACCAGTTGAACTACTGGGAATTTTCTTCCCAACAGACTTACTAGTAAGACCACTGGGAACTACAATACAATACAAAATATATAATATAAATATAATAATAAATAATGCTGGACAATTCACACAGCATTATCTAGCCCCAAGGTAAGCAGAGCTTGTGTTATGGGTACTAGATAACTGATATACATAATAAAATAATATACGAGTACATAGATAGATATTTTTTATTATACATAGAAAACGACCAGAACACCCTGAACAAATATCTGCAGATCGTACAAATATTTGTCCCGAGGCGGGAATCGAACCCGCAACCTCTTGCGTCGCAGGCGGACCTTCGCCCACCGCGCCACAGAGGTCGTCAAGATGTCAAATGCTTTATTGTACACCATAACAATAACATTACAAGGAGACATTACATAAGACAAGTACAATGGGCGGCCTTATCGCTTAGAAGCGATCTCTTCCAGGCAACCTTTGGATGGAACTTTCTACCCGGTAGACTTACCAGTAAAACAAATCTCCCTACAGTCTTACTCTTATGTAGACCTAGACAAACTCACGTCAATTAATCTCCTGTCTCCTTCGACGGCTTTCCTCAGGGCCGCCACATCAGCCTCCAGCCGCGCGAGGGTGCCAGGCAACTGCTCCAGGACTTTAAGATCTACAAAACAACAATTACAATACAATACAAAAATGCTCTATTGTACACCATAAAAATAACATTACATAAGACAAGTACAATGGGCGGATTATACAATGATAGGACAATTCTGCATTACTAAGAAATCAAATAATATCGCAAAAATTTTCGACTTCGACGGGACTTGAACCCGCATCTTTCCTTCAGTACAGGAATGTGCTAACCAACTACACCACGACTTGCGATATTATTTGATTTCTTAGAAATTATCCTGAGTGTGGGGTTACGCACTATAATAACAAAAAACCTTAGAATTAAGCAACGCGACACCTCTCGTCAAACGAACTAAATGTAACTTTAGTCTTTGAACAGGATTGCATAAATTTCTAATTTCTAAGAAATCGAATTATATCGCAAAAATTTTCGACTTCGACGGGACTTGAACCCGCGTCCTCCCCTCAGTACGAAAAATACGAAATTAGAAATTATCCAGAGTGCGAGGCTTACGCACTATAATAACAAAAACTTTAGGATTGGATAAACTTCAATGTTTCCCCTGTAGGTGGAGCTAACGGCGTCAGAGACCGTAGGAAGTCCCAAAGATTTTCGACTCACATGTCACTTGACCTCGTGGTGTAGTTGGTTAGCACATTCCAGGAAGGATGCGGGTTCAAGTCCCGTCGAAATCGAAAAATTTTAAGATATTATTTGATTTCTTAGAAATTAACCTGAGTGTGGGTTACGCACTATAATAACAAAAAAAACTTAGAATTCTGCATTAAATTACACTTGGCACACCGCGAAAAATTTTGTTCTAAAACGATGTTTGTTTGTTTGTTTGTGTGTTGTTTGTGTACTTACGTGTTAGCTGTGATGTGATCTGGTGCGCATGCCCATTGCTGAGTCGCGGCGCGGTTTGTTGCTGCGCTGGCGCTTCTACGTCACTCTGTACATTGGCAAATTATTATCAGAATTGGAACAGTAATTACACAAACTTTATAAATGCGAAATTTAAGATGTTTGGATGGATGTTTGTTACCTCTTCACGCCAAAACTACTGAACGGATCGGACTGAAATTCTGCATACAAGTAATTCTTATCCTGAAATTAAATATAGGCTACTTTTTATCCCATAAATCAGTTCCCATGGGATAGGAATGGATAGGAATAACCTTAAAACGATTTCACAGAAACAATGCATGCGAAGCCGCGCGTAGAAACTAGTAATACATATTTTAATCATGTTTATACAACTGTATATTAGTTGACAAAGAAACAGAAGGAAGGGAAAAGAAATAAAGAAAGAAGAAAACTGAACATCCAAAATGGCCGCTATCAATATGGCGACACGCAGCTGCCATATTGCATTGCATACCGTTTTTTACCCTTCGGCCACTTAGGAAACCAAAGGTTCGAAACCAGTTTAGACAACAGAATTAGTTTTCTTTTTTGGAAACCTGGTTTCGAAAGATGAAAAATAGTTCTGTTGTCTAAACTGGTTTCCAGTTCAAATTATAGACTCTTGGTTTGAAACTCATTCACAAATTTTAAAATTACGAGTATATAACGTTTTCCGTATTTTCTATTTTAAGTAATATGTATTAGTTTAAAAATAACAGTAATTTTTAGGTAGGTAAATTTTTAGGGAAATGTTTGGCTATGTTTGCAACACTTTTCTAATCTTGTTATGTTTACATCTGTTTACAATCTGGTTCACTACTGTAACTCTAATAAAAAGTGTATAAATTTGATTGTAAACAACATACATTTGATTGTATAAATTTGATTGTGAACTTACTACAATAAATAAATAATTTGCCTCTCGCAGTAAATGCGTTCAAGGGTCCTGTACATCTTCCTTACTTATCTTGTAATGCGCCTATTATCTATGCAGATTACCAAAGTCTATTGTTTGACGTTAGACCAATTCTAAGACATGAAAGAAGGAACGGGAAGAATCAGCTAAGTGGAATTCTGGTTCATCATCGTAACTAAAAGTACTAGGAAGTCATAGAAACCATGTAGAAACGGTCTCGCAATTCGTGTAGTCACAGGCCCTAGTCTTGTGTCTGTGTTTCAGAGCTCTATTTTCAACTGACATTACCCAATTATGCCCACATGTGAGACTGATAAAGTACCTACTCCGTTATATTTTTTTTTTTTTTTTTGAAAATTTGAATTGAAAATTTTGAACTGTAAAATATATCTAAAATTACGAGTTATATAATATTTGAATGCTTATTTTTGTGATATTCGTTAGCGGTGCTGGACGTATGTGATATGTCCTTTATGCTTGGCATTTTATACAGGATGGACCAAACAGTGACGTCATAAAAAAATTAATGCCTCACCCGCAGGGGTACCCGAAAGTACCCCATGTATGTTCCCCGAATTTCGTAGCTCAAATTATGATTGTGATTCTCTCAAAAATATCGAGAAAAACAACTAATCTCTTGTGAGATTATTTCTGCAGTATTTGTTGAAACGTAAACACATTCATTTGCAAGTGTTTCGATTACAGCAACTCTAAAAACGGCTCTATTATTCAAAAAATCTGTCTATTAATCGCTGCCACGAAATGCTGAAATAATATTCCACCTCCTCTTAGAAATTCAAATTAATTTTTCAGTTTTAAAACTAATCTAAAAAAATATATTTTAAATCTTCAATGTGATTCGCATTACACATTAATGCGAATCACATTGAAGATTTAATCGTCGATCATGGTTTCTGTTTTGTTTGTTTTGTATGCTTATTTTTTTCTATGTTTGTTTCTTTTACTTTTCTATTTCCATTTACGTTTACGTTTACGTTTATTCTGATATAACAGTACACAATATGATAACAAGTAGCTTAGATATTACACAGATAAATAAAAGGAAATCAAAAAACGAGGACAACTAAAACTATCATGCTTTTCTTAAAATAAAAAAAAATAATGTAATGGAAATATGGTGAGATCGGTGCCAAGTGTACTGCGCTATCAGAAGAGGTCCATGCTCAGCTCAATGTATATATGTGTCTAGACTAGCAAATGTTTTGTTACCTTTTATAAAATTTTACTAAATACGTAATTTATGTTAGTTGGATATAAACTTTATTGTAAAGAGTGTGTCCATGGCCAGTGACGCGCTTCACGCTAAGGTGCCACGGAAGACCAGTGCTGCAGCTGCTCCGCGAGCTGCTGCAGCACACGCTGAGTGGCAACCTTTTGGTCTCACGTTGTTTTTTTGACGTGACAACGTCTTATAATTCGATAGAGCCGGCTGCACGCACGAAAAAACATGACGTCATGCGGCGTTACCTGACGTCATGCGGCGTTACCTCGCTCTGAGGCGTTCCATGTAAGGCTTGAAGTGCAAGCGAGAGCGCTCGACATCCGTCTCTCTCCTACTTGAGTGAGCGATGCGTCTGCGTGGACAGCTGCTATACTATAGTACATTTACATGTTTTGATCGAGTATCAAATGCTACCATTTCATCAGTATTTTCTTAAGACGTTGTCACGTTCAACTATCGTCAGTAAACCGACTTTACAGACAACCAATTTTTTTTTCTTTTTAATCTATTTATCGTTTTACGTTCTTGTGAACCAATAAAAATTATCTTATCTTAAAAAATAAGATCCAAACAAAGAAAAGAGGAGTAAAGAAAGAAAAGAAAGAAGAGTCAGTACGTACTATACATACATCAACCGTGTCTATGTATTCGTCTTCGGAATCGTGACGCGCGCGCGGCGGCGGCGGCGACGCGCTGCGAATTGGAGACGACGCGCCGCTGGCGGATTGTGAACCTAAAGAGGAAAGACATAAGGGTCATTGATTGGCATTGTAGTGTAGATAGGGCAGTGACGTAGGAGTTAGGATGTAATCTCGCTGGGAATAATAGTGTTGATCAGGTCAATGCGGATTGGAGACGACGCGCCGCTGGCGGATTGTCAACTTAGAAAGGAAAGACATAGGGGTCATTGATTGGCATTGTAGTGTAGATAGGGCAGTGACGTAGGAGTTAGGATGTAATATCGCTGGGAATAATAGTGTTGATCAGGTCAATGCGGATTGGAGACGACGCGCCGCTGGCGGATTGTCAACTTAGAAAGGAAAGACATAGGGGTCATTGATTGGCATTGTAGTGTAGATAGGGCAGTGACGTAGGAGTTAGGATGTAATATCGCTGGGAATAATAGTGTTGATCAGGTCAATGCGGATTGGAATTGGAAACGACGCCCCGCTGGCGGATTGTAAACCTAAGGAGGAAAGACATAAGGGTTATTGCTAAGATTTGTAGACTGCGGACCCGCCATACCACCAAACCTACCCTTGGTGGTAGGTTTGAGGTGGCTGGAACGAAACCCTACCACAAAAATAGTGCTGTTCTAGTAAAATATTCAGCACAAGATTTACTGAACTACTAGGGTAACATAAACATGAAGTAACTAGGTACAGTGTAGTGTAGAATGGGCAGTGACCTAGGAACCTCAACCTAAATCTCAACAGCCTATATTAGTCCACTGCTGGACGCAGGCCACCCCCTGATAAACGCCTTATTGACTTTTATCTCATGGGGGTAATGCCCATTTTCCCCACGCTGGGCATGCGGGTTGGGGGCAGTTAGGTGGTAGAATTGTTGCAGGTATACTACACTTGCGAGCTTTAAAATGGAATCGCTTCATCGCGAGTTGATCAAAACAATTTTTTTACAATTTATGTACAATGAACTATAGATTGTGGTATATCATTTGAAAGGTAATTTTGTTACCTTTCAAAGTGATATCAAGAAGATTTAAAATTAATTAAATTGGCTACCTAAATTTTGGGAATTATTGCAATAGGTCGAAGTTGCATCTATCGGCTTCTATCGGCGCCGGAGCTGGATGAGCTGGATTTCTCCCTCGTATCCGCTGTTTTAGCTCGTCCCACATATGCCAGATTGGGTTCAAGTCAGCAATAAGGGCTGGCCAGTCTAGTGTGGGAATGCCGACATGGAAGACGTCTGTCGGTACTGTCTAGTCACTGCTGCGGTGTGGCAGCGGACATTATCGTGCATTAAATCAAAATTTATCGTCGCCAATAAATCCTGCGTAAGGGAAAACATAACTTAACTCATAGTTCACTGCAAAGAAATTGTAAAAATTAGTCTTGAACAACCCTTGACGCGATTCCAGTTTAAGGCTTGCAAGTGTAGTACGATATTTACCTGAGGGAGAGTTGTGCTGGGAGCGCACCCTAGCTAGTACGTCGCCCGCGACCAGCTCTAGGTCGCTGTTTGCGAAACCTTCGTCGTCATCTACTGAGAGGAACATGGCTACGTCGGAGCTGTATGACATCGTTTCTACTATCTGAAAATAAACAAATCACACTAATATTATAAATGACGACCTCTGTGGCGCAGCGGGCGAAGGTCTGCCTGCGACGGAGGAGGGACAAATATTTGTACGATCTGCAGACATTTGTCCAGGGCGTTCTGGATGTTTTCTATGTATAATAAAAAATATCTATCTATGTAGTGTATATTATTAAGTATATCAGTTATCTAGTACCCATAACACAAGCTCAGCTTGGGGCTAGATAATGCTGTGTGAATAGTCCAGCATTATTATTATATATTATTAAATGCGAAAGTTTGGATGGATAGATGGATGAATGTTTGTTACCTCTTTATAATATTAGTGTGTTGTGATTTATTATGATTATTATATTTATCAATAACATAATTAATAACATTGCTAAGAAGCTGTTTACAAACATTTCTCGTTAAGGCGAATAGTAGGGGTGATAGTGGCGCCACTACATATTTCATTTTATAATTACGTTATACAAAGGAATTATCAAAAAATCGGACCGCGCGTAGACGATATCTATCATAAGCTTTTTTAAATGTATCTTTAATAGTTTTGTACTGTATTATTTAGGCAGATACTTGTTTCAAGAGTTTAGTTCCTATTGGTGGCCACCAAGCTCTCCAAACAAGGTTTTTGATTGAATAACACAAAACAAAACTATTAGAGATACATTTAAAAAAAGCTTATGATAGATATCGTCTACGCGCGGTCCGATTTCTTGATAATTCCTTTGTATAACGTAATTATAAAATTAAATATGTAGTGGCGCCACTATCCACCCTACTAATCTTTGGTAGCGTCATAGCTTCTGGCCTCCACGGAAGACCAGCGTTACGGCAGGATGAGTGCATGAGTGTTGGCCATTTTTACTATCGTAACTATTACTTTTATCTATGTATGTATTTGTTAACAAAATAAACGCATTTTTACTTTACTCACACAAGGCTTAAAAAGCACAGCAGGAGAATTCTCTTTTTTTTTAAATACTGGCTCTGCACCAAATTCCATAGAACAAGAACAAAATTTTAAAAAATCAACCCCCCCCCCCTGACAGATTTTCATGAAAGATGGCTAAGAACACTCGGAATAAAATTATCTACGACACAAAAAACACAAACGAAAATCGGTTTATCCGTTTGGGAGCTACGATACCACAAACAGATACAAAGATACACAGAGTGACACGTTAAACTTATAACACCCCTCTCTTTTTGCGTCGGGGGTTAAAAAATAAACGTCGAAACACGATCACGTACTATACAACTCAACCGGACTCCGGGCTTTGTATGGACTTGTTTTTGACGTGACAACGTCTTATAATTCGATAGAGCCAGCTGCACGCATGAAAAAACATGACGTCATGCGGCGTTACCTCGCTCTGAGGCGTTCCATGTAAGGCTTGAAGTGCAAGCGAGAGCGCTCGACATCCGTCTCTCTCCTACTTTAGTGAGCGATGCGTCTGCGTGGACAGCTGCTATACTATAGTACATTTACATGTTTTGATCGAGTATCAAATGCTACCATTCCATCAGTATTTTCTTAAGACGTTGTCACGTTCAACTGTCGTCAGTAAACCGACTTTACAGACAACCAATTTTTTTAGCATTTTCACTTCTACTTGGAATCATTCTGTGTTTGTGGGCTTACCTTGTGTAATTCCTCTACATAAGCCTTCATGGCTTCGTTCTTCGTCATATTCCCGAGTTTATTCCACGCCTCCCATTTTGCTCTGAAACAAATAATTTATACCATGAATAACGGGAAACTTTTTTTTTATACCCAAAATATATTCATTTAGCCCATAGAAAATTACATTAACAGAATAAAACAATAACAACTAGTATATACACGTATATTACTATTTCTTAAAAGTCCGTCACCAGAAGGCATGGCTAGCAGCATTGCCACGTTGAATGGCAATGCTAATTCGTTGACCGAAATAAAAGCCAGCATTTCGATCACCTGTGGACTCGATAAGAAGTTTGGTAAGATCTTTATAAAACTGGAATACTCAGTTCTTACGGGTTGTGCATTAGTTTAAGATAGCGAAAAAGTTTTCGTTTCCTTTCATATATTTGGGGCCTTGCAGCGCCTCTACAGGAAAGAGATGACTCTTCGTAGTTTTACAGCAATTGAATAAAATAAACAACTAGTCTATAAAATAAATAGTAGTAGAAAAATAAATAATATCCCAATTTTTTATTTCTTAGAAATTACCCTGTGAGTGCCTAACGCACTATAATAACAAATAAAAGTTCAAGTGCTAGTCGGACTCGCGCACTAAGGGTTCCGTTTGCCAAATTATCATGATTCTAGGTGAACGGTAAGTAGGTACCCGTAGCTGAGAGTTCCGTTAGACCTTGTGTCTTGCCAAATTATCATGATTCTATGTCAACGGGAAGTAGGTACCCGGCAGGTCCATGGCAAGAATCAAAATTTTTTTACTGTTCATAAACTACAAATTTACGGTTTCTGGATTTTTCCCTTTATTTCTGCTATTAGATTTTGCTTCTTACTGAATTTTATGATTGTAGGTCAACAGGAAGTACCCCGGTTCTGGTCTATAGTAAGAATCAAAAGTAGTGTTTTTGGTGAATAAAGTAAGTACAAACTTACGGTTTTAGGATTTTTTCTTTACTTGTGCTATAAGGCCTAGCTTCTTACCAAATTTCATAATTCTAGGTCTACGGGAAGTACCCTATAGGTTTTGGTCCATGACGTGTATTAAAAGTATTTTTTTTGTTAATAAATTACAAATTTATTTTTCGGTTTTTCCCTTTACTTGTGCTATAAGACCTTGCTGCTCACCAAATTTCATGATTTTAGGTCTACGGGAAGTACCCCGGTTTTGGTCTATAGTAAGAATCAAAACTAATCAAAAGTAGTTTTTTTGGTGAATAAATTAAGTACAAACTTACGGTTTTAGGATTTTTTTTCTTTACTTGTGCTATAAGGCCTAGCTTCTTATCAAATTTCATAATTCTAGGTCTACGGGAAGTACCCTATAGGTTTTGGTCCATGGCGAGTATTAAAAGTATTTATTTTTGTTAATAAATTACAAGGTTTTCGGATTTTTCCCTGTACTTGTGCTATAAGACCTTGCTGCTCACCAAATTTCATGATTCTAGGTCTATGGGAAGTACCCTATAGGTTTTGTGTGCATGTGATTCCCTTGGAAATATCAAAATATTCGGACATAAACGGCTCTAACTTTTGAGTGTGTTGACTCAGAAGTTTTATTTTTATTGGCTCCAAGAGGTTACGGACTTGAGTATTTCACGTTAATTTCAATTCGTTACGTCTATTTTTACGGAACATACTTACATATATCTAATTTTCTTTAGATTGTTTTCAACAGTCTGCAGTTACCCGGTTAGTTAAATACTAGTTCTAATTTAATTGCAGGGCGAACCTGGATGAGATTGGCGCAGGACCGTGTGGAGTGGCACAAAAGTTTGGAGACCTATACCCAGCAGTGGGTGAAGTCGGGTTGCGGATGATGATGATGATGAGTTCTAATTTGTTTCTATTATTTAATTGTAATATGCTTTGTCAATAAAAGTAGTTATTTTGTACCTACGTGTAAGCGAGATAGAAGGTAAAACACAATCTATCGACCTCACGAAAATTTTTTTCGTATTCGTATTTACACGTAGAACTGATCCACCTTCGAACTGCGATCCCCAACGGCCCAGCGTAGGGATTATGGTATTACAGCCTTATGATAAGAGCTAATGAGGCGCTTATTAGGGGAGGCCTATGTCCAGCAGAGGACTGGTAAAGGCTCTTGACGAAAATAATTTGGACCAGTTTGGACCATAGGTATCACCTGTTCACCACGTCCCAGAAGCCAGGTTTGGACTTGTCGCAGGGTCCTTCCGTGGCCTGCTTGAAGTAGCTGTAGAAACGGAGCATCAGCTCATTGCTGGGCTGGTATGAACCTGTAATAGAAAATAATCACACTGAGATTATAAATGCGAAAGATTGGATGGATGGAAAGAAAGAAAAGAAAGAAAATATTTTTTTTACCTTAAAACTACTATACACAATTAACCTTAAGACTACCAAATAGTTACAAAAAGAAAAAGATTTGTTTTGTGCGTAGCAGCGTTAAAGGCAAATATGGCCCTTCACTCAGCGTAGTGCTGGATGCACACTGATGTGTCCACCCAGCGCTGATTGTCAGTGAAGGCCAGAGGGATTGTGTCACGTCACGATCGTCAGGTGGATGGGTGGGTAGATTTTTTTCCGCCAAAACTACTAAACGGATCGGACTGAAAATTATTGTTTACTAGCTTCTGCCCGCAGCTTCGCACGCGTATTTTCGGTGTAATAAGTAGCAAGTAGTAAGCCTATTGTTTAAGTTAGGCTACCTTCTAAGTGTATGCCAAATTTCATCTTGATCTGCTCAGTAGTTTTGGAGATCTTAGGTAACAAAAATTTCACATTTCACAAACTTTCGGATCTCTATATATAAATTATTGATGTATATAATGAATCCCTATTTCCCTTGGTCACGGCATTACGCGTGAACGGCTGGACCAATTCGCTAATTCTTTTATTGTTGTGTTTGTCAAGGGCGTTCTGGATGTTTTCTATGTATAATAAAAAATATCTATCTATGTAGTGTATTGTATTAAGTATATCAATTATCTAGTACCCATAACACAAGCTCTGCTTACCTTGGGGCTAGATAATGCTGTGTGAATTGTCCAGCATTATTATTATTATTATTATTTTGTTATTGTCAGGAGAAGGTTCTTATGAAAGAAAAAATTAAGAAAATTGGGAACATAAATTTTAACGCGGGCGTAGACGCGGGGCGCAGCTAGTTTATAATATTAGTTGGGTTATTACTAATGTATTCCCTACATCAGAGGACAAAATCCTCGTTTAATATTAAGTACCTACTAACCCTCTAGCCCTAAGTGTAACAAAATAGACTAAAAGTTGTCTAAATAAATAAATTTTTATTTAATTTTATAATAACTTCTTCACGCCAAAAGTATATTAACAGATCGGGCTGAAATTTTGCATAGATTTAGCTCTAGATCTGGAATCAAAAATATGCTACTTTTTATCCCATAAATCAGTTTCCAAGGGATGGAAATACCCTTAAACGTTTCCATGGACAGAACGCGTGCGAAAACGCGGGTAGAAACTAGTTAACAATAAGTCTGCAATAGATAATAAATAAATAAATAATGCTGGACACAACATCATCTAGCCCCAAGCTAAGCAGAGCTTGTGTTATGGGTACTAGATGACTGATATACATAATATAATACATTACATAGATAGATATTTTTTATTATACATAGAAACGACCAGATCACCCGAAACAAATATTTGTAGATCTTACAAACTTTTGTCCCAAGGCGGGAATCGAACCCGCAACCTCCAGCGTCGCAGGCGGACCTTCGCCCGCCGCGCCACATCGGTCGTCAAAGATAAAAGCTAAATACGTAACGTGTAGATTCTAGAAACACTAAGAATGCTATCTGTATTGCACGGTTCAAAGGTTTTGTACGGACGATAACGAAGCCCTATTTGAATACATTATAATAAAGAAAGAAAGAAAGAAAATATTTTTATTTACCTTAAAAACTACTATACACAATTAACCTTAAGACTACCAAATAGTTACAAAAAGAAAAAGATTTGTTTTGTGCGTAGCAGCGTTAAAGGCAAATATGGCCCTTCGCTCAGCGTAGTGCTGGATGCACACTGATGTGTCCACCCAGCGCTGATTTTCAGTGAAGGCCAGAGGGGTTGTGTCACGTCACGATCGTCAGGTGAGTGTAGATATCATTAATTATAAGATTTCATTTAATTGTTATGAATATACGTATACTTGTGTGAATATATATTATGTATGCAAACTTATTTATTATACCTAAATATAAGAGTAAACAATTATTTTTTTAAATAATATTGCAATACCTACTAATATGTACCCCATGGTAAAATACTAATATGTACTATGAATAGAGGAACTTTTGTACTTTGCTACAAACGTTTACATTTAGTAGTAGTAGTAGCTAGTCATACTCATTAAAAAATATTCACAGGCAATCACAGTCACACACTTCACACCTACCTTCACACTCTTAAGTGACAAAGTGACGGAACCGTGGTCCCACTGCGATGTCCCACTGGTGGGACAAAACTTTTTCGTGGTCCTACCAAAACACACACTTGACCTCACACACATCCTCCCACCCCCGCGAAGCGGGGGGGGGCCTACATTAACTTACTCCTAACGAAGCCCGACCCCCGCGAAGCGGGGGGGGGGAGTGAAAGGGTGTGTATATATTCGACTCTTTCCTTAAACTTAAACTTAGCAAACCTATCGGTTTGGTTGTCAAACTAGGGCTGAATCTCAGTACTCACTGGATCCCCATGGTAAAATACTCGAATTACATAACATTGTACATTTTTTTGTCTTCGTTCCATTCCTCTAACTAAGAAATGATTAACGAACTAACTAATGACACGATTGAGAAAAAAAATGCGATAAAAAAATCATGCAAGTGCAATGTATCGCATATAATTTGGTCGAAGTCTCAGAAACCCTGGGGTCTATTGAAATGACTTATGTTTTCATACGTAGGTTATTTTATTACTAATGATTTGGTTCCACGCGCTCAGCAATGCAAATATTAAAATATTTGAAACATTTTGTTTGTATTCTCAATCGTAAACAGTTACAAATGATTACAAACATGGACCGGGCTATTGCAAAACAATTTGAAATACCTAAGTGTCAGCGAGAATGATTATGATGATTACAACCTAAAAGAATACTTCGAAAGGAGACATCTCTGAAGTGTCTTAGAATAAATATATTAATAAACAATTATAGATATCGGTTTTTAAAGGTGATTTATAATAGTAGATTGGATGGTTTAGTCCCTTGTAAAACAATCTACTATTATTTATTCTATTCCCATCTTCCGAGGACATCCGTGAGGGCGGGTGCGGCGGCAGATTTGGCCGAAGATCTCAAGAGGCGCAAATATGCAGGTCTCGACAGAGCCTACACATTTGCTCCCCTTGGAGTCGAGACCCTAGGTCCGTGGGGTACCGAGGCTCTTCGGGTTTTCAAAAAACTATCTGAGCGTCTGGTCGAAGCGACGCGTGACCCGAGAGCTGGTAAATATCTGGCACAGCGTATCAGCATTGCCATACAGCGTGGCAATGCAGCCAGCGTCTTGGGGACGCTTCCGACTGGTGTTGATATGGATCAGTTGACCTATCTGTAGACTGTTTGCAACAGTCGGCAGTTAGCTCAATTGTTTCAATTGTAAATACTAGTATAATTTTCTTTGTGAATAAATGACTTTAAAATCTACTATTATAAATCACCTTTAAAAACCATCCCATTATATACGAGGTTGTTATACTCCCGTAGCGAGGGATCGCTACGCTCGGGAGTTTAAGGATTATAATGGGATGGTTTAGTCCCTTGTAAAACAATCTACTATTATAAATCACCTTTAAAAATGACAAGACCGAGTTATACCTAATGGGCGGTTTTGGCCCAAGTAAAACACTCTACTTTTCACTTCGATTGCGAGAAAATAAAACATTCTATCTTTATTAAAGCATTCTACCGTGAAGGGAGGAATCAACCTTCATAAAACCACCAAGAAGGTTCTATTTTCAAAAAAAAGATGACGGAGCACCAAGAAGTCGAGTTTTTATGTAAGAGAACGAATGCTTTGTACGGGCTGATGATTTTAGACAAAAATCAAAAATAAAAAATACTTTTATGCCCTAGGTATTAAAATCGAGTTTTAGGCCCGCTAAGCTACACTATTATGTTATGTTATGATACACTTTTGGAGCAAGAGAAGTGAAAAATTAATTAGATTGAACTAGTTTATGTAATTTTGTAGCGCCCCAACAGGGTACATGTTTGGCACTTTATTTTTATTACCTACAGTAATAACATGTTAACAAATAAATAAATGATTATATGATGATGACCCTGGTTGCCATTCAAACGAAACAAGCACCAGATTATAATAATCTAGATCCATTGATCTTGATTTCGGATAGATTGCTCTGTAAGAATAAATGCTGCCCAGTTCACAATTGTGGTCTCAGAGTTTTAGTTCTTGCGATTAGGGTCAGTACACCTGACCGAGGTGAGGCCAGGCTGTCTTTTAAGATATGTTATCAACTTGATTAACGAAATCTAATCTACGTAGCTTATACATGCTAATTACCTAAGTACCTACCTTTTACCTATCACTATAATTAAACCACAGAAATCTAAAGTGACTTGTTATTTAGATTTCTGTGAATTAAACTCACTGATGACATTCATATCGACAAGAACACACAAGGACTTATAAGGTCCTACTCCTACAGCACCAGGATGCCAAAGCGACTACGTCGTCGCTGGCAACTTATCCAAACTTTTAATTCTGTATTCTGCAGGGGCATTTTGATTCGTCGGAAAGGCCGTCGGATTCGATATCGGAAACGTTTTTCTTCGTAAAAAGCTTCCGATATCGAATTCGACGGCTTCTGTGGCAGCCAGCTCACTTGGCGACGGTTTGGCAACGTTGTCGTCTGCCATACATACAATAGTTTTGATGCGTCGCCAGCGACAACGTCGCCAATGCGTTCCGGTGTGATAAGGCCCTTAACGCTTACACTGCCCAGCATCTGAGGTGCGACTCGCAGAGCTAGAACTACATGGACGTCGCGTCTTGTCTTGAGGATTGAAAGTCTTAGCGCTTTCACTGCCCGTCTGCGTTGCGACATGGAGGGAAGTGCCGCGGCGACAATTAGTTCTTGAACTACATGTGCGTCGCGAGCAATGAAAGTGTTAACATAAGTCTAGTGCCAAACAAATCAAAAACATGATCATCCAACAAGTAATTTATTGAAAGCTATATAAAAACCTCGACTCTGTCCTCGTTATTTCATCTTTTTTCGCGAAATATAAGGCGAAGGTATACAAAATGTAGCTAAGAACCATATAGGAGAGCAGACGAGTATTTTGATACCTCATTAAAATCGCCGCTAACCCGTTGGAGCGATGATCTGGAAAACTGCAGGAAAATTCTATGGTTTAGGACATCTAGAAATAGAATAGATTGGAAACGTTTAGAGGAGGCTTTCACCGCCACAGGCGGTCCATACACTAACAACTAGGTGTAAGCTAATTTTAATATTATACTCGTACTAACCCTATAAAACCTTTTCAAGAATTCGAAATTTTTACTTTCTAAGCAATCACAGTGTATTGGAAAATAAAGCTGCTATTTTTTTTATTATTTTATTATTTCAAAATCGTTTTAGCCGTTCTGATGCTTCGAGGTAATAAAGAATGTCCGGCAACCACATAGAAACACTCGAAAAAAATAACCCACGGCATGTGTAAAAACTTAAGTTAGCAAGTAAAAACGAATCAACTATATATACCGCTATTCGTTAGACAAATTGACTTTTCAAATTACTACCGGGTTATTGGTCATTCACTGTCACTGCGTGAATTGCAGGTTATGTCCATCAACACGAACACGTTGAAGACGACAGGTCTTCATTATTAAAATTGGTAGAAACGGGATGATATTAGTAGGTAGGTACGCTCATCCATTCAACTATCGTTTAATAAAGGGACTTTAGTTCACTGTCACTGCGTGAATTGCAGGTTATGTCCATCAACACGAACACGTTGAAGACGACAGGTCTTCATTATTAAAATTGGTAGAAACGGGATGATATTAGTAGGTAGGTACGCTCATCCATTCAACTATCGTTTAATAAAGGGACTTTAGGTTCACTGTCACTGCGTGAATTGCAGGTTATGTCCATCAACACGAACACGTTGAAGACGACAGGTCTTCATTATTAAAATTGGTAGAAACGGGATGATATTATTAGGTAGGTACGCTCATCCATTCAACTATCGTTTAATAAAGGGACTTTAGTTCACTGTCACTGCGTGAATTGCAGGTTATGTCCATCAACACGAACACGTTGAAGACGACAGGTCTTCATTATTAAAATTGGTAGAAACGGGATGATAATTAGTAGGTAGGTACGTTCATCCATTCAACTATCGTTTAATAAAGGGACTTTAGGTTCACTGTCACTGCGTGAATTGCAGGTTATGTCCATCAACACGAACTTGTTGAAGACGACAGGTCTTCATTATTAAAATTGGTAGAAATGGGATGATAATTAGTAGGTAGGTACGTTCATCCATTCAACTATCGTTTAATAAAGGGACTTTATTTGAAACTAACCTACCCCGATGGAGACACATCGTGCATTCGAAGGTCTTACATAAAGGTCCCTCAGCACTGAGGATATCGACGCAAGGAGGAGGATATGAAACTAAACTTAAAAACGACTGCCCCGAATTATCAGTGGTTGTTTGTTTGCTCAGCTGACTCCCAGCCAGAATGATGCCACTTAAATCATCTTTCAGTAATTCATTTATTGGAACGAAGTTCCTTATCGCGCGTTGCGTAAGGGGGCTAGACGGAAAAAATTAAGACCAAAGTTGTAACGACACTTTTTGCTTTCGACACTTTTTGCTATAGTTGTAAGCCGTGCGCGTCTTTCTCTGTCTGTCTCTCTCTCTCTCTCTCTCTTATAGAAAGCAAGCCAGTTATTTTCGTTTCGTCTTTCTATTTCGCAGGTAGTGCCCATAATCCCCACGCTGGGCATGCGGATTGGGGATCGCAGTTTGGTGGTAAATTGTTCTGCAGGGGGCGCTGCTGCCCGCCCCCGGTGAAAATCCCTTAGTCGCCTCTTACGACACCCGCGGCAAGAGTTTTATTTATTTATTTAATTAATTAATTAAGGCAATGCCAACAAAACACATAGTGAAACATTTTTATGTAAACAAAGTGCAAAGATTATACTATAAAATGTGTGTTCTTAACAGGCTTGCACAACATTTGCATAAAGTGCACAAACAACAGCTAAAATAAAGTAACACAGTTAAAAAAGAAATGAAAATAAAAATAAAAGCTAACAAAAAACAAAGTATGTACTTTTAAAAATACAAATAAGTAGGTAAGGTAAAACTAAATATGTACAGTACCTATACTACACAAAGTCACCCACAGTTGTCTGTGGGACATGCGAAATACCAGAAAAGTGCGAGTTAAGTTTGTTTTTATAGATAGGCAAAGAGTCTCCGAAAGCGTCAAGTTCAGGAATTTCTGAGAGATAAAACTATACTCATTGCTGATTCTAATAAAAGGGGCGTTAAGACCAAGATTTCTTCTAGTGGTATCCCCATACCTAAAATTTTAGATATTGGCTTTCTAGGATAGTTAAAAGAGTTGGAGTGGTGCAAATTCTAAGCCGGCACCACATAGCATTTGCTACCTAACTGTGAACAAAATGATTAATAGCACTTTTTCTTTGAGAATACAGAACAAGCTAGACATGCAAAAAATGATAATACTAAAAATAAAGTGCAGCAAAAAATGGTATAGGTATCCAAAAATAACATTCACCAGACAAAAAAAAACTAGCGGCACAAAAAGATTGCAATCTTCTCCGCATAGAGCTATTAGTATTTGACACGAGCTTCTGTCTGTGGCTTTGCTCACGTATCTAGATTTGTAATTATAATTTATTAAGCAACTAGCTGCAACCCGCTGCTTTGCCCGCGTGGAAATCATACAAGCTTCAGAAATTTATTGCACACCCCCTAGGGGTAGAATTGTAAACACAAAAATACATAATTCATTTCTTCATTTTTTTTATAAAAACAATAATACATAATTCATTTTAGCATTATGCTAAGTTAGGGCCTTTTTATAGAAACTTTATGTACCTATACCCCATAAGTGTGTTTTTTTCTGTACTTACCTACTGTTGTTATAAATAAATGTCTTTTCTTTCTTCTTTCTTCTTACTTTATATTTTATTTAGACAGAGTTTTGAGTGAATCGAACCAAGGAATTATAATTTTCCATATAAACTTTAATTACCACCCTATTTAACCCCCGAGGTTAATTTTTGAAAATTAGATTAGCCTTAGAATCTAAACTTTCTACATACCAAATTTCATCTAAATTTATCGTCACAACAGAAAAAAGTCGTGGACGACCACGTCCTAATTGTGAACCTCCATTTAAATATAAAAGCCACGATGCTTTAAAAGTTAAAACTGCACAACTATCTATCGTCAAAACGACGAAAAATTTATAAGACAACTAGCTGACTCGGCGAACTTCGTACCGCTCTCACCTTTAAAACCTTCCCCGAATAAGCTATCCTATCTTTCAAGTTGGATCAAACTGCACACGGTGTGCAAATTTAATTTAAAATCGGTTAAGTAGTTTAGGAGTCCATCGCGGACAAACAACGTGACACGTGATTTATATATATTATATTAAGAAGATTAAAACTTTCCTTAATCACATAAGCATATTACATACTAGACGATCGCCTCGCGGTTTCACCCGCGTATTTCCCGTTCCCGTGGGAATTCCGGGATAAGATATAGCCTATATCACTCCCTGAAAAGTAAGCTTCCTAACGGTGAAAGAATTTTTCTTATCGGTCCAGTAGATTCGGAGCCAATTCAATACAAACAAACAATCAAATCTCTCCTCTTTATAATATTAGTATAGAAAATCGAACTTTGGTGTTAACCACGATAGTTTTAAAAGTTCAAACGAAAATCAAAGTTTCTGATTTGTTTTCGTGCAAACGTTATCTTATGCAACTGTCATAGGAAATGGTGTCGCTTGAAAACGAAACAGAATCTTAAATATTCAGAGATCGATCTGACAAATTCAGAATTTAAAAAAACAGGATATGTGTGTAGGGTTACCAACAGTGTGGATCAGAAATCCGGGACATGAAATCATTCGATCAGAAATCCGGGATATTTTAGCTGCGTTCCTGGAGCAAGGTTCGGAACTCGCTGCCTGCTTTTCCAGCCATCTACAAACCAGGTCTCTTCCAGGCTAGAGCGAATAAGTGCCTTCTAGAAATTCGTGATACACTGTCAGCCACATTGCCACTAGATCAGGTGAGATTGCAGTCAAACAAAGTTCTACTGACGATAAAAAATCTCAAAAGCCGTATAATGATTCAGATGTACCTTAAAAGTTTTATACACTTTTAAGGTACACAGTGATTAAAATAGGCTAGATTAGGGTCATTCCTAAAGTCAAGTCAAATCAAAAACTCTTTATTTCCATAAATACACTGTACACTTAGAAAAAGTCAAATTATAAAACTAAACAATAACACGGAAATAAAGTGATATGTATTTTTGATTTCTGTCGCTTCGGTATGTAGACTAAAGTAAAGATGCAACGAAGAAATCTTTAGCCTGTTAGTTGTTATTTTTAATTTTTCGAGCTGGAGCAAAACTGATCACACAAAGTCTGGTACTGACCCAGTGTTACGGGGCGTAATGTATCGTGTGTTACACAGCGAACGTTCGTGCAATGCAAGCTTTAGGAATGACCCAAATCTAGGCTATTTTTGTCGCTGTGTACCAAAACAAAACCAATGGTTACTTTTACAAGTAGTGAAGGTACTTAAACTTTCTCTTTTCTATGCCACAGACAGAACAAAAAAACTTACGAGTGCAACATGGAGTCGGCTAATGAAAACGTGGCGAGACTCCCGAAACCGTGCTGTACCTACTGTGAGAATGGTCGGCGCCGCGCCGCCGCGGTCGAGAAAACGTACCTATCCGGGAATTTTGTTTTTATTACTCTAAACATTAGTGCTAGTGCATGAACGGTGGTCCTAGGTGCACTATTTGAAATTGTTAACCGGTTTAAAAGGCAATTGTACTGAATTATACTGTACTTATAGAAAAAAACTATTGTATTTTTAATTTACTTATGTTACAGCACCTACATCGTTGTAAGAAGTACATGACCAATGAGGATTGCAGAGGTGAAATACCTTAAGGCTTATACCCAGAATTCGGGACTAGAAACTGAGTTGCTGATGATGATAACAGTATATTTAGGACAGTTTAAAACATTAAATTGTATTTGATATACCAAAATAATATACTTCTCTGCTATTTTTGTTTCTTCTGCCCTTCCTTCTAATGTTAAATCATAATATTTAAAATTACTACTTCAAATATGTATTTCACCAAGTTCTATTATAGTTTATAAGTTGAGTAAGATGTGTAGACTTAAGTTGTTTGTACTGTAAAGTTTGAATATCCTAAACATAAGGCTTTTAACCTCATGTGTAGTGAATAAAATACTTTACGAAGATTAAATAACCGCCTAATTTTACATACGATGTAAATAAGCAACTTTGTTTTGTAAGTGCTTCCGCGATCGGTTGCACATTCTACTGCAAGTAAGGATGAAAGATACTCTAGCTGTTAAATTTTGATTGACAGTTTTGAAAGATTTTATGCCTTAAGTCGTTTATTTTACTTGTTGTATGGAATAAAAAACGAGATTACGTGACAGAGCATTTGACCGGTTTTATTAAAAGTGAGTGGCGCTAAGTTCACGCTTACGACGCAACTTTTGGGAAGAGTACGGCGGCGCTTAAAGAGTTTATAATAACATCATTGACTTTCGTAAGCATTCACGAAAAGAAACAAGATTTTAGTGAAGTCAACTCGGAGTACCGGAGTGAGTATAAAACTCTAGCAGCGGTACCACAAAAACCAACGTAAACACTGGTCTAACAAGCGTTTAGCTAAACAGTGTCTTAAGGCGGTACCCTACCTCGTTATTGTGTGAAGAGGATAGGCATAGGATTTCGCGTTCACAGGAGCGGGACAGAGCAAAGCGGCGTCAGCCCAAAAATCAAGTTTTAGTAGTTATTTGCTCCCCACAAACATTAGAATAGTTAATTGAAAAAAAGGCAACATATAAAATGTTCTTTATACTTAGTTCAATTACTATGCTTAACCTCAAGATCGTATCATCTGTATTTATTGAGAAATTAGGGTTTTAGTAAAAAATTAGAGGTAACTTTGCGATTTTCTTCTATCGAGAAAATTTTATGGCATCGTGTTTTCGAAACATATGATCGATAGAATAAGTCCTGAACTTCACCATATATAAATTTCAAAGTTAAATATTCAGTAGTTTGGAAGATATGGAGGTCCGACGGAGTTGAAAATAAGCAATTTGAGGTTGTATACGCCCTTAACAGTAAGACATGGGTTTAACAAGAGTTTAACTCTTGTTTAAACTATGTCTCAGCCGTGTCTAACTGTAAACCGTCGCAAAACGCAGTTTAGTGGTAACGTTTTTGTTAAACACGCGCTCAACAAATGTCTAACTTTTTTGTAGTAAAGCTGTAGGTTTTTGGTAGTTATTTATAACTTTTCAGAAAGCCTAACGCAAAACGAGGGTGAAACTTTTAAAACTGTCATCTATACTAATATTAGAGAGAGGAAAGATTTGATTGTTTGTTTGTATTGAATAGGCTCCGAAACTACTGGACCGATTTGAAAAATTCTTTCACCGTTAGGAAGCTTTCTTTTCAGGGAGTGACATAGGCATATTTTATCCTAGAATTCCCACGGGAACGGGAACTACGTGGGTGAAACCGCGAGGCGATTGTCTAGTAATATTATAAGGAGGAAAGATTTTATTAATTTGTTTGTTTGTTTGTATTGAATAGGCTTCGAAACTACTGGACCGATTTGAAAATTTATTTTACCATTAGAAGCCCACATTATTCCTGATGAACATAGGCAATTTTTTACCGCGGGAAAATGTTTCATTCCTACGGGAAAACGGGTAATAGGACAACGGGTAGTGAGAATGCAGCTAGTGTTTAATAAAACAACGTAAAATAGTCTTAGTTACTACTAGAGAACAAAGTTGAATATAATTTGTAGCTCACCTGATCCATCTCAATACTCGGAAAAAAATTGGTTGTCTGTAAAGTCGGTTTACTGACGATAGTTGAACGTGACAACGCAGACGCATCGCTCACTCAAGTAGGAGAGAGACGGATGTCGAGCGCTCTCGCTTGCACTTCAAGCCTTACATGGAACGCCTCAGAGCGAGGTAACGCCGCATGACGTCATGTTTTTTCGTGCGTGCAGCCGGCTCTATCGAATTATAAGACGTTGTCACGTCAAAATGATAAATAATGTTATGTTCATTCATGCAAGACTGATAAACTGACCCTGCCATTCCAACATTTCAGAATTTAGACTGGCTTGTTTAGCTCAACAGTTTATTAAGTCTGTAGCTCAAGGCCCACCAGTCAGCGTCGACTTAAGGGGCGAACATTGCGAGTTTGGTGGTCAAACTAGGCCTAGATCTCAGTACCTACTCACGGGATCCCCGTGGTAAAAAACTAGAATTACATAATAGTGCATTTTACACCAAGGCGAGAAAGTGATCAATTCCTACCGAGTGTGTCGTTTTGGCCTTAAAACACACGAGGTAGGAATCGCACTTTCTGCCGAGTGATAAATAGCGCTTTATACTACACCTTCGAGGAAAATAAAAAGCAGAATTAATTATCTATATTAATAATTTCGGACCGGTCTACGGTAGACTAGAAATGCACATCAAATTGAAGAGCATAAAAAATTAGTCGATCCGAGTCGACAACTTATAGGCGGAAAATTCGTATTATAGAGTGGTTTCAATATGAAAATGAATAAATTGCTAAAAAAATTGTAACGGCGTTGCAAAGTAAACATGTCAACTAAGTATAAACATGTCTATGGTTCGGTCTTGGTACCGTGGACGGAAGAAATCGCTCCCCAGGGTATATAAATACTCCTTGATCGTAGCTTGGTTGCTACATATATAATGATCTGTGGTTCAGTCTAATTCCTTTGAATGAAAACTCTTTGCTCTTTGATTGAGAAATCATAATATGTAATAATAGTAATAGTAGTATTTTATTGCACCCGTGCGAAGCCGGGGCGGGTCGCTAGTTAATTGAAATCGCGCCCAATGATGCTGGTAAAACCTCATTGATCGCGCCAGCCTTTGGGTTCTTTTTTCAAAATATTGTTCGGAAATCGGAGGAGGCCTAATGGACTTGGAGTAAAAACTTTTTGTCGTTTGACCGAACGAAAATAACTGTGGCTATTTTCGTTCGGTCTAACGACAAAAAGTTCTACCGGCCGATCTTTTAAATAAACAGAGATGCGAAAATAGAGTTTGGTGGCCACCAAGGGCAACATCGTATCACTGCCTAAACTATACAAAATAAAACTATTACAGAGGCGTTAAAAAAATGCTTATAATTATAGGTATCACAAATTGCCCAACGTAATTTTTGGAATTTCCTTTCTTCGACGTAATAATAAGATAAAATATGTGGCGGCGCTAGTGTTCGGGGAGGTAGAGCCTTAACCAGCCATTTAGGTAAACTGGTAAACCTTTTACACAGATTCACGGACCGACAACCGGTTAAGTTTTATAATGCAACTGAATCAAAATATGTCCATGATTGATATAACGATTATGCAAGACATTTCGAAATTGTGAGTGTGTTCTCATAAGTGATGGTGTTGTTCGAACAACACAAATGAGGTTCGTTCTTAAGGGGGTACCTTACATCCGGCAGGTGATGTTACTTCATAATTTGTTTTCATTTGAAGATCACGAATTAATCGATTGATTTGTTGCTCTTATTATATAATTTTGCACACCAAAGCTGTTTAGCTGGTAAGTCATCGCAAGGGACATTTTTAAATAAGCATACTAACTTGTAACCCGTCGTCTGCAAATAAATGATTTGATTTGATTTGAATCAATTCATCCTGAACTCTAGCCGTAGGTTTGTTAGATGAGCAGTAAGAAATCTATGGGTACGATCAAGGCAGTAACGAAAAATTTACCGCGGAAATCTTTTGTAGATTTACTACGGACGCGAAAAATGTTTAGATTTACACACACATTTTTAGCATCTGGCTCAGCTCGCCGATTAATATTACTTGTCCTGTCCTTAAGTCATCTTACCTATCATCACAAAAAAATACACAAATAAATAATAATTACATAAATAAATAAATGTGAAATCGTAGAATAGGTCAAATTTCACCGTTGCAATTGAACGCGTTCAGTAAAAAATGAAATGAAAATATATTTAGTCTGATAGGTAGAGGTATAAGAAAATAAACAGGTAAGCTTAGGGCAACAAAACCTACACACAAATTATTAGGAAAAAATTATAAGTACTCGTATAAATTGCTTAAAAACTAACATGCTTAAGTTAATATTGTTTTGTTCTGGCCGTATGTGAAGATCAATGCCATGCCAGAGCTGAATTTTGCGAGTAACCCCACAACGCCGATTCAAACTCTGAAACTCAGTTTAGCACTTTAAACGAGTTCAGCGCAGTTTACCGACATAAAGTAGATCTGGTTCAAACGCTAAACCGGTCTCAAGAACTGTCAAGAAATTTTCGAGGTTCGCTCCGCTCTCCGTTTTTTTATTCATTTAGGACACGAACTGAGTTATTGGGGCTCCTTCAAATAGGTATTATTTCGATGTCCGGTCAGGTTCCGTAGCAAAAAAATTTGAGAACCGCTGCTGCTCTAGTCAATTTAAAACGCGCGGATTTTCAAACAACCTATTTATCATGTGACAGTTAAATTTTTTTCTAATTCTGGTGCCCCCAACGCCTCAACCCGTGATGCCCTAAGCAATTGCTTAGTTTGCTTATAGGCTATTCCGGCACTGGTGGATGCAACTGCTTGATGATGATGAAATTTACCAATAACTAAGCAAGAACTGTACTAAGACTATAAGCTTTTAAGTTTTCTTTTGCAAGAGAGTGTTAATTTGCCAATTGCATTCAAAGTGCAAGACGCAAGTGCGTAAGTAAATGGAAAACAAATAACGTTATGGACTTGACGTGGTAATTCTACTCATATTTTAAAACCGAAAGTTAAAGAGGTGTGTTTTTAACACGATAGTGCCGTAACTTCTGGACGGTATGGAGGATTTCGAATGCATGATGTTTTTTTTTGGACAAGCCGTGGCCGTGGCCGTCGCAGTATAAGAATATAGAAAAAAAAAATTGGTTGTCTGTAAAGTCGGTTTACTGACGATAGGTGAACGTGACAACGTCTTAAGAAAATACTGATGGAATGGTAGCATTTGATACTCGATCAAAACATGTAAATGTACTATAGTATAGCAGCTGTCCACGCAGACGCATCCCTCACTCAAGTAGGAGAGAGACGGATGTCGAGCGCTCTCGCTTGCACTTCAAGCCTTACATGGAACGCCTCAGAGCGAGGTAACGCCGCATGACGTCATAGCGAGGTAACGCCGCATGACGTCACGTTTTTTCGTGCGTGCAGCCGGCTCTATCGAATTATAAGACGTTTTCACGTCAAAAACTAAATCGTTTATTTGTGTTGGTGTGAGTGAAAATGAAATGAAATGAAATACAAATACGTCAAAAACTAAATCGTTTATTTGTGTTGGTGTGAGTGCGATGTTGCGCGTATCTCCTTTACGCTATGCGCTCCTGGTAGCTCGGTATTTACCTACTTAATTTGTTTTCTTCTAAACTTACGCTTTACAATAATCTGTAGTTTGCTAATGTTGATCTGACTGTACAAAATCTCTTGATATCTTGGTGGTGCGAAACGGTAACGAATTTTGGGTAGAAACGCCGAAAAAATATCAGTTTTTTTATGTGGGTTGAAACGCTTACATTTTTTGGTATGAAAAGCCGAAAATGAATTTGTGGTGAGAACCTGTGATGCGAAACACCGCTACACCTCGACCTCGAATCGAGCCCTCTACCAAAGAAGTATTATCATCACACTTCACACGAATAAAATAACATATCACATTGCGAAATTTGGATGTTTGGATGTATAAATAAGGATTTGTCCAACAGCCGAGAAAAGAGAGCACATAATATATTTTGACGTTTTCCAGGTCTTTAGGGCGTATATATACTCCGATACTAGCGCCACTACATATTTTATTTTATAATTACGTTATACAAAGGAATTATCAAAAAATCGGACCGCGCGTAGACGATATCTATCATAAGCTTTTTTTATATGTATCTGTAATAGCTTTGTACTGTATTATTTAGGCAAATACTGGTTTCAAGAGTTTAGTTCCTATTGGTGGCCAAGCTCTCCAAACAAGGTTTTTGATTGAATAACACAAAACAAAACTATTACAGATAGGTAGGTACATATAAAAAAGCTTATGATAGATATCGTCTACGCGCGGTCCGATTTTTTGATAATTCCTATGTATAACGTAATTATAAAATAAAATATGTAGTGGCGCTACTATCGGGGTATATATTCGCCTTATGGTAATCTGCATTTTCCAGAAAGTTCTTTAAGCGTAAATCGAATCGATGTCTTGGCATTATATTTTAATGAGTTTCAAAATACCAACGACAATGTACCTACCAAGGTCGTGATCGATCGAACCCAATATAACTACCTGGTCGTCTGTTACAACAGTTTTCTTCGACTACATTTTAAACCGGTTATTTTCGTATGGTTAATTTATAGGGCTTTTTCGTCACACTGGTGATAATGAAGTCCTCCTAGCCGAATTTCGACCACGGCGGCCAGTCTCATCGGATACTAGCCAGATGCGCAGGACATATTATAGTGCGCAAGTGTCTGCGCAACAGGTGTAGTGTCTATTCCCTCACTCTCATAATCTGATGGGACGGCAGACCGACACGATCGGGGAGATGTCAAGCGCGGGACCAACGGCTTAACGTGTGTGAAGCTGCGGACATAAACTAGTACTACATAATGAAAGCTGATAAAATTACCACAACTTTGATACTATACACTTTTTACATTATTCCTAGTCGTTTTTCGATAGTAAATTGACAACAGACAACTTTTAAATCGCTTCATTTAAGCCTGATAAAATTATCACAACTTTGGTTATAGAACCAGTGTATAGACACCTTTTACTATATTCCCAGTTGTTTTTCGATTACAATTTTACAACAGACAACTTTTAAATAGCTTCATTTAAACCTGATAAAATTGTCACAACTTTGGTTAAAGAACCAGTGTATAGACACTTTTTACATTTATTCCCAGTCGTATTTCGTGACAACAGACAACTTTTAAATCGCTCCATTTAAGGCTCAATATCGATTGTGACAACATCAATGCCTTACTGGACCGAGCCCTATCTCATCTTTATGTAACAGCAATCAAAAGATCATTGAGGTTGCTTACGTAACTTGGTCATTGGTGCACTGGACCGAACGTACTGCATACTGACATGCAGTGCATTTTAATATGAACCTCTTACATACATTCAGTCAAACAAGACAAAATTAAAATTTTAAAAAACCCGCCGACGTTTATTGGCTGAACAGATTTTTATGAAATATGGCTAAGAACACACGGGATAAAATTATCTATGACACAAAAAAAAAACGAAAATCGGTTCATCCGTTTGGGAGCTACGATACCACAGACAGATCCACGGATACACAGACAGACACGTCAAACTTATAACACCCCTCTTTTTGCATCGGGGGGTTAAAAAGTATCGGGAATGGATGATTTGTTTATGGTTCCAAATTCATTTTTTTTTTGTTGTTGTTAGATTGGCACAACTGTTTTCCATTTTGGCGCGGAGTTTGAGTTGCATCTGTTATTTACGAGTATATTAAATACAGTGCTGTTTTTAGTTATATCATATCTAGTGTGTATTGCGAATTTCATAATGGACAAAAACATCGAACAAAGAGTTTGTCTTAAATTTTGCATCGCCAATGGAATTTCGGGTTCGGACTCACTGAAAATGTTATTACGCTTACGGTGAATCAACTTAGAAAGAAAAGACAATGAAGAAAAATTATTGAGATAAATGAATTTATATAATATTTGTCGCCGTTTACCCTGTAGTAAAGTTCAGGCGCATGTATGACACAAACTAGCTCCGCTGTCTTGTCTTTCTTATAATTACGTTAATCAAAGGAATTTTTAAATGTCCATTGTACAGTTTATTATACCTATCATATGGCTGCATCATATGGCGTTGGCTGCATTGCCCCGCTGTACGACAATGCTGATGCGCTGCGCCAGATACTCACCAGCTCTCAAGTCACGCGTCGCTTCGACCAGACGAAGCTCCGATAAATTTTTAAAGCGAAAGTGATTCTGTTTGTTACAAACAGATCATAAGGGTCCGGCGGAGGATGAATTTCCCATACAAACGTACCAAAATGATTTGTAATTTGAGAATATTTTCACCATGGTTTGCTATTAATTGTATTAGAATTGTATTTATTTAGGTTCCTGCCACAAGATATTTTCAAAATACTTATCTAGAAAAATACCAAGAAAACATTCATTCTTTGATGTAAAAATGCTATTCGCTTTAATTTCATTTCAGAAAGGTATTTTGAAAAAAAAATTACTCAGGAACCTAGATAAATACTATTTTAATACAAATAATAGCAGACCATGGTGAAAATATGCTCAAATTACAAATCATTTTGGAACTACGTTTGTATGGAAAATTCATCCTCCGCCGGACCCTTAATTAAATTTGGCAGAGACCGTCCTGGTGACGAGCAAAAACTACTCTTTATGCGGAAAAAGTAAGTGCGAAGCCGCGGGAAGGAGCTAATCATACCTTGGATTCTATAATAGAGTGGGTAGGTAATGTAGTTATATCTAGCCCGATACTTAGACACAATGATTTTACTCTATGGGCGTTTTTCCATTAGCCAGCCCGGCACCGGCACGGCACCGGTATGGCCGTGCATCGGCACCGGCGCCGGGGTTTCGTTTTTCCACTGCGCCGGTGTCGATGCCGGTTTACTACGGTCCTCCTACCCGTCCCGCGCACTCACACACGCACACGGCTACAATTCATATACAATACACATGCAATTTTGCCGGGCCGGCACGGGTGGGAAGCTTGCTACCCCGGCGACGGCGACGGCGCTGGTAGGACTCAATGCCGGGCCGGCGCCGGCGCCGGTAAGTCAAAAAGCGAGTCATACATTTTCATACATTTTTGCTTCCCCGGCACCGGCACGGCGTCGGTGCCGGCGTCGGCGCCGGTGCCGGGCCGGATAATGGAAAAACGCCCAATGATGAGTAGAACGTTCATTGTTTCATAAAATATTCAGACAACCCTGATAGTAATTGGGTTCACATGCTAGGCGATCAAAGTACGTACGTACTAGTAAATAACAAGAGATCAATAATTGCGGCTTCACACGCGTTGTGTCTATGGAAACGATTAAAGTTATTTCTATCCCATGGGAACTGATTTATGGGATAAAAAGATTGAATGAATAGATGTATGGATGAATGCAGGGATGTATGTTTGTTTCTTCTTCACGCTAAGACTACTGGACGGATCGGGCGGAAAAGAAAAAGAGCTTTCCAACGATATATCACTCATTTCGATTGGTGCCGGTACCAGGTTCCATACATTTGTGCCCATCATCCTTTTGTAAAGATGTAGGTAAAGACCTGGAAGAACACTTAATAGGCTTTTTTATCCCATAAATCTGTCGGTACAGTGTAAAATAAAAATAGATTTTGTAACAAGGGGCCAAAATAAAGTATTTAGGACGAGGCGAAAACGATTTTTTGAATCGAAGGATTCTAGAAAAGAAAGAGACTCTGTAGGTAATGTTATACGTGGTCATACTTTACAATCAATGAGTGAACAATCAATCATCCCCTGTATTCCTACCCTTAGGGTTGGATTTTTTATTCCAAATTTATATAACGATGATATGAACGAGATAAGGAACTTCGTTCCAAAAATAATCGAAATATGTATGACCATAACCATAAATTTTTAAACTATAAAAAGTTATACGTGGTCATACATAAAAAAATATACGCGTAGACTTAGAACCTCCTCCGTCTTTCGTCGGTTGAAAAAGAAGCCTGTAGCGCGTTTAGATATCACGTAGGTAATTAATTAGGTATATGTCCGTTACTTGTTATTTCGTCTTCTATACTAATATTAGATTTGATTGTTTGTATTTAATAGGTTTCGAAACTACTGGACCGATTTGAAAAATTCTTTCACTTTAGGAAGCCTACTTTTCAGGTAGTGACATAGGCTTATATATTTTTTCCCGGAATTCCCACGGGAACGGGAACTACGCGGGTGAAACCGCGAGGCGATCGTCTAGTTCTAAATAAACATTGGCGGATACAGGGGGGGGGCCATGGGGGCCATGGCCCCCCCCAAAAGACCTAGGAATTCTATACTTTCGACTATTTTTCGAGTCAATTTAGGTGCAATTTAGGGTTAGGTTTACACGACATACCTACTCATCGGTAGATTAGCTATCTACCTTTATTAGAAACAGAAATATATCCTGAATTTTTACTTGTCAGTACCACCACGTCCACTTGCACCAGCTTTGTACCACCACGTCCACCAGCCCCAGCAACATAGATACTTAAAAATGTAAACTTTTACATTCTTGGTTTGAATTTCTAAAAAGCTGAACACGTAATTTTCCATCAAGCAATAGGCAAAATACCAATCATTTTTAATTTCTGAAGCACGTCTTATTTATTTACCGACCGAAAAACTAAATACCTAAAATCCCTAGGTATCAAATTTTACTGGTTTAACTTCAAGTTAAATCGAAAACTAAACTAGAAACTACTATTTTATCCCCTTAGAGCAGCTATTCTCAAAGTGTGCTCCGGGCCTCTGTGAGGGCTCCGCGACAATACTGGTCATATGAAAAAATAAAGGTTCAGTACCTAAACATGGTAGTGGAGAAAATTATACAGTATATAATACACTCGAGAGCAATGAATCCGGGTCACTCAAAGAATCCAAAAAATCTCGGAAAGTAAGAATGCTAGGTTAATGCAATAAATTGTATTTAATAGACAATTTAATACTCCTTAAATGAAAGTTAAAAAAATATGAGTCACCATACATTTTATTTACACAAAATTACATAAAGAAAAAAAACTGCTGATCTCTCCTTAAAACAAAAATAGGAAACATGAAATTTTTGAACTTTATGACGATTTTCTTGAATTTCAATACTTCGTATTACCTCCTCGTGCTTCCATTACTGCGTTTACGCGGTTTGGCATGCTGTACACCAAGTTCCTTATACGATTTTGGGCAATATTCTCCCATTCCTCTGTGAGAGCAATTTTGAGCTCAGGAAGCGTGATTGGGGGAGGGTTTCGTTGTTTTACGCATCTCCCTAGCTCGTCCCAAGCATGCTCGATCGGGTTGATATCCGGGCTGCGCGCTGGCCACTCCATACAAGTAATGTTCATCTCTTGAAGGTAGTCATTCACAATCCTACCTGTATGAGGTCGGGCATTGTCATGCATAAATATAGCATCCTCACCCAAATTGACCATAAATGGACCAACGTGTTCGTTGAGGATTTCTTCCACATATCTTACGCTAGTTAAAGAGCCGTTTTCTATGATCACCAGCTCTGTGCGACTTTCAGAGGAAATTCCGGCCCACACAAGTACAGACCCACCACCGTAGGCTACTTTTTCTTCGATGCATGCTTGCTTGAATCTTTCCCCTGGTCTTCTATACACTCTGTGTCTTCCATCGTGCTTGTAGAGCATAAATTTTGATTCGTCGGAGAACATAACTTTCGACCAATCTTCAATACTCCAATTTACGTGGTTCTGGGCATATCTTAGTCTTGAAATACGATGGCCACGCTCCAGTTTAGGGCCGTTTGCAGGTCTAAGGGGTTTTAAGTTAGATTCAGCAAGCCGACGTCTTACTGTCCATGCACTTGGGTTACTTCCTCCGAGGCGTCGAAACTGATTTGTGAGTTCAGTTCCTGTGAGAAAGCGATTTCGAAGCATGGTGTTCACCAAGTATCGGTCTTCTCGTGCTGTGGTACACCTAGTTCTGCCCGTTCCTGGTCTGCGTAGGTTAGAACCAGTTTCTTCGTAACGTCGGAGAACTCTTTGTACTGTTGACAGCGACACACCGACAGTCCTGGCTGTATCGCGCTGACTCCGGCCGGTTTCCACCAATGTAAGTATTCTGGTGCATTCTTCAAGTGTAAGCGACATGATTTCAGCTTGAATAATGAATATTGAGCACTATCAACCTGGTTTATGTACCAACATAAATGACAGATTACAAACAAAAGCAAAAACAAATCCTGTAATTTCGTAGTTCCATCTTCGACAGTGTTCCCTTTTCAAATTTGATTTTTTTATGATATAACTTTACAATAACTAAGAAGTTTTAATACTTTCATTTAAGGAGTATTAAATTGTCTATTAAATACAATTTATTGCATTAACCTAGCATTCTTACTTTCCGAGATTTTTTGGATTCTTTGAGTGACCCGGATTCATTGCTCTCGAGTGTATTATAATCAGTTATATGACAGTCAATCATCATATCAATTTTAAGTAGACAATCTTTATAACTCGAACTGCAAGGCGCGTTGTGGTCCACGGAACCAAACTACCTCTCTACTACCTTTTAATTTTCTATAGAGGGGGATTGGCGCAGGTGAGTGCTAGATACCTTCTTACTTGTTCCTAGGAAGAGAAATAAATTCAATAAGTGCGGAAGGACTATAATGCCCAGTGCGACTGTCAAATCAGATATTTTAATTATTTTAGAATTAATTTCGTCTATTTATAGATAGCTTCAGCCCACGGCTTCGCACACGCTTTTCAGGTAGCCATGTACGGAATACCGTTCGTTTAGCTCTCTGCCAAATTTCATTAAGACCCGTTTAGCCGTTTAGGCGTTAATAAAAAGAACGTATCAACACCTATTAGTGTTGATACGTTCTCTTTTCCCAACAGTCACTAGAAATGACGCAAAATTTTAGCGGCTCGCTACGCTCGCCGATATTTTTGCCTTGGCTTTCTTCTCTCCCACAAATTTTCCCACCGTCGAGAGTCTCAATAATTGTCGCAGCTCGCACCACTCGTCGGCGCTGTTAAATCGTATTTGCTTGCTTTGCTTTCACAAATTTCCCAATCGTCTCCAAAAGTCTTTAAAATTTTCGCGGCTCGCTCCGCTCGCCGTTTTTATGTCATCTATGCTTTCGTTTCTCTCACAAATTTTGCAATCGTCGCTAAAAAAACATGAAAATTTCGAGGGTCGATCCGCTTGCCTCTTTTTTTATGTATGCTCTTTACTTTCACAAGTGTCCCAATCGGCGCTAAAATTTTCAAATTTTTGAGGCTCGCTCCGCTCGCCGCACCGTTTTAATATCGTCGTTTCTACATTTTCACTTACAAAGGGCATTGGGTAAGTTTGTATGGAGTCGTGGCGTTGTTTTTTTTTTATGCGGCCACTGATGGAATTTGTGTTGAATTTAAGTACTACACCTGTATATTCATTATAAAAAACAAAATACGCCGTAACTTATATCGGAGCCGAAATATTCGACTTTAAAGTTGAGAACAATATCATCTAAGTTAGTGATAAAATGCACTTTAATTTCAAAAATACTATTATTTTACGTATGGAACGAGTAAGTTATGAATAAAAAACATGTATCCCATCAATAATATTTTATTTCTAATAAGTACTACTATATAATATGTAGGTGTTTATGGTCATATAGCTATTTTGAAATGGACATCTGTTTCGTAATCTACACAGTCGAGTTAGTCGAAAACGATACCCATATAAGTAGGTGTGATGTCACACAGCAAGTGCGACAACAACGGTGTGACGTGTGTCGTATTGCGGTTCGTTCCGCTCACCGCAATCCGACACACACCCGCCGTCATCAAATTCGTAATCCTCACCCCCATGTTAGTCGAAAACGATACCCATATCAGATTTTTGGATGGGGAAGGGGGTTCCGGGGGGGGGGGGCACGCGGGGGTCACAGCACGGCTCGCTTCGCTCGCCGTGCAATTCCCCAATAGCTTCGCTCACCGCAATACGAACCCGCTCCTATATAATGCTAGTTGAGCGATAGCGTCACGCAGGTAAACGAATAGTGCGCTGTGATTGGTTAGCATAACTGAACCGAGCTCCGGGCCGGTTTACAATCGAGCTCGTTATGTTTAATTTCATTCTACTACTTCTATGAAATGCAATGGTTACTAAAAACTGTAGGGAAGTCTTGCTATTTGTTTATTTAGACGATCATTTTATGATTTTTTGCCATTCGATATCTCGCTTCCGATATATTTTAGATAGTGGCTGTGGTAATGAAAGTTGCTCATTTTTGAGAGTACTAATTAATGGCAATAGTTTTTTAACTGGCCGCGGACCATCAAAAACAACGCCACTTTTACCCAATGCCCTTTCCTAAATTTCGCTAAAATATGTTTATAAATTTCGAGTCTCCTTCTGCTCGCCGTTTTTATATCATCTTTTCTTTCGCAAATTTCCCAATCGTCGCTAAGACTTAAAACTTTCCGAGGCTTGCTTCATTCGCCGTTATTATATCGTCTTTTCTTCCTTTTCTCTAATAAATTTTCCAATTGTCACTAAAATATCTTTAAAAATTTCGAGGCTCGCTCCGCTCGCCTATTTTATATGTTTCATCGTTTCTTTTACTAATATAAGTCGCTAAAAAGTCTAAGATTTTCGAAGTTCGCTCCGCTCTCCATTTTTTTCATTTAGGCAACGAACTTAATTTTAAGTCTCTGTCAAATATTTCGATGTCCAAAGGGTTTAAGAACCGCTATCTCATAGAATATTTTTTTTTCGGCGCAACGCCGCACTACCGTCTCTCCTCCCGCGCCGCCCGCGCGTGACTCGATGATTATTTTGTAAAAAAAAATATTATTTTATATTTTATAAAATATTTTGATATTATAAAATATTTTGCAAAAAATAAAGATTTTATTAGCTTAAAAACATTATTTTTTGTTTGCCTGTAATTTTAACCCTTTCTCCAATCTTTGTCAAAACGGCCCCCCCCAAAATGAGATCCTGGATCCGCCCTTGTAAATAAATGTATTATGTGATTTTAGATGGATGTCAATATTTATACAACGTGTATATTTGATGTTTGACATGTTAGTCATCCATTAACACACATAAAAGCTTAAGTTCACACGAAGATGACGTCACCACGTAGGTACATCAATCTTAATAGTCCAGTCAACGAAAGATTTTTCAGTTTTTTTTGCCTAGCGACTTTCTAACAAGACTATAAAAAAATCTAAACAAACCTAACCTTTTTGAGTAAGGTCAGGTTTGCTTCGATTTTTTTTATCTAAGCGATAGAAAGTAGCTTGGCTAAAACATAACAAAAAAAAATACAATAAGAACTACATTTCAAATACACAGATTTGTAAAACAAAACAAAAAGATCCATTTTGTTGTTTGTTTTTGATTGTGGATGGAAAGATCGAAAGCAAAAAGTCTGACTTCAGAACTTTGTTTGGACTAGCTAAGAGACTAATACTTATACTAAAATTCCCCACCCCTATGAGGTAAGTCCTAGGAGTGGGGGCACAAAAAATCCCGTTATTTTAGTTTTTTGCTTCAATCTCGTAAACGATACGTCATAGGAAATTTTGTTGTTCTACATAAATGAAAGCTGATAAAATTCTCTGCAACTTTGGTTATACACTTTTAACCTATTTCCAACTAGCTTCTGCCCGCGGCTTCGCACGCGTTGTTTCTATGGAAACGTTCAAAGGTACTTTCTATCCCATGGGAACTGATTTATGGGATAAAAAGTCGCCTATGTTTGATTCCAGGGTTAGACTTACCTGTATGCAAAATTTCAGCCTGATCCGTTCAGTAGTTTTGGCGTGAAGAGGTAACAAACATCCATCCATCCATACATCTATCCATCCAAACTTTCGCATTTATAATATTAGTGTGATGTGATGTGATATCAATCCCAATCAAGAGGAGGCCTATAGATGTATAATCCTATGTATTTATAATCTTGAATTTAGTTGTTTGCTTTTATATCGAGAAACACTGCATTTTTTCTCACAAAGAATGAAAACAGGTTGGCATCAGAGAATGAATGATAAGTACAGGAATTACGTGTTGATAATGAATCAATTGGTTCGTGGGAGCCTAGACACCGGTGACATGACAACTACGTATAGAAACTTAAGGGGGTATAGTACCTCAAATTGCTTATTTACAACTCCGTCGGACCTCCATATCTTCCAAACTACTGAATATTTAACTTTGAAATTTATATATGGTAAAGTTCAGGACTTATTCTATCGATCATATGTTTCGAAAACACGATTCCATAAAATTTTCTCGATAGAAAAAAATCGCAAAGTTACCTCTAATTTTTTACTAAAACCCTAATTTCTCAATAAATACAGATGATACGATCTTGAGTGAGATTAAGCATAGTAATTGAGCTAAGTATAAAGAACCTTTTATATGTTGCCTTTTTTTCAATTAACTATTCTAATGTTTGTGGGGAGCAAATAACTACTAAAAACTTGATTTTTGGGCTTACGCCGCTTTGCTCTGTCCCGCTCCTGTGAACGCGAAATCCTATGCCTATCCTCTTCACACAATAACGAGGTAGGGTACCGACTTAAGGGGTGAACCTAGCGGGTATGGTTGTCAAACTAGGCCTAGATCTTAGTACTCACGGGATCCCCGTGGTAAAAAACTAGAATTACATCAAATTTAACATTTTTTCTTCGGTTCCTTAAGGCGCTACCCCGACCCAAATCAGCGCCACCACCTATTTAATTTAATTATTATGTTAAATGAAAGAATTTTAAAAATCGATTGCACTGTTTGTGATTCCTATCATAAGCTTTCTTTTAATGCCCCTGTAAAAGTTTTATTTTGTGTACTTTGAGCAGAGATGCTCTTCCTACACTACAAAAGTATTTTTTTTTTTAAATTACGATGAAAAAATCATGAAAGTGCACTGTTTTGCAACTAATTTGTTCGAGATCTCAGGAACTCTGCAAATAAGATCTTTGTTTGTACTCTAAAAATATGAATCAAAGCAAAAATCTTTTCTATAGACAGAAAAGATTTTTGCTTTGATTCGTATTTTATTACTAACTAGACGATCGCCTCGCGGTTTCACCCGCTTAGTTCCCGTCCCCGTGGGAATTCCGGGATAAAATATAGCCTATGTCACTCCCTGAAAAGTAAGCTTCCTAACGGTGAAAGAATTTTTCTAATCGGTCCAGTAGTTTCGGAGCCTATTCAATACAAACAATCAAATCTTTCCTCTTTATAATATTAGTATAGATAACAAATTTGTTTGGCACAAGGGTTGATCAGGCGCTACAATCGACCAGTACCTTTACTACTGCAGTGTCTGCCAGCCAGAACCCCTCTTGTAACCCCTGTTGGTGTAAATACCGACGCTGCGTACGCTTCCGGTCCGGTGAACGCATAGCTCTACTCGTCAATGTTGAAACCGAAAGGCGGTGCCAAAGCATCACCGCAAATGACGCTCGTTAGTAATCCAGGCACAAATTAGAAAACAATGGTAAGCACTGTGGTTTGGTAGGTTTTAATGTTGGTTACACCACTCTGTGATTGGAGAGAGAAACAAACAAAAGACCTGCTAAGTATCATGATATTTTCTGCCCGAGATTACTTTCCTGGTTAGTTTTTCGGGTCCCACGACGCAAATGCACTTCTTCAGCGACAAATTAAAATAATAAAATAAAAATACTTAGTAATAAAAATGCGTTATCAATACTTACATTGCAACTTTTACAATATTTTATAAAAACGTACATAATCACTAAAAACATAAGTTAAATATTGAATTATATTTTCCTGCTAAAACCTAACCAGAGATTCTTATAGAAACCCGGTCCAACCACACTCTCAGTACCTATTGCCACGCCCTGCTAGGGTACCATTGTGTCTCTTATACATTACTTAGATACTAAGACCTAAAAATGTACACAGTGATTGCAATAAATAAATATGAATATGATATATGAATATGAATGCAACTTACAGGCCTTTCCCACGGTAACGTCCTGTTTTTTCCAGGATATTTTATTTTCGAAAGGACTAGAATGCCTTTTACCATAGATCGAAATGACAGCGTTACTGGACTTTTGGCAGGCCCAGAGGGTGCCTCGCAGGTTGAGGCAACACGCACAAGGGCCACCACTTAGTTGCGAGCCTCGGCTTGGGCTGTTGCCAGATGCTACGAGGGGAAAGGGAGGTCTCGCCTCTGTGCACAAGTGCACCTATGGGGGGAAGCGGGGAATTCTTCGACCCCGCATCCGGCGTGGTCCGTTTTTGGTCGGTTGTGTGGTGCCCCCGGTGGATATATCCCTTAGTCGCCTCTTACGACACCCGCCAGAAGAATTAGGGTGGTGCAAATTCTGAGCCAACACCACATAGAAAGGTTACTAGGTATGTCGTCGGTCCATAATTGCTACAGTGGAAGGTCTTCCAATACTCCGCATCGCATTAAATCGATCTCCATCAGATAGACATAAGAACCTTTGCTTCCCTGCAGTTTATGTCTGGCTATAGTAAAATTTTTGATGTCTGGACTGGACACATGCTACGCAACAAAGCAAATAAGTGGAGCAAGCAAATCACAACATGGTACCCAAGAGACGGCAACAGAAGCCAGGGGCGTCCTAAGACAAGATGGGAAGATGACATTAGGCTTACCCTTGGGCCATATTGGACAAGAGTCGCAGAGGACAGGCCTCAATGGAGGCAGTTGGAGGAGGCCTATGCCGAAAGGCACAAACTGAGAGACATTTTGTAGAAGCAACACGGAAATGGCAACAGAAATAAGTCAAAGAGCATTTAATTTTGTGTAGTAGTAAATTAAGTTTAAGAATCTTTTCAATTAATGTCACACAGTTTTGGAAATAAAAGGCTATATTATATTATTATTATTATAGGTAAATTTTTAAAAGCTGGCGCCGTCATTCCTTTTGTTTATCGTATACCTATGTACTGGGCCGCGATCACGGTGAAGAAAGTGTAGTTACCTACTGACATTACGGCTGTAGCGTTAGCAGTTGAAATGGGGGGGTGCGCGTTCACGAGGGCATCGGACAATCCGCACTGGCCCCATCAATGGTTTGCCAAACAAGATCCGCACCGCACGGAGTGGACTGTCGGCATTGCCGGCGAGGATTCTTGAAGGCAACTTTTCCGTTTAGTTCGAATGACGTGATTCGTATTGCCGATCAGTGGACGCATTTGTCAGTGGATTGTCCGATGCCGGCCTGTGAACGCACACCCTTACGGTTCAACTGCTAACGCTTGCGCCGTAATGTCAATAGATGACTACACTTTCCACACCGTGATTGCGGCCCTGAATGCACACTGGCCTGGATTTGTGACGTCAGCGTGGATAATTTGTATGAAAAAACAAAAGACAATCAGGCCAGCTTTCAAAAATGTATCTACATATACTTACCTATTTTTCGAGAGCTAAACACCATTAATTTTACTTACCCTAATTTATGTAAAAGCTGTGTAAAATTAGAGTTTGGGACAAATCACACTAATATTAAGTATATATGCGAAAGTTTGGATGGATGTATAGATGGATGTATAGATGGATGGATGTTTGTTACCTCTTCACGCCAAAACTACTGAACAGATCGGGCTGAAATTTTGTATACAGATAATTCCAGGCCTGGAATAAAACACAGGCTACTTTTTATCCCATAAATCAGTTCCTATGGGATAGAAATCACCTTTAAGCGTTTCCATAGAAACAACGCGTGCGAAGCCGCGGGCAGAAGCTAGTTTATAATAATGTAGTTATTGTAAATTTGTCCCCATATTTTTAATGCATGTGACGAATTCACTTTTAATGTATGGAGTGTTCAAAAATTTGATGAATTTACTTTGTGGCAAATGTACAACAACCCAGTCAAATGTACCAATGAACTTAGGCCTTACAGTTCGCTATGACAAGGCAGTATGTTAAATAAGTCAGAACTTAATTTACATAATTATGTAAGTTTAAGCCCATTAGCAGATTTTCAAGTATTTTTTGTTGTGACCATGAATATGGCAAACCTGACTTGAGGTGAATGTCTGAATGGTATTATTTTTACAATAGCTGCCTGTGACTTCACTCACAGTGTTCAAAGATGAAACTTAATGAAGAATTGATGGTCCGGCATTCGAGATGGGGTACCTATCCGGGAATTTTGTTTTTACTACTCTAAACATTAGTGCTGAGAGGTGGTCCCGAGGGTGCTTAGTGTATATTTATACCTAAGTTAAACAAATTATAATAAATAAAATTATAAAATTTATTCAAAGAAACTCGTAAATAGACAATCCATAAGTGCACTAAACAAATAAATACAGCTAAGTATAACAAATTAGCCTGAACTAGGTAATCTTGTGTTTCAGGCGAAAAATTGGAATTGGACCAGTTATTCTAGTGTTTGTCAGTATGTATAAAATGTGTAACTGAGTAAATATTATACAAAATTTACTTCTTTAAGATAAATCAAAGAAGCAAAAGCAAAAGTTATGTAAGTGAAGAAAATATAGCTCTCTATTTCCTTGAGAATATTACTTATACACTTTAGTGTTCTTTTCACTATTTAGTTTCAAAATATTCTGGCTTTTCATGGTTAGGTATACTTACTTACTTTGTAAGAAAAAATTTTTTTCTTGATAATAACTTTTATTCACAAAGAAAATTATACTAGTATTTACAATTGAAACAATTGAGCTAACTGCCGACTGTTGCAAACAGTCTACAGATAGTTCAACTGATCCATATCAACACCAGTCGTCGCGTCCCCAAGACGCTGGCTGCATTGCCACGCTGTATGGCAATGCTGATACGCTGTGCCAGATATTCACCAGCTCTCGGGTTACGCGTCGCTTCGACCAGACGCTCAGATAATAACTTAATAACTGTTAGTCATACATGAAAATTTTATAGGTATTGCATTGATGTCAAGTTAAACTGAACAAGCCATAATTTTTTTTTAATACCTAGTACCTTAAAGCATAGTAAACACAATGATGCATTGTAGAACACTATTTACAAGCACTTATGTAGTAGGTAACCTTCCATTACATTATTTTTATGTTTGCTGCATTTGTTGTTTACTACTTTTATAAGAAAATATTGAGATTAAACTTGACTTCCTGACTTCAGTGTCTGTAGATTGCAGTCATCTTTCATCCAATAAATAACATAAAATAAAGAAAATTAAAATAGAGCAAACAGTCTACAGATAGCTCAACTGATCCATATCAACACCACATATGTTGATATGGATCAGTTGAGCTATCTGTAGACTGTTTGCAACAGTCGGCAGTTAGCTCAATTGTTTCAATTGTAAATACTAGTATAATTTTCTTTGTGAATAAATGTATTATGTTCTTACATTTAAAAAAAAAAAAATAGAGCATAATAGTAAAAAAGCCTTCTTGCTTCAATAAATGCACTTTTGCACTACTATCAATTCTAAGCATTGTTTTATTTGTGTACAATAAAAATTTTAAGACTTAAGATTTTTTAAGATTCACCGTTTAATACATACTCATTAAGTTTTCAAGTACCTAGGTATTCTAATAAAACTTTTTACATAATGCCTAGTTTAACACATTCACTGCCCAGCCTCAGCAGGGCGACCTGCAGGGGCACGCTGCTGCTACACGGGGACGGAGACTGGCATCTGCGTCTTGTGCCATGAATGTGTTAAGTGTGGAGATTAAACTACTAAGTTATTCACAAAACTCTTAAATTATATCTAGCGAGTTTGTAAGTGGATTGTATAATAGTTCTGATGGAAAAATACAGTTGTTTAGCAAGTTTATGTATGGACATCACTATTGTTTATTTATCAAGGCCAAAGTACAAAAGTTATAGGTAAGTACCTAGTATGTAAGTAAGTACCTACGTTGGTATGGTAACAAGCACCAAGCTTATAAGTCTAAATTTAATTAGAAACTCACCACTTTTGGGTAAACTCCTTATGACATTAACAGCAGCGTTGAATTTATCCTCCAGAGACATTTTTGTATATCACACACGAGAAAACAATAAGAATTTACCAATAATCACAACGTACTTTGGACTCGTTCACATCACATTCATTTTACCACTTTTCGTATCGACTTTACGAAGTAAATCAAAAGAGTTCTTTGCAAAAAAACACGTAAAGTAAATATACACTAGGAAAAACGTAAATTGGATGGTCTAGTGAAAAAATACAATGCACTACGCTGCTTCGTTCGATAGGTTCGCTCGCTGTTGATCAAAATTTCGATTCCATTCCACAACAAAAATTCACATCACTCACACAATTATCAAACTAGATGCGATGCAACGTCGATTAAAATCTTATTTATATCGATGATTATATTATAGCTCGAAGTTATTTAGTACTACTTAATAAAAATTAGCTTCTGCAAGTAGTAAGCGTTGAATCAACGAATCGTTTTTTTAAAACAGTTTATCTACAGTTAACAAGTCAACCTTTCTACCTCAGAACTAGTTGATTCTATCAACTGGAAAACTCATTCAACGCCATACGCGAACGAAACACACGGACAGATTACCCAACCCAAGGAAGATTCAAATTTAAAAACAGTTCATGAACACCATCCTAAAATGAACGAATGAGCCACGAACCGCTAGGTAAAACGTGGTACACGAGCGAGCGAGACGCGCCGCCTTCCCGCCGCGCCGCCGCCGCACCGCCACCGCCGCCGTAACAGCTTAAGATTGTTTGAGAGTGAAAGAGATGTATGTATGTTTCTTCATTCCACGGCTAAGCGTTCCGTGCGCCGCGTACCGAGCCAACTGACCGATCAAGAAAATCAGGTTTACTGTGCATATTTGTTTTCGTTTAATTAGTTTGTTTTGTGACATGTTTGAGGCCAACGCTTTTTTGTTATTTCGTGATAAATTTATTATTATTTCTTTGGTATAGTGAAAGATGATCAAGGATATTTCCTTGCAAGTAAAAACAGACAACTGCTCACTCAAACAAACTAAATTTAAAAAACAAGGATGTTTTAGACGAATAACTACATTCAGTAGGCGAGTTTTTTAAATAAAACAGCACCCTTTATCGAAGGTGTAGAAAACTATGTTTATGAAAATAATTCCACCTTTGAGTTTTTGTGATAAATTTGTAACAGCATCTTAGAAAAAGGTCATTGGGAATAGGCAATGAATGTCGAAATCGATAATTAGATGTACAACCCTAGTGATTATTTTCATTGATGACACATTGACACTGACATTCGTGGTGACATTGCCAGGAAGAAAATTACAAAGCTTTGACGTTGACAGTTTGATTAGGTTCTTTCACTGTCATGTCAATGTCAGCTGCGGTTTCTTCCGAGCTTCCGCCATATTCCTTGTCAAAATAGCAAAGTTCCCTCATTTTGTGAGTTTTGAAGTTTTCGTATTTTACAAGGTAATTATCCAAAGTAATCGCAGAAATCCCAATAAATTTTCAACTACGTGAAATGGTGGTGTGTTCTAAAGTGATATATAAGTGAAGCAGCGTTTATATTTTGTATTATTCGTGAGAGGTTCCCGAAGACTGGGCCCGGTGAAAATGTTGAATAAATATTGATTGTTCATTTTGATTCGTCGTGATATTGCTCCCTGCATCATCACATTTGGATTAGTGCTGAACACAGACTCAAGAATGCGCATCTGTTCTTTAGTTTTAATTACGTATACCCTCTTATGCCTACTCATATCCAATTTCTTACCAAAATGAGCATAATAGTCTTGTACCGCATTATTAGTAGTTACCTACACAGTTCTATTTTCTTTTCTCCTCGTAAAGTACCTACATATGAAAACTGATAAATCATTTATTGATAATATAGAAAAAAACAGATGTAGATCCTCCTCAACCTCAACAGCATGTAGTGTTCCACTACTGGACGCAGGCCTCCCCGTGATAAGCGCCTTAAAGATCCTACATTTGTGGAAAATAAAAACCGAATCATTCTAGTATTTTTCAGACCAAAGATTTAAATTGTTGGATAGGCCTTTAGCGTAGTGAGACAGCGCTGTGTTGTTGCCAAGCTAAATGAGATGCTCACTCATTCATTAGGAATCAGTGTAGGTACATCTAATTTCAGGGCTTTTAAGACTTATTTATCAGAAAAGTTTGTGTTCTAAAATTGCACTATAAATAGTGATATTATCTGTATTTATATTAAATACTAGCTGCATTCTTACTACCCATTGTCCTATTACCTGTTTTCCCATAGGAATGAAGCATTTTTCTGCGGTAAAAAGTACCTAGCTTCTGTTCATCAGGAATAATGTGGGCTTCTAATGGTAAAAGAATTTTCAAATTGGTCCCGTAGTTTCGGAGCCTATTCAATACGAACAATCAAATCTTTCCTCTATAATATTAGTACAGTTAATAATATAGATATAGTATCAGTATTATATTGGCAAAAACGTGTGCGTATGTCAGTATTTTGTTAACACATTTAAATTCAAAGACATTGTCACAGTTTTCGGTGTCAGGTCATATCTAACTATCTAAATCTTTGCTTCAGACTACATGAAAAGTAGGTAGTAATTGGCCTAGTAGATATTGCAAATTTTCGAAGTCCAGAGAGGCCATAACGAAGTAGTGTCTGAAATTTAGTTGTGAATGAAGATTTAGAATAGATAAGGTAAAGGTGCAATTGTAGATTACAACAGGAATACTGGTCGCTGTGGAGTTTACGGGACGCAAAAAATCTTTTTTTTGAGGTCATTGACCTTTAGGTCATGGTCAACTTTAGGGTCAATGACCTTTCACCTGGATATGTGTCATTATTTTGTTGCCCCTTAAGTCACCCCCTTTACGATATCGTAACAAAAAATATATGTTAATTATGCATAAAATTTTCGTCTGCTACTGCGTCCTGTAAACTCTACTCCAACCGGAATACTTGGTTATAATTACTTTTATAGAGAAACAACTACATTAAACTTATTATCACATTATTATACATTTGAGTTAGTAATTCACTGTGTAAAGTGGAGCGATATTCACTATGTCGAAAGAGCTTTTCTTTCAAAGCCAGCACATGGTTTTCAAAAACAGAGTTAAAACCCCACTTTCTCCACAAGCTTACAAAGTATCTCTTGCATTCCAGATAATCTAGTCCACACACTTCACAATGCCAGAACTGACCGAGTTAGACAAGGCTACCGCCTCCATGACCGAGAAGCGGAAGGAGGAGACCGCATCCTCAGACAGCGACTCTGATGACACCATCCCAGAATTGGAAGATGCTGGTAACTATTGTTTTTAACTACCTACATCTATCTCGAAACAAAGTTGTGTTAGTAACACTATTTATGACTCAAGAACAGCTGGATAGATTTTAATAATATTTGTGATAACTCCAACTTGCCAGGGAAATAAAAACGTCCGAGATACCAATTCACTTTTTATAATTTCACAAAGTTACAGTATCGGATCCAAGACAACCTTCTTGTTCCGTAGCTCAACAACCAATGCCACCACTGTCCAAGCACTCGATAGCCCAGAAAAAGACCGTTATAACCCAAGCTCTCAGCTGACTATCTTTTTAAAAATGCAATGGCCAGTAGTCGTTTGAGCTACGAAATAATTACAAAATTGTAAAAATCACTTTAGAAATTCTGAAACTATTATAAAAATATAAACTAAAAATAAACATAATTTTAAGGTAGATTTAACAAATCAACATTCTATTTTTATAGAGTTTCCGCTCTTACAAAGTAAATTCAGCAACTTATTATCATAAATTAATTTAAAAATGTATACGAGGCATCTAAAATCACAAGATTAATTTTAAATAAGCTAACAATTCGTCCATCCTGATAAAGTGTTTGCGTCCTCGTGAACAGTACATTTTATAGGCAACACAAAAAAGTCACGTTCTTAGTGTCTAATTTTAGCTTAAACAAGAACAATGTGCACATAGCACCTCTTAAGTAGGCGAGTCCTGTGCACTCTGAACTTGTAAAAACCTGGCGAGTCCTGTGCACTCTGCACTTTGGTGAATCTAGGCGAGTCCTGTGCACTCTGCACTTTGGTAAAACTAGGCGAATCCTGTGCACTCTGCACTTGTAAAACTAGGCGAGTCCTGTGCACATAGCACTTCTAAAACTAAGTCACGTGCACATAGCACCTCGTGTGACTCCTTGTGCACATAGCTTTTCTAAAACTAGGCGATTCCTGTGCACATAGCACTTCTAAAACTAAGTCACGTGCACATAGCACCTCGTGTGACCTGTGCACAAGAGAAGTTGAATATTATTTGGTGCCATGTGCATACCACCACATAATATTCAACTTGTACATAGTATTTCTTACATAAATAATGACTGCACATCGCAGTTTATAAATACAGTGATAGTATAATTTAAAACATTTTGTACATTTCAAGGTGGTTTCATGACCGCGATTTTGTTATTCACTTATACTAAATCACGTGCACTTTACATGATTTCATGTGCTCATAGCACTACATATTATTCAATTTGTACATAGCTAGTATTTCTTACATAAACAATAACTGCACATCCAGTTTAATTAATACAACAATATTATCATTGGAAACATCTATACATTTCAAGGTGGTTTCATAATCGTAATTTTATTATTCACAATCATTATAATCTATTATCTTAATTTTTCATTATCATACCAGTCATCAACGCTTTCACTACCCGACCGCGCAACGAGGAGGGTCATGTTTCTATGGTGACAAAACCTTGGCGAATTTTATCAGTGGAAAATATACTTCTTTATTTACATTTTTAACTGGTGTTTTCTACTACCCCATAGTAGACGTGTGCGCCGCGCCGACCCGCCGCCGCCGCCGGCAAATTTTCCACGCCGCCGCCGCCGATCGGCCAATCGGCGTGAAATCGGCGTGGAACGTATTCTTTAGACGCTTTGAAAACTCCCTTATTTTATTGATTATTACATTGTCCGACAGCTGCTACCTACAACCAAGTTGTAGTCAAAGAAGAAACCGCGCCGCGCCATGATGTCAAAGGGTGCCGCGATGTCAAAGGGCACCGCGAACCGAACGGTATCAAAAGTTGCCGCTGATTCAGACAGATACAGGTGCCGATATAGACTTGGAGGGGACACCGTAGGAAAATAAACTTTATCAAATATCTAGACAATTCCACTAGAAAGATTCAGACTAAATTTATATTGCACAAATTGCATTTAATTATTTTCAAAACCTTACGAAGTTACCACAAAGGCACAAACACTGTAAAGGTTACGAAACGTCAGGGTTTTAAATATTTTTCAATTTCGAAACTGGCTTTCTAAATTCGGAAGCTCAATTTCTAAAGTTCGAAGTTAAGACAGAAAATGTAACTTTTATTCTCCTGTCCCTTTTAGGCATGCGCTAAACGTGTCCACGACTGGAGCGGATCTGGTCCGATTCCAGTTGGGTCCGGGCACGTGTCCAGGAGTCGTGTCCGTGGATCTGTTTGGATCCGCGTGCAGTTTCGCTTCCTACATGTCCATTAGATCAGTGGATCTAGCGGATCGGGTAGGATCCGCTTTTATTAACAGTTCCTACATGTCCATTGGATCTGTCTGTTTGTAGGACACGTTTGTTTCGTTGGATCTAATGAATCAATGACTAATAAAAACATAGCAATGCTTTTCCTTAGGGGATGACATGTTCGTTAGTTGGATCTAATCTGTGACAAATACTAGCCTAAGTTTTTTAAGGTAGGTATAAGTATACCTAATTACTTATTTTTTTTTTACAAAAGTACAAATAAGTGGGTATATTTCGATTTGTTTAGCAAATTATAATATAGTAGGTATAATTTGACTGTAGTAGTTACTCGTAAATGGACCCGGATCTGTCGATCGAACAAGTCCGAACCCGAATCGAATCCCAGATCCACACAGATCCAATCGCTCGCTGTTACATTCATTCGACTTGATGGACCGAGACCGACGCGTCCAACGTGTCCGCGGACACGCCACGAACGCTAATCCGGAGCGGAACCATATGGCTCAGGAGCGGACACGACTCCAGGAGCCGTTTGACTCCGGATCTACACACCTCTAGTCCCTTTACACATGGAGTTAGAATCGGAAAAGTGATTTACCTAATCCAAAACATACGAAAATACTTTGATTACGTACCACATAAAGTGTTACCGACGCGCTTGCACTGCACGTATGCAACGAGCGCCCGTCCGAGTCGTATCGCTGAAGCCTGGCAGAGAACTGGTTAACCTACTTCTATAATTTTAAGTTGTTGTAATTATTACAGATCATGATAATTACAATTGAAACAAATGAGCTAACTACAGACTGTTGCAAACAATCTACAGCAGGGCACGGGGATTGTTGTCTAGGGTAGAATAAAGAAAAATTACGTCACTTTGTCAACGAATGCGTAAATTGTTTGAAAGTCAATCCTTTTACTTCTATAATGTACGCAATGTATGACGATGCGAAGTCGATAATATATTTTCTACCCTAGATAATAATCTCCGTGCTTGGCCTAGAGGTAGCTCAAATGATCCATATCAATACTAGTCGGAAGCGTCCCCAAGAGGCTGGCTGCATTGCCCTGCTGTATGCCTATGCTGATGCGCTGCGCTAGATACTCACCACCTCTCGGGTCACGTTTCGCTTCGACTCAACGCTCAGATAATTTTGAAGAAACCCGGAAAACCAGTGGTTTCGACTCCAAGGGGAGTACATGTGTAGGCTCTGTCGAGACCTGCATGTCTTCGGACAAATCTGCCGCCGCACCTGCCCTCACGGATGTCCACGGAACATGGGAAGGCGCTAGTGTGTCGACGCATGTAGCGTCCCAAACGATGGGCCTCCCCAACTCCCATGGGATTAGTGTCATACCGTCGGGCCTCTTTCCATCGTCACGCAACAGACCATTCGGTTTGAGAATAGCTGGTACGTTAGCGATGACAAAGACTCGCCGGATGATGTCGCCGGCTGGCATGGCGAGATATCCGACCGGCGGCCCTAGTACACGATAATCCGTGATGATCAAGCTGTTCGACAGCAATATACCGCACTGGCATTGGCATTGTTGAGGCGCGCAACATCTTGCACCCAACCGAAGACTTGTTGCAATACGGAAAGTTACGGGATCCAATAAAGTACCAGTGTTATAGGAATCAAATGCTTGCAACCAATGATTCTGACTCCCATTTACTGAATTAAATGTATTACATTTTACGTTAGTTGATAATAAACCCCTAAAATAGTTAGGGCATCCAGCGTTTTGTTGCTGAGAGAGCTCCTCAGGCGGTTACAAATGTAGCCAGCCGCTGAGAAAACTCTCAGCTTCAACACTGGTCGCATTTCAATCTTTCATAGCACACGTGCGTTCCGCGACTGCGTAAGGTGCCTTATTTGCGTAAGTAAATCATCGAAACAAAAAAAAAATAAAGTTCGAATTTGTGGCCACCAAACCAACTTCGAATTTACGAAACTTCGAAGTTTCGAAATGCACCTCCTAATGTAGGTACTCGTATATTATAATGTATATCAGTTATCTAGTATAGTACCGATAACATAACACAAGCTCTGCTTAGCTTGGGGCTAGATAATGCTGTGTGAATTGTCCAGCATTATTTATTTATTACTTATACCTACGCGCCGATTTCACGCCGAAATCACGCCGCCGCCGCCGATTTCAGACCGGCGCCCGCCGCCGATCATTTTAACGTCGGCGCACACGTCTACCCCATAGCCATACCGACATTATTATATTATATGAATAAATAAATAGGTATTATTATTTATTTTCATCTTACAAAAGGAACAATATTTGTATACATTATTTGTGGTTTGGTACCTATGCGTTGTTGGCTTTACTGACTAATCCTCACATTTTAATAGAACATTTTGCATTTTTCCTCTTTTTACCAATCTATTTCAAGAACCACTAAGATTTCAGTTTTTTTTTTGAAGACAGATTTCACGCAATACACTACCACTACTCTAGAAAAACAACCACTTCGAGGTTACCTCATCAAACCCTACAAGATACTCACAAGTGGCTCAAATAACATAAACTCAACACTGGCGAGATACACCAGCCGGCCTTTTAACTAAAGGCATTATAATAAGGGTTGTGATAAGTTCACTCTGTTTTATTAAAAATTAATAAATTTACTATTATTATTATTATTATCTACTTATAAGAGTTCACTATTTTTGCAAGACAATATTAATTTTTACAACGTTATTGACAATTTGACAAGGCTTAAGATCATGACATGTAACTCAAAATAATATCAATAAATTAACTAGCTTCATCTTCAGAAAATCGTCTTAATTTCAGAAAAAGTAACCCCAATCAACCTAATCAAAAGCACTCTATCGCTAGACGTAAAACGAAGTTTTTAGCGGTTTTTCGAAAACAGGGGTGGGCGTCGAGGTTAAAAGGTTAACTACCAAACCTTGTCTATTTCGCAAGGTAAATTATCTCTGTCTATTCCGATAGGTCTAAGGCCATAATATAATTTTATAAGAAGTCTTACCTGTACGCTAGTAAATGGTGTTAATGAGCTCTCAAATTTTGACAGGCTATCATCTTCAATTGGTCCGGTTGTAATGTTCTCTTGGCCATTCGGTCTAGGTAAGACAATCTCATCGATAATATGATGTACATAATATTGCTGACTAAACATCCTAAAATTATTAATGGTTTTGGTAACCTGAATGTTCGTAAATTGTGTTTTAATCATCGTATCTTGAGATGAACAACTAATGCTGAACAACCCACACAGCATTCTGTAGACACCCAGGCCCTGAACATTACCCGCAGATCGTACAACACCTTTCACGCGGCGGGAATCGAACCCCCAACTTTCTGTGTTGCAGGCGGACCTCTACCTACCCCACGACTGAAGATAGATCTAAAATTCGTGGTAGTTGATGTGAATTTCGTATTTCTTACCTGCTTTCAGAACAATTTTAATTTATGAAAACATTTGACGCAGTTCTTACTGGAAAAGTGCTACTACTCTTTTGAGAATGAAATTATTTTAACGACAAAACACATCAAGCCTAGAAATAAGAGTTGTTATTTAAATTTTAACTCACACTGGAAATGTACCGTCTACTATTTTTATTTAATAAAGACCTTTTAAAATTAATTATTATTATACTAGTATTAACAATTGAAACAATTGAGCTAACTGCTGACTGTTGCAAACAGTCTTCGGAAAGCCTAACTGATCCATATCAACACCAAGAATATTAATTTTAGGCTAAGTACCCGCTAGACAGTTTTTTTTTTGATAATAACATTGAATCGGTTACACGTTTCAGTTTTGACTTCTATTCCGTAAAGTCATAAATAATGCAATTGACGGCATTCCTATTCCTGCCTTTAATATACCATATCTACAGTGACATTACAGCTATAAATTTTACGAACTTTTATTTAGACGCACCAAAGAGCGTCAGCTGTGTTCCGAGAGAAACGGCCAATGACACAATAGCAGTCTATATATTGTACATGAACCATTTGGCACGAATTTGGTTCTTTTCGTATCTCAGACACTATCAAACGCACATCTGTGCGTTGCAATTTTGGATGTCTAGTAAGATTTAAACATAGATTAAGAATCCCAAATTTCATACGTAAATAAAATAAAATGAGGTTATTGAGCTTTGAAAAATCCAATTTTAACAACTAACTAATTGAAAACTTAACCCACTTCTAGTTTACCTGGAGATAAAAGTAGGTCAGACGTCTTCAAAGTAAAATATCGGAAACTCAAAATCTTACATTTGAACGCTATTAACATTGGTGCCGTTTGTTTGCACTTTCGTACGGTTACTCGTAATTATGTTATTGGATTATGGAGATTTTGTCTTAAATTTTACACAAAGACGTAGGCGACCTCTGTCGGTCATGGTGATTTAAATAACTGCATAGTAGGTAGGAACGAGAGAGGTTTTAAATTGAACAAGTGATTAAATTATTGGTATAAACTTTTTTTACTCGAAACTTTATTATAGGAAAAAAAAAGAACCAAACTCAGTCCCCAGTTTTTAACTTTCTTTTTTTTTCAAATTAGATACGAGGCGAGATACGAACTCTATCCAGAAGAGTATTTTATTAGATATCTCGTTTATCGAAATCGCTTTAGCGGTTTGGATGCTTCGAAGTTAAAAAGAGAGTATCAGATAACACTGCAACACTTAAAAAAACATAACCCGCCCTCGCGGCCAAAAGTCGGAGCGCGTGTCTCTTACTTATTGTACTTGGGCCCATGAATTTTCAAGTTACTACCGATCCTTGCCATGACATCCTCGTGGTTCAGTATTGATAACTAAAGAATTAAATATGAACCCTTTTTTTTTATTAAATTATCGAAAGGTATGATGATGAATGATTCCTGATACATAATAACAATTCATAAATAATAGTGCTTATCTATTTTCTGAGGCTGTGGCGTCACAGACTGAGGTCTCCCATTTTGTTGAATTGGTTTTTTGTTTAAATATGTCGTTATCTGCAAGGGGTCGGTAACCTGCGACGCCTCTGCCTACTATCATTATCAGTAATTCTATGGGTTCGTTATATTCGAGACTTATTAAGTACCTTAATCTTCTCGCTGACGGATGACGACTATTGCGCAGCGACGACTGCGTGGCTGTGAGCGGCAAGCGACGATTGCGTGGCTGTGTGCGGCGAGCGACGACTGCGTGGCTGCGGGCGGCGAGCGACGACTGCGTGGCTGCGGGCGGCGAGCGACGACTGCGTGGCTGCGTGCGGCGAGCGACGACTGCGTGGCTGCGGGCGGCGAGCGACGACTGCGTGGCTGCGGGCGGCGAGCGACGACTGCGTGGCTGCGTGCGGCGAGCGACGACTGCGTGGCTGCGTGCGGCGAGCGACGACTGCGTGGCTGCGGGCGGCGAGCGACGACTGCGTGGCTGCGGGCGGCGAGCGACGACTGCGTGGCTGCGTGCGGCGAGCGACGACTGCGTGGCTGCGGGCGGCGAGCGACGACTGCGTGGCTGCGGGCGGCGAGCGACGACTGCGTGGCTGCGGGCGGCGAGCGACGACTGCGTGGCTGTGTGCGGCGAGCGACGACTGCGTGGCTGTGACGAGCGACAACTGCGTGGCTGCAGCGAGCGACGGCTGCATGGCTGTGGGCGGCGAGCGACGATTGCGTGGTTGTAGCAAACGTCGACAGCATGGCTCAGTTGGTATATCGACCTGAAATGTTTTCAACAGCGAGTATACCATTCGAAAATAAAACATGTTTACTATTTAGATAAAGGTTTGAGCCCTTATCATAATTTTTAAAATGCACGATGTACCATGAAACTACCACTTATCTGAAAGTCAGCGCTATTAGATACTAGCTTCGGCTTGTAGCAGCATAATGCTAAGGCAGCCTTTTGTATCCATAATGTAACAAATATTCTAACTGATTCTGTTTGCACCTATCTGTATTCTTCATATGTAATATATCTGTACCTATGTATTTCCTGGACCTATCCATTATTTGTAATGTGTCGTATTATGCGTTCAAATAAATTAATTTTCTACCGATTTCATAAAATTCCTCGCACCATATCTATACCAGATTTCAAACTAGTTAACTCGTAACGAAAAGTATTAAACTGGTTTTTCTTAAAAAGGATTAACAACGTGGTTATTTTTTTAAATAATAGGTACTTATTAGAAAAAAAACATGCTCCCTAACAAGAAAGGTTACATGAAGGTAGGCACTCGCAACGAGGTTTTTATCGCATATAGTTTAATAGGTTGCAGGTATTATACGATTGCTAAAATAGCCAAATTAGCATCACTCTTTGAAAAAAAACATCAATAATATGGAAAGATTTCACAAGAAAATGTTTCTATCGCAATTAAATATAGCTTGAACGAATCAATTTTTAGTTACTATTACTAGAAGGTAGGTACATAATTTTGCTAAACTTTTTGGAAAACATGTTTGTTGCAACATGAAAAAGTTATAGGTAGGTCCTCCAAAATAAGCTAACAATTGAAAATTATAATGTAATTACATACTTTATTTTTAATTGTAAATATTACGTACCCTTGTTTGCCGTGGGCGTACGGTCACACCAAGGTGGTATGAATACACCAGAAGTCCATGGTGCATCCCTGCTTCTGAATTTGATAACTCCAACTTGCCAGGGAAATAAAAACGTCCGAGATACCAATTCACTTTTTATAATTTCACAAAGTTACAGTATCGGATCCAAGACAACCTTCTTGTTCCGTAGCTCAACAACCAATGCCACCACTGTCCAAGCACTCGATAGCCCAGAAAAAGACCGTTATAACCCAAGCTCTCAGCTGACTATCTTTTTAAAAATGCAATGGCCAGTAGTCGTTTGAGCTACGAAATAATTACAAAATTGTAAAAATCACTTTAGAAATTCTGAAACTATTATAAAAATATAAACTAAAAATAAACAATTTTAAGGTAGATTTAACAAATCAACATTCTATTTTTATAGAGTTTCCGCTCTTACAAAGTAAATTCAGCAACTTATTATCATAAATTAATTTAAAAATGTATACGAGGCATCTAAAATCACAAGATTAATTTTAAATAAGCTAACATACATACAACATAACATTTGTTAGATTTGTCTCCATCCCGAATAGCAGAATAGCTATCAAACAATAAGGTTCTGCGCTAAAATTAATATTAATAATTCAATGTGGGTGAAGCCGCGGGCACAGCTAGTAAATTAATAAAAAAAAAAGACTTAGTACTCCAGCAGAACTCACACTTTGTGATGTTTAATATCATCTGAGACATAAACAGTGTTTAAAATTCTGAAAAAAAAAATGGAAAGAAAAAAAGAAAAAGAAAGTCAAGTAAGAAGTAGACAATGTGGCAATGCAGCCAGCGTCCTGGGGACGCTTCCGACTGGTATTGATATGGATCAGTTGAGCTCCCTGTAGATTGTTTGCAACAGTCTGCAGTTAGCTCAGTTGTTTCAATTATAAATACTAGTGTAATTTTCTTTGTGAATAAAGGCTTCTGCCGTGTTAAAAAAAAAGATGTAGGACTGCTAGAGGTCTCTTTTACACGTTTTTATTACAATGTTATAAATTAAAGCCAATTAGTGTGCATGTTTGTTTTTATTGGTATGCCTCTGGCCCCTGTATATCCCCTGAATAATCAGGCTTACCCAAGTCAGTATTCCGCAGTTCCCCCACAGTTAAACTAATCATTAAATCGTATCTCCTTTCAGGAGCGCCCGGCGCCGGCGGTATCGCCAACCCGATCGCCGGCATCGACATGGTATCAAAGGCTAAGCAGTCGCGCGGAGAGAAGAAGGCTCGCAAGATAATGAGCAAACTTGGGCTTAAACCTGTAAGTTGTATAATATAGCCATTTCAGCCCATATCAACCCACTGGGTGTTAGTTCAGACTCCATCTACTTTGGACTTAAGCCTGTAAGGGTCATTTCAGCCATAAATTTCTCACCATAAATCAGCACGCGCTGAGCCAACCGCTATTTCGGCGCCATGAATCTTTTGAGTAAAGTGGATCGCTCAGGAATATATTTCATTCATTCAAAAGTACCCTGTAAAATCATGATTCTAGGCTCATTTTTCTTTGTGACATCTCGAAGTGGAAAAACGAGCCGAGTGAGAGGGCTTGAAAGTAGTAGTTGGTCCTTGTCTGGCACGTTGCAACATGGTATATGTAGGGTGTCCATGAAACAATACGATATGACAGGGCTTTGGAACAAAGATTCTAATAAACTAACTTGAATATGTACTTTTAAAAAGCTGTCCAAATTACACAGTTTTATTACCGTAAGAATGTTAAACACATGTTTTCAAATCTTTTGGTGCACTATGAAAGTAGTACGTAATAATGGCTAGCAGACAGTGAATACTACTACAACCTAGTAGAAACTTAATAATCAAGTTCTATTTCAGGCTGAAATAGATCAAGTTCTATTTCAGGCTGAAATTTTCAGCCCATGATATCTACTCTGTGTTCTAGCCTAGCCAAACTCAATGTATAATGTTTGTGTTTCATTGTTTGACACAAATAACAAATACTCACTTGCTTGGCGTCGAGTTTCAAATATAATAAGCAATATTTATAGAAGGAAGGATCTCAAATCAGACAAGGCAACAGAGGGAATTTTAGGTTAAGTATGGGCGGTTTACAAGAATTGTACATCTAGTTTCGAGATAAGCCCAAGACATTAATTCAATTCTTGGTTAATGGCTCTGCGTCTGATCGACACAATTCTGCCAATGTCCGTAATGCATACACCTTTCTGAGTGTCATAATCATAAACCTTTCTGAGTTTATAAAAAAAAATCCAAAAGATAACAGAGAATAAAAATCTGAGGGCGTGATTCGGAAACCAAAAGCAAAATGCTACGGCCACATTACGAGGCGAAGATTCGTTTTCGCGTTGTCGTGATAAAACGTGTTCGTTCTACGACGGGGTGTTTGGGCCACATTGGAAAAAAACTTCGCAACGTCGCATCCTGAAGTCGCGATGATGATTCGCGATAAGACGAACTTCTTGGCTAGACTTGTCGCAACAGCGCAAATCTTCGCGTTATCGCGATAGTGTGGCCATAGCATAACAGAAAACAACACAAAATACGTACAGGCAATTTTTGCTTTAAAGCCGCCACACACAGAAACCGTGGTCGGGCCGGAGGCGAAGGCGTGCGGGTTGTATTGGGCGAATTTATATGAAATACTAGCTGCGCCCCGCGGCTTCGCCCCCGTGGAAATTTATGTTTCCAACTTTCTTAATTTTTTCTTTCATAAGAACCTTCTCCTGACAATACCAAACACAACAAAGAAAGAATTAGCGAAATCGGTCCAGCCGTTCACGCGTGATGCCGTGACCAAGGAAAACGGGTTTCATTTTTATATATATACTAGCTGCGCCCCGCGGCTTCGCCCCCGTGGAAATTTATGTTTCCAACTTTCTTAATTTTTTCTTTCATAAGAACCTTCTCCTGACAATAACAAACACAACAAAGAAAGAATTAGCGAAATCGGTCCAGCCGTTCACGCGTGATGCCGTGACAACGCGAAACGGGTTTCATTTTTATATATAAGATAGACTACACATATACCGCGCGCCGGGCGGTGTATCCGTAGTCTTTCATATAAATTCCTCCATAAATCCCTTCGCCTCCGGCCCAACCACGGTTTCTGTGTGGCGGCTTTTATCGTCGACTTATCTCGGCGTGGAAACTAACTGACCCGACCTCTCATAAAAAGGAAGTAGGATGTGGTTGGGAAGCATTGTGGCCTATTTGTTGCGTACGCCACAGATAATTAATTATTTCTCATGTTAATTACAACCAAATCTATATATATAAAAATGAAACCCGTTTCGCGTTGTCACGGCATCACGCGTGAACGGCTGGACCGATTTCGCTAATTCTTTCTTTGTTGTGTTTGTTATTGTCAGGAGAAGGTTCTTATGAAAGAAAAAATTAAGAAAGTTGGAAACATAAATTTCCACGGGGGCGAAGCCGCGGGGCGCAGCTAGTCTTATATATAAAAATGAAACCCGTTTCGCGTTGTCACGGCATCACGCGTGAACGGCTGGACCGATTTCGCTAATTCTTTCTTTGTTGTGTTTGTTATTGTCAGGAGAAGGTTCTTATGAAAGAAAAAATTAAGAAAGTTGGAAACATAAATTTCCACGGGGGCGAAGCCGCGGGGCGCAGCTAGTAATAGAAATAAATTATAACTAGTATTTACAATTGAAACAATAGAGCTAACTGCTAATCGCATGTGTTCTTCCTACAATGCAATCTGTCAAACTGTACACATTTTATGTATCAGCTTCCTTTCTAAAGAGACTCCCTAGCGTGTAAGTCCCCAACAATCACATCAACAAACTTTTGTTGTTTACCTTATATTTGTATACCTATTTTTTTCTCGTTCACTTCATTAATAAGTACTTATTGATACAACTAATTAATAAGCAAGCCATGTTCACAACGAGTAGGTTTTACACTCATTCTAATTTACATAATGTTTAAGTTAATCCTTGTCTTTGTTCTGTGTAAAAACCAGTTTTGTGAACCTATATCTAAAAAACAAAAAAAAACTGCAGACTGTTGGAAACAATCTACAGGTAGCTCCACTGATCCATATCGATACTAGTCAACGCGTCCCCAAGACGCTGGCTGCATTGCCCCGCTGTATGGCAATGCGCTGCGCCAGATACAGAGACTCACCAGCTCTCACGGTCACGCGTCGCTTCGACCAGACGCTCAGATAATACCCGGAGAGCTTCGGTACCCCACGGACCTAGGGTCTCGACTCCAAGGGCAGCAAATGTGTAATCCTCGGCCAAATCTGCCGCCGCACCCGCCCTCACGGTTAATTGTTAATTCATATTATTCATGCCACATTGAAATCTAAATGCACTCAACTTCAACTTCTTGTTTGATTTGCGTCAGGTTTTCAATGCACTCAACGCAAACATAGATTTAAAGTACCTAACTATCACATCACATTACACTATTATTATAAATGCGAAAGTTTGGATGGATGGATGGATGGATGTTTGTTACCTCTTCACGCCAAAACTACTGAACGGATTGGGTTGAAATTTTGCATACAACAATTGTTATCCTGGAATCAAACATAGGCTACTTTTTATGCCATAAATCTGTTCCCATGGGATAGAAATCATCGTTAAACGTTTATAGAAACAACGCGTGCGAAGCCGCGGGCATAAACTAGTTGGTTATATTTAGAAAAATGAATGTTTTCGGAATTGTTTTCTCTGTGATTCTATGCAATAAATTTAATTCCAGGTATCAGGTGTAAACCGAGTCACAATCCGCAAATCAAAGAACATCCTCTTCGTGATCAACCAGCCCGATGTATACAAAAACCCTCACTCCGACACCTACATCGTCTTCGGAGAGGCCAAGATCGAGGACCTGTCGCAACAAGCCACCATGGCCGCTGCAGAGAGGTTCAAGGCCCCAGAGGCTGCGGCTGCTGGCAATGATGCTGCCACTACTGGCACGGTAAGTAAAATTTCAAGAACATCCGCAATAATCAAACTTGTAAGGTTGCCTAAATCGCCAAACACTAACATTGCTCATCACTTCCTGAGTAACTGAGTTGTGTGTAATTGGAACCGGCTTCCTGAAGATGTTGTAACAGCTCCCTCTGAACAGCTTCAAAATCATACTCGACCACTGGTTACGAACGCGATTGTGCGTTCGTGTAAGTGTGGCGAAAAGTAACATACTAAACCAACATCGTCTCTCCTTACAGACAGTGGCACCAATCGCCGAGGAAGAGGACGAGGAGGCAATAGACGAGACCGGAGTAGACGACAAGGACGTCGAGATCGTCATGTCGCAGGCCAACGTCTCGCGGGCGAGGGCCGTCAGAGCCCTCCGGAACAATCAATCTGACATCGTCAATGCTATTATGGTGAGTTTACGATGATACCTTGAAGACGAGCAAGCAGTAGACGACAAGGACGTCGAGATCGTTATGTCGCAGGCCAACGTCTCGCGGGCGAGGGCCGTCAGAGCCCTCCGGATCAATCAATCTGACTTCGTCAATGCTATTATGGTGAGTTTGCGATGATACCTTGAAGACGAGCAAGCAGTAGACGACAAGGACGTCGAGATCGTCAAGTCGCAGGCCAACGTCTCGCGAGCGAGGGCCGTCAGAGCCCTCCGGATCAATCAATCTGACTTCGTCAATGCTATTATGGTGAGTTTGCGATGATACCTTGAAGACGAGCAAGCAGTAGACGACAAGGACGTCGAGATCGTTATGTCGCAGGCCAACGTCTCGCGGGCGAGGGCCGTCAGAGCCCTCCGGATCAATCAATCTGACTTCGTCAATGCTATTATGGTGAGTTTGCGATGATACCTTGAAGACGAGCAAGCAGTAGACGACAAGGACGTCGAGATCGTCAAGTCGCAGGCCAACGTCTCGCGAGCGAGGGCCGTCAGAGCCCTCCGGATCAATCAATCTGACTTCGTCAATGCTATTATGGTGAGTTTACGATGATGTGTTATGGGTACTAGATGACTGATATACTTAATACAATACATTACATAGATAGGTATTTTTTATAATACATAGAAAACATGCAGAATACCCTGAACAAATATCTGCAGATCGTACACATATTTGTGAGGACCTCTGTGGCGCAGCGGGCGAGGGTCCGCCTGCGACGCAGGAGCTTGCGGGTTCGATTCCCGCCTTGGGACAAATGATCTGCAGATATTTTGTTCAGGGTGTTCTGGATGTTTTTCTATGTTTAATATAAAATATTGATCTATGTAGTGTATTGTATTATCTAGTACCCATAACACAAGCTCTGCTTAGCTTTGGGCTGGATAATGCTGTGTGAATTATCCAGCATTATTTATTAATTTATTTGTCATGAGGCGGGATACATTCTGCGTCACGGACCTTCGCTCGCCGCGCCACAGAGGTCGGCAATCTTCGAAACTTGGGATTTTTTATTAAATCTATATGACTTGCGAATAGTATAACAAGCGGTACCTACCTACTTATTATTTACACACAATATTTTGCCTAATTAATTATTTATTATTTGTCAATAGGTGATTTTTGCGTAATAGCACAGCTGGTGGGAATATCCCAAAGCCTTTCTCTAATGCTTGTGTACACATTTTGAGCCATCAAAAAAACTACCCAACAATCTGCTTCAAAAGAACTGACAATTAACAAGTGTTTTTGTTTCTATTTCAGGAACTCACTATGTAATCTCCGAGTAGCAACGCTTAGCATTAAGTCTGCATACGACAAGGCTCATTCGAGCGAACCCAGAGCGATCCGGCAGGGGTGTATATAGGATATTTTGCAATAAAATACGAATGTAATTTACTCGGTTTGTTTGATTTATTGTTTCCTCAAAGATGGCAGCTGTGATATTTATTGTAAGATACTTATATACGTAGGTACGCTTTGATAGGTTAGTTTAGAAATTAGAGTTATGCAATTAATTATGTGCCATGCCAGTGGACGCTGTACTTACCACAGGTTATGCAATGTTGCTATCAATAATAATTTAATTTATATTTAAATAAACAATATTCAGGAAATTGGTCGGCGGCGTCTAGAAATCGCGCTTGCAAAACCGCAGCTGTGTGTAAGGAATCGCAACAATCGCGTGACACAAGACGCGCTTCAAAATCGCGGCTGTGGGGTTGTGGTGTGTTAACATTGAGTCTCACCAAAAACTGCATTCTCGTCCCCCTCCATAAATATCGAATTGCAGATTTTATGAATACACTCATGTTTGCTACGAAGCAATCATTCGATATTTTGACAGTTCTGGCCGTAATTAGATATATTGTGAGAATTGCCCTCCGGGAGGTTGCGAGTTCGATTCCCGCCGCGGGACAAATGTGTGTATGATGCAGGCATTTGTTCCGAGTCGGTGCATGTTTATAAGTTATCTATGTACTTTTATTAGAACTATGCTTCAGCTATTTAGAACTATGGCCGTTGAACTCAGAAAATATGAACAAAAAAGGAAAATTATTTGATTTTCATTGTTGTAGCCGCGAAACTGTACCTACCAAAGTTTATTCTTGTGCAGCCTTTATTTTTATTTATTATTTCTTATTTTGATGGCTCGCTGTGGCTGTGCTGCCACAATTCTGCCAGTGTCCGTGTCAAAAGAGTCATAAACTTTTGTAGAGTTTTATAAAACGGTAGAAATTTCTATTTAAAAAAAAAGACAAACAAATAACTCTTTTTGAATAGTACCATTGATTTGCACCTAAAAAAACAACACAAAAGTTAGTGGGAAGCTTGCACAAACAAAAAGGGTATAATAATAGGAACTGTACAAATTAGGAAAGAAATAAGGCTAATATTTGCATTACAGGTTAAAATCTTATTGGAATTTACAGTATTTTTTCACTGGCAATAAAATCAGAATGTCAATGTCAGCGACAAAATCAACGCAAAATCAGCTGTCAGTTCTCAAATTCAATCTGTCAATTCTGTCATTTTGTTTTCTGTTTTGCAGTTTTCCGATAGAAATTCTTAAATAAATCTATTTTCATCGGGGTTTTGTGCAGTGATAAATTTGTAAAAAATGTCCATGTTCCCAGGAACAGTGGCTTTCGATGAGTATGGTCGTCCATTTATCATCTTGAGAGACCAGGCGAATCAAAAAAGGCTTACCGGTACAGATGCCTTGAAGGTAATTATTCCGTAATTTTCTTGTGAAATTACACTAACTAAAAGTTTCGTAGACTTCAACGGCCAACATCTCTCCTATTTACCTTCCCTCACACGTATCAGACGTAAAATACCAATAAAAACAAAAATGTAACCTAAAAATAACTTTGTATTTTGATCTCTCAAATACACCGTTAATCCGCTATATCCTGAATTAAACCGGCCTTTTAACCTTTATTTAGCCCTAGAACCTCTTATCCCAGTCCGAAAAAGTACCACATCGATGTTAGTTTTTGAATTATTTAACTTTGAAAAGTCAGATGTTTTGGATGAATCACATGATCCATTGTTTGGCCAAAAAAGTTTCTCGAAAGTGGTTGTGATTCTAATTTTTACGAATGGATTCTTATCTACCCTGTTAAATCACTATTCTTCACAAGGAGTGAGCCTTACTGCAGACTTCTTGGAATATCCAAGAAGTCTGGCTCAAGGCATAGAGAGGAACATTATATGCCAGATGTTTAATGTTTTGCTTACTACTATAAGTTTACAGTCTTACAGTCAAAGCATTCCCACTAATATGGTTACAATAACTAAAACTTTGGTTATCTATTATGCAAAAAGTTTGCAACATAATATTTCCTTAAAATACCTGAAGTCTTTCTCATCTACATATTCTATCAGGAGTCTGTGAACTTTACAATCAGTCAGTCAGTTTAAATTAAAATCTGCTAACTTTTTGTTGTCAGATAATGCTTAGTGAATAATGTGAAAAAGTGTTCGCACACACACTTGTGCACTATTATATGTCCTGCACACATGAAGAGTGAAAAACTCCAATATTGTAAACATAATTTTAATTTATCATCTGCTGCAATTTTTTATCGATATACCTGTTCCAGTCGCACATATCAGCGGCAAGGCAGATTGCCACCATCTTGCGCACCTCCCTCGGCCCACGCGGCCTTGACAAGCTCATGGTGAGCTCCGATGGAGATGTCACTGTCACCAACGACGGCGCCACCATCCTCAAGATGATGGATGTCGAACACCAGATCGGAAAGCTGCTGGTGCAGTTGGCGCAGAGTCAGGATGATGAGATTGGTGATGGGACTACTGGTGTTGTTGTTTTGGCTGGTGAGTAGACTTGGGATTTCACCACCAGATTTTGACAGTTAAGCCTAGGATAATTGGGATAGAAGTTAGACATTTTAAACTGAAGACAAGGGATATCGGAGTAGGGACAAAATAAGAGAAAGGGTCAAATAAAGGCTGTGAAAGCTGATGACGATAAAGTGGTTTCCAAATAGGTGCCAATGATGATCAAAAATCTCACATATTGTATTGATTCACCGTGAAATCTACCTTGGCTGTGTCTGAGGCACCTATCTAACACTATCTACTCAAATGAAGACCAATTTTTGCTAACCAGTAAGGTTTCCCTTCCCATTCACTGCCCAGACTTTGGAGGCCTATTTTAATTCTCAAATTGGCCACACAGAACACAATTTCGTGTTACTACGCTTTATACTTTTCGTGTATGCGCCACAATTTCGTGGCACTCTAATACACTGAATTAGTGCCACTGGACAAATATTTGTACGATCTGCAGATATTTGTTCAGGGTGTTCTGGTCGTTTTCTATGTATAATAAAAAATATCTATCTATGTACTCATATATTATTATGTATATCAGTTATCTAGTACCCATAACACAAGCTTTGCTTACCTTGGGGCTAGAGCATTATTTATTTATTTATTTAGTGTAAGTACCAATTCGCACAAAAAAACGAAACGAAACAAACGATTGTGTATTTGGGAGTCTAAATAGCCCTCCTGGTGCAACCGGGGCGCGCCGCAGCTCTAGCAGGGGCAAGACATCTAAGTGCGTTATGTAGAATGAAAGTGTTTTCGTAAATAATTACGCAATTTTAGTCTCAAGTTGATTCTTAACTGATTTTGCAACTCTTTCGAAAATGCAGCTGTGCGATTGCGCAAAAACCACCCATCCTAGGTATATCAAATCAAATCAAATTTATTTATTGCATGAAATACACGATTGATAAAGAAGTTATTATTATAATGTCATGGCATGTCACAATGTATTCTGCCCTATTGGGCGTGCAATGTCTAAAAATTTAAAATATAAAATAAATGCTAATACAATTCTAAAGAAAATAATACATAAAATTCATATAATTTTGAAATTAAAAAGCTATTTCAATGGCGTTCGCCATACAGTTGTAAATTTCGCAGGCTATTCAAAGGGCTTTATTCCGTGTGTTCCGGGTATTTTTTATGTATAATAAAAAAAGTATCTATGTAGAGTATTGTTTTCAGTATATCAGCCATCTAATACCCATAACACAAGCTGTGCTTAGCTTGGGGCTAGATGATGTTGTGTGTATTGTACAGCATCTTATATTGACATTTGAAATGATGATGGGTGATTTTTGTGCAGCAACACCACTATTATTAGCCCTTGTCGACCTACCGCTGGATGGACATACCTATTTATCATACCTATTAATCAGTCCTGTGCAAGATCTCTTGCAGAACTTTGCGGAAAATTCGACTAAAACAATTCGACCAAAAACATTTGGACTAGTAACAATTCGACTAAAGCAATTCTACCTGTAGGCGTCCCACCTCCGCGAAGCAGGGGGGTCAACATTAACTTCGAAATGTTTTTAGTCGAACTGTATAAGGCGAATTGTTTTAGTCGAATTTTACGCTTGCAGCCACTATTAACAGGATTTTCTTTAGGGTGATAAAACTATGGACTCAAGCGCTGTTAAATGGCAAACTGATGAAAGAAACTTTTTGTTATCCTCCAGGTGCCCTGCTAGAACAGGCCAACATCCTCATCGACAAAGGCATCCACCCCATCCGCATCGCAGATGGGTTCGAGGTGGCTGCTGCCACAGCACTGGCCCATCTCGACAGCATCTCCGAAGCGTTCCCGGTGAACAAGAATACTAGGGAGAACTTGATCAAGGTTGCTATGACTACCCTTGGGAGTAAGGTGGTTGTGAAGTGTCATCGGTTGATGGCTGAGATTGCGGTTGATGTGAGTATCTATCCATAAATTTACTTGAAGGGTGATTATCTTGGTGGTTGCAGAAAGCTTTTTTTATCATTATATTGCATTTTTTTATAAGGAGGTGCCGGTGCATATAAGTAGCCAACGGACTCTCTGTTCCGAACCGAACTCTGACTGAAGACCCAACCTATGTGACCGAATAAATTATTTATTTATTATTTATGGGCCATCGAAGCGGCAAACACCCTTTTCAACATCATCATCAGCCTATATTAGTCGACTGCTGGGCATAGGCCTCCCCTAATAAGCGCCATAGCGCCCTGTCTTCAGCTTGCCGCATCCAGCAACACCCTTTTATTTTGTTACAATACAACTCATTTTGTCACTGACAGCAAAACTGAGTCATAATCATAATATAGCAGTAGCATCTCAAAATGAAGTACTTATTCGATTTAATAGATTAATAAATTATTTGAAACTCAATGAGGGCACATAGGAAGAATCGCGTAAAAAACATCGCTTCAATATTGATTTACTAACAATGGTTTCTCAAACGAAATATTGTGCATCCAACCAAACCATTTTTTTTCAAATGACAAAGCTAATGTTTAAGAAACTAAAACCTAGAACTAGTAGGAATAAAACCGCTTTATTTTATTTAGTTGGATGTGGTGAAATCTAGGTTGCTATGTGGTGCCGGCATGGTATTCGCACCGCGGGTGTCGTAAGAGGCGACTAAGGAATATCCACCGGGGGGCGGGCAGCAGCGCCTCCTGCAGAACAATTCTACCACCGAACTGCGATCCCCAACCCGCATGCCCAGCGTGAGATTATTGGTATTACCCCTATGAGATAAAAGCCGATAAGGCGTTTATCAGGGGGAGGCCTGCGACCAGCAGTGGACCATATACGCTGTTGAGGTGAGGTGAGGTAAAACCTAGGACTTATTTCAATTTCTCTTATGTTCACAGGCTGTTCTATCAGTAGCAGATCTGGATAAGCGTGATGTCAACTTCGAGCTGATCAAGGTGGAAGGCAAAGTGGGAGGGCGTATGGAAGACTCCGTGCTTGTCAAGGGAGTGGTCATCGACAAGACCATGAGCCATCCTCAGATGCCTAAGGAGCTGAAGGTAGGAATCTCATCATTCTAATTCTGAGTACTGGGATCTGCACTGACATCTCGCAGGAGAGTGTATTGTGCATTGTCCCCCTGCCTAACCAGGCGCTAACCAGCCCAGCTCCTTGAAGTACTAAAGCATTACTTTGGGCGATTGACAGCTTCGTTTTAGCTTTTCTGTAGGCGTGGATGGGTTTTATGCCTGTATGAGATTCTTAATACCCATTTCCCGTCTAGCCTCCTCTGTGGCCGTGCAGTGTACCACTACAGGTTCCACAGTCTCTTCTTCCTGGAATCAGCCACGACACAGACTACTGTCTGTGGCTCCAGTCTTGAGAAGATGATGGTTCAGTTCACAGTGACCTGTGATGATGCCCATCATTGTTCTTAGGTCCTCGCGGCTCATTTTGAGCTTTGTTTTCCTATCTTTCAAGAGGGGAATATTTATTTAGTATGATTGCAGTCTGTTCGACGCTCCCATATTTTTGGTGTTCTTTTTCTGAGTTTAGTTTTAGTCTATTTTTTACTTCTGCTGTGGTCTGGTTTCTAGCCCTAGCAAGTAAGTTCTTGTAGAATAAAGTGAGACCTAGCAGAACCTAATAAGATCTCGCCAGTAGTGCTAGCAGACCTGGACAAACGTGACGTTAACTTCGGGCTGATGAAGGTGAAAGACAAAATGGGAGGACGTATGGAAGACTCCATCCTGCAAACGGTAAACTAAGCTATGTAGTCTGAGTAACTGGGTCAGCTATCCGAGCTGAGCTAAACCAAGTTAGCTTAGCTTTCGGTCTGCAAACTGGGTAATCAGACAACACGCATATCATCAGGCGGTAAATATATACAATAAATTACCCATTGACTTAAAACTTTATCATTTAATTTATTTAAAATAAAATTAAAATTATGGCTGATGGATAAATGTTTTTAAGACATTAAGGAATATTTTAATTTTAAAAATTGACTTTTCATGACTTTATATTAATTTCTTATTTTTTTATTCTCATTTTATATTATTTCAAATTTTATTAATTATTAGTTATTTTAATATTATATAAAGCCTTAGTTACTAATTAATTTTGCACGCCTAGACGAGGCAGAATGTATTCCGAGTGTTATTTTTATTATTAAGACCTATTTATTGTACCTCCTATTTATTGTACATTCCTGCAAATAAATGATTTATGATTATGATTATGAACATCTTTCCAGCACAAACTCCAAGCATTTATTAACTTATCCTATCACTCCCAGGACGTGAAGCTAGCCATCCTCACCTGCGCGTTCGAGCCGCCCAAGCCGAAGACGAAGCACAAGCTGGCGGTGGGCTCCGCCGACGAGTACCGCGAACTGCGCGCCTACGAACACGACAAGTTCTTGGAGATGGTCAGGACGGTGAAGGTATGTCACACTTACATGGTTTTTATTTATATAATAAATAATAATAAATAATTCAGGACAATCCACACAGCATCATCTAGCCCCAAGCTAAGCAGAGCTTGTGTTATGGGTACTAGATGACTGATATACATAATATAATAGATTACATAGATAGATATTTTTTATTATACATAGAAACGACCAGAACACCCGGAACAAATATTTGTAGATCGTACAAACATTTGTCCCAAGGCGGGAAACGAACCCGCAACCTCCCGCGCCGCAGGCGAACCTAGGCCCGCCGCGCCACCGAGGTTGTCTATGTCGCAAAACTAGTTAACTCATCTGATCATTTGACCAGAGAGTGTGCTAGTCTGCTTTTGCTTTTTAAACCTATGGCAACCTGTTGCTATTAAATGCAACAACATTAAATTACCTTCTGAGGAATCGCTTACATGTGTTATTGTCGAGGACCTCAGCGGCGCAGCGGACGAAGGTCCGCCTGCGACGCAGGAGGTTGCGGGTTCGATTTGCACTGAATCGTTTAAATTATGGATAGGGGACCCACAGGCATGGATTGCTTAGGGTATCAAGTAGCCTTAATCCGGCACTGGCATCCACTAAGGATGGCTAGATGAGTTCGTTTTTTGGCACTTACTTAAATAACTTCTAAGACCTTTACGGGAATGACAGATGCGGCCGCAGTATTGGAGTCAATGCGTCCCGTAGATGTTAACGTTTTTGACGACCTCTATGGCGCAGCGGGCGAAGGTCCGCCTGCGACGCAGGAGGTTGCGGGTTCGATTCCCGCCTCGGGACAAATGTTTGTACAATCTGCAGATATTTGTTCTGGGAGTTCTGGAGGTTTTCTATGTATAATAAAAAATATCTATCTATGTAGTGTATTGTATTAAGTATATCAGTCATCTAGTACCCATGACACAAACTCTGCTTAGCTTGGGGCTAGATAATGCTGTGTGAATTGTCCTCCATTATTTATTTATTTATTGTACTGAACGGTCACAAAAAAGGCGGCGTGTCGGAGTAGCACAGCGTACCCACAGCGCGGCTGGTTTCGCTCGCTTCACATAGGGTGTCAATCCACAAAGCGCGGTGGCACAACGGTGTCAAACACAAAGCGCGGCTCCCTTCGCTCGCTGCACTCAAAATCAAATCAAAAACTCTTTATTTCCATAAATACAATAAATGTACACTTAGAAAAGGTCAAATTATAAAACACTGACACGGAAATAAAGTGATATTTTTTTATTTCTGCCGCTTCGGTATGTAGACTAAAGTAAAGAAGCGACGAAGAAACCTTTAGCCTGTTGTTATTTTTCGAGTGGCACAGTATATCAGTACATGTCTGTATGTGCGCGGCTCGCTTCGCTTTACACGCGGTGTGAGGCAGTGTTGGTGGCGATTCTTTTCGTAAACACAGTTCTGAAGAGTATCTTTGAAATTCCGTCCTACGAACTGTTTCAAAAATACCACCAACCAATACACAAAACTCGATAAATATAAGATAACTTAAAACGGCAAATTATGAAAACAACTACAGAACAAAGCGAATCTCTCAACAACATTCTTAACTAAAATCACTGATTACGGGATTTGTCATTGTGTGATACAAAATACACAAAATAATTTATTTGCCATCAGGATAACAAACATAGTATATTAATGTTACCTATAGATGTTACATTTGCATGATGTAATGTGAGAGCATTGATTACCTCTGATCCCTGCACTAGGCTAGACCTGTTTCGCGGGAGACCGAGTGAACATGATTGATTGCTATGACACTGAGAGAGCGGTGAGATTGTGCCATCACATAGTATAAAACAAAGTCGTTTTCTCTGTCTCTATGTATGCTTAAATCTTTAAAACTACGCAACGGATTTTGATGCGTTTTTTTTTAATAGATAGAGTGAAGAGGGAGTTTTATATGTGTAATAGTAGTATTTTATTGCACCCGTGCGAAGCCGGGGCGGGTCGCTAGTGTTAAATAAGACTTAAAAGTTTGCTCATCTTTCTTTACCTAGAACGCCGGCGCCACTCTCGCCATCTGCCAGTGGGGCTTCGACGACGAGGCCAACCACCTGCTGCTGTCCGAGGGCCTGCCCGCCGTGCGCTGGGTGGGAGGCCCCGAGATGGAGCTGATCGCCATCGCCACGGGGGGCCGCATCGTGCCCCGCTTCGAGGAACTCACTCCGGCCAAGCTCGGCTCTTGTGGACTGGTTAGGGAGCTCAGTAAGTGCAGCATCGTGAGGCGGGCGATGATCACCACACGGCCAGATCAAAACAATATCAACTTAAGGTTTTTTGTTATTGTAGTGCGTAACCCCACACTCAGGGCAATTTAATAAACTTCAATGTTTCCCCTGTAGGTGGAGCTAACGGCGCTAGAAACCGTAGGAAGTCCCAAAGGTTTTCGACTCGTGTCACTTGACCTCGTGGTGTAGTTTTTTTTTGCGATATAAAAAAATAAAAGTTGGTTAGGATGCGGGTTCAAGTCCCGTCGAAGTCGAAATTTTTTGCGATATTATTAGATTTCTTAGATAACTTAGCTATTAACTAGTTTTTAAGTAATTTACCACCTAAATATTATTTCTTTTTAATTTGTGTATCGTGTTTGTTGCTCTAGCTTTACCTGTATATTTTATTATACCTGTACCTATATCGGAATAGAAATGAAATGAGACAATCGAAAGTGAATACGGGTTTTGGTTGGGGGGTTGTGGTAGATGGGGCTGGTTGATCCCCAAACTGCCCTTTGAGATTGGTGTTTGGATGGTGGCCAAGGAAGGTCACTGGTATGGTATGGAGACTGATTAACTTTAATAACTTGTGTACAATATGGTCGCAATAAAAATTTTGAATTTGAATTTTGACTATATTCACAAGACACATATTTTATGGTTAATTAAACTACTGCCGCCAACTTTTGGTATGAATGGTTGAATTGATAATAAGTATTGCTAGATAACGCTGTGTGAATTGTCCAGCATTATTTATTATTTATTGCTTTGAACCCGCCACGATGGCGGTCGATCGCGAACTGAGTAAATTTAGGTAAACGTGAGCATTTACGCAATCAACTCAAGCTCTGCTTAGCTTGGGTCTAGATGATGCTGTGTGGATTGTCCAGCATTATTAGTTTACCCGAACAGAAAGTGAATAGATTTTAATGAAACTTTGCAAGGATATAGTGTATTTTGTGACAAATCAAACACAAATATTGAGTAAATGACGTGTCGACCCCCGGAGGGAATAGGGCAGGCAGAACAACATACGAAATGTATAAGAAAAGCTTGTTAACCCGTCATTATCTTCACAGCATTCGGCACATCAAAGGAAGAGATGCTGGTCATCGAGCAATGCTCCAACTCCCGAGCCGTCACTGTTCTGATGCGCGGAGGAAACCGCATGATTGTGGAGGAGGCTAAACGTTCAGTGCACGACGCGCTTTGCATCGTACGGAGCTTGGTCCAGGTAAGGAATGATCACCTAGTAGATTCTACTGAGACCTAGAATGACCCAAGTGACTCCTAGCTAGTAAGGCCTAATAGAATCTACTGAGACCTAGTAGGACCTAATGAGTCCTAGTTGGCAACCGAATGCTCATAGATGAAGCTAAACGATCTGTGCATGACGCTCTTTGCATCGTACGGAGCTTGGTCCAGGTAAGGAATGATTACTTACTTTACTAGAATCTATTGAGACCTAGAATGACCCAAGTGAGACCTAATAGGATCTAGCCCCAAACTAAGCAGAGCTTGTGTTATGGGTACTAGATAACTGAATCTACTGAAAGTTTGTAGGACCAAGTGAGACCTAGTAGTAGGTTCTAGTGAGGCTTAGTGGGTTCTAGTGAGACTAAGTAGGTTCTAGTGAAACTAAGTAGGTTCTAGTGAGACTAAGTAGGTTTTAGTGAGACTAAGTAGGTTCTAGTGATACTAAGTAGGTTCTAGTGAGACTAAGTAGGTTCTAGGTACTAAACTTGGGGAAATCCTTTATGGATGTCTCCGGATCCGGGGCAACCCAAAGATTATGTCAGACTCCGTATACTGACTAAAACGACTACGTATGTTCTTCTCACACCTTGTGCTTGGCCATGGGAACGCGCAAGCACTCTTCCGCAATGAAGAATATACCCTACTCTAACCTCCACTATTTTTTCAACATAATCAAGGAACACCTATTGTTTCAAAGGATTCCCGCGTGGTTTACGGAGGCGGCGCCGCAGAGATCTCATGCTCGCTAGCCGTGGCGAGCGCCGGGGAGAAGGTGTCTTCATTGGACCAGTACTCGTTCCGGGGCTTCGCGGACGCGCTGGAGGCTATTCCGCTGGCACTGGCAGAGAACAGGTATGATAAATACCATCCATCATACTAATATTATAAATGCAAAACTTTGGATGGATGGATGTTTGTTACCTCTTCACGCCAAAACGACTGAACGGATCGGGCTGAAATTTTGCATACAGTCAATTCTAATCCTGGAATCAAACATAGGCTACTTTTTATATATTTATTTTACTTTTTTTTTTATTTTATATTTATGATTAAACAAGAAATGATGAAAATATAGCCATATAAACTTCGGCGTGACGTCACACCTTACGACACTATTTAGGGACGCGTGGCGTCACTAGCCCCCACTCCCAAACTCTGATGCGCCTAATTATTGTCAATTTTTGTTTGATTGACACACAATTTATAATAATTTTTTTTCAGCGGTCTCTCCCCGATCGACGCGCTATCTGAAATAAAGGCGAGGCAAGCCGCTGAAAATAACCATAACTTAGGCATCGACTGCATGAACCATGGTGAGTTACATATTTTTAAACGTTTGCTAAAAATCTATGTATGTTATAGTAACTGGCTTAGAATTTGCATCACCCCAACTCTTCCCGCGGGTGTCGTAAGAGGCGACTAAGGGATATCCACCGGGGGCGGGCAGCAGCGCCCCCTGCAGAACAATTCTACCACCGAACTGCGATCCCCAACCCGCATGCTCAGCGTGGGGTATTTTGGGCACTACCCCATCTGATAAAAGCCAATAAGGCGCTTATCAGAGGGAGGCCTGCGTCCAGCAGTGGACTAATACAGGCTGCTGATTTTGAGGGACTATAAGTATTATTAGAATTACTCACTTGTGTACTTACTTAACCACTAGATAAGATAATAACTAAGTGTTGTATGTTTACACCGAGAAGTACCTTCTCGTGTTTGTAAGAATCATCAGCCTGGACCTCACGATACATGCTCGGCCTACTGTGAGATCCATCGGTTAAATCATAGTTTCCAAGCCCTCAGCAATAACCATCTTCCATCGGTTTTATTAGGCCATAATAATAATGTATCATTATTATGTTAACTCTACCTACCTATGTATGTGCCTAACATAAAAATAAAATAATGCTGGACAATTCACACAGCATTTATCTAGCCCCAAGCTAAGCAGAGCTTGTGTTATGGGTACGAGATAACTGATATACTTAATACAATACACTACATAGATAGATATTTTTTATTATACATAGAAAACATCCAGAACGCCCTGGACAAATGTCTGCAGATCGTACAAACATTTGTCTATGCAAACAATGTCTGCAGATCGTACAAACATTTGTCCCGAGGCGGGAATCCAACCCGCAACCTCCTGCGTCGCAGGCAGACCTTCGCCCGCTACGCCACAGAGGTCGTCATGCTGTAATAAAATGATTGTTTTTGCTGCAAATAAATATATTTTGTTTGACTCCCTATCAATTATATTCATTTGTATACGTTTCTTTGTTCCAGACTCAAACGACATGAAAACATTAAACGTGATTGAGTCCCTCCACTCCAAGAAGCAGCAGATCGCGCTCGCCACACAGCTCGTCAAGATGATACTCAAGATCGACGACGTGCGGTCGCCCGCGGACTCTATCGAATAGATCTATAGGCTATATAGCACGCTGACTCTATCGAATAGATCTATACATTTCCGAGATGAGAACAAAACTAAACTGAAGCCACCTCAATCATCTTCCATGGTTGTAAACAGGCCGATGATGAGGAGATGACAGAATAGCTAGTATAAGTCGTGTTGATAAAGACTGTGGTTAAAAATGTCATACTGTAAAGCTGGCAGTTTTTTTACAAAATACTATTTTTCAAAACTGAATGGTCATAGTGGTTTTACACTTACAGTGCGTTATCTATCTGGGTGTGCGGTCTCGCTGAGTTTGCAATTTCAACACAGAAAGACAGCTTTTAGACAATTTTCGCTAAGAGGAAATCAACTTTATTGCATTGCTATTAGAATCTAAAATGTATTTGTTTCAGGCCCAGGTAGATAAAACCTTACGATTGCTAAAAGTCGCAGACGGGAAATATTGAATGTAATAATGTTCAAGAACAAGGTTTTGTAAAAATGTTGGCGCAGCGGACAGCATGACATTTTCCATCCTAATCTTTATCTACAAGTTATCTTGGTAGATTGATAAGTCTGATGATGATGATAAGTCTATGCTAGCATTTCAGGGCCTTTCCTACCCTGATTCCCAATTTTTAAGGTACCCTCGAATACTCAACCGCAACTCAAATTCTAGCACGTTTTATGTGGTGATTTTTAGACTGTTTTCAGTGAAAATCTGTCAAAAAATCGTCAATTTTGACATGCTTTTAAACCGTATCTTTATTTTGTGTAATACTTTGGAATTTTTTTATAAACTCTTGAGTTTATGACACGCATTACGGACATTGGCAGAATCGTGTCGACCAGACGCAGAGCCATTAACCAGGAATTTAATTGCAATCTGTGTTGTGTTGTTTGGGGGTAATTCACACAAGCTATTCTTTCGAAATCATTTCTCAGTTGAAAGTCGAAAGGCGAAGTTATTTTTACTTACATTTGAATTGATCTTTAGTTTGTGTCACATTCAGTATTTTTAAACTCCTATCACAAACTACCAAATTTTAAATTTGAGTTATGAATAATATAATTTTAGAAACTGTATCTTAAGTTATGCATTTGCTGGATGGTACATGGTGTACTGTGAAGGATGCCTTATTGCACTAATAAATTAAAAACTATAAGCTAATTACTAATATTTGTTTTATTTTCCATTATATCAAATTAAATAATATAGACTTAATATTAATGGACAATTAATTTGTTAGGCAGTTCTCCTATCGCCCAATTTTGCTAACCTCGCTTTACTCCTCAACCTCACCTCAACAGCCTTTACTGGTCCACTGCTGGACGCAGATTTATAGAGCTATAATAGACTCAGTTTTGAGACGCATCAAATGATTTTTTTATTCGATGGGTCTCAGAACTGTCTACATAATTGGTTTTGTCATTTTTTTTCCTTAGTTTTACTCCGAAACTATTATGTTCACTAAAAACTGATATCTGCCTACGGTTAAGGGGCGGCGACCCCGTGACGTCACACGCACCCGCGGCGGTCACTCAGTGAACTTCGCTAGTAATTTGGTCATAACTTCGTACGTAATGGCCGATTTGGATAATTCAAAAAGATACATTCCTATGTCAAATCTCGATCGATCGAACGATCAAAACAATTTTTTTACAATTTATGTACAATGAACTATAGATTGTGGTATATCATTTGAAAGGTAATTTTGTTACCTTTCAAGTGATATCAAGAAGATTTAAAATTAATTAAATTGGCTACCTAAATTTTGGGAATTATTGCAATAGGTCGAAGTTGCATCTATCGGCGCCGGAGCTGGATTAGCTGGATTTCTCCCTCGTATCCGCTGTTTTAGCTCGTCCCACATATGCCAGAAGGGCTGGCCAGTCTAGTGTGGGAATGCCGACATGGAAGACGTCTGTCGGTACTGTCTAGTCACTGCTGCGGTGTGGCAGCGGACATTATCGTGCATTAAATCAAAATTTATCGTCGCCAATAAATCCTGCGTAAGGGAAAACATAACTTGACTCATAGTTCATTGCAATAAATTGTAAAAATTAGTCTTGAACAACCCTTGAAGCGATTCCAGTTTAAAGCTCGCAAGTGTAGTTCTATTGAAATTGCTATATAACATTACGGATCCTCAATGTTCTACAGGGGGCGCTGCTCCCCGCTGCCCGGTTGATATCCCTTAAGAGCTTATTAGACCATCCTAAATGTCGCGTCCTAAATTCAGTGTCCGATTTAGGACAAGAAATTTAGTCGCCGGAGCTCCTAATTACACGTTCACTGATTCAGGACTCTAAGCAGACCAGTGTTGCCGGTGCGGACCTTTTTGGTCCGTTTCGGACTTTTTTCTGCCTCTGCGGATCTTTTGCGTACCATGACTCTTTGCGGAAATTTCCAAGGGAATCACATGCACACAAAACCTATTGGGTACTTCCCGTAGACCTAGAATCATGAAACTTGGTGAGCAGCAAGTTCTTATAGCACAAGTAAAGGGAAAAATCCAAAATCCATAAATTTGTAATTTATTCACAAAAAAAATACTTTTAATGCACGCCATGGACCAAAACTTATACGGTACGTACTTCCCGTAGACCTAGCGCAATCAGAACCCTGCTAGAATTATGAAATTTGGCAAGAAACAAAGCCCTATAGCACAAATAAAGGGGACAATCCGAAATCAGTACCTAATTTGTTGTTTTTTCTTTAAAAAAAAATATCTTGCTATAGACCAAAACCTTAAAGGGCACTTCCCGTTTACCTAGAATCATAAAATTTGGTAAGAAGCAAGATCATAATTATGGCACAAATAACGAGAAAAATTTGAAAACCGTAAATTTGTAGTTTATTAACAAAAAATCATAAATTTTGATTCTCTCCCTCGACCAAAATAATAAATATATAATAATACCGGGTACCTACATCATGTTGACATAGAATCATGATATTTGTCAAGAAACAAGGTCTTACAATTAAACGGAACCCTTAGTGTGCGAGTCTGACTCCCACTTGACGTTTTATTTTATCTCAGTCTTTCAACCTTTGTAAAAAATAAGCGAAGTTTTCTGAAGTTCATTAAGATGAAGCAACATAAAGTACAATTCATATGGAAAACTTAATATCCCCATTACGACAAGTAATTTTTTTTACACTTTTTAACTCCTAAACTTGCAGGAGCCGTCATATTACGGACCATTTTAGCGTTCGGATCGGAGCTTTTTTATTTTGACTGCCGGCAACACTGAAGCAGACGCTAAAAATAGATTTAGGACGTCGGAAGCCATTCTTGTCCTAAATCGGATCCTAATTAGGATGCTACCGTCCTAAATGCTATTAAACTTTCCTGAATTCAGGATTGACTAATTAGGACATCCGATATTTAGGATGGTGTAATAAGCTCTTAAAGAGCTTATTACACCATCCTAAATTAGTCCTAAATCTAAATCCTAAATTAGTCGCCTCTTACGACACCCGCGGGAAGGATTGTGGTGTAAAGTCTAAGTCAGCACCACACGGCTTTGCTATGATAATGGCATCGTCGCAGACAGAACCGTCACCTCGCGTCGATATCCTCAGTGCTGAAGGTCGGGGCCTTTATGTAGGACCTTGGTTGGAATGCACGATGCGTCTCCATCGGGGTCGGTCTTCCGCAGCGCGGGTGACAAGTAGTTGAACTGACTCAGTATGACACCATCTTTACTTGCGTCAATTTGTCTCGGGGGGGGGGGGGGGGGGGGGGATACATCTGGGACATCCTGGTGGCCTTACCCGTCACGTAGTTGCACTGACTGGCGTACCTACGTAGGTACCTAAAGAACATCGGCTTGCGCCAGCTTGTACCTACGTGTACCTACTTTTTTTTTTTTTATCTAACCTATTTTGTCCCACTGCTGGGCAAAGGTCTCCCCCAAACTCTTCCAGGAATCGCGTTCGTTGGCCAGGTCCCACCAATCTACCCGGAATGCGTCGAAATCGTCACGCCAGCGTCTCCTTGGCCTGCCTCGGCGTCGTCGCCCGTTCTCAGGCACCCACTGTGACGATGAGCCTTGCACTATAGCTGAGCTATAGATGAGCCTGGCACTATAGTGTACCTACTATAAAGGGTTATTTTTAATTTACTGACTCTGCTTGAACTGCAGGTTCTGCCCATCATCACGAACACATTTCACACATAAGTGTAGTTTCAAATTAAGCCTTTTTAAAGATCGGGGGAGGGGGGGGGTCCGCCTGTGACGCACGCAGGAGGTTGCGTTTTCGATTACCGATCCAGACGATCTGCAAATATTTGTTCTGGGTATTTTCTATGTTTAATAAAAAAAATATCTGTGTAATGTATTGTATTAAGATTAGCAGTCATCTTGTACCCATAACACAAGCTTTACTTAGCTTAGGGCTAGCTAGATGATGCTGTGTGGGTGGTCCAGTTTATTTATTTATTTAAAGAACGATTTTATTGAATGGAAGGAGGTAACTACCAAATTAAAGAATTAAGACTGGCCTCTTGGTCCTGTACCAGCGAAGATATTTTTTAACGGGGTTACAGAGATGCATTCAACTGGACCACGGAATGAAAAAGAATCTTCCGTGGTGTAGTTAACTGGACTACCGAAAAAATAATTATTAACTGGACCAGCTCAACGGGACCACAGGCAAGGCAAAGTGTGCAGTTGACCACACCTCGAGTGGAGCCTGTGCGGTCTGTAGACTTTTTTCTAAACCACTGTGCGTGGGTGCCAAAGAGCATAGATATTCCTGATGACACCCCTGGCTGGGGTGTACCTAATGAATGATCATGCATGAGGATGTCCCTCGCGGGGTGTGAACGCCAAAACAATACCTACCTATGCTACTTTTTATCCTGTGTAGGTAGGTACTATACTATCACACTAATATTATAAATGCGAATGTTTGGATGGATGGATGGATGTTTGTTACCTCTTCACGCCAAAACTACTGAACGGATAGGGCTGAAAATTTGCATTCAGGTAATTCTAATCCTGGAATCAAACATACTTTTTATCCCATAAATCAGTTCCCATGGGATAGAAATCACCTTTAAACATTTCTATAGAAACAACGCGTGCGAAGCCGCGGGCATAAACTGGTAATTCAATAAAGTGAAGACTATTTAAAACTCCAAAAAGCATCAAATCAATTTTATTTGAAATCTATACAACTCAGCAAGTTTGGTCTCTCCAAGTAGGCGGTTTTATCTTATCATAGAGGAATGCTAAAACCCCGCCTATTCCTAAAACGCACATAACAAGTGTCGTACAGTATAGTACCCGGTCTCTGAAACCCGCCTTCAGGAAAACGGGTCTTCCGTCTTCACATTGAAAGTCGGCTTGTAATTTCTTCATCTTCATGAGGGTGCGAGCGTCACGTAGCGACGAAGTCGTGGAGAATGTTTTGGGGAAGAAACAAGTCGGGGCAACTCCCGAACGAGCCAGTGAAAGACATGGCTTGAGTTTTGTAAGCATTTTAAAACGTACTTATAGGATTTTACGAAATTTTCGTAGTGAAAGTGAATAGGAGAAAAAAGCGTCTGGGTAATCAAAGAGAATACGATATCTTTGTATCAAAATAACAGAGTACTGTTTCTACGTAGGTATTTAAAGTCTATGGCAGAGGCAGGAAAATATGTCAAGCTGTCGAAAAGTTTGAATTGGAGGGATTTTATAGAGGTTTTAATAACTTTGCTTACAAATCTATGAAGCTATTAGCCATGGTCTATGAATTAGCAAGCTGAAGTGGCAGTGGGCTGGCCATATCTCGTGAAGAACCGACAACCGCTGGGGTAAACGTGTTCTTGAGTGGAGACCACGACTCGGCAAACGTAGTGTACGACGCCCTCCGGCCAGGTGGGATGTCGATCTGCGAAAGACTGCAGGCAGATGCTGGATGCGGCAAGCTGAAGACAGGGCGCTATGGCGCCCATTAGGAGAGGCCTATGTCCAGCAGTGGACTAATATAGGCTGATGATGATGACGAGCCATGTTCTAACTAGAACATAGTGATTATTTCTCTTCTCTATCTAGCTCCTTGTGGCTTTGCAAAGGTTTTTGGCAATCCAGTCATGGACATTTCATAGTAAAAAAAGTTATCTGCCTAGGCCTTAGTAGGCCCTTAAAATGCAAGAAAACAATCATTTGAACTGCCGAGTATTGGCATTTATTAAATGTTGGCATCTATCATCTTTCAATATAATTTAAAGCATTTTACTCAAAGGTTAAACTTGCACATTACAGTTAACTTGCTTATCAAAGAGTTATTCACTAAATAGGTAATGCTGTCTCTGAGTGTGAAGGCGGTTCCCGCCTAAAATCCACTAGTAAAACTCTTTTCACAATTTTATTCAGGTATCATTTAACGAACAAGTAATTACGACTTCCTTGCTCGTTTTCGTCGTTATATATCAAACCGTTCAAAAGCTAGCGACTTTCCTTCCTCTTCATACTCTTCTCTGGTCATACAGAAGGAATAGAAGTCAGGATCCCTGAATAGGTACTTTCCGCCCTCCCATGCATAAGTCTCGGGATTTGGAGCTAATGTTATGTTCACATCGTAGTGATCTAAGGCTAAGGAGCGAACGTCATTGTACACTCTGTCTCGAAAGCCAGTAAAAAGTGTATTGCCACCGAATAAAACTATATTTTCTAATAAACTTTCCATGTTTTCCTCTGGACATAAGTTGATGCAGTGGACGATGGCTTCAGGGATGCCCATCTGAGGGATTGCTACGTCTGAAGGGTGGAAGAGAAGCTCCGGGATGGAGAACCTCTCGTTGTTGAGGCGTAGTGTCTGCTGTTCTAGATCTTCATCTGGTTTGAGAATGTCTCGGAGGTAGCCTCGCCGTAGAGTTGTGTAGTCTGGTAGAACATAGTCTTTTACTATTGTGTTTTCTGAAGCTGGAAAATAATGTTGTTACAAAATTAATAAATTATGTTTGGGTGACTTCTGTTAGGAAAACATAATAATTTGAAGTGTACTGAATAGGATGAAGCTGTTAAACATAGCTGAGCTCCAAGGACTGCCTGTCTAATTTATTTATTTAAATAGGGCATCCAACATGAGATCACAAAGCTAGATTGAATGACAATTATTTGGGTCTTTTTATATGAATGTGTCTCTGAAGAATAGGACATCTCGACAGCTTTTATCTTCATATATTAATGCTGGAAAATTCACTAAGCATCATCAAATTTAACAACAAACAAATAATGTTAAAGTACCTTTTTTCTGTGCAATTTCCATATCAGCCAAGAAGTTTTGTGAGACAAAACATGAGTCTTCTTTCACCTGATTTATTACATAAGTTTCATCCATCACATTCAACTGTCTGTAAGAGAGCAGCTCTTTTAGATGATTAGTAAGGACTTTGCCACCAACATCTATCCTTTTTATACCTTCTTTATACTTTTTTCCTTTTATGTATGGAACTACATATGTGGAGCTATAGCCAGAGTCAACTACAAGTGTACAATCATTGTTATTCAGCTTTCTGTAGTGATATTCCGCTAGGTCTGTAGCGTTTATGCGTAAAAGCGATTGGCATTCGTACTCTTCGAAGAAAATCTCCGTCATGGCTTCCTGTATGGATGCGAAATTGAAAAGAGGTTCTGTAATGATGAGTGGTGTATCGTTGAAGTTCACAGGGCAGCATTCTTTGCTAAATATGAAGTCCCACACAGTTTTCTGCGTATCCCAGTTGATGAGAAAGCCTTTTTGAAAGGGTAGAATGTAGAAAAGACCGGACGCGTCCCGGCATTCTTCGAGCTGCGATCCGATGAAAGGACGCCGTCTTTCGGACTTCGCTTTCATTATGCAGTTGGGGACTATCTTTGGTTCACCTGAGGAGAAGCCTACTTTGGAGTTGTAAGCCCCATTATCGAGGATATAGCAAGATGTATCCGACATTGCAAAGGCCTGTGTATAAGTTACCGGTATTCGAGAAAAAACATCTGTTGGTTATAATGAAACGATTTTATACAATGACGACTGAGAAATGATGGAAATTCAGTTCAAAATACTGCTTTACATGGTATTATTCACTTATAAATCTAAGAAAATACACAGAAATGCAGCCGCAACAACAAACAACTTTCTCGTTTGACAATTGAAATGAAATTGACATAACCATTTTTTTTGACAGGCAAAATGTTGCCATTTACCAAATTCTTGTAGATACACGAAGTACAAAGGTATTCTGCTATTCAAAAGCCAACCAAAACAAAACAACCTCCCGCGCGCCTCCTCTGCTCCGAGTCTAGCGAAACGGAACGGAAAGTAGGTAGCTGTCAAGTAGCCTTTTATCTACTCATGTGCTGGTAGGTAGAGATAGCTTTTAAGCGATAAGGCCGCCCATTGCACATGTCTTATGTAATGTAATGAAGTCTATTTGGTGAACAATAAAGCGTTTTTGTATTATAGTCAGGCAGCAGGAGGTTGCGGGTTCGATTCCCACCAAGAGCACTGATCTCTATTCGATCTTTAGTGAGCGAGAAGAAAATAAAGATTTTTATTGTGAACCATTTCAAAGATAAATTAGAATGATATGGTGTAATGTAAGCTGACTAATGTTCTAATGTAGGTACATTGTATTATTTAGGCTTATCTTTCTACGGTATTATTGTACGTATCTATAAAAGTTGTCATAATAAAACTACAATAATGGTTCTAGAACAGAATGTTTAATTCAACCATAAATTATAATACACTTGCTAGCTTACACCTAATTTGATTTCACAGCTGTAAAGTAAATCCATCATTTTATTTACCTGAAACCAAAAAATAGGACATTAGCATAAAACATACATAGCGAAAAGTAGATCTATCAAGATATTCTATGTAGGTATCCTGTAAGAATAATTACATTTCTATGTCATGTATTAAAGGATCAGTCAACTAGTACCCACACAAGCTCTGCTTAGCTTGGGGCTAGACGATGCTGTGTGAATAGTCCAGCTTTCCATCTGTTTACTCAATGTTGTAGTACTCTTGCTATGCATAAATACAGTATGCTCAGCAATGAATTATTATAGTTAAGTTAGGTCCTAATACTGCTGAGAGAATGTAAGATTAAGGCGAATAGTAGGGGTGATAGTGGCGCCACTACATATTTAATTTTATAATTACGTTAAACAAAGGAATTACCAAAAAATCGGACCGCGCGTAGACAATATCTATCATAAGCTTTTTTTAAATGTATCTTTAATAGTTTTGTACTGTATTATTTAGGCAGATACTTGTTTCAAGAGTTTAGTTCCTATTGGTGGCCACCAAGCTCTCCAAACAAGGTTTTTGATTGAATAACACAAAACAAAACTATTACACATACATTAAATAAAAGCTTGTGATAGGTATCGTCTACCAGAGCGGTCCGATTTTTTGATAATTCCTTTGTATAACTTAATGACTAAATTAAATATGTAGTAGCACCACTATCACCCCTACTATTCGCCTTAACAGTTTCATGGCACAAGACACACATGTCCATCTGCAAAGGATGGGCAGTTAATGCGTTAAAACGAATTTTCTAGCTAGAGTAGGTAACCCACTAAATGTATCAACCAAAACTGTTATTATAATGCTGGAATTTTATTATCCAGCTGGTCATGCTCAAAGTAAGCAGATCTGGTCTCATGGCTACCAGAAAGGCAGGCCAAAGTAAGATATCAGTGAAGATTAGAAAAGGTACTGGTAAAAGGTGGAGCAAACATGGGGACTGTTCTGTGGGGTCTATTCTAATTAGGGTTTATGCCCGGGAATTCTCGTCCCGGGAATTCCCGGGAAATCCATAGTTCTCGAACCCGAGAAATTCGGGTCGAGAAAAGTCGAGTACTCGAGAATTTTCTTCAGTTCAACTCTTTGTCTTTAGCCGCACTTTGGTGGCATCCTTTGACGCCCCGACGGACTCCTTTGTCGGTACTACCCACAAACGACTCGGCCCGAGCGGTGCTAGCCTTCGCGCCGCGTTTGGTTTCATTTGTGTTTTAACTCTTTTCGTGAGTGCTGTGTTTTTGGATGCGATCGTACATTTTACTTTGATGGATACAGAGCAGACTGATAAATTTATTTAAATAATACTGTTTCTGTATGTGTATTTCTTTAGAAAAATACTGTGTGTAACTAAATAGATACTTATAATAGCAATTATGCATCTAAAAGTTTATCTTTCGTATTTATATCGAAGTAGTGTCTGCCCGCGGCTTCACGCGCGTTGTTTCTATAGAAACGTTCAAAGGTTATTTTTTTCCCTCGGGAACTGATTTAGTGTCAAATCAGTTTTAATTAAATATGCTGAAGAAGTATTCAATCGTATATATCCCGCTACCACCGCAATTTTGACCGAAAAGGATTCAGAACTAGGTGAAGTAAAGTAATCAGAACCTGAAACTGACAGTTTTGATGTTGAATTAGAGAGAGCAATCTAGGGCGTTTTGAAAAAATATGATCCAGCGACTGTGGCATTATCAAAATCGACTGTGGCATATTTTATCATTATTGATTCAAAATTTTGAGTGCTTTTTCGTGCTTTGATTATTGACATAGATTTATTACATAGATATGTATGACACAGCTTAATTGAGTTGTATTCCTTTTTAGTTTAAGTATATGAAAGTTTTTTTTTTTGTTTGATTTTGTTTATTTCAATTAAAGTTTATCAAAAGAAGAAAAACATTGTAATTTGTTTAGGTTCCTAAGAGATTTTATCGATTGTTGTCCAATTTCAATAAATATTTTGTCTACTAGAGACGGTTTCCGTATTTTTTTTATATATAACGTAAATTTCTCGATTTCCCGGGAGTACCCGGGAAATTGAGCTCGAGAATTCTCGAGACCCGAGAAATGAAATACCTCGAGAAACCATAAACCCTAATTCTAATAGACAATAATAACATCGCATCATCACACATTGCGCACATTATTGAAGTTGAAGGTATGAATTTCAGATAATTTACACATTCAATGGCACAGTAATGTAATTTTTCTCTATTCTACTCTAGACAACAATCCCCGCACTAGCCCTACTGATGACTTCTTAACTTAGGAAGGTTTTTGACAGCATTAAAAATGAAGCCTATTCTTTTTATTTGATCCATAAGAAAGGGACAGCATCATTTTTAGTGCTGTTAAATTATTTTATTTTAGCTTTTGTGAAAGGGAGGCCTTTTCCCGAGGGGACCATATAGGCCTATAATAATAATAGCTTTTGTGCTCTCTGAATTTACAGGTTCTTTAGCTTATAGAATATTTCGTTATCATTTTCATGGCCCAAGATGCAGACGTGCTAATTCTATATATACTAGACCTATCTGTTCTAACAAGTAGCTCAATATTACTTACTTCTTGAGAAGTTGGTGGCGGGTAATCAGGTAAGGTGCAGCGAGGCCAGATCCGAAGAACAGAATGAAGTATGCTGTGAGCTTGTAACGGTTGGTAATGGAGAAGGGCAGGTTCTGGAATATTATAATGTTTCAAAGATTAAACATTGCAAAGGAATTTATATAAAGATACATTAATTTGGCCAAAAAAAACAGGTAGTTACAGGCAAAAGATACAGTGTACAAGTGGCGACTGTGCTGCCACTGTTGGCTAAAAAGGGTCAAACTCAGCTCTGTGCTGACCCGCGCGTGCGCGCGGATCAACGCTGATTTATATAGATTTGTCTTGTAGGATATCAAACACGGTTTTGGTGAGATTCATAGACTAGGTGTCTATGAATCTCACCAAAACCGTGTTTGATTATTAAAAAGCATTGCTCTGTCATCGTCATCGATGTAGATAAATAACTCTTCATTGCACCAAACAAACACAGAATACAATGCAGAAGGAAATGCTGATGTATACTTCAGTAACGATTTTATAGGGCAAAAGCGTTACTCAAGCCAAGCATATATTGATGGATGACTGAGCATAGTTTCTTAATATGGGCCTAAGACCTTGAACCTATATTGCGAATAAAGGTAGCCAAGTATTTACTCTGCTGTTTTTTTAACAGATGTACTACAATTGAGGTGGAAGAAACAATTTTTTTGATAAGAGGCGTTAACCTAGAGGTTAGCTAAGAATTTCTGTCGATCAGCTGATGAGCTTGGATATAGATTTATCACAAAAATAACGCTAATTGTGTTCATTAGTAATAAATTATCAGTTTTACATCAGCAAAAAAGTAAAAACAAGCGAAAATCACAAGTTATGTAATGATTTTGAATTTGGAACTCACCTCGCCAGGGATACCTCCGTGGGAATGGCTCCTCCTGACCATGGTGGTCATCACATTTCTTCCGAGGTTGTGGGACGCACGAGCCAAAGATCCTAGCATCTTGAGATTGTCAGAGATTCGGAAAAATATGAAAAACAGGAAAACTCGATATCGTCTTTTGCAAACTTTTTTTTTGTGAATCAAAAGCTACCATTGCGTTCAAAAACTCTTGTTTTGGTAGCTTTTCATTTTATTTTATGAACGCATCTTCAGAATTATATCATCTAAATAAAAGTCAATTGTTTCAAACAGCTTTTATTGAGATTTGTAACTACAAAAAAATATCTTTCTAATATTTTAATATTAAATCGTGATGCTCAGGATTCATTGTATGTAACATCTGTACCTGGAAGGAACAAAAAATATATAAGTTGGGTGACTGTTCCTCGATCGGTCAAGTCTGGGAAATAGATTAAGAAAAAATTCTAGTAATCGTCGAATAGCAAGTAATTTAATAAGTACCTACTAGCTTAGTAGTTCGAATAGCATACATGCATTTTGTCCGATTTTAAAAGTGGGATGCTTCTAGCTTCTTAAGTTTATTTATCCCTATTTTGATAAGTACCTACCTACTAAATTACTCGCTAAGTTACTATCCTACTTGCCTAGTGGAAAGCTACTCTTTGCAGCATTTCAAATTGCATTTCGACGTCATAAAAAGCTCGTTTAAATACCACTGAAGTTATTATTACCTTTGGTCAAACAATGAGCGATAAAAATCCAGTAGAACTATGTACTAAGTAGATAGGTAGGTACCTACTGACTTACACGGCTTCTACTCAATGTACACACATATACCAGGGTCTCGATCACGGAGTGGTAATACGGTTCTCAAACGTTAGCAGTTGAAACGTTTGGGTGCGCGTTCACAGGCCGGCATCGGACAATCCGCACTGCCCCATCAATGGTTTGACATAAAAGATGAGTACCGCACGGAGCGGACTGTCGGCAATGCCGGCGAGGATTCTTAATTTTCCTTTTAATGCGAATGAACGAATGATTGCTGATCAGTGGACGCACTTGTCAGCGGATTGTCCGATTGCCTGTGAACGCGCACCCTAACGTTTCAACTGCTAACGTTTGAGCCGTAATGCCGTGCCTTACCACACCGTGATCGCGGCCCTGCACTATTTATTCTTAAAATGTGGTACCACTGCATGGTAAAGGTGTCAAGACTTTTCTCATAAAACGTTTGTCTAAATTTGAAGGCCAGTCCGTCACAGAGATGTAAATATAAATAATGCTGGATATTCCACACCGTATCATCCAGCCCCAAGCGAAGCAGAGCTTGTGTTATGGGTACTAGATGACTGATTTAACATTACATAGATAGATATTTTTATTATACATAGAAAAACACACAACATCCGGGACAAGTACTTACCTATATGCAGATTATACAAACATTCGTTCTAAGGCGGGAATCGAACCCGCTACTTCCTGTGTCGCAGGTAGACCTTCGCCCGCCGCGCCATATCTGCATCGGTCGTCATGAAAACCTCGTTTGAAGCAGATGAGGTTTGTAGTAGGTATATTCTTTTATACGTTTATTTACTTCCGGATCCGGAGTAAAATTCACTATTCAGGGTACCTATACTATACACATACCGTACATTACTACCTATATTTATATTATACTACCTATATACGGATTTCTGCGATCTTGCCTGAACACATGATAAAGAGTTTGTATTTCGCGTCGGTCCACTCACAGCTACAATACGGTATCGAACTCTTCGGACGCGCTGCCGACTGGCATAGAGTTTTCAGGATGCAAAAAAGAGCAGTAAGGGCCATCGTGCGAGTATCTAACGAAACGTCCGCCCGGCCGTACTTCAAATCCCTAGGGATACTTACGGTCCCCGCCATGGTAATCTTCCAAGCGGCACTGTACGCGAGGGAGAACCTAGCTACGTTCGCAAAACTAGGGGATAGTCATAAATATAACACGCGCAACGCGCAGACCCTTAGTGCTATTTCACGGCGACTGGAAAAGACGTCGAGGCTAGTACACGTGATGGCTCCCACTGTATACAACAGACTACCAGACAAAGTAACAGGTGCCACCTCCACGCAATCTTTCAAAACCAAACTTAAAAATTGGTTAATTGAGCAATCACCCTACGACTTTGACTTGGATAAATTAGGAAATGATAATTTAATGAATCAAATATTACAATTGTAGGATCATGATATTATTTAAATACAACAATGAACTAACTATGCTATTATATCTACATTGTAGTTAAGTTTCATTATTTTTTTGTGACATGTAATTGTGTATTACCAATAAATGAGTTATGAGTTATACTATATACAATATAAACGAACGTTAGGTAGAATACTTGGATTGCAAAAACCCGAAATACCTATTGCAGATAGGGAAGTTCTATTGAAATAAAAATAAATAAATAATGCTGGACAATTCACACAGCATTATCGAGCCCCGAGGTAAGCAGAGCTTGTGTTATGGGTACTAGATAACTGATATACATAATAATATACGAGTACATAGATAGATATTTTTTATTATACATAGAAAACGACCAGAACACCCTGAACAAATATCTGCAGATCGTACAAATATTTGTCCCTAGGCGGGAATCGAACCCGCAACCTCCTGCGTCGCAGGCGGACCTTCGCCCACCGTGCCACACAGGTCGTCAAAGAAGAAAACATTCCTGTAAACAGATTGGTGTCACTAGTGTAAACGAGCCCTGCAAAGTGTCTCGTCCCAGTATTTGCCGGATTTCATGATTATGCGAAATTATTATTTGACAGATTTGATTCTATCGATTGACTTTACCGATCGGTGTGATAATACATGGTGTTTTTCTTAGATTTCTGTGGAATTTACTACGGGATAAGGCAAGTGGTTTTCCAAAATTCGGTCAACGCAGGTTTTGCTTATTTTAAAAATAAAGGAATGTTTTCTTTTGTTTGTATCACCTTGTATAACGTAGTGAATTTTACTACGGGAGTGAATAAACTCAAACAAATACAAGTTTAAAAAATATATCAAACTGCACACGATTTCAAGCTACTTACATCGTTATCCCAATCTACATAGCATTATCTAGCTCCAATAGAAGATGCTGTGTGCTAGTAATATTATTTCTTACCAATTACTAAGCGTTGGAGTTCTTCTTCATCTGGTACCACAGGATAACATAGGGGGCGCCTAAACCGGTGGCCACATAGAAGAAGAAGTTGATGGTAAGTCGCGTGCGGTTGTAAATGTCGAACGGTAGGTTCTGAAAACAATTGAAAAATATTTTGAGCCATACATAATCTTAATACATATAAATCACGTGTCACGTTGTTTGTCCGCAATGGACTCCTAAACTACTTAACCGATTTTAAATTAAATTTGCATATGTATTCAGGGAAGGTTTAATAGGTGAGAGCGGTACGAAGTTCGCCGAGTCAGCTAGTTATTAATAATTTATACTGATATCTTATTAGTCAGTCGCAATTATCATATACTAGCTGTTACCCACGATTTCGTCGAGGTGGAATTTGATTTCTTAGCTTATCCATGTAGACTTTGGACTTTACATCCGTCATCCCAAAGAAGGATGTGATGTCACAGGATCTAGGCAACTCAACTTTTTCTTTTTATTTATTTGTGATACACAGGCAGCTGTTAAGCTGGTACGTGTATATCTGAGTCTTTGTCAATGCACTTTAAATATTAGTCCAGTCTATTTTTGAAAGAGTTCACTGAGGGGGCACTGATCACTGATTCTGGTAACCGGTTCCAAGTTTAACTGTTCTTTAAATTTTTCTCGCAATATAGCCATGGTTTCTCGTGCTGTGTGGCAAGTGACGCCGCGCGCCGTCTTGTGGGTACTTAATATCCTAGAGGTCAACACAAGCTTTTATTTAAGGTAAAAATTGTCCGTTATGACGGCATAATAACGTTCGTCATAGATTGGCCGAATTTCAGAACATGATGAATGAAATGTGTGTTGTTTTTATAAGGGGAAACTACATGTCAAATTTTGTGGTTTTGTTGTTAGCGGTTACTGAAATACAGTCAGAGCATTTTTGTTTTAACTTTCAACCCAAATTTTGAACCTGTTGCAGTACGAATTTTCAAAATTCCTTTCTTAGTGCTCACTTTCGTACCAAGACCTACATACCCTGCAAGTTCCAAGTCTTTAGGATAACTGGGCTGTTGATTGTCTAGTTATATGCCAGGAGGACAAAGAGTTGTATATTAGTATATACTTAAGATATGTATATTGTTTGCTGCTTTAAGTATTAGATAGGAATGTAACCTTTCTATCACTACTGTCTACAACTTTGTGTATTACTTGTCTTCTAACAATAACTTCAAATTATTCAGGACATAAAATAAGTAAACAAAAAACAAATCCAGACAGAATCGTAAAATACTACTTATTGCCTAATCCTAAACGAATTAAAGTTCAAATGAAGGACGAAGTAGGTAGGTACCTACGCGATGAACCTTACATAACTTATGGACTCACTAGTTACCTAGGATATGGGTAGGTACATTCGTAGGAACATAGCAAATACATTGCTAAAAAACCTCACCCCATCCCTCACGCCTTATTTTATGGTTTTACCCTTGGGCAGAGGTCGTTGGATGTCGGGCGTTGGTCGACTGCTACCAATTATAGTATTATAAAAGAGAAAGTTTGTATGTGTCCATCATCACTTGTGCAGATTTTCCTGTGTGTAATAAAATTACCTAACTACTTATCTCAGTCATCTTATCATAGTCTAACTAGGTTGGAACGAAAAGCAGAGACCTAAACATTTTTTTAGATACTAAGGTAACCTTTAGGAACCTGTCTGAAAAGGATGTATGCAACGGAATAATCTCACAATGTTCAAGTTTATAAATCACTGCAATTAATTAAGGTAAGCAAAACTGTCCTAAAATTAACTTCCTTGTTAATTTTTATACACAGTCCTTGTCCACCCCCTGTATATCTTAGTCGCCACTCCAAGCACGCAAATATTTTTTTTTTTTGGTTGAATTTTTTGACATAATTTGCTGTAATCTCTTAAGCATGTGACATGTATGGCTACGCTTTAGATAAAAGTATCAAGCGAACAAAACCGCGGGCTAACGTTAAACCTGCACTCAGGTATCCAATTGTTTTCTTAATGTTTTGTAAACATGTATGAGCTAGCTGCGAGACGTATAAATGTGCGAAGTGCGAGTGAAATACCGTTCGTAGGTACCTTACCATTGCATTTTATGACAGTGCTATGTACACAGCACAGTATGCGTTGGTTTGGTTCTTTTGTAGGTAGGTAGGTAGGTACTTAGGTACCGTATTTGATTAACTTAGTGTTGGCACCTTAGAGGGTAGAAAGAAGAAATACATTTATTTGGACTATGCATAACACAACACATTACAATTATATATAAGTACATACAATGAACATACAGGATTAAATCGAAAGGAAACAACAAAATAAGAGAAAAACAGATACAAATTAGTGGTAGTGTTAAGTACATAGGCCAAAAAGGTCCCTGTCTCAGCATTATGCCGCTACAAGCCGAAGCTAGTAGCGGCGCTGGTTTTCAGACAGGTCCTAGTGTGGCAGCAATGCAAAGAAACAGAATACAAAGAGTAGGTACACAGGTTACAAGCAAGATACGAAAAAAGAGAGTAGGGTAGGTAAGGTAAGTACTTACTGAAGCAAAGCATTTTGTGCATGGATTAAGGAAAACGACGTTTAATACCTAAGTACCTACGGAATCTATCAAAAATTTTAAACTAAAACCACGTCCAAAAGCATTAGCGAACAAAATCTGATGGAAAGTAGTATTGGTTAATCACAATGGTAGCTTAATCTATTTAGTTATCACAGAAATTTATACATTATATGGGCCTTGCTTTAATTCTTCACCATTGTGATGATATTTTTTTCATTATTTACTCTCTATGGCGAAGAGATAGGATACCTACCGGTACTTACGTGAAATAAATTGTGTTTATGATCATTGATTTCTCTTCAGAATTAGCATACCCTTACAGAAAATGTAAAAAATTAAGTTGGGCTTATTGTAAAACAAGCAAAAAAAAAAAAAAAGATAGAATGCCGGTAGTTCACTGAAACTTTTTATCAGACGTAAATAAGTCTAACATCGAAGGTAACATCAGAAACAATGAAAAACATTTTCTACTTTAACTACCGTTCCACCCAGGAATGTATGAAACTAATTCATTTATCGGAAACAGAATACGTACCACTCCTTTTAAATCAGAAAATTACGTAACTTGTTAAACGATTTAAAAGAAAAATGTAGTTAGGTACATACCTCCCCTGGAACGCCACCATGGGAATGTGCCCTCACTGGGGTCTTCATCACATTTCTGGCGATTTGATTTGAAATTCTTGCCACAGGACCCAACATTTTTATTCCCTTATTCGGATTACAGCTAAACGTGAACTGACCGATTAGATAAGGATATCACAAGGATATCTATTGGCTGTCGATAGAAGAGCGTCTGATAAGGCTTGTGCGTGGCAAAGGTTTGAAGCCAAGTTACAAGCGAGAGGTAGGCAGTAGGTTTTCCTTCAGTATGAAATGGTAGTTTCAGAAGTGCATGGTAGTTTTTTGTTGAGTTTATAACAACGTTTTTTCATTATATACAAAGTAATTTTTAAATTTCGTTGGTATTTTTTCATATTCCACTAATAAAGGTATCTTACATTAACTTAATAGGTATGCACTGTTATTTTTTCGGAACCGAGCGAACATTGTAGCAAATCAAATGTTGATTGCATTGCTTTAGACATGCTGACTTTCAATTTGGTCCGACGAAATGTCAGGTTTGATATTCTTAGAAAGACATTTTTGACATTTTGTAACGGCCTTTAGTAAGATCAAATCTAAGATCAAGCAGCCTAGGTTCCGTAGATTATACTTTCTCTTAGGACCAAATCCTTTTAGGCCAACAAACCTAAATTAAAATAAATATGCTTTACACAGAGTGTTCCGAACAAACACGATCAGATGAAGTGGGGTGTTCGGGTAGTTTTACTGACTCGATCATTCAAATTTACAGGTTCGGGTAGTTTCACTGAGACGATCATTCAAATTTACAACAGTTCCTAAGTTTTTTTTTCATAAATTGATCTATATATAGATAGATAGATAGAAATTTCTTTATTGCACACTTATAGATAGAAACAATACAACAAAACAGTTTAAAAACTTAGTGACAAGTGGCGGTCTTATCGCTCAAGAGCGATCTCTACCAGACAACCGTGGATGGATAGGATCATTGGATAGTACTAGGATTATGTCAAAACCAATATCCTATATGGAATGCAGACTCAAACCACGTCACTTAATGTATAGCCTATCTCAATGCAGTCACTAAATTACATTAAATTTATTTTAATACCTATTCATATTTTATCTTAATCAGAGACTTTTACAATCTTATTTTATATAAGTAAACGTATTTCAATTTATCTTATGTCTATTGTTTATATCTACTTTTTTTCAAACTGCATAATTATGTATGCTATATTACAATACTAGGTTCTAAATAAGCCTTTATTCACAAAGAAAATTAAACTAGTACTTACAATTGAAACAATTGAGCTAACTGCATACTGTTGCAAACAGTCTACAGGTAGCTCATCTGATCCATATCAAAACTAATCGTCGCGTCCCGGCTACGCTGGCGGTCTTTACATAATTTTAATATATTTATAAAACAATTTAAAAAAACACGTTTTCTTAGAAATCACTGCTTTTAAGATATACCTACTTATTCAATTTATTTTTAAAATCTATAAAATTATCTCAACCAATGTTTCTATAAAACATGTTACCTAATCTGGGCGCACAGTTAAAACTATGTGTTTACAGATAAACCTGAAAAATGTGTAGTCAGAGTAAGTTTTTTGAACTGCTTAGTTCGAAAGTTCGTAGAACTTCGTTGAATATTTATTTCAAACTAGTTTCTGCCGGCGGCTTCGTACGCGTTGTTTCTATGGAAACGTTTAAAGGTTATTTCTATCCCATGGGAACTGTTTTGTGGGATAAAAAGTAGCCTATGTTTGGGCCTTGGTCTGGCTGGACTTGAAAAATTTCGCCATTCAATCTTATTCTTGGCTCTTTCCTGCCAACTGGTCACTAATTGCCTATAAGTCTTGTTGGACGAGCCATCTGAGTTTCGGTCTTCCAGGGGGTCTTCGGCCGTCAAGTTTGCCACGTAGAAGACGCTTTGGTGCTCTGTCGTCTTGCATTCTTTCTTAGTGACCAGCGAAGACGGCCTACTTTTCACACTCTATGTATTTATTAAATCAAAGTTTGATTGAACCACGTTGAAGGAAATATTGCCATGCTATTATGGAGTTTCCTTCCACGACATGGTAGTTTTCCAAGTGACACAATATTAGTTAGGGCAACACTGAAAACTGCCATTTAAAAAAAAAGAAACAGTCGGCCACGCTTGCTAGAAGTCGTTTCACTTTTTTGGGGGGCCTATTTCCCCCTTTTATTACGTTCTAATATTGCTGTAAATAACCCAACCGGTGCAAAACATACTGGAGTGTACAAATAAAAATAGAAAATGGCTGATCTAGACGATTTCTTCGCGAAGAAAGACCGTAAAAAGTCGAAAGCGGTCAAGAAGTTTGCCACTGCCGATGAAATGGCGAAGAAACTGGACGAACCTAAGCAAAAACCTGAAGTGAGGCCTAAAAAAGAACGGCCTATCGTAGAAGGAGAAGAACCGAGACGCCAAGGGGTAAGTTTCTCCCGCTAACCAGCTCGAAACACGCTGCACCCGCTCAGCTGTCTCGGGTCTGCTCGGACGTTCAACTTGTCAAATCATCCTTTGCAGTTATTTTCCCACCATACAAATCCTTTGTATTCGCACGAAACACGTCAAATGTCATCTCCATGCCACTTTCTGACCTAGTTTTCATCATCTATACCTCGAATTATGCTGTACAAAATGAGATTATTACTCTCGCAGCATTTTAATATTTCGTTACAATTTTCGTGCGACAAACATCTTGGGTCAAGGTTCTGTAGGTTATGAAGAATTTACAGCATTGGGTCATGACCTGTGCTCAATGAATCACTTTTATGCACAGAAAACACTATGGGATCAAATTTATGACACAAAGTTCCTTCAGCTTTTTAATAGACAAACAACAGGGTGCCTCAAAACAAGTTACTAACCCAAAAGAGGGTGATTCACCCCATGGATAGACTTGTTCAAATTCTATGCAAGGGAAACATAGACCCGAAGCAATTCAGAAATGTTTTATGTTGTAAATAAATACTTGAAATCTGTTGATGAGTCACTGATTGTGTCACAAATGTGGTAATTAATTTACCAATCAAATAGCCTCCTATAATGTCATGTTTTGTATTTCAACAATAGTTGCAGCAAATTCTTACGTGAGCTTATCAATTCTTAGAACGTGACAAAGTATTTTAGTAGCTCTATTGTGATTATTTTGCTAGAATGAAACCAGCAAATTCATGCAGAGGTGTAAAGTATAAATAATGAAATGATCTGGATATAAATAGATTGTTTTGTACTTACTTACCTCAGGCAGACAAATTCTGCAGTTATGGGTAAAAAAAATTAAGAAGGAGGCCAAGAGAAGGAACCAGATAGACTGGGCAGCGTTTGGAAACATGCTGAGTCTGTTTGCAACCAATGCTTGAAAAGTAAAGTTTTCAATCAGTGCATCCTACTGGTTAGGTTAGGCCAAGTCGGATGACCAGACAGGATGAGACCTGCAAGGATGACCCCTGCATCAGAGGCCTATGTCCAGCAGTGTACTAAGGGCTCATATACTGCACATAGACTGCAGTCGATGGCAGCCATTGATGGGTGCAGCTGCCCTGCCATCAACAACATGCAGTCCATGTATATGAGCTCTAACATAGGCTGATGATGATGAAGTTTGCATGAAAAACACAGGTTATTGTGCTTCTGATTAATTGACAGTAATGTCAAACTTTTGTGTTTATTGTATTATTTTGTCAAACTTCCTGCTACTACATTGCTAGAAATTAAAATAAATGGATACCCTTCCACACTGTATCTATTTATTTTAGTTTCTAGTCAATCAATGAATCTTTACAACAGGATCACCTAAGTTCTTTATTACGTAATGAAATTAGTTGCTGTTGTGCAAACTGCAATGCAAACTGTGACAATGTTTGTGCAAAAACAACACCAAACTCCTAAATTGATCAAGCTGAAATTTTGAACACAAGTTAGGGCCTAGGATAAACATATAGGCTACTTTTTATTCCATAAAAAATTGTGCATAGCTGCTGTTTCAGCCATCATATTACTATTATTAATTCTATTAGTCATCATATAAAACCTGACTTTATACACAGCAGGGTAAAAGTCTCGCTCAACTCTTGTGTCCGAATACTATAATTATTATTTTTTGCTGTACTATTCTACAAATTTTGCCAATTATTCTGCTTCCAGGAAGAAGAAGAATGGAAGGAATATGAGGAGCCAGTGAAAGACTACACGGGCCTCAAGATCCAAGTCCTGCAGGGTGGTAAGAACGCAGAGGAGCAAGGCAGAGACTCGGCTAGTGAAGACTCTGCCCCTGACAATGGCAAGGGCAAGGGACCTTGGAATAAACCTGTAAGTCTTCAAACTGATATTATAAAAGATTATGTTGGGATGGATATATGTGTTGCTGTGTGGTGGCGTATTAGAATTTACACCACCCCAGTTCTTCCCGCGGGTGTTGTAAGAGGCGACGGAGCTGACTCACTGAACTGACCACCGGGGGGCAGCAGCACCACCTGCAGAACAATTCTACCACTGAACTGCCACCTCCAACCCGCATTCCCAGTGTGGGGATTATGGGCATTACCCCCCATGAGATAATAGCCAGTAAGGCGCTTTTTATGGGGAGGCCTGCATCCAGCAGTGGATGCAGGCCTATAGGATATTGAGGTGAGGTGAGGAATAGATGTTTTCATGGCTAAAATTCTGAATATTACAGTTACATGTATGTATGTTACAGGATAAAGTTCTGTTGAAAACTGTTATAGCATAAATACTTCGCGCACATCCTGAATCCTAGATAAAATCCACTTGATTAATTGAAAACTATAAAAAAAGCCCACACGGCCCTCACTTTATTACTTATTTTCGCTAAAGAGACGGCGAAAACCTACAAAAAGTGCCTTAGACCCATATACTTAAGTGACCAGGACCATCTAACTAAAATCTTTAGTTAGATACATTTTAAAGTGAACATTTTAAAGGGTTTTCCACTAGAACAACCAAAAATAATAAAATAAAAGTGTGGCGAATTTACACATACTTTTTTTCGTGACGAATTTACTTTGTGGCAAATGTACAACAACCCCTTCAAACGAGTGGTGCGCGAGCTGTCTGTTATCTGATGCCGTCAATATAAAATTCATCTAGAAACTTTACGAGTTTAGGTCCATATTTCAATGCACAATTTTGTGATGTGCAGCGGTGATTTCCAGGTGTGCAACAAGCTTTAGGGATTATCCGCCTCTGGCTGTTGAAGCTATAATATATAATAATAATAATAAACGTTTATTTCAGAAAAGTCTTAAAACTAACATAACATTGTTTTAGACTTAGTTACCCAGTCTTAGTTTCAACACCTCGCTCTAACTAAGTTCGAAACTTGTAATGTAGACGCGAGGGATCTCTACCTCGGCAATAGCTAACTTATCTTTTTATACAGTGCACGTTTTTTAGATACTTTTTAAACAAAGCTACTCGCTTGCTTCGCGTTGCACTAATTTTCATATTTCAATTTCTTATTGACAATGAAAATAACACTCAAATAAAGGAAACAAATTAGTACCAGTATTTACAATTGAGCTAACTGCAGACTGTTGCAAACAATCTACAGGTAGCTCAACTGATCCATATCAAAACCAATCGTCGCGTCCCGGCTACGCTGGCGGCATTGCCACGCTGTATGGCAATGCTGATGCGCTGCGCCAGATACTCACCAGCTCTCGGGTCACGCGTCGCTTTGACCAGACGCTAAGATAATTTTTTAAAAACCCGAAGAGCCTCTGTACCCCACGGACTGTTAGAACTGGTGTTCCAATGAAAGAAGTTTATTCTACTTTATTATTTTATATTTGCTAAACTCAATAAACTGCGACATCTTTTTGTGCACACACGAGAGAACGGATGTGATGTGATATATCATAGACCATAGTATGTGTCTCGACTCCAAGGGGCAAATGTGTAGGCTCTGATTTCTTTCATTAATATTTCCAGGTGGAGCAAGAGCAGGCGCCTCCGCCCCCGCCGCCCGTGGAGGAGCCCAAGCGGGAAGTAAAGCCCTCCGTGTACGTGCCTCCGGTCCGAGCGAGAGCCATGCCAGAGCCTGTCTCTCGGCGCCCGCAGCCTGTGAGTATTATCTCAATCAATCAAAAACGTTTATTTCCAACGTTTTTGATTGATCGTCCATAGTAGTTTATGCCCGCGGCTTCGCGCACGTTGTTTCTATAAACGTTTAAAGGTGATTTCTATCCCACGGGAACTGATTTATGGGATAAAAAGTATCCTATGTTTGAATCCAGGATTAGAGTTACCTGTATGCAAAATTTCAGCCCGATCCGTTCAGTAGTTTTGGCGTAAAGAAGTAACAAACATCCATCCATCCATCCATCCATACATTCATCCAAACGTTCGCATTTATAATATTAGTGTGAAGTGTGATATTAGTGTGATGTGATGTGATTATAATATTAGTGTGATTTGATTACCTACCAACCAATGTGATGACGACATTAAATAAGTATTGAGATTCAGAGATTCATTGAAGCGCTTAGGTAGGATTACCTAGCTTCAGTTTTTCCGATGCTACTCTTTTGGGCGCCTCTATTGACGTTAGCTTTTGGAGTTCAGCTATGTTGGCTTAGAGGTCGCCCACACTGTCTCCTAAGTCTTACTTTTATCACTTGTATCGCATGTGGGTCAATCTGGGAGATAAGTGTCATAGTCCTACATGTCAGTCTAAGGCGTATTATAAAAGCTCAGTCAGTCAGAACTTGAGTCACGTTTATGCCATAGAAAATCGTCACAGCATATGAACTGAGCAAACTTTGTAATGCGGGCCTAAGTGTCTATACAAAAAAAAAAAGTTACTCGGCGGGCTTAAACCTCTTGAAATTTTATCTAAATTATTTGTAACCAGATCAGTGACTTATTTGAAAGCAACATTATAAATGTAACAAACTGATTCAGAACTGGCTACTCCGTTTGTTGTACGATGAAACTGAAGAACTTATTTAATTTTACCTAATTATTCACGTAGAATCCTATCCTGTCTTCACTTACCTACTTTAGAAATATTTCCATACCATTAAACTTAAACTTTATTCATAACTAGCTTCTGCCCGCGGCTTCGCACGCGTTGTTTCTATGGAAACGTTTTGAGGTTATTTCTATCCCATGGGAACTGATTTTGGGATAAAAAGTCGCCTTTGTTTGATTCCAGGGTATGCAAAATTTCAGCCTGATCCGTTCAGTAGTTTTGGCGTGAAGAGGTAACAAACATCCATCCATCCATACATCTATCCATCCAAACTTTCGCATGTATAATATTAGTGTGATGTGATGTGATATTCCCACTTACCTCACCACCTTCTATGCGTCCAAGTCAAATTTTTATTTTACTTAATTTGTTAATATCTCCCGTACATCAATGTACCTACTTATGTCCATAAAACTATTGTTCAGTCTTAACTAGTGCTCTCCTGTCCTGACACCCAAGACACAAGCCTAGTGCTTAGTTTGGGTTCACCAGAAATCCCTAAGTATGTATATATTTATTAAATAAATGATTCATGATTATGATTGTTTCAATTTCCAGAAACACCTGCCAGATATCCACAACGACGATTACTTCCCGGTGCTCGGCGCGGGGGGCAAGCGCGGCGGGGGGTGGAGCACGGCGGGCAGCGCGGGCGGCGCCGGCGCAGGCGCCGCGCGCACGCCGCAACGCACGCCGCTGGCACTCGGCAACCGGTTCACTGAGCTGCAGGACGATAGCTAGTGTAGGTCAATCAATAAATTAAGTCCTGGCGACTAGCCAGATGCGCAAGACATTACAGTACGCATGTTACACAAACACAGGCGCTCTCTCTATTCCCTCACTCTCATAATCCGATGGGACGGCAGACCGACAGGGAAGAGGTCAAGCGCAGGACCAACGGCATATAACATATACATCAGCACACACAAACATCGGCAGGCGGATTGGAGTTCGTGGTTTCTGTGTCTATCCTGTCTGTGTCCTAATCGGGGGGAGGAAAGGTGATGGAGGAATGGGGTCGGCGAGTGTGTGGAGTGGTGGCTCGCCGGCCATGTATAGGAGGAAGAGGGGACGCCAGTCGGGCCGCGGTAGGTTTTAAATGTTCCCGTGGTTCGGTGAAAATGGCGAGAGAGGGACACCGGAGAGGTTTTAGTAGGTATTACGTCCTTCTCAGGGCGTCGAGTCGCACATGATTCCGGTCTCCCAGACCAGTTTATTCGTACAGGAATTTCCTCGCCGAATAAAAAACAAGACCCGTCAAGTGCGAGTGTAACTCGCGCGCCGAGGGTTTCGAACGTTTGTGAACAAGTAGGTATGTACTAAAGGTACCGGTTAAAAACTTCGAAATTTAATGAAGACCTAAAACTAGTAGGTACCTACCTACATTTCAGATGGATCTCTCTGCATGCTTCCTTCTTTATTATCCCCCCCTTTTTGTCAATTTTTTAAAAAGTGTTCGTTTTACAGACTTCTCTATATTTTTCCTGTAAAATATAGATTGTACTGTATTATTTAGGCAGATACTTGTTTCAAGAGTTTAGTTCCTATTGGTGGCCACCAAGCTCTCCAAACAAGGTTTTTGATTGAATAACACACAACAAAACTATTAAAGATACATTTAAAAAAAGCTTATGATAGTGATATCGTCTACCGCGGTCCGATTTTTTGATAATTCCTTTGTATAACGTAATTATAAAATTAAATATGTAGTGGCGCCACTGTCCACCCTACTATTCGCCTTAATGGTGGTACTTAGTACATTATTATAATTTATTTAATTTATCTTTACAGGTACAAGAACCCGCCAGCAGTCGGACAGTCAGCTATAAAGTGAAGTGTCGATATGGACTCGTAAGCTAAGCCTCGAGTTGAGATATACACATACCTTTAACATTACAGAACAATCAAGTGTTTCCCGCTCAATAGAACTATATTTGGGAGCGCGCGCGAGTTTTATATTTTAATTGTGGCAATCTGAGATTTAACTGGCAAGGATTAGTATCTTGTCAAAATTCGTAAAATGGCGGAAATGAAAATATTAGCCGTAGTGGTATTTAAGTAAGTGATGAAAATATCGGTAAGAAAGTTAAGTTCTAGCTAGTAACGATACGGGATAAACGGTCTCAAGTGCAGTATTGCCAAATCATTATTTGTATTGCATGTAGTAAATTTCGTTCGCGCTCTTACAATATATCTTCTAAGGTCACCCGCCATTTTCTTCGTCAAACATAATCTGTGGCGGCATTGACAGTTGCTCGTTCCAATTACAAAAGTCGCAAATAGTTATAAAGACAATAAATTGCCTAGCTTTGTAATTTTGCATTTTAAAAATAAAACATTGTAATTAGCAAAAGTGAATGATTTCTGGTTAATTTTTAAAAAGAGCAAAATAGCAACTGTCTTTGATAAAAAGTGAAAAATAAGAAATGGATGCGAGTTAATTTTTACGTTTATATATAAATGAAAATATTGATGTTGTATGTTGAGTGTTGAATGTTATGGAATTTTGGTAAATATATTTATGACCGAAAACTACAGATAAATCGCGGTCAAGCGTGGTTCGCGAACAAAAAAAGTTGGTAACACATTACCGATTATGAAGTTAGTGTCTTTTGATTGTTATATTTGTTTTTTTTTTGTATCTCGGCATCATTCGGAACACATGTACCATAGTAATAAATTATGTATTTAAACACATGTTGTCTTTTATTTATGTATTTTTGTGCTATTGTCCGAGAAAATAATGTAACATAAAGGGCATCATAATTTCAAGCTTTTTACTAAAACTGACTTCAAATTTGTGAAAATCTACACTGTTTTTTAGGTATTACGGGATAAATAGGAATCCCTCGGGGGAAAAACAAATAAGGTATAATAAGCGGCACGAGTCGTGAGCACAGATGGGCAGTAGTGGGGGTAGGTAAGCTCGCGCATGTACGAATGACATGAATGTAGCCGAATGACACGCGAGCCTCTAATAGACGATGTGCATTGACTGAGGAACCAATCGCGTGCAGTTCGGCACCCCGCCCCGCCCCCATGGCTTCAAAAATTAACTACTGCGCAGGTGTCAGTTTGTGCTCACGACTCATGGCGGTCACTATAACACCTCGAGGGTAGGTATTTAAATATTTTCTAACAAAAATTCTTATTTAAAATCATTCATAAAAAATTACTTGCAAGCGAACATAGAACCGGCTTCAAAAAAGGATAACATTAACAAGTCTGGTAAAAAAACCTAAAATAAAAAAAATACAGTTTTGTTTGAGCATGCCATTTTTAAACCTAGGTACCATTTACTATTTTTTTATGAAGAACTTTACGCTGAAATTATAGAGTGGAAGAAAGGACATTATACATTATAACTATTGGCAACACAACATGAGTGTCTGGTTCTCCAATTTTCTGCCAGTATATATTTTAAAAATCGCGCCATTTACCGATAATTTTCGTAGCCAATCAACGCGACCCCCGCCATCTTTGAAAGAGTGCAAATGTTGCCATATTTACTGGACTGGACTAAACGTATCCGGATCGGAAATCCAAAATTTTTACGTTATAAAATCAAAAACGTTTAATGTCTAATACCTGCTTAAATTATACAAATCGTGTATTATTTTATTTACAAAACAACTCGTTACAATGTTAGAACATAAATTACGAAAAACCGTAAATAAAGAAAATCTTAGATGCTAAAATTCTCCTCCAATCTTCTCAGATGATCGACATTGGTATCTTGAGGCGTGTTGTGGTTTAAAATGTTATTTTTGTAAACGTCCAAATTCCTTTGCACTGTCGCCATATTGTTAAAAACTTCCCGCGGAAGTCGACTTTGCGCGGGTAATTTGACATTTGGCAAGTTCCGGTCAAGTAAGAATCTTTCGTTTGGAAACGTTGTTGGTGGTATCAAAAAAGGCGGTACGGGTACGTCAGGTTTTGGTATACGGAACATATTTCTGTCGATTTGGTTGTTATTGGCGATGGTGTTCATAGATTTCATCCATTGGTGCTGTGGTGGGCGGTTGGGGTAGTTGAAAACCCAAAGTCTGTCGCCAACGAACATGGGTCTCGGCGCGACTATACCGAGGCTGCTGTAATACTGCTGCGCAAGGAGCTCTACGTCGTTTGTGTACTTTCTTTTCCATTTTGTTCTTCGATTTTGGAACCAGATTTTTATCTGCGAACAAATAAAAATAAAAAAGAATAAAATAAATAATGCTGGACAATTCACACAGCATTATCTAGCCCCAAGCTAAGCAGAGCTTGTGTTATGGGTACTAGATAACTGACATACTTAATACAATACACTACATAGATAGATATGTTTTATTATACACAGAAAAACATCCAGAACCCCTGAACAAATACCTGCAGATCGTACACACATTTGTCCCGAGGAAATATAAATTTATTATGGGTGGATGTAAATTTGAACATTGCTTGTAGACCGCACTGCAAAGGCAGTACTCCAATATGGCTCTAGATCCACTCATCTGGTCCTTACGTCCGGAGTCTTTCGTCTTGCTAAGTTTAAGTTTTATTCCGCGCAGGTAGGACCTGCCTGTCGAATTTAACTACCACATGTTTCTATGATAGTTTCTTTATAAAGTGATAAGTACCCATAAAATTTATGGGATGGCGCTAGTTTCCCTCGCTAAAAAAGAGCGTGCAGAGGTAGAGATAATGCGATAAAAACTCGCACTGCCCTCCAGTGGGGGAAGGCGTCAATGATTATTTATTGTATCTGGGTTTTTTCAAAATCGTTTTGATCATCAGAAACCTGACGCTTTCGGACTGTTATTGAACATTTTTTATTTGTTTTAGTGTCCTCTATTTATATTTTACAGCTACAAATAAAGTTTTATCTTATCTCTATTCAAATATATAATTTTTATGAGACTAGGAGATTTCACAAGATTTTTTTGTTTGTTTTAGTGTCCTCTATCATTATTAGGCATGGAAGATAAAGCTACTTTTATTTCACTATCACGTCGCGAAGTTATATTTTTCTGTCACGGTTATATCACGGGTGATAAATCACGGTCGTTATATTTCATTAGTGATGATTATTATCACAGTGGGTGCATTTTTTCCGCCTGTTACATGTTGCAGTGATAGTGATATGATTCAGAACTTATCGCTTAGCTAATCGGCGATGTTTTTTTTTGACAATAAAACGTGTTTTCTTCAATGAACTTTCCCTCATACTTCGACAGGCTTGGGACTGTCAATGTTTAAGTACTTAATTACAAAACACTAGGACGACAACTTTCCAAAGAGCGGCAGAGCGAAGTATGATGGGTTTTAAACTTCGAGATCGCGTCAGAAGCTCAAAAATAAGATCTAAGACTAAACTTACAGATGCAGGTACAATGGCAGCTAGACTCAAATGGAAGTGGGCGGGCCACATCGCGAGAACCAGCGACAACAGATGGAGCGAAAGAGTTCTGCATTGGTGGCCACGAGATGGAAAGAGAGACCCGGGCCGACCGGTGCGCCGTTGGAAGGACGATATAATACTGGTAGCAGGAAAAGGGTGGATTAGAGCGGCTCAAAATAGAGCAAACTGGCAAGAGATGGAGGAGGCCTTTATCCAGAAATGGATAAACCCTGCAAAAATTTAATGAATAACACTGAATATTTAACATCTATTATACCTATTCATTATTAGTAATTAAATATAATAATTTGTAAATTAATCATAAGAATGAATACATTGTTTTAAAAATTATTTATAAATTATAACTGTAAATTGTATTTTAGGGAATAAAGGCTATTTTTATTTTATTTATTTTATTTAGGACGACAACTTTATTTCTGTATTAACAGACAATCTCAGGTGAGCTTAGTTTAAAATAACACGCGATTCAAAACGCGGCATGCACGTCCAGCAGCAACAAGTAAAGATTACAAGTGAGTGAAATGAAGTGAAACTCTCACAACGTGATATCACTGGTATTATAAATTTCAAGTACCTACATGTACCTACATTAAATGAGCACCTTAACGTCTTTAAAATAAGACTCATTTTCATATGAAGTTTTTGTAACGGAGCGTTATTTATCTAAGCAGTAAGCAAGTTTTAAAAATACTCCAGATAAATTAAAGCCTAATGGTGTTGAGAATAAGATGCAATTTCACTTAAACGAATTCTCTCTTCTCGCTAGTGGCACGGTGTCGCTACAGTCGCATACTGTAGCTTTGTCTCTCTCGCACGATAGAATTCTGCGAAATGTAATGTAGCTTAGCCCGCGTGAAAAATCACGCTCGCGTTATAAGTAACTCACGGTTTCGATGCATGTAACTGGTGTGGCACGTGATTTATGTTGTCACTAGTTATATAACCAGTGATGCGTGAAATCTTCCATGCCTAATCATTATTGTGCGCGGTGATTTTGAAAATAAACCAATGTTAGGGCCGCCCTCTATATTAAAATCTTCCAACACCTTTTCCATATTTCTAAAAAAGCATTTTATTTAGTGCCCATTCGATATCAGTGTGAGAACGCCTTTGACTACGGGAATAATCCTGTAAGACCCAAAGGAAGAACACTAACTGTAAGTATTTTCTTTACCAGCCATGTATGTTCATAAATTACATGCTTGGTACATATTTGGTACAAATGTAATTTCATAAATTATATGCTGGGCATACATTACAGCGCATAGTAGCTACATTAAATCGTTACTGTGCATCATGCTTAGCGTCGACGTGTTTTGAATAAGAATAAATAATAAGATATCTTTCTATACTATAATAATAATTATAAAGAGGAAAGATTTGATTGTTTGTTTGTAAAGTAAAGTAAAAGTATATTTATTGCATAATTACATGTTAAATAGATGGTACAGTGAAATAATAGTGTTGCAATGTAATTTACCCTTTATGGGCGTGGGCGTGCAATTATCTGTCTATTACATGCATTGAGACAACTAAAACTAAAAAAAATAATTAAATAACAGAAAGATAAATTAATAAGGTACATAGTGTCAAATTAAAGAAATACGGTTAATAGAAAATAGGAATTAATTTATTTATTTATTATTATTTTATTAATTTGGTTATATATTGTCAATATTTTTGTCATTTATAAAATCTTTTATTGTATAGTAACATTTATCAAATGTATAGTAAGGTTGCTTTCTTTGTTTGTATTGAATAGGCTCCGAAACTACTGGACCGATTTGAAAAATTCTTTCACCATTAGAAGCCCACATTATTCCGAATTTTTTACCTCGGGAAAATGCTTCATTCCTACGGGAAAACGGGTAATAGGACAACGGGTAGTAAGAATGCAGCTAGTATTTTATAAACAGGACTTTTGATGTCACGGTTGTAACTTTTACTTCTTTGTACCAACTTAACTTGTAACTTTTGTGGCACATAATAAATACTTTTTACTTAATTACTACTACAAGTATACATTTATTCACAAAGAAAATTATACTAGTATTTACAATTGAAACAATTGAGCTAACTGCCGACTGTTGCAAACAGTCTACAGATAGCTCAACTGATCCATATCAACACCAGTCGGAAGCGTCCCCAAGACGCTGGCTGCATTGCCACGCTGTATGGCAATGCTGATACGCTGTGCCAGATATTCACCAGCTCTCGGGTCACGCGTCGCTTCGACCAGACGCTCAGATAGTTTTTTGAAAACCCGAAGAGCCTCGGTACCCCACTTTACTTTAAATAAATATCCAACCTGTGTTTCAGTGAGTCTCAGCTGCCGAGCCAGCCTGCCCCTCGCTGCCACCGACAGGTATCTGTTCTTCTCAAACTCCGCCTCCAGACTCTTGATCTGCTGCGCGCTGAAGGCAGTGCGCGCGCGCTTGCCACGAGATATCGATGATCCTGAGAACAATTTTTTATTTGTTTATTAAAAATACTTACACTATTTTTACAGGGGCCCCTAATGCAATAGTGTAAAAAGTCTATATAAATTGAAATAAAAAAAATAAAATTACATGAACTAAAAACTTAAATTACACAATCTTTATATATATATAATTCTTCTGTGAGTGTGTATGTCACTGAACTTCTCTCAAACGACTGGACCGATTTTGATGAAATTTTTTGTGTGTGTTCAAGGGGATCTGGGAATGGTTTAGATTCACAATTTTGTCCGCTGGACAATGTTTTTTTAATTAATTTTTAATATTCTATAGAATAGCAATCTCCTTTAAACGTTTCCATAGAAACAACGCGTGCGAAGCCGCGGGCATAAACTAGTAATATATAAAATTCGTCAATATACAATGTCAAATTATTTTACATCAATATAATAATAATTCACTTAATAAATTCAAATTACATAATGTCTAACCTAATAAAATAATAATAAAGAAAAATCGGTAATCAATATAATAATGTCAAATAATTACAAAATGTCAAATCTTATTAAAATATCATAGAATAAATAACAGAGTCCTATGAAATTCGCTCAGGGAGCAGTTAAAAATATAGACTCTCTCCGCTACTAGATTGAGCGTGTGGATGCAACGCGTTAGTGCTTTATTCAGGAGGTTGGTCCTTCCTCTTGGTACAGCAAACAGGGCGGGCCTCCTCCGTCGGTGCACAAACTCATCAGGTACATTTAGCCTCACTTCCTCTAAAATGCCTGGGTTGGCGATCATCCCACGAAATATTCTAACCAAATATAGAGCAAGCGCTGCATCTCTCCTCACCTCCAGTGCCTCCAGTTTGTTGTATCCAACCATGCCTATAACAAACAAGGTTGGATACATCAGCGGGAAGAATGGATAAATGCCGTAGATCTTCAAGTACCTACAGAAATCTGGTAAATTTATTTTGTACTAGACGATCGCCTCGCGGTTTCACCCGCGTAGTTCCCGTTCCCGTGGGAATTCCGGGATAAAATATAGCCTATGTCACTCCCTGAAAAGTAAGCTTCCTAACGGTGAAAGAATTTTTCAAATCGGTCCAGTAGTTTCGGAGCCTATTCAATTCATACAAACAAACAAACAAACAAAAAATCAAACCTTTCCTCTTTATAATATTAGTATAGATGCGCTCTACCATTTGACTGTACTTAGCTTCGTGTGGTGTCTATACCGCTGCATTAAACTCTAAATGGCTTCTCACCAATGCGTCGTATAGAGTCTTTATTGCATTTGTGCAACAAGTGGGTAGGTAAGTTATTTGATGAAAGTTTCTAGCTTGCCGTCGAGCTTCTAGCGGCATTGCCAGTAATGGGAACCAGGTGTACAGCATAGCTTATAACTCGGGGATAATGACGACCTCTGTGGCGCAGCAGGCGAAGGTCTGCCGACGCAGGAGGTTGCGGGTTCGATTCCCGCCTCGGGACAAATTATACATCTTATTGTTGTCGCTCTCGTTTCTCTTCCCGCTGTCACAGAGTGACGTGAACGAAGCGCGCCAAATTCAAGCTCTAGGAGCACACGCCGAGCCTCCGACCGTCCGCCCGACCGAGCCGTCGTACGTCAGAACAAGCCGACCGAGCGTCACACCGCGACTCGAACCTGCGACGGAACGAATCCAACCGAAGCCATCGAGTCGTACGAGCCACGAAGACACTTCACTTTGCTCCTGACCGCCGAACAGTAAACTCTATTTAATTAATACTGAGACCTGAATAGATTCTAACCTAGATTATTGTACCTACAGTAAAGTATAAATACATACCTTGTTACCTTTACAGTTTAAATATGATTACTTACCTATGTTTGTGAGATTATACGATTAATTGTCTAACCCTCCTGTTTCTTTTATTATTCACCTAGAACACTGGGTATTTTGTCTTATACATGTATAATAAAAAATATCTATCTATGTAATGTATTGTATTAAGTGTATAGTCGTCCATCACAGCGATGCTGTGTGGGTTGTCCATCATTAATTCATTATATATTATTATATGGTATTCATTACAAAAGTAAATGCTTAACTAAGTAGGTATTTTACCGGCACCATGGCGAATAGTAGGGTGGGTAGTGGCGCCACTACATATTTAATTTTATCATTACGTTATACAAAGGAATTATCAAAAAATCGGACCGCGCGTAGACGATATCTATCATAAGCTTTTTTTAAATGTATCTTTAATAGTTTTGTACTGTATTATTTAGGCAGATAAGTACTTGTTTCAAGAGTTTACCTAGTTCCTATTGGTGGCCACCAAGCTCTCCAAACAAGGTTTTTGATTGAATAACACAAAACAAAACTATTACAGATACATTTAAAAAAAGCTTATGATAGATATCGTCTACGCGCGGTCCGATTTCTTGATAATTCCTTTGTATAACGTAATTATAAAATTAAATATGTAGTGGCGCCACTATCCACCCTACTATTCGCCTTAACTTATTTAAAGATATTTGTTAAATAATATAAAGCTTTGCTTATTAAAACTGTCTCTTTAACGCCAGAAAGTAATTTAAAACTCAACACATTCCGTTCAAAGTTCATCCGTTATTAACACCTCGATAAATCACTGAAAGCCGAGCCAAGCGCTACAGAAATACGACCAATTACAAAAAATATAAAAAACTTCACTTCGCGCCTTCCCGGCTCATTTGAACGCACGCTATGACTTTGCGCTTATTTTTGGCGCCAATTAAGCAATTTCGTTGTTAAACGACTAACATTAATTTTGTATCATGTTGAAAAGATTCAAATTACGTATCCCGCCATCTTTTAAAGGAATAAAAATTCGAAATACTTATATAGAAATAACTTACCACATAAGTATTTACTCATATAAAAGTAATTTTTATTCTTACTTTTCAAGTGTCATAAAATTTTATAAGTAGGTATGACGTTTATTTGTAGGAACTAAAACGTTGTTTTCATTTTTCTCGCATATTAACATCACAGAAAATCAAAGTATTTTCGTGCAATAACTCTTAATAACGAGCCATTCGCGAAAATATACCGTTAGCTTTAATTTATTTACGACCTGCCAGCTTTAAACTGTTCCAAGTGTCTCTAGCGCTTCGCCCCGACCATCGGGACTCAAATTAGCCGTTTCAATTGGTTTCCCGACGTGTGTGCACACAAACAAATAAAACATTATGACCGTACGCACACACGCGTACCTATTAAACGCGTACTGATGTCTCATTTTCTAAATTTGTTACGAAAAGATAAATCACCTCCCGTCCCAAGTCTCGTTAGCTAAATCTTTCTGCCCCATAATTATTCACCGGTTAGAAAAAAATGGAAATAAACATGAAAAGAAATGTCTTGCGAGTGAAATTTAGTAAGTGGTCGAAGCTCATTAAAAAGCTGTAAAATTCTATTACCAGAGAACGGATGAGAGAATTCCGAGCGCGACTGACTGCGTCATGATGAAAATCGTTTTGAGTTAGCCGTAAAAAAATCAACGCCGTTGGAATTTCTCCTTTATAGCCGGGTAATAAAGACTAATTGACATATTCCGATGGTAAATAGTTGCCAGCGTAAGATGGCGCGAAACAAAGACATCGCTCGTTGACAAGTGACGATAAATTGACATTAATTGCTTTACCGCTGTCAAAGTCGGTTGGACGCGTGTTTTGTCACTTGTTTTCGTCTAGCGGATCTTAGGATTATTTTCGACGCTAATCAATTTATTTTGTGCATAATTGAATTTGAATTGATTTATTATCATGCGAGATTAAAGCTGGTTTAGAGAACACGAAAAGGATTCTTAATTAAAGGTGAAGTTAGGTAGGTACGAGAATACGGCACTACTAATCTCGAAGACTGCAGGCTGGATGCGGCAAGCTGAAGACAGGGCGCTATGGCGCTCATTAGGGGAGGCCTATGTCCAGAACTGGACTAATATAGGCTGATGATGATGATGAATCTCGAAGACTTAAATAATGATATGAATAGGTACCTGGGTCGTTCTTCTTTTTTACGTCACATTTGGCTCCCTCCAAAAACAATTTTCAAAAATTTATTCGTTTGCTTTTTTTTGTTTTTGAGTTGTCGATGTTTTAATTTACTTCTTTAAGATTTCAAAAACATGCTCAGCAGCGATGATTTCTTATAATTATATTAGGAATTCCCAGTTCTTTGGGATAGTGCAGCAAAAACCAAACACCTCTGTCACGGTATCACTTTCAATTTTATTATGGCATACAAAATCACATATGAGTTTTAATTTGTACTATGTGTACTATACTACTGTTTAAAATCGTTTGTTTGCTAACAAACTTGTTTTTTTTTCTTTAAAATAATAATAATAACAACAAAATTCTTAACACTCTGTCACATTTTTGAGCCGTTGAGTAAACTAACTTTGAAAAATAACCGTTTTACCACTTAAAAATTGCATTGAAATATAGATGGACTCCTAAAATGCAATTTTTTCTAGCATATTCAAACACACATTTTTTGGGGAAACAATTAACTAGCGCGACAGACTTCTATAAACAATTTGGTGTACGGAGACAAATTGTGACGGAGTGGTAAAAATTGTAACAGAGTAGTAATTTAGTAACTAAAAATGAGAATAATAGTATGTTTAACTATAGTATCTTAGAAATAGGAACTTTTTTTAAATCATAACAAACATTAATTGCTATTTTTAATCGACTGAGATAAAAACTTGCGCCTTTTCATAATACCAAATGCTTTTTTAAGTCTTGAACATTATGATTACCTAGACTTTTTTAGATCAGTCTCATTGTAAATCTTAAAAACTAGAAATCAACTTTTACATTTCACACATATCGATCGGGTCTTTGAATTTATACCAAACTCAGTTTACTCTTTTGATTTGTTTAGGCGTTTGAATTTTTTTTAGCAATTTTTCAAACATTACGTCTGAAACATGAGACTCTAACTTGAAAAGTTTTCCGCTTGTTCCAACAGTCCTAAAGAATACGATCTTGACATCTTCTTTATAAACACCGCTTTTGGACACGCCTAAATAAGTGTTTTCTCATTTTCTTTCGCTGCCTTTTAGTTGCTGACAAGCCATCTTTGAGTAGTCATAGCTATAACAAAAAATACATCCAATTGTAACACTCATAAAACGAAAAACACGACATTTTTCCGTAAAAAACACTATAACGTTGAATTTTCATACAAAAGCTTCCACTCTGTCACATAATTTACCACCACGTCACACCCGATGTGACCGAAGTGTCGTGTGACGGAGTTGTAAAATACTTATAAACATGATTCTCACTCTTTTATTAATAATCGAATAAAAACTCTTGGCTGCCCACACACAAGATTCACAAAATAGCAATCAATCTATAAAATATGGAACAAATAAAATGAAATTTGCAACAAGAAACTTACGTGACAGAGCAGACGCCGAATTAAAATACGCACATCCTGTGACCACTTTCGGGCAACTGGCTCGGCCGGCGAAGACGCGAGGACGTTGAAGGTGGGTTGAGGTGTTGGCGGGCCATGTGCCCATGTCGTCCACTCAACGTCAAAAGCAATATTGCAAGTATAATCTGACAAAAGTATGTGACTTAGGCGACCACTGAATTCGTCCTTCGGTCGGAGACATAAAGTTCTTATTAGCACTTTTTTGTTATTTTAGTTCAGATGTTCATCAATCGTACGTTATAATAATACTTATTATTTCGCTCGGTAACTGGCATTCAAACATTTTACAATCCCATATAACTTTTATTCGTACGAGGTATTTGAACGTAGTGACTGGAGTTGGGAGACACTTAAAATTTGTATGAAAACACCCCTGTCACACGATTTGACTCCTCTGTCACATTAATTTTCCGAAGAAATTAGTAAAATTAGACCGTGTTAGCTTAACACTTAATTGCTCGTCTAGTGTAGAAGACATAGTAATAAAAATTAATTTAAAAAAGTCAATAAATTTTGCAAGCATGATTTTTTTCTGAGGGAGACAGCAAATGTGACGTAAAAAAGAAGAACGCCCCACCTATCAAATAATAGCCCAAAAAATTTGGACTACGACGGGAAATGAACCTGCCCTTCCCTCAGTACGGGAATGCGCTAACCAATTGCGCTACGAGGTGAAGTGACGTAGAGGTGGAAAACTTTGGGACTTCCTTCGGACTCTAGCGCCGTTAGCTCCACCTACAGAGGAAACATTAAAGTTTATCCAATCCTTCGTAGAAATGCTTTGCGGAAAATTCGACGGAAACAATTCGTCTAAAAACATTTCAACTAGTAACAATTCGACCCCCCCGCTTCGGGGGTTGGACGGGCTTCGTTAGGACTTAGGAGTAAGTTCACGAGTAAGTTAATGTTGACGGGGGGCGCAGTAGGTTGACGGGGGGGACATGTGTCGAATTGTGTTTTAGTGTAACTGTTTAGTCGAATTGTATAAACGAATTGTTTTAGTCGAATTTTCCGTAGACGTTTAAATTTTAAATAAACATATGAAAACCAAACATTATTCAAAGATTATAATTTTTTATTAACAAAATTATAATTTTTTAAAAACATTTAAGTAAACTTTATTCAAAAAAAATTATTATTATTTTATACCGCCTATTTTATTATTTTTTTAATACCGCCTACTGCAGACGCAAGGCGTTTATACTTTGGTTTATACTTTTTTACCTTAACATTGGTCACAATTTTGTTAAAAAGTAAAAATTTGTATAATTGGATAGACAACATTAAAATAAATAAACAATGTTCTGTCTTTCTTAGATATTATTCACACTTATAGAAACAATATAGTTACTTTATGTGAATATCTCAGAAAACTGACGCTTTAGAACATTATTTTTAACATGAAATTTTTTATTTATTTTGGTTTTCTCTATCCAAATATACAGGGTTATTGGTAATTCACTGACACCTATGTAAACTGCAGGTTCTGCCCACCATCATGAACACGTCCGTGAAGACACCAGCTGGACTATTCAGCCTCTCCGGTTCTTCCGCTACCTAGACATCGATTCGGAATCTGACACAGATTCGCGCGAAATTCAAATATTTCAGCGGTTTTTAACATTTTCTGTGTTCTGCCAGGAATGAAACTACCAGAAAAGTAGTTTTCCACAAATTGTAGACCATTTTCCAGGAACCCATGTCACAATAAAGTATGATATAATGTAGCTTTGGGTTATATGTTGATGTTTAGTAATAAAGCTCTTTTTCAACACACTTGCTCATAAAGTGGCTCTATGGTCACCGCAATTAGACACATAATGACACCCATAATCAAACTGTGACTTTTTCATTGCTATAACTCACTAGTGAGTTATAGATTTTTTTTTCAATTTTATTGGTTGAGTTGCTTTGTTCTTAAAAACGTTTTTAATAAAAAAAAGATCGTGTTCAATAGAACAAATAAATTAATGTTCCTATTGCTTGCTCATTTCATGCAACTTCTTATTTATATAGATAATTTTAACTCGTATGTTTAATAAATAAATCTTTCACTCAAATATAACTTTTGTTTTCTATGTATTATAAGAAAACTTTAAATTCCCCATTTCGTACGTGGCAGAATAGGCGCAAAACCTATGCGCGGAAAATAAAAAAAACCTCATCCCTTTAGTCTGTGGCCGATCGCAATGCGCGCGCAGAAAACTGATTAATTTTTATCTACTAAATAAAATGAGTTTTTACTGTTATTTTATTCACAAGTGTGTTGAAAAACGTCGTAGGTATGATACACGTGTGTATTGATGATTACCATCCTCGGCTCTCTTAAGACCTCAATGGCGCCTCGGCGGTAATCATAATCACCAATGTTACACACTATAAGTACCTTATTGTACTATTATTATTAAAAATTCCAAATTCCGAATTTCGAATTAGATAAATTCGAAATTCGCTAAACCATGGGTTCATAGGAAATGTTTTATTATTTATGGAAAACTACTTGTCTGGTAGTTCAATTCCTCGTAGAACGGAGAAAATATAAAAAAACCGCTAAAAGATTTGAATTTCGCGGGAATTTGTGTCAGATTCCGAGTCGATGAATCGGTAGCAGAGGAACTGAAAAGCCCAGCAGGTCTCAATTCTTAAAAATGGTGGAAAGGGAAATTAATGATATTAGTATACACCTCCCCCCCTCCCTCCCTTCAAAAATCGGTAATAGTAGTTTCAAAGAAAACTCCTATTTTCTTTGAAACTAAACCTAGGAACGGCTCTGCCCTGAATTATCAGTGGGTGTGTGTGTGTTCGGCTGTCTCCCAGCCAGGCGTGTGTGTTCGGCTGTCTCCCAGCCAGGCTAATGCCACTTAAATCATCTTGCGTAGATGTTTAATAAGCCAATGATGATGATGTGGATTTAAATAGGAGTGGGAGATCGGTATTTAGTAATTAATTAGGTTTCGGACATTATTTTGTATGTGAGGCTACGTACAAAAAAAAAAAGAATTTAGACCTGGCGTCTTCACTAACGTGTTCGTGATGATGGGCAGAACCTGCAGTTTATGCAGTGTCAGTGAATAACCTAAAACCCTGAGTCATTTTTTTTTAAAGTAGTGTCATCTTCGAGTATAAAAGAGTACCATAACATAACAGATGCACACAGATCTTGCCCCATGTACATATCCGACGATCCTATCCATACCGGGTGTCTGGCAGGGATCGCTCTTGAGCGATAAGACCGCCTTGTCACTTAGGTTATAATTATTTCATTTTAAATTGTTTCTTAGTTTTAAGTTAGCAATAAAGTATTTTCTATCTATCTTATAGGTATCTATAACTTTTATCGTGCGCGGCGATTTTGAAAAAACAAAGTCGATTAGGGCCATCGATCAAAAATTTCCGGCCGGCGGCCCCCCTTAGATGCACAATGCGCGACCTGAAAACGTCAGTATCAAAAGGTATCCCATTTGGCATTTTGGGATACCTTTTCAACTAGTGTCATTTTAGCTCTCGGACCGAAAGCATGGTCAAGTGCTCGTATAAAAAATGCAATAATCGACCGACCAAGCAACAGAAAAAGGATGGAATTTCTTATTTTCGGTAAGTTTAAATGTAATTTTTACCTGTGTATTGTGATATGAGCCAATTGAGCCTTATATACTTGAGAAATTAGCATTAAATATTGTTGTTGGGTTTGCCTATGTAAAAATATTTATTTTGTTCTAAGTTGATGAATGGAGCGGCTATTGTTTCTAATTTTTTTTTATTTATTTGTGGTAAGTTGGATTGGAAGTGATAATTTTTTTTTCATGAAAAGACATTTAAATAACTGGTTGAGGTTTATAAAATAACTAGCTGACCCACCCTCAATTTTATTTGCGTGGACTTTAATAAAAGAAAGACTACCAAAAGTATTAGATTTAATCAACTTAGCATTTAATTTTTAGTTACCCTCGAGATCCTGTGCGTTGGGAAAAATGGAGGTCTATGTTAGCACAACAGCGATGTTCAAGGAAATTGAAAATTTAATTTAAAAAGAACTTTTAATTTATATGAGAGTATCTAGGTATTAAACATTTGGAAACGTCACATTTTCAGAACTTAGGAATTACTGTAGGTAGGTAGTACTAGTAATATAAAATACTACTAGGGTATTTATTGCGTTTATTTACCTATTGTTTTCGACGTTCAAAATTAAATAGTAGGTAATAATAAATAATGTGTTCATATGGCGTAAGTTTAAAAGAATTTTATAAGATCCTAGTTGACTTGAAATAACGTTTTTTTTGGCCCATAGAAAAACTCTTACGAAGCCGCAGGCAGACACTAGTTCTTTTAAATTTAAAGTACCTGCCTGAAATTGTATTTTAGGTTTATTTTACTGGCTTTTGTTATCTTATTTATATATTGTATGTCCGAAATGACCTTTTTGTTTGTTGACTGTTGCGTCGCTAATTTATAGTTGTATCAATAAATGATTCGTTATCTTTACCTGAATTCTGTTGATTTTATAATCCTTATAAAAATAAACAGTGTATAAAATACTTTTAGGTACCTTCCTACCTACTTACAAAATAAAATAAAATAAATTCGACTCCACTAATGTCTTGTTCCGCATGCAAAAAACTTGACAGGCTCTGCGCAAACTGTCTGCGTCAAAACAAAACGTGGACACTTTTGAGTGTCATTCTTGTAAGGTTCTATACTCCAATTCAGAATCTTAGATAATTTATGTCAACAAAGAAATGTCATGATATGTCACTGTCATAATGACAAGTCAGGGGTAGAAATCATTTTTTTACCATGGATCACTATTAGTAGTGATGGCGCGCGGTTTTGCTTGTGCGATACGAAAGATACCCTACCTGTGGATGCGGCATTGTCGCGGCCTCGTCTCCCTGTGACCGTAAGGAAATACAAATAAAACAATGTAAATAATTACATATTTTTATTATGTAATATATTTATTTATGTAATATAAAATAACCTAATTAAATTACCTACCTACCTCCTTAAATTGATCCTACTTAGAATTTAGAGAATGTGAACAACAGACTTATGTAATATAAAATAACCTAATTAAATTACCTACCTACCTCCTTAACTTCATCCTACTTAAAATTTAGAGAAAGTAAACAATAGACTTATGTAATATAAAATTGCCTAAGTAAATTACCTTCCTACCTCCTTAAATTGATCCTACTTAAAATTTAGAGAAAGTAAACAACAGACTTATGTAATATAAAATTGCCTAAGTAAATTACCTTCCCACCTTTAAGCACGAAAATAACTTAATTTGTGAAAGAAAAGACCACACTAATTACAAAATGAAAAGACTCATCAAAAATAAGTCGTCGACTAGTTTCGTCTCTCCACGAGACATCATCAGGACGCTATAACAATACTCGACTTTGGCACTGAGACCGTCAAGCATCAACGACAGAGTCCTGCCAGTGATGTTGCCTCTCTGAGCTCCCTGCGTAACATCACTGGCAGGACTCTGTCGTTGTTGCTTGACGGTCTCAGTGCCAAAGTCGAGTATTGTTATAGCGTTAGGCTCGGTTATATTTATACATTAAACTAATCATACCCCCCTTGTTTGGGGGGAAGCATGTTCAGCAGTGTACATTATGAGTGAAAGATAGGTAGGATTCTTATTACTGTGTAGACATTGCCTCTACAAACAATGGTTCAGTGGGTGCCTAATAAATAAGCAACTAAACTCTTACCTTTGCTACAGTAGGAATCTCATTTCTACGATAAAACTGGTGAACAATCCGTCTTATTGCTGAGTATGAAAATTCGTCCATTTTTTGTAGGAAGTTGGTTTTCGGACCATCTTTTTTGGGAGACCTGAGAGTGCCTGTTGTTTTGCGTTCTTTCAAGATTCTTTGCACTGTTATTGCAGAGAGTCCCAAAAGCTCGGCCGTTTTTTTCGCACAAGCTCCAAGTGACCAGACTTTACCCTGTGGCCAATTTTATATGTATTTTTGTATACATTCATCACCATAAGTTTTTCTGTAGCAGTCATAGATTTCTTCGGACGTTTTTTTTGTGGCGACAGATAGTCACTTGTTGACGATGTCGATGGACCCGGCATCTCCGCCGTCGGCGGCGCGAGCGCGGGATGAGGTTCCATGTTGTGTGAGTGTGACACAACAATACAAGCACAACAACAACAACAAGGTTTAAAACTTAACAAAAACTGATAACAATAACAGACAACGATAATGTCAAAACGAAAACAAAACAAAAACTCAACAACGCACAATTGCACACGAGCAGCGAGAAAGGAACACATTCGACTTCGGCGGACGAGAGGCGAATGAAATTACAATACAATGCAAACACGAAATAAAATGGCGTTTAATGTCAAAATGCGAAAATTGTTTCGAACTTCTGTGATTTACGCCCATTTTACTCCGGTAATACCAGTGTCATAAAATATTTTCTGCTAATATTTCTTCATCATTTTATAACTTTGTTAAACAAATGAAATAAAATATAATATGTAGCACAAAACCATTGCTATTTTCCATTCTATGGATATTGATTAGAAAATAAACCCTACCTCAAGTATTTAGAAAAATTGAGTAATCTTCTATGAACTTCTATTTCGAAACATTTTTTTTGATATGGTATCACCTTTGTTGACATAAATTATCTAAGATTCTGAATTGGAGTATAGGTATCTACGGGGGAGGCCGCATACTTGATCGATGATTAGGGCCCACTCTCTGCAAACTAAATTCCGGAAGTCATTCCAAAGGAATTCTTTCATCCATTTTCTACCGGATGCTAAGTCATCCTGGCCTATTTCAGCGAGCAATTACCAACAATTAATCAATATGTCAGTCATGTCAAATGTCAGTCGATTGACACGCCCCTACAACGTCGGTCTGAAATCTATTTACAAATACCTGTTGCTATACAATAGCCAAACTCGATGTTGAGTGTTTGTAAACAAACCGCCCATGGGTGCTTAAGGGGTGAATCTAACTGGTTTGGTTGTTAAACTAAGCCTAGATCTCATTATGTTTACTACGGTATCCCCGTGGTAAAAAACTCGAATTAAGTATATAGAATTCACAGTTTTTTCTGTGGTTCGTTGAATGTAAAAACACGATTAAAAATACGTTTTAAAAAATCACGAAAGTGCACTAATTCGCACATAACCCTGCGGTCTATAGTGAAAGAAAAAGACTTATGTTTTGATTCGTAATTTTTATTAGGTAGGTAATTATTTTGTTTCTTGAACCAGTTTCATAATAAGTTGTGTAATTTTCTTGTACTTATATACAAAAAGCCGTGTTCCAAAAATGTATACTCTGGCCCACTCGTATGAATGCGAATCCATAACCAAAAAATTCACTCAGTTGCCCCGTTTTTTTTATACTTTATACGCAATTTACATTAAGGCTCTACCCCGACCCAAATCAGCGCCACCACCTATTTTATTTAATTATTCTGTTAAACGAAGGAATTTAAAAAATCTTTAAGCTAAAAAATACTTTAAGCAGAGATGCGAAGTTGCTCTTTTTGGCCACCATGGTGGGAAAAAAGAGCAACTTCGCATCTCTTCCTACATTATACTAACAAAAACATTTATAGAGGCATTAAAAAAAAGCTTATGATAGGAAGCACTGTAGGGTTCGCTTCGAGAAAAGGTTTCATTCCTCATTATCGAACCTATTTTCTTGTTTTTATGACATTATTTTAAAGGCTAGTAGTCTCTTTCAAAGATGACAGCGAATGGAATGAAAGGAAGAGAAATGATGGAGTTTGGGAAAGTCAGTGAGAGAAAAGTTATTGTTTTTCAACAAAGTTTTATCTTTTTCAGGAGTATTCAAAGAGCCAAATTTATACCCATACTCCATTAGAAGACCGAATCAATTTTGTACCATAACCCTACCTATATCTTCCGTGTTTTTCTCAGTTGTAAATCCGTTGGTGTGTACAATAACAGCAGTATTGACCGTGGGCCGTGGGCCGGCCGAAGGTTCTCCCATTCTACCTACTCTTCATACGAGCGGACGTCCCCATCTGCGTTCCGTGTGGAGACCTGAGGTTCATTCCCGGACCTCTCCGTCTTGTGGAGCGGACGAACAGTGATCCGCGGCCCTCCCCCGGCGACGACGACCTGTTTAACCTGACCTGGTGTTTATGATTCCGTACAGTGGCTGGTTGTGTTGTGTTCCTCCTTTGTTTCTACATTAAATAACAAGATTCCCTGTGTTCTCTCTTCCCCTGTTAGGTAGGAAGGACTGGATTTATAGATTAGTTTTTAAGGCCATTATGAGGGCGCCTCACGCCGAGAATATAAGGCCCGATTCTTTAGGTTGTTAAGTTAGGGTGCTTCTCACAATACACATTAGTTTTTTATAAAGGATGTATTTATATTAGAGGCACTTCAATAATCTGGAGCGCTTCTCACGCATCCCATTTAAGGTCGGTGCTTCACATCGACCGCCCATTTTTAGTATATATTAAGGCCCTAGCTGTAATAAGGGTCATAGACTTCTAGCCTTAAATCTACCTCTAGATATAGATATTTAATTTACTTTAACTTGACACTTGTATACAGTGTGGAAATTAAACTCAGGCCCTGGAGGGAAACTACTTAAAATCCTTAAGCTAGCTCATTTTACTTAAAGGAGACATTCCTTTATTTTTAAAAAGAAACAAATCTGCATTAAAATATTTTTTTAAACTCGCTTGCTTCGCCCGGGACTCGAACCAACTAAAATTTAAAAAATAAACACTCCTTATTTTATTATTATACTAATCGGTAGTATTAATATTCAGGATAAAGTTTCTCTAAAAAATATTTGGTTACTGTTCACTTTTAACAAGTAAAAGACACGTAACAGTTCTGTTATCTCTCCAACACTCAAAGACTTCGTATGAAGTACACGCTTGCTTATTTATCGTTAAGTACCTTGTTGAAATCTTCGATAAGAAAATTGTTCAATGGTGGTAATACCTCTATGCACATTTCCTTCTTACATGATCCGAGGCGTTCAGTGGAGAAGTTTAAAAATGGAACGTTTGACTTTGTTTGCGAGGCGGGACAATAATTTTAAAATTCGAACGATTTTTATCAACAGATTTTATTTAAGTAGTGTTGCTTCCCTTACGTAATTAAATTATCTCATAATGGCGTATCAAGAACAATTCGATTTATTAGAAGCTTACTTTGTTTGCAACAAGAGCTACGATTTAGCTCTGCAGTGGTATCGCGAGAAGTATCCAGACAGAGAACTACCATCTAGAAAGGTTTTGTCTCGAATTGTGAATAATTTACTGACCGTTGGAAGTTTTAAAAAGAAGACTGGACGCCCACAGCAACAAAATTTGGACTATAGCGATGTTGAGTTAAACATTTTAACCTACTTCGAGTGTTACCCGAAAGCTTCAAGCAGGGAAGCTGCTCAAGAGATAGGCATCAACCATACTAGTATACTTAAAGTTCTGAAAAAATACAAATACAAATGTTATCGTGATGGGCGATTGGTGCAGAAACTACATCCCGGAGATAGTGAAAGGAGATTACAGTTTTGTGAAAATATTCGAACAGAAATAGCCCTCAACCCAAATTTCTTGGACTGTATTGTATGGTCTGACGAAACAAATTTTAGTAATAATGGAATGTATAACAGACATAACAATCATTATTGGTCTCGTCAAAATCCATTCCGTGTCCGTGAAACGAACAATCAGGTCAGATTTTCGTTTAATGTTTGGTGTGGAATCAAAAGTAACATGGTTGTTTTGTTGCACATTTACGAAGGACATCTGAATGCAGCAAAATACATTGAAATATTAGAGCTTTTAAAAAATCAATTAAACCTTCTGCCAGAAGAGGAACGAAATAATATCATTTTTCAACAAGATGGTGCACCTGCCCACAACAGCAGAATTGCCAGGGCATACCTTAATGAAAATTTCAATGCCTGGATAGGTACAAACGGTACGATTAGATGGCCTGCAAGAAGTCCAGACCTGACGCCCATGGACTTCTTTTTATGGGGTCATGTAAAAAATGTTGTTTATGAAACTTGCTATGAAACCGTTCAAGAGCTAAGGATTGCGGTAGAAAATGTTATCAGGGGCATACACCACAACACTTTGCTGAAGGCTACAAGAAATGAATTTCAACGGCGACTAATGTTGTGTAGCCGGAACGACGGGGCTCATTTCGAACAATTTATCAGTTAAATAATTTAAGTGTTACAAAATTGATAGTAAAATAAAGTTGATGTTAGATTTAACGATTATTTTTATTTTTAAGACCAAATGTTTGTTACAGAAACTTTATCCTGAATATTAATACTACCGATTAGTATAATAAAATAAAGAGTGTTTATTTTTTTAAATTTTAGTTGGTTCGAGTCCCGGGCGAAGCAAGCGAGTTTAAAAAAATATTTTAATGCAGATTTGTTTCTTTTTAAAAATAAAGGAATGTCTCCTTTAAGTAAAATGAGCTAGCTTAAGGATTTTAAGTAGTTTCCCTCCAGGGCCTGAGTTTAATTTCCACACTGTATATCAACGTGGTTGGCAATAAACTTCCTGTCAACATCTCATCAACTTCTTTTATTTCGTAACTTGACAGCACAAACTGGCCAATCGGTTTTTTGAATTTCCTTCGTTTAACGGAATAATAAGGTAAAATGCCTTTGTGTCAGAAGTACCATTGATTTGTACCATTGATTGTACAAGTGACACAACTTTGTATCCTTAGTACCAGTAAAGACAAATGAGGATATTCCTCCGTAATGTTAACCGATAACTATGGAACTAGTGATACAACTTTGTATCTCAAGTACCATTAAAGAAAAGTAAAGATATTCCACGTAAATTCATTTTTGACATGCATTTATTTTGTATTGTCACAAAGCCCTCTTTGCCCACCGTACACCTCGTGAGACCACCTGGGTGTGCAGCGGGAAGTTTTTTTTTACTACTGTTCACCTCTGAATCATACCGCTAAACATCTTTAAATTTATATTGGTGACGGACCACCTTGGACTGCAAGTACCTACAGGTGAACAGTCACCTCACTATTTTGTGTCATCATATTATGGCTCTGGGTGCAATTACATATATACACACCCTTTCAGTCACAGAGTCGCCACGAACCCGCTCCCCCCCCGCTTCGCGGGGGTTGGACGGGCTTCGTTAGGAGTAAGTTAATGTTGACCCCCCCCCCGCTTCGCGGGGGTGGGAGGCCTACAAGGGAAAACAAGTACCGTAAAACGGTAAAGTGGACGGTGGAAAATTTATATTTCCCACGGTACACCCAGGTGAACAACGGCGAACAGTAGTAAAAAAAAACTTCCCGCTGCACACCCAGGTGGTCTCACGAGGTGTACGGTGGGCAAAGAGCCTCACAAAGATATAAAATTAAAAATATAACCGAAACTTCTTAACGCAAATAAAATTTTAAAGCCTTTGTTACACAACTAACGGCGTAATTTTTCTAGAAATAGTGGCACATTAATTTCACCATTAATGAGCTGCATTTGAACATGCTGTATATATGCACTTCGCTCGATGACGGATTTTGACCGTTTTCTAAACGGCATCGTTGTTTTCGCTCTTACAGCGGTGAATGCTGCATCATCCTTAAGCGTTTTCAAAAGATGGCTTATTGTTGTGGGTCTTCTCTTAAAACTTTTGTTGAATTGCCCATTCCACCCTTCGCATACGTTATTTGTCCTATGTCTTTCGCCAAAACAACACCACATTGCTTTCTTCGGCATCCAATAGTTTTGAATATAAGACAAGAATGGTCCGAGGTTTTGATGCGTACCAATAACTTGACTTTCTGCAAGCACATAATTCCAGCCTTCCTCAATATCTGGTTCAGGCAGAAGTGGTAGCACAATGCACAACCCATTTAAATTGCTTACAATTATATGTGAAACATGACGCCAAGCAAGTGAGTTTTAGTTATTTGTGTCGTGGTCTGTTCACAAACATTCTACATCGAGGTTAGCTAGTGTTTAGGTCCTAACTACTATGACTGAAGATTACCTGCCTACTTATTACTAATCGAAATGCATTGCATTGAAGTACACGTTATTGGTCTGCGTACATAAAGATCAATTTAAATATCACATCATACTTATATTATAAATGCGAAAGTTTGGTATGATGTATGGATGGATGGATGTTTGTTACCTCTTCACGCCAAAACTACTGAACGGATCGAGCTGAAATTTTGCATACAGGTAATTCTAATCCTGGAATCAAACATAGGCTACTTTATATCCCATAAATCAGTTCCCATGGGATAAAAATCACCTTAATCGATTAGTATAGAAACAACGCGAGCGAAGCCGCGGGCATAAACTAGTTCGTAATATTTTTTTTTTGCAAGTTACTAAACAAATCAAAATTTAAAAACCGCCGACGTTTATTGGCTGAACAAATTTTCATGAAACATGGCTAAGAACACTTGGGATAAAATTATCTATGACACAAAAAAACTAAACGAGAATCGGTTCATCCGTTTGGGAGCTACGATACCACAGACAGATACACAGACAGACACGTCAAACTTATATTATAACACCCCTCTGTTTTTCCGCCAAGGGTCAAAAAGATAAGTATTGCCAATTATGAAGCCTCCTCCATTTTGAAGACGGTTGAAAAGACAATTTTTTTTGTTAAATAACTTATATTACGTAGAGGTACCTAAAGTAATTTAGTATCGATATCCTACGTTAAAATGTTTTAAAATATTGGATACTGACTACGCTCAATTACTGTAACTATTAAAATCGTTTTAATTTCCAAAAAATATTAGTTTCTTAATGCACCTCAATTACCTGCCGAACTTAATTATTTATTTACCTACTAGCTTCTACCCTTGGCTTCGCACGCGTATTTTCGGTATAATAAATAATAATAATTATAATGCTGGACAATTCACACAGCATTATCTAGCCCCATGGTACGCAGAGCTTGTGTTATGGGTCTAGATAACTGATATACATAATAATATACGAGTACCTACATAGATAGATATTTTTAATTATACATAGAAAACGACCCAACGACTTATACATAGAAAACACCCTGAACAAATATCTGCAGATCGTACAAATATTTGTCCCGAGGCGGGAATCGAACCCGCAACCTCCTGCGTTGCAGGACCTTCGCCCACCGCGCCACAGAGGTCGTCATAATAAGTAGCCTATGTAAACGTAGGTACGCCAAATTTCATCTTGCTCTGTTCAGTAGTTTTGGAGACCCTACGTAACAAAAACTCAGATTTCACAAATTAATGTTGAGTATACAGGGAAAGTAAACAACCTTGTCTTACTCCTTACCTGATCTTAGCTTTGACTCTTTCCTTTCCAACTTCGACTATGTATAGCTTCTTGGTTTTTGTACAACTGATATTAATTTCCTGTTTCTATAATCTGCTGCAATGTTTTCTAACGATTTCATCATCTTTTTCTAATTTTCTTTGTCAAATGCCTTTTCTAAATCAATGCAGCTATGAGTATTTAACAAGTATTTAAAGCTAGGTCCATTCTTTCGTCTTTAATAAGTGTACCTAATAGGTAACTATTATGTCTTAATGCTAAAATTGCTTCTCTGGTACCATTTTTCCTATCTACGTATTGGTCTTCACCTAGATTTTCGTCCATTTTTGTTCTAATCCTGTTTTGTGCGATTTTGACTATTACTTATTTTAAAAGTTTTCGAAACTAAGCTAAAGGTCTTATGTATAGTTGCGGTCATAATTGGAGACATACCTTAAGAGGGCTTTTACATCTCGGCGCAACTTTTTTTTTTTATTGAACGCACCGAGCGGGCGGCGAGCTACTCAAGCGTAACTTTCTATTGTCTCGCGATTGAACTGACATAGGTCTGCACTCGGTAAGCGCTCGCGCCGCGCGGTACTGAGGGTAAATCGCCTCGCCGCCGGCATTCGCCGGCGCATTGAAATATAATACTTCTTTTAGATAATTTTGCATTTTAAAATTGCACTTTACAATTCATATTCGTTATTTTATTAGAAATAGCACCGTTGTATGGTTATCATTATAATTTATAACGTTATGTCCTTATAACTTTTGAGGTCTATGAGGTGTTTTTTTAGATCATTTAAAAAGGTCTTGTCAACTATTGTTATATCTACGCCGCCGGTCTATGAGCTGTTTTTTTAGATCATTTAAAAAGGTCTTATATTGTTATATGTATATACGCCGCCAACGTTAGATAAGATGGGCAGAAAATCTACGTTATGATTATGATACCTATTTGCTTCGATAAGTAATAATAGAAATCCTGGGGACGGTTTAACTCTAATTACTCGAGTTCAGAGTTGGGTGGATGATGGAAATGCTATATTAACCCCTCTATTTGTGTTGGGGGTTCAAAAATAAACATGAAGGTTGGTTTTCCTGCTAAAATACCTACCTACTTCAAAGTTCTAATACCTTCCTGTTCTAGTTCCTTTGTTTTGTTTTTAACCGATGAAAAAACAGAGGAGGTTCTTAAGTAGACAATTATATTTTTTTTATTGTTTGTTTTTCACATCGTTTTTCATAAATTGCGTTGATTTTTAAAATGAATAAGTGTTAGTTATGAAGAGTTAGCTAGGTACAAAACTTATTTTTGAAAAATTTCAGCTCAAACTAGGTAGGTAACCTACATATGTAAGTACTTATAAAATTTTTGAGTTTCCATACTTTTGGCGTGAAGAATAATTAACAAAATACCTACCGATCTATAACCATCATAACTTACTTTTAATCTTATCTAAACTATTAATTAAAATCGCACGAGGGGTTTCACGTTTTTTTCTTTATTTCCTCTTACGTTTCGTTCGTAACGTACGTTAGGTAATAAAACTATCCTAAATACAAAGTTTTACCATTTAAATCGTACTAAGAAAAGGTTCTCAGTTCTTACCCTAGCTAGGTACTTTAATTTTTAGCCTATACTTAATTCTGTTCGTTTGGTGAAGAAATTAAATCAAAGATACCTAATGCAAAAGACCAACCTGCTTGTTGATAATCATTCTTCATATCCATAAACTCCTGCGCATCCACAGTAGACCCCTCCACATCGACCTGTTCCGAGCAATCACTGGCAACATCTTCACAGTCAAACACTTCACTTTTATTCCTTTCTGTCGCACTAGTGATCTTATCTGCAAGCAAATTATCGATCGAAAATGGAAGCTTCACTTCAGTTTTTTCTTCCTTTTCTTCTATTTCCATAGAACTCATTTTAAATTTTATTTAAATTACAAAAGTGGAAAACGATTTTCTTCGTTATTCGATTTTCAAAAGTAAGTTTAACGTCTGAACTCTTTGGAGGTACCGAACATTTTGAACTGCATTTTGAAATTCGAACATCTAACGATGCGTTTTTGTCAATTGGCCCGCTGAAGCGTCGAGATGAGAATGTTAACTACCACTTCTGAAGAACATATTAACCAACAGCCAAGAAAAACTAGTAACACATTTAGCCGCCTGAAAACACAGTTCAAAATCCTTTGCATTTGGAAATTATCAAGCGTGCCAGACGCGACTGAAATGAAGATGAACTACTTCGACTAATGGGCGTCTTTCTGGATGACAATTTTCTTATAAATCTGCTCTCCGACTTTGATTTCTAAAATCAACCATCAAGGTTGATTTCAGTTTGCGGCGTGCTAAACGGTTTAAATAGCTCCCTCTGGTGATATAATTAGAGTTCCACCAATGAAATCGAAGTGGGCGTGGCGAGAAACGGATGTTCTAATATCAAATGAGGATTTATTTAAGGAGTTTGGTGATGTATGCGCGTGGGCATTAATCGTGATAATTATTTAGTTTGCTTGCTTAATTGGGAGCGTCAGATGGGATTGGAGACGGGCTAATTAGAGGATTATTAACTAGTGAACGTTCGTGGCTTTGTTCGCTGTAACTGCTGTTAGCCTAGCTTGAAGATATTAAGTTGCAGAGATTTGTTGATAGATAGTTATTTAAACCAATGCTACATTTATTACGTACGAGCCCGCGGCTTCGCTCGCGTTTTTCCGGGATGAAAATCCTACTTCCTACTATCCTAGGTAGGTAGGTACTATCACATCACACTAATATTATAAACTAGCTGCGCCAAACTTTCGCATCACACTAATATGTATGTATAATGAATGCGAAAGTTTGGATGGATGGATGTTTGTTACCTCTTCACGCCAAAACTTCTGAACCGATTGGGCTAAATTTTGCATGCAGGTAGGTAATTGTAATCCTGGAATCAAACATAGGCTACTTTTTATCCCATAAATCAGTTCCCGTGGGATAGAAATCACCTTTTAACGTTTCCATAGAAACAACGCGTGCGAAGCCGCGGGGCGCAACTAGTAATATTATAAACCCGAAAGTTTGTTTGTTTATTTATTTATTTATTTATTGGTTATACAAAATCCACAATCCACAGCCCTTAATTAATACAAATATTATACATTATCAAGACTTACGGCCAATAACGGATTTACTTTTTATACACTATTATTTATAAAACAGACAGTCAGATGACATAGGTACCCACATTAGTTATAAATAAACTTACACTCTAACTCTTATAATAACACTTCTCAAAATAAAAAAAACTGATTTCTTATACTTACAAATTGTGAAATCTGAATTTTTGTTACCTAGGATCTCCAAAACTACTGAACAGATCAAGATGAAATTTGGCATACACTTAGGTCTGTGTTCACCAAAAGATAATCAGACAATAAGGCAGCTTCGTCGGTTAACTTTGACGTTTAATGTATGAAAACTTGTATCAAAAACGTCAAAACAACAGTTTATAATTTAACCATCGGTTGGTGAATGGTGACCTCTGGTCTTAGAACGTAGCCTAACTTAAGGCGAATTACGGTGGATAGTGGCGCCACTACATATTTAATTTTATAATTACGTTATACAAAGGAATTATCAAGAAATCGGACCGCGCGTAGACGATATCTATCTTAAGCTTTTTTTTAAATGTATCTGTAATAGTTTTGTTTGTGTTATTCAATCAAAAACCTTGTTTTTTGGAGAGCTTGGTGGCCACCAATAGGAACTAAACTCTTGAAACAAGTATTGCCTAAATAATACAGCACCTACCTATTTTACAAGTAAAACCTTCCGTTATTTTATCTCAAACAAAATGATCCTAACCAATAAATCTGCAAAAACGGCAGCGCCTCGAATAACTAACATATTTTGTCATAATTAGGGAGAGCTGCGCCGGCGCTTATTTTTTGTCTGAAAAACGCGGCGTTTGGAGGAACATGGCTGGCTGTAGCTATTAAAAATAATTTATTTTTCAGCTGAATTGCTTAGGGGTTCTCTCGCTTGGCTTACATAGTTCCAATAAAGAACTATTTTACGCATGTATAAAAACAAAAAATTATCGTCGGTCGCGTCATTTAGCTCTAAAAAAAGCAGCGTTTGTGTTATAGTCAAAATATAATAAGAAGTAGGTGCATAAAAACTAGATTGAGGAGTTACTTAGTAAAAAATAAATACTTAAATGCATACTTCGATACTTTTTATAACACCCAGACCTGGAACAAATATTTGCAGATTGTACGAGCTTATGTCCCGCCGCGGGAACTGAACCAACAGTCTCCTGTGTCGTGGACCTTGCTGTGCGCCACTAAGGTCGTCTGGTCGTAGGTATAATAGCTTAATAGTGGTTTTACACTGGGTCTTTTCTGGGTTCTATTCTACTCCTTCTGGGTCTGTTGGTAGGTACTAAAGGGGTTGTCTTTTTTCATTGGTACCTTATTGGTTTATTGGTACCCCCTCCCCCCTTTCCCCCCTTCCCAATATTTTATGTGACATGTTTCCGACAGATAACCTAACTTAAAAACCTGTTTTATTTAGGTACGTTTACTCTTATTTTATTTTCTTCTACTTATTTTATTTTGTTTTCGATGTACTAATAGGTAATTATTACCATTATTCTAACTAACTTAAATCACCGTTTCTTAGTTTGCCCTGGCTCTACACTAACTCTATGAACGGTAATACAATACAATACAATACAAAAATGCTTTATGTACACCATAAAAATAACATTACAAGGAGACATTACACGAGACAAGTAAGTACAATGGGCGGCCTTATCGCTTAGAAGAGCGATCTCTTCCAGGCAACCTTTGAATGGAAAGAATTATTTGGATTTAAGAAAGGTAATCTATGAACGGTAAAATATTATTGTAAACCGGCCTCCCGCGACACGACACAGGCTGGCCTGGTGCGGGGACCACCAACCAGCAACTGTATGGTTGAAATAAGTCTTCAAATAAAATATTTTATCTTATCTTTTTTATATTTTTAAGTCCTAATATTTTTGACGTGACAACGTCTTATAATTCGATAGAGCCGGCTGCACGCACGAAAAAACATGACGTCATGCGGCGTTACCTCGTCATGCGGCGTTACCTCGCTCTGAGGCGTTCCATGTAAGGCTTGAAGTGCAAGCGAGAGCGCTCGACATCCGTCTCTCTCCTACTTGAGTGAGCGATGCGTTTGCGTTGTCACGTTCAACTATCGTCAGTAAACCGACTTTACAGACAACCAATTTTTTGTTATTACGTTAGTTTGGATTTAACACGAATATGAATCATCATACGCATTATCGTAACACACTTACGGAACTCCAAAACGACAGATATTAAGACAGTTCTTGTCCAATTTCCGCATTAATGCGCGCGATATTCAAAAATTCGTAAATTGCTTCCAAATAGCTTCGGTATGCGCTCTATGTTTGCTTCGACACGGCCGGTATCGATAATTTACACGTGTTTGGGTGGAAAGTGTTGTATCGCTCGCTTAATTAGTTCTGTTTTTATGGGTTTCGAAACATTACGCGCTCCGCCCAATATTCTGTAACTGGTGACACTTCCTGGAAGTTAGTGAATCACACTTATAGTACCTAATAAATGCGAAAGTTTGATGCTTAGGATGTTTGTTCATTCTAAAAATACAGAACGGATCGGGCTAAAATTTTGCATACATGTAGTTCTTGGCCTGGAACAAAGCATTACCGAGGCGTTTTATCCATCGATCTAAGTAAAATAGAATTTTTACTTGGCAAGTCGTTGGTTCTATTCCATAAGTATATCAGTTTCCATCGGATTTTAATTAAATTTTCAAACGATTCCATGTAAAAAACGCATGCGAAGCCGTAGGCAGAAACTAGTAAATTTCATAAAGCATTATAGTGCTATGTAATATCTACTTACCTACTTATTTTATTTTATTTAGGTAGGATACGTACGTCTTACATCAATGATTTTTCTCGCAGAAAAATATACCAACGCAATGCGTTTCTTTTTTAATTCTATGAATATAGTTGCCTCCTGCTTTGTAGAAGCGGCAGTAGGTACTGACTCCAGTCATCCTGTAACCACACCGGTGCAAACCTGTTGAAATTGAAACGTCGGAAAAAAAATCCGGCGCGACGACGCCCACAACTTAGGGTACATTTTCTTCCTTTGATAATATTTGGCAAAATATATGTTTTTCATGTTCCCGCCATCGCCATGAGGAATACATACATCCTACCAATCCTACTAAAATTGTAAAGCCGAAAGTTTGTAAAATTTTAATTTTTGTTATAGTTCGACCGAAACCGCTGTACCGCTCCCTAAGAAAGTGCGGTTTTTTCCTCGGCCCCCACCGAGGAAAAAAGAGCAAGAATACACATGAGATCGATATTGTCGGATATATCTTACGATATCGTACCAATATAAACAATATTTTTGTTTTATATATTATATCGATATGTTTATATTTTTTTATAACTAAATTATCTACAGATATTCTGACAGAGCTTCTGCTTCAACTTCATCTTCCGTTTCGCCATCGGAATTTGAATCAGAGTCGTTCTGCAAATTTATAATTAATGGATCGATAATAATATCAAATCTACTATCGCGATCCCAGTAATTGTTTTCATTTTTTTGGACATGATCATCACATTTCTGCCATTTTTCCGCCGTGAACTCCGAAAACAATGTATTCAATAAGTTTATCTTTTCATCTAGAGAAGAGTTAATATGGTTATGGGCTATATTGTTTTTAATATCAGCCCAGACTAACTCTATGGGATTCAAATCCGGATGGTACGGCGGTAATCGTAGAACAGTATGTCCATTGGCTTTCAGGAGTTCATCAATTCGGTACACGGGCTCTTTTTGTGTATTATCGATAAGAAGTTGCAGTTGAGATTTTGTCATAGCTTCTGAAAATGCAACATTGTGGCGCCGTAACTAGTTCTGCATTTCAGTTTTGAGGCTTGCTATGGTTGGCTTCTTGTCAACCTGAACACTGTGGTAAGACGCGTTGTCCAAGACAACTACAGAATTCGGAAGCAATTTATCTTTTAACTTTTCATCTACCCACTTATAAAAAGTAGGCCCTTTCATGTCTCCATGATAGTCGCCGGTCTTAGCATCTGATTTGAATATCGTCAATGCACCATCAACCAAGCCATTTCGACATCCAGCGTGAAGAATTACCAAACGCCGTCCTTTTCCAATATCAGCATGAATTCCAGGTTCGGACGATGATTGCCAACATTTGCTTACATGGTGACTGGCGTTAATGTATGTTTGATCAAGGAAATATATTTTACTATAAAAACTTTCGTAGTTTGACGAATTCATTATGAATGTAAGCGGGTTAACTACGAACCTATTTTGTGTTGGAAGAACACCAACGTTTCATCCCTTAACGAGGGACTTCATCAGGGTGAGAAAGGAAATATATGTTGCGGTTTTGCGTTCTGTAATTTCTGATTTGTGTTAAGTATTTTTTCCGCCACACTACAATATTAGGCTGCTCTATAAGGAGATGTCTCTTCGATTTGCATTTTTTGAAACAGTAACCTATTGTGTGTAAGAGGCTCCTTAGAAATTCTCGTCCACAATTTAATATGCCATCTTGTTTCAAACTTGAAAGTAACTTACAGACACTTGGCACTTTTTTTTCATATTCATAAAACTGATGAATTTTTCTTCTGATAACTCCTAAATCAAAATCATCAACAAATTGTTTTTCCTTTATAGTTTTTGGTTGTTTTGGCGAATTAAATTTCAATCGGCCCAAATTTTCAGTTGATGAATTGCCCTCTTTTATCACATTTCTTGCGGTTTTTTCGCAGTACCCCGTAGCGTCTGCCACGATTTTGGCAATATTTGCATCACTTTTATATTCAAAGCTCTCTCTGTCTGCTTTTCTTTTCTTATAATATTCGGCCACTTTAAAAATTATGGCCTTGACATCACGCGATAGCGCTCGACCCATCTTTGGATATTTATCTCATGTGTATCTGACATAGACCGTCCTGTACAAATGCGACCTACTGCCGTGAGCGTTGACGGCAGACTGATGGATCGGAGCGGCCGATACTTCCCCCCCGCGCATACCTCAGGAGCGGTATAGCGGTTTCGGTCGAACTATAGGTACCTAGCACTCCAAGACTACGGGACAGATCGAGATAAAATTTAGCGTACGTTTAGAGCAAAGCTTAACTTAGATAATAGGCTATTTATTATACCGAAAATACGCGAGCGAAGCCGCGGGCAGAAGCTGGTAGATAAGTAAATTTATTTATTTATTTAATTCGGATTGCCATCAGCTTATCTAATTACAATAGAAATTAAAATAGACACAGAAAGCTAATAATAGGCATTCACTAATAGAATTATAATAAACTACCTAAGTGTGATCACTAAACATTTTTTCGTCGACAATTGCGTACTTAATGAAGCAATAAAATTATAACAAATAAAATTAAGAAAAAAGCAAATAATAAAAATTAAGTGTATAACTACATCATGTGCAAAAGAAGTCAAGAGTCATGCATCGCCTTGCCCTGTGAATGCTGGTATTGAAAGGGTCAATGTTCAACATCTTGCTGAAATCATTGACAGTTCTACTCGCTCGCACTACAAATGAATTTTGTCTCTAATTAGTTCCAACATGTTGGACATGTAGAAGGGGATTGTGTCTAAGCTGCTTACGCGGTACATTGAAGTCTAATTTGCTAAGAAGTTCTGGACAGTCAACATCATTGTTGATAATCTTAAGAATATAAAGATAATCAGCTATATTCCGCCTGTTTTTGAGTGGCAAGAAATGGAACCTCTTGCAGAGTTCATCATAGGTAAAAGATTTGTAAGGAATCTTTACTCTAAAACACATGTATCTTAAGAACCGCCTTTGAATACTTTCAATACGATCTATGTACTTCTGGTAGCACGGGTTCCATATCTGAGACGCGTATTCTAGGTGACTCCTTACAAACGTGCAATATAGAAGTTTAAAAGTTTTGACGTTGGTAAAGCTCTTAGAGATTCGCATGACAAATCCCAGTGATCTCGAAGCCTTACTAATTATGTTGTCGATGTGAACGTCAAAGAGTAGTTTTGAGTCGTGGTAGACTCCAAGATCACGCATACCAGGAGCTTTGGTAAGTAGCTGCCCTGCCAGTTCATAGCGCGTTGGAATAGCCCGAGGCTTACGAGTAAAAGTAGTAGCAAAACATTTACTGGGATTTAGTTCAAGCTTATTTAATAGGCAATAGTCTTCCAGACGGGAGAGATCTGACTGAAGAGCAACGACGTCAAGATTGGATGTTACAGTGGAGAATATCTTCATATCATCGGCGAAACATAGCAGATTTGATGATTTGAAGCATGAGTCGATATCCCTAACATATAATGTAAAAAGTAGGGGCCCTAGCAGAGACCCCTGAGGGACCCCACTTGGAACAGGAACCCAACTAGAGATGTAGTTATTGAGAACGACTGCCTGTGATCGATTATCAATATACGATGCAAACCATCTTAGCAAATTACCTCTTATACCTGATTGAGAAAGCTTATTTAACAACGTGAAATGATCTATTCTATCGAACGCTTTACTATAGTCGGTGTAAATTACATCGACTTGATGACCATTGTCCATAGCTAAAGGCTTCTTATTCTAAGGTTGATTACGTAGGTACGTATTGTATGTAGGTATACTCTAGTTTATGTGACTGATCATTGATCATCAAGGAGAAAACAATAACTAAGATGATTAGATGATTGAGGATGAGGATGACACCGTTAACCTACAAACATGGCATAAAACGATCTAAATAGTTACCTATATGCAAAGATCAAGTATGACTACGTTCCGTAGATAATACAGGATGTAGACCAAGACCACTTCCGAAGACAAAGGGGGTGGTGCAGAACCCCAAAACAGAACCAATAAAAACCGTGGTCCGACCGTTCGTGACAATTTTTTCCGTCTAGCCCCCTTTCACAACGCGCGATAAGGAACTTCGTTCCGAAAATTGTAGCCGGAGATTGTTTTTTTATGATTTTTATTTGTCTTGCCAGCCAGCAATGTACCTACACGTTTGCAAATGTCAAATAACGTAGGTTGTAGGGCGGAACGTAGTCATAGGATCTTTGGTGGTAGGTAAGTTGGTAATTGGTAAGTATGTAGGCGCTTCTACTACCTATCTATTCTGCTATAAATAAAGTGTCAGTAAAACTCAAAGGCCGCCGCCGCCGCCCGCGCTGCCCCGCCGCGCGCCGCCGCCGGCCGCCGCGCCGGTCAAAGAAACGCCGTTTGACTCTCGGCTCGGGGACCTCTGAAAATAACCGCAGGTGTCTCAGCTGTTCATAACAAACATAAGTAGGTACCTACTTATTTTGGACAGCATTCAATCTGTTTAAAATTTAAATGTTTTAAATGAATCTGTACTAATTAATTATGGAAAAGTTCGTAGTCGCGCGGATTCCTGCCGTGGACATTGCGGGCGGGTAGCGTTTTGAAATACATTGCTGTTTTCATTGTTATTTGTTTTTTTCTTTTTTAAATTTGATACCTAATAGATACATAAGTACATACATAGAAAAAATAAAAAGGACGTTGATGCGTCAACATATTTTCGCGGTTTTTTTTGCTAAATATTTTCAAAATCATGGTCTGATTGCACCCTCCCATTTTGGATACACACAGAGACATACGGATGGAATGTGAAAATAAAACGGTCACTTGTGGTCGTTTTCGGAACGGGTACAATCCGGTAACGGATTGTGATAGAGGGCGAGACATTTTTAGACATGGCAATACTTTTAGTAAAGTCACTGTAAGTGACGTTTTGACATTTTCGTAGTACCTACTAGGGATGAGCATCAATCGATGAAAAACACTTTCGATAGATTATGTTGGCTAAAGACGTACGTTTTGAAAATTTCAAAACATTCGTGATATCACAGATGAATAGGTTTTAGAAATTGTTTATTCACCGTCTTATTATCTTAGTGCAGAATGTTACATAAAATTACGGTAAGTAGGTGAGCACCAGTCAATCTCGAACCGAATGGTCTGTTGCGTGCCGTGACGACGAGGCTCGACGTGACACTGACACTCCCATTGGAGTGGGGGAGGCCCATCCATTGTGTGGGATGCTATAATGCTTCAACGCACTTGCGTGCGCCTTTCGATCTTCCGAGGACATCCGTGAGGGTGGTTGCGGCAGTAGATTTGGCCGAGGCGCAAAAATGCAGGTCTCAACGGAGTCTACGCTTTTGGTCCCCTTGGAGTTGAGACCCTAGGTCCGTGGGGTACCGAGGCCCTTCGGGTTTTTTAAAAATTATCTGAAAGCCTGATCAAGCGACGCGTGCCCCAGAAATGTGGGGAGTACCTATCTGGCGCAGCACATCAGCATTGCCAGACAGCGGGGCAATGCATCCAGCGTCTTTGCGATTCTTTGCAACAGTCTGCAGTTAGCTCAATTGTTTCAATTGTAAATACTAGTTCTAATTTATTTCTATTATGTTAGGTTTTACTTTTTTTTTGTCGACAGAGTAATCCTGAAAAGTGTTAATTTATAAATATAGTACCTCCTCATCGATCAAGTATGCGGCCTCCCCCGTAGATACCTAGAACCTTACAAGAATGACACTCAAAAGTGTCCACGTTTTGTTTTGACGCAGACAGTTTGCGCAGAGCCTGTCAAGTTTTTTGCATGCGGAACAAGAGATTAGTGGAGTCGAATTTATTTTATTTTATTTTGTAAGTAGGTAGGAAGGTACCTAAAAATAATTTATACACTGTTTATTTTTATAAGGATTATGAAATCAACAGAATTCAGGTAAAGATAACGAATCATTTATTGATACAACTATAAATTAGCGACGCAACTTACAGTCAACAAACAAAGGGTCATTTCGGACATACAATAATATAAATAAGTTAACATAAGCTGGTGAAATAAACCTAAAATACAATTTCAGGCAGGTACTTTAAATTTAAAAGAACTAGTGTCTCCCTGCGGCTTCGTAAGAGTTTTTCTATGGGCCAAATAAACGTTATTTCAAGTCAACTAGGATCTTATAAAATACTTTTAAACTTACGGCATATGAAATAAATAATCCTGGACAATCCACACCACAATGCAACAAAACATAAAATAATAAGTACCTACCTAGTATCAGGAATATTAAGCTAGTTGCTTAATGTTCCTGTTAACTACGATTATTATTAAATGTAAAGCTAAAATAGTTAAAAACTATTGCGTTAAATAAAATAGACATACTGTTTGAGGAACAGCTGATTTATGCCTGTTTTGGTGTTGTAGCCATCACATTCTTTATAATGCTTGGAACAAATGAGGCTTTCACAGCCAAGTTTAAAATATGATTCACATCGCTGTTGTGCTAAAATGGACCTCCATATTTTTTCCCAACGCACAGGATCTCGAGGGTAACTAAAAATTAAATACTAAGTTGATTAAATCTAATACTTTTGGTATTCTTTCTTTTATTAGAGAGTCCACGCAAATAAAATTGAGGGCGGGTCGGCTAGTTATTTTATAAACCTCAACCAGTTATTTTAAATATCTTTTCATGAAAAAAATTGTATCACTTACAACTTACCACAAATATAAAAAAAATTAGAAACAATAGCAGCTCCATTCATCAACTTAGAACAAAATAAATATTTTTACATAGGCAAACCCAACAATATTTAATGCTGATTTCTCAAGTATTATAAGGCTCAATTGGCTCATATCACAATACACAGGTAAAAATTACATTGAAACTTACTGAAAATAAGAAATTCCATCCTTTTTCTGTTGCTTGGTCGGTCGATTATTGCATTTTTTATACGAGCACTTGACCATGCTTTCGGTCCGAGAGCTAAAATGACACTAGTTGAAAAGCTATCCCAAAATGCCAAATGGGATACCTTTTGATACTGACGTTTTCAGGGCGCGCATTGTGCATCTAAGGGGGGCCGGCCGGAAATTTTTGATCGATGTACCTCCTCTAATAAAAATGTGGATGTCAAAATTTCATCGAAATTAATAATTTGAATCTCACTCCAGCACATTTCTATGTGTGTTGTCAGTCCGATAAGTCCGATTGTCAATATTGTCATTGCTGTCAAACGAACAAAACGATTTTTAATTTTCGGTCGGTGCAACAATTTAATTTCTTCCTGACGTGTCCAAAACATTCTGAAAATAATTTGTGTAATAGGTATACCGTCGGAAATAAAGTGTAAAGGGTTTACGTGATCCATTTCTGTCGCAAAAACAGCGTTCGAAATTCAACAGCTGGGAACTTTAGTGGAACTTGAAACGAAGTGAATCGTATTGAATTTCGCAATGTTTGTTTTGAAACTGTAGAATACTAAAACATCCGCAAAATGTCACAACGAGCAGAATCTTCAGGTGTTATGCACATAAACTTTCTATGATAGCCGGTCCTTCTGCCACAACAGCGTGAGGTATCAAAATGCGACTAAACATACGAAAAGTGGTTTTGATTTTTGCTGTTGTGGTTTTTTTGTGGCTGTTGGTGTCCTATTCGTCTCTGATAGAGATTTCTGGACCTAAAGTGGCCGAGAAGCATAATGTTGAAGAGTTCGAGAGCAGGATAGTTCAACTGGAGCAACAGCTTGGTAATCAAATCTCAGACTCAAGTAAACTCTTGGAGACTGTGAAAAAACATCTGAAGCCGGTATCTGAGGATACAGGAGCAGAAGCTGATAGGCAGAATGAGAAGAATGTTTTGCCAGGTAAGTAGATTTTTAGAAAAAAAAAAGATAATTTATTTTTATTATTTTATTTCACCGGCATTGTCCCCCTGAAAAGCAATAGCGAAAAGCCCATCCTCTGGTTTTTTGTGGGATAATATCACAGCCATGTGTACAGTTTTTGATGAAGGCATTTTGATGTGGTTTTGACAGAGCAATTATTGAGGGGGCAAGGGATGGAACGGGGAAGGGATACTCCCGAGTTGCAAACATCACCAACTTAGTAACTCGAGAGCGTCCTCCTCCCGACCCATCCCTTGGTCCCACACGATTGCCCTGTCCAAATGCCTTAGTCAAACGACTGTAGGCATACGGGTAGGCTGTGATAATATTATGGGCTGACCATCACTTTCCAAGTAACAAATATAATATTGCTGGTAAAAACATATCCTGCAGAGTTATAAGCTCATTAAATCCATCCGATCCGATCAAGACAAATCCTTATTTAGGTTTAAGAAAATTATACCATTCCTTAACTTTCCTCCTACTTATCTGTCCATAAAATATATTAGTCATACTTTTCAAACAAAACTTCTGGGTTGTTGAATACCAGGAAACATTTGGCAAACCTTTTAATGATTTTAATATGAATGAACTTATGTTTTGAGGCTATAATATACATATAAATTGCAGCATTGCCATACAGCGGGGCAATCGAGCCAGTGTCTTGGGGACACTTCTGGCTGGTATTGATATGGATCAGTTGAGCTACCTGTAGTTTGTTTGTCTGCAGTTAGCCCAATTGTTTCAATTGTAAAAACTAGTTGTAGTTTATTTCTATTAGTTGATTGTAATTTTCTTTGTGAATAAAGATTACAAATAAGTTAAATTGAAGTGTCTGTTTGTATTGTCAAAATAACAGCATATTGAAAATAGGTGTACAAACTTTTACTTTTAACAAAACATCAATTCTATGGTTTTGTTGTGTGTTATTAATTATTATAGTGTGTTTAAGCCTTCACACTCAGGCTCTACGAAATAAATAATAATGACCCTAGTGTCCAAAGGAATTCCAAAGTTTTTCGACTCCTACGTCACTTGACCATGTGGTTTAGTTGGTTCGCACATGCACATACTGAGGGAAGGATGCAGGTTCAAGTCCCGTTGAACTAGAAAATTTTATGGGATATTATTTGATTTCGTAAAACACTAATTTTTGAAACTTTTGTCTGTCTGTTTTCGTTTACTCCGAAATGGCTGGATCAATTTTGACGGGACTTAGCAGATAGCTGATAGCTGGTAGCAGATAGCTAATGTAATTTATACTACTTATAAATTATTTAACAAGAACTAAGGTTCTGCGCAAAAAAATCAATATCCGAGAAATTGTGAATTATATGCAGGCGAAGCTGCACAGACATCATTTTAACATAAAATCTCGCATTAATAATATATATTAGATTTGTCTAACTTATCTTATTAAGCTATGCCTAAGTTCATACAGGTCACAATGACAAACAAGCGGTTATCACAACAGCTCTAATGAACCATAACACTTGTGTCAACAAAATGATTGTATTATTACAATGTAACTAGGGCGATGTTAAGGTACACACAGACTGACCAGATATTTGGACATGTAGTTATTTTATTTTTAACCCCCGACGCAAAAAAAGAGGGGTGTTATAAGTTTGACGTGTCTGTCTGTGTATCTGTCTGTATTTTTAACCCCCGACGCAAAAAGAGAGGGGTGTTATAAGTTTGACGTGTCTGTCTGTGTATCTGTCTGTGGTATGGTAGCTCCCAAACGGATGAATCGATTTTCGTTTAGCTTTTATTGTGTCATAGATAATTTTAACCCGAGTGTTCTTAGCCATGTTTCTTGAAAATCTGTTCGGCCAATAAGTTTTGTGCAAGCTATTTGTTTTATGTTGGTTTTGTACGACAAAGAAATAGAAACTTCGATTTTCCTTTTCTGAGTAGGCTCCCAGTTAAAGAAAAAATGTAACTGTCTGAATTGTTAACATTAATTATTGTCATATTTCGACATTTTTTTTGGAAGACGAAGACTCAGCCTTCTGTGATTTAGGCGGATATTCGCCCTCTGCGCCACGTCATCATCATCCGCGTATATTAGTCCACAGCTGGACATAGGCCTCCCCTAATGAGCACCATAGCGCCCTGTCTTCAGCTTGCCGCATCCAGCATCTGTCTGTCTGTCACAGGTCGTCATCCCACCTGGGAAGGCGTCCACGTATGCCATATAAGCGCCATATAAGTCTTCAAATTCCGTCAGAAAAACGAATCTATTGAAAAATTACGAAAAATTCTCGACCTTCGAAAAAAATTATTTTCCTAACCATACCTAGCAGAGTTCTGAGCTGGTAAAGCTTATTCACTGCTGATAAGGGGCATATAATGTAGATGGACACGTGATAAGATTGTTTTACGGCAGAAGAAATAAAGTCCGCTATTCCAAGATTAAAGCAATAAAATTACCCATAACACAAGCTCTGCTTAGTAACGCCGCACACCGGCACCACATTTACCCCAACGCTACATTTACCTCGCATCTATGTACTGTATTGTATTATGTATATCAGTCATCTAGTATCGATAACACAAGCTCTGCTTAGCTTGGGGCTAGATGATGCTGTGTGGATTGTCCAGCATTATTATTATTAAGTATATAATTGCAGAAGCCTTTATTCACAGAGAAAATTACACTAGTATTTACAATTAAAACAACTGAACTAACTGACTGTTGCAAACAATCTACTGGTAGCTCAACTGATTATTAAGTACTAGACGATCGCCTCGCGGTTTCACCCGCGTAGTTCCCGTTCCCGTGGGAATTCCGGGATAAAATATAGCCTAGGTCACTCCCTGAAAAGTAAGCTTCCTAACGGTGAAAGAATTTTTTAAATCGGTCCAGTAGTTTCGGAGCCTATTCAATACAAACAAACAATCAAATCATTCCTCTTTATAATATTAGTATCGATACCTACATTACATTTGCATCAGCATCGCCAACGGGGCAATGCAGCCAGCGTGTTGGGACACTTCCGACTCGAGAAGGAGGGAATACCTACTAAAAACCTCTCCGGTGTCCCTCTCGCCATTTTCGCCGACCCACGGGAACATTTAAAACCTACCGCGGCCCGACTGGCGTCCCCTCTTCCGCCTATACATGGCCGGCGAGCCCACCAATCCACAAACTCGCCGACCCCATTCTTGCGTCCCATTAGATCGTCATTAGAGGAGGCCTATGTCCAACAGTGGACTAACATAGGCTGATGATTATGATGAATCCGCCGCATGTGAATTTAAGGCGTTGCGGAAAATTCGACTAAAACATTTCGACTAGTAGCAATTTGACTAACGACGAAAATAAATTATTATTATTATTATTATATTATTATTATATCCTAGAATTGATCACTTCATGATGTGACCGACCATTTCATGAAATGGTAGAATTTCATGACATGGCCAGCTAAAACTGACTACCTATATCGTTTCAGCATCAACGTTTAATGATATTTCCATCAACGTTTGGCCATATCATTTATGTAGGATTTCCATGACATCAAAAGGTTTAAGGCTATGGCGCTCATTACGGACTAATATAGGCTGATGATGATGATGAAAAGGTTTAATGAAAAATTCGAATTAGGAAGGAACTTTATATTTAAAAATTGCTTAATGCAGTTGGCTTTCAGTTTAGACGTTATGCTTGTTTTTAGAGTAACTTTTATAAAATTCCTGTAGTTTTTTATCGTAACGGCTCTTTACTTAATTTTTATCTTCTATTTGCATATTATTATTCGCTTTTTTAACTAAATAATTGTCCGCCGACATGATGCATCACAGAACAGAAACAAACAAACACTCAAAAACCACAGATGTCAAAAACAAAACAAAACAATATCAGCGCCTCTAACGGTGGATAATGTAACTATTTTATGATATTGTTTGACCTTATCATGAAGTAGCCGTGCGTTTAGCTTTTCATATCGTTAAACGCTGATTATTCATTGAGCTGGCCTGACTACATCATGATATGGCCAGCGCGTATTTACCATTTCATGAAATTCTACCATTTCTTGAAATGTTCGGTTACATCATGAAGTGATCAATTCTAGGATATGGCCACGACATACACACCCTTTCAGTCAAAGAGTCGCCACGACCCTCCCCTCCCCCCGCGGGGGTTGGGCGGGCTCGTTAGGAGTAAGTTAATGTTGACCCCCCCCCTGGGGTGGGACGCCTACAGGTCGGGTCAATTCAAGGTTGAATTGCTTTAGTCGAATTGTTACTAGACAAAAAGTTTTCAGTCGAATTGTTTTATTCGAATTTTCCGTAGACGGAATTGAAGAGGTATAACGCAGGAAGCGTTATAAAACGGGGCGGATGCCGACGTCATACCATAATGTATGATTGCTTTTGATATCTCGTTACGCGCGTGAGATAATCCGTGTATCTGGGCCAGATATTGATAGTTACGGACCGTTGGCTGTGCATAGATTGATAGGGGCGATTTGAGCTAGAATTAGACTTATTTAGTACCCATAACACAAGCTTTGCTTACTGTAGGGCTAGATGATGCTGTGTGGATTTTTCAGCATTATATATTTATTCAAGAATCAAAAAGTCTTTATTTCCATAAATACAATAAATGTACACTTAGAAAAGGTCAGATTCTTTAAATAAACACTGACACGGAAATAATGTCATATTTTGATAGCGACTAAAGTAAAGAAGCGACGAAGAAATCTTAACCTTGCCTTTTATGTCAAGGAAATAACTATATTATGTCCTTAAAATGCACACACCATGTCAATTTATTTATGAAAACTTGTTGTACACTCATAAAAATATCAGGTATCCTAAAATAGCGATATACTCTGCCCACAACTAGGCTACACAAATATAATGTATCTTGACAATGTATACGTTTCTACAACAAAACTCCTAGCGAGTTCAAAAATTATCAGCAAATAAATTCAATCAAATTGTCAAAACCTTCCTTTGCAAAAAGGCTTACTACAAACTAACACATTATCTAGAGAATAAAAAGCTTTGGACGGGTATTGCTCTTAACTCGAAAAATAACAACTACTTAATAGGCTCAAGATTTGTTCGTCGCTTCTTTGCTTTAGTATACAATATCGAACCGAAATAAATAAAAAATATCACATTATTTCCGTGTTAGTGTTTAGTTTTATAATTTGACCTTTTCTAAGTGTACATTTATTGTATTAATATAAATAAAGAATATTTGATTTGATCCATTTAAGTAGGTACCTATTTAAATCGGGTCTAACACTTTTTTTTTACCTGAGAGAAATGCGCACGCATATCGTACTGCCACGGGGAGACAAAAAAGTTGTCGTTTTCGAAAGTTGTCGTTTTCGGAAATTGTCGTTTTAGGCGCAACGCACACAGAAGGCGGCGAGGCGAGGGTAAGGCGCAGACACGCCGCTCCTCGCCCCCCGCCACGTCGCCCGCAGATGGGATACCGGTAAGGCGGCGTGGCGGGGGGCGAGGAGCGGCGTGTCTGCGCCTTACCCTCGCCTCGCCGCCTTCTGTGTGCGTTGCGCCTTAGGAAGTTGTCGTTGTCACCCTGAGGGGACAGTATGATGATGTGGGACTCTAACACCACTAAAACCCTCAGGGTGCTTCCGCCTCTGCCGCTTGTGGTAGGAACGTGGGGACGCTTACACTCATCCACGAACCCACCGCGGCTGCCCGGTATCGGGCCCCTCACTGGTAGTGTGCAGTACTGGTAGTCTTCGCGACACGCCAGAAACACATAACGCGCCGCGACCACCTCAGGGACCTTTCCCGCTAAATCTCTCTAACACTCTCTAAAAATTCTTTCACTGACTGGTAGATCAATTATCCCGGAGTTATAGGACTATAGTTACCCGAGATACTCTGTCCCTCTCAGCTCGTCCAGGTTAGCCAGCCGTCCAGGTTTCCGTCTCTCTTACCGTTATCTCGTTACCCTCGTGTTTTATAAATGACGGACGCTTGATCAGATCTCTAAGTTTATAATCACAGGGATGCCACAAGGCTCTGTGTTTTGTCCTTTACTATTCTTCATGTATGTATTCTCTGTTTCGTCTATTTCAGTGCCAACTCACCTAGTGTTGCCAGTGCTAGTGATCGCGTGTGATCGGGTCACGGTCAAGAGATGTCTGGACAATCTCATCCGGTTCCGGCCTAATAAGGAGACATTCCCTATTATTGTTAGCCAGGTAAGAGACTCACCCCCATATCTTTATTCATAGACTAGACGATCGCCTCGCGGTTTCACCCGCGTAGTTCCCGTTCCCGTGGGAATTCCGGGATAAAATATAGCCTATGTCACTCCCTGAAAAGTAAGCTTCCTAACGGTGAAACGTTTTTTCAAATCGGTCCAGTACTTTCGGAGCCTATTCAATACAAACAAACAATCTTTCGTCTTTTTGAATTTCGAATATACCTAGTTTTATTTATATTGAAGAAATAAAAATGATATTATTGTTTATCTCACGTTCTTTTACACGGACGCTTGCAATATTTAACATTATAAAATATTTCACAAATGTTTTTTGCTTGTTTTTTTTTTTAGCAAAAACACTGTTTTGTCATGAAATTATTACAAAATAAAACGTCAAATGCGAGTCGTGCTTGCGCACTAAGGGTTCCGTAGTACTTTGTGTCTTGCCGAATTATCATCATTCTAGGTCAACGGGAAGTAGGTACTCTGTAGGTTTTGGTCGATAGCGAAAATCAAAAATATTTTTTTTGAGAATATACTACAAATTTACGGTTTCTGGACTTTTCCTTTATTTGTGCGGCGGGAATCGAACCCACAAAGGTCGCCAGCAAGTTTTAATCTATGTGTCGCTCTGCAGTGTGTGGGCGGAAATAGCTTTGTTATTATACCATCTGGGTTTTCGTTTAACGGGTTTAATAATTCTTATCTTGACGACCGTAGTGGCGCAGTGTGCGTAGGTCTGCCACCAGCACAGGTGGTGGGTTCGATTCCCGCCTCGAGACAAATGTTTCGATCTGCGGAAATATCCGCAGATCGTTAAAAAATTCCGGATGATGTGTGTTTTATACTAAAGTTTATGCCCGCGGCTTCGCACGCGTTGTTTCTATAAACGTTTAAAGCTGATTTCTATCCCATGGAAACTGATGGGATAAAATAGGCTACTTTTTATGGGATAAAAAGTAGCCTATGTTTGATTCCAGGATTAGAATTACCTGTATGCAAAACTTGAGCCCGATCTGTTCATTAGTTTTGGCGTGAAGAGGTAACAAACATCCATCCATCTATACATCCATCCATCCAAACTTTCACATTTATAATATTAGTGTGATTAACTTGTTACCCCCAGTGTTTTATTTTCCAGGACTGCGGCCACAATGCAACGTACAACGTGATAAAATCCTTCGTGGACTTGGACCCTACAATATCTGTGGTCACCCAGCCTGATCTGACGGAGATCCCGCTGCCAAAAGCCAAGGTAAGACCATTATACCAAAGTAATATGCCACCACGCCGTAACTCAGTGTTGCACTAGCGCGGTGGTAAAACTCTGCTTGTATGCTTAAAAAACCAACCTACCGCAAATTTGCGTAAACAACAAATTGTTAGAATGTTTTTATCCTTTTGCAAAGTTTTTGTCTGTTTTTATTGTATCTGCCTTACAATAGTTTTAAGTATACATGGTTTTTTATAAGATGGCATAATAAAGTGTTTCTAATACTTCTCTGATATTTTGTTTCTTCTGCCCTTTCTTCTAAGGGTAAATTATTATTATATTTTAATTACTTCTTCAAATATGTATTTTACATGAAAGCTTTATTTAGTTTAAGTTTAATTAATGCTTCAAATCTGTATTTTACCTGAAAACTCTATTTTAATTTTAGTTTTAAGTTAAGTAAGATGTGTAGACTTAAGTGGTTTGTCCTGTAAAGTTGTTGGAATAAATAAATTGAAATTAGCAGTGTAATTTATTATTAAAAGTCGTTACCTAGAATTAATTCGTGTCTGTGCAACAGTCTGCAGTTAGATTAATTTTTTCAATTTTAAATACTAGTTCTAATTTATTGTGTTATAGTAGATTTAAGATAAATAAATGTATTCAAGACACGACTTTATAATGATTTGGATTAAAAACGGATAGTATTTAAACGCATATCAAAAAATTACTGATTGCACCGCAAAATACTAAACTCAAAATCGAGCTCTAGATCTGGATCTTAATCTGTGGTAGCAGGTGAATCATCTCCTTCAGTATCATGCGCTAATTTGACAAACACCCTGTATAACTTGTTCTGAATAAATGTTAATATTTATTTTTATTCAAGGTGAAGTTTCGCGGGTACTACAAGATCGCGAGACATTACAAGTTTGCGCTTAACCATGTGCTCGGAACACTGGGACACGAGGCGGTTATTATAGTCGAAGGTTAGTAGGAATTCCCCAGTACCTACAGATAGATAGATAGATGGTTTATTTGGTTCACTAATGGACAGCACAAAATGCAATCAAACATAGACAGTAAAGTAGGTAGGTATACAGGCTGGCACATTTAGATTGGTCAGTATGGCACATTTAGATTGGTCAGTATGGGACAGTCTGAAATTATAAGACATACGAAGAAACCATGTCATCGATTTTAGTAACAAGAAAAAGTGCATTCATTTAAAAAAAACTTGTACTCAGCTCGGGAATCGAACCCGGACGTTTTAAAAAATAAAACTAACACTATTTTTATTTAGATATCGATTGTATAGGTCTTAAGCAGTAAATGCTACTGTGAAACATGATGTTTAAAATGAATAAAATGCATTGTTTTCATATCTTTTAATTTATTTTAGTAAGTTGTCGAAATGACCACTATTTTCTTCAATAAAACATAAAAAAAAACTAAAATTAAAACTTATGAATACATAGGTACAATACCTAATTGCTTAAATAAAGTTATGCACAATATGCACACTAACCTAACGTAATATTTTTTTTATTCGGCGAGGAAATTCTTTTACGAATAAACTGGTCTGGGGGACCAGAATTATATGGGAATCGCCTCGCTATTTTCGCCAAACCACGGGAACATTTAAAAGCTACCGCGGCCCGACTGGCGTCCCCTCTTCCTTCTATACATGGCCGAGCCCACCGATCCACACACTCGCCGACCCCATTCTTACGTCACCTTTCCTCCCCCCGATTAGGACACACACAGGACAGACACAGTTGAAACCACGAATGTCGACCTTTGTGCCCAGTCTATCTGTCTAGGTACAGTGGCGGTCATTAATATGTTATCTATTTCATTAGGAAATATAACAGCAAAAAATAAATGTCATAATTTATTTCAATACCATTCTAGATATTAAAACAATTTGTCATAAGTATTCTATAATATTTTGCTTATGCATAACGTGTAGCATACAGTTGTAATGTTGAGCTAAAATTTGGAATAAGATAAAATTTGAAATGAGATGACTATTTTAAATCGTAGTAACCTTCAAGCGAGTATGATCTTTAAGGTATGTCTCCAATTATGACCGCAACTGTACAATCAATATTTTGACGACCTCTGTAGCGCAGCGGGCGAAGGTCCGCCTGCGACGCAGGAGGTTGCGGGTTCGATTCCCGGCTCGGGACAAATGTTTGTACGATCTGCAGATATTTATACAGGGTGTTCTGGATGTTTTTCTACGTATAATAAAAAATATCTATCTATGTAGTGTACTGTGTTATGTATATCAGTTATCTAGTACCCATAACACAAGCTCTGCTTACCCTGGGGCTAGATAATGCTGTGTGAATTGTCCAGCATTATTTATTTATTTATTTCCAGATGACCTGGACATCTCTCCTGATTTCTTCGAGTACTTCCTTGGGACATATCCGTTGCTACACAAGGATCCTAGTTTATGGTAACCACAATTTTTGTTATCTTGCAGTAGGAAAAAATATCATGAAACAAAAACTGCCATTCGATAGTTTTCTATTGACTCTTTATCAATATCAAAATCAAAATCTCTTTACTTCCATAAATACAATAATTGTACACTTAGAAAAGGTCAAATTATAAAACTAAACACTGACACGGAAATAAAGTGATATTTTTTGATTTCTGTCGCTTCTGTATGTAGACTAAAGTAAAAAAGCGATGAAGAAACCTTTAGCCTGTTAGTTGTTATTTTTCGAGTTGGAGCAAAACCCGTCCCAAGCTTTTTTATCCTCTAGAATTCTAGATAATCTGATATTTTATAGTAAGCCTTTTTGCACAGCAAGGTTTTGACAATTTGTTAACATCAACAGGTGCATATCGGCATGGAACGACAACGGCAAGAAAGAAGTGATAGACACCGACAGCGGCGGTCTGCTTCACCGAACAGACTTCTTCCCCGGCCTCGGCTGGTGCCTGCGCCGCCAGCTGTGGCAGCAACTGGAGCCGCAGTGGCCGCCAGCGTGAGTAGATATAGTGGTAGACAACAGAGGCGGTCTGCTGCACCGAACAGACTTCTTCCCCGGCCTCGGCTGGTGCCTGCGCCGCCAGCTGTGGCAGCAACTGGAGCCGCAGTGGCCGCCAGCGTGAGTAGATATAGTGGTAGACAACAGAGGCGGTCTGCTGCACCGAACAGACTTCTTCCCCGGCCTCGGCTGGTGCCTGCGCCGCCAGCTGTGGCAGCAACTGGAGCCGCAGTGGCCGCCAGCGTGAGTAGATATAGTGGTAGACAACAGCGGCGGTCTGCTGCACCGAACAGACTTCTTCCCCGGCCTCGGCTGGTACCTGCGCCGCCAGCTGTGGCAGCAACTGGAGCCGCAGTAGCCGCCAGCGTGAGTAGATATAGTGGTAGACAACAGCGGCGGTCTGCTGCACCGAACAGACTTCTTCCCCGGCCTCGGCTGGTGCCTGCGCCGCCAGCTGTGGCAGCAACTGGAGCCGCAGTGGCCGCCAGCGTGAGTAGATATAGTGGTAGACAACAGCGGCGGTCTGCTGCACCGAACAGACTTCTTCCCCGGCCTCGGCTGGTGCCTGCGCCGCCAGCTGTGGCAGCAACTGGAGCCGCAGTGGCTGCCAGCGTGAGTAGATATAGTGGTAGACAACGGCGGCGGTCTGCTGCACCGAACAGACTTCTTCCCCGGCCTCGGCTGGTGCCTGCGCCGCCAGCTGTGGCAGCAACTGGAGCCGCAGTGGCCGCCAGCGTGAGTAGATATAGTGGTAGACAACAGCGGCGGTCTGCTGCACCGAACAGACTTCTTCCCCGGCCTCGGCTGGTGCCTGCGCCGCCAGCTGTGGCAGCAACTGGAGCCGCAGTGGCCGCCAGCGTGAGTAGATATAGTGGTAGACAACAGCGGCGGTCTGCTGCACCGAACAGACTTCTTCCCCGGCCTCGGCTGGTGCCTGCGCCGCCAGCTGTGGCAGCAACTGGAGCCGCAGTGGCCGCCAGCGTGAGTAGATATAGGTAGACAACAGCGGCGGTCTGCTGCACCGAACAGACTTCTTCCCCGGCCTCGGCTGGTGCCTGCGCCGCCAGCTGTGGCAGCAACTGGAGCCGCAGTGGCCGCCAGCGTGAGTAGATATAGTTGTAGACAACAGAGGCGGTCTGCTGCACCGAACAGACTTCTTCCCCGGCCTCGGCTGGTACCTGCGCCGCCAGCTGTGGCAGCAACTGGAGCCGCAGTGGCCGCCAGCGTGAGTAGATATAGTGGTAGACAACAGCGGCAGTCTGCTGCACCGAACAGACTTCTTCCCCGGCCTCGGCTGGTGCCTGCGCCGCCAGCTGTGGCAGCAACTGGAGCCGCAGTGGCCGCCAGCGTGAGTAGATATAGTGGTAGACAACAGAGGCGGTCTGCTTCACTGAACAGACTTCTTCCCCGGCCTCGGCTGGTGCCTGCGCCGCCAGCTGTGGCAGCAACTGGAGCCGCAGTGGCCTGTAGCGACATCTAACCAACGCTACCTGAACTACAGAGACAACGTTAATTAAGCCAGCATTATATCCCTGCCACACTTGCCTGCGCAGTTCAATGTTCAGCATGTCAACGGTCGCACAAGCCGCGCTTCGATAATCTAACTGACGGACTAATTCGATTTTTTTAGATACACTACCCTATTCCACCTTTTGGCTTGGCGCTGAGTGTGTTAAAGGACTCATACGACATCCAAGGACTGAGTCCAGGATTCATTATACATACATTATTGTTTTAGATTCTTCGATGACTGGCTGCGAAACCCTGAGAACGTGAACAACCGGGCCTGCATCAGGCCTGAGGTCTCCAGGACTTACAGTTTTGGAAGGGTAAGCATAAAACGGATTTATATTGAAGGCCATTAAGGCCCTAGTAATCCTAAAAGAACTGTATTTTCTTATGGATCTTACTCTTTTTTGTGAACTAATAAATAGATAAAAAAAAAATTAAAAGAACTACCGGGAAAAGGCATCACATTCATAACACAAATCTTTAACGCTATCCTGCAACGCAATTACGTTCCAGCACAATGGAAAGTGCAGAAATCATTCTTATAGCCAAACCTGGAAAGCAGCCCGAACAAGTAACTTCTTACCGCACTATAGGCTACCACTAAAGTACTGGAAACACACTTCATGAAAAGACTAATTGATGAGAAGGGCTCATCAATTTGGCTTCCGCGCAGCCCATGGAACAATAGGGTACATGCATAGAATTTTGTTATTGTTTTAATCGATAATTTAAGGTTAGTACATTTCCGTTAAAAAAATAACGCCCACAAAATTATAAATTATTAAAATTTATTTAAACCTTTATTGCACTGAGGTACAAAGGGTGGGCTTAATGCCGAGGCATTTTCTACCTGCCAACCAAAAACACATGTTTTTACAGGGGGTTGGCGTGCTAATATATAAGTTTTACTTATAGAGAACTCTAATAATTATACTTAAATACCAACTTTTTATTATTCTATCGACGAATTCACTAATTGCATAATATACTATTCATTGTACCTGAAGAAATGAAAGACCCGGGATATTATTTGAGAGTTTATTTTAGATATAATTCACACTACAGTTGGAGCACATGCTATGTCGACGTGAGACGAATGCGAAGGGACGTTTTCATACTACGTGCGAATAAGAGCAATCTTAGGGAGCGATTGCTATAACAAAATGTCTAGGGGTTTCGTATCTACATAGATACGTTTTGCGTTCTATGAATTCCAACAGTACCCTTAGATTTAACTTCCCTTTGTCTACAGGTTGGAGTAAGTCGAGGTCTGTTCTTCGACAAGCATCTGCGGAACATTCAGTTGAACCTGAAATATGTCGAGTTCACTAAGCTAGACCTCAGTTACCTGTTGAAAGTGAGTATTTTAATTTTAATTTATTTGGAAAACAAATAGCTTATTTCACAAAATTGGTTGAAACTTATGGGTAACTTAAGCCTAGCAGTTTCCGCTTATGGGTAGTCAATATGAAAAGTGTCCTTAAGAACTTAAAAGCAATCCAGGAGTGCTTAAAACTAACAAACTAACAATTAAAACAAATCAATATACATATTTATTTAGCACATAGAACATTACATTAACAGAATAAAACAATAACAACTAGTATATACAAGTAGCTCTATCTCGCTCTATCATTGTTTGAAACAAAAACTCGCAGTGAATAATCAACACAACTGTCTAGTCTAGAAGGAAACTGCCCACCAATTTGGCCCAAGAATTGCCTGCGCATGTTTGTCACGTGGTTTAGAGGACAAGAGGTTTGACGATTATAGAAACATAACAAAAACGTACAGAAATTCCAAAAACGGTTTTGAAATGTGCCAACCGATCCTTTCATTTCATCTTATGTATGATCCATCGACCTCATAATTTGTTGATGTAATGAACTATTGACATAACAAGCAATTGGTCAAGTAGTGTTGCTATTGTAAATTTACCACCACGGCCATCCAGAAAGAGCTCAAGACTGAGTTTGAGAAGCTGGAGAAGCAGTTAGGTGGTAGGATATAAATAAATAAATAAATAATGCTGGACAACTCACACAGCATTATCTAGTCCCAAGCTAAGCAGAGCTTGTGTTATGGGTACTAGATAACTGATATACATAATACAAGACACTATGTACATAGATAGATTTTTTTATTATTATACACTAGCTGACTCGGCGAACCTTGTGCCGCTCTCACCTTTTAAACCTTCCCTGAATAAGCTATCCTATCTTTCAAGTTGGATCAAACAAATTTAATTTAAAATCGGTTAAGTAGTTTAGGAGTCCATCGCGGACAAACAACGTGACACGTGATTTATATATATTATGATAGAAAACATCCAGAACGCCCTGGACAAATGTCTGCAGATCGCCCGCTGCGCCACAGAGGTCGTCGATAAAAAACAGCAATGACGCTTTCTGCCTCATGTTTGGTAGGTAAAGGAAGCCACTTTCCGAGCAGGTGTAGGTGTACTATACATTTCTTTAAAATACAAACTTTGTTCATCTTCCAGGAGAACTACGACGATGCCCTAGAGTCCACGATCGCAATCCTGCCCGAGGTGTCAGCCGCCGCTGCCCTCAGCGACACAAGCACTGACGCGGCGGTCAAAGTGTCTTACAGCGACGCAGCTAGCTACAGGCGGAACGCTAAGGCTCTGGGCCTTATGGATGACTTTAGAGTAAGATATAACTACGACGCAGCCCTAGAGTCCACAATCGCAGTCCTGCCGAGGTGTCAGCCTCCGCTGCCCTCAGCGACACAAGCACTGACGCGGCGGTCAAAGTGTCTTACAGCGACGCAGCTAGCTACAGGCGGAACGCTAAGGCTCTGGGCCTTATGGATGACTTTAGAGTAAGATATAACTACGACGCAGCCCTAGAGTCCACAATCGCAGTCCTGCCGAGGTGTCAGCCTCCGCTGCCCTCAGCGACACAAGCACTGACGCGGCGGTCAAAGTGTCTTACAGCGACGCAGCTAGCTACAGGCGGAACGCTAAGGCTCTGGGCCTTATGGATGACTTTAGAGTAAGATATAACTACGACGCAGCCCTAGAGTCCACAATCGCAGTCCTGCCGAGGTGTCAGCCTCCGCTGCCCTCAGCGACACAAGCACTGACGCGGCGGTCAAAGTGTCTTACAGCGACGCAGCTAGCTACAGGCGGAACGCTAAGGCTCTGGGCCTTATGCATGACTTTAGAGTAAGATATAACTACAACGCAGCCCTAGAGTCCACAATCGCAGCCCTGCCGAGGTGTCAGCCGCCGCTGCCCTCAGCGACACAAGCACTGATGCGGCGGTCAAAGTGTCTTACAGCGACGCAGCTAGCTACAGGCGGAACGCTAAGGCTCTGGGCCTTATGGATGACTTTAGAGTAAGATATAACTACGACGCAGCCCTAGAGTCCACAATCGCAGTCCTGCCCGAGGTGTCAGCCGCCGCTGCCCTCAGCGTCACAAGCACTGACGCGGCGGTCAAAGTGTCTTACAGCGACGCAGCTAGCTACAGGCGGAACGCTAAGGCTCTGGGCCTTATGGATGACTTTAGAGTAAGATATAACTACGACGCAGCCCTAGAGTCCACAATCGCAGCCCTGCCGAGGTGTCAGCCGCCGCTGCCCTCAGCGACACAAGCACTGACGCGGCGGTCAAAGTGTCTTACAGCGACGCAGCTAGCTACAGGCGGAACGCTAAGGCTCTGGGCCTTATGGATGACTTTAGAGTAAGATATAACTACGACGCAGCCCTAGAGTCCACAATCGCAGCCCTGCCGAGGTGTCGGCCGCCGCTGCCCTCAGCGACACAAGCACTGACGCGGCGGTCAAAGTGTCTTACAGCGACGCAGCTAGCTACAGGCGGAACGCTAAGGCTCTGGGCCTTATGGATGACTTTAGAGTAAGATATAACTACGACGTAGCCCTAGAGTCCACAATTTTGACATTAACCCGTGACACCTGAGAATAAATAGGCGAAACTTCTCCCACTCGTCGGCGCATGCGCAGAAAATGGCCTGATCAGGCCCTACAAGTGTAGAGGAGTCGCTATCGTGTCGTTATGGTTGTCAAAGGTGCGCCGATTTAAATTAAATATGAATCTTCATCAGAAATCTATCTTAGCAAGAAACTAGATCAACATGTTACCTATCTTCAACAATAACTCCCAATTTGAAATTCATAGTAGTTATCAAAATATTTCGGTTTTAAATTCTGAAATGTATAATTTCGAAAAAAAATTCTTTATCGAGAAAAGGTTCTGCTGTTATGTTTTCAGCTTGGCTAGGGTGTAGGTAAGAATCTGAACTAATATAATATAAAATGTATCGAGTAGGTATTAATTTGAACTTACTTACTGTAACATTTGCATACTAATTTTAGTAGAACATATTGAAACTAAAAAATTATTAACATCTGTGTTACCTACATTGTGTTCAACCAATAAAATATCTTTATCTTAAGGCTAATCAGCACCGACCACGCGGGAATTCATTTTTTTTCATATTCTGTATTTTCTGCTTTCTACACCGTATGTAATATTTTGATGCATTGCTGTTTTTTCAAAAATAACCAAAATAATGTTGTTACAGAGTGGCGTCCCTAGAACGGCGTACCGCGGGGTCGTCACTTGCTTTGTGCGGGGTCACAGGGTCTATCTGACCCCTAACTACGTCTGGACACACTATGACCCCTCGTGGGGTTAAATTGGTGAAACTTGGACCTTACAGGCCATAGTGTTAAACTGTGAGTGTTTATATTAAAACTTAACTGGGTTGAAGAGAAATCGACCCGCTTAATTAATAGAGGTTTCTGATATTTTTTCATCTTATCCGCCGTGTTTTTGCGCACCGAGCGATCGAGGCGCCCTTTTTACCTACTGCTTACAAAAAAGGTGTAATGTTGTCAGTTTTCTGTTCATGTATGAGTTTTTTGAACCCACCATTATAGTTTAAAAAAGAAAATAACAATTGAAAAAAATAGAAACAAATTCAATTGATACAGTTGAGTTAGCTGCAGACTGTTGCATACAATCTAGAGGTAGCTCAACTTATCCCTAATTCCACTAAATGAATTGTTTCACTCACCAGAATAATGGTTTCGTCTAAGAATGACATTGATGATTTGTATATCATTCTGAGTGAAACTGGCTAAGGCATTCCAGTTTTTAATTTTGTTCAAATAATAGGTCAGGTAGAAAATGCCTCGGCAATAAGCCCACCCTTTGTACCTTAGTGCAATAAAGCTTAAAATAAAATAAAATAATTTGTTTGACAGAAGATGAAATGGTTAGTTTTGAATAATTAATGTCGTAATGAAGAAAATAAGGATGGGTCGATTTTTTATTAGTAAAATAACTGTAAATAAATGTTCTATGTCAATGATAATATTAATATGAATATTGTGATGGCCGCACTGCGAAAACTCACCTTGTAGTCTATTCAACCAACAAAATTGTGGATGGAAAGGTCGTTTATCGGAGCACGTATCTAGGTAACGATTGGGAATAGGTAAAAATTATATAGAACCAAAGTTATAGCGAATTTTATCAGCTTTCATTATGTAGTACAACGAAATTTCCTATGACGCATCGTTTACGAGATTTAAGCAAAAAACTAAAAAACGAGACCTTTGTGCCGCCACTCCTAGGGCTCCCTTCACAGAAGTTTTAGTATGTTTCGTCTCTTATCTAGTCCAAACAAATTTCCAAAGTCAAACTTTTGACTTTTCCACCCCTTGAAGTTTTGGAATAATGTTTCCCCTGTAGGTGGAGCTAACGGCGCTAGAGACCGTAGGAAGTCCCGGAGATTTTCGACTCCCACGTCATTAGACCTCGTGGTGCAGTTGGTTAGCACATTCCCGTACTGAGGGTAGGATGCGGGTTAAAGTCCCGTCGAAGTCGATAATTTTTGGGATATTATTTTATTATATTCTTAGAAACCGATTTTTTTTATCGAATTATTACGAGTAGTTAGGTTCGAAGAGATACATACCTAATAGCGATTAACACTTTCATGGCCCGTGACGCGCCTATTCTATCTGCAGCGCCTCGTGCGCTGCGGGTTGCACCGCCGAGTCTGGGCAGTGAATGCGGCATCATCATCATCATCATCCGCAACCCGACTTCACCCACTGCTGGGTATAGGTCTCCAAACTTTTGTGCCACTCCACACGGTCCTGCAGTGAATGCAGCATTGCGGCTCAAACGTTAGCAGTTGAAACGTTAAGGGTACGCGTTCACAGGCCGGCATCGGACAATCCGCTGACAAGTGCGTCCACTAATCGGTAATCCGAATGACGTAATCCGCACTTAAGGCTCTTCCTCCCCGAACACTAGCGCCGCCACATATTTTATCTTATTATTACGTCGAAGAAAGGAAATTCCAAAAATTACGTTGGGCAATTTACCAGGTACCTATCTTAAGCATTTTTTTAATGCCTCTATAATTTTTTTAGTTTGTATAGTGTAGGCAGAGATGCGAAGTTGCTCTTTTTTGCCACCATGGTGGCCAAAAACAGCAACTTCGCAACTCTGCTTAAAGTATACAAAATACCTAGATAAAATACATCATAAAATATTTACAGCGTTTTCTAAGCCATAGGCTTCTTAAAACTTTTAAGCAATTAACTTGTAATTTAGTATTTCACATTTTTTAGGGCTATCGACACGATTCTACTTCCACACTACTCTGGGGTTTATGTTATCTTTAAATCTAACGTTAGTGTTAGATTTAAAGAAACTAACGTTTCAACTGCTAACGTTTAAGCCGTTAATGCCGTGCCTTAGGCTGAGCGCAGACTTGAGTCACGACAGTTTTAAGACAGACTTTCCTCACATAGAAAGTCTGCCTTAAAACGGAAACAAAACTGTTTTGTCTTGCATCTTCATACATTTTGTAAAGCAATAGTCTGTCTTTAGTCTGTCTTAAAACTGTCGTGACTCAAGTCTGCGCTCAGCTTTACCACACCGTGATCGCGGCTCAGGTAGTTGTTTTCGCAGTACGGGCTGGCTGAAACGTGAAAAATTAGTATTCAAAAAAACGCACAGTTTCCTTGTGTGTATTATTAACCGTCTACGGAAAATTCGAATAAAACAATTCGACTAAGACAGTTAAATTAAAACACAATTCGACTAAAAACATTTCGACTAATGACAATTCGACTAAAGCAATTCGACCTTGAGTTGACTCGACTTGAAGGCCTCCCACCATTAACATTAACTTACTCTTAACGAAGCTCCCGCGAACGGGGGGGGGGGGGGTGGGACTGTATATGTATAATTGCACCCAGAGCCATGTTGACACAAAATTTTTCGTTGTTAAAACGAATTGTTTTAGTCGTCGTTAGTCGAATTGTTTTTTTGTAGTCGAATTTTCCGCAAAGCGGTCATTATGGCTACAACCCCCTTGTTTCGGGTCAGCGGTGGACGTAAGTGTCCAGCACAAATGTTTTAAGTAGAGGATTTTATGTTGTTTACAGTTAGTATACAAGTTTTAGTTTAAATACAAAGATTTAAATCGTTAGATACGCCCTGAGACCAAAAACTGTGGCACTGTCTATAATTGCCTGCGTTAACACAATCACGACGCGCGCACATTATGAGTACTTATAAATCGTGTTTTTGCCAATAATAACAGTTAAACAAAATTGTGCAATATCATTGCACGTTAAATTTTATCGTGCAATGATATTGCACAAAAAATTGTAAAAAAACACACCACAAAAACACACAATACACTGATTCCAGATGAGCGAGCTAACTCATTTCGCTTGGCAACAACACGGCGCGGTATCACTACGGAAAGGGCCTATAACGATTTAAATCTTTGGTTAAATACTGATTTTAAGTTTTTCTTACGGATTCCATAAGGGGTAGCGACCCCGACCCAAATCAGCGCCACCACCTATTTTATTTAATTATTATGTTAAAGAAGGGAATTTTAAAAAAATCGATTGGCCAGTTTGTGCTTCCTATCATAAGCTTTTTTTAAATGTCCCTGTAAAAGTTTTATTTTGTATACTTTAAGCAGAGATGCGAAGTTGCTCTTTTTGGCCACCATGGTGGGAAAAATGAGCAACTTCGCATCTCCTCCTACACTATACAAACTAAAACATTTATAGAGGCATTAAGAAAAAGCTTATGATAGGAAGCTCAAACTGGCCGATCGATTTTTAAAAATTCCTTCGTTTATCATAATCTTTAAATATAAAATAAGCGGTGGCGCTGATTTGGGTCGGGGTAGCGCCTTAACAGATCTTGACCAAACGTGGGACCACTTGAGGTACCCCATTTCTATCAAAATAGAAAAGATTAATGATTTTTATGAAATCTTTTTTTTTTATTCTCATTTAATTAGGGACTTTGTTATGAAATCTTGATTAGTAAAAATGGTACCAAATTAGTCTTATTATTAAAAATATTCGGTTTGTGTGAATTTAAAAATGATTTTCTGTTTTAGGTTATTGTACTTTGTAAATACCTACACCAATGAGAATTTATACGATTTTGGCCTTACTTTTTTTTTCATATAGAAAAGTTATGGTAATACATTTTCATAACATTTTGCCTATAATAGGTAGGAGGAGGTTGCGGGTTCGATTCCCGCCTCGGGACAAATGTTTGTACGATCTGCAGATATTTGTTCAGGGTGTTCTGGCTGTTTTCTATTAATAATAAAAAATATCTATCTATGTAGTGTATTGCATTAAGTATATCAGTTATCTAGTACCCATAACACAAGCTCTGCTTAGCTTGGGGCTAGATAATGCTGTGTGAATCGTCCAGCATTATTTATTTTATTTATTTATACTTACTTTCAGATTCATTTACCTATGTACTTGTCTATGTATATTTTAACAGGTGAATGTGTAAAAGGCCAAAACTGTGTTAGTTGTATATTTTCAGTAGCTAGGTATATTAAAAAATTATATTCTACCTACATAATAAAACTTGTCGCCCACCTGAAAAGTACCGCTACCGCCACAAAAACGTGCATTCAAGTATGATATGAGTTATCACATTCATGGCCCAAGACGTATGTAGATGCCAGGATCCGTCCCCGTATCGTGGCGGTGCGACCCGCAGGGGCGCGGAGGAGGCTGGGCAGTGAATGCATTAGCACTGAATAGAGAGAGTGCACATAGAATGTGTTAACTCATATCATTTAGACCATTGTAAAATAAAACAAGGTATGCTACTCCGAGATCTTCCCAAGCCCTACGTCACTGCCACAAAAATGGGAGGTTACGTTCATTTGCCGGTGACTATCAAACTTTTATTGACGCCGGTGAATCACTCGCGTTGTTGATCGGATAAATCTTTAAAATAAAATGGGCTACTCTATCCGTAACTGTAAGTGTGAAAGGCGGTAAAATAAGGTTCTTTAAATTCCCGAAAAGAGAATGTGTGGCTGAAAAATGTTCTTGCGATTAGATAAATTTCATTTCAAGGGAAGAATTGATTTATCCATGTGCAGAGCTCATTAGCGTTGCTCAAATTATGGAAACTAAGTTTGAAGAATTTAATGGAAAACCTAAAACCTAGATCTACATCTCGAATCTCCTAAAACTAAAAAGTTTGAGAGCCACCGTAGCGGATATGACGCAGGCTTGAGAAAACCCACGTGACCCTTGTTTCTCGGAGTAGCATACCTTATAGTATTATACCATGATTTAGACGATCTCTGTGTCGCAGCGGGCGAAGGTTCGCCTGCGACGCAGGAGGTTGCGGGTACGATTCCCGCCTCGGAACAAATGTTTGTACGATCTGCAGATATTTGTTCAGGGTGTTCTGAATGTTTTTCTATGTATAAATAAATTATATCTATCTATGTAGTGTATTATTATGTGCATCAGTTATCTAGTACCCATAACACAAGCTCTGCTTAGCTTGGGACTGGATCATGAGTGTGAATTGTCCAGCATTATTTATTTTATCTAATTATAGTCTGTGCAAAAAGAGAAGCGGCTTAGGAATAAAGGTCGCGCGTGTGTCAATTTACTAGTAAATTGACTTTTTGACGTGACAACGTCTTATAATTCGATAGAGCCGGCTGCACGCACGAAAAAACATGACGTCATGCGGCGTTACCTCGCTCTGAGGCGTTCCCTCGATCTGAGGCGTTCCATGTAAGGCTTGAAGTGCAAGCGAGAGCGCTCGACATCCGTCTCTCTCCTACTTGAGTGAGCGATGCGTCTGCGTGGACAGCTGCTATACTATAGTACATTTACATGTTTTGATCGAGTATCAAATGCTACCATTCCATCAGTATTTTCTTAAGACGTTGTCATGTTCAACTATCGTCAGTAAACCGACTTTACAGACAACCAATTTTTTTTGCGTTGACAGCACTGCTCTGTCATTGCCAGTACTACGACTAAAAGTGTTTGATACTTGGTAGACATCGTAGATACCAACTGTAACAACAGAACTGTTAGAACTAGAAAATCTTAATGTTTGTTCACCGTAACGCCACAACGGTTCTCTATTTGCACAGACTGCATTGACGGCATCAGAACACTCCGGAACCGTGGTCCCACTGCGATGTCCCACTGGTGGGACAAAACTTTTTCGTGGTCCCACGTTCAACATATGGCTCTGGGTGCAATTATATATATACACCCTTTCAGTCACAGAGTCGCCACGAACCCCCCCCCCCCCCCGTTTCGCGGGGGTTGGACGGGCTTCGTTAGGAGTAAGTTCGCGGGGGTGGGAGGATGTGGACGGTCAAGTGTGTGTTTGGTGGGACCACGAAAAAGTTTTGTCCCACCAGTGGAACATCGCAGTGGGACTACGGGACTACGGTTCCGTCACTCATCAGAAGACTTTGAAGCTTGTGGGAAGCCATTTTGTCACTTTAAAATGTATCTAGAGTTAACGAGTTTAGGCTGATATTTAAATTTCAAGTTGCTACACCCTGACCGGGTACATAATTATAAGATCTACCAACTAAGAGTGTTAGAATATTAAAATATTCATGCACGTATAATTTTATGGATGCAATAAATGAAATACATATTTTGTTGTGTGGTAGCGGTATTGGGTTAATGTGCGCAGAGCTTTACATATGTATGTATGTAAGACGATTTTATAGCATAATTATTACTTAGTAACAAGTTCCTTTTATTTATGTAAATTTTACATAATATAAATTTATGTAAATACATTTTGACATTATTGTCATAACTTAGTTAAACTTGGGTTTAGTTTAGATTATATAAGAAGGGCGTTCTGCACATAATATTAAACTTAAGTTAGTAATAACGAAAGTTGGAAATTTTTGTGTTCTGATGTCCTAATTCTTTTACTTTCATTCCGTATTTTTGTCGCGAAATTAAAATATTTTAGCAGTTTTTTAATGTTTTCTACGTCCTACAATGAACTAAACTACCAGAAAAGTAGTTTTCCATTAAAAAAAACTTGAGAGGTGTCAAGGGACACCCGGATGGAACGAAGTTCCTTTCGATTATTTAGTGAAGGAATTGTGATCGTCGCGACACCACACTGTTCAATGCGAAATAGAAAGACGAAACGAAAATAACTGGCTTGCTTTCTATAAGAGAGAAGAGAGAGACAGAGAAACACGCGCACGCCGCACGGCTTACTTAAATAGTAAAAAGTGTCGTTACAACTTTTGGTCATAATTTTTTCCGTCTAGCCCCCTTTCGCAACGCGCGATAAGGAACTTCGTTCCAAAACGGTCCCGGATAGTATGAATAGCTCTGACTGCTACATGAGAGATTACTTCTTTTCCAATCACACTATAACTACGCAGGTTATTACAAGATTTTTATATATTTTTATCAGTCTTTTATCTCCCATTGCTGGGGAAAGGCATCCAAATTGAAATTTTATATTACTAAATATTAAAAACTTTAGAATACCTTCCACGACAGTATGAAGTGTAAATATTATATCTACGTTACGAGTTACGTAGTTATATAAGCACTTTTATATTTATTTCTACACTTTATTTGATATTATATAGACTGGTATTAAATTTGCTATAAGTCGTGTAGGTAAAGATTGTTATTTGAAAATGTCATGCTATGGGGTCGTCTATTCATCTTCTGAGGCTTGAATCGGAAAAAATCACGAAATATCACGAAGGGGAAGGGGGTGTTTTTGGTTGAACGTGCGATTTCCAAACCGGACATATACATTTTTATCACGATGGTTAATTTTCCAGAATTAAATTAGATATTTTTAATTATATCTAATATATAAAATTCTCGTGTCACAGTTTTCGTTGCCATACTCCTCCGAAACGGCTTGACCGATTCTCATGAAATTTTGTGAGCATATTGAGTAGGTCTGAGAATCGGCCAACATCTATTTTTCATACCCCTAAGTGATAATTTTAAATTTCCACGCGGGCGTAGCCGCGGGGCGCAGCTAGTATAATATAATATCCTGTTTTTGGAGATAATATATTCTGAAATTTTTGATCTACGTATCACCATGGGGCTCGATAAGAAGATGCTAAAAACATCACGTGATTAATCGTAGACCCCTATTTAACAGAATCAAATATGGTCTAAGCGGAACAGCATGATATTTTCAATCACAATTTAGTATTCAACTCTGTCCACGCATTTATTTTCTTTGAATTAATGAAAGAATACATTTTTTCATACACTTCGATAAATATCGAAGATCTCGTTACTTCCGATGTTTTTCGAGTCGAATTGTCGAATCAAATCAAAAACTCTTTATTTCTATAAATAAAATAAATAAATTTGATAAATGTATCTACACTTATAAAAGGTCAAAGTGATATTTTTGATTTCTGTCGCTTCAAAATCAAAATCAATAACTCTTTATTTCCATAAATACAATAAATGTACACTTAGAAAAGGTCAAAAAATGTCTGTTTGTAGACTAAAGTAAAGAAGCGATGAAAAAACCTTTAGCCTGTTATTTGTTAGTTTTCGAGTTGGAACAAAACCCGTCCCAAGCTTTTTATCCTCTGGATAATCGAATGGTCGATAGATTCGCATTTTTATTCTTCAAAAGAAGCCGTCTATTTAATGTAACATTATTTCATTCAGTCAGAGAAAATAAATGCGTGGACGGAGCGCAACGACTTATACAAACAAAACTGACATATCGCTGGCCTTTTCTTTTAAGCAAAAAAAATATTACTATGTACCTTAAGTATATTTTTGACATTATAATAAAAATAACCTTGTACTTAGTATAATTAGGTACTTTTGAATAAGCCTTTGGATTAAGCCAATACTTTTTTGTTGTCCGACTGCGAAAAAGGTGTAATGTTTTAGAGCTCCGTTGGCTGTCGCTGAAGCCCAAACGACTGGACGGATTTGATGAATAAGCTGATGTTATTAGGTGTAGGATTCAATAAAACGGTTTAAAAAAAACAACCTAACAACCGATGTTAGGGTCTCTAAATCTTCAAACCCCTAGGTTTATCTTTTGTTATACAAAACAGACAAAATCTTTACACTAAATTTTTCGCAGTCAGGCTTTTTGTTTTGTCTATAAATAATTACCTATGTATAATTGTTTTTTGTTTCGTTGTTAGGTGAATTGTTCACCGTATAAGACTGTGATTTGCATTGTTAATTCTAAATGCATTATAAGCACGTGTTGTGTATAATAATTAATATAAACTGGTTTTGTTTTTATATGTTGTTTCATTTTTATTAACACAACCCTATGTTACAACCACAGATTACTACCAGTATTTTAGTATCCGTGGTGCCAACTAAGTTTATTTATTTATTTGGCACACAAAACAGAATACAATCAAATATTATAAATATCTATCTATGTAGGTAATGTATTATATTATGTATATCAGTCATCTAGTACCCATAACACAAGCTCTGCTTAGCTTGGGGCTAGATGATGTTGTGTGGATTGTCCAGCATTATTTATTTATTTATTATACAAATAGAAGAACACAATAATAAGAACTAGACTGTATCCGTATCAACTGACTGTGTACACAGCATGATCAAAGAACAGTTCTATGTAAGCAGATACCTATTGAATATATAAAATGAAGCTTGTCACAGGAGTTAAGGTTGCCGCAGATCAGAGGCACACCGCTACCACATAGCACTAAAATGCGAATTAAAATAGGGGCTTTAACTCCTCGAGTAATATTTAGATGCATTTCATATTGACAGCTGATTTAATTCAGTTAGTTAACGAGTGGCCGGTGAGCTGTCTGTCATCCTATGATGACAGACAGCTCGGAATTTATGGAGATGTGCATAGGCTTGCGAGCGTTTCAATCTTGTAGGAAACCATTTTGTTACTGTAAAATGTACCTAAATATTATTTATTTACACAAGACCATAGCATCACAGATGCCTCCAAATCGCTATGCCTAGTACATTGAATGATTATACAAACAATAAAAAATAGTAGTAAATAGTATAAAATTAACACAACCAAAAAGATCTTGAAAAATTGGTTGTCTGTAAAGTCGGTTTACTGACGATAGTTGAACGTGACAACTCAGAGCGAGGTAACGCCGCATGACGTCATGTTTTTTCGTGCGTGCAGCCGGCTCTATCGAATTATAAGACGTTGTCACGTCAAAAACAAAAAAGGCGAAGGCACTTCAAAATAGATAACATAACGAGATAATTCTATGTTTGAATGCACATTTTTTGTACCATGTGGTACCTAGCTGCGTTGGGTTAATGTGCGCTGAGCTTTACGCACGCACGAGCTATCTTAACAACCACGAATGCCACCAACCACCAACGCGCGCTCCGGGTGCATCGCTGGAGCTCGCAGGGAACGCGTCACGAAAAGTAGGTACCTATTTCATCATCATAGAAGGAAAACAAGGAAGAGGAAAACCAAGAAATAGCTAGGTATAAGAGTCAAATCAAGGAGAAAGTCAAAGTGTGGTGCCGGCTTAGAATTTGCACCACCACCTCTTCCCTCGGGTGTCGTAAGAGGCGACTAAGGGATATCCACCGGGGGCGGGCAGCAGCGCCCGCGCAGAACAATTCTACCACCGAACTGCGATCCCTAACCCGCATGCCCAGTGTGTGGAGTATGTACACTGCCCCCCATGTGATAAAAGCCAATAAGGTTCTTATCAGGGGGAAGCCTGCGTCCAGCAGTAGGTAAACCAATACAGGCTGTTGAGGTTGTTGAGGTTGAAGGAGAAAGTCGCTGTTCTGTCATATAGATAAGAAAAAGACATTGCGTTGGAGAGGGAAAAGTGGTGGAAATTGTATCAATCGATAAGAGCTAAGCCTCTATCATTCATAATTAATTTGGAAAATTATCATTTAATATCATTCATAATTAATTTCGAAAATTTGTTATTTGCATACTTAGGTACCTACCTAATTAATATTAATTAATTTAGTTTTTTTGTTATATTTGAATGGAGGAGCAGGACATTTTCGGCACAAGTATATTTATTACATACCTACATAAAAGGATGTCCTACCATCTGTTTAGCATGTAGGTAGAGTATAATATTTACATACAAACATTGATACCTATATGCAAGTAAAATTCTGTAGATATGGTACGTTCTCCCAGTACTAACTCAACAAATGGCCTGTGTTGTGTTACAACTAAACGCAAAGACACGTTATTTCTAATCTATTGCAATATAAGTAGGTACCTAACTATTGTACAACAATTATGGAAAGACGTATCTAGACCGAAGTGCAACCGAGACAACAATACACGCTAAACACGTACGCCGGCAGCGCCGTCGCCGCGCCGGTCCGACTGTGACAGGTGGGTGGACCTAATTGGACTCAATTTGAGCGTTCCAGTTTCGAGAAGCCAATGCCCAATCTCCCGCATTTTACGCACATCGATGCATACAAACAACCAATTTTCTATTTCAATTTTCTTTATTTTATAAAAACACCACCATGTCAACCCGTTTTCGCCGACTGTTGGGTATAGTGGCCATTCCGTAGGTAACGTAGGTAACGTTAATTCCCGTGGTTGTTCGGAGCGTGGTTCCGATGTATTAGCAAAGAAAATGTATGACAAAGTCTAATCGCAAAGATAAGATATTACTACAATTGAAGGTAAACAAGTACCTCAATTATGACTAATCTGCACTGTATCAGTAAGTACTAAACATAGCAATGTCACCATTATTATCTAAAATGATTGAATGCGTTTGATTGAAAACGAAATAAATACTTAGGCCAGTTATAATAACAGTATAAACTGGGATTGTCGTGTTACTAGGACATATTCGTATTCTGTTATTCTAGATTTATCCTGTGTCGGACGTCCCATGCAGGGCAAACAAAGATCCCCTTACGCAACTTGCGGTCTGGTCTAGATAGCTAGGTCTTGAACCTAGGACCAATCCTTGTCAAATAAATCTAGCTCTTCCCGAAATGGCCTGCCGGAAAGTTTTATTTAGTTCGGTCTAACGTGAATAAATATTCTTTAAGCCAGATTGGCTACCAATGCTTCGTTAGTGGCTTTACTATACCTAATACCTAGGTACTTTATTGGTTGATTGGTCTAAAATCTGTGAAAATACCTACCAACGTAGATATAGTGTTATAATTATAAATCATGGCATCTGTGACCAGAGGACCACTCTTGTTTGAGGATGAAAAGGTATGTTGGGTTTCTTAAAAATCTATTGGCATCACATAACTTCACACTAATATTGTACCTAAATACGAAAGTAGGTACCTTTCAAGCCAAAACTTCTGTACGAATCGGGCTAAGATTTGGCGTCGATGTACCTACCTACTGACCTCTAGACCGGGAATAACACATATGTAGGTTACTTTACTTTTCATCCCGTAGGTAAATCAATCAGTTCTCATGACATAGAAATAACTTCTAAACGTTTTCATAGAAACAACGAGTTCGAAGCCGCGGGCAGAAACTAGTATTTATTTATTTATAAGGCAATGCCAACAATACACAATAAAACATTCTAATAAAACAATTAGGTCTAAAGTTTCTTAGTATAGAATGTGTGGTTATAACAGGCATGCACAACATTTACTAATAGTTGCACAAACAACAGCTAAAAACTAGTAGTTTATAAAAAATACCTACTCTCTCTACAACTGGATAAGTAACCTGATGTTCTGATTAGCCTTCTCTTTCTGTCAGACTACACACCTACCTAGATATTATGGCACTAATATCTTATAATATAACTGTACCTACGAAAGGCTGGGGGTCATCTATCCCTAAAGCAAGGAACATAAATACTCCAAGGAGGCCCGAAGCCAGCGTCATTGTACCCGCAATCTTTGCGTGCGATCCAGGCGAATCTTCGCCATTCACCTAGTGACCTAACAGAACAGAACCTTGTAGGTGTCGGAAGAACCACCCGTTTCATCCCTTAACGAGGGACTTCCTTAATCAGTTTACATTCATAATAAATTCGTGAAACTGCGATAGTTTTATAGTAAAAAGTTCACAGTTAGAAATTTTAGGTATAGGTAGGTCTATGAATTAGCCCATTCGTTGCCCAGCCTCTGCGGTGCGACACGTGTAGGAGCCGCCGCCGCCGCCGCGCCGCCGTAGCTCTACTATGGAACATCGAGATGTGCATGGGCAATGAAAGTGTTAGTTTAGTTTAGATGAAAATTGTTACCTACCATATTTTCCAGTGCGCGGTCTACGACGTGGTTGAAGAAGAGATCAGGCAATCGTCAATACATTTTCAAGTGATACCCAAGAATACCTTATCGCTGCTGTCGGAGGCAGGAGTGGGAGACGAAAAATTATTAGGTTTGTAAAAGTTTTTAAAGACATGGCAGATAGAGATGGAGAGCTTGATTGTGCTTGATGCACTCCTACCTCGGTAGGAGAATCGGAGAGGGAGAGCAATGGCATTTGACATGGCAAGTAGAGATGCAGAGCTTGATGCACTTCTACCGAGGAATCGGAGAGGGAGTAGGAAAAACAGGCAGGCAGTGGCAAAAGAAAAACCTCTTATTGTGGAATAACTTCCACAATAAGAGGTTTTTTTTTGTTTTCCTACGTATAACCATTACCTACTACTACTATTGTATATATTTTGTAATGTTTTTTTTTGTGATGATGCTCCATACGTAGGTTAGGTAGGTAGGTACCTACCTATATTACTTAGTGCGTAACTTAGTACCTAACTATACTACTTAGTGCGTAACTTAGAATTTCTTCCAATTCCAGGGCACCTCCTCCTAGTAGCTCGGAACACAGCCTTCCAGAAAGGTCTTCCGTCCGGCTACCACGTGATGCTGGACGAAGACCATCGCCGCGGGCGGCTAAACTCTCTGCACGTGTTCCAGAGGGCGCTGCATCACATGCTGTGGCCAGTCGGCCCCGGCAGCCGACTCTAGACTACTTTACTATAAGTCAGCCTTCTAGAAAGGTCTGCCATCCAGCTACCAAGTGGTGTTAAAGACCATCGCCGCGGGCGGCTGAACTGCTGATGTCTCTGCACGTGTTCCAGAGGGCGCTGCATCACATGCTGTGGCCCGTCGGTCCCGGCAGCCGACTCTAGACTACTTTAACGGGTTATTTTATACTTTTATCATCTGTGCTTAACTAATCTTCTATTATGTACACAGGTCGTCCCACGGCCATGCTACATGGAGGATACCTCCATATTAAATATTGGAGAAAGAAAATTTTACTGAAAGAAGACATCATTTTGATTTTAAAACAACACGGTCTTCCTTTTATTTAAGATGCTATGTTATCTGGAAAAAATAAATCCTTACGATTGAGCCGTTTGCTCGGTATCGTAAAATTGCGGGTGTTTTTTTTATAATTTGGCGGGTTTTATTCCCGGTTCAGACAGGTGTGATTATTCAAAAATCTTTGTATTCAGTTTTAATTAATAACTTTATTCACAAAGAAAATTATACTAGTATTTACAATTGAGTTAACTGCTGACTGTTGCAAACAGTATACAGATAGCTCAACTGATCCATATCAACACCAGTCGGAACCGTCCCCAAGACGCTGGCTGCATTGCCACGCTGTATGGCAATGCTGATACGCTGTGCCAGATATTCACCAGCTCTCGGGTCACGCGTCGCTTCGACCAGACGCTCAGATAGTTTTTTGAAAACCCGAAGAGCCTCGGTACCCCACGGACCTAGGGTCTCGACTCCAAGGGGAGCAAATGAGTAGGCTCTGTCGAGACTCTGTAGAGTTTTAATTGTTTTCAATGAAATCAAAATGAAATCTTCTTTCAGTAAATCTACAATATTTAAGATACTTTCCCTCCATGTGGCATGGCCGTGAGACGCCCTGTACATAAAAAAAATGAACCCCTATTTCCCTCGGTCACGATAACATGCATGAACAGCTGTACCAATTTCGCTAATTCTTTTTTTGTTGTGTTATCTTTAGGTTCTTAAGAAAGTTGGAAACATTAACGCGGGCGAAGCCGCGGGGCGCAGCTAGTAAATAATAAATTGTAGATATAAGTTTTTTAAGCTAATTCCTAGAATTAGAGTTTTCTAGTTTAAGTTATTTTGACCTATGTAACAACATGTAACAAATAAATAAATTATTCTAAAAATTTTGATTCAACACTTATTATTCTTAAGATAATCAATTTATAGGCAACCTGTGCGTGAACACGTCAAACGTCAAACTTACTCTTTTTTAATTGAAAGGGTTAAATGAGTCCAACCAAAATCAAGTCCTTTAGTTCCATTTTACACTCATAGATGTCGCTGATAAAAGTGAACCAGCGCTAGATAGCTCTAACGAAGCTTTTCACGAAAATGGTCGGACTGGAACCCTATTTTTGTGATACTTATAATAATGCCTATTCTACCCACACACATCCATGTTTGTGTGTTATTTTGAAGAATGTTCATGTCACGTCAAGTGATATCAATATGATGCTTCTTCAAAATAACACCCATTTTCGTAAAACGCTTCGTTAGCGCCAGTTAGCGCGATCTACTGTGGCGCGATCTAGCGCTGGTTCACTTTTAGCAGCGACATCTATGAGTGTAAAATGGAACTAAAGGCTTGATTTTGGTTGGACTCATTTAACCCTCTCAACCCAAAATGAGTAAGTTTGACGTGTGCACAGGTTACCTATAAATTGATTATCATAAGAAGAATAATAATAATACATTTATTTCTGACAACATTAGAACAAGTATAGATCTTAATAACTTATTCTACGGTCCATATGAATATATACCTTAAATCTAACATAGGTACATAAAATATAAAAACTTATTTTAAATAAAATTGCACACGTTCTACCTTCATTCAGTGATTCGTTCAAGCTAAAAGTAGAAATGTTAATTATCAGACTTCAAAAAAAGGAATTGTTTCGTAATATTTTCCTTCCATAAATCGCTAAACTTTCGAAGTTTTTGGATCATATAAACCAAATAAAGCATAATTATTATTAATCGCTACTTAATTTAGAGTTTAATTTATAATTCTATTTATTCCCTTTCTTATAATGTGATGTGTGTATTTTGTTATATTTATTCATCTTATTTATTCCATTTAATAATCACACTAATATTATAAATGCGAAAGTTTGGATGGATGGATGTACCTATAGATGGATGGATGTTTGTTACCTCTTCACGCCAAAACTACTGAACGGATCAGGCTGAAATTTTGCATACAGGTAAGTCTTACCCTGGAATCAAACATAGGCGACTTTTTATCCCATCAATCAGTTCCCATGGGATAGAAATAACCTCAAAACGTTTCCATAGAAACAACGCGTGCGAAACCGCGGGGCGCAGCTAGTTATTACATATTTTTTTATTAAAAAGCATAGGTAATGGATTTAAATCAGCTCACCGCTACAGATTAGTCCGATTTCGATACCTACCTAATTCTTTTTTATTGGAAAGGGTATACCCCGAAGGTAGTTTAAAAATAATTCCCATTTAAATTTAAAAATAATTCCAACCCTAAGGGTAGGAAAACAGGGGATGATTGATTGTAATGTTTGACCACGCATAACTTTTTACAGAGTAGTCCGATTTTGTAAATTTTTTATTTATATGTATAGGGTTATACCTTGATGTGTCATCTAACTAAATAAGACTCGAATTTTAACAAGATGTCGCCACTAGAAGAATTGGAAGTCTGTTTATCGTTTTTTAAAACACGCCATATTAAGCATCTCCTGTCTTTACAAAAAATATCTACTTACTACTAGCTTCTGCCCGCGGCTTCGCACACGTATTTTCGATATAATAAGTAGCCTATTATCTAAGTTAGTCTTTGCTCTAAACATACGCCAAATTTCATCTTGAGCTGTTCAGTATTTTTGGAGAACAAAAATTCATGTTGCAAATACTTTCAGCTTGATAATATTAGTAGGGTTCTAGAATCTAGTTTATCAGATAAGTAAGTAAAATAAAACAAAAAAGAATTCCAAGACAACCTTAACTTTATTTACCATGAACAATAAAACTAGCCAGGTGGCCACTTTAACTGCCGTCCTCCCAGGATATGGATATGCAGGTGATAGACGCTCTGTGCTCCATTCTTGCCATCATTGATGACGATACGGAAACCGGACTTATCCAGGCCTTCTTGAGCTGCGACTTTACGGGCAGCGATGAGGAGATGTCCTAAAGAAAATTGAATGAAATTAAGAAAATATGTACAATTATGCAGTAAAGCTTGGTGCCCTCTTGTTGAGGAAGGCATGCTCAGCAGGTCTCAAGAGGATAGGAAAAGATATCATTTGCTAACACAAATATAACTGACCTGATTATGAAAATATTAAGTAGTATTTATAAAATAAACGAAAATATCGATTTATGGCTTTAAATAACAATGCATAAGCTGAGAATACAGCTTAGCTTTGATAACAAAAAATTATGCAAATATTATGCTGAACTGGAATACACAAAAATTATTCTTTGGTCGGCACTTTCGTTTTTTGATCCAAAATGAATGTCCTTTAGTTTTTTTGTTACAAAATAATCTCAGAAAGAAATTCTGTGATGTGATGCATAAAATTATTATTGTTTCTCTGCTATAAAAAATATACAAAATACACCTTCAGACTCCACCCAATCTCTTGTCAAACTGAATATAGGTACTTATTGAATAATGTCATTTATTTATTTAAGTATTTATATACAACTACCAACAAAGTGATCTTACCGAGAAGCTGCTCATCCTGGTCCTCAGCCTTGGAGAGCTGAGTAATGGGCTTTCGTGGAATCACCAGGATATGGGTAGGGGCTTGCGGGCTCACATCGTGGAACGCTACGCACTGAAAGGTTTACAAGCACATTACAGAAACATTCAGGCACAATTTCAGAGATTCTTAGCAAATCTTTCTAAGAACCTATTAGACCGCTGCTGGAAAGGCGGGAATAATCAAAGCCCTTTGCGGCAACACATAGTCTTCAACGAGCTTGGAATCAGCTGTTCAGTTCGCCGGCTTGTGAAATATTTACCTGGTCGTCTTCGTAGACGAATTTAGCTGGTATTTCTTTCCGCAATATTTTTCCGAAGATTGTATCGCCGCCAGGAGCAGCATTTTGCGCGAGATCTACCTCGCCGCCGGCCATTTTTCCGGTTTTTCTTCTTGAGCTTGTAATCTTCGAATTATCGTAATCGACCGACACCTTTGCTTGCTTGGTGAAATGAACATTCAACCAGTGCTGCCAGATGGAATTTGACAGAATCAGTAGAAAATGAAGTAAAAAATCAGTAGCTTGAAGAAAAAATCAGTAGATTTGAAAAAATACAAATTTCTAGCTTCCGACACGAAAAACGCATGGTAGATATCAATCTGTACGTTTTTTGTATCTACTATCCTCCTATATTCCCCATTGGATGAACCGATTTTGATTCAGTTTTATTTTTATGTTTAGGTATACAGCGTGTGGTGTGTGTTTCACTTTTCAATGATGGCATTCATCAAAATTACCCAAGTTGCAAAGTAAAATATATATAAATATTCATGTCTTTCGAATTTTGCAAATCTAGGTGGTTTAAGTAGGTTTTTAAGAAACTTATTGCAATGATATGAAAACTTTGATCAAAGCAACTCATCAGCTTGGACTTCGTCGAGATTTGTTCATTTTCGGGGGAACTGATCAGGTTTTTAGAGATACCTAGGTAGTGTACCTACGATGATGTTCCGTTATTCTTATCTACAAAAAAAAACTATGTTCACCAGGGACAAGCCGGGGCAAGGACAAGAGGGGTTGAAATTTGGAAAAAATAGACACAAAGTTGACTCGAGAATCGAATAAACCAATTTTTTAAATTTGTTTTATTGTTACAAGGCTTTATGGGTCTTTCTGAGGGAAAGCTGGTAGATTTCTCGAATATTACAAAATAATACAGTAGGCTGTTCAAAAGTTAAGTAGATCTACTCGTAGAAAGTATAATAAATAATCCATCTATGAGATCTACTGCTAAATCAGTAGATCTGGCAATACTTTTGCCGCAAATGTTTATCGAAAGAAAGAACGGACCGACCAATTAATCGTAAACGATAGGGACACAGATGTTTACAGAAGTGGAAGGAACGAACGAACAAAACAAACACCTCAATTTCATTCATAATTATTGTCAGTACCTAATTGTGACGAATTGTTGGTGACCATTGGCTTGAGAAGTGACACTGACAAGTGACAGCTTACATATTAGACAAAAATTAGGAAAAGCAGGTAGATTTCACGATATTTTAGAAATAAATCAGTAGATCAGTAGACGGTTTAAAAAGCAGGTAGATCTACTGCTAAATCAGTAGATCTGGCATCGCTGCATTCAACATTCATTATAAAAACAAGAAAAATGAGAAAAATCTTTGATTATTGACGTTGACAAATAAATCTAAAACAGACATTGACAGTTCAAGATCCACAAAAAAATCATTTCACGCAGAAAGAAACAGTGTTGCTGTGGAGTTGGATGGAACATTTTCGGGTTTTTCTTGAAAATAAACCTACATTTTCTAAATCTTCTTAGTTCTTAGTAATTTAATATGCCTAATTTTCCAAGGGGTTGTTGCATGGTTTTTCTCCTTGGATATATTGTTGTGTTGTGTGGTTTTTGCTTTTGTGTGCCTTTTCAAAGTTCACATGCAAGATTTTGAATAATAGAACTTTGATGGAACTTTGGAAAGTCGGAACATGGTCGGAACGTAATTTGTGGAAAGAAAATTCAGTTTTTTTCTTCGATTTTGTAAAAGTTTTAGCGCAAATCAAATCAAACGGCAAAACATCACTACTACGGCCACTTGTTGCACTTGTCTTTTCTTGACTTCTTGTTGAACTTTTGTGAAGTACCTATAGAAGTAAAGTGTCTTTTTGAGTTATTTTGGAAATAAAGGAAGATTTCATAGCAGGTAGGTAGACATACGACTTTCTCTATAAAATTACTAAATTTCAGAAAGTTCAGCAACTTTTAAATTCTCTAGGTTCACCGGCACATCAAAGTCCAGTCCACCCTCACGATTTTGGATTGAACTCAGCAGATAATCTGAGAAAATTAAAAGCCTAGAAGCTCAGACCCCACACAAATATTTTGCGCAAGTTTATGGATTGAAAATGGATAAATCAGAACACCTTACGGTACACCTGGACCGAATTCATTCATTTTTGATCAGCAATGATGACTCTATAGTCTTTCCATCCCTTACCATGTCCATTGAGGATATCCTGGTTAACATCGCGAAGGATACGAACTTTCTGAAGCAAAGCAGATTTGGTGACTGCAGGAGTATTGCGGCGAAGCTGACGGCAGTTCTAGATAAAAATAAAGATGTATTCACGCTCGGTCATGAAGTTAAATTTGATGACAAAAGAAAGTAAGTGCTAACAATTGTTTATGTAATTTTCTGAACCCACCTAATTGCCATGGAAAAGAGCTTTGCCTTACTACATTCCATTCATAAAGTTGTTTGCAACTTAGATAATGACTCTCTAAGTTGCACTCCTCCTACCCTACTCGAAAAGCTAATTAGGATTTAGTAGTACATGTGTGTTACAATGTTCCGCTCGTAAGCAGAATCATCACACTAATATTATAAATGCAAATGTTTGGATGTTGGAAGGATGGATGTATAGATGGATGGATGTTTGTTACGTCTTCACTCCAAAACTACTGAAAATATTCCGCTGAAATTTTGCACCGGTGTAGCTCTATGCCTGGAATCAAACATAGGCTACTTTTTATCCCATAAATCAGTTCCCATGGGATAGAAATTACCTTGGAAAGTTGTCATAGAAATAACGCGTGCGAAGCCGCGGGCAGAAGCTGGTTTAAACTATTTATTCATTTTTTACATGTTTGTACATGGTAATAAAAGTATAGTACCAAACATGTACCCCCTTGGGGTGCTACAAAATAACATAAACTAGGTAAATCATCTTCTAGGAATAAGCTTAGGAGAATTATACATATCTATAATTTATTGTTTATTTATTCCCATCCCTTGATGCTGTGTGAATATTTAATTATTAGTAATAACTTCATATAATATTTCAGCCACAGTGATTTATCTCTATAATAAAAATAAATTTTTGTATATCAGCCACAAAATCCAAATTAATGAAGTTATTTTTTTAAGTATCCAAACAACTTTACAGGACAAACCACTTCATCTTACTCAACATAGCACAAACTAAATTGAACTTTCAGGTTAAATACATATTTAAAGTAGTAATATAAAGTATATAATGATTTAACCTTAGAAGGAAGGGCAGAAGACAATTTAGTGTTTTAAACTGTCTTAATGAAAGTCAAAGTAGAGATTTTATTTTATTTTTGAGTTTTTTTATGCTATGGACTGACTTTGGTTGAATAGGGTTACCCTACCTGCCGAACTATTTCATTTCATATTATAATATAAAATATTCCATTTCAGAGTCATGGTTTACAAGAAGATACCAGTACGTCCATTTCAAGAACATGTCAGTGTCCCATCAAAACCTCTCCGGAAACCCAAGTATGTGATTTAATTAAAATACAATACAAAAATGCTTTATTGTACACTAGAAATAGAACAATTCATAGAGACATTCTCTTCCATCCAGGCAACCGTTGGGTGGAAATAATTATGATTATGTAAACATGTATAACACCTTGTATAGGCCTTGTCTGCACTGCAAAATGGTAGATGGGAAATGAAACACATCTTCATTTTCTTAAGTGGGATGGTGGTCTAAAGGTCTTAGCTCATTAGATCCATACAGCACCCGACCCGCACCGCCTCGCCACGCGCGGTTGCGCGTTGACAGCGCATTGCGAAACAAAGTTCACGAAAACGAGGTTCACTGGTTGACCACGCTGCGGCATCCACGCGAGGTTCACTGGTTGGCGCCACGGCGTCCGGACGCCGCGTGGACGCAGCTTTAAGCTTTGGTCTGGTGATCATGACGCACAACGCTGCGGTATGCGATGCCGGACACTCAATCATATGAAAAACGTCGAGAATGTTCTCTTGTTCCGTCGCAGTATGCGTCAGCGGCGAGGAGCAAGCGCGGTAAAGTGGGGTGGTGTACTCCCGCACAGCGCGGCGTCATTCTCGTTTCAACGCTGCGGTGTGCGGGTGTGCGTCACGGGTTGACAATATGGATTGGTAGCTGCGGCAAAATCAACTGACCACCTCTCCGCAGGGACGGTAAATGCTGCGTCGTGACGCTGCGTTGGGGCGCATACCGCAGCGTTGTGCGTCATGATCACCAGACCAAAGCTTTAGGGTGCGTTGCCACTAACGCGGAGCTGGGTGGAGTGGGGAGGAGCGGACCGTGAATTGGCCAATCACAATGCTCGAAATCTCCACTCCGCATCAGTGGAAACAGTGTAAGTGGAGCGAAACGGACTGTCAAATAAAATTATGAACACGCGGCCTGGAACTGGACAGAACGGAGTCGAGCAGGCTGTGGTGTATGTGTACTCCGCTCCGCTTCAACTTTTCACTGCTCTTCTCGCGAGAAAAATTACGTCACATCGTCATCAAATGCGTAATATAGGTATCACACTAATATTATAAATGCGAAAGTTTGGATGGATGTATAGATGGATGAATAGAATGAATAGAATAGAATACATATAGATTTATTTAGCACACAAAACACCGAGGGAAAGTAAAAACAAAACAGAAAAAGTAATACTAAACACAACAATAGAGACTGTATAAAACAAACAAACAAACATCATAAAAGATTTGAAAAAAGATCTATACCTACGTGTAGAGTCTGACTGATGAAAGAAATTGGTCTTTCCCTAGTGCGTGGCTAAACAGGTCCAGCCTCAGCTTAAGGCGCCTTAAGCGCCACCACCTATTTTATTGAGCAGAGATGCGAAGTTGCTCTTTTTGGCCACCATGGTGGGAAAAAAGAGCAACTTCGCATCTCTGCCATAGGTATACAAAATAAAACTTTTACAGGGGCATTAAAAAAAAGCTTATGATAGAAGGCACAAACTGGCCGATCGATTTTTTAAAATTCCTTCGTTTGACATAATAATTTAATAAAATAGGTGGTGGCGCTGATTTGGGTCGGGGTAGCGCCTTAATGTCGCTACCGCCCGAGGACGGAAACAACGCTGGTTTTCGAAGGATGGATGTTTGTTACTTCTTCACGCCAAAACTACTGAATGGATCGGGCTGAAATTTTGCATGCAGATAATTCTAGGCCTGGAATAAAACATAGCATACTTTTTATCCCATAAATCAGTTCCCGTGGGATAGAAATCACCATTAAACGTTTCCATAGAAACAACGCGTGCGAAGCAGTGGGCAGCAGCTAGTCAGTAATATGTTTGAAACTTGTTCCTTCAACTTCACACTAATATGATAAATGCGAAAGTTTGGATGTTTAGATGGATGGATGGATAGATGGATGGATGTTTGTTACCTCTTCACGCCATAACGACATAACCGATCGAGTTTAAATTTTGGATAGATGTAGCTCTAAGCCTGGAATCAAACATAGGCTACTTTTTATCCCAGAAAACAGTTCACACTACTAGTAATTAATAATTTACGCAATGTATGACAATGCGATGTCATTCTTTTCTATTCTACCGTAGACTGTCCCCGTGCTAGGCCTAAAGGCAGCGTGTTCTAAACCTTAGAGGTAGGTACCTACTTGCAGATACCAAAATAAAACAACTTCTAGATAGATAGATAAGTCTTTATTTGCAACTTAAGAACCACAGGAATTCATTCTACGAAGTATACTTTATGTAAATCAAAATTCAAGGGAATATTTCCCTGCAAATTCCATTAGCGTCTGGTCTATATCCAGCGGGGCACTGATTTGGTACAGTTATTATGTTCGTTGGGTTTTCTGCAGCAACCTGGACTTGAACCATGTTGTCTCGTAATAGGCTGAAATGAAAAACAAAATTATTTATCTACTTATATATTGAATTACTGTATACTTATATATTGAATGACTACTTATATATTGAATGACTACTTATATATTTAATTTATAAAGGGGGAAGGGATATTCCAGGTCGCAGTGTCTTCTGCAAAACAATTTAACCATAGATCTGCAATCTCTAACTCGCATCAACCCGCGTTTGAATTATGGGCATTATCCCCCATATGGTTCAATTCAATTCGTTTATTAAACCAGACCTAACATTACAGAGTTCTCCAATGCGTTACGTCTAGGATCGTGTTTAAGACACCTACTTGCTAAGTAGTATTTTTTTTTAATTATTATATAAAAACTTAAATAACTAGGTATGTACACAACATTACCCGCCTTTAATTTAAATTATAGATACAAACAGAGAAAATATATTTAAAATTCTATAGAAACAACATCAGTTCAGTTAAATAAAATCACAGCAAAATAAGTAACAGGTGCAAAAGAAATAATTTAACAAAAAAAAAATTATAATAATAATAAATCATATGATAAAAACCAATAAAGCGCTTGAGGGGGAGGTTTGCGTTCACCAGTGGACCATTCGATTATTTTATATTTTATGTGTGTTCGTTTTAAGATTAGTATATATTACTATGGACCGTAGAATAAGTTAAATAAGATCTGTAACTTATCTATAGTCTGAAATAAATGAATTATTATTATTAAAGGCTAAGATAAAGACATTATTTTATAATGCTGGATATACCTTTGGCCATAAGAGGGACTATGTAAAATATATTGCTACTAGCTGACTCGGCGAACTTCGTACCGCTCTCACCTTTTAAACCTTCCCTGAATAAGCTATCCTATCTTTCAAGTTGGATCAAACTGCACACGGTGTGCAAATTTAATTTAAAATCGGCTATGTAGTTTAGGAGTTCATCGCGAACAAACAACGTGACACGTGATTTATATATATTAAGATTTAATATTTCGAAACTGTGAAACTATACATTTCACAGTTTCGAGATATTTAAAAAGCTCAAATCATTGTAAATGTCCCGTTGTGAATGATATCATTTATTTATATATTTAGCTAACTATAATCGGTTATAGGTAGGTACTACTTGTACAAGTAAAAATTTAAAAAGCAGGAAAACTAAAATTATCTACTTAGATAGTTAGAAGGAAGGTAGGTAGAAAATGACCACATACCTACGCTAATTAGTCTTTGCCTTATCACTACAAACCACCGCTTTTATATTTTATTTACACACTGATTGATTAAAGTAGACATATCGGGTATTTCCCGCTCAGAACCCACGTTTGTTCCTAAAAGATAGGCGCGAGCGAATCTGCGCGGGCAAACACCCTTAGGCCCCATTCACATGCGCACGTTTACCTACGGCACTTTGTCGTGCCGTGCCGTGTAAAGCCTCCACCCCACGGCCGTGATTTTGAAACGCATCTTGTGTCGCGCGATTTGTTTGCAGTACATTTTGTACTAAGACGCATACAATCTTGCACACTGCTGCGATTTCGCATTTTGCGCGGGGCGGCGTCTAGAAATTAAGTAAATGTGGTAGACGTACATGTGAAAAAGGCCTAAAGGTGGGCTCTTAAGGCCGATTTACACTTCAATAAGTACAGTAGCGAGTTAACTTGCATCATTGGCGAGTTAAGCTGATGAAAAATGGTCTGATAATACTACCTTTGCATTTGTACAAGAATATCTTAAACATGATGTTCTACTCATTTCTATGAATGTTTCATTTTCAAAATTGTGTACAAGCATAGACACTATTTCTCTACGTACACACGTGAAGTTTTGTCAAGCAATTCAACGTCCATTTTATGGAACAACTGTTTCGGAGGAAGTCGAGTAAAACAACCGTTATCGCAGTCGCGTAGACTAGTCGGTCTTCTTCCCGGAACCGCAACTTATGACTACTGGACTAAACCCCGTTTGGACGCTATTTCGTACTTACTATTTATTACTTAACTGTCTAATTTCTTAACTCGCTACTGTACTTGTTGAAGTGTAAATCGGCCTTTAGAAGAAGAGCGTTTTTACTCTGTGGGTGGACCTTTACAACGACACCGTTTTGTTCCCGCAGGACAAAATTTACATATACATTACTATGCTGCCCTGTAGATACTCACACTAGTGAATAAAAAAACATTAGTTAAGTGAGTGGCGTTAGGCGCTATAACCGGTACAGACAGACCCTGCCGTAGCTTCAATTCGTGTTACATATTTTATTATTTACTAGACGATCGCCTCGCGGTTTCACCCGCGTAGTTTCCGTTCGCGTGGAATTCCGGAATTCCGGGATAAAATATAGCCTATGTCACTCCCTGAAAAGTAAGCTTCCTAACGGTGAAAGAATTTTTCAAATCGGTCCAGTAGTTTCGGAGCCTATTCAATACAAACAAACAAACAATGAAATCTTTCCTCTTTATAATATTAGCATAGATTATGCGATCCACACGGCTGGGCAAAGGCCACCCCCTGGTCCCCGTAAGAAACAAACACTTACAAAAATTACCTTCTCCAAATATCTCGGCAAGCACCGTTTATCCATCCTTGGCCAGGTGGACAATTCGTTGGTACAGTTACGACATTCTTGACCGGTAAATATTTTTCATTCTCGGTCGGTACAGAACCTTCATTCTCGTTCGGGAAAGGGAGAAATACAACATTCAATTCATTGAAATTCCAAATATCGCGACATACTCCGTTCACCAACTGTTGACCGGGCGGACAGTTGGTGGGTACGGTTATAACATTCCTGGCTGGTGCAGATTCTTCATTCTCGGTCGGTAAAGTGAGAGATACGATATTCAATTCATTGAAATTCCAAATATCGCGACATACGCCGTTCACCAACTGTTGACCGGGCGGACAGTTGGTGGGTACGGTTATAACATTCCTGGCTGGTGTAGATTCTTCATTCTCGGTCGGTAAAGGGAGAGATACGATATTTAATTCACTGAAATTCCAAATATCGCGACAAACTCCGTTCACCAACTGTTGACCGGGCGGACAGTTGGGAGGGACGGTTATCACGTTCGAGTTGTCAAGGTCGCTTTGTGGTCTGAAATAATTATCCTCATTCTTGGTCGGTAAAGTTTCTTCATTCCCAGTCGGTAGAGACTCTACGTTCTCGTATAAAGATCTCCAAACGTCACGGCAGGCGCCGTTTATCCATTCTTGGCCGGCCGGGCAGTTGGGAGGGACGGTTATCACGTTCGAGTTGTCAAGGTCGCTTTGTGGTCTGAAATAATTATTCTCATTCTTGGTTGGTAAAGTTTCTTCATTCCCAGTCGGTAGAGACTCTACGTTCTCGTATAAAGATCTCCAAACGTCACGGCAGGCGCCGTTTATCCATTCTTGGCCGGCCGGGCAGTTGGGAGGGACTGTTATCACGTTAGAGTTGTCAAGGTCGCTTCGTGGTCTGAAATAATAAAGAATAAATTAATAAAACTATTGTATGGAGACACAATGTACGTTTACGACCAACTGTATTTATTTATTCTACCTATATTCTATGTCAATAAATTATTTGAAGTTTGATTCGAATATTTACAACGGCATTTACCATGATTTGAGTTTTGAGCTTTCCAATACTCCAATGGTAAATATGCCGTTGTAAAACCACTTTAGTGTTAGACATGACACTTTTAAAAAGTTTGACTCGAATAAGTATACCAATTCTATGTTATTTACCCGCAAGAGTATTATTTTGGTTTTCGAGCGTATCTTATCTATGTGTTTGGTAGGGACTCTTTTACTACCACAAAGCAACAAAATGGCATACCTAACCTATCTGATTTTGGTAACCGGGGTAACATAACACTCGTAAGGTGGATCGGGCTTGTTCCACTGCTAAAAAATTCTGGATATTTAAAGGCCATCTTGCTAAAATGAATCATTCGTATATCAGTGAAACAATGGGCTTAAGATAATAGGTGTGTTAATTAAATAGATAAAAAGAGATAATAATATATTTATCTACTGCGTAGATTGTCCGGTCAGATGTATGGTCAAGCGGATAGCTTGATTAAAATGCGCGTTGCACATTATTTTATGTATTGAATTTTGTCTATAGGTACTAATATTATAAAGAGGAAAGATTTGATTGTGGACCGATTTGAAAAATCCTTTGCCATTAGACGCCCACATTATTCCTGATGAACATAGCCTACTCTTTACCGCGGGAAATGCTTCATTTCGACGGGAAAACGGGTAATAGGACAACGGGTAGTAAGAATGCAGCTAGTAAAGTATAAATAATAAAAACTTTTTTTCAAACAAACATTTAAAACATTTCTTAATTCTTCAATGACTTTAAGAAATCTTTACCAGTATTTCAATTCTCTTACACAATGTTTTTTCGTATTCTTTGTTCTTTCCCACAAATAGTACGATATCAGTAAAAGAATTGAGACGCTTAAGTGGGCAGGCCACATAGCTCGCAGAGAGACATTATCCTCCAAGTTACTCTGGAGTTGAGACCTTGGGGGACAAAGACCGGTGGAACAGCCACAAATGAGATAGAAGAACGACATCAAAAAGATAGCGGGCAGCGACTGGACCTTAACAGCCCAAAGTAGAAGGATATAGAATAAGTTTATGAGCCAGTCTGAAAACCAGCGCTGTTTTGTGCCTATCCTGGTGCAGAACAGCAGAGACTGACCCTTTTGGGTTCACCACTCCAGCGCAGAATCGCGTATGTAGCCCCCGCCCTGGTTGGGTTGGGTGGTGACTACCTAACTACCATCATTGTTATTATGGCGAGTGCACTATTAGTGGGTAGGTGCCTACTTCAAACTAAATTACGTTTTGACGGGACAACGTCTTATAATTCGATAGAGCCGGCTGCACGCACGAAAAAACATGACGTCATGCGGCGTTACCTCGCCATGCGGCGTTACCTCGCTCTGAGTAAGCGTTCCATGTAAGGCTTGAAGTGCAAGCGAGAGCGCTCGACATCCGTCTCTCTCCTACTTGAGTGAGCGATGCGTCTGCGTTGTCACGTTCAACTATCGTCAGTAAACCGACTTTACAAACAACCAATTTTCACTTTATCTATTCTATTCTATACTATATATAAAATTGAAACCCGTTTTCCTTGGTCACGGCATCACGCGTGAACGGCTGGACCGATTTCGCTAATTCTTTCGTTGTTGTGTTTGTTATAAAAAATTAAGAAAGTTGGAAACATAAATTTCCACGGGGGCGAAGCCGCGGGGCGCAGCTAGTGTGTTATAAATTTATAATTGTGTACCTGCTTACCTACCTTATATACTGTTACTAAACTTTTGTTAGGTACTTACTACTTTTCCTGTGCTGTGCTGTTTGTGTGTGTACTTAATTAAAAGTCTATCTATCTATCTATCAAGTTGAAGGATGTCTACTGGTCGATAGAGGCTAGAAAGAAAGAGTTCTATCCCAATGCATTGTATATCGCTCTGGTTTACCCACACGAGTTATTTTTTAGCAAAGTTATATAACACGATTTTTAAAGTAGAGGTAACTGTACAGTAGGTAACATTTTGTTATAAATATCTCAATGTTTTCATGCTTGCAAAATATTGCTCAACAAAAATTAACCTCCATAACCGTGCAGCATTGATAAAAGCGATTGCTTATCGATCTATGTAATTATCATAATATACTGTCCCGTTGGATATCAATCACTGTTGGAAAATTGATATTTTTTCCATACATTTCGGTCGAGGGAGTCCAAACTCCGAATAGTCAATCGCAAAAAAGGTTTTAATGTCTTGGTTTGTTGATGGTTTGACTGAGGCGATATTTGCATCTTCTTCACGCCAAAACTACCGAGAGGACCTCACTAAAATCTGGCGTATTAAAAGACTAGAGGGGTGATTCTATTAATATAACGTTAGTAAGGACACAGATTAGATAACGTTACTTCGGTAAGGAGCTGTAATCGTGACGTTTCCTTTATCCATACAATTTGGTACAGCGCCTCTATCGTGCGGACATTGAACTCTCGTTACGAAACATCAAATACACTCTTCAACCTCACCTCAACAGCCTGTAATGGTCCACTGCTGGACGCAGGCCTCCCTGATAAGCGCCTTGTTGGCTTTTATCTCATGGGGGTAATGCCCATTCTGCAGGGGGCCCTGCGCCTGCGCCTGCCCCCGGTGGACATCCCTTAGTCGCCTCTTACGACACCCGCGGGAAGAGTTGGAGTGGTGCAAATTCTAGGCCGTCACTACACAGCTAGGCTACTTCTTTCCATTTAAACGCGTGTAAAGTAGCGGGCTAAAACTGTTACTGTACTTAGAATTCTAAAGGTCTAAACGTCTAGTCTAAAGGTTGCAAAAAAATATTCTAGAAACTTACTCAGCGTTAACATTCCAAATATCCCTGCATTGTCCGTTAATCCATTGCTGCCCCACGGGACAGTTTGGGGGCACCGTTACTACATTTAACGGGACGACATTCGGCCTTCCTGCGACCACCGCGGCCCAAAAGAGCAAAAAGAAAGAAATCATGAATTAAGTCTTTTATTTTCTCAATATGTCTTTAAGAGAATGGCGACTGTAATTGATTAATTATCGATTTGTTTAAAGCTATAAATGCTTTGTTTATTCGTGGCAAGATGACGTTTTGATAAGATAGGGATTTTACAGTCGAGAAATGTGTTGGGTACCTGGTTATCAGCTATATTATGTAGTAGGTATGTACGACGGATTGTGTTAAACCGATTATGAAATTCTTTGTATTGGTAGATGTTAGAAAGATGCGTTTTTAAGATATCTAGGCCAGCTTTGACCCGTTGATTCTTGCGCTGTTAAAAGGAGCTGAAGAAATTCTTCTATTGTGACTGGTTGGTCACTTTTTCTTACGAACGCATGGATTTTTTATATTGTCTTTTATTATAAATAAAAAGCATGGTACTTGCAAGCCTACATTCTTCCCGTTAGGTCCATTAGATCAAAAAGTTTGAGAAACAGTTTCATCCTCATCCTTATGTTTCATCTATGTCATCTTTATGTTTCCAGTTTAAAAATGATTGTTTAAAAAATTGTGATATAATGTTTTTTGGACATCTTGTCTTGTCTTTGTCGACTGTACCTCCCTAATCAATCAAATAAATACTTAATCTTAGTACTTACCTGTTTATATATTTTCCTAGAAACATTTTAATTAATTATTGTCTGATTCTAGATGTCTTTAGATAATGAAAGGCACTTACCACTAAAATGTTTTACCTACGATAAAACCCGAAACCAAAATAAAATGTTGAAATGACTAAAATACTAAAGATACCTATGAGAATTAATTAGGAATACTCTCCAATGGAACCTAAATCGAGAAATTAGCTTACTCCCATTAGTTACCTATGTGCTGTTTGTAGTTCAGTACAAAACATAACATTACTGGGACATATTTCTGTGCACAGAACGAGAATTTTAATTCACTGGGAAATGTAAAATCTATGTAGACATTCATACTCGAAAAGATTTTTAAAATTTGATAATTATTTCCGGAGATAACCTATTAATTACAAACACAAACTTACACATTTTTAGATTATAGACTGAAATATCTGAATACTTTAAATTGCCTTCAATTATTTTATTCTTTTAATCATTACATTGTAAAAATACTTCTGCACATCGCAGTTTTTGAGTTTTTTAACCAGTTGGCTAGGACGACTCACTGTCGATTATTAAGACGGATATATGCCGCACACTAGCGCCGCCACATATTACTTATAATTACGTTAAAAGCAAGACTTTTCAAATATCCAATGCACAGTTTGTGATACCTATCCTAAGCTTTTTTTTAACCCCTCTGAAATAGTTAAGTTTCGTATAATTTAGTCAGAGAAGCGAAAACTGAGTTCGGTGGCCACCAATAGCAACTTCGCTATTCTGCATAAAGGAACTATTTTAAGGGCATTCAAGTAAAGCTTATGATAGGTGTCATAAACAGATGGACTTTTAAAAATTCCTTTGATTTACGTAATTATATGAAAGAAAAGGCAGCGGCGCTAGTTTGATTGAGGCATACAACCGCCCTATGGGCTCATAAACACGGACTACACATTTCCGTCAGCAAGGCAACCAGTCAACGACTGCCGTCGACTGCAGTCGGCGCGCGGGCAAGTTTTTGTTTGCAATTCAATCAAACAAAAACGTACGCGGGCCTTGAGAATACACCGGTCTACCTACACAAAAAATTATTCGCAATCTGCAGCCTATACTTGTCCACTGCTGGATGCAAGCCTCCTCCGATATGCGCCTTATTGGCTCATATCAAGGGTGGTTTGTTCTGCAGAAGGTGCGGCTGCCCGCCCCCCGGTGTATTAATGTGGCCCTTAGTCGCCTCTTACGACAACCGCGGGAAGAGTTGGGGTGGTGCAAATTCTAAGCCACCACACGGTCGCTATAAATGATTTTTTTATTAAGGGCTGTTACGCACTGTCGACTTGTCGCTAGCGACTCTGTCCATTAGCGACCAAATCATAGTCCGAGTAGCCAGCGCGACTGGCGACCGAAAGTTACGCCTCTATTAGTTGGCGACCAATTTAATAAACTCTAGAAGCAAATAGATCTGGACTGGACCTCATTTGTTCCAGCGTTAACTCCGTGAGACGGTGGTTGAGCTCTGATTTTTTCTCACCATCCGGCGAGGATCACTCAATTTTGGCATGCGAGTAAAATAATGCAGATTGTATTGCGGGCAATATTTTTGTTGATAATAATAAGTAATATCATTGCTAGTTTTTTTTATATCAGTTATTATATTTTTCTGCTATTTATATACTAAGTTGATTGTAATCTTGTAGGTTATCTGTATAATAAGATAAGATTTTGAATGAATATTGGTTCACAAGAAAATACCACATCGAAAAAAATAGATTTAAAAAGAAAAAAAACAACGCGAGACCAAAAGGTTGCCACTCAGCGTGTGCTGCCGGAGCTCGCGGAGCAGCTGCAGCGCTGGTCTTCCGTGGCACCTTAGCGTGGAGCGCGTCACTGGCCATGGACACACTCTTTACTTCGCTTGTTCACACTTTTTATGTATCTACTATTTTTTTTAGTCGTGAAACCCCCTTCTGTTTTTTTTTTAAATTTTTGTATGTGCTGCTGGTTTTCCTTAAATAAATAAAACAAATGGAAAGTCACAGTCGCCGTCGACCGAGTTGCCGGCGACCAATCGACAGTACGTAATAAATAAATAATGCCGGACAATTCACACAGCATTATCTAGCCCCAAGCTAAGCAGAGCTTGTGTTATGGGTACTATATAACTGATATACTTAATACAATACACTACATAGATAGATATTTTTATTATACATAGAAAACATCCAGAACGCCCTGGACAAATGTCTGCAGATCGCAATTGTCCCGAGGCTGGAATCGAACCCGCAACCTCCTGCGTCGCAGGCGGTCTACTTGCGCCACAGAGGTCGTCAACAATAGATCGTAAGGCCAATATGAATCCCGGCCAATATTAATACCAAGTAAACTTTATTAAAGATTTAATTAATTAATTATCTCTTTCAGTGTAATCAAAGAGAAGGCAGAAGGCAACACATCCAAATCAGTGATGTCCAGTTTCAAGATCACGTTCTTGAACGCAACGCTAAAGTTCGTTAAGGATGACTCGCAGATGGTACTGAGCTACCCGAATATGTCTAGTGAACAGGTATGTGGGTACAACTTTCATCCGGTACCAGAGTCCTGGATAGATAATACTCCTCTAGAAGGTTTTTTGTTATTATAGTGCGTAACCCCACACTATGGGTAATTTCTAAGAAACCAAATAATATCGCAAAAATTTTCGACTTCGACGGGACTTGAACCCGCGTCCTCCCCTCAGTACGGGGATGTGATAACCAACTACACCACGAAGTCAAGTGACGTGGGAGTCGAAAATCTCTGCGACGAACGGCGCTAGAGACCGTAGGAAGTCGCAGATTTCAAGATCACGTAGTCAGTAGTTGGTTATCACATCCCCGTACTGAGGGGAGGACGCGGGTTCAAGTCCCGTCGAAGTCGAAAATTTTTGCGATATTATTTGATTTCTTACTCCTCTAGAATCCTGGATAATCCTACTTCCTAGTAAAAGTTTGTGTGAATTTAAAGAATGTAGGGTAGCTCCGGCCAGGTGGGATGACGATCTGCGAAAGACTGCAGGCAGATGCTGGATGCGGCAAGCTGAAGACAGGGCGCTATGGCGCTCATTAGGGGAGGCCTATGTCCAGCAGTGGACTAATATAGGCTGATGATGATGATGATGATGAGGGCCGCGATCACGGTGCGTGGTGTCGCTGTGTGGTGCGAATTCTAAACCGGCGGCACTTAGAATTCGCACCACCCCAACTCTTCCCGCGGGTGTCGTAAGAGGCGACTAAGGGATATCAACCGGGGGCGGGCAGCAGCGCTCCTGCAGAACAATTCTACCACCGAACTGCGATCCCCAACCCGCATGCCCAGCGTGGGGATAAAAGCCAACAAGGTGCTTATCAGGGGGAGACCTGCTTCTAGCAGTGGACCATTACAGGCTGTTGAGCTTGAGCTTGAAACCTACATAATATAAACATTACATAGGCTGCAGTAACCACTTTCCACCAGGCGTTGGTTGGTATAAACAAAAAAAACATACCTAGATATTTTTTAGTACACATAGAAAACACCCAGAACACCGATATAAAGTTATTAAACAAACAAAAGGGATTACAAAACCGAAGAAATATTGGAAGAAAATATTTTGAACACTAATAATTGAAAGAAATTAGAACTAACTGCAGACTGTTGCAAACAATCTATCTCAGGTAGCTCAACTGATCCATATCAATACCAGTCGTCGCGTCCCCAAGACGCTGGCAGCATTGCCACGCTGTATGGCAATCCTGATGCGCTGTGCCAGATACTCACCAGCTCTCGGGTCACGCGTCGCTTCGACCAGACTACTTGCCCTCTAAGCTACATTCTTTAAACCACCCTGTATATTTTCCAGGCTGATTTCGTAAAACAAATGATAGACCAGTGCATGGAGAGAGACAGCACCAAGACAGGTTTCAAAGGACTGTATGACCCGTTAGCTGAAGCATTGAAGATATACAGCTTGAAGTTTGACTTCAAACTGTTTGTCGGAACTCTGGGTGACATGAAGTAAGTATAAAGGTTGGCGCTCATGCGTCTAACACCACTGCCTCACAGCACAAAAATGAGTATTAGAATAGAGGCTTAACCTCTTGATCTTTAGATGCATTTTACATCGTATTGTGATAAAGAACCTATACTCAGCAGTCGGTGTTACCAGCTAGTTAGATAGTAATTTTCCCTGTAGGTATAATAATGATTGTTTTTTTGTTTTGCAGAAAATTGAGATTTGAGAAGACAAGAAAAAAAACGGATACCAATAAAAGAGAAGGAACCAGAATCATTTATGAAGAAACAACAGATTCGTGAGTGTTTATTTAATTATACCTTACTAGCGCCCGCCCCGGCTTCGCACGGGTGCAATGCTTTTACTAAATATACTACAGAATTTGCCCCCCGGCCGGTACCGCCGCAACCGCTATGTCCCTGTATTTTAAATCTGTAATATCTTCGAAAATATTCATTCAAATTACATGCTGTAAAGGGCAATATCGATCTATATTAAATGCACAATGTATTTGAGGTTTTAGGTTGTAAATTAAATAAGGATTAATGCTGTATTGCTTAAAATCGCCCCGCAAATAAGCCATCATTTCTCGTAAAAAGTAAAGGATAAAAAATGGTTATTGTAGGTTATCCCTAACATATACCATCCCGGACTTTTATGTAGACCTTTTTAAGTTGTATAATACACTGGCAGTGGCAGTGGGCCGGCCATATCTCGCGAAGAACCGACAACCGCTGGGGTAAACGAGTTCTTGAGTGGAGACCACGACTCGGCAAACGTAGTGGACGCCCTCCGGCCAGGTGGGATGACGATCTGCGAAAGACTGCAGGCAGATGCTGGATGCGGCAAGCTGAAGACAGGGCGCTATGGCGCTCATTAGGGGAGGCCTATGTCCAGCAGTGGACTAATATAGGCTGATGATGATGATGATGATGATGATGATGATGATGATGATGATGATGAATACACTAGCTTCTGCCTATGCGGACCGAGCGAACCTGCCGCTATATGACGACCTCTGTGGCGCAGACTAGAATTAAGAATGAAAAACTCTATTTCCTTAAATACAATAAACGTACACTTAGAAAAGGTCAAATTATAAAATTAAACACTGACACGGAATTAAAGTGATATTTTTTATATCGTGAATTGTTTTAGTTAAGGTGTTTTGTTACTTATAAGTGCAAAATGCTGTGTATACTTTTATATGCCTATAGTCAAAAACTGTCATTTTGACATAACAAACAGACGCTTCAATTTTATATATTTAGTATTTTTTACTGAGATTTCTGTAGCAAGAAGTGTAATTGGTTTTCCTAAAATCCACCTATTTTTAAAATTCATAATACCTACTTATTTTTTTTCAGAGACTGCAGCCTTAAACAGTTCGGCAAAAGCAAAACACAAAAAAAACTGACCACGTTAATGGATGCCATAACTCAAATAACACCAGCGTTCAAACTCCGCACCCTAAACGACCTAAAAGACTTCTTAAAAGACAAAACCACGAGCATTTACACGTTTTCAAACCTTAGCGTACATGAGCAACAGTTCATTTCGCAATGGCAGGCGTTGACTCAACGCGTTGAGGTTATGAAAATGCTTGATGTCCAGGGACAAATGGTTTTGGATGAGATTAGGGGATGTTTGAAGAAAAAGAATTTTAGGGTTAAAGTTGAGTTGGGAATGACTTCATCGCAGGGCAGGTTGGTATTTTTTTTAAATAAATTTCGAAGTAATTTATTTAGTAACTAATTACATGGTTTTAATTTATTTATTCACTAGACGATCGCCTCGCGGTTTCACCCGCGTAGTTCCCGTTCCCGTGGGAATTCCGGGATAAAATATAGCCTATGTCACTCCCTGAAAAGTAAGCTTCCTAACGGTGAAAGAATTTTTCAAATCGGTCCAGTAGTTTCGGAGCCTATTCAATTCATACAAACAAACAAACAAACAAAAAATCAAACCTTTCCTCTTTATAATATTAGTATAGATAAAGAAAATTATCAAAATTATGAGTGGTGGGAAATCGCGCAAGATCGCACGGAGTGGAAACATTTGGGGGAGGCCTTTGCCCAGCAGTGGGACGGAATAGGCTGAATAAAAAAAAAAACTATTTACAATTGAAACAATTGAGCTAACTGCAGACTGTTGCAAACAGTCTACAGGTATTTTACTATAAAAACTTTCGTAGTTTGACGAATTCATTATGAATTTAAGCGGGTTAACTACGAACCTATTTTGTGTTGGAAGAAACACCAACGTTTCATCCCTTCACGTCTACAGGTAGCTCAACTGATCCATATCAATACCAGTCGGAAGCGTCCCCAAGACGCTGGCAGCATTGCCACGCTGTATGGCAATGCTGATGCGCTGTGCCAGATACTCACCAGCTCTCGCGTCGCTTCGACCAGACGCTCAGATAATTTTTTAAAAACCCGAAGAGCCTCGGTACCCCACGGACCTAGGGTCTCGACTCCAAGGGGAGCAAATGTGTAGGCTCTGCTCGACAGAGCCTACACATTTGCTCCCCTTGGAGTCCCACCTGCATATTTGCGCCTCTTGAGATCTTCGGCCAAATCTGCCGCCGCACCCGCCCTCACGGATGTCCTCGGAAGATGGGAAGGCGCAAGTGTGTCGACGCATGTAGCGTCCCACACAATGGGCCTCCCCAACTCCTATGGGACTAGTGTCTATAACTATAATAACTATAGGAATTCGATGATGCCCGCAGTAGTCTATACTATAATATTATAAAGAGGAAAGGTTTGATTTTTTGTTTGTTTGTTTGTTTGTATGAATTGAATAGGCTCCGAAACTACTGGACCGATTTGAAAAATTCTTTCACCGTTAGGAAGCTTACTTTTCAGGGAGTGACATAGGCTATATTTTATCCCGGAATTCCCACGGGAACGGGAGCTACGCGGGTGAAACCGCGAGGCGATCGTCTAGTTTTTAGTAAAACTGTGTCGCAGACACCATCGCCCTCCTCACAGACAGGGCGTTCCATTACATAATGTTTATTATAACAATAAACTATTAGACTATGCTTAATGTATAATGTCTATCTTTAATGTTAATAATCTAATTTATAAATATTCAAAGGTATGTACAAATTTAATATATATATATATAAATATATTTATCAGTGTATATGCGACTGAAAGTAGATAGATAAATAAATAATGCTGGACAACTCGCACAGCATTATCTAGCCCCAAGCTAAGCAGAGCTTGTGTTATGGGTACTAAATAACTGATATACTTAATACAATACACTACATAGATAGATATTTTTTATTATAAATGGAAAACATCCAGAACGCCCTGGACAAATGTCTGCAGATCGTACAAACATTTGTCCCGAGGCGGGCATCGAACCCGCAACCTCCTGCGTCGCAGGCAGGTTTTCGCCCGCTGCGTCACAGAGGTCGTCCGATAGATAGAATATAATTTATTAAACAAAAGTTGTAAATAGGCGAACATAATGCTAGATAGCATTCTCTACCTGTAACCTTTAAATTAGTGAAAGTAGGTGTGTGTGTATGTGGTGCTCCTGAGGACACTCGTAAGAATCAATAGACCTTCGCTTGACCACAATCTCACCTGATGGAAATGCCGACGTATCACGATAGTAACGAAGGTCTAGAAGATACCTATTCACACAGTGACGGAACCCTGGTCCCACTGCGATGTCCCACTGGTGGGACAAAACTTTTTCGTGGTCCCACCAAACACACACTTGACTGTCCACATCCTCCCACCCCCGCGAAGCGGGGGGGGGGTCACTCCTAACGAAGCCCGTCCAACCCCCGCGAAGCGGGGAGGGGGGGGGGGGTTTCGTGGCGACTCTGTGACTGAAAGGGTGTGTATATATATAATTGCACCCAGATTGGTGAAGGCACATGCTGGATGCGACTGAAGACTGTGCTATACGTTCATTGGGGGAGGCCGCGGTTCAGCAGGAGACTTGTGTTCCTTTCTTTACTATAGAAATAAAAAAACACCGACATTTATAAGCACTCTCAAATAAGTGATTTTTTTTGTTATTACCGATCTTTGTGTGTATTTCAGAAATTTCGCGAAACTAACAAAAGTATTCAATCCTAACAATGTGAAATTATCAGAAGAAGAGAAAATTGCGAGGCTCAAGGCTATGGTCCTACCTACCCAGACCAGACGAGCTGCTATAATTGCCGGGAACTCAAGCAGGTACAATTTACTTATTAAACTTTTCTAATCAGCTGTGGACCGACTACACTCGAGAGCATAGAAATCGCACACCCCCGACATTTTCATTTTGACCCTTATCTTTTTTTAAATAAAATTTTTGTTGCAAATATAACTTAAATTAAAGTACACACTGTTAGCTTCCTAAAAATCCATAACGTCTAGCCTTGACCTTCGAAATCATAACAAAGGCAACTTAACAATAGAATGGCTTAAATTAGCTTGTTTCAGGTAGCGTGGTTTGTCAGACTTTGAGCAGGTATAAAAAGTTAAAAAAGCGATAAATTTGTGAATATAATGATTTATTAATACGAGGCCTTTTGATTGCCTCCCCTAGCCTTAATTAGCCGTCATGGATTTTTAGGAAGCTAACAGTGTGTACTTTAATTTAATTTAAGTTATATTTGCAACCAAACTTAAATTGAAAAAAAAAATAAGGGTCAAAATGAAAATGTAGGGGGTGTGCGATTTCTATGCTCTCGAGTGTATATCCAAACATCTGGAAAGAACTGGATGAATGGTCTAGGGGGCGTCCATAAATTACGTGAGATGTTTAAGGGGGGGAGGGGGTAGAGTTCAATCTCATCTAATCTTACGTTGGAGAGAGGGGGGGTCTCGGCAAATATCACGCAATTTTTTTGAAACAAAAAATAATGATACTATTTTGGTCCATTTAATCCAGATTGTACATGCTTAAGATTTAATCTGAAGCGTAATCGTAATACGATTAAGATCATTCAATAATTCGTTCGAAAGAAAATAATTTCATTCATACTTCGACGTTAGAAACTCACATTTTGAAAAATCTCACGTGAGATTGGGGGATGGGGGAGGGGGTTGAATAAAATCTCACGACATCTCACCAGGGGGGGAGGGAGGACAGAAATCTTAAAAAAACACCTCACGTAATTTATGGACGCCCCCTCTAGAAGATCGAGATAAATGGGCCAAACTGGGGGAGGCGTTTACCCAAAAAGGGTTTCTGAAGACCATTAGCATACATAAACCAAAACAAAAAGCAACACCAAAATCAGGGAATTTATGACAGGCTTATTAATAGGTCAGGGAAAAAGTTTCTTCGCATTTTTTAAGAAAATTCAAAACATTTATTAATATAGTTTATAATTCAATTAATGAATTAAGAATTAATTATAATTAGTTAATATATTAATTTTTCTGCTGTATATATAATAGAGTAATTTTGTGGCAGAAACTAGGTTATAAAAAGCTTAACTTTTTATAAACTATTTTCTGCCCGCGGCTTCGCAGGCGTATTTTCGGTATAATAAGTAGCCTATTATCTAAGTAGGGCTTTGCTCTAACGTACGCTAAATTTCATCTTGATCTGTTCTGTAGTTTTGGAGATCCTAGGTAACAAAAATTCAGATTTCACAAACTTTCGGCTTTATAATATTAGTATTTTTAATTATGATTATTATATTAATTTACAGCAACTCTTCGAGCGATTCAAACTCAAAACAACATAATAAATTTGAGAGGAAAGTAGCAAAGTTCTTCCGCAAAACGAAAGGCGTTCAAAACGACTGGATTCAAGCTACATTGACTCGACTTAAGAATTTCTTGCAGGTACTTTCACTTTTCTGTAAACTAGCTGTTGATCGCGGTTTCACATGTGTTTTCCCGGGTCACACATTTACCAACGCATATCAGTAATCCCAAGATTAACCAGTAAATCCTAAGATTAACCAGTAATCCTAAGACTAACCAGTAAATCCTAAGATTAACCAGTAAATCTTAAGATTAACCAGTAAATCTTAAGATTAACCAGTAAATCTTAAGATTAACCAGTAAATCTTAAGATTAACCAGTAAATCTTAAGATTAACCAGTAAATCTTGAGATTATCCAGTAAATCTTAAGATTAACCAGTAAATCTTAAGATTAACCAGTAAATCCTAAGATTAACCAGTAAATCCGAAGATTAACACACTAAAAGTATTATTAAATAAGTTCACTAACACCACCTCTTTCTTTCATTTGTAAGTTGTGGATAACGGGGCTGGTCATACTTTTAGTACCTATTTAGTATTTAGTTTACTTAAGATAATCTGTTAATATTTAAGTATGATTGTTTGTTATCCCTAAGAGGTAAAAATAAAATAAAATTAACCAGTAAATCCTGAGATTAACCAGTAAATCCGAAGATTAACCAGTAAATCCTAAGATCGACCAGTAAATCTGAAGATTACCCAGTAAATCCTAAGAACAACCAGTAAATCCTAATATTACCTAGTAAATCCTAAGATGAACCAGTAAATCTTAACGCAGTTCGAGCTTTTACAGTGACATATACTTACATAGATATTTAATGTTTACAGCCTATACTGGCCCACTGCTGGACGCAGGCCTCCCCCTGATAAGCGTCTTACTGGCTCTTGTCAAATGAGGGCAATGCCCATAATCCTCCCTCTGGGCGTTGGGGATCGCAGTCCGGTGGTAGAATTGTTCTGCAGGGGGCGCTGCTGCCCGCCCCCGGTGGATATCCCTTAGTCGCCTCTTACGACACCCGCGGGAAGAGTTGGGATGGTGCCAATAAGCTTTATAGAAATTAGATGTGTTGGTTCACAAATAAATGTATTAATTTACTTGGTTAAGGGGCCAACCTAACGCGTTTGGTTGTCAAACTTTGCCTAGGTCTCAGAACTCACGGGATCCCCGTGTTAAAAAACTAGAATTACATACAATTTGACAATTTTTTCTTTGATTCCTTGAACGAGAAAATTCGATTGAGAAAAAAATTACGATAAAAAAATCATGAAAGTGCACTGTTTCACACATAGGTCGAGATTTCAGGAACTCTGCGGTTTTTTGAAATGAATTAACGTTTGATTCGTAGGTTATTACTAGTTATTTGGTTCTTTGAACCAGTTTCTTAATAATAATAATAAATCTATGTACATATATAAAAATGAAACCCGTTTTCCTTGGTCACGGCATCACGCGTAAACGGCTGGACCGATTTCGCTAATTCTTTCTTTGTTGTGTTTGTTATTGTCAGGAGAAGGTTCTTATGAAAAAAAAAAAAGTTGGAATCATAAATTTCCACGGGGGCGCAGCCGCGGGGCGCAGCTAGTTATAAATAAGTTTCATAAGTTGTGTAGTTTTCTTGTAAATAAGTAAAAACATGATGTTTACGCGTACGCCGTTCCAAAAACGTATGCTCTGTCCCGCTCCTATGAACGCGAAATCCTATGTCTATCCTTTTCACAAAATGGCGCGCAATGCGTCCTCATAAGCAGCTTTAATCAAATAAATTAGAATAGAATATACTTTATTGCACAAAAGTTGTACATAGGCGAACATAATGCTAGATAGCATTCTCTACCTGCTAACCTTTGGGTAGTGTGAACAACAATTTAGTAGGTAGTGCTAGAGAATAGAATAAAGAAAAATACAATTAATAAATCGTAACATTAACATAAATAAATACACACATAAATATAGTAAAATATACTACTCAAATAAATACCTAAGTGTATATACATAAATAATAAAATATATAACGTACCGAATTATTAAATTGTATCCAATCAGATCACACTTCGGAAACTTTCTTATCCATACACGTACAGACAATCTTTTACTTCTCTAATATATTTTTCAACTATAGCCTTGCCTGCCTTTTTAGGGTTTGGAAGATCGGTTTCGAAACCCTTATGGTCTCGCTTTGTCTGTCCTTTTTTCCCTCCTTAATAACTCAGCAACTACAGCAGCTATCAACTTGAAATTTAAAATAATAATACATTTCCTGCGCCTGTACAGATTTTAAGAAAAAAAAATTGAAAAATAAAAATGAACATTTTCCATACAAATTGAGATGTCAAAATTTTAAAAGAGACCTACAGAGTCAAGTGGGGTATCAAATGAAAGGTATTAGTTTGTACATTTCAAAATAGTTTCTGAAATTTCTGTAGGTTTCATACTATTTGAAATATTTTGAAAATAGTCGAAAAAATACCCATTCCCCCCCCCCTATCTCCGAAGTTTGCAGAGCGATTTATTCAAAATGTATGGAGCGTTTGTAGATATAGATCTATATTTTACAGGAAAAATATAGAAAAGTCTGTAAAATTAACCGTTTTTGAAAAATGGTCAAAAAGAGGGGGGATAGTTTTCAAAAAGGGGGGTTACCCCAATGAGTTGGGTATCAAATGAAAGGTATCGGTTTGTACATTTCAAAACAGTTTTTTAAATTTCTGTTGGTTTCATACTTTTTGAAATATTTTGAAAATAGTCGAAAAAATACCCGCTCCCCCCCCCCCCCCTATCTCCGAAGTTTGCAGAGCGATCCATTTAAAATGTATGGAGCGTTTGTAGATATAGATCTATATTTTACAGGAAAAATATAGAGAAGTCTGAAAAACGAACACTTTTTAAAAAATGGTAAAAAAAGGGGGGAATTATTTTCAAAAGGGGAGGCTACCCCACCGAGTTGGGTATCATATGAAAGGTATCGGTTTTTACACTTCACAACAGTTTTTAAAATTTCGGTAGGTTTCATACTTTTTGAAATATTTTGAAAATAGTCGAAAAAATACCCATTCCCCCCCCTTATCTCCGAAGTTTGCAGAGCGATCCATTCAAAATGTATGGAGGGTTTGTAGATATAGATCTATATTTTACAGGAAAAATATAGAGAAGTCTGAAAAACGAACACTTTTTGAAAAATGGTCAAAAAAGGGGGGAATAATTTTCAAAAGGGGAGGCTACCCCAATGAGTGGGGTATCATATGAAAGGTATCGGTTTGCACATTTCAAAACAGTTTTTGAAATTTCTGCTGGTTCAATACTTTTCGAAATATCTTGAAAAAAGTCGAAAAATTTACCGCTACACCCTATCACCGAAGCATGCAGAGAGATCCATCTGAAATGTAGGTTGGTACCTACTAGTTTTAGGTCTTCATTAAATTTCGGAGTTTCTAACCGGTACCTTTAGTACATACCTACTTGTTCACAAACGTTCGAAACCCTCGGCGCGCGAGTTACACTCGCACTTGACGGGTCTTGTTTGTATAAACATATGTTAGGTACTTATTTGAAATGGTGATAAAGTTAGCATTAATGTAATTAATATCAAAATCAGCTTATCCAATGTAATATGAGAAAGTTTAAATTTAATGTAAACTTATTTATATCACACTAATATTATAAATGCGAAAGTTTGGATGGATGTATAGATGGATGGATGTTTGTTACCTCTTCACGCCAAAACTACTGAACAGATCGCGCTGAAATTTTGTATACAGATAATTCTAGGCCTGGAATAAAACATAGGCTACTTTTTATCCCATAAATCGGTTCCCATGGGATAGAAATCACCTTTAAGCGTTTCCATAGAAACAACGCGTGCGAAGCCGCGGGCAGAAGCTAGGTACTAATATAGCATAATAATATGCCTGTCTACTTTACTCATAGTGACGGCTGAAATATTGTTCTAAAACTTACCTAGAAGGGACGTGGTATCTACAGCACAAGTCTCTGACTTAGTGTAAATACTGCAGAACAAATCTCAAATACCAAGCTGTCTCTAATTGTAATTTATGAATCTACTAGTTTATGCCCGCGGCTTCGCACGCGTTGTTTCTATGGAAACGTTTAAAGGTGATTTCTATCCCATGGGAATTGACTTATGGGATAAAAAGTAGCCTATGTATGATTCCATGATTGGAATTACCTGTGTGCAAAATTTCAGCCCGATCCGTTCAGTAGTTTTGGCGTGAAGAGGTAACAAACATCCATCCATCTATACATCCATCCATCCAAACTTTCACATTTTTATTATCAGTGTGATCTATATTGTGATCATGCTGGTTTTTTGCTAAAAAATAAAGTTATTATTATTATTATGACGACCTCGGTGGCGCGGTGGGCGAAGGTCCGCCTGCGACGCAGGAGGTTGCGGGTTCGATTCCCGCCTCGGGATAAATATTTCTACGATCTGCAGATATTTGTTCAGGGTGTTCTGGTGGTTTTCTATGTATAATAAAAAATATCTATCTATGTACTCTTATATTATTATTATGTATATCAGTTATCTAGTACCCATAACACAAGCTCTGCTTACCTTGGGGCTAGATAATGCTGTGTGAATTGTCCAACATTATTATTATTATTATTATTATCCATCTATACATCCATCCATCCAAACTTTCACATTTTTATTATCAGTGTGATCTATATTGCGATCATGCTGGTTTTTTGCTAAAAAATAAAGTAATTATTATAATTATTAAATAGCATTTTCTTATGTTTTAGGATGAAGCAGAGGCCACTCTCTTAATACGTTCGATAACAGACCTGCAAACTTCATTCCTAGCGAAGTGGCAGAACTTGCTGAGCGAGCCAGACGTCATAAAGACCTACCCAACAGATGTTCAGGTGCTTATGCGCGAAGTACGCGATGTAGCGTCTGCTAATAAGAAGAAGTTTCGAGTGGAATTCAATTTAACTAAATTCAAGACTGGGCTGAGGTTAGTTTTTTTGATTGTTTAACCTTTTAAGCGCCACGCCACAAATGCATTCCCGTGTCCTCTACGCCAAGGCACAAAGTGAATAAAAATACCTCATGCGCTGACGACACGCAAGTGCTTGTCTTTTGGGACAAATGTTTGTACGATTTGCAGATATTTGTTCAGGGGTTCTGGATGTTTTTCTATGTATAATAAATAATATATATCCATGTAGTGTATTGTATTATGTATATCAGTTATCTAGTACCCATAACACAAGCTCTGCTTAGCTTGGGGCTAGATAATGCTGTGTGAATTGTCCAGAATTATTTATTATTATTATTTTATATACTAGTATAGCAAGGTGGCCATATCTCGCGAAAAACCGACAACCGCTGGGGTAAACGTGTTCTTGAGTGGAGACCACGATTCGGCAAACGTAGTGTAGTACTTTTAGAGTAATTACAATAAAACTAAGATAATACGATGAATATCGGGTGCCTGTTGAGGAATATAATAACAAAGCTTATCTTATTCTTTTAACTTAGCATAACTATGTAACCATAGATTTATAAAAAGCTTAATGCTTTTGATGAAATTTGACGGTAACTGTAACTAGGTCTCCTATTTAACTGTTTTTCTCTGTAGGTTGTCAAATATCTTTATTTTCTAAATTTGTAGGGATACAGCAAAATCTACGAAATCAGTTATTAGTTACATTTAGATAATAAAAGCTAACCATGATAAAAAAAATACCGAAACAGCTGTTCCTTATGACCCTTCGAGAAAATGTATCAAGATAATTGGTTTTCCCAGTAGAACATTTTAAGAACCAATAAATTAACTATGAAATTTTTTTATGATATCAGTTCTTTCAGTTTTCTATCCCATGGGAACTCTTTTAAGGGGTAAAAAAAATTGCCTATTTTTGAGTCCAGGCTTAGACCAACATCTAGCATCTAGCAACATCTAGTGAGTTGCAAAAATTATCAGTAAATAAATTCAAACAAATTGTCAAAACCTTGCTGTGCAAAAAATATCAGATTATCTAGAGGATAAAAAAGCTTGGGACGGGTTTTGCTCCAACTCGAAAAATAACAAATAACAGGCTAAAGGTTTCTTCGTCGCTTCTTTACTTTAATCTACATATCGAAGCGACAGAAATCAAAAATATCACTTTATTTCCGAGTCAGTGTTTAGTTTTATATTTTGACCTTTTCTAAGTACCTACATTTATTGTATTTATGGAGATGAGTTTTTGATTTTGATCTATGCAAAATTTCAGTCCGATCGGTTCAGTCGTTATGGCGTGAAGAGCGCTTGCCCACGGCGACTTTTTGTAGCGACGCTAACGTGCGTTTGCATTGATACAGTCGCGATTCTGTCGCTGGCTGTGTACCTTCGCCCACGTAACCACGATTCTGGCAGGTATCGCTACTATCGCGATATTTTAGGGAATAAAGGCTATTTTATTTTATTTATCGCTACTATGGCGATGCGTCTCGCTTCTGTCGCGATTTAGCATCGATACAGAACTGCCTGTGAACGCTACAGTCGCAAGATGGATCCCGTCGAGACAACTTTAGTCACCTTGTGTGATACACTCGCGATGCTGTCGCGCGTTTGGTTTGATACAGTCACGCGTTTGCATCGCTTCGGTCGCGCGTTGCAAACGCGACTGTCGCGCGACAGTACCGATCGCGATCGCTACAAAAAGTCCCCGTGGGCGTAACCCTAACAAACATCCATCCAAACTAGACGTGAGTCCTCAGCACGTGTGCTAACACAATTGTATCTGCACACTTGACCAAAAGAGGCTCTCGCACGATTTTGTAAATCGTGCTGCAACGATTGAGGCGAGGCGCGAGGGCCTCGCGAGGTGACTCGTCATCGTGCTATCTGCGTCCCGCTCAATCGCGCAGAGCGCCACTGGAGTGAGCGGGATACAAATGGCACAATGCATTGTGCTGTTTGCCGAGAACAGCACAGTGTGCCAAAGGCGTCTCGCTCACTCGCGTCGCTCTCCGTGCTTGCGAGCAGGACACAGGTAGCACAGTCAAGTGTGTTCCCAACGTTGGCGGCGACGGCGACCGCACAACACAATCGTGCTAGCACAGTGTGCCTACTCTTTGAGCGAATGAGCGCCTCGCACAGTCCTCGCCAGGAGTTAGTGTGCAACCCACCGCTAATCCAAACATCTATACATCCAAACTTTCGCATTTATAATATTAGTATGATTTATTTGACTTGTTCCAGAGATGCTAGGTTTGCAAAGCTACCGGCTTTTTATACTCCACCCAACCAAATACCAAAAGAGAACATTCCAGTGAATATTCTACCCAAAAACAACGGCAATAAGACTGAAAATGCTCTGGACTCCGTTACAAATGTGAATAAAACATCCAAAAAGAATGTTCTAGGCAATATTCCACCTAAAACCAAAGAAAATAAGACTGAAAATGGTACAGCGTCCATCCAAAATGAGAGTGGAAATAAACAGACCACAACTGTACTAAAACTTGATCCTAAAAAAGGGGGGAATAAAGTAGAAAATATCACAGAAAAAAAATCTGCTCCAAAAACTACAAAATGTCCGCCTCCAGAGAAGTATGAAGCTAAAGAAATTACCAAAAAGGTTGAAACCACGGCTGCTGCGCCAAAAAAGAAGAAATTGGCAGCTCCAGTGAAATTTGAACCTAAACAAAGTGACGATAAGGCTGCAAAAACTCCAGCAAATGCTACGAAATCAAGGTAAAGATTTTTTGTGTGAAATCATCCAAATTTACAACTGCTAGGTATTCACTAAAACCTTTGAAAGTGTTTTTCTATTTACTCGCGAGGCGGGTTTTGTTTTCGAGTGTCTCCGAGACCTCGAAAAACTTAACTCTGCTGAACTTTAGAGTTCAGCTATTTAGAGTTTCGAGACTCTAAAAGGCTGAAGCAATTTTGATAAATGAGGTATCAAAATACTCGTCTAGACTCCTTAGCTACCTTACATTTTGCGCAAAAAAGCGAAAAAGCAGAGACCGAGTGGGGGTGTTTTATTGCTTTCAAATTAATATAATAGTTCTTTTTCCTTTTTAGGGTTCCGTACCCAAAAGGTAAAAACGGGATCCTATAGCTCGGGATCTTAGCCACCGCTGTCTGTCCGTTTGTCAGCGGGCTGTATCTCATGGACCGTTTTATATAATAATCCCGTTTTTACTGATTTACATGACCGCGTCATGTAAATCAGTCTATTAGGGTTTCTTATGTTTCTTTTGCGAAAACCCTGTACGATGGTACGGAGCCCTCCGTGTGCGAGGCGACTCGCACTTGGCCGGTTTTCTTTTTATTATTCGCACATTCCTAAGCTTCTTAATTTTCAGGGATGCAAACGAACTTTCTTCTGGTTCTATAGCCAATTTATACAGAACAGTATGTAAGAGACTTAAAACTGCTGATAACCAGAGAAAAGACGTGTTAGTACAACATTACGATATTCATTACTAGCTTCTGCCCGCGGCTTCGCACGCGTTGTTTCTATGGAAACGTTCAAAAGTAATTTCTATCCCTGGGAACTGATTTATGGGATAAAAAATAGCCCATGTTTCATTCCAGGCTTCGAGCTACACCGATGCAAAATTTCAGCTCCATCTGTTCAGTAGTTTTGGCGTGAAGACGTAACAAACATCCATCCATCTATCCATCCAAACTTTCGCATTTATAATATTAGTGTGATATTAGTCAGGAATAATCTGTTAAAGGTTGCTATAGTTTTTTTATTTTTTTATTTATTTAATTAAGGCAATGCCAACAAAACACATAGTAAAACATTTTTATGTAAACAGAGTGCAAAGATAAACTAAAATGTGTGTTCTTAACAGGCTTGCACAACATTTGCATAAAGTGCACAAACAAACAAGAATATAGTTGTAATCATCATCATACCACTTGGACGACCTCTGTGGCGCGGCGGGCGAAGGTCCGCCTGCGACGCAGGAGGTTGCGGGTTCGATTCCCGCCTCGGGACAAATGTTTGTACGATCTGCAGATATTTGTTCAGGGTGTTCTGGTCGTTTTCTATGTATAATAAAAAATATCTATCTATGTCCTCGTATATTATTATTTATATCAGTTATCTAGTACCCATAACACAAGCTCTGCCTAGCTTGGGGCTAGATAATGCTGTGTGAATTGTCCAGCATTATTTATTTATTTATTTATACCAGCACCCACAGGTCCACTGCAGGACTCTTTACGACGTCACAAATAGCGGTCTCTTACTCGGCAAAAGAAAATCGAAGAAATCAAATAATATCCCAAAAATTTTCGACTTCGACGGGACTTGAACCCACATCCTTCCCTCAGTACGGGAATGTCCTAACCAACTACACCACGAGGTCAAGTGACGTAGGAGTCGAAAATCTTTGCGACTTCCTACGGACTCCAAACTTTCTCATTTATAATATTAGTGTGATTGTGTATTTCAGACCCCCAGAACCAATCCACAAATCTATAAGCCTAACATCATTGAACCAAAAGGACAGCCGTGCTAAGAATGCTAGCAAAGTGGTGAAACTGCCCGCGGCCACAGTGAAGCTCATAGAGGCACTCAATCGGCCACTAGTCAGCGAGCGAGGCTCAAAGTGAGTGTTTTTTAATACATTATTCATTATAATATGTACTTTATTGCAATAATAACCAAAGACAGCCGTGCCAAGAATGCCAGCAAAGTGGTGAAACTGTCCGCGGCCACAGTGAAGCTTATAGAAGCACTCAATCGGCCGCTAGTCAGCGAGCGAGGCTCAAAGTGAGTGTTTTTTAATACATTATTCATTATGATATGTACTTTATTGCAATAATAACCAAAGACAGCCGTGCCAAGAATGCCAGTAAAGTGGTGAAACTGCCCGCGGCCACAGTGAAGCTTATAGAAGCACTCAATCGGCCGCTAGTCAGCGAGCGAGGCTCAAAGTGAGTGTTTTTTAATACATTATTCATTATAATATGTACTTTATTGCAATAATAACCAAAGACAGCCGTGCCAAGAATGCCAGCAAAGTGGTGAAACTGCCCGCGGCCACAGTGTAGCTCATAGAGGACTCAATCGGCCGCTAGTCAGCGAGCTAGGCTCAAAGTGAGTGTTATTTACTATATTATTCATTATAATAATGTACTTTATTCCAATAATAACCCAAGACAGCCGTGCTAAGAATGCCAGCAAAGTGATGAGACTGCCCGCTGCCACAGTGAAGCTCATAGAGGCAAGTGCAAGGCTTGAAGTGAGTGTTATCTTTATATATATAATTCTTCTGTGAGTGTGTATGTCACTGAACTTCTCTCAAACGACTGGACCGATTTTGATGAAATTTTTTGTGTGTGTTCAAGGGGATCTGGGAATGGTTTAGATTAACAATTTTGTCCGCTGGACAATGTTTTTTTAATTAATTTTTTATATTCTATAGAATAGCAATCTCCTTTAAACGTTTCCATAGAAACAACGCGTGCGAAGCCGCGGTCATAAACTAGTCTACTATATAAAAATAAGTCAGGTTTTCCTTCCTGACGCTATAACTCCAGAACGCACGAACCGATTTCCACGGTTTTGCATTCGTTGGAAAGGTCTCGGGCTCCGTGAGGTTTATAACAAAGAAAATCAAAACGTTTCCATAGAAACAACGCGTGCGAAGCCGCGGGCACAAGCTAGTTTACTATATTATTCACTAGTTTATGCCCGCGGCTTCGCACGCGTTATTTCTATAAAGGTTTAAAGGTGATTTCTATCCCATGGGAACTGATTTATGGGATAAAAAGTAGCCTATGTTTGATTCCAGGATTAGAATTACCTGTATACATAATTTCAGCCCGATCCGTTTTGGCGTGAAGAGGTAACAAACATCCATCCATCCATCTATACATCCATTCAAACTTTCGCATTAATAATATTGTGTGATGTGTGATTCGTCAAACTACGAAAGTTTTTAAGAAATCAAATAATATCGCAAAAATTTTTGACTTCGACGGTACTTGAACCCGCATCCTTCCCTCAGTACAGGAATGTGCTAACCAACTACACCACGAGGTCAAGTGACGTGGGAGTCGAAAATATCTGCGACTACCTACGGTCTCTAGCGCCTCTAATTTGTGCGATATTATTTGATTTCTTAGAAATTACCCTTAGTGTGGGGTTACGCACTATAATAACAAAAAAAACCTACGAAAGTTTTGATTATAAAATGAGTCAAGTAGCCTAATATAGTTACAATTGTTCCTTATCGTGGGAAGGTGATTAATTGAAATACTGTGTTGTGCTATCTGACTCCAAATGTAATAAATTAATCGTAAAAATACAGGACTTTGATATAGGTTGACCGCGGCTTGTTACAATGCAATTTTATCTCTGAGATGGTGTCTCTCGTAGGGCGAGAGGGGCTAGTGTTGATTCGACGGCTCCATGCGTGACGTCTGACAGTTGTCACCTATTATCCGTCACAGCTGAGCTGATGTCACTGTCAGTTATTCATTAAGGGGGTACCCTACCTCGTTATTGTGTGAAGAGGATAGGCATAGGATTTCGCGTTCACAGGAGCGGGACAGAGCAAAGCGGCGTAAGCCCAAAAATCAAGTTTTTAGTAGTTATTTGCTCCCCACAAACATTAGAATAGTTAATTGAAAAAAAGGCAACATATAAAATGTTCTTTATACTTAGCTCAATTACTATGCTTAATCTCAAGATCGTATCATCTGTATTTATTGAGAAATTAGGGTTTTAGTAAAAAATTAGAGGTAACTTTGCGATTTTTTTCGAAACATATGATCGATAGAATAAGTCCTGAACTTTACCATATATAAATTTCAAAGTTAAATATTCAGTAGTTTGGAAGATATGGAGGTCCGACGGAGTTGAAAATAAGCAATTTGAGGGTAGGTACCCCCTTAAGGTGTTGCCTGAACAGCAATGATACGTTTGTTTCAGAATGATGCGTCAAATGGGCTGGGAGGGCGGACCGCTGGGTGTCCGCGGGGAAGGCATCGCGGAGCCCCTCATGCCGGAGCTAGATCTGGTTAGTTTCAAGTTCTTATTCATCGTTTAACTAGCGTCTGTCTGCGGCTTCGCACGCACTTTTCCCGGAGACAAGTAACCTATATCCTTCTCTGAACTAACATTTATTCCCTCGTCAAATTTCGTTCAGTTCCGTTGAATAATTTACGCGTGAAAAAGTAAAGTAAAGTGATCATTCGATTCCCGCCTCGGGACAAATGTTTGTACGATCTGCAGATATTTGTTCAGGGGTTCTGGATGTTTTTCTATGTATAATAAAAAATATCTATCTATGTAGTGTATTGTATTATGTATATCAGTTATCTAGTACCCATAACACAAGCTAAGCGTGCTTAGCTTGGGGCTAGATAATGCTGTGTGAATTGTCCAGCATAATTTATTATTAATTATTTATTTATTGATTGCTTGAAATACATGTAATTATATACACTGTTCTTATAATTATGTCGTTTCAAGACTCAATGTCTTTCTACCGACGACGTGGTATGCAATTTCTGGTTCACAAATGTCACATAATATGTAGTTAAAAATACTTAAATTAGAATTAAGTAGTCAATGCAAAATTAATTAATTAAATTTAAATTACTGACAAGACAATAACAAAAACTAAACATATTCAGCCAAGAATTATATTTCTATTCTCTGCTACTAACTATATATACCTACTATTTAGGCCCATTACTAGCCAGAAAATGTTTATTATTCATGAAATCGTCTACTTTATAATAACATTTACTTTCCAAAGTGGTCTTTAACTTTTGCTGAAACAGTGAACGCGAGAGTTCTCTGAGTGCTTTGGGCAGTTTATTAAAAGTAACAGACAGAGTAATAATTCTGTCGAATTTATGGTATGGGGACGCTTCCGACTGGTATTGATATGGATCAGTTTAGCTACCTGTAGATAGATAGATAGATAAATCTTTATTTGCATCTTAAGACACACACATACAGACTACAGCAATTATATAGTACACACAATAATAAAATACAGTTGACAAATAAAACAAACAATGCTGCGTTAGCATTCGAACTGCAGGGTCAAACTTATCTGGACTGATAAGTTTGACCCTAGATCCTATTTATATCATACCTACCTAATAATGCCATGTGCCTACTAACATAGTATAAGTTTGTACTAATTATGATATGGATCTCTGTGTCTGAAATCCGACCGGGCGTCAGTATTCTAGAGATTTAGCCAGTAAATGGTCAGTATTTTAAAGGGATATTGTCAGTAAAATCAGTATTTTTGGCCATGGAATTAGTTTCCACTCCTGCTTATCTTATTACTAATTATGATATGGATCTCTGTGTCTGAAATCCGACCGGGCGTCAGTATTCTAGAGATTAAGCCAGTAAATGGTCAGTATTTCAAAGGGATATTGTCAGTAAAATCAGTATTTTTGGTCATGGAATTAGTTTCCACTCCTGCTTATCTTATTACTAATTATGATATGGATCTCTGTGTCTGAAATCCGACCGGGCGTCAGTATTCTAGAGATTTGGCCAGTAAATAGTCAGTATTTTAAAGGGATATTGTCAGTAAAATGAGTATTTTTGGCCATGGAATTAGTTTCCACTCCTGCTTATCTTATTACTAATTATGATATGGATCTCTGTGTCTGAAATCCGACCGGGCGTCAGTATTCTAGAGATTTGGCCAGTAAATGGTCAGTATTTTAAAGGGATATTGTCAGTAAAATCAGTGTTTTTGGTCATGGAATTAGTTTCCACTCCTGCTTATCTTATTACTAATTATGATATGGATCTCTGTGTCTGAAATCCGACCGGGCGTCAGTATTTTAGAAATTTGGCCAGTAAATGGTCAGTATTTTAAAGGGATATTGTCAGTAAAATCAGTATTTTTGGTCATGGAATTAGTTTCCACTCCTGCTTATCTTATTACTAATTATGATATGGATCTCTGTGTCTGAAATCCGACCGGGCGTCAGTATTCTAGAGATTTGGCCAGTAAATGGTCAGTATTTTAAAGGGATATTGTCAGTAAAATCAGTATTTTTGGTCATGGAATTAGTTTCCACTCCTGCTTATCTTATTACTAATTATGATATGGATCTCTGTGTCTGAAATCCGACCGGGCGTCAGTTTTCTAGAGATTTAGCCAGTAAATGGTCAGTATTTTAAAGGGATATTGTCAGTAATATCAGTATTTTCGGTCATGGAATTAGTTTCCACTCCTGCTTATCTTATTACTAATTATGATATGGATCTCTGTGTCTGAAATCCGACCGGGCGTCAGTATTTTAGAAATTTGGCCAGTAAATGGTCAGTATTTTAAAGGGAAATTGTCAGTAAAATCAGTATTTTCGGTCATGGAATTAGTTTCCACTCCTGCTTATCTTATTACTAATTATGATATGGATCTCTGTGTCTGAAATCCGACCGGGCGTCAGTATTCTAGAGATTTGGCCAGTAAATGGTCAGTATTTTAAAGGGATATTGTCAGTAAAATCAGTATTTTTGGTCATGGAATTAGTTTCCACTCCTGCTTATCTTATTACTAATTATGATATGGATCTCTGTGTCTGAAATCCGACCGGGCGTCAGTATTCTAGAGATTTGGCCAGTAAATGGTCAGTATTTTAAAGGGATATTGTCAGTAAAATCAGTATTTTCGGTCATGGAATTAGTTTCCACTCCTGCTTATCTTATTTTTCGTTTATTTACAGGGAAAACGTGCTGGCCTAGGCGCTCCTAAGCCCAACCTACAAGTGTTAATAGCAGCCTCCAAGTCAACTGATGAAAACGATTTTAGAGAAGGCGTTGTTAACTCGGTTGACAATAAATTGAAGAAAGGTAACACATGTTTATTACACTTTTTAGGGTTTCGTACCTCAATAGGAAACAAGACCCGTCAAGTACGAGTGTACGCGCGCCGAGGGTTTCGAACGTTTGTGAACAAGTAGGTATGTACTAAAGGTACCGGTTAGAAACTCCGAAATTTAATGAAGACCTAAAACTAGTAGGTACCAACCTACATTTCAGATGGATCTCTCTGCATGCTTCGGTGATAGGGTGTAGCGGTAAATTTTTCGACTTTTTTCAAAATATTTCAAAAAGTATTAAAACTACAGAAATTTCAAAAACTGTTTTGAAATGTACAAACTGATACCGTTCTTATGATACCCCAGGCGGACCTTCGCCCACCGCGCCACAGAGGTCGTCGTTGACTTAGAAGTTTTGTTTATATTGAGTCTACAAGAGTTTACAGACTTGAGATAAATAATGCTGGACAATTCACACGGCATTATCCAGCCCCAAGCTAAGCAGAGCTTGTGTTATGGGTACTAGATGACTGATATACATAATAATATACGAGTACATAGATAGATATTTTTTTATTATACATAGAAAACATCCAGAACGCCCTGGATAAATGTCTCCAGATCGTACAAACATTTGTCCCGAGGCGGGAATCGAACCCGCAACCTCCGGCGTCGCAGGCAGACCTTCGGCCGCTGCGCCACGGAGGTCGTCATAGTAAATAATGTTTTATTTTCAGATGTTATCCAGACGTTGTTAAGAATGGTTAAAGGCGACGAATCACTGAAGACAGAGATGAAGTTCGATCACGAATTGACGTTGGCGGACTGGAATTATGTTAAGTGGGTATCACACTTTACACTGGTATTGATATGATCAGTTGAGCTACCTGTAGATTGTTTGTAGGCTAGTTTTGGCATGAAGAGGTAACAAACATCATCCATCCAAACTTTCGCATTTATAATATTAGTGTGATTAATACACATGCACGTATATTTAACACGATGTGGGATGTACTGCATTAGCAGTAGATTTTTCGATGTTTGAATATGACAGTACGGGCACCACCGTAAAAGTTTAAACTATTTTTAACTGAGGTACGGTCAATGCAGCAAAATTTCGTAAGGAGCATCAAGGAAAACCGTTTTTACTGTCGTATCACATCAGTCTCTCAAATGTATAGAAGCATTTAGACGCACACAATCACACATTGAAAATAAAGGTGTGGATGCGTTTTCTATGGAATCCTTGCACGCACACTACGGTAATGCCCGTAGTCCGGTCTATGAAGATTATATGCGACTCACACTACGGCTATAGCATGGCTCACGGCTATGGAAGTACTGTTTTGGTAAATTATTCTTTCGTTTTGCTTATAATACCTCTAACAATAAGTGATATGGTTCTGGAAAAAAAAATGTGTGAAAAGTACCTAGGGCTCCAATTGGACAGTGGTTTCACGTGGGGAACTCACATAGAAAATATACGATCCAAACTTTCTAAACTTATAGGATCACTACGTAACTCAGTCCGATGTATTCCCCGCAAAACTCGCTACACAATATACAACTCGCTTGTTAAACCGCATCTGCTTACCTTATTGAAATCTGGGGTAACGCCGCCAAAACTAAACTAGCTGTCCTGCAAGTTCTACAAAATAAAATAATCAAACTACTTTTTAACTATTATTACCTTACACCAACTATTACAGATACATTTAAAAAAAGCTTATGATAGATATCGTCTACGCGCGGTCCGATTTCTTGATTATTCCTTTGTATAACGTAATCATAAAATTAAATATGTAGTGGCGCCACTATCCACCCTACTATTCGCCTTAAGGGTCCGGCGGAGGATGAATTTCCCATACAAACGTAGTACCAAAATGATTTGTAATTTAAGAACATTTTCACCATGGTCTGCTATTATTTGTATTAAAATAGTATTTATCTAGGTTCCTGACATAATTTTTTTTCAAAATACCTTTCTGAAATTAAATTAAACCGAATCGCACTTTTACATCAAAGAATGAATTTTTTCATAGTATTTTTCTAGATAAGTATTTTGAAAAAATATTGTGTCAGGAACCTAGATAAATACTATTTTAATACAAATAAAAGCAGACCATGGTGAAAATATTCTTAAATTACAAATCATTTTGGTACTACGTTTGTATGGGAAATTCATCCTCCGCCGGACCCTTAAGAGGAATTCAAGTAAAACAATATTTCGCAAAGACAATCGATCTTCTTCTCGGAACCGCAACTTATGACTACTGGACTAAACCCCGTTTGGACGCTACTTGCTACTTATTACTTAACTGTCCAATTTCTTAACTCGCTACTGTACTTTTGAAGCGTAAATCGGCCTTTAGTCTATTTGTTTTAATTAAGTAGTATAAGGGCCTCTTTCACCACCCTCAAGTAAAGTGTCGAGTAAGCTAACCGCCAATTAAAGTCACCCGTAACTTCATGTGCCAATTTCACGACGTTCGAGTAGCACTAATCATGAGATTAACTGACCCGTAACTTACTTGCCGCGACATCTGGCAATTAGCGTGTTTACTTTGCAGTTAAAATTTGTCCGTTGTCATTTTGTGTGTAACATCCAACGATTATTTAAAATTTATTGATAAAAATGGATTTATTTAAGAATAATAATAATAATAATGCTGGACAATTCACACAGCATTATCTAGCCCCAAGGTAAGCAGAGCTTGTGTTATGGGTACTAGATAACTGATATACATAATAATATACGAGTACATAGATAGATATTTTTTATTCATCATCATCATCATCATCATAGATAGATATTTTTTATTATACATAGAAAACGACCAGAACACCCTGAACAAATATCTGCAGATCGTACAAATATTTGTCCCGAGGCGGGAATCGAACCCGCAACCTCCTGCGTCGCAGGCGGACCTTCGCCCACCGCGCCACAGTGGTCGTATTTATTTATTTATTTGACTTGATTGATCATCAATTGGATGAATTAGAACATTCTACGACACGAGTACCTAGGATTCGTGTATTTAAATTCCGTGTTGATTATTTTATGGACCTAGATAAAAATGATTTTGACGTGACAACGTCTTATAAATTGGTTTGCCGGGTGACACTTCAAGAAACTGCGTTACGCCCCGCTCACGTTATGCGCTCACAATGAGAGCGAGTGAGAGGCACGCGTCCCTTCCACTCGGGCATGGTTAGCCCGCCTAAGAGCGAGAGAGACAGACATAAAAAGTCGTTGTCACGTAAAACTTTCGCCCGTATACCGACTTTACAGGCAACCAATTTTTTTGCTAGATTTCGTATAGTTTTAAGTATAGTTTTATGTTGTGTATTTTCTGAATTAAGGCAATAAATGATCTTCTATTCCATTCTTATAAATATTTCCAGGATCGTAGCCACCACCTTCAACAACCGGGAAGTGTTCCCCGAGGGCATGTCGGCCGTGCTGCTGCGTCTTACCGATGACGAGCTGATGTTGACCACCGCCTGGAGCAGTGCTAAGACGTAAGTTATAACCATTACCTCAACAGCCTCAAATGAGTCAACCAGCCATAACACTAAAGTCATTAACAACGGGATATTTACCATGATATGAGTTTTGAGCTTTCCAATATTTCGGCACACTTTCATGCGCCATGATCTCTACGTGATAAATTCAAAGAAATAAACATAATGACAGTACCATGTCAATATATCTATGAAAACTTATTGTACACTCATAAAAATATAAATCGGTTCCCTAAAAATAGCGATAAACATAATTTTAATACCAGAAATAAACATAAACTCGCTGTGCCCACAACTAGGCTACACAAAATAAATGTATCTTTTAAAGGGCAATGTATACGCTTCTACAACAAAACTCCTAGTGAGTTGCAAAAATTATCAGTAAATAAATTCAAACAAATTGTCAAAACCTTGCTGTGCAAAAAGGCTTACTATAAAGTAAGATTATCTTATCAGATTATCTAGAGGACAAAAAAGCTTGGGACGGGTTTTGCTGCAACTCGAAAAATAACAACTAACAGGCTAAAGGTTTCTTCGTCGCTTCTTTACTTTAGTCTACATACCGAAGCGACAGAAATCAAAAAATATCACTTTATTTCCGTGTCAGTGTTTAGTTTTTTATTTTGACCTTTTCTAAGTGTACATTTATTGTATTTATAGAAATAAAGAGTTTTTGATTTTGATTTCGATTTTGATCACGGCATAACGTTATTCCGTGATCATGGCGCATGAAACTGCCGAAATATTGGAAAGCTCAAAACTCATATCATGGTAAATATCCCGTTGTTAATGACTTTAGTGTTAATAACCATGATAGATTTAAAAGTTTTGACCAGCCATAAGCTAGTTGACTCATTTTTATATTATTACTAGCTGCGCCCCGCGGCTACGCCCGCGTGGAAATTTAAAATTATCACTTCGGGGAATGAAAAATAGATGTTGGCCGATTCTCAGACCTACTCAATATGCTCACAAAATTTCATGAGAATCGGTCAAGCCGTTTCGGAGGAGTACGGGAACGAACAATGTGACACGAGAATTTTATATATAAGACTATTTATTTTATTTTATGTTGACATATTTTTTATTATTATTATTTATTTTATGTTGACATATTTTTTATTGTATACTAGACGATCGCCTCGCGGTTTCACCCGCGTAGTTCCCGTTCCCGAGGGAATTCCGGGATAAAATATAGCCTATGTCACTCCCTGAAAAGTAAGCTTCCTAACGGTGAAAGAAGTTTTCAAATCGGTCCAGTAGTTTCGGAGCCTATTCAATACAAACAAACAAACAATCAAATCTTTCCTCTTTATAATTAATATTATTATTATTAATATATTTAGACTTCAATGTACCGCGTAAGCAGCTTAGACACAATCCCCTACTACATGTCCAACATGTTGGAACTAATTATAGACAAAATTCATTTGTAGTGCGAGCGAGTAGAACTGTCAATGATTTCAGCAAGATGTTGAACATTGACCCTTTCAATATCAGCATTCACAGGGCAAGGCGATGCATGACTCATAACTTCTTTTGCACATGATGTAGTTATACACTTAATTTTTATTATTTGCTTTTTTTCTTAATTTTATTTGTTATAATTTTATTGCTTCATTAAGTACGCAATTGTCGACGTAAAAATTTTTAGTGATCACACTTAGGTAGTTTATTATAATTCTATTAGTGAATGCCTATTATTAGCTTTCTGTGTCTATTTTAATTTCTATTGTAATTAGATAAGCTGATGGCAATCCGAATTAAATAAATAAATAAATAAATAAATAATATTAGTATAGATAGAAAAACATCCAGAACACCCTGAACAAAATCTGCTGATGGTACAAACATTTGACCCGAGCCGGGAATCGAACCCTCAACCTCCCGCGTCGCAGGCGGACCTTCGCCCGCTGCGCTACAGAGGTCGTCATAACCAATAAGTATTTCCGCAAAGAAACGCCAGATTCTATTATTTATTTGTGTAAATTGACCAGCATTATATTTATTTTATTTATTTTTATTTATTTCGGTTAGCATCCGTAGTGGATGGCACTAACTTCGGGAGGCCTGTACCCAGCAGTGGGTAAAATCCGGCTGTGGATGATGATGATGATGATATTTATTTCCAGGGAAACTCTAAAAAATATCTATGTAGTGTATTGTATTAAGTATATCAGTTATCTAGTACCCATAACACAAGCTCTGCTTAACTTGGGGCTTGATAATGCTGTGTGAATTGTCCAGCATTATTTATTTATTATTTATTTATTTATCATCTGTGTGAATTGACCAGCATTATATTTATTTCCAGGGAAATTCTTCTCATCATGTCGAAATACAACGAAGAGATCAAAATCAACCGCGAACAATGGAGCTACGTGGCAGTTGTCAAGGAGACGCTCTGGAAGAGGAACAGGAGGAAACTGGCTGAAGTCAGCGCCGCCAGGGACATCGACAAGCGAGTGATGGTAGCGGGGCAGGCTTTTAAGTATTATGTTACGGCGCAGCTGCTGGATTTCTGTTTGAATTGTAATGCGGAGGTAAGACTTTATTAAATACTAGCTTCTGCTCGCTATTAAGGGGGTACCCTACCTCGTTATTGTGTGAAGAGGATAGGCATAGGATTTCGCGTTCACAGGAGCGGGACAGAGCTAAGCGGCGTAAGCCCAAAAATCAAGTTTTTAGTAGTTATTTGCTCCCCACAAACATTAGAATAGTTAATTGAAAAAAAGGCAACATATAAAATGTTCTTTATACTTAGCTCAATTACTATGCTTAATCTCAAGATCGTATCATCTGTATTTATTGAGAAATTAGGGTTTTAGTAAAAAATTAGAGGTAACTTTGCGATTTTTTTCTATCGAGAAAATTTTATGGAATCGTGTTTACGAAACATATGATCGATAGAATAAGTCCTGAACTTTACCATATATAAAGAACAATGGCAAGAATTATGAGCTATCATGAGGAAAGATCCCACGGGTATCAATCGATAGCTCCGGAAATTCTGAATAAAACTGTATATTTAGTTTTTCCATAATTATTGCAGGAAAAATTAAATTAATTTTTGAAAATGTGGATGAATAGCAATTTGGGCGAAGCTAAGGTGATAAAAACTCGTAGAATCCGCCATTTTGTTTTTGACATTGACAGCACTACCAACTCTGCCTGTCATTATTCTGTGGTCCAATCCGCGCGCTTTTGCAATGTGTTTGTTGACAAAATGACTTTCAAAATAAACTTATCAAAATAATACTACAGGTGAACCTTCTATCCTTACCCAAGTGTTTGTGAGAGTGATTTCACAAAAAGTTGTAGTAGCAAAGGAACTTGTTTCAAAGAATATATTTTCTTTCTTGGGTGCTAAAGAACTACTTAAGTACCTACCTTTCGCCATTGTAAGTTATTGTACATCGAGAGTTTATTTTGTTTTCATTGTTCACCTACCTACCTACTTCGTAAGATTGTCGGTATGTGCCTAGTCTACATAAAATTATGCATACCTAGTAAAAGTTAGTAGTACTTACCTAATACTCCGTAAGTACCTACCATAGAAATCTAAATAACAATTTAGATTTCTATGGTACCTACATATGTGCAGTGTTTGTATTGTACCTACCTAGCTATCGTTACTAAAATTCTCCCATACATTTTAGTAATAAGTCTTACAAACATTGAACACTCCTTTCCTTTTATAAATAACTAGACGATCGCCTTGCGGTTTCACCCGCGTAGTTCCCGTTCCCGTGGGAATTCCGGGATAAAATATAACCTATGTCACTCCCTGAAAAGTAAACTTCATAGCAATGAAAGAATTTTTCAAATCGGTCCAGTAGTTTCGGAGCCTATTCAATACAAACAAACAAACAATCAAATCTTTCCTCTTTATAATATTATAGTATCGATGTGTTTATTTTTCAGGTATTTAGGTACGTATCTAAATGACGATAGAGAGGAAACCGAATAACAATACTTACTCGGTAGCGCTACCTCACAGATAATGGAAAAAGTTACTAAGAATTGAAAGAAACTAACCCCAAGAATTGATATACTGTAGGTACTTACCTAAGCATTCTTGAAAATGTATACCTAATTTAGCACCAAGATAAAAAATATTTCATCTATGATATTGTCTGCGCATATTAATAAAATTATACGATTCCACTGACCAGTTACCTAGTTGGTATGTTTTCTTATCTTATGCATATACACTAGCCAAACTCGATTTAGAATGTTTGTAAACAAACCGCCCATACTTAACCTAAAATTCACTCTGTTGCCGCGTCTTTTTATATAATATAAATTATTAGGTAGGTATTTGATTGCACTTATTTTCTTTGTAAATAAAGTATTTAAAATTAATAAATTATAAGCAATATTTATTGAAGGAAGGATCTGAAATCGGCAGACGTAAGTAAGTATGTAAATTGCGTATAAAAAGACGCAGCAACAGAGTGAAATTAGAACTACCTAGTATTACTTATTAAAACAATTTGGCCACGATTTGGCTAACTGCAGACTGTTGCAAACAATCAATGCAATTTATTATACGTAGGTACCTATCTGAAACTCGACGCCAAGCAAAGCAAGTGAGTTTTAGTTTTTTGTGTAAGCGTTGTGTGTGTGTGTTCTTAATGGTTTGCTTATAAACATTCCACATCGAGATTGGCTAGTTTATAGATAGTATTACCTATTGGTAAAGCTAGAATGGTACGTAACGTAGTAAGGCCAACCACTCGATCCTTCTGGGATATTAGGAATTATTACAAAATTATCTATTTTGGTAGATAGGTACCTACCTAATAACATTTTTGATTAGGTACTACCCTAGGTAGGTAGGTGTTCGTAACTCGTTAAGTTGAAGACTCCAAAACCGTCAAGAGCAATCGCTAAACTACACTTATTGCAAGACAACAGAAGCTGCTCTGTGCTTTGGATTGGAATCTTCATCTGTTCACCGCTATACCTAGGTAAGTAATTTTGGCGATGACTATAGGTAGGTAGACCTATGACTTTTATTGAGATAGCGGTTAATTATATGTCTTCACTTCAGGAAGGTACGGTCCTTACGATACTCCACGTACCTACCTATAATACAAATAATAGTTGTGCCATGGGTAAGTTAAGAATCGAAAAGCTACCGTGTTCTTGTCTTTAGTGGAGACTGGGACTCGGCAAACGTAGTGTAGGACGCAATTGGTAGGGAGATGCTGGATGCGGCAAGCTGAAGACTGGGCGATATGGCGCTCATTAGGTACCTATCAATTTTATTTGAACAGGAAGGCGACACGTTCTTGGAACACATTGTAAAGCCGCGGCAATACACCTGAGCTGGTTTAGGTTAGGCTGGGCTAGGTAGGTATAGGCTAAGGGTACTACCTACATAAAAAGTTAGGAAATCTCTATCCAAAAATGTAGCAGGGCCTAAGACCTAGCTATTTTCGTCCATGGCCGATAAACCTACTCTATTCTACCTACCAACTGAAAAAAGGAGGTTGGTTTTAATCCTGCCCCTAACCTGAAACTAACCTTCAGAATTGAAACCTTTTTTGTCACCCCGCCGCCATTTGCAATGAAGAGATGAACCAAGGATAGGAAATTATTCTGCCAATTTTCAAAAAAATATTTAATTTTTTCTGGAATAATCTCGAAAAAACTAAAAATGCAGAGTTCCTTAAAATTTTGAGATGAATCGAATGGTATATTTCTTATCTTTCCTCAAATTTTTGGGACAAACCATAAGGGAAAGTTGCCATTGTTCTTTCAAAGTTAAATATTCAGTAGTTTGGAAGATATGGAGGTCCGACGGAGTTGAAAATAAGCAATTTGAGGGTAGGTACCCCCTTAAGGCGAATAGTAGGGGTGGATAGTGGCGCCACTACTACTGGACCGATTTGAAAAATTCTTTCACCGTTAGGAAGCTTACTTTTCAGGGAGTGACCTAGTCTATATTTTATCCCGGAATTCACACGGGAACGGGAACTACGCGGGTGAAACGAAAGGCGATCGTCTAGTTCATAATAGACCGCTAACTTTAAACAGTTGCTAGGCGGTGTTATTTCTCACTCTGACTTATGTCAATAGAAGAAGACGGAAAGAGAAATAACAGTTTTTTAAGTTAAGGCGAATAGTAGGGGTGATAGTGGCGCCACTACATATTTATTTTTATAATTACGTTATACAAAGGAATTATCAAAAATCGGACCGCGCGTAGACGATATCTATCATAAGCTTTTTTTAAATGTATCTACTTATATTAGTTTTGTTTTGTGTTATTCAATCAAAAACCTTGTTTGGAGAGCTTGGTGGCCACCAATAGGAACTAAACTCTTGAAACAAGTATCTGCCTAAATAATACAGTACAAAACTATTAAAGATACATTTAAAAAAAGCTTATGATAGATATCGTCTACGCGCGGTCCGATTTTTTGATAATTCCTTTGTATAACGTAATTATAAAATTAAATATGTAGTGGCGCCACTATCCACCCTACTATTCGCCTTAAATACTGCTCGTGCGAAGTTATGACTAAATTACTAGCGAAGCAAAAAGAATTTAAAAAAAATCATTCGATGGGTCTCTCAAAACTGAGTCTATTTGGTTGTGTAATTTTTTTTCCTAAACTTATAGTTTCGGAGTAAATCACTAAAAACTGATATCTGCCTACGGTTAACGGGCGGCGACAGAGCCAGTGACGTCACACGCACCCGCGGCGGTCACTCAGTGAACTTTGCTAGTAATTTGGTCATAACTTCGTCAATTTTTGTCGTAGAACAAAACTTTTTGTACTTAGGTGCCGAACGCCCTTGTTGCTCCCAATGCTTCAATTATTAAAATTTGTTTATTGTTTCAGTCTCCACTCGAATCAGAAATAACAAAAGACATAATCCTCAAAGGCACGATGGTCAAGAAGCAGCGCTCGTACGTAAGGGACGTCGTGACCAGGGTGAACAGTAGCGCTCGTTGCTCCTCAGACTGTTTGCAAGAAGTAGCTAGACACGATGAGATCATAACTGCTATGCAGGGAAAGGGATATAAGGTCACGGTGGATTTTCCGTCACTTGAGTAAGTACCTTTTTTTATTTAGTTATCTTTTACAGTAAGTATATCACATTATCATATCACACTAATATTATAAATGCGAAAGTTTGGATGGATAGATGTTTGATGATGGATGTTTGTTACGTCTTCACGGCAAAACTACTGAACAGATTGAGCTGAAATTTTGCACGCTGTATCTCTATGCCTGGAATCAAACATAGGCTATTTTTTATCCCGTAAATCAGTTCCGATGGGATAGAAATTACCTTTAAACGTTTCCATAGAAACAACGCGTGCGAAGCCGCGGGCGGAAGCTAGTATTATAAACGCGAACGTTTTTAAGTATGGATGGATGGATGTTGGTTACTCTTTCACGTAAAAAGTTGAGCTACCTGTAAATTGTTTGCAACAGTCTGCAGTTAGCTCAATTGTTTCAATTATAAATACTAGTTCTAACGTATTTCTATTATTTGATCAAGTAAATTACAATCAACTATTAGAAATAAATTACAACTAGTATGATGCCTGATGCCGTCAATGTAAAATACATCTAAATTTTACGAGTTAAAGCCTGTATTTGAATGCACATTTATGCGCTCTGCTGCATTTGGTGATTCATGCTATGTGACAAGCTTAACGCCCTGAACGTAGCCACCTTTAAAAACAATACAATAAATAATCGTCCCCTTATCTATACTAATATTATAAAGAGGAAAGACTTGATTGTTTGTTTGTATTGAATAGGCTCCGAAACTACTGGACCGATTTGAAAAATTCTTTCACCGTTAGGAAGCTTACTTTTCAGGGAGTGACATAGGCTATGTTTTATCCCGGAATTCACACGGGAACGGGAACTACGCGGGTGAAACCCCGAGGCGATCGTCTAGTTCATAATAGTCCGCTAATTTTAAATAGTTGCTAGGCGGTGTTATTTCTTACTCTGACTTATATCAATAGAAGAAGACGGAAAGAGAAATAACAGTTTTTTAAGTTAAGGCGAAGAGTAGGGGTGATAGTGGCGCCACTACATATTTAATTTTATAATTACGTTATACAAAGGAATTATCAAGAAATCGGACCGCGCGTAGACGATATCTCTCATAAGCTTTTTTTAAATGTATCTTTAATAGTTTTGTACTGTATTATTTAGGCAGATACTTGTTTCAAGAGTTTAGTTCCTATTGGTGGCCACCAAGCTCTCCAAACAAGGTTTTTGATTGAATAACACAAAACAAAACTATTACAGATACATTAAATAAAAGCTTGTGATAGATATCGTCTACCAGCGGTCCGATTTTTTGATAATTCCTTTGTATAACTTAATGATAAAATTAAATATGTAGTGGCGCCACTATCACCCCTAGTATTCGCCTTAAGGTAAATCAATAAATATAGCTAAGCAGCTTTATAACTACTATGTTTTGGTTCCAGGGACATATCTGGCCAGCTGATTTATAACACCATTCGTTTAACCAAGACATATGGCTATAGGGCGAAAACAGGTACAGCTTTTTTTAGTAATATTAATAATGACCTCCTAGCCGAATTTCGACCACGGCGGCCAGTCTCATCGTAGACTAGCCAGATGCCCACGACATATTATAGTGCACAAGCACAGGTGCACTCTCCATTTCCTCACTCTCATAATCCGATGAGACGACAGATCGACTGGGGAGAGGTCAGGCGCAGAACCAACGGCTTAAAATGCTTTCCGAGGCACGGGGGTGTAACACCGCCAACTTCCTGACTCCAGGCTGCTACTGTGAATTTTCTTTGCTGGAAAAACCCCAATAACAACTATTGGCCCGACCCGATTATTTTAGTATCTTTTACTTAACATTATGACATTAGACGACCCCTGTGGCGCAGCGGGCGAAGGTCTGCCTGCGACACAGGAGGTTGCGGGTTCGATTCCCGCCTCGGGACAAATGTTTGTACGATCTGCAGACATTTGTCCAGGGCGTTCTGGATGTTTTCTATGTATAATAAAAGATATCTATCTATTTAGTGTATTGTATTAAGTATATCAGTTATCTAGTACCTATAACACAAGCTCTGCTTAGCTTGGGGCTAGATAATGCTGTGTGAATTGTCACATACCTCCAGAACAAGGGGGTTTTTGTCATATGCACCACGCTTTATTTTAGCTGTCGATCTCATAACTTTTCTTATTTTTGACTTTCATTTGGCTGTGTTTTTTTATCTTGTTGGCTTCCCGCTTGGCAGGCGGGTTGGTGAACGCAGTGTAGGTGTTAAAAATACACAAGAACCTGCCTTTCCTCTGGTAGGTTCCTTTCGTCAGTTCTTACGACAACCACTGGCTGAGTTAGAGGCTCGATTCTTACACTGCCTTTCCACCAGAGATGTGCTACGTTGCTAAGTTTCCAACCGACCAATAGGATCGCTTCTTTATCGCGTCATTTTTGTCAGGTATGAAAATGACGCGATAATGGAGCAATCCTATTGGTCGGCTGGAAACTTAGCAACGTAGCATATCTCTAGTGGAAAGGCAGCCTTAGGCGCGAACGCCACGGCGGGATTAATTAGATGATCCATAAATCTTAATCGATCTACGATACAAAAGCATAGAAAATATGTATGTATATGTATGTATGTATGGCAAAATACAACTGTTCATAGCATAATATTATTAAATCTTTATTCAGAACATTTTTAAATGACGACCTCTGTGGCGCAGCGGGCGAAGGTCCGCCTGCGACGCAGGAGGTTGCGGGTTAAATTCAAATGTTTCTACGATCTGCAGATATTTGTTCAGGGTGTTCTGGATGGAAAAAAAACAAAAGTTCGAATTTAAATGTCGTTTGTTTCGAAAAAAAGTTTATTAACTTATGCAAGGAGTTATTAGTGTGAGGTTTACTTACCTGTTGCAAGAAGGACACTTGAAATGAAAAACACGATAAGATTATCTTAATTGTGACTTATCAAATAAAACTTAGTTTTGATAATGTAATATGAATAAATACTTTCATAGATACGTGGAAGTCCTTAGGTCACATCTCTATGGTGGTATGCTTTCGTCCCACCATACCCCCAAGGGTATGGCCAGGGGTATGATGGGTCCGCAGTGGATGTTTTCTATGTATAGTAAAAAAAATATCTATGTAGTGTATTGTATTAAGTATATCAGTTATCTAGTACCCATAACACAAGCTCTGCTTAGCTTGGGGCTAGACAATGCTGTGTGAATTGTCCAGCATTTATTTATTTATTTATTACATAAAGGATCTTAAACACGTATTAAAACGATGACACTACCGAAGCTTTACAAAGTGTGGGGCAGTGTCAACGCCTATCTTCTAGATTTCTGAATAGCGCATAATATAGCATATGAAATAATATTGACTTTAGTGTGTAATGTTATTTAAAAACCTAACGTTATTTTCACCACTCTAGCTCGAAAACGGAGACGGCCGCTCAAAACCAGTGAAATCGATTAATATTTGTTTTTTTTTTCCAAACAGTTCTGATCAAGTTGCCCCCTGTGAAGACTGAAGCAACCACAATCGACAACAACTTTATTATGCAAGGAACTAAGAATATACAAGTATGTGCAGATATCATTGGAAAGGAAACACAGGAATCGACGAAAGATGAACATAAACAGTTAACAAAAACTACACAAGATATGGACATTGAAAACAAAGAAAATAACATTCCAGCAGTTAATATCATTGAAAATAAAGTGAAAAGTCCTGTTGTAAGCGAAATTAATGCAAAACCCAATGATAAGAACGTAGACGAAACAATAAATAACAATATTAAAATAAACAGTGGAAACAAAACAGAAAATACTCGCAAAAATAAAGAAACAGCCAAAGATTGCTGCAACAGTTTTGCAATGATAAAGACTGAGAAACTTATAGATGACTTGGGAAATAAACATAATAAAACAGACAAAAAAGATACAAGAAAAGATGATACCAACCAAAGAAAAACAGCAGTTAAGGAAGAAAAAGTCAGTGTTGAATATATTATTCTTGAAAAACAAATAACTGAGACTGTGAATGCTATTAAAAATACTGACAGGCTTAAAGGCACAGACAAAAAAAGTAGCCATTCAATACAATCGACAAGCACAGAGTCTGAATCTGTCAAGGATAATATCCTTATAGACAATTTGTCAACTATTGGCAATAAAAAAATAAAAACAAATAAAAATGACAACGCTTCACGATTGCTTAAAAGTATTAAAAATGTTGCTAATGCAAAAGTTGATATTACCAGTGAAAATGAAAGTAACAAGACAGTTGAAACAGAAAAGACTGAACCTGCTTCTCAAATAAAAACAGACTCTAATGAAAGTGACAAGACATTACAATTCCTTGAAAGTATCGACAATATATCTAGTAAAATATGTAATGTTATCATTAGTAAAGAAAGTTTTAAGACAACAGAACAACCTGTGGTTCTTTGTCAAATTGATAAAGAAATTGACAGATCTGAAGTTGAAGAAAAAAGTCCACCTATAAATGACATAATTGCTAGTTTAGTAGAAATAAATATTGCAGAAAACACTGAGTCAGAAAAAGTGATGGATATAAAAGATGTTCCTACTGTAAGCCCGATCGAGGTCGACAAAGAAAATAAGGAGAAAGATCAAACACATAAACGTTTGAGCAAACGAATAAGATCAAAGGCGGTATCTTCAGATAGAGCACACAAGCGAACGAAATACGATTATGTAAAACATATCAACATAAAGCCTAAGGACTACCCGCAAAACAAAATAACAAACAACATGGCCGCCGAAATTCAAAAATCGATTCGACAATCCATAGACTACACCCAAGTGTTGCCATTGCTGAAATGCCACGGTATCCGAGATGGCGTTCTGTCTTACAGTTGCCATAATGAAAAGAGCTTAGAGATAATTCAAAATGTTCTCAAACCATTTGATTTAAATGTAACATTGACTGAAGAAAGTGAAAAGGGTACTTGTAAAATGTCTCTTAAATTAAACACTTTTATAGATGAGAGTGTAGAATCTATTTTTGATAATCTTGAGACTTTTTACTTAGGATTAAGTACCAAAGACTGGGTAATTATAAAGAAGGAGCAATATAGTGATTTTCTTGTGATTTTTGTTGAAATGGACCTGGATTCATATAAGTTTATCCGGGGTGAGAATTTCAAACTGTACGCTGGAATAGATGAAGCTCAATTTAGTATAGTGTGGGGATAATAATACTGTAATAATTTAAAAAATTATTCAAATTCATGAAGGTAATTTGATAAGTTCTATTTGTCGATTCTTCTACAAATATGATAGTTTTAATAAATATAAAGAAAATGTTGAAAGCATTCTTTCAGAAACTTTTCTGTTAAGTTCCAAGTTAGTGTAAGTAAACTATATTCAGAATGTTCAAGGATATATTTTGTAATAGAAAATTTTAGTAATAGAAAAAGCCATACTATAACTGTTTTAAATCAAAGCATTTATGTAGGTAATATCTATATTGTGTGATAATTGTTGTGATTATGTAGTGTTTGAATAAAAAATAAGGACTGCTTTTGAAGAATATTTGGTTCTAAAATCCTAGTAATTTTATGTATTTCATTGCCATACAGCGGGGCAATGCAGCCAGCGTCTTGTGGACGCTTCCAACTGATATTGATATGGATCAGTTGAGCTACCTGTAGATTACCTGTAGATTGCAACAGTATAAGCTCAATTATTTCAATTGCAAATACTAGTTCTAATTTGTTACTATTATTTGTAATTGTAATTTTGATTGTAATTTTCTTTTTTATGTAAACCAAAAATATTTATTTTTGAAAACTTACTCAAACCAATCAATCAAAACTGCTTTATTTCCTTAGAATCACCGTACACTTAGAAAAGGTCAAATTCTTAAAAATAAAAAAGACATGAAATTGAAGTGATATTTTTGATTTCTGTCGCTTCGGTTTGTTTTATCCTTTTGTTATTTTTCGAGTCTAACATTAATAACAGCAAGAAGATGGTAATGCCTAACAATTACATGTATAGGTATTTCCTATAACGAAATACCTATACATGTAATTATTAAAATAGTACATAAACATAGAATGTAACGACATCAAGTGTACTTACGATGGAGTAAATAAATACAAATACTTATTAAAATAGTACATAAACATAGAATGTAACGACATCAAGTGTACCTACGATGAAACAAATAAATACAAATATGTACTTATTAAAATAGTACATAAACATAGAATGTAACGACATCAAGTGTACTTACGATGGAGTAAATAAATACAAATACTTATTAAAATAGTACATAAACATAGAATGTAACGACATCAAGTGTACCTACGATGGAACAAATAATTACAAATACAAATATGTACTTATTAAAATAGTACATAAACATAGAATGTAACGACATCAAGTGTACCTACGATGGAATAAATAAATACAACAACAATAATGTCTTCAACAACGCAAGCTTGTAGCGAAAACCATATCGTTGGTTATGTAACCCCTTAAAAAAAATACTAGGATTTTAGAATCATGTAGGTATAGATGATAAAATGGTTTGAATTTTGGTCCTAACATTGGCTACCACATGTTTTTTTTAAACGCGGCGCACAATGAAAGTTTTATATTATAATAATATACTATAACCATAGACTAACTATATAGTTAGTCTATGCTATAACATAATGTCATATAGCGTCAGGTTTCTGAGATATACGTACATAAGAAAAAAATTATTAGATCAATAGTTATTTTGATTTGAACATCTTAGAGACCGGACGCTTTAAGACATTTTTTTTGTGATTTTATGGGTGTCCTATCCCAATATACATTGATAGTGCGTCGCGATTTTGAAAAAAAAAACAGTGTAGTAGGCGATGGTGTCGATTCTGTTATTTTAGAATTTGCTAAAATTAGCTAAAAATAAGATTTAAGAATGTCAAATAGACGAAAACTTTTCTATGTTTCAAAAATTAGGTTTAAAATTAGGTTGACAGATCTAAAGCAATTCAACTTAGCTAAAATCCTATTCTTTGCATTTCATTTTAGCTATGATTAGAAACGTCTACCTAATTTTAGCAGGCAGAAAAACGGGCAGATTCATTTGAAAATAGTGAAATATGTATTTTGTGGTATTTTTAGGGTCTGTATAGAGAATACCATAACTTTAGTTCACCTTACTTATAAAATTTAGAAATCGTATAATTTAAGTTAGGAATCCTAAAACTAGAGAATCGACATCGATGTTAGAGCCACCCTCTGTAAAACAATTTTAAACCTCTTAGCATAGGTATGTACAATAACGGGTATTATCTCATTATCATATATATAATAGGTGCATATGATAATTGCTATTTATTTAAACAGTAGATAGTGTTTCTGTATTAAAACTATTGTGAATTTGATACTTTGTTACCATTTTGTAAACTTTTGTATTGTTAGTAACCGAGCACCACTTGTTAATTGTTTGAAATATATTTTTGAGAACAAGTACTATGACGAAACCTTATAATGTTTTTTATTTATTTTACAAGTTAGGCCAAGATTGACAGGTGAAATAAACTTCGTCGAAGATTGTAAATTAGTAGCTTGTCGCAGATCAAAAGGGCTATTCTTGCAATAAAATCTACTCGATAAATAGTTACCGTCAGGATGATGAGTCACCTGTCGTATTTAACGTTGCAATGATATCCAAAAATTGCTTCCCATTTGCTTCCTTTATTAAGAGAATTGCTTCCTTTATATTTTAGAAGAATTTCAAACTTGAAATAATTGCTTCTTTCAAAGCTTTCAAACCTAGATCCTGTACCTATCAAGAAAAAAAGATATACCGATATAAGATGAATGGGTAAGCCCAGTGCCTGTCAAAAAATTGAGAGCAAAGGTGCAGTCATAGGTGTTGAATTTATCTTTGCTCTCCATTTTTTGACAGGCACTGGGCTTACCCATTCATCTTGTATGGATATATCTTTTTTTCCTAGCCACACCGCTACAGCACAAAAATGTGCTATTGAATATGAGCTCTAACTCATTCAGATGCATTTTATATTGATGGCATCAGATGACAAACAGCTCGCGGACCACTCGTTTGAAGCTTGTATCGTGGAAGCCATTTTGTCACTGTAAAATGTATCTAAAGAGAACGAGTTCAAGCCCATACCTAATTGAATAACATTTCTGTGCTGTGCGGTAGTAGCAGAACGCTTCAGATCGTAGACAACCTTTATGCGTGTCTGTAGGCGTGTAACAGACCGAAGACTGACCTAACTTAACAAAGCTCGCAAAGGTAACACAGTTGTTCATACTACATAGCTTAGTTGTGTTAGTTTGCAGTTTGCACACATGTATGAAAAACTGCGTCAGGTATGCGAGCTAAGTCAAAACTAAGTTGGCTTAGCTTTCGGTCTCAAACCCGCATGGATCCTACGCTACCGCGACATTATAAGGCGAAGATTCGTCTTCGCGTTGTCGGGTAAAACTTAGTGTTCGTTCTACGACGAAGTGTTTGGCCACATTGGAAAAAAATAAGCAACGTCGCGTCGCGAAGGGCATTTTTGTTGTCGCGATGAGAACTTTGTCACGACAGCGAAAATCTTCGCGTGATACTATGGCCACACTATCGCGATAACGCGAAGATTTGCGCTGTCGCGACAAGTCTGGCCAAGAAGTTCGTCTTATCGCGAATCATCATCGCGCAAACACTTCGTCGTAGAACGGACACGAAGTTTTATCACGACAACGCGAAGACGAATCTTCGCCTTGCAATGTGGCCATAGCATTATCGCGATAGTGTGGCCGTAGTTTAACACTTCCATGGCTCAAGACGCAGATGTCCTACTGCAGCTCAGTGGAGCGGCGCGGCGGCGCCCCTGCGGGTCGCACCGCCGAGGCTGGGCAGTGAATGCGTTAAATCATAGTCTTTGTATTACTGTAGACTAGAATCAAGTCATTCCTTGTAATTATTTATACCTATGACATTCATTTTAAACACACACTCCAACTCGATGTGTCATGGCCATACTACTTCCTGCTAATATTATATCCTGACCTACTAATATTATAAAGCCGAAAGTTTGAGAATATGTTAGAGCAGTTTGCTCACAGTAAGCTGAGTACGTTGCTGTTTGCTGGAGGTAGCTATGAGCTGAGTAGAAGTTAAGGGTAGCTCCCCCTAACTTCGAGCTGATGGGTGGTTGATCTCCGGAGAGAATAATACAACCAAGCTAGTTGACTTCTTGTAAGAAAGTGTTTTAATCGTTGTTAGGCTAGAGCTAGGTAAAAGACATGATCACGTATAATACGTGCTACTAAAAAATCTCCAAAACTACAGAACAGATCAAGATGAAATTTGGCGTACATATAGAGCAAAGCCCAACTCAGATACTATTATCTAAGTTCGAAATAATAAGTAGCCTATGCTACTTATTATTTCGAAAATACGCGTACGAAGCCGCGGGCAGAAGCTAGTAATATGATAAGTCAAAGTTGAATCTACACTAATATTATAAAAGGAAAGGTTTTTTGTATGTTTGTAACGAATAAACTCAAAAACTGACTCAAAGACTGTTTCAACATCTGTAGATTGAATTGAATTTGATTGATTGAATTATTCAAATCGGACATTCCATTCAAAAGATATTACGAATTAAAAAAATTCAATCTCAACAAAATACTAAGGCGTTGGGTTTTCTAACCGTCCGCCGCACGCACCGCGTCGCCCTGGCCGGTGTGGCCCCACGCAGCGTAGCGGGCAACGCGGCGAGGGAGGTAGATAAAATAAAAAAAATGGAAGTTATAAATAGTAATATAAAAAACTACGTGTCCTGCATAAAGATAAATTTACACTAAGTTTGTCCCAAAATGTTAAAAAAATAAATGTTCACCCGTGCGAAGCCGGGACGGGCCGCTAGTACTTAAATAAAAATATCATATAATTTTCAAATAAGTTTTATTTCACTTAAAATTGTACTTACATACTTGAATTAGTATTAATAAATGAAAGGTTTTTAAAAACTTTTAATTGTGTAATCACATTGTAATCTTATTAATTGAACGTTTAACCTCGGGAGATAATATGCATAAAATAACTTTGTGTAGTAAGAATTATCATTGCCTTCATTAAGGCTGGTGTTCACCAAAGACAATCGGACAATTAGGAGCTTCGGTAAAGGTAGGAGCAGACTGAGCCCTCTACGCGACGACGTAAGTGTTTCAATTTGTGTCAATAGTTATTCCACTCATTTATTTGTGGTACATATTAGGTAGGTGCCTATGAAAATGCCATTTTGTATGTCGATTTTTCATACAAACATTTTGCCGTTTTTTTTATGATAAACGCAACCTTAACTTTTGTTTTTGTTTGCAACATTTCCCTAAAATAGGACTATAGCCTCAGTTATCAGAAATAACGGCTACAAAAGTTGCAGCCAATGTAAGACTGAAATCCGCTGCAAGTTTTTTTGGATCTCTATTAAATAAATCACTCTTAATAAATAAAGAACTTATTACGTACGAGTATAAACTGTGATTATTTGCTGTTAATTTACGATGTGTTCAAATGCGGAAAAACATCGCCGCCTTTGCGCTAAAAAAAATATGCTCCCTCAATGGTCTAAGAAAAAATCAGCAATTACACCTTGTATGAAAACTTCTGTCAAAAACATCAACTAAAATGTCATTGCCCGATAATATTTTTTAAGAACAAATGCATAGTTATCTTAATATCAAAAGGTGTACTGAACGGTGATAAGGGATGTAATGTACCATCAGCGAGCATGATACGTTATTTCGTGTGTTAAAATCTGTCTCATTGCTTTCCCTTTCCCCGTAACAACTGCACAAACGCTCGCTGTGTAATGCTGCGTTCCGTAGATAAAAATAATCAATTTCAGCGCTAACAGCGCTCAAAGTCGTTCCGATTTCTTTAAGCGCGATATCGATAGATATCGTGCTATGTTCAACGGAACTATAGACGCGCTCACATCGCTCACGTAAACATAACCTCAAGTTTATGGTGACTTTGACAATTTCTTATGTCAGTTTGTATAATCATATGACAATTTGACAGATGTGAGGCGTTGTGAGTGCAAAGATGGCGCCGGTTGTGACGTCATCTATGACGTTTCGTTAACAACTAGACGCGATATCGGATTAACGGACCGCTCTGTGAGCACTCAAATCGATTTTGTCTATCAACGGACCGCAGGGTAACACGTTAAGGCGGGTCCAGATATGTATCACTTGCCCGATCCGATCACCGTATCACGTATCAAGCCCCGTATCAAGTTGTGGACGCCTCGATTTGCTTCGTATCCGTATCTTCCGTTCTGTAAGACGCCCGTATCTGTATCATCTTGATCGGACAAAAACCGACACATGGGACGGGCCGTATCATAACGGCGTATCGAGATCGCGTATCATGATACGCGTATCATCACCCGTCCACATATGCGATCATGATACGCGTCGGCGATATGTGATACGGCGATCGGATCGGGCAAGTGAGACATATCTGGACCCGCCTTAAAATTACGCCTCGTATCGCCGCTCTGTACCTACTCGGCTTAAGCTTTACTAATTATTCTTAGCTTCGTCGCCATTTCGTCCGTCGCTGAGCATTCCTCGAATGCTCAGATCGTAGACGACCTCTTCTATCTTCTTAACATCGTATTTGAGACCGTCGAAACGCTTCCGCAGGTGATCATTCTTCAGGTTTAGTAACCTGAAAAAAACAAGGTAATTTTAGACTCTCACAGCAGTACTACAAAAACCAACGTAAACACTGGTCTAACAAGCGTTTAGCTAAACAGTTAGACATGGGTTTAACAAGAGTTTAACTAGCTATGTCTAAACCGTGTCTGTGAACCGTCGTAAAACGCAGTTTTGTGGTAAGGCTTTTTGTTAAACACGCGCTCAACAGATGACCATGGGAAGGTTGGAGGGTGTCCCTCAGTGTTATACCTACCAGCTTTCTCTCCATTGCCCTTTGAGCAACCTTTAGCTTGTGGATAATGGCGTTAGTGGTCACCCAAGTTTCGGCTCCGTACGTGAGAACTGGTAGAACGCACTGGTAGATATACGAGCTTTTTGTAGTCTGATGGGGGATAATATCGAATATGCGAGCTTTTTGTAGTCTGATGGGGTTCAGTTAGACGGCGAATTCAAGTTTAGAGAAAGCGTCCCAAGCAAGTCTGATTCGTCTGTCAATTTCGTTGTCTTGGTTGTCTTTGCCAATTTTTATTTCCTGTCCCAAATATATAGCAGACAGCTCACACCGCTCGCCACACTCGCGATTACGACACCCGCGGGAATAATCGGGTGGTGTAAATTCCAAGCTGGCACACAGCAGGATATATGTATAGAATAAACTTACCTAAATCCAGCATTGAGTTCCATCACGAATTTCGATATCTGCACCGGCCGACTGTACTCTCCCCTCGTCACTGAATTCACCGCCAGCCGCGACTGGAAACATCAAATTAAACTTATTACTTATTATTTAACTAGCGTACTATTCATGTACTACGGGTGGTGACCAAGAAGTAGCAGTAAAAAAAATTGGTTGTCTGTAAAGTCGGTTTACTGACGATAGTTGAACGTGACAACGTCTTAAGAAAATACTGATGGAATGGCAGCATTTGATACTCGATCAAAACATGTAAATGTACTATAGTATAGCAGCTGTCCACGCAGACGCATCGCTCACTCAAGTAGGAGAGAGACTGATGTCGAGCGCTCTCGCTTGCACTTCAAGCCTTACATGGAACGCCTCAGAATGGAACGCCTCAGAGCGAGGTAACGCCACATGACGTCATGTTGTTTCGTGCGTGCAGCCGGCTCTCGAATTATAAGACGTTGTCACGTCAAAAATAGTGATGTCGTGATGTGGGTTCGAACCGCTCACGGGAATCAGAGCTTAAATCTGGCGCATTAGACCATTCGGCCAACCTGAAGCCGTGTTTCCATCGCGAAAGGATAATGAGCGGGAAATGAGAGATGAGTCCGCTGAGTTCATTACAACGCTTTCTGCTGGCTCCGTCCTTTCCCCTCGACTAATTTGTTGGTAGAAATACAAGTAAGCAGTTTATTCTTGCGAGTTAAAATGGGTCCGCATTTTGCACACTTCTCAAGGGCATACTGAGACTTTACAAATGGTTGTCCAGCTAATCAACAAATATTACCTGATCATGCAATTCGTCCACCAGCAGGTATCGAACCAGCTACCGTCTACATCTAAGATTTTCAGCCACTACGCCACAGAAGTAGGTAAACTCACCAATTCCGAGCAGAGATGCAGCAGGCCAACCAGGTAGTCTTCGATGTCCAAATGGAAGCCTTCTTTCTGCTCTACGGCACTTACTGGAACAGAAACAACAGCTCGTGTCAGCTTTCTCTATTATAAACTAGATTCTAGATACTGACTACTGTATATGTATAATTGCACCCAGAGCCTCGAGATTGACAGAATTTTTATGTTGTTGTTGAAACGAATTGTTTTAGTCATTATTATTATTATTGGATTATAGACGAGCAGTGTCTCTTGTTGTGGTCAGATTGTGCGTTCGTAACCAGTGGTCGAGTCTGTTTTTGAAGCTGTTCACAGAGGGGGCTGTTACAACTTCTTCAGGAAGCCGGTTCCAATTGTGCACCACTCGGTTACTCAGGAAGTGATGAGCAATGTTAGAGTTTGATGGTGAGCGGGACTACTCTGAGACTATGGCCTCTAGCTGTTTTGAATGGGACCTTGGGTGTATATATTTTGTGTATGTTATTATTCAGTGTTTCCATTAGTCAGTGTTTTAGACGACCAGGTCCAGATTTATAGGTGTGCCAAATCAGCTCGATCTATTTAGTAGTTTTGTCGTTGTCTTTGAGCAGCGGGCGATACGCAAGAGGTTGTGGGTTCCATTCCCGCCTTTCGGGACAAATGTTTGTACGGTCTAAAGGTATTTGTTTTTGGAGTGTTTTTATCTTATAGTATTAAAACATCTAGTCAGTTATCTTGGGATTAGATGATGTTGTGTGAATTGTCCAGCATTATTTATTTTAAAATTGGTTTTCTGCAGGACCTGGACCACATTTACCTTACCCACAACCTAACAAATTACAGGAAAATCAAACAAGACATCATATTTATTCGCGGCTCGCTTCGCTCGCCAGTAAAGTTGTGTTGTGCGGTGCTTGGTTTTTTTTTTTTAATTTTTAAGGTACCGAAATGCTGTTGATTGCAGATGGCCATGACAGCGTTACCAAACTTTAAGCGGGCGCAGCGTCCCCCGCCTTGGTCTTGACGGGGAGCAGTACCGCTGGGTATCCGCCAGTGGTCATAGTATCCGGGGTAGAGAATATCAAATAACCTTACTGCCAAGCACCTCGGCGACGGTCTGGTGTGTAGCCAGGATGCCAGCCTCCAGCCAGATGGTCAGCGATATCAGGAAGCAGTACCGCTGGGTCATCATCCGCCAGTGGTCATAGTATCTGAGGTAGAGAATAGATAGATATTGTTTATAGTATGTAACTAAGCAGAAAGGGGTGATTCTAGAAAGAGAAGATCAACTTGTGAATAATTACACAAATTTTTTGCTCGTTTTTTCAGCAAAATCTTTTTTAATGAAAATTAACAAAAAATTAATTTATAATTAATAATGTAAGAATACACGTAACAGAACACGAATATGAAAAAAAGGTATCTAATTTTTTTCAAAAATATTTAATAAACAGGAAAATGTAAAAAATTGTGGAACAAACTGTTGACCCCCTCGATGTCTAGAATCACCCCTTTCGGATTAGTACACCGTATCCGTGGCACCCTGTAGATGTTGATGATGGAGTTGTAAACGCAGTTATGCACACAGACACCGAGTGTCACCGTCTTGAATGAAGAAGAATATCAAATCATCACCATCATCAGGTACATAAACATGCACTGCGAAAGTGCTTCCACTACCCCACTTTAAAAATACCCCATTATTTTAATTTAAGGCGAAGAGTAGGGGCGATAGTGGCGCCACTACATATTTAATTTTATAATTAAGTTATACAAAGGAATTATCAAAAAATCGGACTACGCGTAGACGATATCTATCATAAGCTTTTTTTAAATGTATCTTTAATAGTTTTGTACTGTATTATTTAGGCAGATACTTGTTTCAAGAGTTTAGTTCCTATTGGTGGCCACCAAGCTCTCCAAACAAGGTTTTTGATTGAATAACACAAAACAAAACTATTACAGATACATTAAATAAAAGCTTGTGATAGGTATCGTCTACCAGCGGTCCGATTTTTTGATAATTCCTTTGTATAACTTAATGATTAAATTAAATATGTAGTGGCGCCACTATCACCCCTACTCTTCGCCTTAATGGATTTAATGGTCCCCATGACACACTGCCTAATATGATAACCTAATAACCCTGTAGAGTTCCGTTCCGTACCAAGCACCGCTAAAAGGTGTGACTTAGGACAAGTCACACCTTTTAGCGGTGCTTGGTAACCTTAGCTGTCCAAGTCCAGTAAAACAGGCAGGCTATGCACTTGAAGAATACAGAGAACACATACACTCAGATTTTGCCTGACGGAAGTGTCAAATAAAACGGGAGCCTTACTTGAAATAATCTGTGGAGGGTACAGCCTCTTTCAGCTTTTCATAACCTTCGCGGGCCTTCGCGAATAGTTCCCGGGCTCTTAGGCAGGCAGGAGCAACTGAAATAAACAAGTCAAGAATTATATTTGTTCCAGAAATTAGCATTTCCAGTGACCATGACACACCAGAGATGAAGTGCACCTCTGAGGCTGGGCAGTGAATAGATGAAGGTTTTCTTTGGTGACTCAATAAAATCCTATCTTAAAAAATTAGCTTAGCGTTCCGTTCCTGCCTTTGATAAGAAAAAATCTAATAGCAAAAACTTATGCAAGAAATCCATACTAACATGGTCACAAACGTGAGCACTATCTTAGAGTGGTTTGTGACTCTACTCAAGCCCTTGCAGCGCACCATTTTATTAGCAATAAACTGGTTCACAATTGGATCCTATTACCAGAAGACATAATATCAGGCACATCAAAAAACACCTTCAAGAATAAAGTTGACAACTGGGTACGAGAGACAACAAAAACAAACTAAAAAAAGTAACACAATGACTAAATTCAACACTGTCAACCACAGGCTGCTCATCTATTATCAATAAATAAATAATATTATAATAACTGAACTAACTCCGACTGTTTGTTGCGGGCAGAACCATGTTTGAAACAAGACTGTGACACCGCTGTGTTTGAGTGTGTATCTGCCTACCGTATTTACCACATATCTATACTTATTGCTATTTTTAGAGAACCCTTGTGTCTAGGTAAACCGGATTTAAGGCACCGTTACAAAAAACATGTAATCTTTTTGACAGTAAACAATTTCAATCTACAAAAAGAAGCTAGTTTCCAATAATTATAGGTATACTTACTTCCTTCTTCACTGTGATGGATAATTTGGAGGGCAGTTGTAATTTCGCGGGATATCTGATCAACATCTCTGCAGGTTGTGCGAATAACCTGAAATATTAGTTCTTTGATAAAACCCCCAAATTTTACTGAATATTCACTGATCTTTTGCAGCAACATTCATCAACATGTACCTCCCTGATAGGGCTTACATACACGGACGGGATGGCACGTTGCAAGGCACCCGCCGACGGGAGCAGTCGACGGTAGCCGTCGTCGCCGACGGGTGCAGTTGCCTTGCCGTCAGCAACTTGCCGTCTGTGTATTGTATATGAGCCCTTAGGATTGTATCTTTTTAGACAACATTTTATAAAAAGTATTTTCTAAACAACAATTTTATAATTGGGAATTGCAACCCGTCACAAGAAAGGAGAAATAAAAACCTAACATGAGTAAATAATTTTGAACATGGAAGCGATGGCATGACGATGGTGGACCTATGACAAAGCTCTTGGGTCCATCCAGCTGGCTCAGGATCGCCGTCCTTTGCGGTGGAACACACCGGGTTATTGTAATTATTATTATGAGTCTATCTTTCATGTACCTCGCGTAACTCCTGCTCCGTATTGAGGGTTCTTTGAAAACCGCTGAATATGTCGTTTATCAAGAGGTTTCCAGTCATTTTGACTAATGAATTTGTTTCAGATATTTTGCTGTTTCTTTTCACAAATTTCGAACGGCATGTATCATCAAAATACAAACAAAAAACTAGCAAAAAAAAAACAAGTGAGTGAGTAGGACAAAGTGAAAGTTGGCGATGTTGCCATTATAGAAAATCATGTCCGATCTTCCACGGCGGATCTAGTAGACGAGCGACGACCGACGATAATTGTAATATTACGTACCCTACTTATTAAGAGCTTATTAGACCATCCTAAATGTCGCGTCCTAAATTCAGTGTCCGATTTAGGACAAGAAATTTAGTCGCCGGAGCTCATAATTACACGTTCACTGATTCAGGACTCTAAGCAGACCAGTGTTGCCGGTGCGGACCTTTTTGGTCCGTTTCGGACTTTTTTCTGCCTCTGCGGATCTTTTGCGTACCATGACTCTTTGCGGAAATTTCCAAGGGAATCACATGCACACAAAACCTATTGGGTACTTCCCGTAGACCTAGAATCATGAAACTTGGTGAGCAGCAAGTTCTTATAGCACAAGTAAAGGGAAAAATCCAAAATCCATATATTTGTAATTTATTCACAAAAAAAAATACTTTTAATGCACGCCATGGACCAAAACTTATACGGTACGTACTTCCCGTAGACCTAGCGCAATCAGAACCCTGCTAGAATTACGAAATTTGACAAGAAACAAGGCCCTATAGCACAAATAAAGGGAACAATCCGAAATCAGTACCTAATGTGTTGTATTTTCTTTAAAAAAAAATATCTTGCTATATACCAAAACCTTAAAGGGCACTTCCCGTTTACCTAGAATCATAAAATTTGGTAAGAAGCAAGATCATAATTATAGCACAAATAACGAGAAAAATTTGAAAACCGTAAATTTGTAGTTTATTAACAAAAAAATCATAAATTTTGATTCTCTCCCTCGACCAAAATAATAAATAATATATAATAATGCCGGGTACCTACATCATGTTGACATAGAATCATGATATTTGTCAAGAAACAAGGTCTTACAATTAAACGGAACCCTTAGTGTGCGAGTCTGACTCCCACTTGACGTTTTATTTTATCTCAGTCTTTCAACCTTTGTAAAAAATAAGCGAAGTTTTCTGAAGTTCATTAAGATGAAGCAACATAAAGTACAATTCATATGGAAAACTTAATATCCCCATTACGACAAGTAATTTTTTTTACACTTTTAAAACGGATCTTTTTGTTATATTTCGGACCATTTTAGCGTTCGGATCGGAGCTTTTTTATTTTGACTGCCGGCAACACTGAAGCAGACGCTAAAAATAGATTTAGGACGTCGGAAGCCATTCTTGTCCTAAATCGGATCCTAATTAGGATGCTACCGTCCTAAATGCTATTAAACTTTCCTGAATTCAGGATTGACTAATTAGGACATCCGATATTTAGGATGGTGTAATAAGCTCTTTACAACCATTCATAGCCGTGTCTGACATCCATCAGTCCATCACCGTGCACGGGTAATGTTTCGCGTAATGGTAAAAAGTGACATTACCTTATCGTAATCAAGGGCGGATCCAGGATCTCATTTTGGGGGGGGCCATTTTGACAGAGATTGGAGAAAGGGTTAAAATTACAGGTAAACAAAAAAATGCTAATAAAAACTTTATTTTTTGCAAATATTTTATAATATCAAAATATTTTATAAAATACAGGGTGTAAGGGTAAACAGTCTTATCCTTGAAACCCGAAGTTCAGAATCATGAGCAGAGTCCAAAACCGATGAAAAACCTGATGACCTAAAATTAAGTTCGTTGACTAAATGAAAAAAATGGAGAGCGGAGCGAACTTCGAAAATCTTAAAGACTTTTTAGGGACTTACATTAGTAAAAGAAACGATTAAACATATAAAATAGGCGAGCGGAGCGAGCCTCGAAAATTTTAAAGATATTTTACGATTGGAAAATTTTAAGAGAAAAGGAAGAAAAGACGATATAATAACGGCGAATGAAGTGAGCCTCGGAAATTTTAAAGTCTTAGCGACGACGATTGGGAAATTTGCGAGAGAAAAGATGATATAAAAACGGCGAGCAGAAGGAGACTCGAAATTTATAAACATATTTTAGCGAAATTTAGGAAATTAGTAAGTGAAAATGTAGAAAAGACGATATAAAAACGGTGCGGCGAGCGGAGCGAGCCTCAAAAATTTGAGAATTTTAGCGCCGATTGGGACACTTGTGAAAGTAAAGTGTATACATACAAAATAGGCAAGCGGAGCGACCCTCGAAATTTTCATGTTTTTTTAGCGATGATTGCAAAATTTGTGAGAGAAACGAAAGCAGAGATGACATAAAAACGGCGAGCGGAGCGAGCCGCGAAAATTTTAAAGACTTTTTAGAGACGATTGGGAAATTTGTGAAAGCAAAGAAGCAAATACGATTTAACAGCGCCGACGAGTGGTGCGAGCTGCGACAATTATTGAGACTCTAGCGGCGGTGGGAAAATTTGTGGAAGAGAAGAAAGCCAAGGCAAAAATATCGGCGAGCGTAGCGAGCCGCTAAAATTTTGCGTCATTTCTAGCGACTGTTGGGAAAAGAGAACGTATGAACACTAATAGGTCGGCTAAACGGGTCTTAATGAAATCAAGAACTGCAAAAACAATTCCGCAGTACGCAGTATTCCGCCGCGCTAAAATTGATATGATTATTGACTGTCATATAACTTAATATAATATTATATAATGTTCCACAACCATGTTTAGGTACTGAACCTATAATTTTTCATATGACCAGTATTGTCGCGGAGCCCCCACAGAGGCCCGGAGCACACTTTGAGAATAGCTGCTCTAAGAGGATAAAATAGTAGTTTCTAGTTTAGTTTTCGATTTAACTTGAAGTTAAACCAGTAAAATTTGATACCTAGGGATTTTAGGTATTTAGTTTTTCGGTCGATAAATAAATAAGACGGACGTGCTTCAGTATTTTTGTTAATTTATCGTTTGTAGTACTTATAGGAATTCCGTTACTCAGAAACATGAAAATTGGTAGGTATTTTGCCTATTGCTTGATGGAAAATTACGTGTTCAGCTTTTTAGAAATTCAACCCAAGAATGTAAAAGTTTACATTTTTAAGTATTTATGTTGCTGGTGCAAGTGGACGTGGTGGTACTGACAAGTAAAAATTCAGGATATATTTCTGTTTCAATAAAGGTACATAGCTAACCTACCGATGAGTAGGTATGCCGTGTAAACCTAAACCTAAATTGCACCTAAATTGACTCGAAAAATAGAGTCGAAAGTATAGAATTCCCAGGTCTTTTGGGGGGGGCCATGGCCCCCATGGCCCCCCCCCTGTATCCGCCAATGATCGTAATGCAATACATAGTAATATGGCATCACGTTCTACTGTACTGTTTTGCGCATGTCTCGTAGGTTGCTCTGTCGCCATGCTCACTTCACAATCCAATCATGGTAAAATAAAACAAGGTATGCTACTCCGAGATCTTCCCAAGTCTACGTCACTGTCCACGTGATACAAAAATGGGAGGTTACGTTGATGTGCCGGTGACTATCAAACTTTTATTAACGTTAGTGAATCACTCGCGTTGTTGATCCGATAAATCTTTAAAATAAAATGGGCGGTTACTCTATTCGTAACCGTAAGTGTGAAAGGCGGTAAAATAAGGTTCTTTAAATTCCCGAAAAAGAATCTGTGACTGAAAAATGTTCCTGCGATTAGATAAATTTCATTTCAAAGGAAAAATTGATTTATTCATGTGCAGAGCTCATTTTAGCTCAAATTATGGAAACTAAGTTTGAAGAATTTAATGGAAAACCTAAAACCTAGATCTCGAATCTCCCAAAACTAAAAAGTTTGAGAACCACCGTAGTGGATATGACGTAGACTTGGGAAAAACCACGTGACCGTTGTTTCTCGGAGTAGCATACCTTGTATTATTTATTATACCATAAATCCAATCGAGTTTACTCTGTCGTCAGTAGCCTGTAGGCCTTTATTTCCTGGTTTCGTGACAAAACAACGATATTAAGCTTACGGCAACGTATTCCAGCGAGGTTCAGAGTTTAGTCGATTGTGTTTTATGTAATACCTACCACATTTCATTTACCTACTAAGTAGGTATAAGATGTTTGTCAAAAAATCTTTAAGATTTTGTAGTTGGCTTACAAAGCCAAACTTTATCCATAGAACCTAGCGTTATTACTTAGTACCTAGTAGGTACTTATCTTGCTGTGCCCTAGCCGGGTCCTTAGTTGAGACTGATTAACTTTAATAACTTTTGTACAATATGGTCGCAATAAACATTTTGAATTTGAATTTGAATTACCTTTTCCATTTTGACCGCGCATTTTGATACAAGAAGGCGCCAGGGGAATGATTGCACACGGGCGCTACATAGGCTAGAGCCGCCCCTGCATGATACGCTTAAGCCCACGCCTGGCTTTGGCATAATTATATGGGGAAATAGTAGGTAAGTACCGACAGTTCGTCTACGGTTGGGTGCAAGGTGTTGCGCGCCTCATCACATCAATGTCAGTGCGGTACTGCTGTCGAACAGCTTGGTCATCACATCACGGATTATCGTGTACTAGGGCCGCCGGTCGGATATCTCGCCACGCCAGCCTTAACGAGATCATCCGACGGGCCTTTGTCACCGCTAACGTACCAGCTATCCTCAAACCGAATGGTCTGTTGCGTGACGATGGTAAGAGGCCCGACGATATGACACTAGTCCCATGGGAATTGGGGAGGCCCATTGTGTGGGACGCTACATGCGTCGACACACGTGCACCTTACCATCTTCCGAGGACATCCGTGAGGGCAGGTACGGGGGTGTTTCAGGAGCCAGTGGCTTCTCCAATTAGTAGTATCGGATAATTATGTCAAAGTAACATAACTAATCTTAATTGTAGGTACAGAGGAAACAAATATAATAAAAAACATGTAAGAAGAGCTATTACTTCGAGCTTGTGGTTTCAAAACTACATTGTAATGACCTATAAATTACAAGACAATATACATTATGATATATAAATTTACATTATACAAGTACTGTAGGTATAACTTACTGTTAAAGATGAATTATTTGCTAGTAATATCAATGCTTAAGTATATTTAATATTAAATTATGTTATATGATTAATGGTGCATGACAATGAAAAGGAAAAAGGTGTGAGATTTAGAAATAGAAATTATTTTATTTGTTTATAAACTACATACCTAGGTAGTACCTACGTATGTGTATGTATGTGTATGGTGGTATGTTCTTTAACAGATGTGTAGGCAGATGCCTATGATCATTTCCACTTCATCATATATAACGAAAATATCATGAAACTAGGGATTTTAAAATAAGCAGAACCGATGGCCTAATGATTGAGCCATCGATCCTGCCTTAGCAATTACAAAAACCTTTTCTACCTATCAAAATGTATAAGCTCGGTTAGGTACTATTTTTAATGGTTTCGGAAGCTAAAGAAAACTTAGGCTGGCTAATTTAAACTAACCAAATGAAATAAAGATCGTTCACATAGGTAACAAAATATTTTTTATTAAAAGTTTACAAGGGTTTCAACTTACACGTGTTTTCTCCTTCACGCCTCCAACTAGGCATGGGTAAACTGAATCAGAGGCATTAAAAAGAATCGTTTCACTACGGTGACGCGTTAGCTTAACTATTCCCTCTAAACCTTAACGATTCACTGATTCACCGATTCATCGAGCGAGTGTCCGTCCGCCGAGTGCTGAAGTGCCGACGCGAGAGTTCGGAATCGCCCGACATCACCCGAAGAATTCGGGATTGTAATCGTTTCGGACAACTGAATCAAGATTACCCATTTCTACCTCCAACCAGAATACCGTTCCTTGAATATTCTCGACGTTTCCCCCGCCATTTTTCCCTCCACTCAAAGCAAACTCGTTGCGAGCGTTCGAAAATGGCGGAAAAGTCAAAAATACTTCAAGTTCACAATAATCACTTAATATAACACATCGATTTCGACACAAAAACTCTATCTAAATTAAATAATAATTATTTGAGCATATTAGAAGGTGATTGAAACAAAATAGATTTAACTGCTAACAAATTCAGACATTCATGACTTTCTCAAATGTTACGCAACAAATAAGGATGAATCCCCTAAAGACTTCTTAATTTATCAATAATTCCCTAAAGATTTAAAAAAGCCATTTAAACTAGATAGCAATAACATTACTTTACAATTCTTTAAAACAAGGTTCTGACGTAATGACAGATGGTCCATAATTTCTAATATTACAAAATCGTTCAGATTAAATCTTAGATCGACTTCCAAATCTATTACTTATTATTTTATGATTTTCAGGAAGAAATACCGCTAGCTAAACCTAGGTTTTAATAATTTAACCCGCAAACTCATTATTAATTTAAAATTGGAATATCAATGCTTACATTCAATCTCAAACCTATTTCTAAATTCCATAGGGGTCACCTTAATTATTTAAGGAATTTTAATAGCAGAGAAATCTAATCAAATTACCAATTTCAATAATTCGTAGACTTGCGTACTTGGTATCAAAACATTATTGATTTATAGAAATGTTAACTAATCAAAAATTTATAACTTAACTCGTAGTGTAAATATTATTTTAAGATTTAAGATGGCAGTTTGCAGATATTAATAAGGTTATCATAAAAGCGTGGTTGTTTTAAAATAAGGGTTCTTGAAACTGGTCGGCTGAAGGTTCGCTGCGGCGACATATAGATAATGAAGAAGCTAGTGTGGAAGCTTGAGGTTATAGATATTTCCGCATGCTATTAGTTTAAAATGATAAATACCTCTGAAAATATTATAATGCCTAGATTTCTGCTCGTGTTTCAAAAACTTGGTAGGTACTTTGAATGATTTTAAAAGTTAGTACCTACTATCAATGATTTGAGTGAGGGATTGTTGGCATGATCTTCCAAGCATCTTCCAAGACTTCTTTTAGTATTAAACTCTGCTAGCTTAAGCGAACGAAATCGGTATGAATCGAAACTACTAGAATAGACCCACTCTACATCGATTATTCTCAGTGTTGCCCCTATATTTAATCTGAGGTGTTGCCAGTCAAGTTGTGTCAATCCACGGAATTAAACTCAGATTCTACGGAATTAAAGTTGTCAATCCGTCTGAAGCGAATTCGAATCCGACGTTTCCGACTCGGAAACGAATCGAATGAATGATTAAATAGAGCAAATGAGTGAACAATTCGTTCATAAAATTGTTCGTTCAAAAAATTAAATTCGTTCATAAAACTTGAAACTGGCAGAATTGTGTCAAACCCAGATGCAGAGCAGAGCCGAGCCGAGCCAAAATAAAAGAAGAGGAAGAGTAAATTTAGTCAAGTCAACGCAAAGTGCAAACTGCAAAGCATGAAATCTGAATGTAGTTTTGTGGGTTTTTTCTTTTTTGTAAATACTGTACAATACATAAAGGTTATATTGTTCATTCCATAAAGCTTGCGATGCTGTCATGAGATGATGAGACGGATATTGGCAAAATTGTGTCAAACCTGACGCAGAAGCCATCAAACAAGAAGTTGAAGTTGAACATCCTAGAGTCCTTTCCTTAATCAATCTGTGAATAAGACGAAAATCACGACAAAATAATCATAGCATTTACCTATTTTATGTGGACTGGCAAAGAGAATGTAACGCTACTGGCCTGGGACATCGACAATTAAAGAAACGATCACGAGTCCGACGACTATTGGGAACTTCATCGCAGTTACATTATGCGGTGGAAATCAGAGTAGGTACACCTACCCTGAAGATCACTAACATCAAGATCCTAGGCTGTACTACATATCCTGAATAGGTCACGAAAAAGGTTTCGGGTATGTCTAAAGAGGTAAACTCTAACCGAGGCTAACAACAACCCGGTCAAAACATGTTTATCTCTTCAACGAGCTATAGTGATGGTTCTAAATCGCGAAGCTATACAAGAGACGATTTGCCGGGTTCTGTAAATCCAACATTTACTGAAGATGTTGATATGCGACAGCTAAATTATGCAGCCACAAACTATAACCAAGCTCCTATAAACACTTTCAGCTCATATTCTATCAGTTCTAGCAATATGGGTGGAGCTACAAGTCTGCTTGGTGAAGGACACTACAATTATGGGAGATCTGGTGGTATACAAGGAACAGTTAGCACATCCAAAGTGGTAAGATCAACATATGCTAATAGCTTTGTTACTTATAATATCAATAATAAGGATCCTATGCCCACCTTGCAACAACAACCAATGGAAAGAGATACTGTTGATATTGTAAACCCAATGCCAATACATAATTATAGCACTCAAAAGTCCGTACCAGATCCCAACATTTCTTCTAGACAGTCTTTGTGGCAGAATAAAGAAAAAAATGTGTCTACAAGAGTCGTACCTGCAGCTGAGCACAAGGATAGGCCCCAAAATCCAGATGATCTCCCCTTTATATTATTCCCTAAAGAACCAACATTCTATGTCAAAATTATCAGAGGTGTTAGAATAGCTGAGAAGGTCACAAAGATAAGCTACTGCCAAAGCTTAAAAAGCACTATGGTGCACACTATAGGAATAAAAGGTGGGTCGTGTGAAAAAGTCTTGGCGGAAAGTAAGAGGAAGCGTGCGTTATGGTGGATAGCACAAGGTAGATCTGTAGAAGAGGCAATATTACTCTGCCTTAGGCCATACCATGAGATTTTAGAAGATATTTTGAAAAAGAAACACTCCTGGGGCACTCAGATGATTATAAGGAACTTACTAGTACAAATAAATAAGGAAGGAAAGTATAATCCATTTATAGGTCATCCTGAGGCTAATTATTCTGAGACTTCAGATGTTTCTGCTGGTGAAGCAACAGAACAGCATATCAAGACTGAGGATGAATCCAACCAGGGCTATCCTTCTACAAACAATAAATTGGGCATTAATGTTCAACAACATTTCGGTAATAATTCAAATGATTTGATTCTCTGCTCCTTGCCTATTCAAGATAACATGCAAAATATGCCAACTCAACAGGAAATAGAAACCAGTTCCAGCCAAAATGCTTCCTATTATCCAAAAAGTCAATTCCTCAGTAGTCTTGCAGACCGTAACAGACCTTTGCCAGTTAATTCTGAATCAGTATCTGATTTAATTCACACTAAGACAGACAATGACCATGACAGACAGCCAGTCAATTCTAAATCAGTATCTAAATTAATTCAGACTAAGAAAGACAATCCTTACACTAAAATAAATACGACAACTGAAAAACACAGGCCTCAGAAGGTTATTAAAGGTGCAACTTTAGAAAGATACTATTATTGGTTAAATGTTGGAAAGACACCTGAAGAAGCCCTAGCTATGTGTCTTGTAAAGATGAACAAAATACCTTTGTACCATCAAATCAAAGGTACTGTGGGTACACTAAAGAACTTTGTCAAGACAAGCCCAAACCAAGCGAGGTTTGGTAGAACTCTTTCTATACCACATACAGTTCCAACTAGTATGGTTGCCAAACCTGGAGACTGTAACTATACAAATGACTTCACTGAGAATGTGTGTGTGGAGAATCCTCGGGAAGAATCTGAGTCTATTATTGCTGAAAAGACAGAAGGATCTACACATGGAATTAAAAATTCAAATACATCAATGACACAAGTATATCTAAAAGAAATAGAACAGTTTATCAAATCTGTAAAATGTGGCACTAAGAAATATAAAAAGATTTTTAAGCCAGAAGTATTGGACAAATACAGATGGTGGAGGCATGTTGGAAAAACAGTAGACGTGGCGCAAAAAATGTGTCTATATCCTTTCTTTTGCTATACGAAAGAATGTGAAGAAGGTGAAAAAACAATAGACTTTAAAACATACATTCTTGAGAACGCAGTGAACCTTAACAATGCAGACGAAATTGCAAAATGTCCTCCTGAGATCAGAGGCCATGCAAAAATACGATACAATTTCTGGATTACATTAGGAAAGACACCAAAAGAAGCTATAGATTTAACTTTACAGGGCTTTGGGTTGAATCGAAAAGAGAGACAGTATAAGGAATATTTGTCAAACTTGTTGTCCTCTGGGCATACAAATGCCTCTCTAACTCAAAGTTCACAAAACAGGAATCATTGTTTTAGCTCTAGCGTTCCTTTAATTCCAACTATTGAAATACAACCAACTAATGAAGAAGATTTTACAAAGGATGATTATGAGGTCTACAAAACTGACATACATACTGCAAAAGAGCAAGTAGAACAAGCAACACAGCTAACTAATGCAGAGCTGATTCGTTTTGAATGGTGGAAAAAGCAGGGAAAATCCGAAGATGAAGCTCGCAATCTAGGTCAAAAGCCTATGGCCGTTTCAGAAGCTCTGAATCGTATCTCTTATGATGCAATGGCTGAAACAAACGTGCCTAGCAATGTTAAAGGATCTAAGAAAGGCGAATTCAGGGTCTGTTTTAAAGTTAATAAAGTTAATTTTAGTGGTGACAATCTCAAAGCAATCAAAAACTCTTTGAACCTGTGTATCGCCGACGAGGATGGTATTAAAATTAAGAAGATCACTAAAAGAAGTAATCGATTCATCATTACTTGTCTGGACGAGCAAACCAGAGACTGGTTAGATAAACAAATTCCCACTTTAGTGCCGTGGGAGAACGCTCAACTTGAAATAATCGACGAAGACGAAGTACCTATAGATATTTTGGCCCGGTTCTTCGTCCCTTTTGATACTGAAGCAGAGTGCTCTATGACAAATGAACAATTTATGCAGCAACTACACGAACAGAACCCAGATGTAGGCTGTGATAGATGGATTGTGTTTAATGTACAGATGAAGACCAATCCTATTGGAATTTTTGTTTTAGGGTGTTATATTGACAAAAAATCGAATGATGTCCTGTTATCCAAAGATAATAAACTCAAATGGTTTGACAAAAGAAATATAAAAGTAAAACTCTGCTCACTAAAGAAGCAGAAGAGTATAGCTGAAAGCGCTGCGCGCGCGGTTATGTTTATCCCCAAAGTACGTGGATGTAGATTACATTGTTCTCAACAATATTTACTAAATAGGTTACATAAGCTAAATCCTACCGTCGGTTGTGATAGATGGACGATCGTCAAGAAAAGAATAAAGCCAGACGGAGCAGCGCTATTGGTTCGTTTAAATAATGCATCCAATCATATAGTGGAAAGCATTAAAACATTATGTTGGTACCGATCCCAAAACATCGTAATTACAAAAGTTCCCGTTTACGTCAATATTAATTTTCCAATCGAAAACGAAAGTTGTTACCTGAGAATCATACCACAAAACGAAATTACCAAAACTTTAATTAACAAATTACATTTTTTTAACCCAACTTTTGGTTGTTTAAAATGGGATATGGTCCAATTACAAGATAATGTTGATGAATGGCACTTGACCTTTAAAATTAATGAGCAATGTCATCTGACTCTGATAAATAGTGACTACAAACTTTATTGGTATGGTGGTCGGTGGTTGGATGTCACGCTAGGTGCGGTGCCAGAACTTGAAATGTTTGAGACAAAAAAGGGCACTAAACATTCTAAAAACCCCGCCACGAGTTATCAACCAAATGAAAACGTTACCAAACTAAATCTAAACCAAATTGCATCTGGAAGTATGCTCACACCGCAATTAATGGTTAACGAAGAATCTAAAGCACAAGATGCATCTAACCGTGGATTACCACCATTGCTCAGTTCTGCAAGACAAGATCGTACTGCTGACGAGTCTTATACAGAAAGGGAACCCTATCAATATGAGAGACATATCAGAGTTGGTTCTGATTATTATAAAACACACCAGCTTTCACAAGCACCACTTGAATGTGCCATGCCAGAGATACCAGAATATGCAAGACCTCCAGATGGGCATGGAGAAAAAGAAGACATAGCTCAAGAGCCTCGTGGGATCCGACGATATGACGACACAGGTTTAGAGGATAAATATAGATTGGAATCGAATCAAGACGCTTACTATCCAAACACAGAACACAGAAATGTTGAAAAAGTAGACTATGAAAATGATTGTAACCTATACAACAATGAGAACAGGCAGGAAGAAGAGGAAAGCATGCATTTACCCCACCATAATCCAGACAATATAGCTAATCTTGATCCTAGAAGTAGGGATGAGTATATGCATCAAGATATAGAACATCTACATGACAGGGTAAACACACGTGAAACAGATTACGTAAGAGAAGAAAGAAAATTTGATAGAGGAGAAAGACACTTTGATAGAGAAGGGGATTTTGACATAAGAGACGGATACTTCGATAGGGAAGAAAATTACCTTAACAGAGAAGAAAGACAATTTAACACGGAAGAAAGGTACTATTGCAGAGGAGGAATTAACTTTCAAAGAGAACAAAGACACTTTGATAGATTGGACAAATCATCTCAGGATGGAGATCGCTTACACTTAGAACATGTAAGATCCTGTCAAGAAACAGAGTATTTTCAACAGGAATGGTCAACAGACTATCATAATAGAAGTAAATACGGAGATGGAAGGAAACGTCGTCACCCCAGGGATGACCAATGGGGACAATATTTGCCCCATCTGCGGCCCGAAGACAGAGAAGCTTTACACGATAGCAGAGAGAGTCTAAATCAGAATAAACGCGCTAGATTAAGCGAAGATCGTCGACATGCTACACTTAGAGAAGGGCTACCTGTTTATCATGATAGAGGACACCATTATCAAGAATCCTCAACTTATTCAAACCATAAACGACGGAATTCAAGACCAAGCTTTGATGAACCTCCATCCAAGCGAAATAGACAAAGGCGTTAGCTATAACAACGGTACAGCAAATCCAAATTTACGTCTAGTTCACTATAATAAAGGCGTAGAACTTTCTGTACATATAGTTTATACATAAGTGTATAGTGTAAATAAAACTATCCTGCACCCTAATGAAAAGGCATCAAGAAATTATCAACTTACCAAGACAAATACGAAAGCATTGAAGGAAGCGGAAGTCAAGAATTTGACAACTTGTCTAAATGTATGGTGCACTGTGGATTATATTTAACCTCCTTGGCATATCAGAAGTACATGATTGAAGATTTATTAGCAACATGATTCTTGTACCCCCACTTAATTATATTCAAGAAGATTAGACCCGAGAAGAACTCGATAAACCATCTTTATGTCTCTGAGAATAGGATTGCTGGATTCAAATGGACTTCTTATAGCAACTCTATCGCAATTTATGATGTTAGAAACCGTGCAAAAACCAGGTTAGTATTTTATAAGCGGTACTGATAACAGATCACTATAATGCTCCCACTTCCAAACTGTGACGCGCTTTCTTTTGTCATTCTTTGATTGATAGACATAATCTTACTAATATTATAAAGCCGAAAGTTTGTGAAATCTACATTTTTGTTGAGGATCTCCAAAACTACTGAACAGATCAAGATGAAAATCGGCGTACGTTTAGAGCAAAGCCTAACTTAGATAATAGGCTACTTATTATACCGAAAATACGCGTGTGAAGCCGCGGGCAGCAGTTAATAAAAAATATGTGTCCAATATCTTCGGATAATCTAACTGGCGCACTAAATAGAATAATATTTTTTCTACCCAGGAGGACACACTACCCTATTATCCACGCTGACGTCGCAAATCCAGACGTCCGTTAAACGAAACACAAAAGGATTCTAAAGACTCGGAAAGAGATGCAACCATGTAATAAAAGACGCAGATAAGAAAGAGAAAATGAAAAGAAGGAAAGACAAGAAAGTAAGTGTTCATTGATTCAGATAGGTATCTAGTAACACAAGCTCTGCTTAGTTTAGGGCTAGATGATGCTGTGTGGATTGTCCAGCATTATCTTCTTAATATATATAAATCAGATAGATAGATAGATAAAAGATTTATTTGACACTGCAGCACATAATACAAAACGATTACAACGAATCACGTGTCACGTTGTTTGTCCGCGATAGACTCCTAAACTACTTAACCGATTTAAATTAAATTTGCGCAGCGTGTGCAGTTTGATCCAACTTGAAAGATAGGATAGCTTATTCAGGGAAGGCTTAAAAGGTGAGAGCGGTACGAAGTTCGCCGAGTCAGCTAGTTTATTTATAATTTGTAGGATTCCGTACCTCAAAAGGTCCCTTTTATGATCACTTTGTTGTCCGTCTGTCTGTCTGTCCGTCTATCAACCCCCTTTTCTCAGGAACGCGTGGACGTATCGAGTTGAAATTTACGTCAAATAGTCAAGTCTGTAACCTCTTGAAGCCGCGATAACGTGATAAATAAAACTTTTAAGTCAACGGCAACGCTTTCAAAAGTTACAGCCGTTTATGAACGAATATTTGAAATTTCCAAGGGAACCACATGCACACAAAACCTATAGGGTACCCGTAGACTTATCATGAAATTTAGCGAGCAGCAAGGTCTTATAGCACAAGTAAAGGATAAAATCCGAAAACAGTAAAATAGTTGATTCACAAAAAAAACTTTTGATTCTTGATATAGACCAAAACCTATACGGTACTTCCCATTTACCTAAAATCATAAAATTTTGTAAGAAACACGGTCTTACGAGTATAGCACAAATAAAGGAAAAATCCAGAAACCGTAAATTTGAAGTTTATTCGCAAAAAAATAGTTTTTGATTCTCGCCATGCACCAAAACCTACAGGGTACCTAGTACCTACATACTTCCCGTTAACCTAGAATCATGATAAATTATTGCAAGACACAAGATCTTACGGAACACTTAGTGCGCGAGTCTGACTCGCAGTTGACGTTTTATTTTGGCCTTGTTTGCTTAGGTCGGTCTCTAGGTACTTGCAAATGTACCTGTGATTTATTTGTATAAATAACTAGCTGCGCCCCGCGGCTTCGCCCCCGTGGAAATTTATATTTTCAACTTTCTTAATTTTTTCTTTCATAAGAACCTTCTCCTGACAATAACAAACACAACAAAGAAAGAATTAGCGAAATCGGTCCAGTCGTTCACGCGTCATGCCGTGACCAAGGAAAACGGGTTTCTTTTTTATATACAGGGTGGAATTTTGTAATGCCACCTGGAGGGAAAGTACTCTTAATACTGTAGATAGAAAATTTTACTCAAAGAAAACATTCCTTTCATTTTGAAAAGAAAGAAAACTGCATTCAAAGATTTTCGAAAATTCGCTTGCCACACCCGGGAATCGAACCGACTAAAATCTGTAAAAATTACACTTTATATTTTTATTGCATAGATCGGTCGGGTCAATTATAAGGATGAAATCTCTCTAACAAACTTAATAAATTAAATGAAAGGAAAACCATGAAATCTTAAATTATTTTAATTTTTTATATATATTTCTGTAATGCTGAATAATCTACACAACATCATCTAGCCCCAAAATAAGTAGAGCTTTTGTTAAGGGTGGGTATGTTTAAGAAGATAACTGATATACCTACTTAAAAATTCACACTAATATTATAAATGCGAAAGTTTGAATAGATACATGGATGGATGTATGTTACCTCTTCACGCCAAAACTACTGAACGGATCGGGCTGAAATGTTGTATACAGATAATTCTAATCCTGGAATCAAACAGGCTACTTTTTATCCCATAAATCCCATGGGATAGAAATCACCTTTAAACGTTTATAGAAACAACGCGTGCGAAGCCGCGGGCATAAACTAGTTACTAATATATTTAATAATAGTTTATGCCCGCGACTTCGCACGCGTTGTTTCTATGGAAACGTTTAAAGGTGATTTCTATCCCACGGGAACTGATTTATGGAATAAAAAGTAGCCTATGTTTGATTCCAGGGTTAGACTTACTCGTATGCAAAATTTCAGCCCGATCCGTTCAGTAGTTTTGGCGTGAAGAGGTAACATACATCCATCCATCTATCTATCCAAACTTTGGCATATAAAATATTAGTGTGATGTGAAGTGTGATAGTGTGATTGATACTAGCACAGCTGCAACTGCTGTCCGCGCTTTTCAAGCCTATGCCCGTCCTCTGAATATCATTTACCTCACTGCTGAGATGGGTCTGTAGTTTTAAGTAGGGATTTATTTCCCTTCTTAAAAAAGAGCACTACTAAACTCCCACTCCACGCCTCTTGGTTATATGGGACGATATTTTATTTATTTATTTACTTATACTTAATTATGAGTTTATTTATTTATTTATTTAATTCAGATTGCCATCAGCTTATCTAATTACAATAGAGATTAAAATAGACACAGAAATCTAATAATAGGCATTCGCGTTAATGTTTATCAAAGTTAACACTCGTTTACTTTTAGCCTTCTAGCCGAACTTTCGGCTAAGGCGGCTAGTCACAGCGAAGACTAGCCAGGCGCTGGACTTAATATAGTGCCCAAGTGTGTGCGCAAACACAGATGCACTCTCTATTCCCTCTCATAATCTGATGGGACGGCGGCAGACCGAAATGACCGGGGATAGGTCAGGCGCAGGACCAACAACGGCTTAACGTGCTTTTCGAGGCACTAGGGTGCTTAAAATAAAGTACTGTAAAGATTTAGTTGATTGTAAAGAAAATTACAATCAACTAATAGTGATAAATAAATAAATAATGCTGGACAGTAAAAAATTACTACTAGTATTTACAATTGAGTCATAGAAGCAAAGGCAGCAACATCCATGTAAAAAAATGGGATGTTGCCTTTGCTTCTTTATGACTTGACAATTGAGCTAACTGCAGACTGTTGCAAATAATCTACAGGTAGCTCAACTGATCCATATCAATACCAGTCGGAACCTACTTTATATCAATACCAGTCGGAACCTACTTTATATCAATACCAGTCGGAACCTACTATAAACAATTTAACTACATTAAGTAAATTGTCATATTCTTTTACAGGTTCAACGTGTAATGAAGAAATGGATAGAACAATTAAGTAATACTCTTGGTGCTGCAGTCTCTTAATGAGGAAACGGAAGTAGATCAAGTCTTCATATTGGTTAAACTCGGAAGCTATGCATTAAGTCATTACAATTACTTTAATCTATAGTAGGTACAGTCAGCTGCACAGACATGTATACACTTCCAAAGTTTAACTTTTATTTTACTCGGAACTTTTCAAATAAAAGGACATGCACACGTTTTTCGTACAAAGTGGTCATCGTACTTCGTCAGAATACGGTACATAAACTATTACAATTACTATACACTTACTATTTAGTTAAATTGAAAACTTGGGAGTGTATACATATTTTTGCAGCCGACTGTACCTTAATTTATAAAAGCCGTGTACTAAACGCTGTCACGGGGAGTAATGTACTACCATTCGCGAGCATATTACGTTTTTTTATTTATTTTTTATTTATTCATAACAATAACAATATATATTATTATTTGTACCATATAAAGCTTTAGAGGTTTGTCTTGGTACTCACATTCGTTTTCATTTTATTTGTAATCTAAGTGTAAGTAATGAAACAACTAACTAATTATAGGCTTACACTGTAATTATTATAGGTAGGGTTACGTATATTTCGCAACTAAAAAACCAAAATTTCGCATTTATTCGCATAAAAAAACGAAAAATATTTAAAAACTTGTATTTATTACCATAATCATTAAAATAACAAAATATTGACTACTGAAAAGTTAGCTAGAAGGAAACATAGTGGTTGTCTCTATATTTCTTGCTTAAGACTTTACCTTCGGTCATTTTAAGTCATTTATGACGAAATATCTTTCAGCATCTACACTGTTGACTGGGCTATGAAGACCTTGCTGAACCACATTGACAAGTTGTCTATGGAAATAAGCATATCCACTTAAGAGTTCATCCTGTGGGATATCCCTGAAAATTGTATTTTTTAGAAGCTCTCCAGTGTTAAGTTAGTGTCCAGAGACGATCTGTTCACAGCCACTGCTACTGATGGGCAAAATGAGCCGTGAGACTCGTAATATTAGAAAATTCACGTGTTTACTGCGTTTAACAATGTTTTTCTTCGAAATTTCGTCGAAAAAGTATTAAATACACAATATTCGTAAATTCGTATTAATCGCATAAATTACGTGAATTTCGCATAAATTTATCGCTTCTATTTCGTAAAAACGAAAATTACGTATCTCTAATTATAGGCCTACTGTACCTGCTGCATCGGCTATCGTGATCACTCGCTCTCGCTCGCTCAGGGTTAGCGCTAGCCTCATCGTGCATTGTGGGAGGGAGCAAGCAGGTGTCCATAGTTTTTTTTTTTTTTTAATAATAATAATAATGCTGGACAATTCACACAGCATTATCTAGCCCCAAGATAAGCAGAGCTTGTGTTATGGGTACTAGATAACTGATATACATAATACAATACACTACTTATATAGATATTTTTTATTATACATAGAAAAACATCCAGAACCCCTGAACAAATATCTGCAGATTGTACAAACATTTGTCCCGAGGCGGGAATCGAACCCGCAACCTCCTGCGCCGCAGGCACAGTTAAGTTGTTTGCATGCGCGTTAGTGCGGTCAGGCAAAATCGGCGTTGTAAGCAAAAGTTACGTTACAGCGTGTCTGTCTCGTTGCGAGAGCTTCTTTTCCCGTACTGACTGCACGAACGCTCGCTGTGTAAAGCTTTGGTCTGGTGATCATGACGCACAACGCTGCGGTATGCGCCCCAACGCAGCGTCACGACGCAGCATTTACCGTCCCTGCGGAGAGGTGGTCAGTTGATTTTGCCGCAGCTACCAATCCATATTGTCAACCCGTGACGCACACCCGCACACCGCAGCGTTGAAACGAGAATGACGCCGCGCGTGCGGGAGTACACGTCACCACTTCACCGCGCTTGCCCCTCGCCGCTGACGCATACTGCGACGGAACAAGAGAACATTCTCGACGTTTTTCATATGATTGAGTGTCCGGCATCGCATACCGCATACCGCAGCGTTGTGCGTCATGATCACCAGACCAAAGCTTAACACGTTACTCCATAACGCCCCCCTGACGCCGGTCAGACCCACCTTTAGAGGGGTTGATATCAAATCAAATCAAATAGTTTATTTGCAAGAATACAAAATTATACAATACGTCAGATCTCACAACTAGTTTAGTCATTGTATTCAGCCTGCAGGCGTGCAAATATTATGCGAGTCATATAAATATAAGTAATTAAGTATATCTATTAAATTATATTAGTCGTGTAAGTTACAATTCAAATTTCCAAATATTCTGTATCTTTGGAGTACAGTATGGCAAAGAGTAGACAATTAAGTAGCAGATTCTTGTTTTCTTTGTCGTATATACCTACCTACTTAATGTATGAAAACATCTGTAAAAAAATCAATTCAAAATATAATTTTCTTAGTGAACAATCCATGCAAAATATATATTTAGAATATTAGTAGGTTACGTAGGTATGTATGTATGTAGTAGTGACCTTACTAATAATGTGTAGTAGTTAAATATCTAAATAAAAACTGCTTGAAGTATTCAACTAATCCAGTGTTGTCTATGAAAAAGTAAATCCTTCTTTTATGCAGTTTTATGCAGCTTCTTATACTTAATAGCTTATCATTGTCATATCAGCCCACACACGTCCACTGCTGGACAAAGGAAGGCCTAAAGCTTATATTATACTAGCTTCTGCCCGCGGCTTCGTTCGCGTTTTCGATATAATAAGTAGGCAGGTATCCTATTATCTAAGTTAGGTTTTGCTCTAAACGTAGGGGAGAAGGAGGCAGCTTTGAACAGGGGCACCTTAGAACAAACGAGCTTACGAGGTTAGTTCTAGGCCAATTGTGGCGAAAATTATATTTATAACACGGCAGTACCGACCCCCATGAAAGATTTGAAGACATTGATAAGCGGAACTTGATTTATTGTATGAATAAATTCATTTTAAATATTTTTATGCTCTAGTTCACCAGCATTGAGTGGTTTTTCGAAAATAAAATTACCAGTTAATTTCTTCGAACCCATTGGGGCAGATTTGAACAAAACAAAGGGGGCACTTTTGAACATGTTCAAAGGTGGCTCAATAGATCCATCACTAAATTTTATGTGCGAAAATTTGTGTGTTTCTTTTATATGTGTTTGTTTGTTTCAAATTTGATATCTCTTTGTTTAAACTAGGTCAAACTAGGTCTGGTCGAAGCGACGCGTGACCCGAGAGCTGGTGAATATCTGGCACAGCGCAATGCAGCCAGCGTCTTTGGGACGCTTCCGACTGGTGTTGATATGGATCAGTTGAGCTATCTGTAGACTGTTTGCAACAGTCGGCAGTTAGCTCAATTGTTTCAATTGTAAATACTAGTATAATTTTCTTTGTGAATAAATGTCTGTCAAACTAGGTCAATAAAACTAATCGTTTATGTTCAATAGTGTTCAACTTAGAAAGTAACCCTAAATAACTGATTTTATCAGAGGAAGTCTACTAATAATTGTTGTCTTCTTTAGTAATTGCGTCTGAACGTAATTTAATCTGATTTTAGATTTAGAAAGTAAGACTGTGTTAATATCATAATTTTCTTTTAAAAGTTACTTTTTTATTGTTTTTTTATGAAAAGTTTATTACTTCAATATTTAACATTTGAATAATTCACATAGTTCCTTTAATACTGTACGTAACATCACATAACACAATCATAACATTTTAAATAACTTTTTTAATAATAATATTTTACTTAAACAATGTATTTTTTGATTAAATTCATCAATTCAAAGGTGCCCCTGGTATGTTCAAAGCTGCCCCAGGAAAGGGGCAGCTTTGAACATTTGAGTTACTTCACTAAAAGATCAATTCTGACTAAACCATGTAAAATTGATTATAATTTTAATTGATTTATGTAGCTAGATCATCTAAATGTCTTTGATAGCAAAAATAACTAAATAAAAATAACTATCTTAGATATTACAGACTCTAATGTAAAAAATGTTCAAAGGTGCCTCCTTCTCCCCTACGCCAAATTTCATCTTCATCCGTTCAGTACTTTGGAGATCCTAGGTGACAAAAAATCAAATTTCACAAACTTAGGCTTTATTATATTATTAGGACTAGCTTCTGCCCGCGGCTTCGCACGCATACTTTCGGTATAATAAGTAGGTACCCGATTACCTAAGTTAGGCTATGTTCTAAATGTACGCCAAATTTCATCTTGATCTGTTCAGTAGTATTGGAGATCCTAGGTAACAAAAATTTCACATTTCACAAACTTTCTGCTTTATATTATAATATTAGTAGGATTATTAGGAAGTTCAATTTAGTATCTAGTAGGTAAGATAATAAGTAGGAATGGTACCAAGCGACTTATCAATTAGGTAAGTAAGTACCTAGCTAAGTATCGAATTCAAATAAGTAGGTAATATATGGACATAGATCTTTATCTAGTGTACCCACATTGTCAAACATTAGTATTCCTTCAGCTAACATCTTATATTACCATCTACTCAGGATAAAATCTTTATTACAACCAAATGCGGGTCCTAACGAAGCTTTGCAGTATAAAACCTTTCTGCTCCCCAATACAATCATCAGAAATTTTCAGTTTGTCAACCAAGAAAGTTCCCGCCAATTGTTATTTTAAAAAATGTCGGCAAAGTTGGCTATTGTGTGCGTGGCATTCTACCTAGTTTTTTTGTTGGAGATTGAAGGGTCTTTTATAAAGCCAAATAATGTGCCGCGTGTTGGAAGAAGCAATGAAGGGGAGATTTTTGAAGATGGCGATGATGTTATGGGCTATGTTATAAAAACTAATAAGAATATTCCTCGAATAGGCAGAAGGAATTACGACTCGGTAAGTTCTTCCTAGCTACCTTTAGTAAGTAGGTACCTAGCTATGGTTCTTTGTGGGTTAGATAGGTATATATCGGTACCTCGAGCTAGAGCCATGATCCAGGCAGAGTATAGGTACCTATACCATGGCTAGAGCCACGTACAGCTACGTGTACGTTCCTCTCTGCGGATCTTACCGCTGCTCTAATGTTGGTTGAAGGTAGGTAGTCATTTTCTCTTTTATTTGTTTACAGGAAAACCGATTTGATATCCCAAAATACTACGGACTCCCAGTTTCTGATGTCTACCCAGGTAAATTTGAAAATACAGAAAAGTAGGAAACTAAGCTAAGTAGTAGGTGCCCAGGCTTACGACTTTTAGCTATAGCTAATACTAGTTTCTGCCCGTGGCTTCGCACGCGTTGTTTTATATGGAAACGTTAAAGGGTTATTTCTATCCCATGGGAACTGATTTATGGGATAAAACTAGCCTGTTTTATGGCATAAAACCACTTGTATACAAAATTTCCGTTCAGTAGTTTTGGCGTAAAGAGGTAACAAACATCCATCCATCCAAACTTTCGCATTTATAATATTAGTGTGAAGACTCGGATTAGGTAGGTACCTACCTGTCAGCTAGCTAGAGAAGATTCTCTACAGCAAGATTGCTGTTATCAGATAGCGTGTTCATTAATAGTTTTAGGTAGGTACCTAAGCAAAGCTCGGTCCGGTGTCGTCAGGTAGGTAAAAAAATTAATTACCTACCTAGGTACTTCCTACCTAATACAATACCTACTTAGTAATATTATGAATAAATAGATATCTGCAGATCGTCCAAACATTTGTCCCGTGTGGCGCGAATCGAACTTGCGACCACCTGGGTCCTAGGTAGACCTTCGCCGCTGTGCCACTGAAGTCGTCACCTTAGGCTTAGTGCAAACGGACCACCAACCGCCACCGGCGGCGAGTGACAAGCTGTTTACACGCGTTTTCATACATTTTGCACGAACTCGCCGCACACGCGTCGCCGCCGCCGCCGGTGGCAGGCGGCGCGGCGGCGGCGGCCACTCGCTACAGCAGTGTCCGCGACTCGCCACTTGACGCCGCCGATGCGCGCCACGCAAGACACCGCCTCTCACCACACGCTAGGCGTCCTACGCATCGCACGTGTTAGTGTAATGTGGTCGCTTCCGAACACCGGTGTCTGTGGCGCGCTTCCGCGACTTCTGCAAATGTGGCGGTAGCGCGCGACAGCCACAGGGGGCTGTGGCTGGTGGTCCGTTTGCGCCAAGCCTTTGTCGTCACGTTACGCTTAAAGGGTGACACTCTTGACACAATAGATCTCTTGGTAACATTTTGTTACCAATATTTAATTGAGGTTTATGGCAAGACTGATTTTTATTTTCAGATAATTCGGAGGGGCAAAAAGAAAGTTTTTACAAACAATACCAGAACATGAAATAAGAAATGAAGCTTTACAAAATAGGATCGTGTCTACTAACTACCTACTTCGAGTGCTATATTTTTTTCTAGTCGATTGTCTCATTTTTGTTTTATTAAATTAAATTGTGCACAATTGATGAAGTTTTTGTTTAACATAGAATCTGAATGTAATGAAACGTAAGTAAAAAAATTGTTTTTCACTTGGCTGTCAAATGCTGTCATTGTCATCTGGGAAGAGTATAAACCAACTTATTCCATAGTCTTATTAAAGGTTATGTTTCTCTCTTCTGTTTGTTAGAATTTGTATCATCTATCTCTTTTTCACAAGGAGCTAAGTAAATTTGGTTTTAGTCGGATTTTACTCAATAATTACTTCCACAACTTTTGTGGAAGAATTTTCAATTTTTCATATAAAATTTGATTTTCTTCATCCAAATTCGTAGTGATACTTTAAAAATATAAAAATGGTTGTTACTAAAGACGTGTTCCTTCCGGAGGAATCCGAATTGACCGTGGACGAGGTCAATTTATCCTCTGCTACTTTGATGGGTGCTTCGTTTCACCTCGGAAAATACTGTGAACACGCAAATAACGTAAGTACCTAAATTGTTTATTAAATTTCACAATAATGTATACTTATTAGCTCGTTGATTCCCCTAGCACAGTAGAAATTGATTGCATAACACTCGTAAAGAGGTTATGTTTTGATTTTGCTGCAGGGGTTTTTAGCTGTCAACAATGGTTATCTAAATCTATTCTTCAAAATTATCCTGTTTCTTAGCAACACAGCTGGGGCCTGCTGGGGCTAATATTGCCTATATTACCCCCAGCAGGCCCCAGCTGTGTTGCTAAGAAACAGGATAATTTTTTTTGGAAATAATTCTTAGTGAACACAATAATAATTGTACAAACAGTGTTACAATAAAAATATTCTATTTCTGATTCATCAATGAAGTAGTAATCAGAGCACATTACCAGTCTCATACTGGACTTCTGAACGTAGACCTCCCCTAATAAGCGCCGTAATGGCTCTTATTTGGCCATACTGTCAAACTCCCCACTTCCCAGACTTGGCATGCAGGCAGGAGATTGTCGTTTCATAGTTTTATGTAGTATTGTGTAGGTAATACTCACTCCATTAAATAAAAGCTTTTACAAGAAGATGAAGTTAGAATTAGAAATTTTGTTTCAGTAGGTACATTTGTCTCTACTTTTGTTAGCATCCTAGTTACCTAATAACATAATTGTAGTGCCATAGGTGGGTTTATGTTTGGAACTGTTTTCAATTATAAGACTAACAAACAACATGGTATTCACATTACGTATGTAAGCTCGTTATGGGATGAAACGTTGCTGTTCTCGAACACAAATAAGGTTTGTAGTTAACCCGCTTTCATCCGTAATGAACATGGTATCAGGAAATATTTGAGTTTGAAATAAAAATCAATATTCTGTGCCACTTAATTCAAGCTTTATTTAAACATTACCTTCAACCATTTTGCAGGAGTTCATGCTCTGTCGCCTTGAAGAGAATGATGCCATTAAATGCGTCAATGAAGGGAAAGCGGTCACAGCTTGCACGATGGATTTCTTCCAGAAGGTCAAGAGTGCTTGCAAGGATCAGTTCCACCAGTACGTCCACTGTCTGGACAAGAGCTCGGGGAATTACTCGTTATCAGAGTAAGTTCACGACTTCACACAATTTAAAAACCTGTGACACTTTTTTTATTAGGACAATGTAAACAACTCTAACGAAATGTATGGAAAAAGTTTTTCACGATTTCTGACATTTTTAGTACTCAAACCTCAGTCGATGCAGTAGAGACTTTTGATCCTTTTAAGAGACAGGATAGATTGGCATCAAAAAAGTTTTTGTGTTAAATTACCATTTTTCTTAATGACTACATTTTTTCCAAAATCTTTGAATGCAGTTCAGAATATCTCAAGAAGTTATGGATCATGTCCTAGGAATGTAGAACTATAACGGTTAATGTACCTGCCCTTACTGTCCCGTCTCAAAAATCCAATGGCAACTCACTAACTGGTAAATTGAGGCTCGGTTGAAGCGTGATTTCAGTGTAGAGTGGCGCAAGGCACGTGTGTATTCTTCCTTTCACATACAAATTTATTTAAAATGGCGACCGAATTACGCCGGCGGCGCTCTGGCCTCCGCATCATCCGAAACACCTACCTTATTACTCTGCACACATACATCCAATAAATAAATAAATAATGCTGGACAATTCACACAGCATCATCTAGCCCCAAGCTAAGCAGAGCTTGTGTATGGGTACTACTAGATATCCAACCCACTGCTGAGACCCACTACTACCACACTAGACATCGTCATCGATAAAATCTACCCAAAATAAGATTAACGAAAGCAAAACACAAAATTGACTTTAAAGGAGTGAAAATTTACAATAATCTGACGGACATTACTGTCCGTCAGATTATTGTAGTGTGCAGTGCCGCGTCGACTGCAATTCACGAACAAACTGAAAGAATCCTAGTGGACAGGGCTACAGTTTAGAACAGTTCTTCGTTGACAAATTTGTTGACGACGATGTCGTAGATCCACACTTATAATATTAAAAACTCTTATTAAGATTACCAAAGTCAATTATTTGTACTTAGTTTTTACATTATTTTGTATCTAGCTAAGTTCTGAACTAAATGAACCTCCCCAAACAACGAGGATTGCCGATATCACCACGCTTGGCGGGCGGATTGGTGGTAGCAAGTAGTGTTAAAAAACACAGAAGAGTTTCCTTCCCTTCCTCTGATAGATTCCCTTAGTTGGCTCTCACGACGACGTCCATCATATATTGGAGACATCGATTCTTACGCTTTGACACGCTAACCACCTAATTATACGTAAATATTTCAGATGCCGCGTCACTCAGGGTGTGTACGATCAGTGCATGGTCGACAAGATGAACCTGCCAAGACCTAGCTTCGGATATTTCACGGAGCCTCGCATCCACGCTACTAAAAGGTTCATATTTCAATTCAATTTATTTATTACTAGCATTACTGCATTCTTACTACCCGTTGTCCTATTACCCGTTTTTCCGTAGGAATTAAGCATTTTCTCGCGGTAAAAAGTAGCCTATGTTCATCAGGAATCATGTGGGCTTCTAATGGTAAAAGAATTTTTCAAATCGGTCCAGTAGTTTCTAGGCTCCAAACTACTGGACCGATTTGAAAAATTCAATACAAACAAACAAAAAATCTAAACTTTCCTTTTATAACGCACAATCTGACCACTACAAGAGACAAACTAGTGCAGTGAAAAACTTAAAAGCACTGTGATATAGACATATCAGCTCTCAGCTGCTCGTCTATAATCCAATAATAATAATAATCTTAGTATAGAATACCATGGGTTCACAAGGTTATTTATTATTTATTTATTATATTTATATTAACGTTTCAAAATCACATCACATTTTTTTTAATGATTTAAATATATCTGACATTGATTTAACATTATTTGGTAACCATCCTTGACAGCCTATATTGTTCCACTGCTGGACTCAGGCAACCCCCAGATAAGCGCCTTATGGCTTTTATTTATGGGGGGTATTGCCCATAATCCCCACGCTGGGCATGCGGCATACATATTGTACAGCTTTATCGAATTACAAACTAAACTTTGGAGATTTTAGTTAATGTTGTTTTCGGGACTACTAAGATATTTTATTGTCTTGTATTGTAATCACGAAATTGTGTGAATTGTTTTTGGCATAAATCAAATTTTGGTAGGATATACTCTCCAACCATCGTCAAGTCACCTACTTCCCTAAAGTCCCTACAAGATTCCAAAACTCCATAAATTATTAATTAAATAGGAATCGAACCTGCAACCTGCGTTACCGACAGAGGTCGTATAATATTCGAAAAGTTTTGATATCTTTTATTGTTTTTTCTGGTTTTAGACTTCTAGGCTTATTATTAATCATTATTAAACTTTTTCTTGTTAGTAATGTGCCTAAATAGTAGATAATCTCCTAACAGAGAATAGAAATATAATTATTGTCTTAATTTGTTTAGTTTTGTTAATGTCTTGTCTGTAATTTTAATTTAAATAAGTAAATTTTAATTTAGTTATTTAATTCTAATTAAAGCATTTTATGTGACACTCAACTTCATATTGACATATTATGTGACATTTGTAAACCAGAAATTGCACACCACGCCACCGATAGAAATATGTACATGATTCTTGAGACGACATAATTAACAACTGTGTACTATATTTACATGGGGCCATTCATTTATTACGTGAGACGATTGAGGGGGGAGGGGGTCGATTATGTCTTAGTTTTTCTTACAAGGGGGTGGGAGGGAGTCTCGATAGTTCTTAGCTATGATCACAAAAATGCGCAAAGTTAAAATTATGCTTTGAAAAAGCGCAGGCAACCGCGCGCGTGCCGAGGTTCGCTCGGATACGTATAGGTAAACGATTTCCATTTCCATGTATTTCAAGCAATAAATGATTTTACTTTACTATCTAATAAAAATATCTCTATTCCAGACCAAAGCCCCTACCCGAGCCGAAGACAGTCTACCCTGACGCGACCCCCGGGTTGCCCGACGACGCGGAACGGAAGCCCGCTCGCATGGGCTCCCGCTACTACTGGATGAATGAGTAGGGGGCTCGGCCCCTCAGCCCCCCAGTCGCGAAATAGCGGCCCCTCTGTCTGACCGCACGTTGGCTACTGGTTGGATACAAAAAACAGTTGAAGTGTTGAAGAAGCGATTCTTCAACCCAACTTCAACTTTTTTTTTTATATGGCTTACTTTAACGGAAAATTTATTGGGTAATTTAACTTGTGGCGCGATTGTAAGCGCGTTCCCGTACTGAGTAGACGTCGTCGTGAGAATTTGCTTTGGGATATACATTTTTGTATCTCGACGAAAATGCCTTCGAAAAAGCTTGCAATGCCATTTTAAAATTGACACTGGCTGAATTGTGTCAGTCCAAATGCAGAACCACTTTCCATAAACTTGGAAGGTGAGGGCGACGGATGAATTTCCCATACAAACGTAATACCAAAATGATTTGTAATTTGAGAATGGTTTGCTATTATTTGTTATAAAATAGTATTTATCTAGATTCCTGCCACAATTTTTTTTCAAAATACCTTTCTGAAATGAAATTAAACCGAGTCTTTGCGACCCTTAAGCTGCAAGACACCAATCTCTTACGTGACAATAGCTTAGGGCTTAGACAATGGAACGCTAGATAAGTCAATGTGCGCTCAGACTAAGTCTCACTCAGAAAGCTCATTTTACCACTTAAAAGTCATCACCAGAAAATAACTGGCTACAAATATATCAGGCTTAAAAGACTTTGCTTAGATCAAAATTAAATGAGTCAAGACAGATTACGCCATTTGTCATATTCTGAGTAAGTTTTCTGAGGGCAAACTATTTTAATGTGTGAAAGAGAATATGTGTAAATCAATAGATCCCTTTAAAGTTTCGTTGATTAAAAGTAAAACATTAAATAAGATCAAAATGTCTGATTGTCAACTATTTATTTTTAAGTGCAATGGTTTTGATAGATTTCTATTGATTTAAATCATGTTTATGATGTTTAACTGGTACTAGTAATTGTAGTGTAAATAAAATGTTGAAAAAAGAATGTTTCTTTTATTCTGTTAGTTTCAATACTCTAATGTGGACATGTAGGTACCCTATTACCTTAGCCAGTACAGACGTTATATAACGTCCCGTCGGGGCTCAGAATCGCCCCTTTTCGGCTTAGTACATCTGTTCCGTGGCACCCTATAACAGGTAGCAAGTACTTGTACTCTATTCCTGTCTGCGGAAATAAATTAGCGTTTTGTATCTAATACAATCCATCCACTTGGTGGAAACAGGCAGAAGAATACTCCTGAGAGACGACCTCTGTGGCGCAGCGGGCGAAGGTCTGCCTGCGACGCAGGAGGTTGCGGGTTCGATTCCCGCCTCGGGACAAATATTTGTACGATCTGCAGATATTTGTTCAGGGTGTTCTGGTCGTTTTCTATGTATAATAAAAGATATCTATCTATGTAGTGTATTGTATTAAGTATATCAGTTATCTAGTACCCATAACACAAGCTCTGCTTAGCTTGGGGCTAGATAATGCTGTGTGAATTGTCCAACATTAAAAAAAAAAAAAAAAAGAGACTTGTGTCCAACAGAAGGAAAAGCCGATACCATGCAGGCACAATAGATATACCTACATTTATCTACTGTGATGCAGGTGATCTAGAACTCGCATTTCTCTATGCAGGTCGTAGAGGCACGGTAATATTATATAGGATAATATTACCGTGGTAGAGGTAAGATCTTAGACCAAAGAGGATCAGCAAAGTCAGCAATTTGAATAGAACTAGTAAACTAGTCCACGTTATTCTTTATGACCTAAGAATGATATATCGTTTTGAATTATCCAAATCGGACCATTATTTGGGAAGATATTAACGGGTGCGTGTGACGTCACTGACGGCCGAACGAACCGAGCGGAGAGCAGCCGGCACCACGGAATTATAAATTTTCTAATTCCGTGGGCGGCACTCTTATTTCAGGATTCGACTGGTCCGAAGGGTATGAAAGGGTATGACCCTTTCATACCCTTCGGACCAATAATGAGGATTCGTAACGTTTTCAGTTGAGAATGCAGATTTATAATAATAATACTTAATAAATAATTAGCCGTTTGTTTGGTTCTTTGTAAGTCGATTTGTGTGACACACATTTTGTGTCTAATTCACCTTTTTAACCGTGCATCATCATGCATCATCATGATCATATGCAGGCAATGATCATGATCATCACCTGCATCTTGTACTTACACACGTACCTAGACTCTGGTTTAATAAACGAATTGAATTGAATTGTACTTGTAAAGTAAGAGCAGCAGAAATGCATTACAATGCGTAGAAAGAAACGGAAAACAGAAATGTCAAAACAAGGTCACTGTGCTTTTGACGTTCGTGGTTTGTTGACTTTATTTTACATATTTTGTCCTTGTTTGATTTCAAATAATTACGCTAGCGCTATCTCGTTTTAATTCACCCACCAGTGTGCAGTATGTGTGCATTATCTTGGTTGCCAACTATGCGCATTTCGCGCTACATCTAACGCTTTTGGGGAATTATAAGTCTATCTCCTATTGTTACTAAACATCTTAGCGGGCGGCGCGGCGGCGGCGCCCCACCTGCGTCTTAGGGCTTATGAGTGGAGTAAAATCTAATTCAATAATAATTTTGGGATAAAATCCTGATAATGATGCAATTAACATATTTCTGTTCTATGAGTTGCTTCGCACTCTTTTTATGGTTATTCACATGAGGTTTACAACTATATCCACACACATTTTTTTCTTTTGACAAGAAATAAAATAAAATATATTTAATAAATAAGGGGGCCAACGTCAATACATTTAACGCTGTAGTGTAGCGCTTTTTTCCAGCTGATATACTGCTTACGCTCCTATTTGGCTTGAGGTGGCAACCTTGATTGCAAATTGCAAATCAATCGATTCTGTTTTTACTGCGATTTTGTGCATTGTGTTTTTACCTGTATTTTTTCGCTGTAAACATAATTTTTGCATAAAAAATGTCATATTACCGGGAAGAGAGCGATAGAAACCCAGGGTTTCCGCCTAAAAGCCCTCCCCCACCGCAGTTTCGAGAATATAGTTTATGGGGAAGCTCATACACTTTTAACATGCATGATCCCGCACCCCAAGCACCACGACGTCATTTCTATCCGACGACGCGAGTAGCTGATGACGGTCCTAGACCCTACTACCACAGTGCAGATCATCCAAAGAGTTCCCGTATCCAAAGAGTCGACAGACTCGCTTGGGCTCCTTTTCTGCCAGATCACGAAGAGCAGCGTACCTGCATCCAAAGAGTCGATAGACTCGCTTGGGCTCCTTTAATGTCAGATCACGAAGAGCATCGTTCCCATATCCAAAGAGTCGATAGACTCGCTTGGTCTTCTTTTATGCCAGATCACGAAGAGCAGCGTTCGATGACATTACAGAGTCCAGTTGAGTATACAAGGTCAGAGGAGGAACCGAAGCCAGTAGTAACCGGGACACTACTACCTGAGCTACAGGCAGCGACAGAAGTAGTAGAAATAGAGAGAAAATCTCTTTTCATTGATCCGGACAACTTTGGTGATGAAATTGATGAGTAAGTTACCTTTTTTTTAATATTAAAAGATGGGTAGGTCCATCTGGTTCAAGATCGAGAAGCATGCTGGGAAGGCGTTTGAATGAATGAACAGTTACTTTTGTCCTAGTAAGTACAAAAGTAAGTGTTCATACATTCATTCATAAATTAGCTATAATCTTTTTATTGATAGCGACCTCTGTGGCGCAGCAGGTGAAGGCCCGCCCGCGACGCAGGAGGTTGCTGGTTCGATTCCCGCCATGGGACAAATGTTTGTATGATTCGCAGATATTGGTTCCAGGTCTGGGTGAATTTAAGTCATATAACACAAGCATCCATGGGGCCGAGATGATGCTGTCAGGATTGGTACTTAGGGTGGCATTAGATATTTATTTTTATTTATAACTGCTTTTTTAGTCCCTCACCGGAGCCCCAAGAACAGGCCAGCACATCAAGCGGTTCCTCTGGCGAATGGACCAGCAATATCTTCAACCGGGAAGGGGCTCCATCCTCCCAGAGTCATATCCTGCCACCGAAGATTCAGCATGGGGGACGGAGAACTAACACCTTGAACAAGAGGCTGGTAAAAGCTCTGTCTCAGCCGGTGAAGATGGAAAAGGGAGCTAAGTATGTTCAATGCGAGTTCCGCGTTGTACTAGGCAAGAATGGCGAAATAGAGAAATATCTAATTCAATAATTTGTTACTAGAGATGCCACGAATAGTAATTTTGCAAAATACCGAATATTCGACCACGATCTTGCCCATAACGCAGAATATTCGGCGCCCGAAGGCTCGGCAAGAGATGTCTAAACGTCGCGGGTTTTATGGTACGAATGTCTCGGGAGTTTTTTTTGTTTCATTTTCGAGTAAATCGTTTCAAGACATGCAATTAATGAACACAGTCATTCATGAAAATGGAGATATTTTTAAAATCGCTGTTATATAAAAGCTTTGATCAATAAAACTCACATGGGGAAAATATGATTTCAATTTGTAATTAATATGAATACAAAACTTGCGATTTTTAAAACTTTTTAACTTTCGCGATTTGTTAACATAACTATTAAAGATAAAAATAGATGTTTATTTGCTTGAACACAATGTGGGTAACACCGATGTTAATAATATTTTACTTTCAATTATGTTCTACTAAGATTAGCATGCAAATGTTACAGTTAATGATTATTTATCGGGTATTTATCGCGTACCTTTTGTTATTATTTCCCCTACGTTTCTATTGCGTTAGAGCGATCGTGATTCGTGGTCACGGGGCGACTTGCGTCTTTCGTTTATGATTTGGTATTCGGCCGAATGGTACGCAATATTCAGCCGAGTAGGTCAAATACTGAATAATAGCCGAACTTTCGTGGAATCTCTATTTAAAACACAAACCTACATCATAGGCAATTTTCTCTACTCTTGCCCAGACAAAATCTTGCGTAGGCTGTTCACGCTAGAACTTGAAAAATTAAGAATAAACAATACTGTTAACTTAGTGAGGGAGTATAGCTAATTCTGGCAAAATATTCTCCACTAAAATGCGAAATTATTAAGCCAAGCCAGCAAGCATGATGCGAAATCTTCCTAGATTAGCATTTTGCAATTTATTTTCAAAGCACAGCTTTAAGTTTCTTTAAACATGCAACATGCATCAACGTTATGTTCATTTCATAAATATTAACACTTCCATGGCCCACGTCACGCATATGGATCTTGCAGCCGTACCTACCTACTAGGGCAGTGAAAGCGTTAATGTGTAGGGTGTAGACGTGTTCATATTACTAATAAGAAACTGTTAGTGCTAAAGCTTCCTGTCACTAGATGCTCTGCTAATAAGCTAGGTTCCAGAATGTGTCAAAGCTACCTATAGTAAGCTATTCCAGCTTACTTTTAACGCATTCACTGCACAGCCCTGGCCTGCACACGGGGCTGGGAGAGATCATCTGTGTCTCAGGCCATGCAGAATGTGTTAAGGCGAATAGTAGGGTGGATAGGGGCGCCACTACATATTTAATTTTATAATTAAGTTATACAAAGGAATTATCAAAAGATCGGACCGCGCGTAGACGATATCTATCATAAGCTTTTTTTAAATGTATCTTTAATAGTTTTGTTTGGTGTTATTCAATCAAAAACCTTGTTTGGAGAGCTTGGTGGCCACCAATAGGAACTAAACTCATATTTAATTTTATAACGTAATTATAAAATTAAATATGTAGTGGCGCCACTATCCACCCTACTATTCGCCTTAAACTATAACACAACTAGAAGGTTTTTTCTGAATTGTTCCAGAATGATGCAGCGCATGGGCTGGATCGGCGGAGGATTGGGCAAGGACGGAAGCGGCATAGTGGACCCCATCGCGCCGAATGCTATTTACGTGAGTAACTTATCGATGTAAGTCCCGCCAAAACCAGTGAGAAGTGAATGTTATTGGACCTCACGCGACACAAGCGCCTCTAGTGGAAAATTCACACGCGATAGCCCCCATTAAGGCGAATAGTAGGGGTGATAGTGGCGCCACTACATATTTAATTTTATAATTACGTTATACAAAGGAATTATCAAAAAATCGGACCGCGCGTAGACGATATCTATCATAAGCTTTTTTTAAATGTATCTTTAATAGTTTTGTACTGTATTATTTAGGCAGATACTTGTTTCGAGAGTTTAGTTCCTATTGTGCCACCAAGCTCTCCAAACAAGGTTTTTGATTGAATAACACAAAACAAAACTATTACAGATACATTAAATAAAAGCTTGTGATAGGTATCGTCTACCAGCGGTCCGATTTTTTGATAATACCTTTGTATAACTTAATGATTAAATTAAATATGTAGTGGCGCCACTATCACCCCTACTATTCGCCTTAACTGAGTAGTCTCGAATTCGGAGTCAGTCAGTCACTGACCCTGTATAAACCTGCCTTGACGAATTTTTACAGATTTTAATTGAAAACTGTCAAAAAACCATGACTCATGACCTGCGTAAATCTGTGTTGCCTTTGAGTCTTCGGGGGTATACAAAGATCTTTCACTTCTTACCTGTGTCCAATTTTATCTGAGCTACCCAACTGGTGGAAAAAATTACCATCTAACATAAGTTAAATAAATAATTATTTATTTCCAGGCCACAACAACCATAGGGTTTGGGCAGGAAATCCAAAGTCAATGCCTCCCAACGAAGCGTCAGAATTTTTGCGTAAAGCCGAAAAAAAACAAGAAGATGCGCCAACATGCATTTAAAATAAACGTTCTGCTGAGTCTTCGCAAGTTCGCGACCAATGATATGCAAGTGGAGTTACACTTTGAGCCGCTACTCTCCAGCACCGAACGGAAAAGGTAAAAAGCATCAATTTATTACCTACTATCTATAATATAAAAATGAATCGCAAAATGTGTTGGTAAGCGCATAACTCAACAAGGCCTGGACCGATTTCGCTAATTCTTTCTTTGTTGTGTTTGTTATTGTCAGGAGAAGGTTCTTATGAAAGAAAAAATTAAGAAAGTTGGAAACATAAATTTCCACGGGGGCGAAGCCGCGGGGCGCAGCTAGTTAATAATAGATTCAGGCGTGACTTTGCGGAAATCCTTAGGAAAAAAAATTTTTGTCGCAAAACTTCTGATGAGATTTACAAAATGCAATTCGCGTGCTCCGCCCGCCTTCCCACAAATTGACAAAGAGAACAGTGCACGCGAATTGCATTTTGTTGAATAATAATAAATATAAATAATGCCGGACAATTCACACAGCATTATCTAGCCCCAAGCTAAGCAGAGGTTGTGTTATGGGTACTAGATAACTGATAGACATAATACAATACACTACATAGATAGATATTTTTTATTATACATAGAAAACATCCAGAAAGCCCTGGACAAATGTCTGCAGATCGTACAAACATTTGTCCCGAGGCGGGAATCGAACCCGCAACCTCCTGCGTCGCAGGCAGACCTTCGCCCGCTGCGCCAAAGTGGTCGTCAAATTAAATTGAATTTATTTATTTATTATTTATTTACTCAAACTTGACTTACAGAATCTCATCAGAGAAGGTGTTGCGCGGAATTATCAATAGTAGTTAAATATTCTGTGTCCTAATATTTTTATTACCTACTCTATAAAATAGTATAATTAAGCTGTCATTTTAGATTGTTGACACTTTATGAATACAAGAGTACCAGCGCTGTGTGCAAACAGTGTATTGTATATGCACATGCAGCTCAATGCTGAGCGGAAGCCATGTTTGCTAAGCGCTCTGCTACGCACAAAATTTGAATCATTGTAGCATTAAATAATAATAGTTTTAATAATAGTTAAATACCATACATATTATTTATTAATATTATTTGCTACTGCAGCACACATTGATTAATTTTATTGTTAACATCGTTCGTTTGTTAAATGTACCTACTGTATGTGTTCTTATTAGTTTAATTAATTTAAGACTAAATATTTTATTTTGAATGTGTTATGTAAATGTGTGTGTGGTGGCAAATAAACGGTATGTCTATGTCTATGTCTGCCTTACGAACTACACAATAAATTGAACTAAGTATATTGTGATAGTTCAATAGTTCTTGTTTAAGAACATTTCATTTAATGCTTACTTATATAAAAATTCCAAAGTATCTCTGTCTGTCTGTCTGCTTTTTCATGCCTAAACGGCTGAACGGATTATAATGAAATTTGTCCTGGAGATAGATGGTACCCCGGGACGGCTATGCTACTTTCTTTCTCGGAAAATAGCGTGTGAAGTCGCGGGCATTAGCTATCATAATCATAAATCAGACAAAACAACCAGTCCAACTGACATTAAATTATTGAATAATTATTTATTTAAGATCAAATTGTGTAGGTGGCTGAATGACCGGAATTTTTATGATATAGATGAGTTTTTTAATGCTAGATCATAAGTACCTATCTAATCTATATATATAAAAATGAAACCCGTTTCGCGTTGTCACGGCATCACGCGTGAACGGCTGGACCGATTTCGCTAATTCTTTCTTTGTTGTGTTTGTTATTGTCAGGAGAAGGTTCTTATGAAAGAAAAAATTAAGAAAGTTGGAAACATAAATTTCCACGGGGGCGAAGCCGCGGGGCGCAGCTAGTTAGTTATAATTATTGCATGCTAAAATATAGTGAGACATGAGTGCATTATTTATACTTACCACCTATATACCATGTTTGACGCAATAAATATCTTTGAATCTTTGAAAAAAAATTGGTTGTCTGTAAAGTCGGTTTACTGACGATAGTTGAACGTGACAACGTCTTAAGAAAATACTGATGGAATGGTAGCATTTGATACTCGATCAAAACATGTATAGCAGCTGTCCACGCAGACGCATCGCTCACTCAAGTAGGAGAGAGACGGATGTCGAGCGCTCTCGCTTGCACTTCAAGCCTTACATGGAACGCCTCAGAGCGAGGTAACGCCGCATGACGTCATGTTTTTTCGTGCGTGCAGCCGGCTCTATCGAATTTTAAGACGTTGTCACGTCAAAAAAAACAACAAAAACCTTTGCTAGTAGTAGAAAATTGTTACTTATGTTTGGGGATAAATCGTACAGTTCCTAGCAGCTGTTAGGCCGCGTTCGCACTTTGTCCCACACGACAAAAAGAAGTTGTGGACGACAGGGACCGCCCTTAATCGTGTCGTCCTATATGGAAACACCTCCATTTAATGAATATTAGTGTCCAATATGAAAATTGTCCAACAAAAATACGTAGAAACTAAAATACATAATTTTACTTTCTACGTTTTGTTTCATGAATATAAAGGAGTCCTTGTTTTAACTTGTTCCTACTTGAGTTGGTCAACATTAACTTGCTTCTAACAAAGCCCGCCCAACCCCCCCGGGGGGGGGGGGGGGGGGGGGGGTTCATGGTGACTCTGTAACTGATAGGGTGTGTATATGTATAATTGCACCCAGAGCCATTTTTAACACAAAAGAGGTTGGACATTTTTAGACTATTTGTCATTTTACGTAATTAAAAAAAAATGCAAAGGACGCGTTAATGGACTTTAACACTAACGCTAACATAGGAGGAGCCGTAGCATTAGGCTTAGTGGCCAACACGTACATATACCTCATACTTATTTATTCGTTGTAGGAACACAAGGATACCTAAATTTACAATATAGGTCACAGTGTAAGGCAATAGTCACGGCCACAGCGATACGAAGACCACCTGGGTAGAACAAAAAATATAATACCTAGGCTAATATGATCTTATGTGTATTATCCAACATTATTTATTTTATTTTATCTATTTGTTCTAGAATACACCACATCGTAGAAGCAATAGGTAACAAAGATTCGAACATGCAGTTTGGGGAATACCTCAGAATCGTGGAGGACATCCGCAAGCAATGTCGGTTTACGCTGAGCACGCAGAGCGACGGAGTGGGCCAACAACGGTCAGTTACACTAACTACTACACTAACTATTAGATAGAGCAACGGTCAGTTACACTAACTACTACACTAACTATTAGATAGAGCAACGGTCAGTTACACTAACTACTACACTAACTATTAGATAGAGCAACGGTCAGTTACACTAACTACTACACTAACTATTAGATAGAGCAACGGTCAGTTACACTAACTACTACACTAACAATTAGATAGAACAACGGTCAGTTACACTAACTACTACACTAACTATTAGATAGAGCAACGGTCAGTTACACTAACTACTACACTAACTATTAGATAGAGCAACGGTCAGTTACACTAACTACTACACTAACTATTAGATAGAGCAACGGTCCGTTACACTAACTACTACACTAACTATTAGATAGAGCAACGGTCAGTTACACTAACTACTACACTAACTATTAGATAGAGCAACGGTCAGTTACACTAACTACTACACTAACAATTAGATAGAACAACGGTCAGTTACACTAACTACTACACTAACTATTAGATAGAGCAACGGTCAGTTACACTAACTACTACACTAACTATTAGATAGAGCAACGGTCAGTTACACTAACTACTACACTAACTATTAGATAGAACAACGGTCAGTTACACTAACTACTACACTAACTATTAGATAGAACAACGGTCCGTTACACTAACTACTACACTAACTATTAGATAGAGCAACGGTCAGTTACACTAACTACTACACTAACTATTAGATAGAACAACGGTCAGTTACACTAACTACTACACTAACTATTAGATAGAACAACGGTCCGTTACACTAACTACTACACTAACTATTAGATAGAGCAACGGTCAGTTACACAAACTACTACACTAACTATTAGATAGAGCAACGGTCAGTTACACAAACTACTACACTAACTATTAGATAGAGCAACGGTCAGTTACACTAACTACTACACTAACTATTAGATAGAGCAACGGTCAGTTACACTAACTACTACACTAACTATTAGATAGAACAACGGTCAGTTACACTAACTACTACACTAACTATTAGATAGAGCAACGGTCAGTTACACTAACTACTACACTAACTATTAGATAGAGCAACGGTCAGTTACACTAACTACTACACTAACAATTAGATAGAACAACGGTCAGTTACACTAACTACTACACTAACTATTAGATAGAACAACGGTCAGTTACACTAACTACTACACTAACTATTAGATAGAACAACGGTCAGTTACACTAACTACTACACTAACTATTAGATAGAACAACGGTCAGTTACACTAACTACTACACTAACAATTAGATAGAACAACGGTCAGTTACACTAACTACTACACTAACTATTAGATAGAGCAACGGTCAGTTACACTAACTACTACACTAACTATTAGATAGAACAACGGTCAGTTACACTAACTACTACACTAACTATTAGATAGAACAACGGTCCGTTACACTAACTACTACACTAACTATTAGATAGAGCAACGGTCAGTTACACAAACTACTACACTAACTATTAGATAGAGCAACGGTCAGTTACACTAACTACTACACTAACTATTAGATAGAGCAACGGTCAGTTACACTAACTACTACACTAACTATTAGATAGAGCAACGGTCAGTTACACTAACTACTACACTAACTATTAGATAGAACAACGGTCAGTTACACAAACTACTACACTAACTATTAGATAGAGCAACGGTCAGTTACACTAACTACTACACTAACTATTAGATAGAGCAACGGTCAGTTACACTAACTACTACACTAACTATTAGATAGAACAACGGTCAGTTACACTAACTACTACACTAACTATTAGATAGAACAACGGTCCGTTACACTAACTACTACACTCTAGCGCCGTTAGCTCCACCTACAGGGGAAACATTGAAGTTTATCCGATCCTGTTCAAAGACTAAAGTTACATTTGGTTCGTTTGACGAGAAGTGTCGCGTTGCTGAAATCTAAGGTTTTTGACAAGATCAATAATACACAAAATGTTTGTTATTCATCCAAATTTTATTTTATCACCTTCAAAGAAAGCTTCTTCAGAAACGATACACTTACGCCAACGAATAATCCAATCATCAAAATATTTTTTAAACGCTGTTTCCGGAATTGAGTTCAGTTCTCGCCACGAATACTGCGTTTTTTCGGTTTCGCTTCAGTTGGAAGGCGCCACAAAGCTTGTTGATTAGTTTGCATGTCAAACTCATAAACCCACGTCTCGTCACCAGTAACAGTGCGTTTCATGAATGTTGGGTCGGAATTGACTCGTTCTAGCATGTCCTCAGCGACTCTCATGCGATTGAGTTTTTGGAGAAAATTCAGGTCTTTTGGGATTAGTCGAGCGGCAACATGTTTCATACCCAAGTGATTATTTAAAACGGATCGACTCCTGAGATACAGAAAGTTTGGCGGCTATGTCTCTCAAAGTTGAATGAGGATTTTCAGTCACTTTTTCCTTCACTTTTGCGATGTTAACTTCAGTTGCAGACGTTGATGGCCTACCAGAGCGAGGCAAATCTTCCATCACATCTCGACCGCTTTTGAACGCTTTGTCCCACTCATATGCACGTGTTTTTGATAAAGTCGATTCACCGTAAGCCTTCTGTAACATTTTCAGTGACCCCGAATACGAAATATTGGCGATGCAAAATTTAAGACAAACTCTTTGTTTGATGTATTTGTCCATTATGCAATTCGCAATACACACTAGATATGATATAACTACAAACAGCACTGTAATTAATATAAATAACAGATGCAACTCAAACTCCGCGCCAAAATGGAAAACAGTTGTGCCAATCTAACAACAACAAAAAAGAACAAAAATTTGAATTTGAAACCATACACAAATCATCCATTACCGATACTTTTTTGACTGAATGTATTACAGATTATCGACTCCTACGTCACTTGACCTCGTGGTGTAGTTGGTTAGCACATTCCCGTACTGAGGGATGGATGTGGGTTCAAGTCCCGTCGAAGTCGAAAATTTTTGCGATATTTGATTTCTTAGAAATTACCCAGAGTGCACTAGATAACAAAAACCTTAAATGATTTTATGTTTAAGTAATTATTTTCTGTTCACAGTAAAATCTGCGTGTTTAAAGATGCTCCTGATAACATGTACCTCGTAACGCCGAACGACTGCCGGCCTTGTATTACGGACCTCGCCTTGGTATGAACACGATCATTTAAGGCGAATAGTAGGGGTGATAGTGGCGCCACTACATATTTAATTTTATAATTACGTTATACAAAGGAATTATCAAAAAATCGGACCGCGCGTAGACGATATCTATCATAAGCTTTTTGTAAATGTATCTTTAATAGTTTTGTACTGTATTATTTAGGCAGATACTTGTTTCAAGAGTTTAGTTCCTATTGGTGGCCACCAAGCTCTCCAAACAAGGTTTTTGATTGAATAACACAAAACAAAACTATTACAGATACATTAAATAAAAGCTTGTGATAGGTATCGTCTACCAGCGGTCCGATTTTTTGATAATTCCTTTGTATAACGTAATTATAAAATTAAATATGTAGTGGCGCCACTATCCACCCTACTATTCGCCTTAATTACATGAATAGGCGACGAAAGATTGTGAAATCCACTTCCGTAATATGGGTACACATACTATTTACGAAAAAAACTTTACTTCGATAATAAAATTAAGTTTAACGAAGTTTAAAGGCATTTTTCTAATATTTTTTCAATAGGGCGCGAAAACATAATGTGTGTTTATTTTGTTTTTATTCGTGCACGAGTTTATTATTAAACTACCTACTTACGTAGGAAGGTACATAGTACGAACTATTTATCGGACAAACTGAATTACGGTTTATGTTAGCTGTAGATAAAATAAGTTAATATTATAATAACATAATTAAATGAAAAAAATGTCATGGCGTCGGCTCCGACGTCACGCACTTGTCAGTTGCTGGTATTGATATGCATCAGTTGAGCTACCTGTAGATTGTTTGCAACAGTCTGCAGTTAGCTCAACTGTTTCAATTGTATATATATACTAGTTCTGATTTATTTCTAGTATTTTTTTGTCAATAAAGGTTTTAGTAGGAAGTATGGATAGATAGTGTAACAGCTAAAGTTTTTTTTCTTTACAGTGTAATGAGGAAGCTAATCCCTTCCTCCGCTCAATAAATAAACATATAAAAGAGGATCCAGAAACAGAGTCACCTGCGCCTTCGTACCTGATTGATAAACTCGTTGAGTTCTTTCTTGAATTCTGCGTCGGTGAAGCGTATACAGAATTTAGGTGAGGACTTAAAGCAAATATGCATGGGACTTCAAAAAGCTAATTTTTTATTTTCGTATTCTCTATTGGTTGTAAGTATATTTATTTTGATGTTTTCATTGTGAAATTTAATCATTAAAAAGACTTTCTCTTGAGATAGAATCTCGAAAGATACGAGGAGGACGGATATCTGACAGAAACGGTAATTTTGCTAGACTTGATGCAGAGACGCTTTGCTCACTTCGTTCGCTCGGTCAATTAAATGTATAATTTATTTAATTACTAGCTTCTGCCCGCGGCTTCGCACGCGTTGTTTGTATGGAAACGTTTAAAGGTGATTTCTATCCCACGGGAACTGATTTATGGGATAAAAAGTAGCCTATGTTTTATTCCAGGCCTAGAATTATCTGTATGCAAAATTTCAGCCCGATGCATTCAGTAGTTTTGGCGTGAAGAAGTAACAAACATCCATCCATCTATACATCCATCCAAACTTTCGCATTTATAATATTAGTGTGAAGTATACATATATTTTATTTTTAATATTAGTAACGAATAAATTTATTTGCGACAGATTCCTCGGCCCATTCACAACTAAGGAGATTCACGTAATAAACGCCTTCTTCGCGCTGATAGACGATCTCTGCAAGAAGTTGAAGCCTGACTTCAAGGTTCCGCTTGAATTGTTGGACGTGTTTGCCGGCGACTTTGAGTTCCGTACAGTAAAGGACCCTAAGGGGTTCATTTCGTAAGTCACATTTTGATTAACTCTTTAGTTTTAGGAGTTTTTTAGAATTAAAACTATAGAATTATTTATTCAGGTAAAAAACAACATTACATTTCGGTTACCTCCTCACCCTCAACAGCCTGAATTGATCCACTACTGGACACAGGCCTCCAACTGATAAGCGCCTTATTGGCTTTTATCACATGGGGGTAATGCCCATAATCCCCACGCTGGGCAGGCGGGTTGGGGATCGCAGTTCAATGGTAGAATTGTTCTGCAGGGGGCGCTGCTGCCCGCCCCCGGTGGATATCCCTTAGTCGCCTCTTACGACACCTGCTGGAAGAGTTGGGGTGGTGCAAATTCTAAGCCGGCACCACACAGCTCGGTTCACATTTCGGTTAGAAGTGCCTTAAAGCCTATGTTAGGTTTAACTAGACACAGAGTTCTCACCTGGTTCAATAGGAGGTATTATTAGGTATATTAATCGAAATACTTAGGTTATGTACAATTTCAAGCTACCTATTTTTAGAGTAATTACAATAAAAACTAAGACAATCCGATGAATATCGGGTGCCTGTTGAGGAATAGGTATAACTTTTAACAAAGCTTATCTTACAATGCAAGCCGCTCGGTCCAACTCATCAGTGGGCGTGGCCTAAATGTATGCCATCTCACCTGACATAATAGACATTCCCGCAAGCTTGATGAGATGCACATACATTTATTGGTAAAACGGCCGCGTAAAAAAATGGGAATAGACTTGTAGCACAACACAAGGGTTATTATAGAAAAACTATTGAGAGTATCTTTTCAAAATAAATTTATTTCAGCTTTTGAATAACTAAACTATGTCGGTACGGGCTTTATTTTAGAGTTTTCTTTGTCCGTATGTTATTTATTTTCGCCCAAAGCTGGGCTAAAATCGGTGTTGAAATACGGAAGTTTAGAAGCTTTTATTTTTTTAATTTATACTTTTTTACGGTTTCGGGTGTTTACAGACATAGATAATGACAAGATAAATTGATACTATCCTTAGTTTTGGATGGTCAACATCAAACATCGTAGTAGTTACCCTTCCACGTTTGTATGGAAAGATGAGCGTCTCGTTTAGCCTTAATACTACACTTGCGAGCTTTAAACTGGAATCGCTTCAAGGGTTGTTCAAGACTAATTTTTACAATTTCTTTGCAGTGAACTATGAGTTAAGTTATGTTTTCCCTTACGCAGGATTTATTGGCGACGATAAATTTTGATTTAATGCACGATAATGTCCGCCACACCGCAGCAGTGACTAGACAGTACCGACAGACGTCTTCCATGTCAGCATTCCCACACTAGACTGGCCAGCCCTTATTCCTGACTTGAACCCAATCTGGCATATGTGGGACGAGCTAAAACAGCGGATACGAGGGAGAAATCCAGCTAATCCAGCTCCGGCGCCGATAGAAGCCGATAGATGCAACTTCGACCTATTGCAATAATTCCCAAAATTTAGGTAGCCAATTTAATTAATTTTAAATCTTCTTGATATCACTTTGAAAGGTAACAAAATTACCTTTCAAATGATATACCACAATCTATAGTTCATTGTACATAAATTGTAAAAAAATTGTTTTGATTAACTCGCGCGATGAAGCGATTCCATTTTAAAGCTCGCAAGTGTAGATATAGGTATTCATACATCTTCAATATCAAAAACAACCGTAGGTATGCATGATTATCATTACGCACACAACAAACAAGCATTTCGCTACGGTCCGAATGTTTCGAAGGTCGGTTTCGAAACCCTTATGGTCTCGCTTTGTCTGTCCGTTTTTCCCTCCTTAATAACTCAACAACTACCGCAGCTATCAACTTGATTTAAAATAATAATACATTTCGTTCGCCTGTACAGATCTTTAATGGAAACTGAAAATGAACATTTGCCATACAAATTGAGATGTAAAAATTTTAGAGACCTACAAAGTCAAGTGGGGTATCAAATGAACCGTCAAAAGTAAAAGATTAAAAAAAAACTAAATATGCAGTTATTGTTTTCTTATAAATCCAGGGCATGTCTCCTTTCACGATTTTTCTCTCACTCTCGTGGTTTCGGATTTGGCCATCACTGCCCTTCTCAAAAATCCACCCTGTATATGTTGTAAACAAAAGTGTGTGTAAAAACTTATAGGTCCGCATTATGGTGTGTAGGTGTGATTTCAAGTCCTGTTAGAATCTAAACTTCTGATAATAACGTTCAAATATCACCTCTGTTCCAGCATCTCGAAGTTCTCGCGGAAGGACGAACACAAAAAGTTCCATTAACTTCTTCGTGGAGCGTCGTTCTTCGATGAACTAAGAGCGAGACGTACAGCCTCGTCGTCCATCAACCACCGGCCGGAGTTGTGCAACGACGATTAACTTTCGTAAAATAGGTACCTATGAAAATGTCTTTTGAGGATTTTTTAGTGAAAAATCGTTTTTGCGCAAGAACGAAACTGAATCGTCACGCTAGCGTAACCGACTCTTCTGTGTTCACCAATTTAAAATCGGATAATTCCGCTGCTTCGGCGATTAACGTTGACGTTTAATGTATGAAAACTTGTGTCAAAACAATTGTTTAAAATTGAATGTCCACACTACCCAAAGGTTAGCAGCAGGGTTATTAGATTGATCTATTTTTTATGTATATAATCCCGCTATCACTTTAACCTCTCGGTGACCAGCTATCCGAGGGGAGTAAATTGAAAAACATCGCTGCTTGCGAAATATATATTATTATGTATGTCAGTTATCTAGTACCCATAACACAAGCTCTGCTTAGCTTGGGGCTAGATAATGCTGTGTGAATTGTCCAGCATTATTTATTTATTTATTTATTATTATATGATTACTTAACCCTTATTCAACGTGGCAGTACAGGTATGTATCGCCATGTTGAATGGCAAAACATACCAGTACGATAACAATATTTCGAAGGGCCTAATATCACATGTTATTACCTCACCGCAAAACAAACTTTAAGATGTGTAGCACACACAAGTGCATTTTAGATTGACTTGTAAAGTTGTAAATATTAATGTGTAAGTTTTATATAATCTAAAATAAAATCCGGGCTACACAGCTTAACGTTCTTTTTAGCTTTACTACTGTCGAATATGTTAATATATTTTTAAGTCATTTAATGAGAACTGTAAAAAATTTAAATATAAAAATGTTGACTTTTATGTGTCAAGATTTTCGGGTAAATAGTTAAATTTTGTATTTATCTAGTACCTACTATAATTAAGTGTGATTGATTTTTAGCGAATTTATCCACCTAATATGTAAATAAGGTCCAAAAGACTCTGACATAATGGTGTTTATTCAAATGGCACAAAAACTAAACTAAACTTATTTCATTCTATACAATTTATTTTAGCTTATAAGAAAAAGATGGCACAATTTTTAGTGCTGTTAATTTAGTTTTTGTGCTATCTGAATTAAAACCAATGGTCAATCTAATAATTTGTAGAAGCCGTCAGAGTAAATTTAGGGTATTCTCTTGAAAAATATTACTTCATAAGATACTTATATTAATAGGTATTTTTTTTCTCATAAGAGCGTTAAATACGTACTTAATATAAGATATTGTGAAATTATAATAATTCCACCAAGAAACTTACGAGGTGAGACTCGAATGTAGATGATTTCGTTCACTTTACTTTACCTTAGTGAGGGGAATTTGAGTATTCGGGGGTAGTAATCTTAAATAAATATATCTGTGAACTTTAAAAAAGTGTGTTATACTAAATAAAATTGTACGATTGGCTATTGAGCACTTTCTTGCATATTCACAGTCAGATTTATCAAAAGATTTGCCAAGATAAGTCCTGTTACCAAAAGAGGTAGGTAAATCCTGTGTGGATTATCCAGCATTATTTATTTATTTATAAATGGCGATAACTAAAATTTAAATAGCCTTCATAAGGTCTTGACCGCACTGTTGTCGATTCTTTTGGTGCAAACATTAAACTTATTTGACAGCACCAAAAAATCATTATGAATGTAAGCGGGTTAACTACGAACCTAGTTTGTGTTGGAAAAACACCGAACGTTGAATGAAGTGCCTCGATACGGGATGGAAGTATGGTGTTCTTCCAACACAAAAGTTTTAAAGTAAAGTAGCACTAAAAATGTTGCTGTTCTTTATATGTATTTTGATCAGAAACAAAGGGTGGCAACATTTTACGGCTGTCAAATTAGTTTAATTAAGTTTTGCTACCAGCAGAATCGACGCCATTAGTTACTAACGCCTAAAATTACTCAATTATAAAATATAACTCAAGGTATATCGCGATCGATGTACTTTTAGTTGGTTTAAAATTTCTGAGTGTTTAAATGGATAGAATTTTTGCGATGTAGTATACAGAAACGAGTACGTTGAGTCGAGTTAGAGTCGAGGTAAGGTCTAGAGATATTGGAGTCGAACGGTGTCAATTCAGATATCGTCAAACAAAACTAAACTAAACCAATTCGACAGCACCAGAAATAATGCCACCCTTTTTATTTCTACTTTTCGCATAGAAAGGGACGGCAACATTTTATTGTTGTTAAAGTTTAGTTTAGTTTTTTGACTTGGTTGACTCCTGGAGTCTCCATGGATTCCATAAGACTGTATCAGAAGGTGAAAGAGGCCTTATTTGATGTGCCTCGGGAAGGGTAGGTAACCCTGTTTGTTGGGTAATCAAAAAGAATTGTAGAATTAGCAATTCGACATATGATTTTTTTTACATGAAAATGAAGTAAAGTGCAGACTTTGCTGTTTCGATCGCCAGCAAAATTTTACCTCTGAGATCGCCTGGATGAGATGACGCTTCTGAGCGATAAGGCTACCCTTTGTACATCCGCGATTCTCAGAATTTCTTTCTGTATTGTTTTAACCCGAGAAACACTTCATAGTGAGCGAATTTCCAAGAGCCAGGCTACCGATTGACGTACCCCATGCTTCTTGGATTCGTTGCGTTCACGCAGTAAGCTTAACAAATATAAACTTTTTTTTGAGACACCATTAAGGCTGCCCAAGTGCACAAGTCGTCCAGTCCAACTTATCAGTGGGCGCGGCCTAAATGCATGCTATCTCACCTGACATAATACACATTCCCGCGCGCTTGATGAAAGGCACATAAATTTATTCGCAAAACGGCCGCGTAAAAATATGGGAACAGACTTTTAGCACAAGGGTTATTATAGAAAAACGATTGAAAGTATATTTTCTTATTTTGAAAATATACTTTCAATCGTTTTTCTATAAAAAAATATCTCAATTTTTGAATAATAAACTATGTCGGTACGGGCTTTATTTTAGAGTTTTCTTTTTCCGTATGTTATTTATTTTCACCCAAAGTTGAGCTATAGGTTGTTGAAATACGAAATTTTGAAGCTTGTATTTTTTTACGTTTTCGGGTGTATACAGACATAGATAATGACGAGACCAATTGATATTATCCTTAGTTCTGGATGGTCAACATCAAACAGCGTAGCAGTTACCCTTCCACGTTTGTATGGAAAGATGAGCGACTCGTTTAGCCTTGAATGGTCAATCGCTGATCAAATGTATTACGCGGCCTACCATTCGGAGCGAGTATGATTCTTTAATTCTTTACTGTACACACAATTTATACAAACGATGAACTTATTTAATAGGATATATACGTACATAGGCGAGCTTAACCCTGAAAAAGAGTTTTCTTCTAGCAAACCTTAGAGTTATAAGAGAGCCGATGGAATAGGTAGAGGAAGTGTACAGATAATTAATCTATACATATACTTATAATAAACATACATAATATATATATAAAAAAAATGACTAAATAAACTTAATTTGTTGGGTATGGGTACTGACCGGGTACTGACCGACATCAGCAGGGGTATTTTGATTCGTCGGAAAGGGCGTCAATTTGTTAGCCCGTTTGCTAAAATCTCTTCTCGTTGCTCGTTGCGACCACCTTCTTTCCCCTGGCTGCACGATCGCTCGCTGTGTAATACAACACGTTATATACGCTGCCGGTAAGTACCCATACCCAAGGTGGGTATGGATACTGACCGGGGTACTGACCGACATCAGCAGGGGTATTTTGATTCGTCGGAAAGGGCATCCAGGCATAGAGCTACACCGATGCAAAATTTCAGCTCAATCTGTTCAGTAGTTTTGGCGTGAAGACGTAACAAACATCCATCCATCTATCCATCCAAACTTTCGCATTTATAATATTAGTGTGATGCGTTACATCGGCATTACATCTTAAGGATTATTACTATACCATTTGATTAATTAGAGGCACAGAGGAGGACATTGCAACGTCCATGTTGGATTCGGTCCGGGCATAAAAAGAGACAGAGCATGCGCGAGTGAGACAGGAGTTCTAGGAAAACTGTTTGAATTGACAGGTGACGTTCATATGACAGATGGCATTCGATATCGGAAACTTTTTACGAAGAAAAACGTTTCCGATATCGAATCCGACGGCCTTTCCGACGAATCAAAATAAGTACCCCTGCAGTAAAGATTTCGTTCAGTTTATTTATTGAATTATTTCTAAGTATAATTATAGCTTTACACACTATGTGTTCTGAACAGTGAATGTTATAATATAACGAATCTAAAATACAAAAAATAAAATACAAAAACGTTTATTTTAGAAATGTGTGTAACAATTCAGTTAGAGCACTGTCTCCTGTGGTAGCTACAATGTAGCTGTGTTACAGGCGAACAGTTTCTTCCCTTATGTACTCTGTAATCTGTTTATAAATATCCCTGTACCTATGTACATATACTGAAACACCATTTGTATTTGAGTTTTCATGAAAATCTACAGTATTCTAAAATTGCTTTGCCTTTTTGATTTTAGTTAAGTTTTATGCCCCAAAAACTGAACTAACATGAGCCTATCCTTTTTCAACCGATTCCAAAAAGTGGGAGATTTTCCATTCGGCCGCGTTTTTTGTTTAGGTACCTACCTATATTTGTTAAAATGTAAAATAATAATAATTGTCCCATAAAACTAACAGTGTAAATGATGCAGTAACTTGAAGACGGTTTGTAGTTTTTGTAAAAACATCAAACTATAAAATTCGATCGACGCCGTGTCGTCTCCTATTCCATACTATTTGGTACAGCACCTCTATGGTACTGACAGGAATCTACGTAAATCCCAATACAAAAAGCAGACGTTACGATCACATCTCGTAACTATAGTCAAATAGACTAGACCCTCAGTATTAACACCAATGATGTTCAAAAATAAATAACGCTTGGTTATACTGAGATAAACATACTGTATAATTAACGTTGTATTGATATATGTGCTATTGACAGAGACAAATGGAGATGTCTGGAGAAGGCCTTCACCCTTTTATTCTGGCACGAACTTGACATATAGATTATTACTAGCTGCGCCCCGCGGCTACGCCCGCGTGGAAATTAAAAATTATCACTTAGGGGTATGAAAAATAGATGTTGGCCGATTCTCAGATCTACTCAATATGCTCACAAAATTTCATGAGAATCGGTCAAGCCGTTTCGGAGGAGTACGGGAACGAACATTGTGACACGAGAATTTTATATATAAGATTTTATTAAATTGTTAAATTAAATGTAGAATTGATATTGAAATAGTATGATATTTATTAATCTTTAAATTAGAAAAAATGTATTAGGAAATGTCAAGAGATTAAAGGCTTGGAGTTCTGGCACGAACTTGACATATAGATTATTATTTTATTAAATTGTTAAATTAAATGTAGAATTGAAATTGAAATAGTATGACATTTATTAATCTTTAAATTAGAAAAAATGTATTAGGTAATGTCAAGAGATTAAAGGCTTGGAGTTCTGGCACGAACTTGACATATAGATTATTATTATATTAATTGTTAAATTAAATGTAGAATTGATATTGAAATAGTATGACATTTATTAATCTTTAAATTAGAAAAAATTTATTAGGAAATGTCAAGAGATTAAAGGCTTGGAGTTCTGGCACGAACTTGACATATAGATTATTATTTTATTAAATTGTTAAATTAAATGTAGAATTGATGTTGAAATAGTATGACATTTATTAATCTTTAAATTAGAAAAAATGTATTAGGAAATGGCAAGAAATTAAAGGCTTTTGGAACGAAGTTCCTTATCGCGCGTGCGAAAGGGGGCTAGACGGAAAAAAATAAGACCAAAAGTTGTAACGACACTTTTTGCTTTCGACACTTTTTGCTATAGTTGTAAGCCGTGCGGCGTGCGCGTGTTTCTCTGTCTGTCTGTCTCTCTCTCTCTCTTATAGAAAGCAAGCCAGTTATTTTCGTTTCGTCTTTCTATTTCGCATTGAACAGTGTGGTGTCGCGACGATTACAATTCCTTCACCAATTAATCGAAAGGAACTTCGTTCCATCCGGGTGTCCCTTGACACCTCTCAAGTTTTTTTTATCTATTTATGAATAGAAATAAACATATCTGTATAATTAACGTTGTATTGTGATATATGTGATTTTTTTCTAGGAATATATTTTTAATTCTTTCCTATGTAAGGCTAGCTTCGACTGCAGTATCTGATGCCGCGTACGAATAACCGAGCGAGAGCAAGCGAAGGTTAACGAACGAACGCGAAAGAACCAGTGTGGACGTCATTGCGAAAGCAAGCGAGCCTAGACGAACGAGGGCCTTTTTTCGCCTTCGGCCGTGCTCCGGCAGCTGTCGCTACATCAAAGAAAAATGGAACGAACGGACCGATCGTCGAATCCCACTCGTTTGCATTTGCTCACTCTCGCTCGCCTATTCTGTTCCCACCGTGACGCTCCGCACTGAACGCATTAAGGCGAATATTATGGTGGATAGTGGCGCCACTACATATTTAATTTTATAATTACGTTATACAAAGGAATTATCAAAAAATCGGACCGCGCGTAGACGATATCTATCATAAGCTTTTTTTAAATGTATCTTCAATAGTTTTGTACTGTATTATTTAGGCAGATACTTGTTTCAAGAGTTTAGTTCCTATTGGTGGCCACCAAGCTCTCCAAACAAGGTTTTTGATTGAAAAACACAAAACAAAACTACTATAGATACATTTAAAAAAAGCTTATGATAGACGACCTCTGTGGCGCAGCGGGCGAAGGTCCGCCTGCGACGCAGGAGGTTGCGGGTTCGATTCCCGCCTCGGGACAAATGTTTGTACGATCTGCAGATATTTGTTCAGGGGTTCTGGATGTTTTTCTATGTATAACTAAAAAATATCTATCTATGTAGTGTATTGTATTATGTATATCAGTTATCTAGTACCCATAACACAAGCTCTGCTTAGCTTGGGGCTAGATAATGCTGTGTGAATTGTCCAGCATTATTTATTTATTTATTTATCGTCTACGCGCGGTCCGATTTTTTGATAATTCCTTTGTATAACGTAATTATAAAATTAAATATGTAGTGGCGCCACTATCCACCCTACTATTCGCCTTAAACGGACCATGTGTGCCATATAAAGTGCGATCGATCCGCATTGCACGGAGCGGACACATCTGACGGGAATGCCGCCGATTGTGATCGAGACGTCTCATGTATGGATTTCGTATGAGATTTGCGTAGTTCTCTTTCCGCATGATAGAGGCGCTGTACCAAATCCTAGAAAAAAGAGACGTCACGATTACGTCAAGTACTACTACTGGACTCACTTCACTACCTCACTTTCGCATGTTTATGTTGAAATTGTAAATCACAGGCATATCACCAATATTGCAAACGATATTAGCTGGGCCCTTATATTCAAATTTATGGGCATTGACCAGTAGTGTTCAATAGATTTGGTATATTGGTGATTTGACTAAGAAATTGTTAATAATGACTTTACTTCATTACACGTAGGAACCGTTCCAGAAAAGTTGCATGCATTTGCTTTGTTTCATGCAGTTAAAACTGTCTTATATGGAAATCAACTTACCGACATTAAATATATGATTACTAGCTTCTACCCGCGGCTTCTCACGCATATTTTCGGTATACTAAGTAGCCTATTATCTAAGTTAGGCTTGGTGTAAATGTACGTCAAAATTCATCTTGATCTGTTCAGTAGTTTTGGAGATCCCAGGTAACAAAAATGCAGATTTCACAAACTTTTGGCTTTATAATATTAGCAGGACTAGCTTCTGCCCGCGGCTTCGCACGCGTATTTTCGGTATAATAAGTAGCCTATTATCTAAGTTAACCTATGTCCTAAATGTACGTCAAATTTCATCTCGTTCTGTTCAGTAGTTTTGGAGATCCTAGGTAACAAAAATGCAGATTTCACAAACTTTCGCATTTGTAATATGTATTACTAGCTTCTACCCTCGGCTTCGCACGCGTATGGTCGATATAATTAGTAGCCTATTATCTAAGTTAGGCTTTGCTCTAAACGTACGCCAAATTTCATCTTGATCTGTTCAGTAGTTTTGGAGATCCTAGGTAACAAAAATTTCACATTTCACAAACTTTCGCAAATTCATATATTAGTAGGAAGTAGGATTTATATTTTATTGTTTCATAAGTCAATTATTAATTACGCGTGAAACAAAGAAAGTGACCTGCCAAGGAACGAACCTACGTGAAATGGACTAAACCACTGATTTGTTAAAACATCTTTTTAATCTTAAGTTAGACCGATCCGGTCAAAGGGTACCTGTAATTTAAATAAATTGTTTTTGTGAAGTTTTTGTTTTATTTAACCCTTGTCTACATTACACGACGCGTATTATGATCATAACTTACTCAGTTATCAATCTATCCTTGAGTAACGCTTTTGTTTGCAGCGTTACTCAAGCATTGATTGGCGATTGAGTAAGCTTTCATAATACGGGCTTAGTAGCAGTATAGTAAGTAGGTAGACTATTAAGTTGAATCTAAATCAACCAACTCATTTAGACATTTATTTATTAAAAGTTGATAGTTATACAGGGTGTCCCATAATAAATAAATAAATAATAATAAATAAATAATGAGTGGATAACCTTATCACATTCATTGCCCAAGATGCAGATGCCAGTCTCCGTTCCCGTGTAGAGGCTGGGCAGTGAATGCGTTAATAATGAATTACAAATAAATGTTACGTTACTGGGGCGGCATGTCGTCTCACATCAAGATGAATAAACTTTTTAACGCCTTCACTGCGATCACTAAATTCAGATTTTGATGGGACTGCCGCGCTTCTGTAGTGCATCCACTATGTTTGCGGAGGCACGGGTCGATGGTTTTCACGCCATTATCCGTAAGAAAACTGCCTCATTGCTCAGCAGAGTGCGGGGCAGTTCCAACAGCATCCTGCAAGTCATACCAGATCGCTACGACCTGCCAGTAATGAAAGCCTTTATTCGGGTCCTGATGAAGTAGTAAGTCTCGCTTGAGACAGCTTCATCGGGACACGAGTTAAGATCCTTAAACCTTACTTCTAATTTTTATGCAAGTACTGTGCTTTTCTTGTATTTTAACATAGATTTTAAGACAACTCACTAACAAAAAATGGACCTAAATTATGTTGTCTGATTTAATAAATGAATTATTATTAATTATTACTAATCCACATGCCAAGTGTGGTGATAATGGTAAACCCCAGTGGGAGAGGCACGTTCAGTAGTGGACCGATGTGTGTTCTGAGGGGGGGCTACACATTTTCACAATACATTGCTGGTTTTCCGTTCCTACTTCCGATAACCCGACCTGTAGCCCGAAGCCCCTGTAACGAAGCTCGCCCAACACCCGGGGGTGTTTCGGGTTCGTGGCGACTACGTGACTGAAAGGGGTGAGTATGTGTTGTTGACGACCTCGGTGGCGCGGCGGGCGAAGGTCCGCCTGCGGCGCAGGAGGTTGCGGGTTCGATTCCCGCCTTGGGACTAATGTTTGTACGATCTACAAATATTTGTTCCGGGTGTTCTGGTCGTTTCTATGTATAATAAAAAATATCTATCTATGTAATGTATTATGTATATCAGTTATCTAGTAGAGGTGAGTAGCTCATGAGTGAGTGATACAAAAGATATAGATCAGTTCAACTGAGCGAATCTATCTCTAGCTCACCTTGGTTTCAACCATATCTTTAGCTCATTTGGAATAAGATTCATTTTCGAACCATTGAAGTGTTGAGCTAAATGAAAAGTGAGCTATAGCGAAGACGACCGAGCAAGGCGAGCGATTCATTCCGAAATATCCCGAATGATTTGATAGAGTGAAATGCACGATGTCAAATACAACGTGAAAAAGAGAGAACGATAGCAAAATCCGGTTCAGGCTTTTAGTTATGCAAATACGTTTGACTGCAAAATCTGCAAATTCAATTATTATTGTTTTTAAAGTTATCGTTACATATCGGTTCGAATCTTTGTTTGTTTACTTTTGGTTGTTGTTTTGGTTTCGTTGAGCACCTACGTACTTTTTCGGAATTTTGGAAACTTTTTTGGAAACTTTGGAAACTTGTATGTCCTAAGCCTGTGAAGTCTGAAGGAAAATCGTTGACTCTATGTTAATTATTAATCACAAAGCCTTTAAACTGTGAACGATAGGTTTATACCTTTTATCATGTGTCACTCTCTCTAGCGCTAGCTCAGTTGAACGGATACCTAATTATCTTTTTATCTTTCTTTCACTCATGAGCTACCCAGCTCTAAGACTACATCATTGATCCACTGAGCTAAATGAGCTAAAGAGCTAAATGAGTGATATATATCAGTAGATCAAAGAGATATGTATCACTCTTTTCATTAAAGTGATATGATATGCGCATCCCTATTATCTAGTACCCATAACACAAGCTCTGCTTAGCTTGGGGCTAGATGATGCTGTGTGGATTATCCAGCATTATTATTATTATTATTATGTGTACAATTGCACCCAAAGTCATTTGCGAGACATTACAGTTTGACATAACCATAACCAGCAATGTATTGTAAAAATGTAACCAGGGGTATCTTTCAGGGGCGCCATGGGTCCGGAATGTTCTGAGGTACTCTTCCCGAGAAGTTCTGAGGTAGGTACTTTCTGGAGGGCTTCAAATACGAACAGGCAAACGTTTTTAGCGTTAGACGTTACTGCAGCGGCATCTTATTTTCTCGAATTACTCTGAAAGCATAGTAAGAACAAATTTTATGCTGGGGGTTCGTTTACAGGACAGCGCTGTAATTTTTTTTTAAATTCACGGAAGGAAGTTGCTCCCCTTCGGGAAGGTTCCCATAACCTGCTCTTACGACAACCAGGGGCGAGTCGAAGGAAGAATCATATACCACGACCGCCACAGTCAATGATTTAGATAAAAGATAAAATATTTTATTTGACAGAAAACTTATTTCGACCATACAGTTTTTTTTTATTTGCTTTTGGTGGCTTTCGTATCACTGCGGCCATGATAGGCTTATTGTGATCGCCACTTTTTGTGTTCAGCCTCGAAGCAGCAGCGTTCACAGTTCGCCGCTAACCCTTGCAGCTGCTAGGAACTGTAGTATTTTCTTCGGGTTGGAGTCTTTTAGCTCGTCTGGACTAAGCAGGTGCTTGCCCAGATGGATGCTACGTTTTTGCATCAGTGCTCCGCACTCTCCTAGAAGATGGAGAGTCGTTTTCTCCGCCTCCTCACAGAACCTGCAGGATTGTGTGTCGCTTAGCCCTAATTTGAACATGTGCTTGTTGAGGCGACAGTGTCCAGTTAGGGCTCTTGTCATGATGCGAAGGTTGCTTCTGCTTAGCGCTAGGATTCGGTTGGTGCACCGCTTATCGAAGGCTTTTATCAATGATTTTGAGTGGCTCATGCCCAAGGAAGTCCTCCAGAGCTTGGAAGATTCCTCGCAGCAATCCAAGAGTGTTCTGAGAGCCAGGCTTTTCGGTATGCCACAGAACGGCTCGGGGCCCAGTGCTAGGAGGGCCGCCTGGCTGTCAGAGTTGATGTAGATAGTTTGATTGGTGTAGCGCTTTCCCAGATTTATATCGGCACATTCTAGAATGGCGAATACCTCTGATTGGAAGATGGAGGCGTGATTACCTAATAAAATAATAATAAAATAAAGTGGCTCGCTGTTAAGCCAGTCTTCTCTGGAAGGAAGTTCCACTGTGACCATACAGTTGCTGGTGGTCCCCGCACGAGGCAGGGGAGTCAAATATCTCTTAAACCGCAGGAGGTCTATTTCTGAGCTTTGCAGGAGAACTAGATACCTTAAGGCACAGTTAATTGGCATAGTTCATGATTCATATCTCGCTATAGATTCGTCGAAATCAGCGGGGCTGCCAGCTTGACGTCAAGATAGCAGCCACAGTGAAAGACCTAAATATCTCCTAAAATACTGGGGTACTATTTATTTTACCTACTTAGGGCATCGGGGCATTATTTCAGGACACATTTATTGGCATAGTTGAAACCATCAAATTCCATGGCGGGGCTGCTAACTTGACGGACACAATAAATACTTTTTTTAACCAGTCAGTGTGCGTACGTCGGCATTTTGTTAATGAAATGAAATGAAATTTGTTTATTTCTCTTAAACCACAATAAATCCAAACATTGAAAATTAAAAGCACTTAATACTAAAAAACGATACAAAGATATTATCATTGAAAAATTAAGTTACAATGTTGCTTAAATACATTAAATACATACTAATACATGCATGAGTAACAATTTTATTGTGGCAGAGAAATGGCCCATAGCTCAGCTTAATGCTCCAGCATGTCGCCATGCTGTAGCGCTGGTATTCTGCTAAGGGCTGCATTTAGGTCACGGACACCTTGACACTCAATAGTTATATCAATAGGTAGTTAACGCACCCATTCAAAGACAATGCCACAGTTTTTGGTGCCAGGGCGTATCCAAGGATTTCAAAGGGTATCAAGGTAGGTAAGTAAAATGAAACACAAATATAATAATTATGAACATATATTATTCGATCATATATACAAACTGCCCTTGTTCATACAATTCAGTCTAACGCCTAGTTATCATCAAATATTTCTTTATTCTTTTAAAACCCCATATGGGGTAAAAACTTATGCTAACAGGGGGTGATACATTTTCCAAACTTAGGGGAATAGAAAAGGAATTGACATATCTAGGCCGATGGAAAGTAAGGGACAATGGTGTCAATTCTGATAGCACAAAAAAAAACGTGAAGTCCTCGTTAATAGATGAAACGTGGGTGTTCTTCGAACACAAACTAGGTTCGTAGTTAACCCGCTTATTCGTAATGAATTCGTCAAACTACGAACATTTTTATAGAAGACTAATTTGACAACACGAAAATAATGTTGTCATCCTTTTCTTTTCTATCGAAATGAAAGGGTTAGCAACATTTTTAGTGTTTAAATTAGTTTAGTTTTGGCGACTGATCTGAACTGATCTCTGAGAAAAAGTTTATAGTTCAAATATGTCTTGATACTTTTCATCGGCCTAGTTATATCAAAGTGAACTACCTACTGAAAAACAATTATGTACCTATTTCTTATAATTTGTGTAGCCATAAAGATAGTTTTTTCAGTCATACCATACCTATTTCTTCTAGAAATCTATTTTTTTTACATAATTTTACCGCGTTAATATTACTGCATATCTGTCTGATATAACCTGCGTATTTAAAGAAAGGAATTGATAGTAACGTCATCTCTCTATCCTACACTAGTCTATACCGCCGGTCCACTGATGGACGTCTCCTGATAGGAGCCTTATCAACTTTTATCATATCGGTGCTCATAATCCCCACGGTGGGCATGCGGGTTGGAGATCGCAGTTCAGTGGTAGAATTGTTCTGCAGAAGGCGCTACTGCCCGCCCCCGGTGGATATCCCTTAGTTGCCTCTTACGACACCCGCGGGAAGAGTTGGAGTGGTGCAAATTCTAAGCCGGCACCATTAGTTAGAATCGGATAGCCTGAGTTATTTATTTATTTATTAAAGACTAGACGATCGCCTCGCGGTTTCACCCGCGTAGTTCCCGTTCCCGTGGGAATTCCGGGATAAAATATAGCCTATGTCACTCCCTGAAAAGTAAGCTTCCTAACGGTGAAAGAATTTTTCAAATCGGTCCAGTAGTTTCGGAGCCTATTCAATTCATACAAACAAACAAACAAACAAAAAATCAAACCTTTCCTCTTTATAATATTAGTATAGATGTGTAAGACCCGAGAGAAGGAGATGACGTCATTCTCAATGCTATTCCTTAATTACGCAAGTTATCAAGTTATTATCATATTTTTTTAGCTGCATACAAGCGCCAAATGTTTCTTCTGCAACTCACTAATATGTAGTACTAGTACTACGTACTACAAAGTGTCCTGGGCTTTAGAAGTTTCCGATTCGTTTTCGTGCAAACGCTAATCTTATGCAAGAGTTGGCTTTGCACGACAACGAAAACGAAACTTCGATTTTCCTTTTCCGAATAAACCCTCTGCATTTAGTTATAAATAAAAATGATACTAAACGAGTTAACCTAAATAAAAAACACCTCTCACTTGGGATATGGTTCATTCAAAGACTTCGTGGACTTGGAGTGTTTTAGTACATTTTCCTAGGAAATATTCACTCGGAAATTAAATTATCCCAAAAATTTACGTCCTAGAGGGACTTCAATCCGGAACCTTCCGCTCAGTACCGGAAATAGCTACCTATTCGCCACGAGGTCAAGTAACCGACTAGTCGAAAATCTTTGGGACTTTCTACGCACTCAAGCGCCGCCGTCAGTAGAATAGGTCAATCAATCTATCTACACATAAAAAATATAATTTAAGTAAGAAAATTAAATATCATCGTATAATCAGCTAACTAAACCTCTAGATTATTGCGCTATTAAACTAAACGGTTATAATTACTTCAAACAACCAAATTATCTCAGTAAATGAATGTATATACAAAACCAATAAAAAAATATAAAATCACACAACACAAAGTACAAACACACAATTACTAAGGTTCCGTCAAGCTTGCGCGTCAAACACGCGGGACGCGAAGCGGGAGCGTCAACGCGAAAGTTTTTTACTAAAAGTTCTCGCGTCTCGGTCGCGTAGATGTGCAAGGCGCCATATAGGTAGACGTCATTGCAGCGTCTGCCGCTCCCGCGTCTTGCGTGTTTGACGCGTAAGTTTGGCCGAAGCTTTCAGGAGGGCTATTACGCAACGTTAGCGTTAAGCGGGTTAGCGGCCATTTCGCGTTTACTTCTTTCAGTTGATTGGCTAACTGATAATTAGGGTTCATTCAGTTGATTAGCCAATCAGCTCAAAAAAGTAAACGCGCAAAATGGCCGCTAACCAGCTTAACGCTAACGCTTACGTTGCGTAATAGCCCTACAGGTCCATCTTAGTCATTTTTAAATTTAAGTCATTTCGTGTTCTGAAGTCTAATAACCATTTAGAATTTACCAATAAGAGAAAACTCGAAATAAGTTACGGGATACTTTAGTTTCTCATTACCCCTACTCTGCTATGGTCAAATATTAACTTCATTATTCCTTACTTTACTTAAAATTTATGGTAAAAATAAAAGAAAAAGAATAAATTTTCCTAATTTCAGTCTAAGAAATAAAGTTTAAGGTACTAGATTTAGTGTAGATATGTTAAATTATTTGGAAATTCGTGAATAAATATAATGTTTCCATCACCATCCATATTTATTTTGATTAAATTATAAATATTGTGAATGGGTAGCCAAACAAATTATTGCAACCAAAGTGCAGAATATGTCTATTTTTGACTAGTGAATATGGCTAATAATGAAGGAAATGGTGAGGTAAATTCTTTATTAATAAAGAAAATTACAATCAAAGAATAGAAAAAATAATTAGAATTAGTATTTACCTTTGAAAAAATTAGGCTAACTGCCGTTGCAAACAATCTACAGGTAGCTGAACTGATCCATATCAATACCAGTCGTCTGGCTCCATTGTCCCGCTGTATGGCAAGAAGTAAATATATCTATTGGAATCAATAAATAAAACCTAAAGCCGAAATATTAATATACTCTACTTAAATTCAGAACATGGTGTTAATTGAGATGTCGCTAAAACTAAACTATACTAATTTGACAGCACTAAAATTTTTGTCATCCTTTTTATTTCGATTGATATGAAAGGGAAGGCATAATTTTTGCTTTGCGGAAAATTCGACTATAACATTTCGATTATTAACAATTCGACTAACGACTAAAACAATTCGTTTCAACAACAAAAAAAATTGTGTCATCATATGGCTCTGGGTGCAATTAAACATATATGTATACACCTTTTCAGTCACAGAGTCGCCACGAACCCCCCGCTTCGCGGGGGTGGGACGCCTACAGGTCGGGTCAACTTAAGGTCGAATTGCTTTAGTTGAATTGTTATGAGTCGAAATGTTTTTAGTAAAATTGTTTTTTAGTCGAACTCTTTTAGTCGGATATTTTTAGTCGAATTTTCCGTAGACGTAATTTTTAGTGCTGTCAAATTAGTATAGTTTAGTTTTGGTGAGATCTGACTCAACACCAATTTACTTAAATCTAAGTAGAGTTTAAGTTATGGGCTTCAAAAATTGTAGAATTTGGTCTAATTATGTTAGTAGTAGGCTAAAGATATGACATTAGAAAGGTACAACGTAAATAAAATGTATTTTTATCTACTTACAAAAAAATAATAAGCAGTCTATAATTATATCACTTAACAAGGATATGGCAAAAAGGATATTACATAATTGTTATCACAATCATAAAAATTACAACGGTTTCAACCAAATCTTCATATAACAGTTTTCAATGGCTTCTATAAAAACGGGACTATTTGAAATCTGATTACCATAATGAAGTCATCGATAACCGAATAATCAATTAGTCAAGTAATAAGTATTTTTTCTGTCACAAAATGACAAGTAAAGCACAAACAAATAAAAGTTACAACCGTGACATCATAAAGGTCGTCGCTCAGCATGATGCACAGTAACGATGGAGCTACTGAGCGCTGGTTGCATGCGACACCTAGAGGGGGCAGCAGCAGCAACTGTGACACGTGTGTAAGAATTAAGTTACGATTGACTTCAATTTTTGGTCAACGTGACGATATTATTATCATAGTGATTGATTAGCAGAATTGGGCCCCAGCTATGGTAAAGAAGATCAAAATATGACGCCTTACGCATTGCGTTCAAAAAAAGCTTTATAATTTTTATGAATTTGAGAACAATGATAAAAAATACTCTACATTACATAGGTTCCTTCAATAGTAAATTATTGGACTAAATTTACATCCAACGACAGTTTATCTATACCGAACGCAGGGCGAAAGCTTTACTTGAGAAAATAATACTAATTTAATATTTTTTTAACCACTGTCTCACCTAAGTGACTATGTGCCCGACGATTATCATCATCATCATCATCATCATCCGCAACCCGACTTCACCCACTGCTGGGTATAGGTCTCCAAACTTTTGTGCCACTCCACACGGTCCTGCGCCAATCTCATCCAGGTTCACCCTGCGTTGTTAGAGATGTCATCTATACGACGATTATTTATTTATTTAATTTATTGGAAAACCAACGGCTTAAACTAACTTGATCAAATTACGTACTAACAACAGAGAGCCAATTAAAGATTTTCACGTATAGTGACAATTTAACTAATCAAATGTGAACTTAATAGAAAACAGCTCAAACGACAATGACGTGGAACAAAAAGGATAAGCAATAAACTATGTACATAAAATGTATGTAAACCTAAGTACCTACGTTACTGTTAAAGAAAATTCTGGTCAGTCGCTGTCTGGCTGAATTGATGCTCGTACAGAATAGATCTAGGTCTAAATCAGTCTGCCTGCAAAGCTTATTAAAAAGATCGCTTGTACGCCATAAAAATGAATTTTGTCTATAGTTTGTGCCGGCAATAGGAATCGAAATGGTAGGACTAAATCGGGTGATTTTGGACGGGGCATAAATGTATATTTTACTGAGAAGCTCAGGACAATCTAGTATATTGTATATAGTATAGTATATTATCAAGAAGGAATTATAGAACTTATGTTATGAAGAGACCCCAGTTGAAATTGGGAGGAGAAACAAGGGTACTTTCGAGTAGTAGAGCGAGATGCTTCATTTGTGAAAATGTGTGACAGGCATTAAATCAAGTAAAAAAAAGTAATGGCTTCCGCAAAAGTGAAATTAGTGTCGATTTTTAAAAAGTTTTTTTACATAAAACTAGCTGCGCCCCGCGGCTACGCCCGCGTGGAAATTTAAAATTATCACTTAGGGGTATGAAAAATAGATGTTGGCCGATTCTCAGACCTACTCAATATGCTCACAATATTTCATGAGAATCGGTCAAGCCGTTTCGGAGGAGTATGGCAACGAAAACTGTGACACGAGAATTTTATATATTAGAAGATATGGACTGTAGAATACGTTATATAAGATTTACAGCTGTTCCAAGTTGTCTGAACTAATTTATTTATTTGTTGGTACAAAAACTATGCAAATTTGACAGCGCTACAATCACGACGTCCATTTCTTTGCGATTGAAATAAAGTACTGTCAAATAAATTTTTACAATTTATCGACACAGTAGGGTAGTGTCCTGGGTAAATATAAAACTTGAGAGGTGTCAAGGGACACCCGGATGGAACGAAGTTCCTTTCGATTAATCTCGCGTCCTCGCGTCATCTTCAGTGAGGCCGCAGAAAACTGATATATCCCGCTCACTCCAATGACACGTTGCGCGAGCGAGCGGAACACACGATTGTTCGAATCGAAGCGCACCTCGGCTCAACTCGGCTGCGGTCGTCGCTTCGGTTCTCCTCGGTTCTCTTCGTCAAAAAGTGTCGTTACAACTTTTCGTATGAATTTTTTCCGTCTAGCCCCCTTTCACAACGCGCGATAAGGAACTTCGTTCCAAAAAATATTATATTTAGTCCGTCAGTTAGATTATCAGAAGATATTGGACACATATTTTTCTTTTGTCAATCAAACAGAATATTGCAAAATAAACCGCATCAAAGTTAGGGAGTGGGGGCTAGTGACGTCACACCTTGCTAAAAAGTGTCACAAGGTGACGTCAGGCGGAACTTTAACTGGCTGTCTTCATTATTTTTTGTTTTATCGACAAAAGAAAAAATACATGGCCAATATTTTCTGATAATCTAACTAACGGGCTAATTAGAATTTTTTTGGACACTAGTATATCTCCCTGCATTCGGTATAGTTTATATCAAACACTGATCCTTTCAAATATCACCCTTATTCAAGTTGCTTTACAATAAAAATTATATCCCAGGTTTTTATAAATAATTATCTACATTAGACAAACGACTTAATTAATTACTAATGTGTAACTTAATTATAACTAGTTATCGCTTTGAAGATATAAAAAGTTACCGTCTAATGTTCAGATGACTACATCCAAACAGATCTTAAAGCAGTTCTACACATATTCGCTCGAACTTTAGGTTTTTCGGCAGAATTTTAGTTCGACGATCTTTAAAACAAATTAAAAATCACATATATGAAATCACTAAGACTGCATATTCAGTGGATAATTAACATTATTTTAGGAAAATCCGGCAGGCGGCGGGCAAATTTTCCATTGACGAAATTCCCTCTCGTCCCGTCCCAAAAATCCAGCCTGTATAGGCGAATATAATGTAGTCTAACTTTAAGAAATCTAGAAATTATTGCCATAACGTAATCTAAAGTTACCCATCTTTTTACACTCGACGCCTCTTTCACCAACTCAGTCTCGCGAAGTCAAATGAAGTAGCAAATATGTAACTTCGTTCACTAAAGAGTTACGAAAAACTTCATAGGTAATAAGGTTGATCGTTTCGTGTTGGCGCCGATTTTTTTTGTGGTTTTTATTTTTTCTGCTTTCTACAAGGAATAAAACTAACGGAAAAGTAATTTACCGCAAATCGTAAACCATTTTCTGAGAACCCATGATAAAACTTCGATTCAATTGTATTTTGGGAGCACTTGGAAATACAACTTTTAGCCCAAAATGTTTTAGCCCAATTTTTTTTAATGTTAATTTCATTCCTTGTAGAACGCAGAAAATATAAAAACCACAAAAATTTTAAATCTCACCAACACGATCAATGAACCTGATAACTATGTAATGGTGAAATAGGCGCTTGAAGTCTTATTTTAAGAGCTTTCTATTTTCAAAAATATCGATACTAATACAAGTTACCTACTGATATATTACGAACGACGATTTTTACAAGATTTACCAGTCAACTATACATTTATTTAGATACATTTCAATTGTTTTATTAGTTACAGTCCAGGGCCCTAATTCCACTCCACTAAATAAATCGCTTCATCATAACAGTGGCATCGTCTCAGAATGACACATTTTGGAATTTAACTTTGATGAAAGAAACTACAGATGGAGGGACGCGTCTCAAGTGTCAAGGTTGAAACCATTTTATCAATCTCTTCGTATAGATAAGACCGCACGCACTATGTAGAGTCTCTTTCATCTATGGATGATTCTGCCACTGTGACATTGTCACAGTAAAGCGGTTGGTTAGCAGAAATGTGAAAGTTTGGCTCCAGTAGGTATACTTGTCACATTATACATAGTGTCTACTATTTATATGTCACAAGTATACCTACTCTACAAGTATACTTCTCCTGAGTCTTCAGGATTTGGTTTCTAATTCAGTTTGTTACATTTTCTATAGCATTTGTCACTCATAACCAAGACGAATTCAACGACACTTCATTTGTGAAAATAAGTCCGTTAGGTGAGGAAAAATATGTACGCAAGTATATCCACATCCACCCTTTTTTAAACCTCTCTTTACACAGGGTGTTTTTTATCGTTAAATTGACTGATGCTTCATTTGTACCATTATTATTTCACTATAAAACTCTGCGCTCATTAATCCGATACCGCTACCACACAGCGCAAAAAGGTGCATTCAAATTTGGGCTTAAACTCGTAAAATGTATCTAAAGATAACGAATTTAAGCCCAGTGACAAAACATCCCACAAACTTCATACCATTAGTTTGAAGCTTGTGGGTGCTTGTGGGAAGTCAATTCCGCGAGCTGTCTGTCATCTGACGCCGTCAATATTAAATTCATCTAAATGTTACGAGTTTAAGCCCATATTTGTTTTAAGGACTACATTTTTACTACACAAACACAATCATTTAGTAGCTAGGTACACATTTCACTTGAAACTCGTTCTGCTTGCTCTCAATGGGTTACGGCTGAAAATCAGTGTTTTTTGCTTCTTGAGCAAAATATTACGCTGAGCCATGGCCTTTTTGACATACTGCAGCACACACGGACAGTTTGCTTAGATGTTAATACCTAATGCTATTGTTTGTTTTATTTGTCAACTCTATTTTATAACTGTTTATTTGTATTAGTGTACTATACAATTGCTGTAGACTGTATGTGTGTGTCTGAAGATGCAAATAAAGATTTTATCTATCTATCTATCTATTTGAATGCACATTTTTGTGATGTACAACAGTGGTGCTTTTATAAGGATATGGTCAAACAATCCACCAGTAATTTTAAGACTTTATCAATGTTTTTCTAATGGAATGTCAAACAGACTAACAGTTTTTATATTAATACAACCGCACCGTCATTCTGAAGATATGTTCAGCCTTACCAATTGTTTCTACGCCTAGACTATTATAGTTCAGGAGTCAGTAGTAGATTGTTACGTCAAACAATATCAGAAGGGGGGGTTATTAAACAGAGAGATCATAATACTCAAGGTCCAGAATATTAATATTAGCTTGTCTAAAAAGTCATAGGCCTGCGTCCAGTAGTGAACCAATACAGGCTGTTGAGGTTGAGGTTTGATTTTGAAGTGGCTTTTTGTTTGTTGAAACGTGACCACTAAAAAATAGCTTCTTGAAATTCAATTTAATTGAAATCTGACTACTGACTCTTGCACTAATAACTAAAAGTCGTACTAAACTCAAATGACTATTAAAGCTACCAATTTAAATATATACACCCAATGAATTATGTTACATGGCAATACTATTGCGACTCTGAAGGCGGTTTGAGAAGAGTACAATTAACAAGTTTCAGCCCGCGGTTCCGCATGCGTTTTACAAGGTAAAAAGGAACTTTTATGTTTTTCTAGATGTAGAACTATATCTCTGCAAAGTTTCAGCCTGATACGTGCAGTATTTTAACATATTCACACTTTTGCCTTTATAATACTAGCACGACAATATTTTTAACGTCAATTACACAATAAAATAATTTAAGTAATTATATCAAAATAATTTAAAATCATTGTTTATCAAAACTTTTCCAAGATATCTGTGAACGCTAGTCGCTTTAATCGATCCAGTCATACTAAACACATACACTGCACAGCACAGAAATAAGCAATCAAATATAGGCTTAAACTCGTCATCTTTAGATACATTTTGCATTGACAGAACGGATTACCGCAAGCTTCAAGCGAGTGGCCCGCGAGCTGTCTGTTATCTGATGCTGTCAATATAAAACGAATCTAAACATTATGAGTTATAGCCCACATTTCAATGTACATTTTTGCAGTGGTGCGGTCCAGGTGGCCAATTCTGAGTATCACGTGATATTTTATTGAGTGATACGCAGTATCACTGGCTAAAATATCCTGTGATTAGTATCGCAAATATATCGAGTCCTATAAGCCTACCATGGGGATAGTTGTCTAGAGTAGAATAGTGCCTCTCCATTACTGGGCTCTTTGCCCACCGTACACCTCGTGAGACCACCTGGGTGTGCAGCGGGAAGTTTTTTTTTACTACTGTTCGCCGTTGTTCACCTGGGTGTACCGTGGGAAATATAAATTTTCCACCGTCCACTTTACCGTTTTACGGTACTTGTTTTCCCTTGTAGGCCTCCCACCCCCGCGAAGCGGGGGGGGGGGGGTCAACATTAACTTACTCCTAACGAAGCCCGTCCAACCCCCGCGAAGCGGGGGGGGAGCGGGTTCGTGGCGACTCTGTGACTGAAAGGGTGTGTATATATATAATTGCACCCAGAGCCATAATATGATGACACAAAATAGTGAGGTGACTGTTCACCTGTAGGTACTTGCAGTCCAAGGTGGTCCGTCACCAATATAAATTTAAAGATGTTTAGCGGTATGATTCAGAGGTGAACAGTAGTAAAAAAAAACTTCCCGCTGCACACCCAGGTGGTCTCACGAGGTGTACGGTGGGCAAAGAGGGCATTACTGAAGGTCGGCGATCATCCTCTTGAATTTTTCCTTATCCAGGGCTAGCCTAAATAGTTCTTCTGCCTTCTTAATGCCAGTCCATTGCCTTATGTTGCGCAGCCAGGAAGTCTTCCTCCGACCAACTGCTCTTTTACCCTGTATCTTCCCCATCATGATCACTTGCAGCAGTTGGTATCGATCATTTCGTAAGACATGTCCGAGATAGGCAACTTTTCTCTGTTTGAGCATTGTCATACATTGCGTAAATTATTGAAGTTTAAATATTACGCATTCGATGACGATTTTACGTAATTTTTCTCTATTCACAACAATACCCGTAGTAAGCCTACTGCCAAAAACTGCATTCTTGAGCCACTTATCAAGCAACATATCGAAGAAAAGGCCTCGATAAATATCGAATTGCAGATTTTAAGATGTGATTTGTGTGTGTTTGCTGTGTGGTGTCAGCTTAGAATTTACAACACCCTGATTCTTCCCGCAGGTGTCGTAAGAGGCGACTAAGGGATATCCACCGGGGGCGGGCAGCAGCGCCCTCTGCAGAACAATTCTACCACCGAACTGCGATCCCCAACGCGCAGGCTCAGCGTGGAGATTATGGGCTTTACCCCCCATGAGATAGAATCCAATAAGGCGCTTATCAGGGGGAGGCCTGCGTCCAGCAGTGGACCAATAATTTGCTACGCAATCACTCGATATTTTGACAGTTCTTGCCATTTTTATCGAGTAGATATATTGCGAGAATTGCCTTCCTGATCTGTGGCAATCTTAACTCTTCGCGATAACGGTTGACATGACAACCAAAAGCAACTGAGAGTAGAATGCAGTTCCAATTTCGGCCGTTCACAGACATTTTGATAGCTAAGTTATTGTTAGTGAAGTCATGGTAATAAATTCAGATATTTATTAGTATCAGTCACAAAATATAGCAGTAGAAGGCCGACTTTGAAACCAGAAATACGAAGTTTTGGGTGACAGGCGACACACTAGTCTATCGAAAGTTTTCACGGATAGAGTTCTGAATCATGAAGTTATGAAAAATTTCGAGCTTTTTTGGTAAATCTTAAATTTTAGCTTGCAATATTTTTTATCGCTTGTTATCATTGCATGTTTGAGTAATATCTTGTTCGTAACAACAATGTATCTACTTTATTTTCTTAAGGATCTTACTCTGTTTTGTGAACTAATAAATAAATAAATTATATGTCAAAAAAAATCATAGTTGAGTCATCGAAAGAACGGACCGGTCGTACATAGTTTTGTAGGAAACTTCGTATTTCGTTTTATAAAGTAGACCTCCTTACGCCATTTTAAATAATTTTACAAGTCGCTCATGTTAGTTCATAATACTTCAGTCGAAATACTTTGGTAATTTTTTACATTGGCAAGTTTAATCCCTTATTTGGAAGGAACCGTATTGTTTTTTCCGTCGGAACTATTATTTCAGTTTATTCATATCGAGATATTTGTAGATGTCTTGAAATCTGGAACGTGTCGTATACGCCTGAAAGGAAAATTGTTGTTGAAACATAATGTTGTCAGTGCTCTGAAATAGTCTTTTTTTAAATGAATACAAGACTGGTCAAAAAATATTCAGAAGTACTATATTTATTTATTAGGCTACCTACATTGCATGCATATATTATAAGAACTTTAGAATAAAAAAATTGGTTGTCTGTAAAGTCGGTTTACTGACGATAGTTGAACGTGACAACGTCTTAAGAAAATACTGATGGAATGGTAGCATTTGATACTCGATCAAAACATGTAAATGTACTATAGTATAGCAGCTGTCCACGCAGACGCATCGCTCACTCAAGTAGGAGAGAGACGGATGTCGAGCGCTCTCGCTTGCACTTCAAGCCTTACATGGAACGCCTCAGAGCGAGGTAACGCCGCATGACGTCATGTTTTTTCGTGCGTGCAGCCGGCTCTATCGAATTATAAGACGTTGTCACGTCAAAATGTATACAACACCATGCTACAAAAGATGTTATAGCATGTACATTAGGAAGAGTCCTGCCGTAAAACAGTTTTTACTAGTACGGAGGACTATCACCCTACTTAGGTTCTGGTACCAACTGATAACATGCATACCAAATAAATAATACTTAGTCGTAGACATAGAATGGGTAATTGTTGTATTTCCTTGTTATTTTTTTCTTATTATTTTTAGTCTTCTTCAAAACCTTTAAAAGAAATGCACGGAACCTGCCAGTTTTCCATTGCAATACCCTAAATGGGTACATAGTTAAACTCACCAAATCTCTCTGATTGTATGAATGCAATAAATAAAATACTGAAATACCTACCTATGTTTACCTTAATATTATGTATAGGTATTGTACCAACCTATTATGTTTAAAAAAAACTTTTAATTATAGTTACCTAGTAAGTAAGCGTATTACGGCTTTTCAATGCGGCAGCGGTGGCGCAGAGAGCCGCTATGCACACGCAGACTGCAGCGCCACCTTGTGAGCCCACGCTGCCCACGCCTGGGAAAGTTAAGTAATATTATTCTATCAAATACATGTGAGTACGGTACGTAGGTGTCATAATATTCTTTATTCCATACGAGAGTAAAACCCGATTTTGCAGCTCAAACAGCAAACTCAATAGTTATTTGTTCAACAAGTCGGCCAAACGATTTTCGTTGAGCGTCACGATATTAAATCCCGAGCTAGCGAAGCAGTCTAGAATAGAGTCACGAGCGTAGCAAGTGGCTCTAAAGAAGACTGCTGAGGTAGCGAGGGATTTAAATGGCACGAAAGGAAAAATGTTTGCACTCGATTTAAACATACAACTTTTCATTTCACCACGACCAGTGAGAAAATATTTAGTAATTTATTTATACAAGAGGTCGAATGTCAGAAACTCATTTTTGTCAACAACCCTGGCGAATAAAATGCTATAAACCTATTTCAAGCCATGAACCGACATTTTTTTTTTGTATGATGATTGCACTGTTCTGAATTCAAATAACTTTTTTCAACAAGTTGAATAATATAGTAGGTATGTTTAACTCGAGAGCAAATATTTATAATTTCGTGCCTTTTAAATCCCTTGCTACCTCAGCAGTCTAGATTAGAGTCACGAGCGTAGCAAGTGGCTCTAAGGTAAGTGCTTCGCTAGCTCGGGATTATCGGCACGTTCAACAAAAAATCGATTTGCCCACTTATTGAACACATTATTTCACCACTCTCGCTCGAAAACGGTGACTTTACTGCTCAAGAACAGTGAGCAAAACCAGCGTTTGCTCACTTGTTGATGATTAGTGACAAGTACCTGAATCCCATGCTCCAATAGCCAGCACATACGAAATGCTGAGGATGAATCCATGTGCAGTGCATCTATAACAAAACAAACAAATATTTTTTAAGCGAGTTCTATTTTCAACTTCAATTCATTTATAATACCATGGGTTCACAAGAAACACTTATTTAAATCATATACATGAATAATTACATTTAAAAAAAAAATTGGTTGTCTGTAAAGTCGGTTTACTGACGATAGTTGAACGTGACAACGTCTTAAGAAAATACTGAAGGAATGGTAGCATTTGATACTCGATCAAAACATGTAAATGTACTATAGTATAGCAGCTGTCCACGCAGACGCATCGCTCACTCAAGTAGGAGAGAGACGGATGTCGAGCGCTCTCGCTTGCACTTCAAGCCTTACATTGAACGCCTCAGAGCGAGGTAACGCCGCATGACGTCATGTTTTTTCGTGCGTGCAGCCGGCTCTATCGAATTATAAGACGTTGTCACGTCAAAAACACATAACATTCAATCATAAAATAATAACAATAATTTAGGGGGGTAGCTGCAAAAGCATTGTCAAAAATGTAAAGAGTAATATTAATTGACGACATCTGTGGCGCAGCGGGTGAAGGTCCGCCTGCGACGCAGGAGGTTGCGGGTTCGATTCCCGCCTCGGGACAAATCTTTGTACGATCTGCAGATATTTGTTCAGAGTGTCCTGGATGTTTTCTATGTATAGTAAAAGTATCTATATATGTAGTGTATTGTATTAAGTATATCAGTTATCTAGTACCCATAACACAAGCTCTGCTTAGCTTGGGGCTAGATAATGCTGTGTGAATTGTCCAGCAATATTTATTTATTTAATTTAAATTATAATCTATCATAATAAGGGAATGTCAGATTAAATGTCAATCATCAATTAGGAAAATATTTTTGTCAGCAAAAGCTTCATCTGTCTATAATAAAATAACTCTTATTAATAATTTGATATTTAATAAATGATTTAAATTTTAGATCCGACATTGATTTAACATTTTGTGTTAACATATTGTACAGCTTTATCGAACTACAAACAAAACTTTTGGAGTTATACCTCGTGTGTTCACAAGTTTAAAAAAAATGTACAACAAAAATATTTTTAACTATTTCTTACTAATCTTATAAATCGTATCTAACGTACCAGCTATTCTCGAACCGAATGGTCTGTTGCGTGACGATGGTAAGAGGCCCGACAGTATGACACTAGTCCCATGGGAGTTGGGGAGGCCCATTGTGTGGGACGCTACATGCGTCGACACACTTGCGCCTTCCCATCTTCCGAGGACATCCGTGAGGGTGGGTGCGGCGGCAGATTTGGCCGAAGATCTCGAGAGGCGCAAATATGCAGGTCTCGACAGAGCCTACACATTTGCTCCCCTTGGAGTCGAGACCCTAGGTCCGTGGGGTACCGAGGCTCGTCGGGTTTTTAAAAAAATATCTGAGCGTCTGGTCGAAGCGACGCGTGACCCGAGAGCTGGTGAGTATCTGGCACAGCGCATCAGCATTGCCATACAACGGGGCAATGCAGCCAGCGTCTTGGGGACGCTACGATTGATATGCAGGCAGGGGGGCTACAAAATTTTAATTCTGACGTTGTCCGTACAATGTTTATAAGCAAACGGGCGGTTTGCTTACAAACATTGTACAGACAGCTATACTTAATCTAAAAATATTTTTGTTGCGGCGTCTTTTTATACGCAATTCACATTACTTGTTGATTTGAGATCCTTTCTTCAATAAATATTTCTATCACAAATTATATCTGGAACTCGCCGCCAAGGTAGTGAGTTTTAGTTTTTTTGTGTCGTGGTTTGTCTAGCTGTGTGGTGCTGGCTTAGAATTTGCATCACCCCAATCCTTCCGGCGGGTGTCGTAAGAGGCGACTAAGGGATATTCACCAGGGGCGGGCAGCAGCGCCCCCTGCAGAACAATTCTACCACCGAACTGCGACCCCCAACCCGCATGCCCAGCGTGGAGATTATGGGCATTACCCCTATGAGATAAAAGCCAATAAGGCGCTTATCAGGGGAAGGCCTTCGTCCAGCAGTGGAATATAGGCTGTTGAGGTGAGGTTGAGGTTGGTTTATAATCATTGTACATTGAGTTTGGCTAGTATATACGTTAAAACGGTACAGCGCCTCGACTGCGTATAGCGCTGTCTCACTCGACGCTAGATAGAGTGAGGGAGACAGCAACATGCCACGTGTATCTACTGTGGTTACCTCAAGCCCGCGGGGTACACTCGGTAGATCCAAGGCGACTCGGTAAAGAACGCCACAGCGACCAGCAAACGGTACAGCGCCTCCACTGCGTATAGCGCCGTCTCACTCGACGCCAGGTAGAGTGAGGGAGACAGCAACATGCCACGTGTATCTACTGTGGTTACCTCAAGCCCGCGGGGTACACTCGGTAGATCCAAGGCGACTCGGTAAAGAACGCCACAGCGACCAGCAAACGGTACAGCGCCTCCACTGCGTATAGCGCCGTCTCACTCGACGCCAGGTAGAGTGAGGGAGACAGCAACATGCCACGTGTATCTACTGTGGTTACCTCAAGCCCGCGGGGTACACTCGGTAGATCCGAAGCGACTCGGTAAAGAACGCCACAGCGACCAGCAAACGGTACAGCGCCTCGACTGCGTATAGCGCTGTCTCACTCGACGCTAGATAGAGTGAGGGAGACAGCAACATGCCACGTGTATCTACTGTGGTTACCTCAAGCCCGCGGGGTACACTCGGTAGATCCAAGGCGACTCGGTAAAGAACGCCACAGCGACCAGCAAACGGTACAGCGCCTCCACTGCGTATAGCGCCGTCTCACTCGACGCCAGGTAGAGTGAGGGAGACAGCAACATGCCACGTGTATCTACTGTGGTTACCTCAAGCCCGCGGGGTACACTCGGTAGATCCGAAGCGACTCGGTAAAGAACGCCACAGCGACCAGCAAACGGTACAGCGCCTCCACTGCGTATAGCGCCGTCTCACTCGACGCCAGGTAGAGTGAGGGAGACAGGAATAGCATGCCTGTGCAGGGGGCCGCTGGAATAGAAGAGATGTAGGTTTCAAATCTATATACATATTTAAAAGAAAGTCGTGTTAGTTACACTATTTATAACTTAAGAACGGCTTTACCGATATGGCTGAAAATTGGTGAGGAGGTAGCTTAGAGCCAGGAGACGGACATAGGATACTATTTATTCCGTTCGATAGCATTCAAGTGTGACTTGACTTAACCTCAAAAATAGAATAGGATAGAAATAACCTCAAAACGTTTGCATAGAAACAACGCGTGCGAAGCCGCGGGCAGAAGCTAGTGTATAATAATCACAATCCAATAGGATTAGCATAGAATATTATGTATGCGAAAGTTTGTGTGAATGTGTGTTACCGCTATCTCCGCAACTACTTAACCAATTTAGATAAAATTTGGTATGTAGATCCTGCAACAATTCTAGTAGGGATAATGTGCATTACCCCCATGAGATAAAAGCCAATAAGCCGCTTATCAGGGGTAGGCCTGCGTGATACAGACTCGCACTCAGTACATTAGTACTGCAGAATAGCCCACCTTAGCTCAACAGAATTGCACCCCTAAATGAAGTCCACTAGTGGAAGCAGCGACAACGTGTCGCAGAGCCAGCACAACGTGGCGCCCGCCACCCGCGGCCCCCTCCGGTCTGACCTACTGACACTCCACGAGGCACTCGGCTTTAGCTTCACTTAGAATTTGGTTCTCATATCGAACACTAGATTATTTTGTGTGCGTTACCCCAGCAGGATTTTTTCTTCTAGAATGAAGTTTGTTTTACAAATAATTAGAGCGTTCTACACTGTAAATGTGCGTCAGGAAAAAAAATTTGTGCGTGTCCCCGTTTCGGAATAAAACGCAAAATACGTTTCCTGCTGGGGTAACGTTCTTCCAGCAGGAAGATTCTAAACGAATGGCCCTAGACAAATTTAACTTATATGGGCAGATAGCTTATATTTGTGCATAAATGTGCGACTAAAAATAAAATTTGTGCGTCTTAAGGTTTTTGAGATATTCGATTTCCTGCTGGGGTAACGTTTTGCAAAATCTTATTTCTCGGAAACCATTGAATGTGCATCTACAAAATATACATACACTAGTAGCCCTTGATTAGTGCTTACATATAACATAGAAAAAATTACGTAAATACATACAGTTTTCATATAATCAGGCTTCTTTTTATAACCTAAAAAAAATTCTAGCTCTTCAATGGACAGATATACAGGTTCATAATAAACGGTGTTCGGTTTTTGTTGTCATTCTTCGTATTCATAAAAAGTTTCAAGAAGCTACTTAGACGCGTTTTTGAATAATATCGATTAAGACACATCGGGTGATGTCATAATTTTGACGTCAAAATGCAAGAAACCTTTTCAACTCAAGATCGTCGGTATAAACTAAAAAACTAGAGTGTTTAATGATTATTATATCCTGAAAATTTCAGCTTTCTACGTCTCGTATTAAGCTAGTTATAAACGATTGACTGAATTAAGACCCACACTTCATAATCAGTCTTAGCCTACCTGGTAGTCCGACAAAATTCGAACGACCACTAAAAAGCGACTGTTTCATACATACTGATGACCATCTTAATTTGGCTAACGAGACGCATTGGGCCTGGGTACACTCGAGTACAAAAGTTATGGATTACTTTTGCCAACTATTTCAGGTTATTAAGAAATCAAGTCAGTTGGTATCCTACCTACCTATCTTTTTAAACGACTCCCTCGGAAGGTGGGTTATGTTTTTCGAGAATTGTATACCTACTTACCTTAATGATTTTTTACGTAGGTAGGTAGGTAGGTAGTTTGCTACACCTAGCTAGACAGATATTTTCTCGAGTAAGGCTAGTCAAAATTTACCTACCAGTGACCCTGGTTCGAAAAAACCGTAGGTAGTTAAATACCTAGTAATAATAATAGACGGCACAACTACGTTTGTTAATATTTTGTATTCGGGTAACTATTACTGTTTTTCAACATAAACTTATCTAGTTTCACTTAGTAAATAAGTAGGTAGTAGTCAGGTAGGACCTATGTCTAGTACTAACTACCTATGTAGTTTACTAGGGCAGATCTCACACCGGAAAATACTTACCTACCTATCTTGCTTGCCTCCAACAACCGTCGTTTTATTATACCTAGGTAGGTGCGTCTAAAATGGTCAAATTGCGAGATACCTACTAGGTAGGTAGGTACTAGATACTGAGCTATAAAAAAACTCAAGCAAGTAGGTAATGTTGTCCGACAGAAAAATATATAACTCCTTAGGTAGGTACCTACTCAATTAGGTACCTGGGTGACCTGGGTACCTACCTACTACCTACCACGGCTACTACCTATTGAATTGAATGAGAATTTAATTTAGGCAATTGAATAGGTAGGTAAGCTTATTCATTTGAGGTGAGGTTTGTCTGTGTCGAATGCTAATACCTAGTTACCTACCTAGGTACCTACAATAACACCTTCGTTCGTCTGTTGCTTTTCTTATAAATTTTATCTTCCTAAAGGATCCCAAGGCTACTAAAAAATGGATTGATTGATGCGACGACTTTGAGGAAAGCTACCTACTTTAGAAATAATAAGGACTACCTAGGTAGGAACTTATCAAAACTTTACAAAGCTTATCCGACTTTCATTTCACTTTGATTTAATACCTACCTACCTACCTACCTATGCTTGATATTTTTATGAACTTGTGCGAAGCCGGGGCGGGTTTCCTTGTTGGTAAATAATTTACATAGAGGTACTTACCTAACCTAACTAGGTAGTAGGTACGTACAGTAGGTACCTACCTACATACCTACTTAGATGCCCAAGTACTTACATGTACTTACCTACCTACTCGAAAAATAATAGCCTCCTCTCTCGGGCTATCGGGTAAATCGATTATGATTATTATTCGTCTGTCAGTATAAAATCGATTTGGTTGCTAACTGGTTTTCGTATGGAATGTAAATATTTTGGTAAATAGTTAAAACATTTGTAAGGAAGGTCTTTATAATTAAAGTTTCAAGTAAATTGGAACAAAAGTATCAAGTATCAGTAGTAATATTTTTACTACTATAGGAAGAAAACAGTTGTGTACAACACGCAGAAATCAACTTGGCACCTGGTGCCAAGTAAACTTCAAGGCACGAGGTGCCTAGTTAACTTCTGCGTGTTATACCTACGTAATGTTTGGTAAGGAATTAAGGAATGAATACCTAAGTACCATACTGCGACAACAGACTCTATTACGTTACCTTAAGGTATCTACTTTTAATCAGGCTGTGAGTAGATGAGACAGGCCACAGAATGTGTCCTATCCTACTCGCACGCACCACTTACGGCCTCGCGAGAGCAAGACGCAGCGGATCTTCGCGTTATTTCGCGGCGCGCGTCTCAGTCATTCACAATGAACCGAACGTAGAAATGAACGGGTCTTTTCGTCGCTAGAGCGCGCGATAGCCCCCATGCCCCCCCCCCCCCCCCTGTATCCGCCAATGGTAAACAGCATATTATTATTATTTAGTCTATTGTCATGTCATGAATCAATCGTGTATCGTAAGGGTCAGCTCATTGCAGATGGCCATGACACCGTAACCGGACTTTTGCCTTAGTTGAACCTTTATGTACCTACTTACTTTTAATATTGTTCCTTTTACTTCAATATTTTAACCGTACAATATCGGAAACTTCTGTACGTGCAACACAGACAATGTACGCTGGGATTCCCCACACGATTTACAATCCAGATCGGACAAAATATATTTTATAAATGAGTGCAAGAAAAATTACTGACAACATGAACGTCGTGTCAATGCGGTTGACCTTGATATAATTATATTTTTAGATTCTAACAACAACAAAATTTAAAAGGTAATTTCAGCTTGTACATAGTTACTTCTATAGATCAGCGTTGAAATAGCGGGCACAGTAGCGGGCATCTCTTTCTACACTAAACAAACTGAGCGAGACTTCAGACTTCTTAGTGTGTTGTAGCTAGGTAGGTAGGTAGAGTGAAGTGTGCGAAGCCGGGCTGTACTGTGCAGTGTTGTTTTTGTTGTCTGATTCCGGTGTGAGATCTGCCCTAGTAAACTACATAGGTAGTTAGTACTAGACATAGGTCCTACCTGACTACTACCTACTTATTTACTAAGTGAAACTAGATAAGTTTATGTTGAAAAACAGTAATAGTTACCCGAATACAAAATATTAACAAACGTAGTTGTGCCGTCTATTATTATTACTAGGTATTTAACTACCTACGGTTTTTTCGAACCAGGGTCACTGGTAGGTAAATTTTGACTAGCCTTACTCGAGAAAATATCTGTCTAGCTAGGTGTAGCAAACTACCTACCTACCTACCTACGTAAAAAATCATTAAGGTAAGTAGGTATACAATTCTCGAAAAACATAACCCACCTTCCGAGGGAGTCGTTTAAAAAGATAGGTAGGTAGGATACCAACTGACTTGATTTCTTAATAACCTGAAATAGTTGGCAAAAGTAATCCATAACTTTTGTACTCGAGTGTACCCAGGCCCAATGCGTCTCGTTAGCCAAATTAAGATGGTCATCAGTATGTATGAAACAGTCGCTTTTTAGTGGTCGTTCGAATTTTGTCGGACTACCAGGTAGGCTAAGACTGATTATGAAGTGTGGGTCTTAATTCAGTCAATCGTTTATAACTAGCTTAATACGAGACGTAGAAAGCTGAAATTTTCAGGATATAATAATCATTAAACACTCTAGTTTTTTAGTTTATACCGACGATCTTGAGTTGAAAAGGTTTCTTGCATTTTGACGTCAAAATTATGACATCACCCGATGTGTCTTAATCGATATTATTCAAAAACGCGTCTAAGTAGCTTCTTGAAACTTTTTATGAATACGAAGAATGACAACAAAAACCGAACACCGTTTATTATGAACCTGTATATCTGTCCATTGAAGAGCTAGAATTTTTTTTAGGTTATAAAAAGAAGCCTGATTACATGAAAACTGTATGTATTTACGTAATTTTTTCTATGTTATATGTAAGCACTAATCAAGGGCTACTAGTGTATGTATATTTTGTAGATGCACATTCAATGGTTTCCGAGAAATAAGATTTTGCAAAACGTTACCCCAGCAGGAAATCGAATATCTCAAAAACCTTAAGACGCACAAATTTTATTTTTAGTCGCACATTTATGCACAAATATAAGCTATCTGCCCATATAAGTTAAATTTGTCTAGGGCCATTCGTTTAGAATCTTCCTGCTGGAAGAACGTTACCCCAGCAGGAAACGTATTTTGCGTTTTATTCCGAAACGGGGACACGCACAAATTTTTTTTCCTGACGCACATTTACAGTGTAGAACGCTCTAATTATTTGTAAAACAAACTTCATTCTAGAAGAAAAAATCCTGCTGGGGTAACGCACACGATTATTTTATGGTGCTCCCACACTGCTTACTAACAAATGTTATAAATTGTTACATTTTGTTAGAAAATGTTAGAAGTTACAAGTGCTCCTACACTGACGGAAAATGTTTACTAACATTTTCTAACACTATAACATTTACTAACAAATTAATGTTATAAATTGTTACATTTTGTTAGAAAATGTTAGATGTTACAAGTGCTCCTACACTGACGGAAAATGTTTACTAACAATTTATAACATTTTTGGCTCGCAGTTTGGTTTTGCGTTCTGAGGTGTCTACATGAAAATGGAAGAAGATTTGCTCATTGGAATAGCTTTTATATTTTGTTAAAAAAAAAGAAAAAAGATAACATATGTTTTATTTTGTTATAAAATGTTTACTAACATTGTCTAACATGAAAACATTTTATAACATTTGTGATCAAATGTTTGTAAACAAATGTTACTTTAAATGCAGGCAGATACTTGTTTCAAGAGTTTAGTTCCTATTGGTGGCCACCAAGCTCTCCAAACAAGGTTTTTGATTGAATAACACAAAACAAAACTATTACAGATACATTAAATAAAAGCTTGTGATAGGTATCGTCTACCAGCGGTCCGATTCTTTGATAATTCCTTTGTATAACTTAATGATTAAATTAAATATGTAGTGGCGCCACTATCACCCCTACTATTCGCCTTAAACACGCGCTAAACAGATGTCTAACTTTTTTGTAGTAAAGCTGGTAGTGTAACTTACCAACTGGTCTGAGTCGTTCCGGCAACGGTGTGAAGAGAGCCGCGAGGAAAGTCGCGTGCGCTATGTATGTCTGCTCGGTTATCAACCCGCTGAGTCTGAAAGGAAAAAAGTTGTCTATAATAATCTACTATATGCTTAGCTTGGGGCTAGATAATGCTGTGTGAATTGTCCAGCATTATTTATTTATTTATTGTTATATAAAAATAAGTCGGGTTTTCCTTCCTGACGCTATAACTCCAGAACGCACGAACCGATTTCCACGGTTTTGCATTCGTTGGAAAGGTCTCGGGCTCCGTGAGTCCGTTTATAGCAAAGAAAAAATTAAGAAAGTGGGAAACATAAATTTCCACGCGAGCGAAGCCGCGGGGCGCAGCTAGTATTTTATAGAGGAAAGATTTGATTGTTTGTATTGAATAGGCTCCAAATCAAATGGACCGATTTGAAAAATTATTTCACCGTTAGGAAGCTTACTTTTCAGGGAGTGATATATGCTATATTTTATCCCGGAATTCCCACGGGAACGGGAACTACGCGGGTGAAACCGCGAGGCGATCGTCTAGTCTTAGATAAACTGTGGATAAACTAGAGGGGAGAGTCTATTTGACGTAAGTAACGAGATATGATCGTGACGTTTCCTTTTAGTATTGTCACACGCAAACACACACACATCCTAGTAGCTCCTGTTGCCCGGACTCTTTAGAGGCGGGAGTCCTCGGGAGCGCCAAGCGCACAAACACACACACATCCTAGTAGCTCCTGTTGCCCGGACTCTTTAGAGGCGGGAGTCCTCGGGAGCGCCAAGCGCACAAACACACCCTCACACACACACACATCCTAGTAGCTCCTGTTGCCCGGACTCTTTAGAGGCGGGAGTCCTCGGGAGCGCCAAGCGCACAAACACACACGCATTCTAGTAGTTCCTTTTGCCCGGACTCTTCAGAGACGGGAGTCCTCGGGAGCGCCAAGCGCACAAACACACCCTCACACACACACACATCCTAGTAGCTCCTGTTGCCCGGACTCTTTAGAGACGGGAGTCCTCGGGAGCGCCAAGCGCACAAACACACACGCATTCTAGTAGTTCCTTTTGCCCGGACTCTTAAGAGACGGGAGTCATCGGGAGCGCCAAGCGCACAAACACACCCTCACACACACACACATCCTAGTAGCTCCTGTTGCCCGGACTCTTTAGAGGCGGGAGTCCTCGGGAGCGCCAAGCGCACAAACACACACGCATTCTAGTAGTTCCTTTTGCCCGGACTCTTAAGAGACGGGAGTCATCGGGAGCGCCAAGCGCACAAACACACCCTCACACACACACATCCTAGTAGCTCCTGTTGCCCGGACTCTTTAGAGACGGGAGTCCTCGGGAGCGCCAAGCGCACAAACACACACGCATTCTAGTAGTTCCTTTTGCCCGGACTCTTAAGAGACGGGAGTCATCGGGAGCGCCAAGCGCACAAACACACCCTCACACACACACACATCCTAGTAGCTCCTGTTGCCCGGACTCTTAAGAGACGGGAGTCATCGGGAGCGCCAAGCGCACAAACACACCCTCACACACACACACATCCTAGTAGCTCCTGTTGCCCGGACGCTTAAGAGACCGGAGTCCTCGGGAGCGCTAGGCCCACAAACACACACACACATCCTAATAGCTCCTGTTGCCCGAACGCTTAAGAGACCGGAGTCCTCGAGAGCGCCAAGCGCACAAACACACACACACACATTCTAGTAGCTCCTGTTGCCCGGACTCTTAAGAGACCGGAGTCCTCGGGAGCGCTAGGCCCACAAACACACACACACATCCTAATAGCTCCTGTTGCCCGAACGCTTAAGAGACCGGAGTCCTCGAGAGCGCCAAGCGCACAAACACACACACACACATTCTAGTAGCTCCTGTTGCCCGGACTCTTAAGAGACCGGAGTCCTCGGGAGCGCCAAGCGCACAAACACACACACACACATTCTAGTAGCTCCTGTTGCCCGGACTCTTAAGAGACCGGAGTCCTCGGGAGCCAGCGGTCGAACAAGCTGACCGCTAGACCAACGAGGCAGTCATGCAGGATGTTGTATTATCTTACTTGGAGGTGAGATCGGCGTGTCTGGCACAGCCTCCCTTCATCCCGCGTATCACGGTGTTGTTGAAGACGCACCATTCGTCGAATTCCACACCTGCTTCCATGTCCGTGTCTATTATACTGTGGATAACAACAAACGTGTTACAGCATTACATGTATACAGGGTGACTGGTGTTTGGTGACGGTCCGACAAAAAAAAAAGACAATTAGCTGGGGTCATTTGCAACACTTTTTCCATATAAACTTTACGCCTAAGACAACACTTTTTTGATGTTTTTTAGGAAATTCCCAAAACCGTGCCTTTTTGACTTAATAACATTTGATTTGTGTTGTTTTTTTAGTCTAAATTTCATTATCTTCAATCTGTAATGTATTCCTGGTCTAAAAGTAATGATACAAACCGCAAAGAACTACAAACGAAAGACTTATGGGCTTTTAAAGATATGAAAATAGGAAAAAATATCGATCATATTAGCGTCTGCCTGCGGCTTTGCAAGCGTATTTTTGGTATAATTAGTAGCCTATTATCTAAGTTAAGCTATGGTCTAAATGTACGCTAAATTTCATGATGACCTGTTCAGTAGTTTTTGAGATCTTAGGTAACAAAAATGCACATTTCACAAACTTTCGACGTTATAATATCAGTAGGATAGACAACAACCAGAACACCCTGAACAAATATCTGCAGTTCGTACAAACATTTGTCCTGAGGCGGGAATCGAACCCGCAACCTCCTGCGTCGCAGGCGGACCTTCGCCCGCCGTGCCACAGAGGTCGTCTATATCAAAGGGAATAGTAAACTCACGTGCTATTCACAAACAGGCAGCCATGAAAAGAGGTCCTCGAGCTCTTGACGTTGGCCATCGCGACGTCGTAGAAACTGCAGTTCCAGAACTGGACGTGGAACATTAGCAGGTCGCGGAACGAACTGTTCCTGTAAAGGGCAAAGGTTAAGGTCAAAGGTGAGAAGTTAAGGTCGTGTGATGTAGTAGAAACTGCAGTTCCAGAACTGGACGTGGAACATTAGCAGGTCGCGGAACGAACTGTTCCTGTTAAGGGTAAAGGTTAAGGTCAAAGGTGAGAAATTAAGGGTCAGAAGCTAAGGTCATGTGATGTAGTAGAAACTGCAGTTCCAGAAATGTACGTGGAACATTAGCAGGTCGCGGAACGAACTGTTCCTGTAAAGGGCAAAGGTTAAGGTCAAAGGTGAGAAGTTAAGGGACAGAAGCTAAAGTCATATGATGAAGTAGAAACTGCAGTTTTAGAACTGAAAGAGGAACATTAGCAGGTCGCGGAACTGTAACTGCTTTTGTAAAGAGCAAAGGTCAAAGGTGAGAAGTTAAGGGTCAGAAGCTTAGGTCATGTAATGTAGTAGAAACTGCAGTATTTGTATTTTGTATTTATTTATATTTATTTATTCCATCGTAGGTACACTTATGTTACACTTGATGTCGTTACATTCTATATTTATGTACTATTTTAATAATGACATCTATAGGTTTCTCGTTATAGGAAACACCATAAGGTAAAAAAGAAAAAACAGACAGACATGACTGAGTTCAGACAGTAGGGTCTCCAGCGGTCGTTTGGTGTATTCGTTAGGTTCCCGGTGTAGAAGTATTCACAGTAAGCTTTAAACAGCGTTAGTTTTACTTCTTCTGTACACCGTAAAAATCTACGGATCAACTTATTACCTCTTACCGTTAGCCCTACGCTCTCTTTAAATGTCAGCAATGTCTTTGAGGTAGGATAAAATGTCCGAGATATTTGAACGAAATTACTTTTAAATAATAGATTCAGGCGTTACTTAGCGGAAATCCATTGTAATATTAGGATAAAACAATAGTAAGAAATTACTTTTTTACGGAAGTTACTTTTTTAATGCTGATGCCGTTTAGGGTTTCTTCTGGGAATTCTTTTAGATTATTACCGGCGGCCTTAAAGACAATGTATTCTTTTTATTGTTGTAGCAGAGGCCGTGAGATGCAGCGTAGTCAGCACAGACCGTCAGCATTTCGACAGAGCTCGCTGTTGGGCCCATTATGATAGGGGTTATAGTATGCAATTGCCGTTTTATTTTAATAGGTATTGTACTTCGAATTGACATAGAATCTTCACGGTTTGTGAAACTATTTTCACATGGTTATGAGGTTCTTCTTCTAAAAAATGTGCAACATTCGATTATCGACTTTCAGTTGTTTTTTTATTCAGCTTAGACAAGAAAGATGGACCACGACACGGCAAACGTAGTGTAGGACGCCCTCCGGCAAGGTGGGATGACGATCTGCGAAAGACTGCAGGCAGATGCTGGATGCGGCAAGCTGAAGACAGGGCGCTATGTCGCTCATTAGGGGAGGCCTATGTCCATCAGTGGACTTATATAGGCTGATGATGATGATGGTGATAAATGTCTATTTCGGTAAGTTTAGCGTTAGGTGTCGATTAATTTAGCAAAATTTTAAGTATGTGTCGATAAGTTTAGCGGCATTTAAAATATGTCGATGAGTTATTTAGCGTCATTAAAATTCTAGCATTGTTTTTTCTATGTATTTACCTGAAGGTAGTATTCTCGTAAATGGTGTTCTGTATCGTGAGGTTGTAATACTGGCTGTCGAAGGTGGAGTTCTCAATGGAGGCCGTGGAGGCCTCGTAGGCCGCGTGTTCTATTGCCACGATGCTGAAAGGAACGTAGCCGGCTAGGAAGAACTGCGAACAAAAGATTTTTATTATTTACTAGACGATCGCCTCGCGGTTTCACCCGCGTAGTTCCCGTTCCCGTGGTAATTCTGGGATAAAATATAGCCTATGTCACTCCCGGAAAACTAAGTTTCCTAACGGTAAAAGAATTTTTCAAATCGGTCCAGTAGTTTCGGAGCCTATTCAATACAAGCAAACAAACAAACAAACAATCAAATCTTTCCTCTTTATAATATTAGTATAGATTTATTTCAAATAACAAACTTTTTATTTTAGTTTAAGTTAAGTTTTATTTGTGAGGAAACTTAAATTAAACTTAACATAAACTAAAATATAATTATTTTTAATAAACTTATTGAGCAATTAACACATAAAATAGGTAAAATATAGATTACAAATTAGACATTGTACAAAAAAACGTCGTTCACGGTACAAGTGTACATAAAGAATGTGATTGCAAATGTATTGTTGCCCCGCGTAGATAATATTTGACAAATGATCTAATCGGGATACCATGACATTTTCAATCTCAATCTTTTTCTACACGACTTATACCTGGACAAAAGGAAACCTATGGCATAAGCTTTGTTTTGTAGGACATTATATCCGAACCCTTTTTCCTTATGTATAATTTTTTTAATCTACCATCACTGTATATTTTCGAGACAGCTATGTTTGTCAGGAATAATCAAAATCTCTTCGGTCGACCTTCGGATGTCGTGGTCCGCAATAGACGTGACAACAATAAAGTCTGTCATATAAATAGAAAAACTACAATGATGGGTAAGAGTGAGTGTCTTTGCTATGGCACCCTCCATAAATAATAAATTACCACAATCCATAAGACTACTGCCGAATATGGAGTTTCAGAGAAAGCTAAAAACGATTCTTTCAAATAAATGTTAGTATGCTATAAATTAATTTTTAACTGACAAAGATTTTTCTGCTTCATGACATTCGTTTTTTTAATTTGCTTTCATCCAACATTAGTTTCTAGTTTAGTTTTAATTTATTTTATTGTTAAGCTTAATAAGTAAAAACACCTGTACCTACATGTATTTCATGCAATAAACGATACTTTACTTTACAGGCCCTCATTCCTGGATAAGAGTAGTTCCGGATATAACGTCCTACAAAAATCTTACAAACTTGAATCTAAATTTTACGAGTTAAAGTCCTTACTTGAATGTGTGCGACAGTGGCGCGATCCAGATCTACGGCCACCTTAAGTTTAGATATTATTATATGGCCCGTTTTTGCTAAAATTTCATAGCTTGCCAGTGGTATTTACAGTGACGGAACCGTGGTCCCACTGCGATGTCCCACTGGTGGGACAAAACTTTTTCGTGATCCCACCAAACACACACTTGACCGTCCACATCCTACCACCCCCGCGAAGCGGGGGGGGGGGGGGGGGTTCGTGGCGACTCTGTGACTGAAAGGGTATGTATATTATAATATATAATTGCACCCAGAGCCATATGTTGAACGGTCAAGTGTGTGTTTGGTGGGACCACGAAAAAGTATTGTCCCACCAGTGGACATCGCAGTGGGACCACGGTTCCGGAGTGGTATTTACCTGTATGGTTATTGAGAAGCCGATAGTTAGTATGAACGTTAGCGTCGTACTGATGTAAGTTGACGAGAATAGCTGGAAAAATGTCTGCCAGAACTGAAACAAAACAAAAGACGTTAATGGCTATGCTTTTATTGTATTTTAGTGAATAATCAAGATATTAGGAAGAATTTAGGAGCTTCTGAAGCAATTTAGAATGTATTGATGTAAGAACTCCTTAGCAGTTATGAGAACCTGGTACTTTTGGCTTTAATTGTAGCAAATTTAGTGACAAAAAGATAAGTAACTTATATGCTAATAAGCAATAACATGTCAACCCACAAAAAGTCAAAAAGTAAGTATGCAGAACGCTGCTTCGGCACATAAAGAACGTTTTGCAACAACGTGTTAACCTGAAAACATATTTAAGTACCAGAAATTATGTACAAAAATGTTGACACGAAATCAGTTTGTATGGTTGATCGGTTTGCAATAAGATGTCAAGGTACTTGAAACATTATTTTATGCTATAGAGCGCCATCTATGTAAAGCCATACGCAGTCATGGTACTTGATCGGTTATTGCGTAATTAGAAGTAGTTATTTTGAAAAACAACTTTCGGTAAAACTATTTGTTAAAATTAATAAAGTGAATTGTCAGGACAGCCAGATACAAATACTGCATGGGAAACGCATAAAGGACCTTGGGAAATAAAAACATCATCAAAGGTAAGCCAAAATAGTACTACACTTACGGAATGTACCTAGACAAAATTGTAGGTTATTTTACCGGCAAAACTAAAAGAAAAAAGTCTTCTTATGATTAAGTTATGTTTAAAATCAATATGAAACTTAATTTTACATAGTCACAGTATGATGTTATTACCTTAATATTGAATTTACATTAAATGTTGTTTGATCGGATTTTGCAAAACAAAAATCAGACTATTGACCAGCATTTGTAAATATACCATAGAGCTTGATACGTTATTGCTAAACAAGACGATATCCCTTTCTTTTTTGTTTGTTTATTGCAATAGTATGTTACATGATTTGAAACATTTTTGAAAAACTTTAAATGTTTCTACGTATTTTCATACAACCCGGCTGGTGGCTCTAATGGTGCGGGTTCGATTCTCGATGTTAGCATGTTCTGCAAATATTTAATGCTGGTTTGAGTGTTGTGTGTGGTAGGTAGGTACTAAGTTAGTAGTTTCTGATACAGATGACCATATTAGTATTCATAATATAATATATTTAGAATTATACTAAGGCTGGTTTGTTAATAAAATCTCTTGGGGTTATTTTAATGAAACTTAAGTAGGTAGTAAGGAACACGTCCAGAATGAATGAATGAATGAATGAATTAACACTTTAGTGTTTACAACACATAAAATAACTTATATCTAAATAAAATAAAAACGTACAATGGGCGGCCTTATTGCTTAAAATTGTTAACAAGTTTATTTCTTCAATTACTTTCAGAATGCCACCGCCAATATCGCGAGGTCTCATGCTCGTAAACCTTGTGAGACCCCACCAGTCTTCGCTTCTTCCTTCAGCCGACCTAGATGTTCCTTCAGCCGACCTAGATGTTGCTTCAGCCGATACCTCCTTTGCAAATATAAGTATTTCTGAACATCCTTCTGCCGACCTAGATGTTCCTTCAGCCGACCTAGATGTTCCTTCAGCCGATACCTCCTTTGCAAATATAAGTATTTCTAAACATGATGTAGTATTTGAACACTCTGAATTTATTGAATGTTCTGTGGTCGCTGAAGTAGGATCATGCTTAAACAAATTTATTAAGGAGCATCTAATACCTACTGCAACTCAACTTATTTTGTGGTCTGATTCATGTGGGGGTCAAAATAGAAGTATAAAGATGATGCTTATGCTTTTACACATACTGCATAAACATGAAATGCTTCAAAAAATTACGCTGAGATTCTTACATCCAGGGCACACATATTTACCAAATGATTCTGAATTTGGAGACGTCGAATGTGCTTTGAAGAATCAGATGCGTCTGTACACAGCAGAAGACTACATCACTGTTATGAGAAATTGTCGTAAAAAGAAAAAATTCAATATAGCAAGACTCCAAAAAGAAGATTTTCGCTCAGTAGCGCCAATGTTGGAACGCATTACCAACAGAAAAATGGATATAGAAAAACAAAAGATATCTTGGATGACTACCTTTGAAATAGAAGTCCGGAAGAATGATCCTGCAAAACTCTTTATGAAAAATAAATTAGAAGAGAACCCCAAAGAAGTTGACATATCCAAAGGTGCTAAAGGACGTAGAAGTCGTCCAAATTTTGAAATAGATCTTCCAGTTCTTTACCCAGATGGTCGAGCGTTGTCAGAAGCAAAGATTAAAGACTTAAAAGAAATGCTCAAGCTTATTCCAGCCGATACTAAACCCTTTTACAGCTTCTTACGGAATATTGCCTCCGGTGATTTTATTGATGATACAGAAGGCTTTGGCAATACTATTGATTTTGAATTGAACGACGATGAAGAATACGTATAAAAGAAGGTTAAGAAAAACTTTGTCGTAAAGTACCTGAAAAATATATATGTTAACGTAGGGCTTTATTTTAATAAATATACTATTTTAGTGTAAGAACATAAGCGCTATAAGCGCATTAGAAACTACGGACACCGCTAGTATTGCTATTAAGATGAAAATTGTTTTGTTTATATTCTATTTAATTTGATTTATAATAATTTACCCACCTACATAGAGTATTGGTTAAGAGGTACCTATGTGTGTGTAAAATACTAATACTCATCGTACTTATTGTCTACCTATGTATGTCTTCAAGACTGAACGGCTGACGGACTGAATTGTTCCTATTTTTTATGTGTTTTAGAAGTATAATAAACCTTTTCTCAATGTTGTATTACGTTATGTCTTTTATTGATAACTCATTTGCAAATCAATTTTTACACTAATAATTCATTTAGCAATATAAAGTTATGGCTCTTGACATACATCACATATATTTTAAAATAACTATTTTCAGTTTTTCAATAGTGTTTTATGAGACTTGAAACATTTATTTAACTAAAATACGTAGTAACGCATTTCGTTATAACAAATTTGTCGTTTTTTAGACGCACGCCAAATGATTTTACATATTAAAATGATTAAACTATGATTAAAACTGATATCGCTATTCTAATAACTGGATAATATCAATTTGTATGGAAAATCCTTGAACAAAGTAATTAAATTGGCGCTGAAATTTTAAAACGCGTTTTTCTCAAAATGGCTTCCACGTAGGTTGACATGTTATTGCTTATCAGCATCCTTATGACTTCGCGCCGCGTGGTGGTTGATCATCTTTAGAAGGTGGTATTTAAAACTAGTTTATTCCCGCGGCTTCGCACGCGTTGTTTCTATGGAGACGTTTAAAGATTTTTTTTATCCCATGGGAATTGCTTTATGGGGTAAAAAGTAGCCTATGTATTTATTATTCGAGGCCTGGAATTACATGTATACAAAATTTCAGCCCGATCCGTTAAGTAGTTTTTGCGTGAAGAGGTAACTAACATCCATCCATCCATACATCCAAACATTCGCATTTATAATATTATAGTGTGACTAGGTTTCATTTAACTGTCATCTACCACTGACCATCTTCACGCTAAGCCATGATGCAGGCGGGCGGGCGTCGTTTCCCTGGCAGAGATAGCTCACCCAGTCTGGTATTCCGACTCGTTGGGCGCGGCGGCCACGTTGCCTTTACTTACTGCTTTGTACTTATGCGAGCCTGGTACTTTTAATCCTCAACCACTAACAAAAAAGTCTGATTCTATGGTTTTATGGGCTCTTATGTGAGCCTGGTAGTTTTGTCCCAGCGAATAATAAAACTTACTTCAATTCTATGGTTTTATTGGCTTTTTGGTAACTAATCAAGAAGGAAGAATTTAGGAGCTAAGCAACTTAGAATGTATTGATTTAAGAACTCCTTAGCAGTTATGAGACCCTGGTACTCTTGCCTCCAAATGTACCAAATTTAATGACAAAAATATATCAATTATGACTTGGTAGTTGATCATCATCATCATCATCATCAGCCTATATTAGTCCACTGCTGGACATAGGCCTCCCCTAATGAGCGCCATAGCGCCCTGTCTTCAGCTTGCCGCATCCAGCATCTGCCTGCAGTCTTTCGCAGATCGTCATCCCACCTGGGCGGAGGGCGTCCTACACTACGTTTGCCGAGTCGTGGTCTCCACTCAAGAACTCGTTTACCCCAGCGGTTGAGTCAGTTGAAAATCTCGAGGTGTTATTTAAAGCTACGTGTCATCCAGCTCTCATCTACCACTTACCATCTTCACGCTGTGCCTGACATGATGCAGGGCGGGCGGGCGTCGTTTCCCCGGCAGTGATAACTCGCCCAATCTGTATTCCGACTCGTTGGGCGCGGCGGCTACGTTGCCTTTGCCACAGATACGTATTTGGTTGCTGCTGTGTATTGCCTGGAAAGCATCAAGGGATTTGGTGAAGGGTAGCTTAGATATAGGCCAATTCCCTTCGTAAGGGATAATGACAGGGGATTTCAGCAAAAGGTCATGGGTACTCTTTGTACTACATTCATGTTTTGTTTTGTGTTTAGTGTACATTTGATGATGACCTTATTATAAAATAAAAAAACTATTTTTAAATTGTAAATATGGAGTCGTCTTACACTTTTAATATCCGAAATCTATAGTAGTAATCTACTTGATACAATATCAAATTTGGCGCAGTATATAAATGTAGTATTTCACTTGAGAAACCATTATTTATAGATTTCGGATATTAAAAGTGCAAGATGACTCCATATTTTCAATTTAAAAATAGATTTTTAGTTTTTAATTTTGAACTCTGAAAACGCTGTCGGCCATGGATTTTAGATGAAAATGAAACAACATACTTGATAGACACACATGGCGTCCACTTCTCTTCCCACGTCGAGTAGGTACCGCGGCGATTCTTGCGTCCAGATGAGGCTTATCAGGGCTGCCACGATCGGCAGAGCGCATAGCAGGAGGTATCTGAAACATTATCGTACGTAGAGGAATATTTTATTTACAAAGAAAATTACAATTAAATAACAGAAATAAATTACAACTAGTATTTACGATGAGGATCCGCAACTCTTTTAGTTGATGCAGATTTATAGAGCTAAGAAATCCATAACACACAGTGCAAAAATTATTGTTCTACGACAAAAATTGACTAAGTTATGACCAAATTACTAGCGAGGTTCACTGAGGGACCGCCGAGACCCATCGAGTTTCGGAGTAAATCACTAAAAACTGATATCTGCCTACGGTTAAAGGGCGGCGACAGACCCAGTGACGTCACACGCACCCGCGGCGGTCACTCAGTGAACTTCGCTAGTAAATTAGTCATAACTTCGTACGTAATGGTACGATTTGGATAATTTAAAAAGATATATCATTCTAATGTCATAAAGAATAACGTGGATACTAGTTCTATTGAAATTGCTATAACATTACGGATCCTCATTGAAACAATTGAGCTAACTGCTGACTGTTGCAAACAGTCTACAGATAGCTCAACTGATCCATATCAATATCAGTCGGAAGCGTCCCCAAGACGCTGGCTATGTGTACATCTTAAAGCTATGTGATGAATTTTATATCTTTGTGCTAGGCAACTACAAACATTTTTTTCTTAAGAATTACTCGAGTTATAGTCAGCAATCTAGTCCGTACTCACCGATGCCAAGCACTGAAATGCTCCCTATTCTCCGCCAGCGTCGCCGCCCCGTCTCCGGGCAGCACAGTCCCCGCCAGCAGCGCAGCCAGCAGCGCCCCGCCCCCCGCCGCCAGCACCGCACCCCCCGCCGCCGCGCACGCCCACCCGCGGCCGCACATCTCGCACATGTAGCAGTAGCAGAGAGGGAGGATGCCGCCTGACCCGAAGGCGGAGCAAAACCTGAAAGGCGAACTCTTTGTTACTTATGAGCGTCTGGTAGTTTCCAATGAAAACAAGCTCTCGCTAGGTGCTTAGCACGTGTTTTTTCTCGGATTTCCTTCCCCCGCCCGGTAACAATTTCTATCTCCTTGTCTATTATGGCTAGTGTCCTAAAATATGATAATTAGTCCGTCAGTTAGATTATCAGAAGATATAGATCACGTATTTTTTCTTTTGTCATTTATTAATATGAATTTATGTAATTTATACTTAATTTTACTTGACGCAAACTGATAGCACCTAACTTTAGCTTAACATTTAGTTAACCATTGTTATTGTGTATTTCTTTTTCAATAAATATCGCCATAAGTAGGCCAAAAATCTGCAAACACCTTTATTATTTAAACTACTTTTAGTGTAGGTAGCATAAGTAATTATTTTAAAGTATGCACCATTGCCTTGTATAATTAGTAAGTTATATGTACCTATTTGATTACTTAAATTTATTTGTTGTTAGCACTGTTTTTGCCTGAAAAACAGGTTTTACCTAGTTCAGGCACACGCATTATTTAATACCATAGAATTTAAGATGAAACCCTTTGTTATCTTACTAGTCCTAAGCTATTTTGAATAAATTATTTTATTTATTTATCTTCATTTCATTTCATACTGTACACCACTTACCTGGCCATCATAAAAGTCCCCTATCATCATCATCATCATCATCAGCCTATATTAGTCCACTGCTGGACATAGGCCTCCCCTAATGAGAGCCATAGCGCCCTGTCTTCAGCTTGCGGTCCCCCAAGTAGGCATGAATGCCGCAATGGTAGCGAACACAGCATTGACCGCGAGACAGGACAGTAAGGTACGCCGTCGACCGAGGCGGTTTTATATCTATCACACTACTTGAAGGTTATGGTTGCCTAGTACTTTTGCTTTGTAATCGCGAGATGTCTATTAAACTATTAAGTGCTGAATAACTAACAATTTCAAATTGCGTTGATATGAGAAATAACTTGAAATATATTTACTTATCTTGTGTTTGTCTTGGATCACAGGTACTACTCCTGTATCTTATAGATTCCTAGTACTATTACTTTAAAATTTCTCTACTGTGCTCTATAAATCTTACCTGGCCATCATAAAAGTCCCGTAAGTAGGCATGAACGCCGCGATGGTAGCGAACACAGCATTGACCGCGAGACAGGACAGTAAGGTACGCCGTCGACCGAGGCGGGCAGACAGCGAGCCCCAACCGACGCTTCCAAACGCACAGCCCATCAGGCTTATTAGTACTGGAACATAAGTTACTGAATTATATTTTCCTGCTAAAACCTAACCAGAGATTCTTATAGAAACCCGGTCCACCTCCACTCTCAGTACCTATTGCCACGCCCTGCTAGGATACCATTGTGATTGTGTCTCTTATACATTACTTAGATATTAAGACCTAAAAATGTACACAGTGATTGCAATAAATAAATATGAATATGAAGAGAAGACATTCCTTTGTTAATATTGAAGAATAGTACTTTATACACGTGCTCAGAAAATTGCTTATTCCTTTTCTAAACGTAAGGTAGAAAGTACGTCATTGCAGGCGCACTGAAATGCGGGAGGGAAAACTCTATGGAATTTCGTTTCTCACGCGTTTAGCGGGAGAGAAAAGTGTATGGAAATCCATTTCTAACGTGTTATTTTTTTTAATTTCTGAAATATCGGCCGATAGCTATAGTTATTTTTTAATACTTCAAACGACAAAAAGTTTTTACACCGAATCCATCATTTATGATATCGGCCTCTTCAGTATTCGGAACAATAGGTAATTGAAAAAAAGAACCATGTGAAAATAACACGTGCGCGTATTTATTGCTACATTTGAGTTTACAATTCGAATGTACTCGTGATTTTGAAGATTCTAAAACGATGATTTTCCTCAAAGGTATAGCATAAAGCACTATGTATCACTCGGAAGAAAGTGCGATTCTTATCTCGCGTGTTTTAAGGCTCTCGACTGCGCCCGAGGAGCCTCAAATGACACACTCGATAGGAATTGGGCACTTTCTCGCCTAGGTGTACAATGTACTATTGTACACCTAGGCGAGAAAGTACACACGCGATAGCAATCGCACTTTCACCCGAGTGGTCACGACAGACATAAACCTGTTGAAACTTCGAAACATAGGTAATTAAACGCGTTATATAATACTATAATAATGCCTGGAGAAGTCTTGTGTCGGTGGTTTAGATTCGATCTGGGTCGCTCAGCCAAAGGAGTAAGTTAGTGTGTGTGTGTGATACTCACCAAGCCAGTTCCTCTCATGCGGCAGAACGCAGAGCTCTATCTCAGCGGATGGCAGCACGAACGGGATGGCAGATAGCTCTAGCGAAGCGCCCACTATAGCGAGAGAGCAGGCTAGGATCACTCGCAATTGGGATATGCCGCAACCCGCCTGGGGAGTAAAGAAACAATACTATTATAATAAAACTAGTTTCTGCCACGGCTTCGCAGGCGTTGTCTCTATGGAAACATTCGAAGGTTATTTATATCCTATGGGAACTGATTTATAGGATACAAAGTAGGACTATGTTTGGTTCCAGGTCCGTTCAGAGTTTTGCACCTATGCAAAATTTCAGGTAACTTTTTTGTAATTTTGTGTCTAATAGCATCTACGTGAAACCGATCAAACACACTCGCGTCGTTATAATAGTCCAGAACCTCTCCTGGGTTGATATTAGAATGAGATACCAGGCGATCATAATCTACAGAGGGCTTACGTGTCTAGTAGCATCTCCGTGATACTGGTCGAGCACACTCGCGTCGTTAAAGTTCAGAAGCTCTCCTGGATTGTCATTAGAATGAGATACCAGGCGATCATAAACTACAAAGAGGTCTCACCTGTCTAATAGCATCCTCGTGGAACTGGTCGAGCACACTGGCGTCGTTATAGTCAAGGAGCTCTCCATTCTCATTCTCTGCTGTATTGTCTGGAGGACTGATAACCAGGTTTATTGGGTTGGCGGCCGCCGGTTCGCCGCTGGCTTCGGTGGCTGGAAGAGAGAGTGAGAGTGATCAATTAGTTATATCGCCGCATCATTACAGCTGAAAAACATCCTCTGCTGAACGAAAGGCCTCCCACGAATGATCGCCACAACGAGCGAACCGCCACGGCTTGTATCCAGGGACCTATTCGGAAAAGAAAAATCGAAGTTTGTTTTCCGTTATCGCGCAAAACTATCTGTTATGTCGCTTGCATAAGATTATTGTTTGCACGAAATCGAATCTTATTGTTTGCACGAAATCGGATCAGATCCTCGATTACGTTTTTAAGAGTACCGGCCCTGCTGTGTCCCTTTCTCAGGACTTTCACTAGGCCGTCGCTTCAAGGCGACGGGTAGTCTGTCCAAACTGGTAAAATATCGCTTACTAAATTACTAAAAACAGAAAAACAAATCATCACACAAACAAAACAAAATCGTCTTCTCGCAAAATGGATTGAGAATGATTGAAGACGACATTGTCACAGTCTCATGGCACTGGGCGTTTTTCGACTCACCGGCCCGGCACCGGCACGGCACCGGCATGGCCGTGCACAGGCACCGGTGCCGGGGCTTCGTTTTTCCACTGTGCCGGTGTCGATGCCGGCTTACGCTCGGTGAGTGGTACAGTGCTGACACGGACTTCAACACGACGACACGTAAAGTACAACGCGTAGATAGATATAACAATGGTATCGTCAAGCCGTCGACTATACTTGTTATATCTTTTACACCTACGACGCCGATACCGAAGCAGAGACGTCAAATTTTGGATTCACCCATTACTAAAAGTTAGATACCTAGAAGGAACATATTATACCCTATTTGAAAATTCGAAATATGAGTCTCTTACCCTCCGCTCCGCTCTCCTACCCGCCCCGCGCACTCACACACGCACATTGCTACAATTCATATACAGTACACTGCAGTTTTGCCGGGCCGGCACCGAGTGGGAAGCTTGCTACCCCGGCGACGGCGCCGGCACCGGCGAGACTCTACGCCGGGCCGGTGCCGGCGCCGGTAAGTGAAAAAGCGAGCCATACATTTTCATACATTTTTGTTACCCCGGCACCGACACGGCACCGGCGCCGGCGTCGGTGCCGGTGCCGGGCCGGTGAGTCGAAAAACGCCCATTGGATGCGAGAAGCACAAGACAGTCAAGACCCAGCAGTGTGGTTTGGGGTACATTAATGACATTAAAGTCATGAGTCAAAATTCGTAGTACCAGGCGCCCATAACCTGCAAGGAGTAGAGTCTATGTAAGCTCTTACTGTTCAGTTTGTCCTGTGTGTATGCCATGGTGCGAGTGAGAGAGCCGAACGAGCTCAGATTGGCGGAGTTCTCCGAATCAGAGCGAGCGCGCACGAGGCACGCTTGCTCCTCCGACATCGCGGCTGCTCACAAGCACTGGGCTATTGACAAACATCTGTTGGGAAATAAAAATAGGATAATGTTAAGGCTTAAGAAATGAGTTGAAAGTGCATATAGAATTGATATGGGTGTTGTAATGATGAGATATTTCAAATATGATGCAAGAATATGACAATAAGCGAGTTTTATTTTGTGTTAGGTACAGAGAAAACATAATAAAAATATGTGTAAGTTATTTATCTATTGTCTGACTGAGTAAACAAACTTTATTTATAGAGTAACACATGTAAATACTTAACTAAGTAATTCAGGGCAAATAGAATAAAAAATGGTGATGATGATTGTAATAGAATGTAACTACATTACAAACATGCATGCACACTGAAGAAGCAGTTTCAGTAGATAGAAAAAGGGGATTCGTCCATGCTCGTATAAAAGCGATAATAATTCTGTTCGTCTGTCTGATACCTTTTCATGCCTAAACGGCTGAACAGATATGATTGTTGTTAGAATCAAGTTAAAGGATCAGGGAATGTCAGGTCGCCAATGATTGTTTATATGGAAAAAATAAATAAATTATTAAGAGAAACAAATAAAATCCCCAAAATTATTTTTTTGAGTGTGAGGGTATACTCTATAATAACAAAAACCTTAAATAAATTATTACTTGATAAAATTCACTTTAAAAAAAAGTTATGAGCATTCAAAGTCAAAAATCTGTGTAAAAGTTATAAATAATGACTACTTCTAAATTTAAAAAATCAACTGAAATAAAAAGTAGCTTTTATGTTATATTCCATCATCATCATCATCCTGACTCTACAGCCGCGGGTGGGCCTTGGTCTGGTCTAGTAAATTTCGCCATTCACTCCTATTCTTGGCTTTTTCCTGCCAGCTGGTCACTCCAATTGCCATGTGATATTCCAGGTTTAGCTCAATCCATTCAGTAGTTTTGATGTAGTATTTGACCAAACATCTTCACAACGGCACAAACTTTTGTCTTCATAATGTTAGCAGGATTCACAGCAGGACATTCTTAAATGATTATATTTGGCTAACACCTTGCTAAGGGAGCACCCTTCCACACTTCTTTCATGCTATAGCTAGTGCTGTAGGCAACCATTTGTTGTTCAACCTAAGTTCCAATACAAAAAGTGTACTTTAATTTATTCGTTTCTTGAATTTTTATACACCAAGTATAATAATAAATAAAATTATAAAAAATAATAAATAATGCTGGACAATTCACACAGCATTATCTAGCCCCAAGGAAAGCAGAGTCTGTGTTATGGGTACTAGATAACTGATATATATAATAATATATGAGTACATAGATAGATATTTTTTATTATACATAGAAAACGACCAGAACACCCTGAACAAATATCTGCAGATCATACAAATATTTGTCCCGAGGCGGGAATCGAACCCGCAACCTCCTGCGTCACAGGCGGACCTTCGCCCACCGCGCCACAGAGATCGTCAGTTAATACTTAGGTTTTTGTTATTATAGTGCATAAGCCCTTACACTCAGGGTAATTTCTAAAAAATCAAATAATATCCCAAAAAAATTTCAACTTCGTTGGGACTGGAACCCGCATCCTTCCTTTAGTATGGGAATGTGCGAACCAACTACACCATGAGGTCAACTGATGTAGGAGTTGAAAAACTTTGACACTTCCTTCGGACTCTAGCACTGTTAGCTCCACCAACAGGGGCAACAATGAAGTTTATCCAATTGAACCATTTTTTGGATATTTGATTTGATTTCTTAGAAGTTAATACATACCGAGTTGTAGATATTAGAATAAGAATATTCTTGCACCTTTGCAATTTGAGTTGATTGGTAAATTACCTACTTCAAGATCTTGGTAGCTCCATGTATGCAATAATTGATTGAATCTTGAACCTTGAAGACTCCAATTAGAAATAATCACAATAGAAAATTTTTGGCCAAAACATAGGTATATTTGGTAATACAGATGAGAGAAATTGGAGATTAATTATACGATAAGGTCACTGTTTTATAAGCTACAAACAAATGAATAAGCTGTAGAAGCTATTACTACATTATAATCTGGTGTCCATACAGACACAGGCCAGGGTCCGTTACATTTGGAAAATAAAGTGTCTTACCTGACACCACATTGAAAAGAAGGGAATGATCTGACAGACAGTAAGATTAGTCTCAATCAAAATCTTCTGACTAAGCACAAAGGTAGGTACAATATTAATGAGAAAAGGAAGTAACAAATTACTGACTCTGCAGAGGTGTATAATTTCAATTGGTTAGGCAGTAGCTAGCTATAATGTTGATAAGAAAACAATACTTGGTTGGGTAGTCTTATAGGAGGTTCCTTGAACTGCGATAAATAGAGTACTTTAGTTATAAATACCAACTATTTGTACTTATTGTAGGGTGCATCTATTTTTATCAGCAACAACATTAATTATAGCAAAATTACTTACGATTTCAAGAAAGCTTAGAAGGATCAAGGGTCTATGGATACCATTTTAGAGACCGAGAATAAAGTAAGATCTTGATTCTTAAATTATATATATCACGACACGACGACCACTTTGCGAGATGAAATTAGAATCACAAACTCATTGAAAACTGCAATTATCAGCAGCAAGACAAAGCAAAGACAGTTGCTTTCGACTTGCAAGAATTTATCAAACTGATTTAACTGATTTTACAACGCACTATGTTTTATCTGACTCATGCAAAAGAGTTTTTGTATGTGTAAAACAAGGATAGAATTTTTGATTCCTAGCACGGGTCGATGTTTTATTTTGATATGACAAGTTGTCAATCAATAACAAAATAGTGATGTGCCTGCAAATATTGTTAGTCATCGATATCGATGACCGAAGAAACTATGTTATAGCATTTCTACAAATATTTTAAAATTGTGTTCTAAATGTGCACAACAAATAAATTAATAAATACTGCGTACAAAATCAAATACCTACCTCCTTCTTCACATTTTTATTTATTGAACTCATGCGTCACTATTTATTTAAATAATACTTACACATAAGTTGACACTACATTTCAAAACTAAACAACCAAAAATTTTACAGACTATTCAACTACTAGGTAAGTACTTACTCTCAAGAAGCTTTTAAAACCTACATAATTTAAGCCGTACCTATTTTATAATAATACCTATCGTACACATGAAGCTGGGTACGTTCAAGCATCTACTTTCCGCGAGTAGGTAGGAAAGTGAATGCTTGAACGTACCGTACCTACATAATAATTTCAAGGTCTGCAATGTCGCGTTCAAGGTAAGGCATGGGAAAATAACATCGGGATCTATCTGGGAAAGCTTTCTACTTCATTGCATAATGTAGTACCTAAGCAGCTATTGCGTTCGAACCCAAACTATTCTGTGCCAAAAATTTCATTGCGTAGGGAAAATACCAACATAATTGCAATAAACAAGCATGCAAAAAAAAAAAACACTACACACGTAGATTGAGAGGGGTAGGTCTGCCTACCTACACAGGCAAAGATGGCATCACCAACTAAACATGATGACTAAATAAACTTACAATTTAAAGCAATAAGCATTTGCACCCGTTTTCCTTACGATTAAGCGGTGCCAGGCAGCTGCAGTGAAATCAAGAATATTGTAGGTCTTGTACGAAATTACATTGTGATTAGAAAAATGCTTGATTGCTTGTGTTTTGTGCGAATTTGCGAGGAATAAGTTTATTAAAACCTGCTGCACTGTAAAAACACAATCATTTTATTTTTTTATAATACTGTTCCTTAAACACTCGTCCTGTTCATGTCTTTTTAATATTCATAACGCACACTAGTGAATAATGAGATTCACAAACTCACTGCACTACGTACCACATTTTATGTGACCACATAATCATTGCAAAATCAGTGATTTTTATGTAACAAACTTTGATATTTCCATTTTAAACCACACAATAATGATGTCTTGCGAAAATTTTATGATGAATTAATATTTTTACCCGAAATACAATAAAACCTGCAAAGTTTAAGGTCAGGAAAAGGGTGGACTGGTACACTAGTTTGAAGCAATGAGGAAAAGAGATGTCAGTTGAAGATTATGGCAGGTGGTAAAATAGGTGTACACGAGGACACGGTCTGCAGATAGCCGAAGCCTAATAAATACTTGTGTTTTGATTTTTGATAGCAAATATTTATAAAATAAACTAGTACATTACATTTAAAAAATTAGTTCTAAGAGAATTCAATAAAGGTATATTTTTAATGTCATTTAGTATGCAACATCTTTGTTAGTCGTTATAGATATAGGGTCCGATGTTGAATCTCGGGATTTTTTTCTCCTCTAACTACGCCACGGTATTGATCACGTTGGAACGTCTGTCATGCTTTCATGAAGTTGCGTAAAATTTGCGCATGCGTGTTGGCTACGTGCGTCATTCACAAACAAGATTATTTGGAAATTTTGTAGTTGTGGCACTGAATTTTGAATGTAAAAATACAAGATCTAAATCGATAATAAAATCAATCATTGAAAGGCGAAAGAAATCACTACACGAACTTGCAAAAAAGTCAAATCTTTCTAGTTTTAGCATGAAAGTGAGACAGAAACATTTTTAACAGGTGTGAGTGAGGTAAAAACATTGTAAAAATCTCCGCGCAAGCGAAGCAACACCCTCTTTCGAATGCAAAATTTGAGACGAAAGAAATGTCAACGTCACTTGTGATATTTGTCAATGTCAACCGAAGAATTTTGATCGTAGCGCAAGCGGGTGCCATGCCAATAAATAAGTTGAAGTTGCTAAGCAAGCGGTGCGTCGCGTCGCCACTATCAAAGAAGTTGAGTTGAAGTTATTGTAAAATGGCGGGAAAAAACAGCTGGCTGATTTTTATTTGGTTTTGTTCGTGTGAGTTCGTTCGTTGCTTGCTAGTTTACGGTATAAAAAAGTACTCTGTGGTTCCGTCCGTGGTTCGTTGTAATAAATTTAGTACGCTTTTGTAGTTAAAATGCGTGATTTTAACGTCGAAAGCGGCACCGCAAAGCAAATTAAACTAATACGAAAGTATTTGAAGCTGAAAATAGTTGAGGATAATGTATCGTTCAGGAATCATGAAGAGCAAAGGCACCAAGTCTACGATCTCATGAAAAGGACGCTGTGCAGTGGGGAATCGCATTCTGCCCTCATGATAGGCCCTAAAGGAAGTGGTAAAACTACTGTGAGTTTGTATAATGTGTCCCAAAATTATTTTATAAATAATAGCTACCAAAAGGCAGCAGGCTTGAAATATCTCCGGTTTCCAATGAAAATGTGTACCTATATTCCGACCCATTCTTTGTACATTACTTGGCATGTTTTTTTTTACTGTCTATTCAGAATGTCAGTAAGTTCAAGAAGTAGGAATAGTGCAAACATCAACAAAAGATACTTGCAGAAATAATCAGTAGGTATCTTTATAGGGTAGGGTAGGACACAGAGACAGAGATACATAGATACATAAGGGCTGTTTGTGAGCTGATTATTCTTATCAGCACACACACATCTTCAATCTCAACGGCCCATATTAGTCCACTGCCGCAGACCTCCCCCTGATAAGCACCTTATTGGCTTGTTATCTCATGAGGGGTAATGCCCACAATTCTCACACTGGGCATGCCGGTTGGGGATCGCAGTTCGGTGATAGAATTGTTCTACAGGGGGTGCTGCTGCCCCCATCGTGGATATCGGTAGAAGAGTTGGGGTGGTGCAAATTCTAAGCTGGCACCACATGGCATACTATTACTATAAAAGAAAAATGTGGAACGCACTAATATAATCTGAGACCTTCAAAAATCTCTCATACCACATTCCAGAACTAACTACGGGAAGATAAACATAACATAGCAAAACTACACAATAAATTGCCAAGAAATATTAAAAAATTACATCCACAAGCTGAGTTGGAAGGGCCCAGCCTAAATTTCTAACTATAATTATAAGAATATCTTATTTCAGCTCATAAACTCGGTATTAAATCAACTGGCCAAGGAGGTGGATCTGGAGAAAGATGCAATCATTGTGAAGCTAAATGGACTACTGCATTCTGATGAGAAGGTGGCCCTGAAGTCTATTACAGCGCAGGTTAGTCATCTTCACAGGTTAGTCATCTTCAATATAATATTGAAGGGAACTCAAAATGCACTGTCAGTACCTACTATGTTAGTTATTACATTTTCTACTTGATATTCTCTGGTACTTCTAAAGACCACCACCAGAATGTTTCAGTACAATGCAGTTTTGATACTGCCTTAGACAGTTATTGAGGATAAAGTAAAGTTATAGCAATTTGAGTAGAACTAGTATCCACTTTATTCTTTACTAGACGATCGCCCCGCGGTTTCACCCGCGTAGTTCCCGTTCCCGTGGGAATTCCGCGATGAAATATAGCCTATGTCACTCCCTGAAAAGTAAGCTTCCTAACGGTGAAAGAATTTTTCAAATCGGTCCAGTAGTTTCGGAGCCTATTCAATTCATACAAACAAACAAACAAACAAAAAATCAAACCTTTCCTCTTTATAATATTAGTATAGATGACATAAGAATGATATATCTTTTTAAATTATCCAAATCGAACCATTACGTACGAAGATATAAAGAAATAAACATTACGCTGGTAAAATCAAATTACGCGGGTGAGTGTGACGTCACTCGTTTCGGTGTAAATCACTAAAAACTGGTATCTGCCTACGGTTAACGGGCGGCGACCGAGCGAGTGACGTCACACGCACCCGCGGCGGTTACTGAGTGAACTTCGCTAGTAATTTGGTCATAACTTCGTCAATTTTTGTCATAGAACAAAAATTTTTGCTCTGTGTGTTATGGATTTCTTAGCTCTATAAATCTGCATTCTCAACTAAAAACGTTACGGATCCTTATTATCATGCAATGGCTGAGAAAATAATGTTTATTTCAACCCTATCAATATCCTTGGATTGGAAAGGCAAAATTTATAAATTTTTTGTAGCCTCCATAATAATCCCTACCCTGTCATGTCAGTTACCTTTTCAATGCCTTTTTAGTAACTCTGTCTGTCTGTTTGTTACCTTTTCACGGCTGAAATAATCTTAATGAAATTTGGCATGAAGATAGATGGTACCCTGGGGACAGACATAGGCTACTTTCTATCTCGGGAAAGAGCGGCCGAAGCCGACAAAACATTTTATTTTATGATACAAAAAAAAGTTTTTTAAGGGTTTTCAGTAAATTATTTCGCATTGTATCCTCAGATGCAGCTAGAAAACGCAGTCGGTGACCAAGTCTTCGGTTCCTTCGCTGAGAGCCTCTCCTTCCTCTTCACCTGCCTCCGTTCAGCGGACAAGCGCAGCAAAAGCATGGTGTTCCTACTAGAAGACTTCCATCTGTTCTGTCGAAGCGGGAAGACGCAGACCTTGCTGTACAACTTGTTTGACAACACGCACAGCGACCACTCGCCCATGTGTGTTATAGGTGAGTAGCAATTATAGGTTAAGAGTGGCTTTCTACTAGAAAAATTCCATCTGTTCTGTCGAAGCGGGAAGACGCAGACCTTGCTGTACAACTTGTTTGACAACACGCACAGCGACCACTCGCCCATGTGTGTTATAGGTGAGTAGCAATTATAGGTTAAGAGTGGCTTTCTACTAGAAAAATTCCATCTGTTCTGTCGAAGCGGGAAGACGCAGACCTTGCTGTACAACTTGTTTGACAACACGCACAGCGACCACTCGCCCATGTGTGTTATAGGTGAGTAGCAATTATAGGTTAAGAGTGGCTTTCTACTAGAAAAATTCCATCTGTTCTGTCGAAGCGGGAAGACGCAGACCTTGCTGTACAACTTGTTTGACAACACGCACAGCGACCACTCGCCCATGTGTGTTATAGGTGAGTAGCAATTATAGGTTAAGAGTGGCTTTCTACTAGAAAAATTCCATCTGTTCTGTCGAAGCGGGAAGACGCAGACCTTGCTGTACAACTTGTTTGACAACACGCACAGCGACCACTCGCCCATGTGTGTTATAGGTGAGTAGCAATTATAGGTTAAGAGTGGCTTTCTACTAGAAAAATTCCATCTGTTCTGTCGAAGCGGGAAGACGCAGACCTTGCTGTACAACTTGTTTGACAACACGCACAGCGACCACTCGCCCATGTGTGTTATAGGTGAGTAGCAATTATAGGTTAAGAGTGGCTTTCTACTAGAAAAATTCCATCTGTTCTGTCGAAGCGGGAAGACGCAGACCTTGCTGTACAACTTGTTTGACAACACGCACAGCGACCACTCGCCCATGTGTGTTATAGGTGAGTAGCAATTATAGGTTAAGAGTGGCTTTCTACTAGAAGAATTCCATCTGTTCTGTCGAAGCGGGAAGACGCAGACCTTGCTGTACAACTTGTTTGACAACACGCACAGCGACCACTCGCCCATGTGTGTTATAGGTGAGTAGCAATTATAGGTTGAGAGTGGCTTTCTACTAGAAGAATTCCATCTGTTCTGTCGAAGCGGGAAGACGCAGACCTTGCTGTACAACTTGTTTGACAACACGCACAGCGACCACTCGCCCATGTGTGTTATAGGTGAGTAGCAATTATAGGTTGAGAGTGGCTTTCTACTAGAAGACTTCCATCTGTTCTGTCGAAGCGGGAAGACGCAGACCTTGCTGTACAACTTGTTTGACAACACGCACAGTGATCACTCGCCCATGTGTGTTATAGGTGAGTGGCAATTATAGGTTAAGAGTGGCTTTAAGGAGTTAATAGGAAACTTTCTGGGGTCAATTGGAACACTTCTAGGGTTAATTGGTATTTTCTGAGAAACTCAGGGGTCAGATTGGACACTTCTAGGTCAAATGTGACAGTTTCAAGAACAAATGAGATACTTCACGGGTCATATGGAACGCAATAAAGATCTGAAGAACAAATGAGACACTTAAAGGGTCAAATAGGACACAAAGATATGCGGCAATCTCGCAATCGAAGGCTGTGCTCCAGTGGCACTTAATGTGTTAAAGCGAACTTTTAAGCGTTTAGTGAAATGAGACATCTAACTCAGTACTTGCAAATCCCCTGTTTCCGTTTAGCGGACAAGCACAGTAAAAGCATGGTGTTCCTACTAGAAGACTTTCACCTGTTCTGTCGAAGCGGGAAGACACAGACCTTTTTAACCCCCGACGCAAAAACAGGTGTGTTATAAGTTTGACGTGTCTGTAGTGTATCTGTCTGTGGTATCGTAGCTCCCAAACGGATGAACCGATTTTCGTTTAGTTTTTTTTTGTGTCATAGATAATTTTATCCCGAGTGTTCTTAGCCATGTTTCATGAAAATCTGTTCAGGCAATAAACGTTGGCGGGTTTTTTAAATTTTAATTTTGTCTTGTTGTTGTAACTTGTTTATAAAAACACATAGCGACCACTCGCCCATGCTTTTATTGGAAACTAGACGATCGCCTCGCAGTTTCACCCGCCTAGTTCCCGTTCCCGTGGGAATTCCGGGATAAAATATAGCCTATGTCACTCCCTGATAAGTAAGCTTCCTAACGGTCAAAGAATTTTTCAAATCGGTCCAGTAGTTTCGGAGCCTATTCAATACAAACAAACAATTAAATTTTTCCTCTTTATAATATTAGTATAGATACCTAAATACGAATACGTATGCTTTCTTTCTTAGCATTCCGTTTTCTTAAACTACATTAGATTACCTTATTTTACCGGACCCTTTTTTCGTAGCCATTACAAAACCTGTGACTTATCACCTTTTCTCTTCCAGGTGTAACGAACAGACTAGACGTAATGGAGCTGCTCGAAAAGAGAGTAAAGTCACGGTTCTCACACCGACACATCCTTTTACTGCCAAATGAAGGACATAAGACAATTAAGGAGGCTGCTACTAGTCTTCTGTCTGTACCACTCAGCAAGGGGAGGAAAGGTACGTGATGACTGATGACCTCGGTACATTATCATCAGCCTATTGTTAGGTAAATAATAACCATAAAACCTAACTGGGTAAAATTGTATATCAGCCTGGCAACACAGTGGGTGACGCACGATGAGCCAGGCAACTCTCGATCAACGGCTCCCGGATTCATTCCATCGCCGACAGCCGTCCTGAGCAGACTTGGTACTTTTGAGCTACATCTGAATAGTTGTTACTCAGTCTTTGCTTGCAAAACGATCGTCTGTACCAGTTTATGACCGAACGGAAGTGGAGTCGGTTGAAACATGCTGTTTTTGTATATACCGCCCAACACTATTTTAGTCCACTGCTGGACATAGACCACCCCTAATGAGCGCTACAGAAACAGGTCAAAAGTTATGTTTACAAGCACTAGGATAAAATCTACACTAGTCCTTTGTAATATTATATTCTACTAGCTGCGCCCCGCGGCTTCGCCCGTGGAAATTTATGTTTCCAACTTTCTTAATTTTTTCTTTCATAAGAACCTTCTCCTGACAATAACAAACACAACAAAGAAAGAATTAGCGAAATCGGTCCAGCCGTTCACGCGTGATGCGATGACAACGGAAAACGGGTTTCATTTTTATATATAAGAAGAAGAAGAAGATATAGATTATGTTAATAAAGAAATTTTAAAACTGAACTGAATGAGCGCTATAGCGTCCTGTCTTCAGCTTGCCACATCCATATGCCTGCAGTCTTTCGTAGGTGGCTGGAGGGCGTCCTACATTACGTTGTGCAAGTCGCGGTCTCCACTCAAGAACACGTATACCCCAGCGGTTATCGGTTCTTCGCGAGATATGGCCGGCCCGCTGCCACTTCAGCTTGCTAATTCTTTGCGAGCTATGTCGGTAGCTTTAGTTCTCTAAAGTAAAAAGTAAAAGTAAAAATGTTGTTTATTGACATAATAATAGATGTAACAGACATTATGAGTCCATAGGCTCCTGAACTAGTTTAAAAACTGTGTTTCAGGAGCCAGTGGCTTCTCCAACTAATATTATCAGATAATTATGTCAAAGTAACATAACTAATCTTAATTGTAGGTACAGAGAAAACAAATTAAATAAAAAACATGTAGAGCTATTGACTTCGAGCTACATTGTGATGTCCTATACATTACAAGATGCATTTACATTATACATGTACTGTGTAACTTAGTGTTAAAGATGAATTATTTGCTATGAATATTAAGCTCTGTCGGATGTATTCGTTACGAATTCTATCCTTCAGAGAAACTCTGAGCGTAGCTTTTTCGATAGTTCGCTGAGGATAATAATAGTTTTCAGTATTGAAAAATAATTGTACCTACACCCATTTCAATCATTTCAGCGACCACACCGACCACAGAACATTCTATCCCAGCGGAGGTATTAACACGTTGCCAGTCCACCTTCACAGACCTAGACCCGATCTTCGTACGGGATTGGAACGCACACGTGAAGGCTTTATTGGACGATGAACGAGTAGAAAATAGTATTGAGAAGTTTTGCTACTATACTGTCAATGAGCAGGTCTTTAGAAATGTTCTGGTGAGTTTTCTTTTTGAGACCCAATTTTATGTCCCAAATAGTTTTATGTCCCAATTGACGACCCCTGTGGCGCAGCGGGCGAAGGTCTGCCTGCGACGCAGGAGGTTGCGGGTTCGATTCCCGCCTCGGGACAAATGTTTGTACGATCTGCAGACATTGTTTTCTTTGTATAATAAAAAATATCTATGTATTTAGTGTATTGTATTAAGTATATCAGTTATCTAGTACCCATAACACAAGCTCTGCTTACCTTGGGGCTAGATAATGCTGTGTGAATTGTCCAGCATTATTTATTTATATAAATAGATGCTGAGTTCCAAATAGACCCGACGGACGTCGACATCAAGTTATAAATAGACCCGATGCTGAGTAACAAATAGACCTAATGCTAAGTCGCAAAAAGACCCGATGTTAAGTTCCTAAAATACCATTTGCTGAGCTCTTGTAAGACCCGATGTAAGTCACAAATAGACCCGATGATCAGTTCCTAAAATACCCTTTGCTAAGCTCTTGTAAGACAAAATGCTAAGTCCGAAATAGAACCAACGCTAAGTTCCTCTGCCATAGACAACACCGTGTCGCCGGAACACAGAGTGAATCTGCTACGTTTTTTTTTTTTTTTCATTTATTTATGTTACATAATTATTAACTTATCTTATCTACAGCTAACATAAACCGTAATTCGGTTTGTCCGTCAGCCTCAGACGTCCCTGTCCATTCTAGAGTTGGGGGCTAGTGACGTCACACCTTGCTAAAAAATGTCGCAGGGTGTGACGTCACGCGGAATTTTAACTGGCTATATCTTCATCATTTTTACATGGCTATATTTTCATCATTGGTACACCCCTGCCGTTCTCAAATTCACATAATTCTTTCCATCCAAAGGTTGCCTGGAAGAGATCGCTTCTAAGCGATAAGGCCGCCCATTGTACTTGTATCTTATGTTAGGTCTCGTGTATTGTATTTTTGTTGGTGTACAATAAAGTATTTTTGTATTGAATTGTATTTTTTGTTTAATCGACAAAAAAATACGTGTCCAATATCTTCTGATAATCTAACTGACATACCTACTAGTTAGAATTTTCTACTGCCACTAGCCTATTATATCTAAGACTCGACGCCAAGTGAGTTTGAGTATGTATTTTCTATTATTTCCAGTTCTACACAGTATCAAAGCTCTCCCCCCGCAAACCATTCATAGATCCTGCAGTATTAACCTCCGCCATAGACAATACTGTGTCACCGGAACACAGAGTGAAGCTTCTACAGTCCCTGTCCATTCTAGAGTTGTCTCTGGTTATCGCTATGAAGCATGGAATGGAGATATTTGATTGGCAGCCGATGAATTTTGAGATGGTTTTACATAGGTAAGATTTTTTAGAATATTTTATTTTATGGGAAAGTAGTTTCTTACACCTCTGAGACTGGAGAATAAATAGGCGAAACTCCTCCAGGAGGTTGCGGGCCTTTATACGACAACATACGTCCAATTATGAAAAATGACAAATAGTCTAAAAATGTTCATTCATAAAAATGTCCATTCATAAAAATGTAACCTTTTTTGTGTTAACATACGGCTCTGGGTACAATTATACATATACACTTACACACCCTTTCAGTTACAGAGTCGCCACGACCCCCCACCCCGCTTCGCGGGGGTGGGACGCCTACAAGTCGGCTTAACTCAAGTAGGAACAAGTTAAAACAGGGACTCCTTTATATTCATGAAACAAAACGTAGAAACTAAAATGTATTCTATTTGTACGATCTATCTATGTACTCGTATATTATTATGTATATCAGTTATCTAGTACCCATAACACAAGCTCTGCTTACCTTGGGGCTAGATAATGCTGTGTGATTTGTCCAGCATTATTTATTATGATTTATTTTATTTTATTATTTATTATTCTAAGTTGGACAATTTTCATATTGGACAAAATTCGTGTTGGACAATTTTCTTCATCATCATCATCATCCGCAACCCGACTTCACCCACTGCTGGGTATAGGTCTCCAAACTTTTGTGCCACTCCACACGGTCCTGTGCCAATCTCATCCAGGTTCGCCTTAACACCGCAGGACAATTTTCTTATTGGACAAAATTCGTGTTTGACAAAATTAGTGTTAATATTAATCGAGCCAAGCTTTTCTATGTATAATAAATTAATAAACAACATCTATCTATGTAGTGTATTGTAATATGTATATCAGTTATCTAGTAACACATAACACAAGCTCTGCTTAGCTTGGGACTAGATAATGCTGTGTGAATTGTCCTGCATCATTTATTTTTATCTTATTTTATTTCGACATACATTTTAATAAAAATTTTAATATTTCTGACATAATAATTATGATAAACCTACTTATAGGTGATGAATTGTGTATCCTCTTCTGTATCTTAACTAACATATGCTTGAGGAATAAATTAATAATGTAAAATTGTAGACCATTTATTTGTACTTAAGAACTCTAACTTAGAATGTTGCAACGCCCTTACAGGGTTCATGTAGATTCTACCTAAAAATGTTAACACCTTACAATGGACATGAATGCAATAATATATAAATAAATAAATTTATTTCTTTACAGGTACACAAAATTCGCAAACGCCAATTCCTCCACTCAATCCGTCCCAAGACCAGTGATCCTAAAAGCCTTCGAACACCTACAAGCGTTAGAAATAATACTCCCCATTCGTAATATAGACTCTATGTCCAACGCAACAGAGACTACAGCGAGTCGAGTACAGAAGGAATATAAGCTTTATACGTTGGCTGTACCGGTGGAAGAAATTACTGAAGCTGTCAAGAGTTTTAAGGCTCTTCCAACGGAAATAAGTCATTGGTACACTACTGATGTGTGTTGAAAGCGAAATACAGATTTTGTGGCTGGTAACACTAAAAGGAAATGAAATGCAGTGGTAGCTACCTATTTTTCTTTATTATGGTGGCAGTTACCCTAATCAAGTAAAACATTGTTTGTGCTGGCAACATCGTTTATCAACTTACTACTTTGGAGGAAGTGTAGCACTTTCATTGTGTGATTTCTTACTTGTTTATAAAAATGTTTGAGTAAAATTTATTTGTAAATAATAATCAATCTACAAAGACTGCATGAAATAAAATGATTCTTTTTAAAGTTTGAAAGTTTTATTTTAAAACACCCAATCTCCTCATTATTACCTAAAAGTGCTAGTAATATTCTTAACTTAGATTCAAGAAATAACTGTTACTGTTAAAACTATTCTAAATAATACTCCCCATTCGTAATATAGACTCTATGTCCAACGCAACAGAGACTACAGCGAGTCGAGTACAGAAGGAATATAAGCTTTATACGTTGGCTGTACCGGTGGAAGAAATTACTGAAGCTGTCAAGAGTTTTAAGGCTCTTCCGACGGAAATAAGTCATTGGTACACTACTGATGTGTGTTGAAAGCGAAATACAGATTTTGTGGCTGGTAACACTGAAAGGAAATGAGTTTCAGTGGTAGCTACCTATTTTTCTTTATTATGGTGGCAGTTACCCTAATCAAGTAAAACATTGTTTGTGCTGGCAACATCGTTTATCAACTTACTACTTTGGAGGAAGTGTAGCACTTTCATTGTGTGATTTCTTACTTGTTTATAAAAATGTTTGAGTAAAATTTATTTGTAAATAATAATCAATCTACAAAGACTGCATGAAATAAAATGATTCTTTTTAAAGTTTGAAAGTTTTATTTTAAAACACCCAATCTCCTCATTATTACCTAAAAGTGCTAGTAATATTCTTAACTTAGATTCAAGAAATAACTGTTACTGTTAAAACTATTCTAAATAATACTCCCCATTCGTAATATAGACTCTATGTCCAACGCAACAGAGACTACAGCGAGTCGAGTACAGAAAGAATATAAGCTTTATACGTTGGCTGTACCGGTGGAAGAAATTACTGAAGCTGTCAAGAGTTTTAGGGCTCTTCCGACGGAAATAAGTCATTGGTACACTACTGATGTGTGTTGAAAGCGAAATACAGATTTTGTGGCTGGTAACACTGAAAGGAAATGAATTTCAGTGGTAGCTTAGCTACCTAATTTTTTTGACGTGACAACGTCTTATAATTCAATAGAGCCGGCTGCACGCACGAAAAAACATGACGTCATGCGGCGTTACCTCGCTCTGAGGCGTTCCATTCTGAGGCGTTCTAAGGCTTGAAGTGCAAGCGAGAGCGCTCGACATCCGTCTCTCTCCTACTTGAGTGAGCGATGCGTCTGCGTGGACAGCTGCTATACTATAGTACATTTACATGTTTTGATCGAGTATCAAATGCTACCATTCCATCAGTATTTTCTTAAGACGTTGTCACGTTCAACTATCGTCAGTAAACCGACTTTACAGACAACCAATTTTTTTTTATTATGGTATCAGTTACACTAATCAAGTAAAACATTGTTTGTGCTGGCAACATCGTTTATCAACTTACTACTTTGGAGGAAGTGTAGCACTTTCATTGTATGGTTTCTTACTTGTTTATAAAAATGTTTGAGTAAAATTTATTTGTAAATAATAATCAATCTACAAAGACTGCATGAAAAAAAATGTTTTTTTTTTTAAGTTTGAAAGTTTTATTTTAAAACACCGAATCTCCTCATTATTACCTAAAAGAGCTAGTAATATTCTTAATTTAGATTCAAGAAATAACAAGAATAGAAGACATTTATTCACAAAGAAAATTATACTAGTATTTACAATTGAAACATTTGAGCTAACTGCCGACTGTTGCAAACAGTCTACAGATAGCTCAACTGAAAAAAGAAATAACTGTTACTGTTAAAACTATTCTAAATAATCCAGCCCATTCGTAATAAAGACTCTATGTCTAACGCAACAGAGACTACAGCGAGTCGAGTGCTTAAGGAATGTAAGCTTTATACGTTGGCTGTACCGGTGGAAGAAATTAGGTACTGAAGCTGTGAAGGGATTGAAAGCTCTTCCGACGGAAATAAAGCCATCGGTATACTACTAATGTGTAGTAGGAGTTTTTGTGTGCTGATTGCTGGTAGTAGGTACTGAATAGTAGGAAAATCAGTGTGTAATCTTTACTTTTACCCTTGTGTTTTTTTTGTGCTGGCAACATTGAAGGTGCCTGTTATCTTTGGGAGAGGAGAAAGCTAATTTCATTGCGCGATTTGTTAAAATGTTGCAGTGTTTGTTACTTTAAATATTAAAAGACTGCATAAATCAAATAAATTATAGTTTCTCACTTGTTTTATTCCGGCTAACTATTGCCTAGTAGGGAAAAGTTAAAACAAATCTTAAACAACGTGTAAGTAAACTATACCTACCTACAAAATCCTACTTCCTAATTTAGGTATCTATAATTAACGAAATATTACACCTACTATCTGTGAATAACGTGTCGCTAGGTATCACACCTATCAATCACTAAGTATTCATTATTAAGTAATAATTATTAATACGGCTAAACTGACAAAAATCGAATCCCAGACTAGTCTATCCATCGTAAGTTAGTATTCGCGTTTAAAACATCATTCTTATAATCCTCCACTCCAAACCTATGCCTGAACCTATCCTGACTAGCGTTTATTTCCCCTAACTCTTCCAATTCAGTTACTGTCAACTCTTTGTAACTCTTTCCTTTCAAACCTTCTGGAATCATGTCAACTATGTCCATAGTGCCGCTATTTTTGCTGTGTACACGACCGCCATTTTGATTTTTCTTCGTTCCTTTTTTGAAATTCAAGCCATCGATCTCGTTGGCCATAGAGTCTAGAGTTCTGTGGAGAGGGTTGTCGTTGTCGTGTCGTCTATGGTTGATGATGCCTTCAGAACGCATTGGTGCATCCTCCATGAAAGCGTTGTTTGTGAACATCTGAAGAGAACCGTTTTGTCCAGCTTTGCTTTTCCGTTTGTTTACCTATAAATAAAACATAGGTAAGTGACATTTCGAAATCACTTCTGTTTGGGATGAACCTCACCAACCTTAGTTGAGTGAGTTCATTAAATTTTTTTGTGATTAAAGGGTGCATTCCGAACTACGCTGAAAACGATATTAGCACGCTCACAAGCGTTCCAAATTACTGTGAGCACAACAACGATGTCCCGTTTGACGTCATAGATGACGCGCCATTTTGCGATATCACCGACCATCCTACAAACTGAAATCTCTGAGATCTCTTTTTACTTTGACATTTAGCATTCATCGTCGTATTTTTCTCTTTTTTTTTCGTTTACTTGTATCTGAGTGACATTTGATACCGCGATTCGTGACCGTGAGCGTTCATGGGGCTTCCGAATCAATGATAGAACTCGACTGTAAATATCGTGATATCTAATTTGGAACGCAAAATATCGTTGTGATCGCTATCAGCGCTGTTATCGTATTTCAAAATGCACCCAAAGTCGAACTTTTGCTAGACGAGTTTTATTGCATTTCCAAACACAGCTAAATCTGGGAGTATGCCTACACTCAGTCACAAACTCACAACCAACAAAAATCGTGAAAAACAAATTGATTTTAAAATTACCCTATTATTACGGTAAACATAAAAATATTTTCTTGACGTCTTAAATTGCAAAAGTCGCCAATCTACTACTGTGAATCCATAAATTCCTTAACATGCAGTAGTTCATTTGTTTTGGAGATAGGTAGGTACCTAATCCGATCTCTAACAATGTCCACTATGACGACCTCTGTGGGGCAGCGGGCGAAGGTCTGCCTGCGACGCAGGAGGTTGCGGGTTCGATTCCCGCCTCGGGACAATTGTTTGTACGATCTGCAGACATTTGTTCAGGGCGTTCTGGATGTTTTATATGTATAATAAAAACTATCTATCTATGTAGTGTATTGTATTAAGTATATCAGTTATCTAGTACCCATAACACAAGCTCTGCTTAGCTTGGGGCTAGATAATGCTGTGTGAATTGTCCAGCATTATTAATTATTATTATTATTATTATGTATAATGGCATATTCTCCGTTGAGACTAGCCGCCTTAGCCGATATTCGGCTTGAAGGACATCATCATAATCTAACTAAACCATTAATAGAAGAGATAGGGAAGTTGCAGCTACCTCTTGTATTTTATCGACAACCAGGCTATGTCCGGTGTTGATACCGATGTTGGGGACGTCCTCAATGCTGTCCGTTCGGTGGTAGTAGGGGCGAAGTGCTGAAACTGCCTGGGATACTCCCACCTGAAAAACAATGATTTTAATCTGCAGACATTTGTCCAGGGCGTTCTGGATGTTTTCTATGTATAATAAAAAATATCTATGTAGTGTATTGTATTAAGTATATCAGTTACCTAGTACCCATAACACAAGCTCTGCTTAGCTTGGGGCTAGATAATACTGTGTGAATTGTCCAGCATTATTATTTGATTGAAAACTTTGATTTTCTGCCAGATAGTTTCGTTAAGAATCCTTTAATCACTTTTCTCCAGAGAAACCCTGACCATTGTCTTTTCGCAGCTCTCTAAAAGACCTTGAGCTGGTTGTATATACCTACCTGTCCATGTCTTATCCTGTGCTCCGTGAGGTCGGCACCCAGCAGCTCCTCCACGGGGTCCATCCGGATCGGCAGCACGCGGTCGATGACCCACAGCAGAGCCATCGTCACCACGATGCCCCACACCATCAGGCAGACAGCTGTTAGTGTCTGCACGCCGAGGAGGTACCAGCCACCACCTATAAAGCAAAGACCATCATCATCAAAAAAACTTTGCTTTTGCACCAAATGTAGCTCAAAATACATTATGAATGTAAGCGGGTTATCTACGAACCTAGTTTGTGTTGGAAGAACACCAACGATTCATCCCTTAACGAGAGACTTCACCAGAGTCAAGGTAATATTATAGGATAATATTACCGTGCCAGAGTGAATGTGGTTCGCCTCGCGTCCGTTAAGCTTCCCTGCGCACACTCACCCTGATGAAGTCCCTGTTAAGCGATGAAACGTTGGTGTTCTTTCAACACAAACTAGGTTCGTAGTTAGCCCACTTAGAGGTACCTACATTCATAATGAATTCGTTGAACAACGAAAATGTTTGTATTTAAACAGCTGAAAATACCTACTTATCAGATTTTGTGTTACCTACTTAGGTACTATAAATATTTAATTTGTCTTTTTAGTTACATATCTATTGACTTAACCAAGTGTGCCTTGTGCTCCTACTGCGAATATTTTTATTTTATTTAAATTTTTTATGAAAAAATTGTAGCTCCGATTTTTATTTTTGTCGACTTTCACAAACACACCCGACAACAACGCGGTACCGCAAAAAAATTGCGGAAGTGTAGAGTGTCGGAGCATCAGATCGACGCAACCGCGCGGGTTAGATAGAATTATAGTCAAATCTATGCGTTAGAACAGGCAATTTCGCTAGTGTTCCGCTTCTCCTACATACGGACAAGACATGGCGAAATTACTGCGGTGCCGCAGCGGAGGTGTGCTACGGGCGTGACACTTCTGACACGCGTTTCTCCATATGTAGTTTCTTTCATCAAAGGTAAAATGCCAAAATCTGTAATGAGGATCCGTAACGTTTTTAGTTGAGAATGCAGATTTATAGAGCTAAGAAATCCATAACACACGGTGCAAAAATTATTGTTCTACGACAAAAATTGACGAAGTTATGACCAAATTACTAGCGAAGTGCAGGAGTGACCGCCGCGGTTGCGTGTGACGTCACTTGCTCGGTCGCCGCCGTTTAACCGTAGGCAGATATCAGTTTTTATTGATTTACTCCGAAACTATAAGTTTAGGAAAAAAATGATAAAACCAAATACCTAGACTCAGTTTTGAGAGACCCATCGATATATCATTCTAACAACGTGATAAAGAATAACGTGGATACTAGTTCTATTGAAATTTCTTTAACGTTACGGATCCTCATTCTGACACGATATTATAGTCAAGCGATTGATTTGGTGGAATTAGGGCTCTGCGCCAGTCTATTGCACAATATTTGCATGTGCAACTTTCTTACCTAACTACGGTCTTACCAAGTTTTACGGTGGTGGTCTTACCTTTGAACAATCCAGATCTTCCATTGGTGGTGTCCAGCGGTATCGGGTTATCAGCAAATAGCCCCACGGCTACCACACCTGTAACATAAAGATAAACTTTTGATGATAAAGATAAAAAAGGTAGGCCTTTTATTCGATGGACCCGCCTGCATCCATCAAAACCTTGTCTATAGTTATCGCTAGAGTGGTTCTTCTTAAAACCTTCGCTAGGTTTCGTGCTCGGTTTCGGGGGTCATCTTACCCCAGAACCCCGCAGCGCCATGCACCGCCGACGCCCCGACGGGGTCGTCGACTCGCAGCCTGTCGAAGAGCGGCGCGCTCGCCGACACTATGGCGGCTCCGATCACACACTACCTTAGGGTTCATGCTAGAGTCATCTTACCCCAGAACCCCGCAGCGCTATGCACCGCCGACGCCCCGACGGGGTCGTCGACTCGCCGCCTGTCGAACAGCGGCGCGCTCGCGGACACTATGGCGGCTCCGATCACACATTACCTTAGGGTTCATGCTAGAGTCATCTTCTCCCAGAACCCCGCAGCGCTATGCACCGCCGACGCCCCGACGGGGTCGTCGACTCGCCGCCTGTCGAACAGCGGCGCGCTCGCCGACACTATGGCAGCTACTATCACACATTACCTAAGGGCTCATGCTAGAGTCATCTTACCCCAGAACCCCGCAGCGCCATGCACCGCCGACGCTCCGACGGGGTCGTCGACTCGCAGCCTGTCGAACAGCGGCGCGCTCGCCGACACTATGGCGGCTCCAATCACGCCGATGAGCAGCGCCTCCCATGCTCGGTAAAGGAAGCAACCAGCTGGAAATACACAAGGGCATACCTACATATCATGACAGCTTCTCGAAGCCTCCCTTCTGTAGGTACTACGTTCTAGAATACAAACAATTTTAGGTTAAACAAAGACTTTTTTGCGTCAAAACTTTTAAACATAACCCTCCTTAGACAGTCTGGTAAAACACTGATGACAAATAAAATAACAGAGACCGTAGTACCAATTTTGCAGGATTATAGCTTTATGATTATGATGATTAGGTATGATTATGCATTTAGCGTCTTTCAGCGCCCTTTTCGGATACCTACCTACTGAGAGGAAATAGGTACTTTTCCTATTATAATAATATGACAGCGATCCAATAGTTTCATACGAGCGTTTCAGACCTGGAAAAACATTATTTCCGGGATTAAAATAATGCTAAATACTTTAATCCCGGAAAACGCGTGCGAAGCCGCGGCGCGGACAGAAGCCCATCAATAATGAAATTATCTAATAGGTATACTACCTACTTTTAATTCTCTAAATCCGAGACTGGCCGCCGTGGTTGAAACTCGGCTAGGAGGACATTACGACCACTTGACGTGGATCAACCTCGATCGATGCCATCGATTGTCGATCGATCGATTCGTGTGGTAATACCCTTTGTCAGATCTTCGATGTAAGTAAAATTCAGAAGATTGGGTAGGTACTAGCTTCTCGAAAGTGGAACGCTCAAATTAGGTCTAATTAGGATCCGTAACGTTTCTAGCTGAGAATGCAGATTTAAAGAGCTAAGAAAACCATAACACACAGTGCAAAAATTTCTGTTCTACGATAAAAATTGACGAAATGATGACCAAATTACTAGCGAAGTTCACTGAGTGACCGCCTCGGACGAGTGTGACGTCATTCGCTCGGTCGTCGCCGCCCGTTAACCGTATGTAGATATCAGTTTCCAGTGATTTACTCCGACAAGTTTAGGAAAAAAAATACAGAACCAAATAGACTCAGTTTTAAGAGACCCATCGAATGGATTTTTTTTTAATTTTATATTATTCGATGGGTCTCTCAAAACTGAGTGACGTCACACTCACCCGCGACGGTCACTCAGTGAACTTCGCTAGTAATTTAGTCATAACTTCGTACGTAATGGTCCGGTTTGGATAATTTAAGAAGGTATATCATTCTTATGTCATAAAGAATAACGTGGATACTAGTTCTATTGAAAATGTAATAACATTACGGATCCTCATTAGGTCCACCCACCTCAGTCATAATCGCATCGGCGCCGCAGGCGTGTGTGTTTTTCGTGCGTATTGTGATCTCGGTCGCACTTCGGTCTAGGTACGTCTTTCCGTCTTTGTTGTTCATTAGGTAGATATATTATAAAAGATTGGAAATAGCGTGTCTTTGAGTTTAGTTGTAACACAACACAGGCCATTTGTTGAGTTAGCGCTGGGAGAACGTACCATGTACCATATCTACAGAATTTTTTCTTATTTCTATGATAGTCATTTTATTGGTAAAATTATTTATATATAACACACATTTACTCTTATTAATTATACAAAAGACTTCTCACCAGTGATAGACACCAATGAACCAAGGATGCTGTTTATCAGCTCCATGACGTCGGCTCTGCCCTTGTTCTTTATCATCGTAAACCTGAGGAAGTTACATTTTAAATGTTAGTAGAAATTAGGTTAATTTGAAATCGCCTATCACCGACTTAATTTATGGTAGGAGGCCAATTCTGAGTACCAAGTGATATTTTACCGTGTGATACGCAGTATAATGCTAAAATATCACAAATATAACGACTTAATAAAACAAACAAATCTAAATTTACTTATTTAATTATAATTTTGGCATTTTTAACTACATACCTATTATGTGACATTTGTGAACCAGAAATTGCACACCACGCCGGTAGAAATGTACTTACATTGATTCTTGAAACGACATAATTTTAACATTTTTTCTGCTTGCAAAATAAATTTTTTTGGCTGGCCAAAACCTCTTTAAACTGCTGACCGATTAAATGATACCCCATAATTACCTATAACAACTGTGTACTATATTTAAATGTAGGTATTTCAAGCAATAAATGATTACTTTACTTCATAACAAAATATAACAAATACAGGGTGTTTGGTGGAGGGTTAGACAAACTCGGTGGGTGTGTAGGTGGACCTATTTGTGAAATACAAATTGAAGGAAAAGACCCTCACTGCTTACAATTTTTCTTAATCCTATTTTTTGTATTTTTTTAAGATTTTCCGAAATTTTATGTCTTTACCCCTAAAACTTTTTTTTGGAACATGTTTTCTAGTAAACTTTTTACTTGCTTTTGGTTTCAGGTGTATCCTTCGTTTTTTGAAGGCATTATTTATTTGACAGAACGTGTAAATAATTAGTTAAAAGCTCTCAAAGTTAAAAAAAGTAAAAAAAATAAACAAGAAGGACAACTTTGCATCGTTTTTAAAAAAAAACTAACAGCGATCGAGGAGTTCAAATGCTTTTAAAAATTTCTCTAAACATCGTTCATTATAACAGTATATCACATGTAGCCGAAAAATCTATAAACTTGTCAAAAATTAGCACATAAAGGGAAAATGGAGTAAACACGCTAAGAATAAAACATTGTATTAAAACAATTTTGGTTCAAATATCACTTCCCTATTTCTAATACAAAGGTAGGAGCGCTAAATCAATTTAAGAAAACCTTTTTTTATCATACCTAGGCATCCAACTAATTCGAAGACTCGAATTTCGAAATCAGAATTTCGAATTCGAATCAATATTTGTAATCGTTAAATTTCGTTCTTATTTTGGTAATTTGTTATGTTTTGATAAACTCTTTGTTGTTCTGTTTTGTTATCATTGTTTTTGTCACAATGGCGGAATTCAGCATTGAAGAATACGCTGATATTATTTATGCGTACGGTCGATGCGATGGAAGTACACGTGCAGCACAGAGACTGTACAGAGAGTTGCATCCCAATAGACGTGTGCCACACCACAGCACATTTTCTAATACCTTTCGGCGACTTCGAGAAACGGGAAACTTAACTCTTCGAGAACCACGAGTCAGTGCAACGCAGCAGCATGTTGGTGTGGACATAGCCATACTCCAAGCGTTCAACGAGAATCCTACTACCAGTACCTACTCGAAAGGTCCCCAGATCTTACTCCTCTTGACTTTAGCATAATATGGGGACGTGCAAAAGAGCTGGTTTACGAAAAAGAAATACAAACAAAGGAACAATTGATTGAAAGAATTGACGCAGCTTTTGCAAAGATGAAAGACGAGATAACGCTCCGTACTACTACAGTAGAAATCCGACGTAGGTGTCGCGCGTGTATTAGAAATAGGGGAGAGGTTTTTGAACAAAATATGTAAATTTTATTTTTACTCCGTTTTCCCTTTAAGTGTTAATTTTTGACAAGTTTATAGACTTTTCGGCTACATGTGGTATACCGTTGTAATAAGCGTTGTTTAGAAAAAATTTTAAAAGCATTTGAACTCTACGATCGCTGTTCGTATTTTTTTTAAAAACGATGCAAAGATGTCCTTCTTGATTATTTTTTTACTTTTCTTAACTTTGAGAGCTTATAACTAATCATTTACACGTTTTTGCAAATAAATAATGCCTTCAAAAGACGAAGGATACATCTGAAACCAAAAGCAAGTAAAAAGTTTACTAGAATAGGTACATGTTCCAAAAAAAGTTCTAGGGGTAGAGACGTAAAATTTCGGAAATTCTTAAAAAAATACAAAAAATAGGATTAAAAAAAATTGTAAACAGTTAGGGTCTTTTCCTTCAATTTGTATTTCACAAATAGGTCCACCTACACACCCACCGAGTTTGTCTAACCCTCCACCAAACACCCTGTATAATAGTCCCGCTAAAAACTGCTTTCTCGTGCGACTTATCGAAGAATAACCCCCCCGAATTACAGATTTTGAGAATACGCATGTTTGCTTCGCAGCGATATTTTGACAGTTCTTGCCATATTTATCGAGTAGATATTTCCAGAACTGCTCTTCAGAGCTCTCGTAATATTACATTTAGATAGGAAATGTAAGTACTAAGCTCTGAAAACGTCATAAGCCGCTGAAAAAGTCACCTTCCAAAACTACTTTCGGGTTGGATGATAGTGTGGATTGTCCAGCATTATTTATTTATTTTGTTCTTTTAAATATGTGACAGCTCGTGTACTTACAGCAATCCAAAGCACCCGCCTCCGAAAGACCCCATCATAGTCATGACGGCTGCTCGGGCTGCGTACTGCCATTTTGAACCACTCACCTGTAAAGTCACGTATGTTTTTACTATAAAAACTATCGTAGTTTATTGATTCCTTATGAAAGTAAGCGGGTTAGCTACGATCCTAGGTTGGAAAAGCTGATGATGGTGCACGGTGGTGAACCTTCGAAACTTGAAACCCTTCGGCCAAAACTTTTCGTTTAGGCATATACTTTTCGGCTTTTAAGGCATAAACTTTTCGTTTAAGGCGAATAGTAGGGGTGATAGTGGCGCCACTACATATTTATCTTTATAATTACGTTATACAAAGGAATTATCAAAAAATCGGACCGCGCGTAGACGATATCTATCATAAGCTTTTTTTAAATGTATCTTTAATAGTTTTGTACTGTATTATTTAGGCAGATACTTGTTTCAAGAGTTTAGTTCCTATTGGTGGCCAACAAGCTCTCCAAGCAAGGTTTTTGATTGAATAACACAAAACAAAACTATTACAGATACATTAAATAAAAGCTTGTGATAGGTATCGTCTACCAGCGGTCCGATTTTTTGATAATTCCTTTGTATAACTTAATGATTAAATTAAATATGTAGTGGCGCCACTATCACCCCTACTATTCGCCTTAAGGCATAAGTAAAATTCTGTAGATATGGTACCTACGTTCTCCCAGCGCTAAATCAACAAATGGCCTGTGTTGTGTTACAACTAAACGCAAAGACACGTTACACCCAATCTTTTGTAATATCCTACCTAATGAACAACAAAGATGGATACACGTACCTTGACCGAAGTGCGATCGAGACAACAATACACGCGAAACACGTACGCCGGCGGCGCCGGTCCGACTGTGACTGAGGTGGGTGGACCTAATTGAACCTAATTTGAGCGTTACACTTTCGAGAAGCTAGTGCCCAATCCGAATTTTACTTACATCGATAATTTTACATCATCGGGCCGTGCCCGGGGCATGCCGTGTACGTGGCACGGGACACGGATTTGAAACGTTGCGTTGCATATGTCGTGGCCATATCCTAGAATTGATAACTTCATGATGTGACCGACCATTTCATGAAATGGTAGAATTTCATGAAATGGAAAATACGCGCTGGCCATATCATGATGTAGTCAGGCCAGATCAATGAATAATCAGCGTTTAACGATATGAAAAGCTAAACGCACGGCTACTACATGATAAGGTCAAACAATATCATAAAATAGTTACATTATCCATGCATCATGTCGGCGGACAATTATTTAGTTAAAAAAGCGAATAATAATGTGCAAATAGAAGACAAAAATGAAGTAAGGATCCGTTACGATAAAAAACTACAGGAATTTTATAAAAGTCACTCGAAAAACGAGCATAACGTCTAAACTGGAAGCCAACTGCATTAAGCAATTTTTAAATATAAAGTTCCTTCCTAATTCGATTTTTTTTTATTTTGTTTAATTAAACCTTTTCATCATCATCATCAGCCTATATTAGTCCACTACTTGACATAGGCCTCCCGTTATGAGCGCTATAGCCTTAAACCTTTTGATGTCATGGAATCCCTACATAAATGATATGGCCAAACGTTGATGGAAATACGTTGATGCTTAAACGATATTATAGTCAGTTTTAGCTGGCCATGTCATGAAATTCTACCATTTCATGAAATGGTCGGTCACATCATGAAGTGATCAATTCTAGGATACATTCACGACACATACATTTTGTATGAACCAGTTTATATTAAACAGTTCATGATCCGTGTCCCGTCCAAGCCCGTCTACTAACGTTCTCTTCGGCTCCGCTCTGGCGGCCCGTCCCGGCCTCGGCCCGGCCCGGACACGGACCAGTCTAATATAAATCTTCCCTTAGCCTTCACCACACAGCCGCGATTTTGAAGCGCGTCTTGCGTCGCGCCCCCTGCCCCACCATAATACACTGTCTCGGGCTACCGCCCGCCCCTCGCAAAAACGCAAGACGCAGCTTCAAAACACAGCAATAAATTCATTTCTTACTAGCTTCTGCCCGCGGCTTCGCACGCGTATTTTCAGTATAATAAGTAGCCTATTATCTAAGTTAGGCTAAGTTCTAAATGTACGCCAAAATTTATCTTGATTATCAATTTCATCTTGATCTGTTCAGTAGTTTTGGAGATCCTAGGTAACAAAATTTTCACATTTCACAAACTTTCGGCTTTATAATATTACTAATATAATGGATGTATCAGGTAGGTAGTTAAGTAACACTCAATTTTACAAGTTTGTTTGTTTTCATGGGTTATCTCCTGAATTGTTATGGTTCCTTTTACTACTAATGCATGACCGTTACTCGATCACGCTTTGGTTATAAAATATTGTAGAACTAACAGCAACAATTTTGCGTTAACCGTACCTAAATACCATGATACGGTGAACTCCAAAAGTTGCTTAACATTAAAAATTGCAAATGTTGCCAGCTTAGAATTTGCATCACCCTAACTCTTCCCGGGGGACTAAGAGGTAGCCAGAAGGCGGGCAGCAGTGCTTCCTGTGAAACAATTTTAACAACAAACTGCGATCAAGAACCTGTAGGCCCAGCGTGGGGATTATGGGCAATTCTCCCATATGATACAACTCAATATGGCGCTTATCAGGGGGAGGCCTGCGTTTAGCAGAGGACCAGAAGAAAATGTTGGAAAGGGACTCGTGCACCTATAAACGCAAAAAGTTTGACCCCGTTCGGTCAGCGATTTTTGACGGGTCTCTAAGTTACTAGTTAGGTAGGTAAGTAGAGTAGGGAAACCTATTTTATCCTTTGGCTTTTATCTCATAGGAGTAATGCCCATAATCCCCACGCTGAGCATGCGGGGCTTATTCCCAGAGGTCCACGACTCCATTGTTTTCAAAAAACTTAGGTTCATACATTGATTCGCATCGTTGGGATCGCAGTTCGGTGGTAGAATTGTTCTGCAGGGGGCGCTGCTGCCCGCCCCCGGTGGACATCCCTCAGTGGCCTCTTTCGACACCCGCGGGAAGATTTGGGGTAGTGCAAATTCTAAGCCGGCATCACACAGCAACCTAATCATCTACCTACATAGTTATGCTTGCTTAAGGCGAATAGCAGGGTTGATAGCTACATATTTAATTTAATCATTAAGTTATACAAAAGAATTTTCAAAAAATCGGACCGCTGCTGGTAGACGATACCTATCACAAGCTTTTATTTAATGTATCTGTAATAGTTTTGTTTTGTGTTATTCAATCAAAAACCTTGTTTGGAGAGCTTGGTGGCCACCAATAGGAACTAAACTCTTGAAACAAGTATCTGCCTAAATAATACAGTACAAAACATTTAAAGAAACATTTAAAAAAAGCTTATGATAGATATCGTCTACGCGCGGTCCGATTTTTTGATAATTCCTTTGTATAATGTAATTATAAAATTAAATATGTAGTGTCGCCACTATCACCCCTACTATGTATTCGCCTTAAACTTCTGCATGCCAAAATCAACCGTTCTATACCTACATACATAAATGATGTAGAGGTTGCTGGTTAACTCTAAACCGTGGCGATTCATTACCAAGGCCAGGACATGGTCTTCATGCATTGGTAATGATTGACAATTAGTTTAAGCAGTTAAGGAGGCGTCTGTCCGGTTTTTTAGCCGGCTTTTGCCGGTTAGCGCTTGATTTTTTTACAGATTTTGATTTCGTTCTTATTTTGGTCACCTACCTACCTCTAAGACAAACAACTTTTGTATTTATTTCAAGTACAAAATTTTCGGAATATAATCTATTTACAACTTTATTAATTTTCGATTTTTTACCATTTTTATTCCATTATTTGCTGAACACAAGGGTCAAGAGGTATTATGAACTTTTGTTGCTGACTCTACCCACGACAGTAAGTCAGTAAGTAGAAACAAGTAATAAAAAAATTGTGTGGTCATACGGCACTTAGTTTTAATTAAATAATGCTGGACAATCTACTAGATAACCCATTATACCTATTTAATACAAAGCATTACTTATAGATTCTTTTACTATATATAGAAAACAGCCAAGTGTCAACAATAAATTTAAGCATAAGCTAATCGATGGGTAAATATGATTTTAAACAATAATAATTCTTATTCTAGTTCTACTTCTGCAGGATGCTGTGAAAGTGGGTATGAATGAATGGGCAAGGTCACGGAAATTTATTAAGAGAGTTGTGTATTTGTGTGTGTGTGTGAGGGTGTGTGTGTGTGTGGCGTCGTCAATCAGCGTGCGCTAATGGTGGGAAGGGAACTGCTGTGAGCAAATTAGGTAGGATGAAAGACTAAGTGATCGAAACAGAGAAGACTTGTAACCAAAATCCAAAATCAAAAGACCGGCCGAAATCTCAGCCTTTCTGAGATTCAACAACTCTACACCATCCATAATGCATTGTCGTTAAGCTAAACGACGCTCATTTGAAAATTAGAATGAATTCAACAAAATGGCGATTACACGCGCACGCGATCTTAATGTGTTTTCATTCTAAACTCTTTTATTTGCATTGGAAAAACGTTTACGTATTCATGAGATGTGAATCACACTAATATTATAAATGCGAAAGTTTGGATGGATGTATAGACGGATGGATGTTTGTTACCGCTTCACGCCAAAACTAGTGGACGGATCAGGCTGAAATTTTGCATACAGGTAATTCTTATCCTGGAATCAAACATAGGCTACTGTTATCCCATAAATCAGTTCCCATGGGACCTATAAAAGTTTATAGAAACAACGCGTGCGAAGCCGTGGGCATAAACTAAGTCTAAAATAATTTAAACATTAAGTCAGGACGAGAACAATTAATTTGTTCTTGTCCTGCTGTGTCTTTCTTTTTCTAGTTCCGTTCGTTTAGCCCTTTATGTGAGTGGGTGGGTACCTACTCGTTCTAATATTATTTCATTTATGTAATCACATCACACTAATATTTTAGATGTAAAAGTTTGGATGGATATATGGATGGATGGATGGATGTTTATTAGCTCTTCACGCCAAAACTACTGAACGGATCGGGCTGAAATTTTGTATAGGTACAGGTAAGTCTAACCCTGGAATCAAACATAGGCTACTGTGTATCCTATAAATCAGTTTCCATGAAATAGAAATAAATGTTTCCATCCTCAAAATGTTTCCATAGAAACAACGCGTTCGAAGCCGCGGGCAGAAGCTAGTGTATATTATGTAGTATATCCGTAATCTAGTAACCATATCACAAGCTCTGCTTAGCTTGGGGCTAGATAATGATGTGTGAATTGTCCAACATTATTTATTTATTTATATAAATACCGTGGCATAATTAGCCGTAGCGCGGTGGTTGCAGCATACCTACTAAGTTGAAGGGGTCGATACCCCTCCAAGTTAGCTTGTGAATGTCGTAAGAGGCGACCTAACCGATCACCATCATCATCAGCCTATATTAGTCCACTGCTGGACATAGGCCTCCCCTAATGAGCGCCATAGCGCCCTGTCTTCAGCTTGCCGCATCCAGCATCTGCCTGCAGTCTTTCGCAATTCGTCATCCCACTTTGTCGCAGGGCGTCCTACACTACGTTTGCCGTTTGCGACCTAACCGATAATTGAATGATAAACCTTTTTAAGTAATATCTTATTAGAATCCGCATTTTGTTATACACTAGTATAAAGCGGTTTAAAGTTAATGTTATGTTCGCACGAGGACATTTTATTATTTACCTAAACACTAGCTAGACATTGCATATGTGATCTTGAACTCAAATTATGAGTAAAGTGTTAATAAAAAGTCGAATTCAGGTATTTGACTTGTCAAACAGTTAGTTAACCTAAATTATATTCCCAATTTTTTTTACAGTCGGCAACGAAACTAAGCGTCAAGTGGGGTAATTATAAGACGAAAACAACAACTTTTGCGTTTTCAGGCTTCTAAAGACAGCTTATGTTATTACTGAATTCGTTACACCATATATTGGCATGTAATCTACTCTGCATTATTATCAATTTTCTAATAAAGATTTAAAATAGGGTCAAGCGGGGTAATTATAAGACGAAAACAACAGCTTTTTCGTTTTCAGGCTTCTTAAAACAGTTTATGTATGTAATTAATGAATTCGTTATACCTTAAAATTATATTGGCATGCTAGCTACTCTGCATTATTATCAATCACACTAATATTATAAATGCGAAAGTTTGGATGGATGGATGGATGGATGAATCTTTGTTACGTTTTCACTACTGAACGGATCAGGCTGAAATTTTGCATACAGGTAAGTCTAATCCTGGAATCAAACATAGGCGACTTTTTATCCCTTAAATCAGTTCCCATGAGATAGAAATAACCTCAAAACGTTTCCATAGAAACAACGCGTGCGAAGCCGCGCGTAGAAGTTAGTTATGTATATAACTTACTTATAGAGCTTTCAATACTAGCTTCTGCTCGCGGCTTCGCACGAGAATTTTCGGTATAATACACCTATTATCTAAGTTAGACTTTGCTCTAAACGTACGCCAAACTTCATTCATTCATTTCATTCATTTTGGAGATCCTAGGTAACAAAAAATCAGATTTCACAAACATTCTGCTTTTTAAAATATTAGTAGGAAGGATAGTAGGATTGCAATATTACTACAGTAATCTATACAACACCATCCTACAAAAAATGTAAAATAAAAAAAAATAAAAAAAGTACCCAAGGAAGAGCATGGCGTCCTGCCGTAAAACAGTTTTTACTAGTACGGAGGACTGTCGCCCTACTGAGGTTCTTACCTACTGATACATTCATACCAAATAAATAATACTTAGTCATAGACATAGAATAGGTAATTGTTTTATTTTCTTGTAATTTTGTTCATATTATTTTTAGTCTTCAAAACCTACTTAACGTTTACCTTATATTATGTATATTGTACCAACCTACTGTAGTTATATTTTAAAGAATAAATAAATGTTTATGTTTATGTTTAAATATTGCTCGTTGATTGAATTTTTTTTTACGTTGAATTTTATCTATTTGCTCACCAGTGCAGAGGCTCATTTCGGGCATGTCAGCTAGCGCCCAGTTTACGCTCAACTTCACGTTTGTTTATGTTTCTATCTTGCTTTAACCTATTGCAATGCGTTCTTGTTAGAGCAAGATAGGTATCCAGTGCTCGTCCACCTGTAGCGTCATACAAAAATTCCGAGAAATCCGTAGTCGAACTTTACTTGCCGACAAGAAAAGTTTGTGTTATTTATTAGGAAATTTAGGAATCTGAAAATAACTTACCCCATAGGTACTCCCAGAGTTGAACGCCAGCCAGCCCCACCAAAGCACAAAGGTCCCCATGACAGCGTTGACAGGGTTCCCCAGAGGCAGGGGCGCAGTCCCGCGCGAGTACCGGCCCAGTCGGGGGCCCAGCATTAGGGCGGACGCGAAGGCTGAGGCCCCACCTGGCAACACCATGGAAAACATTAACAAAATAATTATAGCAGTCCGTCTCCATGTTAGCCGAGCCGTAACATAATGTAATGATGATGGATTTAACGTCATTAGTCATTACTAATGACTAATGACGTCAAATCCATCATGGTCAAAGATCCTATGACTAACGTTCCGTAGATCATGGTTACGTCATTTGTCATTACTAATGACTAATGACGTCAAATCCATCATGGTCAAAGATCGTATGACTACGTTCCGTGGATCATGGTTAATATCACTACAATTGGATGACAGCCCCGATGTTGACTTGTTCGCTGACAGCTGGACTAAATTATTAAGAGCATATATTTTATTTTGTGAACGTCATTATTAATCACTTTTCTTTGTATTAATTCATTTATTGTATTGACATTCTGTATGTGTATTGAATATTTTTATATAATTTTTTTTTTAATTAATGTAATTGGTAAAATAACCGTGCTAATTAAAAAATCAAATAATTACAATACAGGCGGCAGATTTGGCCGAAGATCTCAAGAGACGCAAATATGCAGGTCTCGACAGAGCCTATACATTTGCTCCCCTTGGAGTCGAGACCCTAGGTCCGTGGGGTACCGAGGCTCTTCGGGTTTTTAAAAAAATATCTGAGCGTCAGGTCGAAGCGACGCGTGACCCGAGAGCTGGTGAGTATCTGGCACAGCGCATCAGCATTGCCATACAGCGGGGCAATGCAGCCGGCGTTTTGGGACGCTTCCGACTGGTATTGATATGGATCAGTTGAGCTACCTGTAGATTGTTTGCAACAGTCTGCAGTTAGCTCAGTTGTTTCAATTGTAAATACTAGTGTAATTTTCTTTATTAATAAAGGCTTCTGCCATTTAACAAAATAATTATAGCAGTCGGTCTCCATGTTAGCCGAGCCATAACATAATGTAATGTTACGTCAAACGTTTTTTAAAACTTTTTAATCCATGACGGCACTGCGAGTGGGTTGTTTTGTTATTGGCAGATATATCGATCTACCCTCATTTTTTGTCATTTGCTACGAACGTTACCACTAACACCGGTTTCATTATCGACCGCAACTCAAATCATGGAAAATATCCCGTTGTTAAATGACTTTAATTTCTTTATTTGACAGCCTGAGACAAAGGCAAGGGCTGGCCTTGACAAGGCGACTCTTAGCTATCATATAAAGATGACTCAATGAACCGTGCGTTGGCAAAAGCTTGGCGAACTAGACACATGTAGCCATTAAGAAAAATGTAGTCAAGATCACTCATAGACTTAGACATTCTAACCTGACCGTCTCTTGGGAATATCCCCCATCAAAGCGGTCAAGGGGTCCATTGTAGGCCTCAGTACAATGGGCCCCTTGGCCGCTTTGACGGGGTTACCCAGGGGCAGTAAGCCCGAGAGCCAGTATTAGCCGGTTTCGTTCAAGTTAAAGCTGGGCGTAAGGTATATAAGGTATACCTTACGCCCAGCTAGCTGTAGTTACCTACTTACTATGATAAACAAATATGACTACTCTGGCAACTTACTTTTTCTTTTGTCGAGTTATGTCTACACTACATGCTATGATGAATAACTAGGGTCTAGTCTAGTCACAGAGCTGTAGCTGGTAACTCACCTATAAGATGCACGGGCCGGAGCCCGCGATGTCCACCGCCCCCAGGTGGTTCAGGAAACCGTGGGAGCCCCACACCCAGCCCGCCGGCACGCAGTACATCACTGTGTTTAGTTACTCACCTATAAGATGCACAGGGCCGGAGCCCGCGATGTCCACCGCCCCCAGGTGGCTCAGGAACCCGTGGGAGCCCCACACCCAGCCCGCCGGCACGCAGTACATCACTGTGTTTAGTTACTCACCTATAAGATGCACAGGGCCGGAGCCCGCGATGTCCACCGCCCCCAGGTGGTTCAGGAACCCGTGGGAGCCCCACACCCAGCCTGCCGGCACGCAGTACACTACTGTGTTTAGGAACGAGAAGAGGCAATACGCTTTGAAGTTGCATCTGTAGGAAAAATATGATTTAAATACTTAATTTTACAAAAGGGCATGTCACCTTCTATACTATACATTTATAAAGCATGCAAGCGGCAATAGGAGGATGGTACAAATTGCACCCAAAAATAAATGCATGCTCGGTTTTTTTTTGTTAGCTGTCGGTATTTTTCCTGTCGCCGCTCTTCCACGATAGGCCTAATGAACTACACCAAAAATAGTGGAACGTAGTCATAGGATCTTTGGTAGTAAGTAGCAAACATAAAGTCTGTGCAAAAACTTATTATGTCAAAATAGGTGCCTACAAATTAATTGAAGACAAGAATTATGTATGCTATGAAATAATTCACTATACAAGCTCTGTTTACTATGACTCCAACAACTATTTTTTTTTGTTCAGACTAAAATGAAACGTTTGGAGGTTCCGCAAGTCGACACAATTTTTTTCTCACCTCTCAGCCATAGATCCACTGACAATCGTGGTTGCTGTCGTCGCAAACGACAACTGGAAGAGGAACGACGCGAATAGTGGTCCCATCAGCTCGTCCCCCACCGGTGGGTCTAGTAAGAAGTCTCCCACGCCCACAACTGGGTTCTCGAGCGGACCGGAGCCGAAGGATAGACCGTAGCCGAAGATCCAGTAGGTTAGACCTATGGACAATATAAGTATGTACATAGGCCTCAGGGGGATTTCGATCGAGATTGTTTTGTATTGAAATTTTCGGAAAACTTACCTACATCCATGGTACAAATAAACAAGGTATGCTACTCCGAGAAACAGCGGTCACGTGGGTTTTCCTAAGTTTACGTCATATCCGCTACGGTGGTTCTCAAACTTTTGAGTTTTGGAGATTCGAGATCTAGATCTAGATTTTAGGTTTTCCATGAAATTTCTCTTTTCGGGTATTTAAAGAACCCTATTTTACCGCCCTTCACACTTACAGTTACGAATAGAGTCGCCCCCATTTTATTTTAAAGATTTATCCGATCAAAAACGTGAGTGATTCACCGGCGTCAATAAAAGTTTGATAGTCACCGTTTGATAGCAAATGAACGTAACCTCCCATTTTTGTGGCAGTATAACAGTGACGTAGGCTTGTTTAGATCTCGGAGTAGCATACCTTGTTTATTTGTACCATGCCTACATCTAGAAAATTATAAAATAATGGAAATCACACAAATAGGTAGTCAGTGTACAGTAAATTAATTAGATAACTACACAAAATAATGTGGCTAGATTATGTTCGCACAGGTAATACGTAAAATTAGTTTTTTGGAATGTTAAGAAATTTTAATTTGGGACAGCATCAACTTTATCGCAACTAAAAAACAATTAAACCGCGGAGAACTCCTTTCAAGGTGGGACCTATGACTTGGTGCTTTTTATTCTACATTTAAAACACAGAACAAATATCTGCAGATCGTACAAACATTTTCACAGGCGGACTTACACCCTCTGCGCCACAGAGGTCGTTCAGCAACGGACATCATTTCAAATGATGTCCAAATGATTCATTTGGCTGCGATGGTGATGAAGGTATCCTTACCTCCTAGTGAGATGTCAGCCAGGTTCTTCATCATGATGTTGGCTTCGTTCTTGATGGAGACACATCCTGACTCCAGCATACCGAATCCTGGAAAAATATGACGATTCAAAAACGTAAAGATTTTTTCGTTCCAAGTAAGCAGTATAGCTACTTTTGACACAAATTTTGATCATCTATATTTGTTGCCACTTAGCAAAACCGCTCGTAGAACGGGATAAAAATGAATTAAAAACATTCTGGCTGGAATAATTGAATGAATATAATGACTTTAATTAGTAGTAAGAACATACTTTAATCGCTAGCGACAGTAGTTAAAAAACATTATGAAAACCAATTTACCTACGAGGTCGAATTTTAAAAAATTCGTACAAAAACTTTAAGTTTGCAAGATAAGTGTGCAACCTACATCCATAGGTAGGTAATGTTAAGAAACATGATAAATTTAAATTTTAAAATGTTTTTAGCCTTTTAAATAAAAAGGCTTGCAGATTATCACCGGAAATACAGATCCCAAGGGAGGCTTCTGTCTGAAGCAGAAAAATTCGTACAAAACCTTTTAGTTCGCAAGTTTAGATGTAGGTAGGTAATGTTAAGAAACATGAAAAATTGGAAACTTAAAATGTTTTTTTCCTTTTTAATAAAAATGCTTGTAGATAATCACCGGAAATACCCAATACCAATAAATATCCCAAGGGAAGCTTCTGTCCAGCGGTGGACTATATAGGCTGATGATGATGAATATCAAATAGGTACATTATTTTTGTTAAACCAAAGCAACTAAAAAACTAATCAAACCAGCAGACACCTGAGCGAAGCAGCAAAATCTATTTGAGAATAAAACATCAAAAACTCACCAGTCTGCATAGTAAAGATGATGAATGAAGAAGTCAGGATCCAGTTGGTGTCTTCGAGATCAATCTCGAAGTTCTCCTGAAGGGTGGAACTGGAGTTGGTCAGGTTTGGAGAGCGCAGCCCTACGCGGGGGAAGAGAGTCCAGTTCGAATCCATGTTTAGTTAGTTAGCCTGTTTTTTTTTGCACTGGCAATATTTTGAAGCGCCTTTTACAAAGGAGGTTTTTTATTGGTAGTTTTTCTACTCGCATTATAGTTTTTAATTTTTGTTAGTTCATGGCTTTTGGATATATCGAAAATGTAATATTTAGAGAAATTTTAATCAATCACTCCGAAGAAAAAATAACACAAGCAATGTTATGTTTTTTTTTTATATAATACAATTAATTAGGGGAATGCTTGCCAGTTCCCTCATCTTAGTAACGATTAACACATAAGAAACAAAAAAAACCATAAAGGTATTTGATATTTTTTCAACAATTTGATATTTTTTCAACCTTTACATAACTTTAGATAGGTAAACTTTAGATAGGTAGTTACTGAAAATTTCAGATAGGTGGTTTCGCTTCGCTACTCGGTTTTTGAATAAAAAACTATTTCAGTTGCAACTCCTTTTATATGCGGTCGTGGACATGGAGGTCAGAAGAGATTCCGCGTCATTGTGGATGTGGCATTGTACCCACGTTGTCTACCTTCGGACACGGTAATATTATCCAACAGTATTTGGACTCGGCCGTATCTTTGAAATAAATGCCTACAGCCGCGCGGTAGGTAAACATGCGATAGGGCTGCCCGCCTCCACCATTTTAATAACATTTGCCTACTTTGTGTTTCCATTTAGTTTTGTGATTGTAAATATAGGAAGGTACTTTTTTTATATAAACAAATAAAATACTTTGTGAATTGAATGGGAAGTGTTCAATAAAAATGCGTGTTGTTTTTTGATTGGTAGATTTAATTAAAAAACCTGTTTATGTTTGAATAACTAATCGGTCTTATAAATTTGCGACCGAAAAATATTTGCGCCTCGACTGAGACGTACCTACAAAATGCTTTATTATTAAATTTTAGGAGATTTTTTTGGAGAAAAAGGAATATCTTTTACTTGGTTATAGATACCTGCAGCTACTTTATTAAATATGTACCTGAACTTATTTTTAGAGAAAAAATCGCGCGGTTATTGTTAAAAAAACATCACACCATCCGTTCGTCACTGCGCCACAGCCGCGACTGTCTGCATGCTGAGCGCATGCCGAGATCGAGGCGCGTAGGTATAGCTCGCGTTTCGCCCGTTTGTATGAAGTCGGATTACTTATAGGATAATATTACCTTGCTTCGGATGACAGCGACTCGCATAATGAGGATTCGTAACGTTATAGCAATTTCAATAGAACTAGTTTAATAATAATAATTATATATAATAATATAATAATGCTGGACAATTCACACAGCGTTATCTAGCCCCAAGCTAAGCAGAGCTTGTGTTATGGGTACTAGATAACTGATATACATAATACAATACACTACATAGATAGACATTTTTTATAATACATAGCAAAACACCCAGAACACTCTGAACAAATATCTGCAGATCGTACAAACATTTGTCCCGAGGCGGGAATCGAACCCGCAACCTCCTGCGTCGCAGGCGGACCTTCGCCCGCTGCGCCACAGAGGTCGTCAAAGTATTCATGTTATTTTTTATGACATAAGAATGATATATCTTTTTAAATTATCCAAATCGGACCGTTACCTACGTACGAAGTTATGACTAAATTACTAGCAAAGTTCACTGAGTGACCGCCGCGGGTGCGTGTGACGTCACTGGCTCGGTCGCCGCCCGTTAACTTAGCTAGTAATTTGGTCATAACGTCGTCAATTTTTATCGTAGATCAACAATTTTTGCACTGTGTGTTATGGATTTCTTAGCTCTATAAATCTGCATTCTCAACTAAATACGTAGGATCCTCATTAAGGTCAAACTTCACTTAAGGTAAGTTTGTTTAACCTTCAATTATGTCCGCTAGTCCGCTACAAATCTTGGGATGGGTTTAGAGCTCCAACTCGAAAAAAAAAAACAACTAACGGGCTGAAGGTTTCTTCGTCGCTTCTTTACTCTACATACCGAAACGACAATATCAAAAATATCAGTTTGTGACCATGTCAGTGTTTAATTTTTCTAAGTGTACATTTAGGTATTGTATATAAGGAAATAATGAGTTTTTGATTTTTTTTCAAGTAGCTGTTCCAAAGAGGTAAAAGTCAACGACAAAAAACGTAACTCTCCATAAGTTTGTCGCATGCACTGCCCAGCCTCCGCGAGGGGCACACCGCCCCGCCCCGCCGCCCCGCGCCGCAGCCCGAGGAAATCGAAGAGCGGCTTGTGACTCATTCATGGGCTATTAAAGTGTTAGATAGGTAATAAGTAGGAGGTACCTAGTAGTTAGTAAGTATAATATATTATATTTAATTTCAAAATAGACAAAAAATTAATAATAAAACTACTATTTACACACTATATCAATTTTCTAAAAATCTAAGCCGTCAGCAGAAGACAGTGCCCAGAATGCTGGCATCATTGACGACCTCTGTGGCGCAGCGGGCGAAGGTCCGCCTGCGATGCAGGTGGTTCAGGGTTCGATTCCCGCCTTGGGACAATTGTTTGTACGATCTACAAAAATTTGTTCCGGGTGTTCTGGTCGTTTCTATGTATAATAAAAAAAAATCTATCTATGTAATGTATTATAATATTTACATCAGTCATCTAGTACCCATAACACAAGCCCTGCTTAGCTTGGGGCTAGATAATGCTGTGTGTTCAGCATTATTTATTTATTTATCATTGCCACGTTGAATCGTTCAATCGTAGTAATTACTAACTTACATGAGGCGTATACCAAGTTTTTTTTAATTGTTGATTACTAATTTTTTAATTTGACCATACTTAGAGAGTTTGCTGAACTGTTGAAATTGTCCAAGATTGTCACCTCAATGACAGTTAACTTGGTCAATGCCCCACACCTTCTGTGATGATGATAATGAATAAACAATTCAATTCTAATTTAGGTACAAATTATCACCCGGATATCACTTATTATCCGAATCTTCGTTTGAAACAAATCACTGTGCAGGTAGATAGGTACGTTCCTAGTTTCTAGTGTTTCTATAGAAATACAAATCCTACTTCCTACTAATCACACTAATATTATAAATGTGAAAGTTTGGACGGATGGATGGATGATGGATGTTTGTTACGTCTTCACGCCAAAACTACTGAACAGATTGAGCTGAAATTTTGCACTGTAGCTCAATGCCTGGAATCAAAAATAGGCTACATTTTATCCCATAAATCAGTTCCCATGGGATACAAATTACCTTTGAACGTTTCCATAGAAACAACGCGTGCGAAGCCGCGGGCAGAAGCTAGTGTTATAAACGCGAAAGTTTGTAAGTATGGATGGATGTTTGTTACTCTTTCACGTAAAAACTAGTGAACGGATCGGGCTGAAATTTTGCATACAGGTAATTTTAATCCTGGAATCAATACATACATAGGTACTTTTTATCCCATAAATCAGTTTTCGTGGGATAGAAATCACCTTTAAACATTTCCATAGATACAACGAGTGCGAAGCCGCGGGGCGCAGCTAGTTATAAATAATACTGAACAATGCACACAGCATTGATAAGCCCCAAGCATAGACCAGATACGTTGCTCTATGGCCCCAAGGTAAGCAAATCTTCTGTTATCTTTACTATATTATTATAAATTCTAAAGGAAATGTCTGTCTATCGTCTATTAAATAGGTGGTGGCGCTGATTTGGGTCGGGGTAGCGCTTTAAGACCAGTAAAAGTCACTACGGTATAAGTATCTACAGTGTGTAAGTTTCGTATTTTGAAAAAAGAGACGACACATCACGTCTCGTGAATAGTGTCCAATAGAATCACCCCTCAGATAGGTATGTACACACTGTGTACATACCTATCAGAGGGGTGATTCTCTTTTTTCGAAATACGAAACTCCCATTGGTCTTTAAAAACAAAAGAAATCCAAGGATCCTCAGATTTCCCTCAGGATAAAAAAAAGAAAAAAAAAAAAAAAAAAAAAAAAAGGTTGATCTTATGCTGATCGTACCTAACTACCTACCTATGGGATTTGTTTCGTTCCCTGTCCGCACGATAAAAACGATGAAAATTGTATGGGAAAAGACTCACCCCTCTGAGCTGAGTGCAGCTGAGTGTACGTTAGTATTGAAAGCAATTTCCGCGTGGTTGACTGTACTTCCCGAAACGAACGAGTCGATTTTCGAAGCTGTTGATATTTAATTTATTATATGGAGTGGCAATACATGCCTACTAGTTCATACTAATAAAATAATATAATACCTATATCTCTCGGAAAAGAGCAACAATTAGTATTTTCGCTGATAAGTTTTAATTATTTATTCTGTAAATGTTGTTCGTAGATGCTAGATCTTATACCTAAATATGAACCCTGTAATCAAATTGTTTTTTAGAGATATCTACATTGCTTTCAAAAGTTATACCTACAGATATATTTTTATTTTCAAAGAAAATTACAATGAAATAATAGAAAGAAATTAAAGCTTTGTATAATAGCAAGAAATTAAACATTGCTTAGTTCTTTAAAACTTCAGCTATTCTAAAATACGCAACAGAATGCGAGTGTGTATAGATTTGTCAAAAAGCGCCATCTATAATAAAAATAGAGCTGAAATAGAACTACACGTGCTTCAAGCAAGCAGTTTCACCACCAACCTGAAAAACCTACTTCTGCTACTCAACCATAGATGGCAGCACGTGGTGTGGTACCGCTACTCTCCGGTAGATGGCGTCAAATATATTGAAATGGTGGTAGCGTTTTGGATACTGCGCTTTGTCGTTGATTTTCCGGGTTTCTTTTTCTAAAATTTATCCAAAATATTGTAAAACCACCTAATGCAAACCTCATTGGTAGATTTAAAGAAAATAAATTGGTTCTCAATATTATTTAGCCGATATGGGGAGGATGTTGTGCGAAGTGAATGACCGACTAACCAAACGAAACATTCTGTAAATTACAGCCAAAACTGTGGTTTTGAAATCTTGTAAGCCATGTGTTATCGTTAATTTTGGTTTATCCAATTTTAGATTTTATAAACTAATAGGTAAGATTACAAAATCTAAAATATAATTCATATTGCTTTTTTTTTATCCTACTTTTTTTTGATTTTTTTGATTTTGGCCATCGGTTACCTACCACACTGTTTTTATTTCAAAATCGCCGCACGCGATAAAACTTACCTATACAGTTGGATGTAGAACACCTTGTACAAATAAAAAAATTGGTTGTCTGTAAAGTCGGTTTACTGACGATAGTTGAACGTGACAACGTCTTAAGAAAATACTGATGGAATGGTAGCATTTGATACTCGATCAAAACATGTAAATGTACTATAGTATAGCAGCTGTCCACGCAGACGCATCGCTCACTCAAGTAGGAGAGAGACGGATGTCGAGCGCTCTCGCTTGCACTTCAAGCCTTACATGGAACGCCTCATAGCGAGGTAACGCCGCATGACGTCATGTTTTTTCGTGCGTGCAGCCGGCTCTATCGAATTATAAGACGTTGTCACGTCAAAACTTACCTATAGGCGTCAGTATGGCGTCGGTTTCTACATCGAGAAAAAAATCTAGTTGGAAAACAAAATGTGCTAGATTGACATTGAGTAGGCGTAACCAATATTTGACATATATTTGCTAGTAATGTGGTCATTGTAAGTATTTGAATTTTATCGACAGCATTAAAACATTTTTTTTTTTTTAAATAAATTTAGCTTCATTTTTCCGACAGATTATCATCAGTCGGAACATTTGTGTTTTTAAAACATCTCCACCCATCAAAGGGACTATGTGTTAATTGTAAATAAAATATAGGTACCAAAAACATTTTTTTTGAGATAACTCTACCTTAAATTTATTTTGTGACACTTCAGAGTATCATCATTATAATTTGATTTCAGCTAGAACCTTACTTTTTCTTATGAATTTACTATTAAATCGACCACGTGGGTAAAGCCGCATACAATCTGGTAGTATAGGTATACTTAATTCGTATTTTAAAGGGGTATCTTCTATATTATCGCAATTTTGTGCATTAATTTAGCAAAATTGTATTTATTACATTACAAAATAACATCGAAATCGATACTCATGCACATTCCTGTACTGAAGGAAGGATGCGGGTTCAAGTCCCGTCGAAGTCGAAAATTTTTGCGATATTATTTGATTTCTTAGAAATTACCCTTAGTGTGGGGTTACGCACTATAATAACAAAAACCCTTAGAAAATGTTTGGCTAAAGATAACGACAAAACTAGTAACCTTTTGGATTGGCCTTTTTTAAAAATGACTACAATGTTGTTGACCAAGCTAAGCAGAGCTTGTGTTATGGGTACTAGATAACTGATATACTTAATACAATACACTACCCGTACTACTGCGTGACCCGAGAGCTGGTGAATATCTGGCACAGCGTATCAGCATTGCCATACAGCGTGGCAATGCAGCCAGCGTCTTGGGGACGCGACGACTGGTGTTGATATGGATCAGTTGAGCTATCTGTAGACTGTTTGCAACAGTCGGCAGTTAGCTCAATTGTTTGAATTGTAAATACTAGTATAATTTTCTTTGTGAATAAATGTATACCATTTTGTTGGTTAAAAAAATACACTACCTAAATAGATATTTTTTATTATACATAGAAAACATCCAGAACGCCCTGAACAAATGTCTGCAGATCGTTCAAACAATTGTCCCGAGGCGGGAATCGAACCCGCAACCTCCTGCGTCGCAGGCAGACCTTCGCCCGCTGCGCCACAGAGGTCGTGCTTGTTTTACAAAGATGACCTAGAATAACGACAGGCTACTTTTGATCTCTAAATAAATGCGTGCGAAGCCGAGGGCAGACGCTAGTAATTCATCATAAATGACACAAAGAATACAATACAATACAAATACACTTTATTGCACACCAAAAAAATACAAAAGTAAAAATACAGGAAAAGAGAGTTATAGAGTTGTACAATGGGCGGCCTTATCGCTAAGAGCGATCTCTTCCAGACTTGGGATGGACACGAAGCAGTTGTGCTTGTAAAGACGGAGGCTTATTACTTAAATACTTACAGCTAGCGAAGTTAAAAAAGTCATCCAGTCCATGACTACAGGTAAATCTCCGGGGCATGACGGTCTTAGCATCGAACATCTGCGCCACGCGGGAGTACACTTACCCAACACTCTGGCGATGTTTTATTCGTTATGCATTAGTCATGCCTATGTACCTGCTGAATGCATGAAAACTATTGTTGTGCCAATAGTGAAAAACAGAACTGCGGACGTAGCGAATAAAACCAACTATAGACCGATATCATTAGCGACCATATTAGCGAAAGTATTTGACCGGCTGCTGGATAGCCACCTGGAAAAGCACCTACATCTGCACGACGGGCAGTTTGGGTTTAAGAAGGGACTATCGACCGAGAGTGCTATACTTAGTTTTAAACATACAGTTAGGTACTATGTTGACAGGCAGACGCCGGTCTACGCGTGCTTCCTCGACTTGTCACGGGCATTTGACACTGTACGATACGACGTACTGTGGAGGAAGTTACGTGATACGTCGATGCCGAGAGAGCTTTGTTCTGTTTTTGAATATTGGTACCAAAATCAAAGTAACGTTGTTAAATGGGCTGGAGTCCTGTCTGATGCATATAGGCTAGAGTGCGGTGTGCGGCAGGGGGGGTAACTTCAGCAAAGTTGTTTAATTTATTTGTTGATAGCCTAATAGATGGCCTCAGCTGCTTGCCTGTCGGATGCACTATTGACGGAGTCTCAGTCAACAATCTCAGTTATGCTGACGATATGGTACTGCTGGCGCCATCTATTGGAGCTTTGAGAACCCTTATGGAATACTGTGAGACATATGCTGCAAATCATGGATTGCAGTATAATGTAAAAAAATGCGAATTTATGATGTTTGGACCTAGTGGTAAAAAGATTGAACATGTACCTCCAGTTATGTTAAATGGAATATTAGTAAATAGGGTAAATAAATTTAAATACTTAGGACATATGATAGTTGATAATTTAAGGGATGAACTGGACCTAGAGAGGGAGCGAAGAGCTTTGACGGTGAGAGCGAATATGCTGGCCCGCAGGTTTGCTCGATGTTCTGATGACGTCAAAATAAGTCTTTTCAGATCATTCTGTCAGTCATTCTACACGAGCGGATAGTGTGGTTCAGCTGCACTCAGAAAGCCGTCAACACTCTTCGCGTCCAATATAACAATGCCTTCAGGATGCTGTTAGGGCTCCGGAGGTTCTGCAGCGCATCCGGCATGTTCGCCGAGGCGCGCTTAGATGGCTTCGCTGCCTGCATGCGCAAAAAAACGGCCTCACTGTTGAGCAGGGTCCGCCGGTCCACTAACAGCATCCTGATGATGATAGCATAGCGGACAAGCTAGATGGGCCGCTATACAAACACAGCATTGCTGTGTTTGTAAAATGACATTCACTCCTTTAATTATAATAATAATATACTAACATAATTTTTAAGACATTTGTTACTAACTATTATATGGATTGAATTATTACCTGAAATAAATGACTATTATTATTATTATTATTATTATTATAAATATACAATATATACATATAATACATAATATAAAATATACTAATATTATTATACTAGAAAGAAAGAAAAAAATAGATAATAATTTGGCGTCTTTTAATAAACTATGAACCGACTTCAAATTTATATGAGACCAACTGCGGAAGGCTATCTATCCAATAAAAAAAGAATTATCGAAATCGGACGACTCTGTAAAAAGTTATGCGTGGTCATACATTACAATCAGTGAGTGAATAATCAATCATCCCCTGTTTTCCTACCCTTAGGGTTGGAATTTTTATTCCTAATTTAAATGGGACCAACGTCGGAATAAACCCTTTCCAATAAAAAAAGTATTATCAAAATTGGACTACTCTGTAAAAAGTTATACGTGGTCATACATAAAAAAACGCGGAGACTTGAGAACCTCCGTTTTTCGTCGGTTGAAAAATAGGAACTCTTTGATAATCTTTTCTATGCACAACTGTATGTGCTACGCCGTAGACCCCACGTAGACCCTTCGTAGACCCTCTACGACGTACAAACATTGATATTATTTTGGCGGTTTATTATTTTATAATATACTAGCTGCATTCTTACTACCCGTTGTCCTATTACCCGTTTTCCCGTGGGAATGAAGCATTTTCCCGCGGTAAAGAGTAGCCTATGAGTATCAGGAATAATGCGGGCTTCTAATACAATATCTTAAACATACCTACTTTTAGCACGCGCATTCATAAAACACAAACAAGGCAAACTTCACTATAGATACGCAAAAATATTTGTTAAGGGCTTGATCTTCTTTTCATCATCATCATCATCATCAGCCTATATTAGTCCACTGCTGGACATAGGCCTCCCCTAATGAGCGCCATAGCGCCCTGTCTTCAGCTTGCCGCATCCAGCATCTGCCTGCAGTCTTTCGCAGATCGTCATCCCACCTGGCCGGAGGGCGTCCTACACTACGTTTGCCGAGTCGTGGTCTCCACTCAAGAACTCGTTTACCCCAGCGGTTGTCGGTTCTTCGCGAGATATGGCCGGCCCACTGCCACTTCAGCTTGCTAATTCTTTGAGCTTCTTTGATCTTCTTTGGTTTTACTTATTTAGTTTTTATTTAGGTAAGTTAACCGTTGCCTTTTTTCTGTTTGATGACTTTTTCCATGTACCAACTATTTAATATACTAAGCCTGCACTCTCTGGATCTGCCGAGGTAGAATTAGCCCTCGCGTCTTATTACAAGTTTAACTTAGCAAGAGCGAGGAGACGATGCATTGCCACCACTAGATTTTCGGTTAGAGTGTCATGTACATACTTTTAATTCTTAAACAATATAGAAGGAACCTAATTAGATATAAGTAGGTACCTACTCTGTCTCGAACCATTTTTCGGAAATAAATATTTTTTATTATTTTATTTATTATTATAATGGTAAAAGAATTTTTCAAATCGATCCAGCAGTTTCTGAGCCTATTCAATACAAACAAATAAACAATCAAATCTTTCCTCTTTATAATATTATTACATATTATATTAGTATTAGACGAGCTTCTCTCTTTTCACGGTTATCATTACACAGGGTGCCACAAAACATGTGTACTAAGCCGAAAAGGGGTAATTCTAGACCCGAGGGGATCAACTTTTAAATAAGGATCTTTTTAATTTCGAAAATCTTTTTTGAAAATATCAAGTTTTATTTATCCAAATAGCCATTCTCAAAGTATGTATATCCCAAAAGTCGCTTAATATATCGATATCCCAAAACTTTTGGGATATACATAAAAATAATGCCAAAAGTCGCTTAAAATCTTTAAAACTTTTGAGGCTCGCTCCGCTCTCAATTTTTTTATTCAATTAGGCTACAAACTTATTTTAGGGCTCAATATTTTGAAGTCCAAGAGGCTTCCGTCGCTAAATAATTCGAAAACCGCTGTCTAGATAATCTGATATTTTGTAGCAGGTAGGTAGGTTTGTAAGCCTTTTAGCAAAGGAATTAATAAATTTGAATTTATTTAATTATTGTTAATTTTTGCAACTTACTTGAAGTTTTGTTGTAGAAGCGTAGGTAAGCATTGCCCTATAAAGATACATCAATTTTGTGTACCTAGCCTAGGTAGTTGTGGGCGCAGCGAGTTTATTCTTATTATAATTATAAATTAAATAAATTATAATATCGTCGCCGTAGAGCGAAAAGTCACTAACTCGCTATTTGGCCCAAATCGAGTTAGATGTGCCATCAAAATCCCCGATTTTTTCTGCATTTTTCAGTCTGACAACCGTATCCCTAGCTATCACGGTTTTCATTTTAGGTTGTGCAAAAAATTCACTAACTCTACTTTTGGCTTACATCATTTTAGTCGAAAACCAACTAAGTAGGCTTAGATACTTTTTTCCTACTTGAAAGAATTGCAAAATATAAACCTAAGTCGGGTTGGTTACTTTCTTTTCTAAAATAATAACTTGTTGCTAGGACCCAGTCTAGTCGAGAAATAACTAAATATACTTGATTAGTTATGTGGTAGCAGGTTTGATACACAACTTGAAAGCGAAAACTAACCAAGTCGACTTAGTGTCTTCTAGATCGCTATTTGCGATAATTGTACTTCATAATTTTAAAGCAAGAAATCATTTAACATGTTAAGTTAGTTTTCGCCCCAAAATTTTGACTACAAAGTTTGGTTTTGAATGATAGCTAAAGTGTTTTGTTGATTTATTAAAGCCAAACTTTCGTACGTCTGTGTTAGGATAGACAATTAAACGTGCAATTTAGTTACTTTTACGCTCTTGATTTTGCTTACTCGGTGGCTAGTGACTTATATAAGGCCCTAGCCACCTGTCCGTCTCCACCTGGGTGTAGGGCGTCCTACACTATGTTTGCCGAGTCCCGGTCTCCTCTCAAGAACACGGTTGTTGGTTTTTGCGAGACATGGCCGGCACGCTACCACTTTAGCATGCTTATTCTAAGAGCTATGTCGATAACTTTGATTCTCTGTCGGATGTATTCGATACGAGTCCTATCCCTTAGAACAGCTCCGAGCATTACTCTTTTCATAGCTCGTTGAGCGACTTTGAACTGGTGGATCAGCCCTAAGGTGAGTGTCCACGTCTCAGCTCCGTAGGTCATGACGGGTAAGACGCACTGATTGAAAACATTCGTTTTCAAGCATTGCAGTATGGATGAATCTTTTTTTCTTTATTTATTTTAAAGGAGTTTTGTCAACATGACCATGTCACTCCCGTAAAGAATAGATGACTCGGCGAGGACTCAGCGTAGTTCGCTGTGTGGTGCCGGCTTAGAATTTGCACCACCCCAACTCTTCCCGCGGGTGTCGTAAGAGGCGACTAAGGGATATCCACCGGGGGCGGGCAGCAGCGCCCCTGCAGAACAATTCTACCACCGAACTGCGATCCCCAACCCGCATGCCCAGAATGGGGATTATGGACATAACCCTCCATGTGATAAAAACCAATAAGGCGCTTATCAGGGGGAGGCCTGCGTCCAGTAGTGGACCACTACAGGCTGTTGTTGCCTTCTCAAGTAGTCCAGCAGTTTAAATAATATAAAGGAATGTTTCCTTTCAGTAAAACTTGAATATTTCGGGTAACTGCCCTCCGTTCAGGTAATGTTCGTTTGTACCATACTGAAATGTATTTCAAAGGCCAAGAAAAAAAAAACCCGTTGATATGCGTTCGTCGTCTGAACTGGACCATTCCCCGTTATCTTCATTCATTGTACGAGTACTCTCTACTTTACAGCTACACACAAAGATGTTGCAGAAAAGCTGCTGGTGCCCGATGCCACTATAAGGCCGTATTGTGAAAGCTTACTCAGTCATCGGTCTATGTTTGAGAAGCGATTAGGCCATGGAAAAGCGATAATCATGATCAAGAATTACGACATTCACAATGTTAAGACTCACTGGACCAGAATGCTATCATTAATCATTTTAATAGGATTTCAATATTTAAAATCTTAACAATACGTCGAAAACATTAATTTACTTATAACTTGTTGTGAATGCGTTTTTTTTTGTATTTTTCAAGGAAGTATGACAACTGCATTTGATTATTTATCATTTTCTTATTGATTACCTGATTCGAGAAATAGAAATTATATAAAATTAAGCAGATAAGAGCGTTAGAAAAATTACTTAAACACTAAATAAACTTATCCAAACACGGGTGAAAAGTCAGTTGGTGACTTTTAACAAATCATTGTCTCACAAAGTTAGTACAAGATTTGAGGGCGAAAAGTAACTAAGTCAGTTTTTTTTTCATTTTCCCTGAAAATATCAGTCATTCATTGACTGTAGTGAATTGACCTTAAGAGCTTTTATATTTCCTAACATATGAGACCATAAAATTAGAAATATCCCATACCGAAAAAAAGTTATGATTTTATTTTGTTTTTCAAAACTTTAAACCTTCATAACTCAAAACACCAAATGACCTACTTAGTGACTTTTCGCTCTACGGCGACGATATATAAAGTTCTAATTATTATAACTAATTATGTATTTAAATTATTGTACCTACCTATATTACTACTCTTAGGCACCGATTGATATTTTTATCTAATGCAATGCAATGTTTTTTTTTGCGTTATGGCTTGCTAGACTAAAGGTAGGAATAGACATAAAATACTGTATAATTATAGAAGAGAAAAAATAGTAGTGCATACCCATTTGTTGTAAGTTTTTTCTAGAATATATCACGAAAAAATTTCAAGCAATGTTACAAGTAGATAGGTTACATAATCTAGAAAATGTAATCAAAACAAAACCAAAGGCATTCGTTCCAAATATCAATCGCCGTTCTTTATTTAAAATCATGAGAGATGAAGTGCGAATTCATAATCAAACGTTTATTGGTCGTGACGACGTAGTCATAAGCAAATTACTAGCATATTAGTCTCTAAAACTATAATATCAACCCTATTTTTAGCGCGATAAGCTTTAAATTGCAAGTTCAGTTCGTTATTGACTTAACCTTATTAAACTGTCAAGCGGTTTTGAGTCATACAATAGTTACAAATAGGGCTGAAAATAGATTGGAGTTAGTAACACAAAGGAGGTGAAACCTCCCCAGTCAGGAGGCGTGGCCGCCGCATCTCTCGAAAACAGAACTAGAATCCTCAGTTCAAATTCAACATTCGAACGTTCCAAAACCGCGCGCGTGTGTTCTAAATGGATACCGAAAACAAAATGACAAAATTACAAAAAAACAACAACTTTTCTATCGAATCCATCGTCGGATTGAACGAAAGACGTTCCCCGGAAATAGACATAGAAAATACAGTTCAAGAATTCACTGAAAACTCCGAGGATGAGGAAAAAGTTCGTGATGCGAAAATGGGATACTATTTCCAGCAAAATCGAGTGCCGAATTTTCCTTTTTTCATGTCGTATGATAAAAGAGGTTTTAATGAGGGACCGCACGAGGATCTGAAGCGGGCGAGTCCGGGAAGTGTGAGGAGTGAGGTGGACAGTGACGGAGTTGATGATAGACCACACGGTGAGTGATTGATTAAATACTTTTTTGATTGACCTTCTTGGTTCTGGGTAGTATTTTTACCTATCACATTTTTTGCAATACGATTTTATTTTGATATTTTTTTAAATAATAATAAAATAATAATAGTCATTTATTTCAGATAATAATTATTATTTTAAATTGCATTGAAATCCACTTTCAATACATTTATACAAATCTAAGTATATTTATTTAAATAAATTTATTGTTAATGGCTAATATACCAAATAATACTGACTAATACCTACCTACATATTATGATTAGATTAGCGAGTGGTTACACCATACAAATACGTTTAACTTAAATATGACAATGATAATCACATTGAAAATTCGTTACGTAAACTAAATTGCTAAAAATTTTCTCTTTATTTTGATCTCGATTACGGTTTAGTATTTTTCATGATTATAAAAACGAAAAAAGTTAGAGATACACACGGCCAAATGTTCCTGTATATGTATTTACTTTTGAAATGTTTGCGGGTAGACCGCATAAATATTTTTTTCTTTCTTGTTGGAACTTAAACTTACTAAATATCTTTTAAACTTTATCCCGAAGACCTAAAAAAGTAGGTAAGTACTTACATAACTTATCATAAGTAGGTAGTAACTACATCCGACACCGATTGCAACTTTCACACAAAATATAAACACAATCAAAAGTAGAGCCGTTAATTTTTACCTTCAAAACTATTCCATTCCATAAACAAAACTTAAATATTTTTATAACATTATTACATAACGGTAAATTCTAATGGGTATGCTATAAAACCGTAATTTTGCTTTGTCAATTATCCATAGTCGGCCTCTTTTGACTTGACCATAGAGTAAAGACTCTACAATCTGTTTTATGGTACAGGACCGTCGGTCGTCGGTGACTTTGAAAATGGGCTAAATAGATGGTAATATGAAGGTCTTTCTTTTATGATTTGACTGTTAAATTTTTTGTCGTTTTCTTTGGTGAATACTCTGTGTAGGTAAGGTATCAACTTATCTTAGGCTAACTGTTAAATTATATTAAAAAATTGGTTGTCTGTAAAGTCGGTTTACTGACGATAGTTGAACGTGACAACGCAGACGCATCGCTCACTCAAGTAGGAGAGAGATGGATGTCGAGCGCTCTCGCTTGCACTTCAAGCCTTACATGGAACGCCTCAGAGCGAGGTAACGCCGCATGACGTCATGTTTTTTCGTGCGTGCAGCCGGCTCTATCGAATTATAAGACGTTGTCACGTCAAAAAACTAAATTTAGGACTAAACAGACGTAAAGGATTAAAACATTCATAAAATGGATTTAAATGTAATAAATTTACGTATTAATCTATATAACCGTGATAAATTTACCTGTAATAATAATAAATCATTTTTAATGAATCACAAACAATGGATACATGGTTCAAATGGAGACAATGCCATTTGCAGAAGTTTTAAAAACTGTGTCGCAGGTGACAACGCCTTCCCCTGAAATTAAAGGTGCTAAGAATCAACAAATCAGTGATCATGAAAATCCTTCAAAAGCTATTGCCTACATAAGTAGAATAATATTTTATTAATTACCTACCTACCTACCTACATTAATATGATCAGTGTTTTTTTTTTAATTTCGTTGAATAATCTTATAATGTAAGTACGCTTAAATAGCTAACATAAATAACCTAAGTATGAATAGGTAGGTACAATTTACTCTTCTGCTATATTCATAATAATTATTATTATAAAATTTGACTTGCTTAAGTGCTTACCTATTCTGTAAGCAGAAATAAAGTTATTGAAATCTTAATCTTCGTCACTTGTATAAAAACGTCAACTATAGTTTTCAAAATATAATCGTCCGCTTATCTTTGCAAAAATCGATAATAAAAAAAACGAAAGTCATTTTTTCTTATCTGCAGAAAAAAACAGGGTCCCAGCTGGATAATCCTAATAGCTATAAATATTTGTGTATAAACAACTCAATTCGAGCATCAGATTGCTTTCAAATAAAAGAATTAAGGGGTATTAGTCTAAGGGTGAAAAATAGGGTGACTTGTCGTCCGAGTCCTTTTGTGTTTTTTATGTGGCGGGCTTAAACAAACTAGCAGTGTTATATTAAGTTTGCAGTTAATAATCGTTTTAGAGATAATAATTTGTTTATCTTCTTAAATAGGTTGAATTGTTTGCAATTGCAAAAACGTATCCTACATAATTACTTTTAAAGGATACGTTTTTTATTTTACGTTAGGCAAACCAAGAATAGGTACTTATATTACTTTAAAGTCTATGGGTACTTGGTGTGGATGGTTATATTAATACGTATAGGTCGTTTTCTTTTCAGTAAACCTGTAGATTAATGAAAAAAAAATGTATAGTTGAGTAGGTATTAAGTAGGTACCTACTAGGTATTTTAATTATTTTGGTCCCTTAGGCAGTCTATTGTTCCTTTACTTAATTAAAATAAAAATCTAATCCTGATAATATGTTTTTGATAAAAAAATTATTCGACCGCACGGAGAAGTTTTTCTTTTTAAAGTCGGAAAGGTAAGTAGATTATAGTAGATACAGTTGCGGTCATAATTGGTACCTTAAAGATCATTCATACTCGCTTGAAGATTACTACGATTTAAAATAGCAAATTTCATCTAATTCCAAATTTCAGCCCAACATTATAATTATATGGTACACGGTATGCTTATGCGAAATATTAGAGAACACTTATGAAAAATTGTTTCAATATTTTTAATTTATAATGAATGATGTTAAAATTAATTATGTTATTTATTTTTCTGTTGTATTTCCTAATGAAATAAATAGAGCCTTAAAATAAGCATACCTACTTAAAAATTAAGTCTGAATGACTTTGTAGATTTGAACCTAGGACCCAAATAATAATAAATTTGAAAAAGGTCGTAAGCATCACGAATGGCTGCAAGACAATGTCTTTAGAATCCAGGTCACCGATTCGGACCGCCACTGTACTATACTTGTACTTGTACCCAAAGGATAATGGCAAATAAATACCTAATCAAAGAAAAACGGCAGTCACCAATTTTAATGTGACACCAGATTATTTTATTTGCCTCTCAAATAAACGTTTATTGAATGGAGGGTGTTACTAATACTAAGATTAAGGATTAAAACCTGGCGTTTTCACCAATAATAATATGTTCGTGATAAAGGACAGAAACGGCTGTTCACGTAGTGTCAGTGAATTACCCAAAACCCTATATTGTAAGCTAAGATTCTAATAGGCTACGTTCCGATTGATGGCTCCTTATGTAGGGTCTTCCTTAATTATTTCATTTTAATTGCAAGCTGTAAATCTGAAATTTTACTCAGTCCTGTCAACAACTTAAATAAAAGAAAGGTCTCTACGCTTTAATTTTGACAAATGTGTCCCCTAAACGGTAGCATTTTATAATCCATATCCAATCGCTACTGTTCTTCAATGAAAACATCTTTTTGTCCGCCATCTTGTCGCAGCGTGACGTCTGTAAATTTTACCGCCAATTCTACCATAGACAATAGCTTTCTTTTGTAAGGTTGTTGGTACACAGGGTATTGTCTTTGCTCAATTATAGAGTGGTGTATTGTGGCCACATTGTGACTGTCGCCGGGAATTCTCGAAAATGAAAATATTTAGTTTTGTTTAGCTTGGGTTTATGGCTTCCACATTTTTGGTGAATACGTAATGGTTCTAGGAAACCGTTACGGATGTTAGAGAACGGCTTAATTTTTCTCTCTTTCGGCATAAACGCGCAAATGTGTTCTGAAAATATTGTTCGCTTATGTTAAGTAGATTTGCCTTTATTTGTAGACCAGACAGATAACGAAATCATTTAATTTTGAAAAGTGCGGATGTTTAAAACATTTTCTACTGCAACATAGAAATTTAAGTATTAGAAAATTCATTTAAAATTTAATGCTGAATAGAAAAAAATACGATTTATTAGGTACACTAACTTATAATACTTACTTACCTAATATTTTACTATTGAACTACTCACGAATCTAGATTAAAGTACGTCTTAAATCATACAAATGACCGCTATGAAATTAACCCAGTCGTCAATAAAGTCTATTTTACGACAGCATCAATCCGCTGTATCATAATAGGTAATATAGGTATTATAGTACTTTATCCGCTTTATACAGTAGGTATTATTAACCCTGCCAAGCAATAACCGACCATGATGTTCAGTGCGAACATTAAACTGAAATGAGGAGCTATGATTAAATAAGGCTGTGAACAGAGTGCTATAATTTTATGTTTTTATTAGCTTCAAAGCGGCTTTACATCGAATGGCTTCATAATCAAATGAAAATTGTTTATATACAAAGACCATCCAGAATAATTATCAACGTTATTGAAAACTAATTTAATATAGAAGAACTTCTTGCCAGGTTTTCAGAGATTTAATCTTTGTGTTAGACTTTACAAAAATTTAGAACTATTCGTTTGTGAAGATAAAGCCATAAGTTAAATTGCAGTTTTTACTATTTATATATTTTTCTGTCGTTTAAATAAAACTGTCTATTTTAATTTCACTTAAGTGATTGATATTTCCATTCGACAGGTCAATTAAAAAAAATCGAAACAACTAGGTATGGTGGGGGTAGGTACTAATTTATCACAAAATCCAATTATACCCATACCTCCATTGTGTCCCAGACCTTACCTCGTTAGGGGGGCATAAGCTCTGTGAAAGCGCTGAGCGAAAGAGACGCATAATCATAGCCCCGCCCTGATTGGTGGGGAGCGCCCCCACCCGCCATCGGCCAACCTTATTGGTCAGAGCATTATAGATTTTTACCAACGGGCGGTGCAACGAAAACAAACTGTCTCGACTGACATTGATAGTTCACTTTCGTGCGTGATCGGTGTTTTATTCAGTGAGCTTTTTAAGTTTTTGAAAATGGAATCCTTTCGTTTCGCTTTGGATACTAAGATTCGTGAGCCGTTGTCGGTTGATTTGAAATTTAACGATACGCCGCCATCTTCCCCTAAAAGTAAAGGTATGTAAGTAGTTACTTAATTCTACCTAGAAATCATTTTGTGGTTTCTAACTTATTTTACCAGGTACCTACATAAGTAGGTATTTCATTTGCTCTGTGCTAATATTGGTTGATAGATAGATATACGGGCGGTAAATTACCCCCCCCCCCCCCATATAATAATAAAAATACCCCGGGTAATGCCCATAATCTTCACGCTGGACATGCGGGTTGGACAAACTTATAATATAAATCGTAGAAGCTTGATAACGGTAACTCATCTTTGACAGATTTTATTACCTACCTCTTTTGATTGATACTAAATAGGTACAGTCAGCAAATTCATTATCAACGCAAACTGCTTTTCCGCATTTTCAAAATGGCGGCACGGGGTGCCGTCGGCGGCGGGGCGGCGGCGTCGTCGGGGCGGTGCGGTGGTGGCACAATTCACAAGTGTGATATTGTGTTGTATTGTATTTAATTTATTTCAGATAATTATATAATCCATATTACACACACACACACTTTTCACAATGTTTTCACTGTTTTCACTTATTGGACCAAAGAAATATAAGTATCCAAAATTTTATGTACTTAATTCAGTTTTTTACCACGAGAGGGTCCCGTGAGTATTGGGATCTAGGTCCAATTTGATGATTAAAACCGGCTAGGATCGGCTCCTAATTACCTACCCAAATCGCAAAGACTAGGTACATAAAATTAACTATTTGGGATAAAAAAAAACAGGTTTTTGATCTTGATGGATACAATAATCTAGGTATGGAGTGGATCAAGGAGCATAAAATATTCGCGAATAATTATCATGACCATACATTAAACCAGTCTTGAACTTCTCCGTCACCGACTTAAATTCAAGTCTTCGATAAAGCAGGCGTAAGATAACGGTGGCAATAACTATTTCGAGTCATTATAAGTAGGTAGGTAGGTACTTTTTTTATAAAAAAATATTTTTGCTTAACGTCGCGCCGTTCTTAAAAAAAATAAGTAAGTGGGTATGTCATTAAAAGAAAATCATTGAGACTCAATGTTTTAAGTAAATGGAGTGGCAGTATGGCTTAAAGATACATTTCTTTATAAATAATTATTAATATTGAATTGATCGCTGTAACGCGGTAAAAACGTAGGGGAAATAATAAAAAAAGGTACGCGATAAAATCATGAATTATGGTAACAAATCGCGAAAGTTTAAAAGGGTAAATAAATAGTGTTAATTTACATTAGATAGGTACCGTTCTTTCAGGACATACTAACAAATTTAATTCATATTAAGTATGTAGGCTAGGGTAAATAAGTTTACCTACATAAGATAATACGGCCTTCCTTTTACGACCGCTTTAATAAACTCTACCATTAACAGTACAACACGAAACATAAACAAAAACTTAACAGATTTGCAGGTAATCTCTCTCAATTACACACCGTTGTTATTTCACCCAATTTTAGACACTATACCTTTGTTTTAAGGTCCAGATTACACTGTTATGATTGTTATTTGTACCTATTATAACCTTTTTACAACTACTTTGTGTTTTGCCGATCTATTGTTGGGTGGTCAATAAAAATTTTCAAATCGTTTAGTACTGTTAGCGATGGTTTTGTCGGTGCCAAACTAAAGCAAGGATAGTTTTATTAGTTGTTTTCGTGACTAACTACCGTTAGGTCGGTAGGTACCTAGGTATTCTTTTTGTGACCGTTCTGTTTTATTTTCAGTGACTCTACTCTATGACAGTTATAAATATCAAGTCACTGAAATATTTGTATCAAGTTCTTTTTTCAAAATGTGTGGTGAATTATAAAGTACCTATTCTTTTGTTTTGTAAGTTTTCAAAGCCCAATAATCTCGCAACAGTTTCAACACAAACGAAAAACCTACCAAATGCAAAATTTGTACGTTTCAACCAATTTTAGCCAGTTCCAATCAATTAGCACATCAATTTAGCGCTAAACCGCCATAAATCCGCTAAACACCAATCAACGTCACCAAATTATCTGACCGCAGCTGGCAACAAATAAAAGAAACTTTTGTCTATGCCCGGAAGAAAAGCGCGGGAGTTGACAATGACAGTGACGTTTCTACAAGGGGTCAGATTGTAATATGTCTTGTCAAATTGAGCTTAAACTGATTTTGTTTTTATTGGCTCTGCTCCCTAGTGTGATATTTATCTTTATTACATGAGATAGGGCTGTGAAATTGTGTAGGGGACAATATAATTGACTTTGTATTGGATAATTGGTGTAAATTGTTTCAAGTCCGGGAGGATTTGCGTTCATGTTGTTTCATGAATAATTTAATCTTAATCTTGTTAATTTTATTCACATTATGTACTTACCTAGACACGTCATTTGAGATGCTGATATTGAGATGCTATCTACTTAGGTACATCTACCTACCTCTACTTGTTTCGAATAATCTGCTGGTTTAATAGAAACAAACTGCGGCCCCATGATTTTGAAAATATAAGTACGTACCTAGTGATATTTTTTTTTAGTTTGTGGACACTAATTCATTATACGCGTAGTAACCATAAATAAATGAATCGGCAGGACATAAGTAGGTACTTATGTAGTTTTTAGTCAACATACGATGTTTCCGTGCATGGTTCTTTGTAAATGATAATGACCATAACATTAGCTTCGATGAAAAAAAAAACCATTGCCGGCATAATGTAATAGTACCTATCTATAATTTTCTCACACCGAAGTCAAAATGATAATCGACCGTTAAATCGGTGCAAAGAAACCCGAAATCCCATTACGTTCTAATTTCGAATCAGCGGAACGATCGTGTCATAGACAATAAACGTATTAAAGGCGGCCATTCACTGCAATACAATTACCGAAGCGTGCCAATTCTCCCCACACACGGATGGGGACAAAGCAATTGTCAATAATACCGTTTAATGTATAGATTGGTTTACAAGGGCTATCGGCCAAATTGACCACTATTAATTTGGGGTGAATGGTCATTTTACAACACCTGTCTGGTTTCGGCAGCAGTTTTGTTTTATGGGGTTTTGATGTGGGGTCAGTTGGTAATTTCTTGTTTGCTTAATATTTAACTGAGGACAATAACAGAAAGGCATTTAGGCCTAATTTTTTATCCATAACACAAGCTTTGCTTACCTTGGCGTTAGATGACGCTGTGTAGTGTGTCCAGTATCATTTATCATTATTATTATGAAAGTATATATTTTTTATTTGAAAACGTCTATATCAATTACAAAACGGGGGGTACCGAGACTCTTCGAGTTTTAAAAAAATTATCTGAGCGTCTGACCCGAGAGCTGGTGAGTATCTGGCACAGCGCATGGCAATGCAGCCAGCGTCTTGGGGACGCTTCCGACTGGTATTGATATGGATCAGTTGAGCTACCTATAGACTGTTTGCAACAGTCAGCATTTAGCTCAATTGTTTCAATTGTAAATACTAGTAAGTATAATTTTCTTTGTGAATAAAGGCTTATTACAAAAACATAAGTACTAGGTACCTACACCAATATTTCTCCGACTTAATAAGTCATGACTGACCTTTATGAAATATTGACCATTAACCATTTGGTAAAGAGAGTTGTCAAAAAACTTACGAAATCACTCCGCATCATTGATGAGTCAAATTATAAAGATGGCCATACATAAGAGCGCTAACAATCGCCCCATGTTCTCTTTCATAACATAACTCAATAATGGACTCTTGTTTAAACTAAGAATTATAGTTGCGAGGTTTTGATAAAGCTGCGACGTTGTAATAAAAAATTTACAACAAATTACTAAAAAATATGTAATTGTAGGTCCTCAATTATGTATGTGGTGAATGGTGGTGCTGTTGTTTCAAAAAAGCATTCAACGTTAGTTATATCAAATTTTATAGAGGTCAAAGTAAATAAAATAAATAAATAATTTTATTTAGGTAGATATTATACTTACTTCTAGAAATCAAAGTAAGTACCTGTTAGACCTACACACACGCGTTCGTCGGCTTGCTGAATGGGCCACTTACCTAGTACCAACCCAATGCTTACTTGTGTTAATATAAGTACTTACTTACCTATTGTGATAGTACAATGTTCCCTTGTTTCTTGGAAGTGTTACTAAGTAGTCCTTTTTTTATATATATATTTACGTTATTTGTGTTGTAGTGTTTAATAAATACTTTTTCTTTCTTTTCTTTCTTTCTTTCTTACCTAAAATAGATCGATTAATACACGATTCGTTATTTGTATTTATGAAATAACTAACTTTTGCCCGCGGTTGCGTACCTACTCGTATTTTTGGTATAATAAGTATCCTTTTATCAAAGTTAGACTATGTTCTAAACATACGCTAAATTTCATCTTCATCTTTTCAGAAGTTTTAGTAGTTTTAGGAAAGCCTGGGTAAAAAAATTGGTTGCCTGTAAAGTCGGTATACGGGCGAAAGTTTTACGTGACAACGAACGTCTCTCTCGCTCTTAGGCGGGCTAACCATGCCCGAGTGGAAGGGACGCGTGCCTCTCACTCGCTCTCATTGTGAGCGCATAACGTGAGCGGAGCGTAACGCGTAACGCAGTTTCTTGAAGTGTCACCCGGCAAACAAATTTATAAGACGTTGTCACGTCAAAAAAATAACATTTTACAAACTATCGGCTTTATAATGATTCAAAAAGTTTGGTCTATCTTATCTCCCAAAACAGTATTGTAAGTACCATTCTATCTAGACGAGCCTTTATGCATAATGGCTCTATTCAAAGTACCGACCCACCGTTTACTTTTCAAATTAACACGCGTTTTGAAACAAAGACATGGCCGTTTCGAATCAATCTATCACGATCTTTACTCTAACGTATAACTTATCGCCGTATTAAAAAAAATAAACACCAATAAAAACTTTTTACTAAAACGTTTCCTTCCGATCAATTAAAGACAACATTAAAACCGTTTTCGAGTCGCCATCACCGCCACTCATCTTTTAAAATAAGAACGGAAGCTATTTCGGAACTTTTTCTTTTTTTGAACGTTCTTTTTTGAATGAATGCACGAGTCAAAGCGCAGCTGGTCACCATAGACAATACGGAAGCTCGACTAGACTTAGCAAATTGAGTTTGAGTGTTCTGTCGCCACCCAGCATGGGAACGACTCAAGTGGTGATGACGCCATTAAAAAAAAACCTTTGAGCACTTAATGCGTGATAAATTTTCTATAATGAGAGTTCATTGATATTGCGAATCTTTTAATCAAATGTCAAACATATGTGAATGGGAGTGAGCATTAAGCACTCTGTTTTAGTTATTTGTTGTCGCATCAGAAATAGTTTCGCAATTCTTTGCGGGGAACTAGAGTCATTTAGATACATACTTCTAACTAATGGTTACTTGCATACAAAAATATATAGGGGATTGAGGTAATATACAACTTTGATGTTTGTAAATCAACAGTAAAATGCTTCAAAAATAAACCAACGGCTCAATCACGCCGCCATCAAACCCATAGACAATAGAAATCAACTTGAAAGCGTTTTAGAACAGTGTCAACAAAACCGCGGCCTTTTTAAATTTAGAACCACTTCAATATAATCAGACATGTAAAGATGGTGCGTTTAGTTCTTTTATATTTTTAAATTTCGGCCTCTTTGTAACGTATGGGAAAATATATAATTAGACAATGCTTATTTGTGTTTGTTTTGTGTTAATGTATTCTTTTTGAAGCTTTTGGTGTGTCCAATTAGCACCTACGCCAGAATAAATCATAGTTTCCCCGCTACCGGTTTTTCTGTCTATTTTTACGACAAGTCAATTTAGAAAATAATTGGTCGGTCTTTTAGAAGTAACAGACAAAAGGGTATTAAGATATCGTTTTAAATACTTCAAGTATTCGGTAACCCTTTAGGCAGTGATATAGAGATTATCGATCCTTAGAAACAATTGAAGAAGCTTAAACGAATTTCAAAGAGGTTTTTTTCAAATGAGGTTTAATGTGTCTGGTTGAGAGGAAGTGGGCAGTTATCTATTTGTATGGTTATGGATAGGTCGGTGTATGTATTTTTTTTTAATTCTGTGTTATTTTTGTCTACAGAATCGCTAAGCCCTCAGTCAGAGCAGATGAACAATTCCGGATCGGCGCCTGATCCAAATATCAGGTAAATACAATATATCATCATCATCATCAGCCTATATTAGTCCACTGCTGGACATAGGCCTCCCCTAATGAGCGCCATAGCGCCCTGTCTTCAACATATAATATGTCTAATACAAAATATATACCTACTAAGTACTAAGTTAGTATTTACTTATATTACTTACATCATGTGAAACCCTATTCTGTCTGTATTATGAAAACCACACTTTTAAAAATAAATGATTAATGATTCATAAAATGATTTTTAAATCACATTTATCACATAATAATACAAACCAGTTATGTTCCGGGTAGTTTTACAATTCGAATATATTAACTCTAAATATCGCAGAGAAAAATCGGTCACGGCTGCATTAATTCTTATCAAACATTTTGATTTCAGTTTTATTATTAAATACGCCATAGAGTAAGTAGAGGAGAGAGTATCTATGACTGAAGCTTTGTTATAAGCCATGGTCCATTAGAATGAAGAATAAAACCAGAAAAATGAAAACGAAATCTCAAGATACCGAATTTATATTATCCGCTGTACTGTACCTACTTAACACTTTCGTGGCCCAAGACCCAGATGATCTCTCTCAGCCCCGTGTAGCGGAGGCAAGGTTGGGCAGTGAATGCGTTAAAATGTATTTTTTTATCTAGCCTGGTTTGTCCCACTGCTGGGCAAAAGCCTCCCCCAAATCTTTCCACTCGGTGCGGTCTCGTGCGATCTCCCACCAATCTCTGAGAAAGGCAAAAAAATGTATTATGTACTAGCTGCGCCCCGCGGCTTCGCCCCCGTGGAAATTAATGTTTCCAACTTTATTAATTTTTCCTAAGAACCTTCTCCTGACAATAACAAACACAACAAAAAAAGAATTAGCGAAATCGGTCCAGCCATTCACGCGTGATGCCGTGACCAAGGAAAACGGGTTTCATTTATATATATATACTAGCTGCGCCCCGCGGCTTCGCCCCCGTGGAAATTTATGTTTCCAACTTTCTTAATTTTTTCTTTCATAAGAACCTTCTCCTGACAATAACAAACACAACAAAGAAAGAATTAGCGAAATCGGTCCAGCCGTTCACGCGTGATGCGATGACAACGGAAAACGGGTTTCATTTTTATATATAAGATATAGATATGTAATGTTTCTCTTTAGTAACAAACAATTATATCTATCCCTCAGGAGATACCGCACAGCATTTACGAGAGAGCAGCTAGCGAGACTGGAGAAAGAGTTCATGAAAGAGAACTACGTCTCACGACCGAGGAGATGCGAACTGGCTGCTCAGCTCCAGCTGCCCGAGTCTACCATCAAGGTGTGTACAAATATATCTTCATTATCCTCATCCTCAACAGCCAAATTGGTCCACTGCAGGACTCAGGGCTCCCCCTGATAAGCGCCTTATTGGCTTTTATCTCATAGGGGGTAAAACCCATAATCCCTACGCTAGGCACTGGTTGGGGATCGCAGTCTGGTAGTAGAATTGTTCTGCAGGGGGCGCTGGTGTCCGCCCCTGATGGATACAAAATACAAATACAAAATAATTATTTGCCGTTAGGATAACAAACTTAATAATATCTTAATGTTACCTATAGATGTTACATTTGCATGATGTAATGTGAGAGCATTGATTACCTCTGATCCCTGCACTAGGCTAGGTCTGTTTCACGGGAGACCGAGTGAACATGATTGATTGCTATGACACTGAGAGAGCGGTATCTACACTAGCAAATAGATCCGATAAAAAATTATATCCCTTAGTCGCCTCTTACGACACCCGCGGGAAGAGTTGGGGTGGTGCATATTCTAATCCGGCACCACACGGCCATCTTCATTATATCCGCCTAGATCAGGCCACGGCTGGACATAGGTATCCCTAGGGCAACGCCACAAATAGCCTACCTGTAGGGCTATTCTGACTCTCACTCGATGTAGATGACTCGGTACCGAGTCATCACAGATTAACGCGAAATTCAAATACCTATTTTAGTGGTTTTCGACATGTTCTAGATGGAATTAAACTACCAACAAATTTTATTTTCCATAAATAATAGAAAATTTAGTTTTCACGATCAATGACAAAAGAATCATCGGGAACCTTAAAGAGTAATATTCTACATAGGTAATTTTTTAAAAAAGAAAAGATAATTACATAATACTAATTCAAAAATGGATAGACCGAATGATTACAGAACTGACATTCTAAATTTAAACACGGGGCCCTGCTATTCTGCTAAACTAATCGCTTCATTATGACAATGGTCTCATCAAAGAATGATACAGTTTGGTATTCTACCTTAGATGAAAAAAACTACAGATGGAAAGACGCATATCAAAAGACTTTTGAATGTCTTGCCCCATTTCATAATATCGTTTCAGCCTACAGCATTACCCAACCTAAATTAACATCTTGAAAAACCACCATGAGCATATTTACTCTATCACTTGTCAAAGTGTTTCTAAAACAGACTGTAATTGTCAATGTCAGTTATTAGGGTCATAACGTGGGCGATGAGTGAAGAAACTTTCAGCGTTTGTGGGAATCGATGACTCAATCAATACTGTGAAATTGTGCGAAAAATATGGCTGGACAATTACCACAGCAAAATAACTAAGCATTTACTAAAAACTTAAGTCACTATCACAACGAAACTTTATTATTTTATTTCGGTACTAACTTTAACTTTGGTAAGTTGTACCCGTGTAGTTAAACAATGGGATTGAAAATGAGAGCGGGATAGCACTCGATCACATATGATATGACCCAAGCCAAGCGTGACAGCATGCTGTCTCCCTGAGATCTTCAATCCCATTATTTATATATATTAGTTATTTATCTATAACTTTGCATATCGCAAGAGATTATTAAAGAGGTTTATGCCTCTACAAACAGATTACTCTGAAAAAGTCCAAATTTTCTCTTCATTGGCGCTACTCAGCGCCACGATAAGTAACCTAAATTTCAAAAAACGAACGGGAACCATAGACAATAGACTCGTTAAGAACCGTTTGGAAGTATGATGTGTCCATTAGCTTCTCAATAATTTCTCAGAAAACACGAGAATGCTAATTTTTCGAAATCACGTTGAGATCGTGTGAAAATGTAGCACATGATCTAAAATGGTAGGTCATTTAGTGCCAATCATTACATTCAAGGTAAAACATGTTCAAGACAAATAGTCGTTTCATGATTCAAAGTTTATTTAAATATAATCATGTTAAGTGCTGTTTCTAGTAATAAGGCTGAATTTATAATGTAAATATGTCGAAAAAGTAGATAGCGTCAAAGAATGTTGGCATCAACTAACATTTTCAATTTACAAAGATAATCTTTATTTTTTCTTTTTCCTTCGCGTTCCCAAAACATTCTTATTCTAATTCGACGCCAATTTAAATTCTCCGTCACCATCTGTCCCTCATAATCTCAATTATCACCTTCAATAAAAAAGAAAAGCTAAAAAAACACGTGTTTTTATTACCCTCGATTTTTACACGCACGCTAATTTGTCGATGGTTTTATAAAAGAAACCGACCGAATTATTCAGTAGCTGTAGAACGCTAATGAACATTAATGCTGTAAAGAACGGAACGTGGTCATAAACCGGTCATTAGTGAGTGAGTGAATGGAATACACTTCATCGGTTGTCTATGGCATCTGTTTTACGGCGCCAATTAAAAACTATTAAATTAAACCGGCTACCATTTGATTTCGGAACTTTGATGGTGTTTGTTTATTGTGATGAGCATTTATGACGCTATAAATGGCGGCAAATCAATAAAATTTTAAATCAATGTGACGTGTATTAAGTTGCTGGATATTTCTGTTGCGTCATTGAAATGCCATTACCTACATTATGTAATTAACTTAGCTGGGAGGAAGTAATACCTACCTATATGAAGAGGTCTAGTCAACGTGCATGTCGTTGTAGAAACTAGAAAGATATAACTTAAGTTCATTTTAACAATTTAAAATTACAGCTGGACGACTAAACCGTTCGGATCTATGAGTAAACAAGAATTTTATCTTAAACTAAGGGTGATATTCTTCAAAAGATGAGCTGACAAGCAGTATCATCATAAATATAACTCTCTATCCACATAAAACACTAAATCATGATAAATAATATCCCGTCATACTTTTACCGAAATACATTTGAGGAATTAACTTCTTCAGGAACTTTATTGACAAAGAAAATTACAATAAATTAGTGGTTCACAAAACACAAACTTCGAAGTTTAAAAACAAAAAAAAAATATCTATGGTCAGTGGAAATCCACCGTTTTCGCGGTTAAAATCCTCGCCAATTAACACCTCATCCAGCGCTCTCGCGAACAAAGCAAGCTTTAAACACGTCTTGAAGGGAAAACCTTTTGTTTGCATTTACTTTGTTGTTTCGTGAGCCATTATCCCTTCTTAATGATTTTAAATGGCCCTCCGGCCGTCCGTTTCTTTACGAAAATATGCAATTAATTAGCAATAGTGTGCGAAAAACTGTAGACGGGATTGTTTTATGATCTCTGAGCTATGATAATGCGCTGTTTATTGGTATTTTAGTATTTTATTGCGCGCTAGTGGAATGCCCGCTGCTTTCCTTAGATATTTCGTTGGAATAATGGTTACCACTTAACATCTGGAGGCTTATTTGCGTATTCCGTCTCAAAGTAGGTGGTATAGTAAAAGGAATTTCTCAGTTTAGTTTTGACTTTCTTTCATTCACTCATTCGTTCTTTATTTGATTATGATTTGAGTACTTACGGATAATTTGGCGCCTAATAAACAAACAGCAAAGACACTATTTTATACGTATTTATTCTAATTTTATATACCACCAAGCGCACTTTTAATTTAAAATGTCAGATATTTTAACACATTAGATTAAAAACTTTTTATGATGAAGTGGTTTTTAATAACCGTGATTCGAGGTCAATTACTAATGTTCAGGCAATATAAAATATAGGTAGGTACCTATTTACCTTCTAAAAATCTAACCTTTTTACTTTCCGTTCATATAACCTATTTATAGAACCTTCACTTTTACGTCGTTCTACTTTCATGTTTATCACTATTATGAATAATATAGAAAAACTTGCTATGTATAAAATATACTAACGTTCCTTTTCTTTTGTCACCAGGTATGGTTCCAAAACCGAAGAATGAAAGACAAACGCCAGCGCATCGCAGTTGCATGGCCGTACGCCGCCGTCTACAGCGATCCAGCATTCGCCGCCTCCATCCTCCAAGCTGCGGCCTCTTCCGTTGGCCTCCCCTACGGCTACCCTTCCCCCGCACTCCTCCCTTCTTTCCACAACCCTCAATTACTACCCCCTGGCTACCCCTACCCTTATCCTACCTACCCACGTTACCCATACATGCCGCCCACCCCGTCTTCACCTGTCAACTCCGAAACACCATTACGACCGACCTATCCGAACTTTAATATAAACGTTGAAAAGTAATTTGATTGTAATAGGCTTAGTGTCCTAAAAAAAATTAATTAGTCCGTCAGTTAAATTATCAGACGATATTGGACACGTATTATTTATATTGTCGATTAAACAAAAATGATGAAGATGATAGCCCGTTAAAGTTCCGCGTGACGTCACACCTTGCGACACTTTTTAGCAAGGTGTAACGTCACTAGCCCCCACTCCCTAACTTTGACGCGCCTTAATTTTTATTGATTGACAAAAGAAAAAATATGTGTCCAATATCTTCTGATAATCTAACTGACGGACTAAATAGTTTTTTTTTTATCCAGGACTACCCTATTGTAAATAGGTTTTATTTTTAGGTAATTTATTGCTGGTCATGTTGTTGTTAAAAGACATTTTTTTTAAGTTATTTTGTACAGTTCATTCCATCTCGCTCATTGTCTATGGTAGTTATGTGATTTGAATTTAGAATGTAGATTGTAAATAAATGAATGAATAGAGATGTTGTAAATTACCTATTTTATAGTTTTAGCGAAAAATTTGCAGGTGGTAGGTACATTGCAAATACATTAAGTTAGTAACCGAAAATTGGAAAATATGTTTTATGGATTAAAAAAAAGTTACGTAAACAACTTTGAAATTGATTATAAAAATAAACACAATGTTGTTTGAGGCTCTTCTATTATAATATGTATTAGGTTTACATTATACCTGCCTATTAATAAGTAAGTACCTACATTTTGCAATGTGAATTTAGTGTTCATAATGTTATATTAAAATATTATTTTGATGTAATAAATATTAATATCGATAGAAATACGTGACATTGTAAAAATTATAGATACCTTAAATGAGAATGTATAAAATAAAAGAAGTTATACATTATTATACAGAAAACGTGTTTTATTCTTTGATTGAACGAATATCTCGAATTTTGAGATTAGGTACGAATTACCTTGGATCTAAACGAGTGAAAAAAAAAACAATGGACATGCATAAGAACTCAAGAACTTTTTCAAAGTCATTCTCAAAGTAGGTACCTACTGAACGGAAATTTTGCATAGATAGGTACGGGTATTTCTTTTACCCAAGTTGGGATCCAACTCTCTCAACAAGAGTAAAAATAATATTTAAGCACCTACTAACTTAATCCTAAGCATTATAATATTAACTCGTAAAACTTTGTAAAGAAATACCTACTGAAATACAATTTATTGGAAAAATTTATTCAAATATCAGATTTTTTTAAACTAGTTCAAATAAATGTTTAAAAATAATTTTGTATACACAAATTAAATAAAGTAAAACAAATGAAAAAAATTATATACTTACCTAAGTACCTACCTAAAGTTAAAAGTCATAAATTATGTAGAATCAATTATGAATTTACTGTTCCAGTCGTTCGTCCACTTAATATGACATAATATTTTGGAGTTTGGAATAAAAGGCTTTATTATTATTACATTTATTATTAAATCTCGTAAAAAAAACATTTTTTAGATAGAAAATAATATATTATAAAACTATTCTACAGTAAAAAATATATCGGCACGGTGAATCACCGGCCGCGAAGCTAGGCTCAAGCGGTCGGTGACTAGGGCTGCAGAGAAGTTATTATTAGTATTATTATTACAGGTAGTTCTAGGCCTCGAATAAAACATGGGCTAGTTTTTATCCCATAAATCAGTTTCCATGGGATAGAAAATATCCTTTATAAGTATTTTTTTTTTTATTTAAATACACCTATCCTTATAACTCTACAGAAGGGAGGGAAACTCTACAGAAAACATTTTTAACGCGCTGAGCGGGAGAGAAAACTGCATGGAAATCCATTTCTAACGCGTATTTTTTAAAATTGCGTAATAATAATAACAGCCAATAGCTATGGTTATGCAAGTACATAGTAGGTACCTACTATGATAGGTCAAACGACAAAAAGGTTTTACTCCAAGTACCCCAAATGAAATCGGCCTCTTCGGTTTTTGGAACAATAATTAAAAAAATAACCAAGTGAAAAACGCACAATTGCGTGTATTGCCACAGATTAGGTAATCAATAAAACATCTAATTTTAATTTTGAGTTTACAACTTGAATCAGCTTGAATCCTTTTTAACCGACGATAAACGGAGTAGGTTCTCAACAAGTCGATGCGTTTTTTTTTTGTATAACTTTTTACAGTGATGTCCGATTTTGATAATACTTTTTTTATTGGCAAGGATATACCCCGAAATTGGTCCCATTTAAATTTTAACAAGATGAATTGGACGTCGGTTTATAGTTTTTAAAAACACGCCAAATTACATTAAATGTAGACCAGAACGTTCTTTGTTTTAATTTACTCACAATGTCTTAGAATGATTTCGAAGATTCTCAGACTATGGTTTCTCGTCGTGTTTTTTTACATTCCTTACCGCTGCGCCTTGTGATATAGCACTAACCCCCGAGTAATCAAAGTCAAACGCAAACTCTTAAGCATTCAGCTGTCATTTTTGATATCAGCTGTCATTTTTGACATCATCTGTCATATTTGGCATTCACTGTCATTTTTCACAATGTACCTATAATAATAATAATAATACATTTATTTCAGACAACATTAGAACAAGTATAGATCTTATTCACTTATTCTACGGTCCATATGAATATATACCTTAAATCTAACATACATAAAACTTATTTTAAATTAAATTGCACACGTTCTAAATTTGCGGCGTCGACGTGTATGACGCAATCAGGGTGTCAGCTGACGACCTATGAATGAAACAAAAAATATGAAACGTAAACTATTTTGTTATAAAGTAAAACACATTATACTACATATCAAGAATTGGACGAACTGCGCATGGATTCCTGACAAACCGCTTATTGGACGAAACGCGTTTTGGAAGAATTGCGTTTACTTTACATTGTAATTGGACGAATCGCGTTTTTGACGAACCGCTAACAAATCATCTCAAAGTTCCGATTTATTGACAATTTGCCATTAAATTCTGTCAAAAATTCATCTATTGAGACATGCTTAAATCCGAGTTGCCTTTGAGTATTCAGGGATCATGCCTGACCTATGCTTGTCAGACATGGAAGTTTAACAAAAACGTCATAAATAAAATTATAACGTGCCAACGAGGAATGGAGAGGAGTATGCTAAACATAAAAAGAATAAATAAAATAAGGCATACAAAAATACGTAACATCACAAAAGCAACAGACAGTTTAGCACAAGCTCTTGCATTAAAATGGAAGTGGGCCGGACACATAGCACGCTTGCAAGATCGAAGGTGGACTAGAAGAGTGACAGAATGGAGGGGGCCAGCAGGCACAAGAAAGAATGGGAGACCTTGCGCCAGAGGGGAAGATGAAATTAAACGAACAGCGGGCCCAAACTGGATACAAACAGCGCAATCCAGAGATAACTGGCTCAACTTGGAGGAGGCCTTTACCTGCAGAGGGGTTCCTACAGAATAACTGCACTATAATATTAACGTGTCTAAAAATCTTGTTAAAAAAATTGGTTGTCTGTAAAGTCGGTTTACTGACGATAGTTGAACGTGACAACGCAGACGCATCGCTCACTCAAGTAGGAGAGAGACGGATGTCGAGCGCTCTCGCTTGCACTTCAAGCCTTACATGGAACGCCTCAGAGCGAGGTAACGCCGCATGACGTCATGTTTTTTCGTGCGTGCAGCCGGCTCTATCGAATTATAAGACGTTGTCACGTCAAAACTGTAACTACTAACTAAAAAATAATAAACTATTACCTAAATAATAAAAATTTTGATACTAACAATATTCAATAACTTTGTAAACTATCAATTTCTGGAAGAAATAAAAGGCTTTTTTATTTTTATTTTATTTTATTCAGGGATAACTCTACCAAACACACCCCTAAGCTAAATGGTCCAATAAACGCCTTTATTGGACCAAACTAGCTGACGTTGATTAAGCCTCAATGAACGTGATGCATTGCGTAGGTGAGGAGCCGTAACAGACTGCCAGACCTGCCAGTAATTGGTTTTGGGGGACCGTAGTGCCACTGAGTGACGACCTCGGTGGCGCGGCGGGTGAAGCTCCGCCTGCGACGCAGGAGATTGCGGGTTAGATTCCCGCCTAGGGACAAATGTTTGTACAAATATCAAATATCAAAGTGCATTATTTCCTTATGACCTTACAGGACTCACAAAAATTCAAATTATACTTATGTAAAACTAGGAAATAAGGTGATTGGTTTAGGGTCGATTTTTTGTTCACTGAAATGAATAAAAAATCAAATTGATCATTATTTATTTATCTTTTACGTACGATCTAGGTACTAATATTTGTTCCGGATGTTCTGGGTATTTTAGATGTACTTATAGTAAAAAAAATCTATATATTAATTAATGTATAATGTATTGTATTATATGGGTCATCTAGTACCCATGACACAAGCTCTGCTTAGCTTGGGGCTAGATGATGCTGTATGGATTGTCCAGCATTACCGACTTCGCTGTGTTCGCTTTTGCAATCCATACTATATTCATACTAATTTTGTCATGAGAATATTTTGAATAAAATATTTATTATCTAATCTATACTAAGATCAATAAATATACTGTTTGCAACAGTCAGCAGTTAGCTCAATTGTTTCAATTGTAAATACTAGTATAAAGTTCTTTGTCAATAACTAGTTTTTTATAATTGAAACAATAATTTCTTTCTTGTCTGGTCAAAGCGACCCATGACCCGAGAGCTGGTGAGTATCTGGCGCAGCGCATCAGCATTGCCATACAGCGTGGCAATGCAGCCAGCGTAGCGGGGACGCGACGACTGATATTGATGTGGATCAGTTGAGCTACCTGTAGAGTTTTGGAGTACTAATTTATTTCTATTACTTGATTGTAATTTTCTTTGTGAATAAAGATCACATTCTCAAAAAAATAACATAGTGGTTTATCTTTTCGTTTAGATTAGACCTGACAGGATTCTTAGACACGTCAGAAATTTTAAATTATAGAAAAATCCTAAAACCGTAAATTTGCAGTTATAATCACAAAAAAAATATTTTTGATTTTCGTCATGGACTAAAACCGGTGGGGTACCTACCTACCTACTTCCCGTTGACCTAGAATGAAGATAATAATGTGTGGCAAGAAGCAAGACGTACTGCAATCACCAAACCGCCTGAAAAACTTATAGCAGATACATATAGTAAAGTGACACACACATTTTCTGAGAACATCCGATATAAAAACATGAAAAATCCTTCTTCGTATTATCAAGTAAATCACTATCAAAAATTAGGTGCAGCCATAGAGCTAATAATATCTAGAAGCGAATGTGAACATAAAAATAATCAAGTAGATAAGCAGAATTGCTGTGCGTAAGCTAACAGTAGAGTTGGGAAAGCAGCCGAAATATGCTTTTCAAAACTTTATTCTCGACTTTTGCACAAATAAAGATTTGGACCTGGAATAACATAATAGGCTACTTTTTATTTAAAAAAACGCTTGCGAAGTCGCGACTAGAACTAGTAGAAATAGAAGACTAGTCAAGAATAAGTAAAGGTGTGTGATCATTCCGCTTAGCATATCCGAGTTAAATAATCCAACCAGCATCATCTGCACCCAAAGTAAGCTGGGCTTGTGTTACCTATGTGTAGTAGATAACTGATATACTTAATACTATAATACTACTAGCTGACTCGGCGAACTTCGTACCGCTCTCACCTTTTAAACCTTTCCTGAATAAGCTATCCTATCTTTCAAGTTGGATCAAACTGCACACGGTTTGCAAATTTAATTTAAAATCGGTTATGTAGTTTAGCCGTCCATCGCGGACAAACAACGTGACACGTGATATATATATACTAGTAATACCTACATAACTCAGAAGGCACCGATGTTGTTATGGCTACTTTGTTTATTTGGTTTCACAAAACAGAATACAATCTACATAGATGGTTACTTTTTATTTTGCGTAGAAAACACCCAGAATACCTAAAACAAATACCCGAAGAACGTACAAACATTTGTCCCGAGGCGGAAATCGAGCCCGACACCTCCTACGTCGCAGGCGGACCATTGCCCGCTTCGCCACAGAGGTTGTCTTCTGTCAAATGATTTAGAATTGAATATAATAGAACAGAATATTATATATTGTCCAGTGTAAAGAGCTACAACTAAATTGTCCTTATAAAACCTAGTGCGCGGCACAATACAATGGAATCGTCAGATGAGTTAACACATAAGTACACAATTCTTAAGGGGGTACCTACCCTCAAATTGCTTATTTTCAACTCCGTCGGACCTCCATATCTTCCAAACTACTGAATATTTAACTATGAAATTTATATATGGTAAAGTTCAGGACTTATTCTATCGATCATAATGTTTCGAAAACACGATTCCATAAAATTTCCTCGATAGAAAAAAATTAAAAAGTTACCTCTAATTTTTTACTAAAACCCTAATTTCTCAATAAATACAGATGATACGATCTTGAGATTAAGCATAGTAATTGAGCTAAGTATAAAGAACGTTTTATATGTTGCCTTTTTTTCAATTAACTATTCTAATGTTTGTGGGGAGCAAATAACTACTAAAAACTTGATTTTTGGGCTTACGCCGCTTTGCTCTGTCCCGCTCCTGTGAACGCGAAATCCTATGCCTATCCTCTTCACACAATAACGAGGTAGGATACCCCCTTAAATATTATAAGTAGAAAAAAGTAATGCAATTCTTGTAATTAATTCAATTATGATGTAATAATATATGTATTCTTTACATAATTCAGTAATAAGTGACCTATAACATGTTTAAGTTATTAATAACTAGACGTTCGCCTCGCGGTTTAACCCCGTTTCCGTTCTCGTGGGAATTCCGGGATAAAATAATAGCCTATGTCACTCCCTGAAAAGTACGCTTCCTAACGGTGAAAGAATTTTTCAAATCGGTCCAGTAGTTTCGGAGCCTATTCAATATAAACAAATAAACAATAAAATCTTTCCTCTTTATAATATTAGTATAGATAGAAGAACTATGAAGTATTGCAATTTCATATCTTTCGGCATCCTTGAGAAGCCGAAAAATATGCATACACACATCCCTATTCCGGATTCGTCACGACGTTCGTTTAATAAGACTGAGATGAATATCTGTAATAGAACGAAGCGATAAGGACAATAAATGTGATGCGAATAAAGCGTTGTCTATGGTATATTCTATCTGTCTATGTTTGTCTATGATAGAGTGGGATGGTCATGTTGTTTGAATATTTACATAATAGTTTAGCATTTTAGCAACTTGCTTGGCTTATTCATGAGTATTTTATATTCTGATAATAATGTTGATGTAGACAAATAACAAGATTGTTTTTTCAGGTTTTAGGTGTGTGCTTGGGTACCTAACGAGAACGGGACCATAGGAAATAATTAATTATTACCTACTAAGCCGTCTGTCTGTCCGTTTTGGTCATAGAGCCTATCTGTGCCCTTTTTTCTGGTTTTAGGTCTGTTTATTACCTACTAAGCCGTCTCTGTCTGTCCGTCGGTCATAGAGCCTATCTGTGCCCTCGCCGCCGCCAGCTAGGTCTTAATTTGAGACAATTCTGAAAATTTAATAAAGTCTCTAGGTAGGTACTTACCTATATTTTTTCACACATTAATCACGTAATATGACAACTAACTTACCTACTAACACGTCAAATCAAAAGAAGTGCCTTTGATATTGTTCTGGCGTGCTCTTGGCCGGTTTACCTAGGTAGGTACCTATATGTTTCACTGTCCCGATTTGGAAAATCTTTAGTAAATTATACCTCACAGGTGTACAGACATGGTCACTGACTGAAGCACAGAAGTCCAAGCTCAAGATTTGCCAAATGGCGATGGAACGTAGCATTCTAGGCTTCAAACGGATTGACTGAGTGCCGAATGCAATGCTACGTTCACTAACAGGCATTGCCGATGTAGGGTTATTGTTAATTATTGTTTTTAAACTATTTATCTTCGATTGTATTGTTCTAGATTATTTTTAAAATTGATTATTTTAACGATTTGCATCATTGTGAGTTAATTATTTGCACACCTGCTTGCGGGTTGAATACATTTGACATCACTCTAGTCATAAGATCTGACATGTACCTGTAATAATGTATTCGGCAAATAAATGATTTTGATTTGATTTTAATTTGATTTGGGGAAAAGACCGCCAGGTTAAAGTTGGATTGGGCAGGCCACGTCAGTCGTATGCACAAAGAGAGATGGGCCCATGCTATAACACCCTGGCAGCCAGAAGATGGGAGGCGGGGTCGGTCACGTAAACGGTGGCGGGACGATCTAGTAGGTTTTGACCCGGAGTGGTGGAAGTCTGCAAAAGACCGAGAGTTTGGAAGGGCGCGGGAGGCCTTTGCCCAGCAATGTGACGAAATAGGCTAAATAAAAAAAAACATTATACCTGAGTGCTAAAAACGCTACATTATATTCAGGATAAGACGGCAATTTAAACGTACTTACCTATCTATCCGCATAAGTACTACCTACCAAAGATTTAAATCGTACCTGTACCACGCAGGCGCGAGCACACACGAGTTGTTATAATATACAACTAGGTAAGATGGTGGCATGTTCAAATAATTGAACAAACCCTAAATAAATGATTAAAAAAAAACTAGGTAAGATTATTTATGCTTGTAATAAATTAATAGCTTGGTAATAAAGAAACGTCTGGTGAAAAATTGGTTTTACGCTCAGTTGTAGAATTATGAATATGGTATAGACATGGCAAACTTTTCTTATCTACCTACATATTTCTTATCTACCTGTATATCCACTTATTCGAAAAAGTGTTCTTACACATTTATAACAGAAATGAAATCGATCACTTTATTTCCTAGCTTTGCTTAGGTAATTTAAATTATTTAATTAATTAATAAAATTAATATTTTTGACGTGACAACGTCTTATAATTCGATAGAGCCGGCTGCACGCACGAAAAAACATGACGTCATGCGGCGTTACCTCGCTCTGAGGCGTTCCATGTAAGGCTTGAAGTACAAGCGAGAGCGCTCGACATCCGTCTCTCTCCTACTTGAGTGAGCGATGCGTCTGCGTGGACAGCTGCTATACTATAGTACATTTACATGATTTGATCGAGTATCAAATGCTACCATTCCATCAGTATTTTTTTAAGACGTTGTCACGTTCAACTATCGTCAGTAAACCGACTTTACAGACAACCAATTTTTTTTATTTAATTTCGATCCAAGAGTCCTGTAAGATCTAAAAGAAATAAAGCGCTTTGATGTTTGATTTATTTTGTGCCAAATATTTACACATAACCATAATGAGTTACCTATAGTTGGGAAGTAGATAGATCTATAGAAAACATGCTATTATACCACCCAAAGACAGAAGCAATACAGACAGAAATGCTTAGAGTAGAGGAAATAAAATAAAATAAAATAAAGATCATCGGAATCCATATGACTCAGTAGGTACATAGGTATTGATCATTGGTCTAATCAATCCTAATCGTGCTTAATTTGATATGTACGTACTTTGTTGGATTCTGACGACGTACCTAATGGGTAATCAATAAATTTAATTGAACCTACCTGGTAAATAAATAAATTCACAGAGCATCTAGTAAATACCTAACTTATCTTGTATCTAATAAGTATAATTTATTCTTCTAATTCTACTGTCATAACAAGTTATTACTTAGAACTAAGTTGGTTTCCTAATGTTATTATTACCTTTAAATAAAGAGCCCAGCTCTTGTCGCTGTAATGATGCAAATTCTTCTATAGATTATTTTACATCTTTATACGACAGCTACTTTTTCCTAGATCTGACTCATATACTTAGTTAATACTTGGTCTTTCCCTTCCTCGTCTTCCTTCTACTTTTCCTTCTATGATGTTTTCTTTGTGTTTCTTGTGAAGCTGTCATGTCTAAGTTGATAACCCTTTGTTTGTAGCGGCCATTTTGCATGAATTTACTCAAGTGTGAGAAGCTGTGAGGTAATTCTGAGCGTTTAGCGCGAGAACGGCACCGGCGCATTAAAATGAAAAAAAAAGATATTTTCATCATTTGTATAATTTATATCGTTGAAATCGTTATGAAATAAGCTAACACATTCAAAATGTTTTCGTAAGACCTATATTGAAAATATAAAAAACAAAAAAAAAAACGCCGCAAAGTGCCGAACCATTTTTGTTGAAATAATTATTTAGTTCATGATTTTATCGGGTATTTATCGCGTAGGTATCATTTAATTAACTATGTTAACAAATCGCGAAAGTTAAAAAAGTTTTATAATTATTTAGGTCATAATTTTAATCAAATAGGTACACGATGTATTAAAGTTATTTTCACTGCTACAGATGAATAAAGATTTACCTATAATTGGAGAGTGATGAAATACGGAACGATTTACCAGACAAACCTAATGGTCTGTCTGAATGAATACGTTGGTGGCAATACTGGCAAGCCATTGTCATATTATCGGTCAGTGTTACCCGCTGTGCGTATCAACGTCGGTAGCCGATGATTCGTTTCGGACGTCGCTTAGTGTAAATAATTTCATTTTGTTTTGCGCTTTCAAAAGAATTGCATTTCACCAACCTTTTATTTAGAGGTTGTTAAGTTGTAAACAACTTTTTTTACGTTAAACAAATAGTGTGTTGGTTGAATGAGGTAGGTACTATTTTTAAACGAAGGATTTTTTTGGCTTTGAGGTTGTTTGGAGGGTTAGGTAAATAAGTACCAAAACAATGTATCACAGTAGACGTATTGAGTGATAATGAAGTTTCATAAAGTAAGTACCTACCTACCTACGTAGGTAGATATTATACGAAACAGGTGCCTACATAACTTACCCTTTCATATATGTTTCGTTTCTAACCCATTTATAGATCTATGTGTGAAGAAAACTCCCTATAATATAATTGTTCTAAGCTAACAATATAATTTAATTTTTGTAACTTTTGCGTAAAATACACAACGCTCCAAAAGCAAATGATAACAATTTCATCACAAATAGCCTTCCATAAGCCTTTACGGTTTTAAAAAGAAAAACACATACGACGTTTTCAAAAATGGAATAATAAAGAACGCCGCGGGCAATTTGTTTTAGCCAATCACAAGCTCTGAAGTTTTTTTGAAACGGCCAATAGCGGGGCGTAGATAAATGCCCGTTTCGCTCCAACTTTTTGGCTGAAAAGTCCGTTGCCGTTTTTACATAGAGTTTGTACGGGAAAGCGTACACTGAGTTTCGGGTCGTATTGTATTGTATAATCGGCCATCATGGAAGGCAAGGGCGATTCGCGGTTTCACACCGAAGAAAAGCTTACAGCGCCTAGTTTTCCCTGGTGGGTGCGAAAGAGAGGGATGGTCGGAAAATGGGAAGTCTGAAAGGGATAGAAAGAGAGAGTAGTTACGTCCTTTTGGGTTTGGGAGTCGGTAAAAGTAATTTTCTCGCTTTTATTCAGCATGCAGGAGGGCAACACTAGAATGTAACTTGGTGCTTTTCAAAATTCGGTAGAACCACGTAGAACTTCAATTCTAAGTACTTTAAGTAGGTAGGTTAGTACTCGTTTTTTACCATCTGCAAAAAATATAAAAATTCCCGCAGTAGCTACTATTGTAGGTACTAACCTAAAATAAAAACTCTCTTGGTAAATATTTTTACACTCAATTAAAAGTAGGTTCTCGATTATCGTGACTCCAAGGACTACAAGCGTAAATTTAGTTATTTTGTTTAGATTTGTTGACATAATAATTAAGCAGAACTAAACTAAGAAAGCTCTCCTGGTCAAATAGAGGAGCAAATTTTGTTTAAGTTAATGGTACCTATCTACCTACACTGTTAGATATCATATTGAACCTATAGGTACCTACGCAATGAAGTAGGTTAGGTACTATAGTTACTAAAGTAGACCATACTAATACGCCACTACTAAATAAAAAAAACCTTTTATTTCTTGCACCCAAAAATGCTTAAAAACTAACTTAAAAACAAATTTTAGAAAGTATCATACGTAGATAAGGCATATACTAATTATTTACAATGAGATAAGTATAAGTTTTTCCTTATATTTTATTTTATAAGAGCCCCTTGCAGGAAAAGGCTCAGCTCAGATGAAACTCCTAATTTCCTAAATAACAACGAACAAGTTCTATTTTAAAATTCTTGCTCAAACAAGTTACGTTCTCAGCCCTATTCAGTAGGTTTCAGTAGCGCTGCAGCGCTTAATAGCTTTATAATAAAACAATGTAAGCGCTTTCCTCGCTGCCAGCCGCCAATGATGGCTGTTCATCCGGGACTGCTTTGCACGAAGTGGAATGTTCTTAACCCGGCACTAAGCACCTACTTATATTATATTATAATATACTGGGTGTCCCGAAACTCGACGTCTAGCCGAAAACGGAGGACAGCTGGGTTTATGACAACCCAGAAAAACCACAAAATCATGGGTCTATCTTCAATGGTTTCCGAGTTATAGGCTTTTTACTGAAAATCAGAAATTCTCTGTCGGGAGTCAAACTTTTCAATGTCAGTATAGATGTCATTATTTTGTAATTTTTAGTATTGTTTGCAACAGTATGCAGTTAGCTCAATTGTTTCAATTTGTAAACACTACTATAATTTTCTTTGTGAATAAAGGCTTCTCTCCTGTTTTATTGTATTACCAACTCTCCTCCGTAGACCGAGACACGTGCTCGGTCGGTGACCCCGTTGACCCAATCACCGCCGCTAACCCGGAGGTGACGGCAACCGATTCGCTTCCGCACACCACACAACCGACCAAAAACCGACCCCGCATCCGGCGGGGTCGGTTTTTGGTCGAAGAATTCCTCACTTCCGCCCATAGCTGCACTTGTGCACCTAGGCGAAGCCTCCTTTTAAGCGGCGTGGCGCCTTCTGCGCACGCCAAAAGTCCGGTAACGCTGTCATGGCCATCTACGGTCAGGCATTTTAGTCCTTTAAAAAAAATTGTATTAATATAATAAAATAACTATAATAAAATAATAAAAATAAAAGTATAATATAAAAAAGTATTTTTCGGTTCTTGCATCAATGATTTTCAATCGGTTAACTTTGACTTTTCATACTGAAAAAAAGTCCACCACGATAGGCCAGCACGTTTTGTTAAAAGTTGGCGCAGTTAGATATTCTAGATTTCAAAAACGTTACACTTTTCGTCTCTATTAAAAACTAAAATGATTTTCTGAAAAAAACCTAGTGAGATAACTTCTACTGTTTAGAGTTTAGGCATTATAATTATAACATTTTATTATTTATTCTTTTCCGAGGTATGTCGATGATAGGTACATAATGTAGTTTTATTAACTTAACAGAGTTTATTGACGATAAATTGTAGGTACTTACCTGAGTATTTTACGTCTAAAATACTTTTTTTTGACACGTTATCGAATTATTACGACTTACGAATAACTTGAACTTAATTTAATTCCAAAATAAGGGTTAGGTTAAGAACGCGCCCGCAAAACGTTTCAAATGACGTTAATTCCGGCGGGAACGTAGCAATAAATGGCGGGTAAATTTGTAGCCGTCTGCCTCCGTATCTTGGATAAATGTCAGCTGCATTAATAAAACGGTGTAATTGAAAGACAAACGCGTCTTGCATTTTAGGTAACGGCTAGAACTAGACTCTTCTGAGGTTCGTTTCGGGTGAGTCTCCTTTTTCCATACTATTTGGTACAGCGCCTCTATCGTGCGGACAGGGAACTACGCAAATGATCCCTAGCACGTACCTATATTCTCGTAGTAGGTTTTTATCTATGGTATAAATGTTTACAAATTTTTTATTTAAAAAAAAAATTGGTTGTCTGTAAAGTCGGTTTACTGACGATAGTTGAACGTGACAACGTCTTAAGAAAATACTGATGGAATGGTAGCATTTGATACTCGATCAAAACAAGTAAATGTACTATAGTATAGCAGCTGTCCACGCAGACGCATCGCTCACTGAAGTAGGAGAGAGACGGATGTCGAGCGCTCTCGCTTGCACTTCAAGCCTTACATGGAACGCCTCAGAGCGAGGTAACGCCGCATGACGTCATAGCGAGGTAACGCCGCATGACGTCATGTTTTTTCGTGCGTGCAGCCGGCTCTATCGAATTATAAGACGTTGTCACGTCAAAAAAATACGTACAAAAATGACCAATATACAGAGATTTTCGTGTGGTTACCTAAAAAACACAGCATTATCTAGCCCCAAGCTAAGCAGAGCTTGTGTTATGGGTACTAGGTAACTGATATTTGGTAGGTACTACATTTTACATAGATATGTTTTACTACACATAGAAAACACCCAGAACACCTTGAACAAATATCTGCAGATCGTTCAAACTTTTGTACCGTGTGGTGGGAATCGAATTTGCAACCTCCTGCGTCGCAGGCGGACCTTCGGAAAAGGAAATGCTCTGGACTTTTTACCAAAAAGGTGACATCACAAAAAATCGCTCTAATTACGTCATTCACTAAACTATGATTTATTAGTTGTAAAAGGAAATAATCGCCAGAATGACGATGATTCCCAAAACCCAATCTTTTATGACCTAAGAAATTGCTACAATTTCTCCTCCACAGCTTTTACAACTCCGAGCATGAATAAAACAAAAGCATTCGAAATTCGAAAGATAAAAAAAAGAATAATAAAACGCGGGAAACATTTTGACGTTTTGAAATGTGACTTTATGGTTGCGTTCAGGAATCGTGATTGTTCAAAAAGGTTTTATTCAAAATCATAATGGTTGGTATCCCACTGCGTTATTTTGTTTATTTAGCTACCAGTAGCAAATGATTAGAGTCGCTGACCATTCTGCTGTGTAAATAATCTTGTTTCTTATTGTTGTGTTATGTGAACGATGACAAATCATTTCGTTACGCTGTTCCTCATTTTTTTAACCCAAAATAAGACATTCTCTTTGCATTTTACGATGCTACAGGAGACATTTACCTACCTATTTAAGATGTGGAGCCCCGATTTTGTCTAAAGATCTGATGCAAGAGAAATCTAGAGGTCTAGAAACCAGTTATAGAATAAATAGGTAGGTGTCTGCCATGCCCGCTGAGTTAAAACTCAGCGGGCATGGCAGACACCTACCTACCTTTAGGTCACAAAAAAACTAACAATTCTTATAAATTGACTCTCAACAATTAAGCCAGTAAGCAACAAATTGTTCTATCTATGAAACTCAAGCCCTTCAATAAATAAACAAAATTAACATACAAACATAATCACGCACCCCTCATAAACAGAACATTTAACGCATAATACAACATCATCCCCGAATAATACAAAACTTACTTTATTTATTATTAACATTTTCGTCTAGCGACCCCTGTGTCCCGAGACACTCATGAAAATAAAATCATGACCTGACCCGCGTAGATTGAATTCAAAATTGGAATCAAAAGACAATCCTTTCTTTCTTTTTTATAGCTTTGGGTTGCCAGTGCTAAATTTTTGATAGGGTGCCGTTTTTTGGCAGAATTAAAGTTTTTATTACGTCTTGGAGACTGTGATTGAAAATTAGGAGCCATTTGACCTTGTTTATATTGCTTAGAACAATAATGGGGTACGGGCAATGGCAGGTACGGGGTAACTAGCAGTACGTACTACGTAGTATTGTAAGTATCAATTCTTGTAGTTTTATTCGAAGCTAAGGTCTTTATTTTGTAAAGTTCTATTAAAAACCGTTCAGTAGTTTCTAAGTTTGGAAACATTTCTATTTGAATGTTTATTTGGCCCGTTAGCAAAGGTTTTATTATACTGTTGTTAAAAATACCGCGGTTGGATTACTTATCAAATTAAAAATGACCTACTGGGGTAGTAATTGAACTAGGTAATTTGAATACGACAGTTTTGCAAAGGTTATACAATCCTTTGTTTGCTTGCGCACACACTTGTGCACACGAAATATCATGGCTAGTCTTGTCCTCCGAGACCTCCGAGACTGGCCGCTGTGGCCAAAAATCGTCTAGGAGAACATAATCATATTAATCATCATTGCATTAATTAAAGACAGATTTTTTATATAAAAATAAACTTTTAAATCTTTAATTATATTAGGATCCTTTTTTGTGTTCAACTGTTATTGAATACATAGTAAGGTAGGTAATTCAATTCATGGCAACACCAACAGCCTTTCAGGATATGGATAGCAGTTTGAAAACCATTAATGATCTTGTGCATGGCAACATTATATCAACTAAAATGGCCTAGAGGTAATAACTGTAGTAAGTGCAGAGGTAACAATTTTTATAGTGTTGTGAATTAAATCAATTGATTTGTTTGAATGTGAAGGTAACACAAGTTTCTTTAGGTAGGTATTTTATTAAACTTTATTTATATATAATTGATAGGTTTTAAGATTCGATATCTGCAAAGTTATTTTGTTATTTACCGAGATGAACCAAAATTAGTTTTGAGTTAACACACTTGAACGGAAGAAAATTGCACGTAAGTAGGTAGTTAGTAGAGTAAAGTGCTATTCGAGGTGGTTTAAGAGTTTTCTCACCTAATAAAATAAATACGTAGGTACATAATACCTAACCTAAACCTTAGCAAAGGTTACTAACTTTAGCTGCTAAAGTAAGTAAAACTTAGCCAAACACTACACTCCTGTGTTGAATGTATGAAAATATCATTCTCTAAATGAAACCAAACAAATTGAACACAAATAAAACGCAATTTCTCCTTCAAAACACATCCAATTTTTTCATGAAACCCAACCGAAGGAATAAAAGGTTCCCTTTACCGGCCACTAGCCGAATCATGTTCCTAAACCATAGAGTGAAAATAAACAATATAGAAGTAGTATTGTTTAGGCTATATGGGATTAAAAAATTGTGGAGAGCATTAATAAGTACATACATATTAAGTAAGTATATCTACAAGCTTCTCGTTGTTGATTTTGAAACACAATTTTATATACTTATATTAAATTGTGTTTTTCTATACTTACATCTACTTAGATGTAGTAAGACATTTTACAATTTGCATGAATTTTTTGACGCAGTTTAGTAGTAAATGTAGAGTTCATAGTAATTGAATAACGTTGCAATTTAGTAAACGCATTATTTTTCAATTCTTCAAACTTTTCCTGGTAAGCTATTATTAATATAATTTTTTACATTTGATGAATTATGTAAAACTTGTACGCCTAATGGCAGATCACATTGCTCTTAATTATATGTCTGAACTCTGAACATCCCTGCAATACCTGTGTATCACAAATGAATAAATAAATTTGAATTTGTATAGATAAATGTAGTAGGTAAGTACCTAGATTCTTGTCGGTTTTAATTCCTTTTTAGGGTTCCGTATTTTTAATAAAATATAGGTAGGTACCTATAGTACGTCGGGGTATGATCGGATGCGGGTGAAGATCGTATGCAATAATTTTTAGCAACAATCTGCAGTTAGCTCAATTGTTTTAATTGCAAATACTAGTTATAATTTAATTCTATTATTTTATTGTAGTTTTCTTTATGAATAAGGATAATGTATGAACATTAATTTTTTTTTTGCCTGATCAACAACATATCACACATCAACTTCATCATCATAATCATTCTAGCCTGGTATCAGACATTGCTGGCCTCCTTATACCTTACTTAATTAACAATAAATTATTATCATTATTTCGACTCCAATAATGCATGTGAATTTTAGTTAGGTAACCTATTTGTCTTTGAATTTTAAGACATTATTTGTAGGTTTTGCTGAGCTTCATATTTCCTTTCAACTTACTTACACCTTATTAAGTAGGTACCTTTTATTAAAATTAACAAAAAACAAAGTACCATAATAAAATAATAATTGACATAGTCACTTTATCATAAAACTCCTTTGTCCGTCATCATACCAACGTAGCGCGTAGGTACAACATCAAATAGAAATTAAAAATACTAATTACGTAAGTACCTACCTAATTTGTTTTCCTTTGACTCGCATCTCAAATCTACACGCACGTGGTAGGTAAAAATAAATAAATAAAGAATACTTAATAAGTTTCTTTACTCAGACGTATGTCCATAAATTATTACAAAACAATCAAAGGTATATAAAAATACAAGTTTACATATAATTTAAAACCTACACAGACGCATTTTTATCGCGGCGTTGAAAAGGTAGCATCCCTCCACGAAGGTAGGCTTTTATTTTTTAATCCGGGTACGTCGTAAACGCATGCGACCGGGTTATCCCGGGTCTAACGGATATACCGGGACAATCATCCCACTATCTGCAGTATTTTTCCCGGTAAAATGTAGTATTACACCCCGGGGCTTGCTGATGTATGTTTTATTTAGGTAAGGATTGGCGCGGAAAAGCAGGTTCTATTTTTGAAATGGAAGTGGGGTTGGCAACTTCTGATTGGACAGTTCGATTTTTTCAGGTGTTGCCATGTCATGATCTTTCCATAATGTTTGAATTTCGAAAGCCGTTTTTATTTTTATAGTGCTTGCCAAACTTTACGCACAATGTTGAAATTTGTGCGAAAAGTTAAATTTTTAAAGCTAGTCGCACACTTGAAAAGCACAGCACAAATATTTATGTAAGTATGTGCATTCAAATAATGAGCTTTAACTATATAGTTGGTAACATTTAGATGAATTTTATATTGATGGCAGACGTGCACTCAAATTTCGGCTTGCCACATCGGGCATCTACCTGCAGTCTTTCACATATCGTCATCCCAACTGGGCGGGGGGCGTCCTACACTATGTTTGCCGAGTCGTTGTCTCCAATCAAGAACATACACATGATACATACCTATTCTTTAAAATAGTCAAACTACTTCTCAGCGATATCTACAGTTTGAAATTTAGCCATTTTGAGGTTTACCACTCGATTATGTTTATTGCAGTGCAATTTGCTTTAAACAAAAATTACTTATCAGTTTGTAAACATCTGACCAACCTATTTACTTTACAGCCTGCTAATATTACAATCAAAGAAAATATCCATAAATAGGTAATAGTCTCTTAAAGGGTCCCAAAATTTTACAATAATTTACAACCTTCAAAGTACGCCGACGTTGACAGAATTCTTAAAAATTACCCGCGAAAACAATAGAATCACTGTTCCGTGTGCCCACAGCATTGCGGTAGTCACTTAATTACGTTACGGTCGCAATATAATAATAAAATACTACTGTAAGGTTTTAAGCAAAAAAATAATTTCTCTATCTTTGGTAGTCTTTGGCAGAATGGGCGGCGTTCCATAGCCATATCATAAACTCTTTGTCAAAGATGACAAAACATTTTGATTTCGGAACAACGTTCGAACTTTTTGTTAAAACCTTCAGAGTTTCGGAACGACATTTTTTTGGATGCGGAACGCCCTTGAAATTGAAATCGGCGGTGAGGAAAAGGCCTATTTTTTTGTTATGTTGGTACAACTCAAGTCAATCCGTTTTTGCATGGAAAGAAAGCTGTAACTTTTTTTAATTTGTGGTCAGGGTTTTGTGGTCGTTAGTAGTGCAATAAGTAGTGATCTTCGTGGTAAAGATATTTGAATCCTATAAAAATAATCAGAGGTCATATAGATAGGCATTCTACATTTTATAGTCGTAAATATATTACTAATAACAAGATTTATAAAAAACACAGTAGGTAATTACAGTGACTATACGACATCTGTGGCGTAGCGGGCGAAGGTCCGCCTGCGACGCAGGAGGTTGAGGGTTCGATTCCCGCCTCGGGACAAATGTTTGTACGATCTGCAGATATTTGTTCAGGGTGTTCTGGATGTTTTCCATGTATAATAAAAAATATCTATCTATGTAGTGTATGTGTCGCATAATGCACAGTAGCGCCATCGTGAAGCTAGTTTCACATTGCTGTGTCGGGGTGTGTCGTGGCGCGGGGCACCCCAACACAACCTACTAATGTGAATCTAGTCATAGGTATAAGCCCCGCAAGTTGATATTGCGATTGGCGGCCATCTTGGTGACGAAGTCGACGTCGCACCATCAGTACCGTTCGCAAGATCAGCCCGCGCTTACGTGCTTACGCGCATCGTGTACTTGTTATAGCTTTTTGTTTTTGTTATCCTGTTTTATTGTTATTTTTGAGTTTTTTTGTTTAGTTTTGTTACCTGTTACCCGTTAAAATGAGTAAGAAATTAATTAACAGTCGTGTTCGTGAAATGATAATTAAAGTGGACCATTATTTTTTATAAGAGAAAGAAGACTCTAAGTTAGTTATCTAAAATATAAACTGTGCCTTAAAAAGTACATACTTCGAACACTACTGAGGACATTTTAATGTCGAAGCAACTAGTAATAGACATTTTGAATATTTTGCAAAATTATACCAAAGCCACGGAACGTGGCCTAGTTTAAATACAAATATCCCATAACCCTAGCTTATTTACTTTTTATTAAATTTTTTTGCTATCTGTACTTTTTTGCGACGGATGACGTCACGCAGCTGTTATTGTGACAAGGTTCCATCGCAATATCAACTTGCGGGGCTTATAATGAACGTAACCGATTGCGCTCTGGCGCGACGACACACCCCGACACAGCAATGTGAACCTAGCTTTAATGTGCATCATGCTGAGCGACGACCTTTTTTGATGTCACTGTTGTAACTTTTAAGTATATAATTTTACCAACTTTACATGTAATTTTTGTGACACAGAATAAATACTACATAATACTTTACTTTACTATCTACAGAATTTTATATCTAATCTATGAAACAAGTAGGTATAACAAGATAAATTAAACATAGGTACCGTCTAAAAAATCAACATCTTCTAGCCACTTTTCACCCTAAAATCCCCCTACATCGGTTTAAATCTTCCTAAATCCGGATTAATAGTGTGTCAAATCCCCGCCCGGGGCGCCACCTGCGCCCTTTGTCAGCACTTGTCGAGAGGATAAATATTTGATTCGCTTATTATGTTTTTTTGTAATCCTTCTATTTAGTACTTAAACAGGGTGGCTTTTTGAGATGGGAGTGAATCATAGATTTAAGTAAAATTCTGTAGATATGGCAATTCTCCCAGCGCTAACTCAACAAATGGCCTGTGTTGTGTTACATACAACTAAACACAAAGACACGTTATTTCCAATCTCTTGCAATATACCCAGGTACCAAATGAACAACAAAGATGGAAAAACGTCGGTACCTTAACCGAAGTGCGATCGAGACAACAATACACCCGAAACACGTACGCCGGCGGCGCCGGTCCGATTATGACTGAGGTGGGTAGACCTAATTGGACCTAATTTGAGCGTTCCACTTTGGAGAAGCTAGAGCCCAATCTTCCGAATTTTACTTACATCGATGGAGTGAATGGACAAATCCGAAACTATGAGAGTTAGGAAAAAGTCGTGAGGGAAAATGAAAAAAAACATATGTTTGCGGAATTTTTAATTAAATTTTACAACGAATAGATCATCGATAAATATATCGAGAATTAACCCCATCAAAATAGAGGCTTCTGGCAAGGGGCAGCATGCCATTTGTTCGAAAGATTATTTGTAATTTTACATTCATGGTTGGTTGGGGAAGTTTTCATATTAAGATATTCATAAAAAATAACCATTTCCTATAATTTTCAATAATGCATTTCTGCAAAGATTGATCCTTATGCGACCGAATCCGATTGCGCAAAATCTAAATATTATGCAGTTTTTGTTTTATCTTAAATCGAGGTCAAGCATTTCACGACTTTTCTACAACTCGGATCGGATTTGGCCATCAAATCCCATCTCAAAAAGCCGCCCTGTATACCTAAGTACCTAGTTTATTTAATACTAGACGATCGCCTCGCGGTTTCACCCACGTAGTTCCCGTTCCAGTAGGCATTTCGGGATAAAATATAGCCTATGTCACTCCCTGAAAAGTAAGCTTCCTAACGGTTAAAGAATTTTTCAAATCGGTCCAGTAGTTTCGGAGCCTATTCAATACAAACAAACAATCAAATCTTTCCTCTTTATAATAGGACTGAATCTTAGAACAGGTTATCCTCAACCAATTGAGCTGAAATTTGGCATGCTTATGTAGGTAACTGACTGGTATTGATATGGATCAGTTGAGCTACCTATATATTGTTTGCAACGGTCTGCAGTTAGCTCAATTGTTTCAATTGTAAATACTAGTTCCAATTTATTTCTATTACTTGATTGTAATTTTCTTAGTGAATAAATATTTAATAGGAATCAATTGAACTGCCTCTGGATACTTAGGTTACTTCAGCTTAGCGCTGAGCTTGGAATTAAACAGCTTAACATCAACAGCCTTTATTAGTCCACTGCTGGACGCAGGCCTCCCCCGCAGGGGGCACTGCTGCCCGTCCCCGGTGGATATCCCATCGCTCCTACGACACCCGCGGGAAGAGTTGGGGGGGTGGGTGGTGCAAATTATAAGCCGGCACTACACGGAACACACTAACTTACATCATCATCATCATCAGCCTTTATTAGTACACTGCTGGACATAGGCCTCCCCTAATGAGCGCCATAGCGCCCTGTCTTCAGCTTGCCGCATCCAGCATCTGCCTGCAGTCTTTCGCAGGTCGTCATCCCACCTGGCCGGAGGGCGTCCTACACTACGTTTGCCTAGTCGTGGTCTCAAGAACACGTTTATTCCATCGGTTGTCGGTTCTTCGCAAGTCATGGCCGGCCCACTGCCACTTCAGCATGCTAATTCTTTGAGCTATGTCGATAACTTTGGTTCTCTGTCGGATGTATTCGTTACGAATTCTATCCTTCAGAGAGACTCCGAGCATAGCTCTTTCCATAGCTCGCAGAGCGACTTTGAACTGGTGGACCAGCCCTACCGTGAGTGTCCACAAACTTATTGCCATGCTACTTATATGCCATGCGTCTAACTTACATAAGTATGACAAATTTCAGCTCAATCGATTGAGGATAACTGGTCGAAAATTCTGTTACATGATTTGTCCCCTATATTTACTTGCCATTGCCAAAGATTATCGTTGATACTTACAAGGCAAGTTAAAAGCTTGTAATAAATTTACTGTCTTTCTTTCTTCTATTTTTACAAGCCAACCCATGTGCTGACTACTTAGCTTATAAAAAAACTCCTAATTGTTTCTTTATTATAGATCGTTTTGCTGTGACATATTAGTTCTGTAAAGCGTGCTTTGAACTTAAGTGGCGTCTTTAAAAGGTTTTTATTTTTATGTTGGCTGTCGTTTTATTAATGGGATATCATGTGGTTAGGATTTTTAACCGACTGCAAAAAGGAGACGGTTTTATGTTCGGCTGTTGATGACCAATTTTGATGATTATTTTACTTTTTGATGATTATTTTCTTAGAAATTAGCCAGAGTGCGAGGCTTACGCACTAATAATAACAAAAACCTTAGATTATTTTACTATTATAGAACTAGCTTATGCCCGCAGTATTGCACGCGTTTTTGGGGTTTCGAAGATCGGTTTCGAAACCCTTATGGTCTTCGCTTTGTCTGTCCTCAACTTGATTTAAAATAATAATATATTTCCTGCGCCTGTACAGATTTTAAGAAAAAAAAATGAAAAATGAAAATGAACATTTTCCATACAAATTGAGATGTCAAAATTTTAAAAGAGACCTACAGAGTCAAGTGTATCAAATGAAAGGTATTAGTTTGTACATTTCAAACTAGTTTTTGAAATTTCTGTAGTTTCATACTTTTTTATGTATTTTGAAAATACTCGAAAAAATACCCATTCCCCGCCCCCCCCATCTCCGAAGTTTGCAGAGCGATTCATTAAAAATGTATGGAGCGTTTGTAGATATAGATCTATATTTTACAGGAAAAATATAGAGAAGTCTGTAAAACGAACACTTTTTGAAAAATTGACAAAAAGGGGGAGGGGGATATTTTTCAAAAGAGGGGGCTACCCCACTGAGTGGGGTATCATATGAAAGGTATCGGTTTGCACATTTCAAAACAGTTTAAAATTTCTGTAGGTTTTATTCTTTTTGAAATATTTTGAAAATAGTCGAACAATTTACTGCTACCCCCTATCACCGAAGCATGCAGAGAGATCCATCTGAAATGTAGGTTGGTACCTACTAGTTTTAGGTATTCATTAAATTTCGGAGTCTAACCGGTACCTTTAGTACATACCTACTTGTTGACAAACGTTCGAAACCCTCGGCGCGCGAGTTACACTCGCACTTGACGGGTCTTGTTTATTTCAGATGTGTGATAAAGGGTTTTAAAGATTTGTATGGTATGGAGTAGGGTTGTTGCGAATATCAGCATCAGCATCCGCTGATGATCAGCATTAATTTAGACATCAGCATCAGCATCCGCATTGATCAATGCTGATTTTCAATGCTGATGTTAGAGTCGCAACATGACCCGAAGGGGCGAGGCTTCTTTTAATAATAATAATGCTGGACAATCCACACAGCGTCATCTAGCCCCAAGCTAAGCAGAGCTTGTGTTATGGGTACTAAATGACTGATATACTATCTATATATTTTTTATTATACATAGAAACGACCAGAACACCCTGAACAAATATTTGTAGATCGAACAAACATTTGTCCCAAGGCGGGAATCGAACCCGCAACCTCCTGCGTCGCAGGCGGACCTTCGCCCGCTGCGCCACAGAGGTCGTCAAAAACGTTAACATCTACGGGACGCATTGACTCCAATAGGTACTCTAAGGCCAGTCCCAAGGCGGGAAACAGTCTACAGGTAGCTCAACTGATCCATATCAATACTAGTCGTCGCGTCCCCGCTACGCTGGCTGCATTGCCACGCTGTATGGCAATGCTGATGCGCTGTGCCTGATACTCACCAGCTCTCGGGTCACGCGTCGCTTCGACCAGACGCTCAGATAATTTTTTAAAAACCCGCAGAGCCTCGGTACCCCACGTACCTAGGGTCTCGAGTCCAAGGGGAGCAAATGAAACAGAACCCAATATTAAAACCATTTGAAAATGGCTAACCAAACGTACGAAGTTAGACACTTGGTACACTCATCTACAGCAAAGTCGGATCGAACCCCCCTTTTACCCCCTTCCACCCTCTTTCAGGGTGGTCCCTGAGGGTGAAATTATATTTTAATGCAATAATTTTACGTGATCATACAGCGTTTACGAGAGCCCGACGGTTTGCAGGGGATAAGAGTGTTGGAATATATTCCGGGATACTGAGGGTTTGATGACATTTGATGACGCTCTTTACCGCAACCTCATAACTCTATGTTGTCAATCTATGTTGTCATATCTTCTTATACATATAAAAATGAAACCCGTTTTCCTTGGTCACGGCATCACGCGTGAATGGCTGGACCGATTTCGCTAATTCTTTTGACGTGACAAATGTAAGGCTTGAAGTGCAAGCGAGAGCGCTCGACATCCGTCTCTCTCCTACTTGAGTGAGCGATGCGTCTGTGTGGACAGCTGCTATACTATAGTACATTTACATGTTTTGATCGAGTATCAAATGCTACCATTCCATCAGTATTTTCTTAAGACGTTGTCACGTTCAACTATCGTCAGTAAACCGACTTTACAGACAACCAATTTTTTTTTGTGTTTGTTATTGTCAGGAGAAAGTTCATATGAATGAAAAAATTAATAAAGTTGGAAACATTAATTTCCACGGGGACGAAGCCGCGGGGTGCAGTGCAGCTAGTAAAAAATATTTACCTTGTACTACTTAAGGTCGCACACGTATCAACTCGGAAATGGATCGTCACCGTATCAACGCGACCCGTTCAGTATTAGTTATATGAAACTCCCTACGGCAACGCACACTAATCGGAATCGTAACGTAATCGCCTCGCCTCGGGACAAGCTCACGAACCGCGGTGCGGTGCGTGGTCGAGTTGCCGTTCCCGCGCTTTCGGCTCTCCGTACCCTAGCTTACGTCCCTTCGTTCACACCCCGTCCCGCGGTCTGCGTTGCCGAACTAGCCGTCAACCAGCGCAGCGGTTGGCGAGCCGTAAGCGCGGCGTCGCCTAGCCGTAGCCGAGTCGACGTATCGGAGCTTCTGATCCACTTTGGTTTCGTGCTTACGTTAGGTTGACGACTGTTTGATGGCGACGCGAAAGGCGATCCGGTTACGATCCCTTTCCAAGTTGATACGTGTGATTTTATTTCCCGCTTTTGACGTGACAACGTCTTATAAATTGGTTTGCCGGGTGACACTTCAAGAAACTGCGTTACGCGTTACGCTCCGCTCACGTTATGCAGACATAAAAAGTGAAAGGAACTCAAAGTCGTTGTCACGTAAAACTTTCGCCCGTATACCGACTTTACAGGCAACCAATTTTTTACCTTAGAATAGAACCCATACCAGAATCACCATGATAGATAGATAGATATATCATTTATTCATAAAGAAAAAACATTACATAGATTGGTTAGTAATGCCTTAAAGCCTATGTTAGGTTTGTCTAGGCAAAGAGTTCTCATCTATATTACTTAGGAATTCTTATTACTACTGTTGGTTAACATTGTAATTAGTTCACTAATTAGTGCTTCCTCTAACTAGCCCTGTCTTTAACCGCATCCAGCATCATACGATTGTATCCTTAGCATAATAATCAATAATCATTTATTTCATAATTATGTTTCTAGAACTATACGTCACTGTTTATGCATAGGTTAGTGCCTACGTATGTAGCTACTACCATAATAAGTTATTATTTTTGAATTTAATTGTTATTATTATAATAATTAAATTAAAAAACATAATTAGATAAAGGCAAAACATTATCATTATTAGAAAAGTAAGTACAGTTTCAACGTTAGTAAAACAGAAAATACCAATTTTAAGTTTAACCTAATAAACTTTTATAACATTGAATACCTAAGTAACCTAGGTAATAAACATCAAATAGGTAATGCATATCGTTACTACATCGTATCTTAGGATGATGACATCGTGCAAGCCCTCGCTTCGCAGATTAAATTTACCCGGACTGAGCGACTCATCTTGGTACAGACAAGCGCAGCAGCCAGAAAGTCTAGTTTATGTACTCCTTGCTTAAACTAGAGATCCTGGCTTCTACGCGGCTAGGTTACCTAAACACTAGTCTAACTCCATGTAGAATGTTTGTTAGCAAACCGCCCATACGTCAGATTAAAGATTAAAGATGTTTATTTGCCAGATTTTAATGTTACAATGTAGGTCTTAAAACTATCTTATATATAAAATTTTCGTGTCACAATGTTCGTTCCCGTACTCCTCCGAAACGGCTTGACCGATTCTCATGAAATTTTGTGAGCATATTGAGTAGGTCTGAGAATCGGCCAACATCTATTTTTCATACCCCTAAGTGATAATTTTAAATTTCCACGCGGGCGTAGCCGCGGGGCGCAGCTAGTATTGTATAAATATGTAGCTACGGTGGAATAAATTAAATGAAATATCTGCATCACTCAAAAAAATTGGTTGTCTGTAAAGTCGGTTTACTGACGATAGTTGAACGTGACAACGTCTTAAGAAAATACTGATGGAATGGTAGCATTTGATACTCGATCAAAACATGTAAATGTACTATAGTATAGCAGCTGTCCACGCAGACGCATCGCTCACTCAAGTAGGAGAGAGACGGATGTCGAGCGCTCTCGCTTGCACTTCAAGCCTTACATGGAACGCCTCAGAGCGAGGTAACGCTGCATGACGTCATGTTTTTTCGTGCGTGCAGCCGGCTCTATCGAATTATAAGACGTTGTCACGTCAAAAGGAGAATCTGCCTTGTGTTCGCGACTGCCCGCCTCAGAATAATTCTCAATTATTAAAGCATAATCCAGTGCGTTCCTTCAGGGAGGCACCCACCGACAGCTTAGCTGCCAATTCGAGCAAGCCTTATTTTTCGGTTTAAAGATGTTTATTCCTCATAAAAACAAAAAATGTTCACTTATGTATAGTAATGAAATGAATGACATACAAAAAGGTCCGGCGGAGGATGAATTTCCCATGCAAACGTAAACCTAGAACCAAAATGATTTGTAATTTGAGAATATTTTCACGATGGTTTGCTATTATTTGTATTAGAATAGTATTTATTTAGGTTTCTGACACAAGCTTTTTTCAAAATAGTTATCTAAAAAATACTAAGAAATCATTCATTCTTTGATGTAAAAATGCGGCTCGGTTTAATTTCATTTCAGAAAGGTATTTTGAAAAAAAATTGGGTCATAAACCTAGATAAATATCTACTATTTTAATACAAATAATAGCAGACCATGGTGAAAATATTCTCAAATTACAAATCATTTTGGTATTACGTTTGTATGGGAAATTCATCCTCCGCCGGATTACGCTATACCTTATGTATAAGTTAGGCTATTTACTTTAGGCTGTAAGTATGTTGTGTGTGTATGTATGTACCCCCATGTTCGTCGATAACTCCGTCAGTGATATGATCAATTTGGATGATTATCCCGCTAATCGCTTTTGTAGGTCGGTATAGAGGATTCCGAAATGGTACCATGGCGTTGTATTCTTCTCTTCGGATACGTATTTATCATGCTAAACTTAAAAAAAAGCGTCATCATCATCATCATCATCATCATCATCACCCTATATTAGTCCACTGCTGGACATAGGCCTCCCCTAATGAGCGCCATAGCGCCCTGTCTTCAGCTTGCCGCAAAAAAAGCGTATTTCACCACAATTTTTCCACGTCACTTGACCTCGTGGTTGGTTAGCACATTCCCGTACTGAGGGAAGGACGCGGGTTCAAGTCCCGTCGAAGTCGAAAATTTTTGCGATATTATTTGATTTCTTAGAATTTACCCTGAGTGTGGGGTTACGCACTATAATAACGACAAACCTTAGTGTATCTTATGAATGTAAGCGGGTTTACTACGAACCTAGTTTGTGTTGGAAGAACACCAACGTTTCATCCCTTAACGAGGGACTTCATCAGGGTGAGTGCGGTCCGCGTCGCGCCGTACTGCACAGAACAATTCTATTCTACGAGTTGTACTGCGAGCACTACGGGCTAAAGCACGCACGGTCATTTCATTTCATTTCATTTCATGGTTGTCTGAAAATCAGCGCCGCTACTCGCTGTGGCTTGTAGCGGCATAATGCTGAGACAGGGACCTTATTGGTAAGTTAAGTAATTTTTATTCCTCTTTAATATTTGTGTTTGTTTATGTTTGAACCAAATGAATGGATTTTCTTTCTTTCTTTCTTCTAAGTTCTACTTCTCACTATTTAAGTACTATACCAGTAGGTATAGTACTTAAATAGTGAGAAGTAGAACTTTATGACATTAAACTTAAATACACTCGAGAGCAATGAATCCGGGTCACTCAAAGAATCAAAAAAATCTCGGAAAGTAAGAATGCTAGGTTAATGCAATAAATTGTATTTAATAGACAATTTAATACTCCTTGGGGGAGGGTTTCGTTGTTTTACGCATCTCCCTAGCTCGTCCCAAGCATGCTCGATCGGGTTGATATCCGGGCTGCGCGCTGGCCACTCCATACAAGTAATGTTCATCTCTTGAAGGTAGTCATTCACAATCCTAGCTGTATGAGGTCGGGCATTGTCATGCATAAATATAGCATCCTCACCCAAATTGACCATAAATGGACCAACGTGTTCGTTGAGGATTTCTTCCACATATCTTACGCTAGTTAAAGAGCCGTTTTCTATGATCACCAGCTCTGTGCGACTTTCAGAGGAAATTCCGGCCCACACAAGTACAAACCCACCACCGTAGGCTACTTTTTCTTCGATGCATGCTTGCTTGAATCTTTCCCCTGGTCTTCTATACACTCTGTGTCTTCCATCGTGCTTGTAGAGCATAAATTTTGATTCGTCGGAGAACATAACTTTCGACCAATCTTCAATACTTCAATTTACGTGGTTCTGGGCATATCTTAGTCTTGAAATACGATGGCCACGCTCCAGTTTAGGGCCGTTTGCAGGTCTAAGGGGTTTTAAGTTAGATTCAGCAAGCCGACGTCTTACTGTCCATGCACTTGGGTTACTTCCTCCGAGGCGTCGAAACTGATTTGTGAGTTCAGTTCCTGTGAGAAAGCGATTTCGAAGCATGGTGTTCACCAAGTATCGGTCTTCTCGTGCTGTGGTACACCTAGTTCTGCCCGTTCCTGGTCTGCGTAGGTTAGAACCAGTTTCTTCGTAACGTCGGAGAACTCTTTGTACTGTTGACAGCGACACACCGACAGTCCTGGCTGTATCGCGCTGACTCCGGCCGGTTTCCACCAATGTAAGTATTCTGGTGCATTCTTCAAGTGTAAGCGACATGATTTCAGCTTGAATAATGAATATTGAGCACTATCAACCTGGTTTATGTACCAACATAAATGACAGATTACAAACAAAAGCAAAAACAAATCCTGTAATTTCGTAGTTCCATCTTCGACAGTGTTCCCTTTTCAAATTTGATTTTTTTATGATATAACTTTACAATAACTAAGAAGTTTTAATACTTTCATTTAAGGAGTATTAAATTGTCTATTAAATACAATTTATTGCATTAACCTAGCATTCTTACTTTCCGAGATTTTTTGGATTCTTTGAGTGACCCGGATTCATTGCTCTCGAGTGTAGTAGATGGACTTTGAAATCAGTTTTTAGTTTTTTTTTTCAAAACAATCCAACTGATTTACTTCGCACTTAGTGTATTTTAACAGATTTCGATATTCTGAAATCTGTGATTTTATATGGGGGTTTTTTCACAACAGTGGTGGCCGATGATTTGGATGGAGGACATTTAAAAAAATCATTTATATGTTCTAACTAAGGCGTCAGGTTTCCAAGATATTCACATAAAAAATTTATTAGTGCAATACTTAGTTATTTGAGATATTTCCATACAAAAATCTTTTTACTCATTCCCCGATTAGTCTGCGCTACGAGCGCCATCTATTGTCGAGTAGCGAGCTAGCTTATGCATGCGGGCGGTGCGAATGCTAACAACTTGTCAAAACCTCTCCGTGCAAAAAGGAAACTATTAAATACATTATTAGCTAGAAGATAAAAAGGCTTGGGACGGGTTTTGCTTTAACGAAAAATACGCGTCTTCACATTTATTTAGTTTATTTATCGAAGCGACAGATATAAAACATATTACTTTATTTGCATGTAATTTTTTTATGTGTAGGTACAATAATTACCTACCTACTGTACGGGTACAAGGTATTCTTGTCTTGATTTTGCGGCAGGACGTGTAAGGGTCAGCTCACACCGAGACGCGACGCGGCGCGACGCTGCGCGCACATTTTTCATAGAGCGACTCAGAATATACTTTATTCACTACACGAAAAGATACACATTACATTGTGAGAATTCAGATTACGTTGCACCACGCAGCACTGCGCCTCGAGGTGCCTCGCAGCGTAGCGCGACGTATCGTGACGCAGCGGTGCATCGCCGGTACGCGCGGCGTGCAAGAGCGGTGCTGCGTCTCACGGTGCCGCGCGACGCCGCGAGGCGCAGCCTGAGGCCGCTGTGGCGACTTCTCTACTATTTCCGTTCAGACTTCGTTTAGAATTGATGCAGTTCGGTCGAGTGCTCGATTGAAAATATAATGATAGACTGGGATCTTGTTATAATCGGACTTCTTGCAGAAGATGAAGAGGAAGAAGTTTACAAAAATAAAATTAAAAAGAAGACATCACACCGCCGCGCGGCGCCCGCGGCTAGTAGATACGTTCCGCTGCGCCTCGCGGCATCTCGCTGCGCAGCGAGGCGTCGTCCTGCTACGATTTTAAGATGCGCCTCGCGACGTCGCGATGCGTCTCGCGACGACGCGCGGCGTAGCGCGAAATCATTGGCCTCTTTGAGTATCGTCGCGTCGCGTCGCGTCTCGGTGTGAATTGACCCTAAGTCAACGGGATTTGTTAACGCCATCTAGCGTTGAATAGATAAATTACGTGATATTTGCTCAAGCTCGCAGCAGCTTTATATGAGACGTTTTCAAAAAACAATTAGTCAAAATAGTTCAACGAAACATAAAAGAGGGCGCTCTGCTTTTAAGGCTCCCCGACACTGGCGCGTTTTTATTTTTATCGGTCGATATCGCATGCGTTATTGAGATATCTGTTTTCAGATGGAGGTTTTTGCCTATAGTACTCTACTCAGGGGCCGAGTCTAAAGGTCAAAGCGTCAAACCGCACTTGAGCGGCGGCGCGGCGCGGCCTCTCCAAGCCGCACTGCAGCGGCGCGGCGCGGCACAAAAATGTCAGTCGTGTTTGTTGTTTTGTTCATATAAAAATATTTCTTCTAGGTTGGTTCATAAAATATTAATTTTCTAAATCATCAGCTCCGTAAAACTGACTGTAATCGTATGATTGACTAGAAAATTGCCGCGCCGCGCCGCGAGGTGCAACCGCACTTGAGCGGCGCGGCGCGGAAAAATATTCTCTGGGACCCAAATCTGCAGCGCCGCGCCGCCGCGCCGCTCAAGTGCGGTTGGCTTCATTGAAACTAATAGAAATAATATTTGGCCGCGTGGTGCCGCGCCGCGGCGAGTGCGGTTTGACCTCAAGGCGTTGTCCTAATTGGCGAAGATCGCACGATGACACGATGCGTTCTCGTCGTGCGATGAGTTCAAACATACAGATTCCATCAGAGTGTCCTATTTGAACTTCGCAAGTAATCGTGCGAGCACATGAATGAAATGTATTATGAAACTTTGATCGTGCGATGAAAAACGCATCGCGCCATCGTACGATCGCTCCCAATTAGGACGCCGCCTTAGACTATCGTGAATCATGAGATCTCCTGTTAGTGGGATTTGCGTAGTTCCCTGTGCGCACGGTAGAGGCGCTGTACCAAATTGTATGGAAAAAGGAGACGTCACGTCACTATCACGTCTCGTAACACGTCCAGTGCCACTGACTCCCCTCGCGTGTTCACGTAATTCGTATTCCAGTGCCAGTGACTCCCCTAGCGCGTCCACCGTGAAATGTTCCCGGCATCCGGCAATACATTATGAAAATCGTGGTGGCATTGAACGCGTTAATAACGTCAATTAGCCTCTGTTTTCAGGTGTTGATATTTACCTATAGTACGTACCTACCTCGTGTAGGACGCCCTCCGGCCAGGTGGGATGACGATCTGCGAAAGACTGCAGGCAGATGCTGGATGCGGCAAGCTGAAGACAGGGCGCTATGGCGCTCATTAGGGGAGGCCTATGTCCAGCAGTAGACTAACATAGGAACACTGATGATAATGATACCTACAGGTTTCTAATAATAATTTTTAATGTAAAAGGGATTTGAATGTGTAATTATTTCAGCTGCTTTTGTAAATTATGAATGTAGGTATATAATATAGATGCTTCCGAGAATTCATAATGACTGGCGCGTATTAAAGGATACGCGCCTATATAATCTTTATGAATTCTCGGAAGCACGCACGAGTGACTGCGCTGTAGGTCGAAGGAATTAATGATCACCAAGGAACTTATGCCCATTAAAAGTTCATTGATGATTAATTATAATTACGCACTACAAACTGTACCATGCGCAGTTTCGCATTCGCAGCTATGTTCACAGTGCACAGAAATCCTATAGATTTGCGCGACTTTTTGACGTGACAACGTCTTATAAATTGGTTTGCCGGGTGACACTTCAAGAAACTGCGTTACGCTCCGCTCACGTTATGCGCTCACAATGAGAGCGAGTGAGAGGCACGCGTCCCTTCCACTCGGGCATGGTTAGCCCGCCTAAGAGCGAGAGAGACAGACATAAAAAGTGAAAGGAACTCAAAGTCGTCACGTAAAACTTTCGCCCGTATACCGACTTTACAGGCAACCAATTTTTACTTGGTACTTACCTATAACTCAAATAAATATTTACTCACTTAAATGTATTTTATTTTAATAATTTTCGTGTAGGTACCTACCTAAAACAAATGTAACGTGCATAAAAAAGTATAAGTTAGGTTTTTGTTAATAATATTTATTAGGTATCACGATAAATTATAGATTCAGGCGACTTTGCGGAAATCCATTGCAATATATTGGGATAAAATACCTATATTTCCTTAAAATATATTTCTTTAAACCTTCTAAGATAAGATTCAACAAAATGCAATTCGCGTGCACCTCCGCCCAACTTAATATTTGTTAACTTTCGAGATTTGTTTACCTACATAATTATAGTTATTTATCGGGTATTTATCGCGTACCTTATGTTATTATTTCCCCTACGTTTCTACCGCGTTACAGCGATCGTGGTCACGGGGCGACTGGATGTACTCTGGAGTTACAGCCGAGAATTGACGGCAGTATCCACGACTACCCTCAATTCGTCTTCAGAACTAACGGCGCGCGATAAATATTTTAAAATATTTCTTTTACTTTAAAGTTAAAGTTTAAACAGAACAGACTTTTGAATGAAAACATACTTGCCTAAATACAATACAATACAACAATTTTTAATGAATTATAAAAGAACGGAACATACGAAATACAAAATAAAACGATAAAGGCATGGTTTGCCTACATCACGACGAAATTTCCATGAGAAATAACTTAATTTATAAACATGATAGTCATGTTAGCCTTTTTAGTTTTAATCGAGAGTAAAAACGTAACATGAGTTACCGTGGAATCACCCTAACATAATTATCATATTTTGCAGTATTTTACTTTGTCTCAAGTATCTTTAATTCAATGAGATATAAGACAGACCATCGCAAAGGCTTTCGGTCTCTGTCAATCATAAAACGCGGATTATACATTTTTTCAGACTGTTGACTCACTGTTATCCTCATGATATTTGGGAACAGAGTTCAAAAACAGATTTTCTTGTATGCAAATATGTCTCACATATGCCATTTCATCAGAATTCAGACCTGGTGGTGGTTATCTTGCATAGATTAGGATTTTCCTTGTAATTTCTTATCAAATTGTGAACCTCTTCTTTGAAGTTACTATGGACCATATCATCGCTACATAACAGCCTTGAACTTGAGAGTTTATCATGATTGCATGCATCTCTGGTGCTTTTTATCAGTTTTAGTTCAGATTGCATGTCTTTAGTATCTGGGTAAAGTTGTATAGCTCTTCTTAGTCTTTTTTCTGCACTGTCATATTGCCCTATCATTCTCAGTGCTTTGGCATTTTGCAACAAAGCTTTTCCATTATTCCAAAGATTACCTAATCTTTTAAGATCATTGCAAGCTATGCAAGCTTTGAGCGGTTGTTTTGATTTATTGTAGGTAATAGCTAAATTCATATATAACTTTTTGAGTCATTTCTCTTGGATTTTTTCATCTGCTTCGTCAGCCAGTCTGCATTTTTGAAGCAAAATAACTGCTCTTTGAAAAAATGTTATAGCGAGTGGCAGGTTCATAGATTTGAACATTTCAATTCCGGATCTGTACAGCATAGTGGCTTTTTTCTTGTGAACATGTTGGACTCTGATAGGTTGCGTATTCCTTAGGAGGCAATGTGCTCTTGAACAGTTTTATGTAAAAAATACAAGGTGATGCCGGTTTTATTCTAGGAGGAATCCCAAGCTCTCCATACATCACTTTATGTGACAACAGAAAGAGGGATAGCTCACCAATAAACATAGTTTTTATTGCCATATCCAATCCAGGTAACAACCCATTGTCTCACTTCCATAGGTTTATTCAGGGTAACAACAATAAAAGGATCATTAGCTTTCTCCCAGTATGCAGAAAAAGCCACATAAACAGTACACCCTTCATCCAGAGGTACACCACCGCCTTCTTCAAGAATACGCTTTTTTACGAACCCATTTGGATCTACTGGAGTCATTTTTGTGGCAAAGACTGAAAAGTCTTGAGGCTCCCCAAACGGGTCCACAATTATTGTTTCAGTAATTCCGGGTTCAAAGGTTTCTTCATCGTACACTTCATTCAGACGCAAAACTGGAAATACGCGATAAATAATCATTAATTAACTAATTATCCTAATATTAGGTAACAAATCAAATGTTTTATGCGAACATATTGTTCGCATAAAACTTTTGATTGACGAAACATTCGTCGAGCATTATTTATTTATTATTGTACGATACATAGGTTATGTATTACATTTTAACTAGGTATTTAATATAACTTCTAATTATAGAACCAGCTAGGGCACAGCAAGCTTAAGTACTTGATTAATTAAGATTTACTTAAAAATAATCTACATAAATAATAACTATACACTCGTCAAACTTGATGTGAAATGTTTGTAAACGAATTATACTCCGGCCATACTCAACATATGTTTGCGAGCATGGCTCCCATACTTAACACTATCACTGCCCAACACGCAGATGGTTACGTCTACCTCCATGTAGCGGCGGCGCACCTCTACGGGTCGCACCGCCCAGGCTGGGCAGTGAATGCGATAAACTAAATAATGATTAACCTAACAGTGACTTTCTTCCTGATTGCTTCAAGCTGCCATGTATCTAGGCCCTTAGGTCTAAAGAGTAGATAAAAACAGTAAATGCCCGGACTGACCAGTGCATGTGTGCCAAAGGCTTAACATTACTATCATCAGCTTAAGGGTCCGGCGGAGGATGAATTTCCCATACAAAAGTACCTAGTACCAAAATGATTTGTAATTTGAGCATATTTTCACCATGGTCTGCTATTATTTGTATTAAAATAATATTTATATAGGTTCCTGACACAATATTTTCCAAATCTCTTTCTGAAATGAAATTAAACCGAATAGCATTTTTACATCAAAGAATTAATGTTTTCTTAGTATTTTTCTAGATAAGTATTTTGAAAAAAGCTTGTGTCAGGAACCTAAATAAATACTATTCTAATACAAATAATAGCAAACCATCGTGAAAATATTCTCAAATTTCAAATCATTTTGGTACTACGTTTGTATGGGAAATTCATCCTCCGCCGGACCCTTAAATTTATACTACTGCTGGCAGCCACGGACGAACATAGAAACTCTTTCTGACTTGACTTCTTTGATATTAGCAATATGCGTATAAGGACTACCACGGGGACTGCTGTATAGGGTAGAATAGAGAAAAATGACATCACATTGTCATACATTGCGTAATTTTAATTAAAAAAAAAAAAAAAAAAAATTACGTTGCGTAACTTATTTTATTACTTTATTGAAGTTGAAGGAATTCGTTTTAAACATATTATGCATTTGACGACCTCTGTGGCGCGGTTGCGGGTTCGATTCCCGCCTCGGGACAAATGTTTGTACGATCTCCAGATATTTGTTCAGGGTGTTCTGGATGTTTTCTATGTATAATAAAAAAATATCTATCTATGTAGTGTATTGTATTGTCTATCAGTTATCTAATACCCATAACACAAGCTCTGCTTAGCTTGGGGCTAGATTATGTTGTGTGAATTGTACAGCATTATTTATTTTATTTATTCTATGACAATGTAACTTTTTTTGTTTCTCTATTCTAGCCTAGACAACATCCCCGTGCTAGAGCTACTGGTTTGCCACTTTACTGCCAGTGTCCAGTTCATGGAAAGGGGGGAGAATTTGGCCCTAACCTCGGTCAGTTTGTTTTTTTTTTTTCAAAATCGCGACGTACATTAAAAGTTTTATATTTGGATAGAAGACACTTACACAAATAAAAGATGTTCCATAACATAATGTCCTAAAGCGTCTGGTTTCTGAGATATTAGAATATGAAGAAAAAATATAGTTATTTTCATCTGTGAATATCTGAGAAGCTTGGCGCTTTAGGAAATAATTTTATTATGGATATTTTTATTTGTTTCTGTGTCCTCTATCCAAATATACAATAACTTTTATTGTACGCAGCGATTTGGAAAAAAAAATACAAATGATAGGGCCATTCATTCACACAAAAATCTTTAAACTCCTTTCTTTTCATGGAATAGAGGCGTGGTTAATATTTTTAAGTCAGTTTCTTGAGGCTGTTCGTTTCGTTTTCTCTCCCTCTCTTGTTCCTCTTTTACATGCGTTATCTTGTCATGGAATAGAGGCGTGGGTAATATTTTTAAGTCGGTTTCTTGAGGCTGTTCGTTTTGTTTTCTCTCCCTCTCTTGTTCCTCTTTTACATGCGCTATCTTGTCATGGAATAGAGGCGTGGTTAATATTTTTAAGTCAGTTTCTTGAGGCTGTTCGTTTCGTTTTCTCTCCCTCTCTTGTTCCTCTTTTACATCCGCTATCTTGTCATGGAATAGAGGCGTGGGTAATATTTTTAAGTCGGTTTCTTGAGGCTGTTCGTTTCGTTTTCTCTCCCTCTCTTGTTCCTCTTTTACATCCGCTATCTTGTCATGACATAGAGGCGTACTTAATATTTTTAAGTCAGTTTTTTGAGGCTGTTCGTTTCGTTTTCTCTCTCTCTCTTGTTCCTCTTTTACATGTTTCAAGGAGTGCTTGATCAGATATGACTTCTGGAAAAAACGTTTATCACAAATATTGCAGGCAAATGGCTTTTCCCCATTGTGATGTTTTATATGCTGCACCAAATGTGATTTACTATAAAACTGTTTCTCGCATTTATTGCAAGGGAATGGTCTTTCTCCAGTATGAATTCTCGTGTGTACTATCAGCACATGTTTTTGAGTATAACTTTTCCCACACACGGTGCAAGGGTAAGGTTTATCTTTCTTGTGCGTACCCACATGTCTGTCCAAATTAGATTTATTGTAAAATTCTTTATGACAGACCTTGCAGGGAAATGGTTTTTCACCGGTGTGAATTCTCATATGTCGGTCGAGAAGGGCATTGGTATAAAAATGTTTATTGCAGACACTGCAAGGGATTGGTCTGTCCCCGGTGTGGGTTCTCATATGTACTTTCAAATCAGGTTTGCGACTGCATTTCTTACCGCACACATTGCAAGCAAATGGATTTTTACTCGAGTGAATTCGCTTGTGGCCGTTTAATTTCATTTTACTGCCGAATTCTTTGCCACACACATCGCAAACAAGTGATTTTTCAAGTGGATCTTCTACTGGAATTTCCTCTATTCCCTCTTGTTTCATTTTCATTGCTTCATTATCTGGAATTCTTTCTATTTCCACTTCAACATATTCTTCATCATCTGAAATTCTCTCTTCTTTAACTGTTATAACCACATGACTTGTGTTGTCTATATTTACATTCCCAGTGCCTTCTATAAACTGGCTGTTCATACACTCCTCCCTTTTTACAGTTTCTGTATGTACTAATTCTTCTCTCTCTTGTTTCACTGATATTGCTGCATACTCGTATTTTTGAGAATTTTCACTATCATTTTTGGAAGAACTTTCGTTATCTTCGATATAGGTATAGAACTGCAGAGGAGATACGGACAGATGTGGTGCTGTTCCGAGATTGAGCTCAGTTATTTTTTCATGGGTTGCCTGCAACAAAAAAAAACATTTAATCAGTTATAGTGTTAGTGTGTGTCAGGGTGCTATGGCACTCATTATGGGAGTCCTAGATGATGATGAGAGTTTTAGTGGTATAATCAGCCACACATTTACCAGAATCAGTGATCAGTGCCCCCTCAGTGAACTCTTTCAAAAATAGACTGGACAAGTATTTAAAGTGCATTGACAAAGACTCAGATATACACGTATCAGCTTAACAGCTGCCTGTGTATCACAAATAAATAAACATTTTATATTATGGTCGAGCTTAGAGTAAATGGATAAAACATAGGTACTTAATGGAATTTATCAGCCATAGAAAGTTTTTATTCATTTTCTCTACGACCGCGAAAAAAGCGAGATCATCGTGAAGGGAATTCAAGCGCGGTCAATTACAAGAATCGACGTTACGGGAATCGACGTAGGGGGAATCGACGTGCGAGGAACCATTGATTTATGTACTCGTCTGTACTTTAATGTATGTAGATGTTCAGAGCCAATTATCCCTTAAACCGCAGGGGGTCTATTTCTGAGCTTTTCAGGAGAACTAGATAGCGTAAGGCACAGTCCATTGGCATAGTTCATGATTTATATCTCGCTATAGATTCGTCGAAATCAGCGGGGCTGCCAGCTTGACGTCAAGATGCTTTGCGGAAAGTTCGTCTAAAACAATTCGACTAAAAACATTTGAACTAGTAACAATTCGACTAACGACTAAAACAATTCGTTTTAACAACGAAACATTTTGTGTCATCATAATATGGCTCTGGGTGCAATTATACATATACACAACCTTTCAGTCACAGAGTCGCCACGAACCCGTAGAAAGTCGCAAAGATTTTCGACTCCTACGTCACTTGACCTCGTGGTGTAGTTGGTTAGCACATTCCCGTACTGAGGGAAGGATGCGGGTTCAAGTCCCGTCGAAGTCGAAAAATATTTGCGATATTATTTGATTTCTTAGAAATTAGAAATTACCCTGAGTTGCGCTTACGCACTATAATAACGAAAACCTTGGATCTGATTTCTGAGTGGTAATTTTTTTTTAAAGTACTTAGTACCATATTAGATACACACAGATCCTACCCCATGTATATCCTACGATCCTATCCATATCACGTTGTCTGGCAGAGGTCGCTCTTGAGCGATAAGACCGCCAATTGTCACCTATGTTTTATTTTCCATCTAAGTGTATGGAATTATGCATACCTGATGCCCCTCAAACAATAGTCTACTGAAGATCTCTTCAGACTTCTGAACCATCTTGGAGAAGGTGTGACATCTCAACAGCTTCTGGTAACAGAAACTGCAAACAGCTCTCGGCCTTGCATCGTCAGTGTCAAACTGAAATAGATAAGAAAATAAATAAATAAATAATGTTGGACAATTCACACAGCATTATCTAGCCCCAAGCTAAGCAGAGCTTGTGTTATGGGTACTAGATAACTGATATACTTAATACAATACACTACATAGATAGATATTTTTGACGTGACGTCTTATAATTCGATAGAGCCGGCTGCACGCACGAAAAAACATGACGTCAGGCGTTACCTCGTTCTGAGGCGTTCCCTCGCTCTGAGGCGTTCCATGTAAGGCTTGAAGTGCAAGCGAGAGCGCTCGACATCCGTCTCTCTCCTACTTGAGTGAGCGATGCGTCTGCGTGGACAGCTGCTATACTATAGTACATTTACATGTTTTGATCGAGTATCAAATGCTACCATTCCATCAGTATTTTCTTAAGACGTTGTCACGTTCAACTATCGTCAGTAAACCGACTTTACAGACAACCAATTTTTTTATTATACATAGAAAACATCCAGAACACCCTGAACAAATATCTGTAGATCTTACAAACATTTGTCCCGAGGCGGGAATCGAGCCCGCAACCTATTGCGTCGCAGACGGACCCTCGCCCGCTGCGCCACGGAGGTCGTCAAATAATATATATTTATTTCAATTAAGTAAGTACAATCAATACTATAGGGTATTAATAAAGTTTTGTAAGAATTCATGGACCCTGTCAGGTAGGGTATGGCAATATGTCAATCTAGGACTTAAGTTAGGGACTAAAAAGAGTAGTGTCCTGGGTAAAACCATTTTTTTTTCTATTAAGTCCATCAGTTAGATTATCAGAAGATATTTGGCTCATTTTTCACAAAAATTATGTACAAGAAAATAAAGGGCGTCAATGTTTGGCGTCAAAATGGGGGGCTAGTGACGTCAGACCTTGCTACAAAGTGTCGCAAGGTGTGACGTCACGCGAAACTGGCTATATCTTTATATTTTATGTTTAATCGGAAAAAGAAAAAATACGAGTCTAATATCTTCTGATAATCTAACTGACAGACTAATTAGAATTTTTTAGGACACTGGCATTAATTGTGCCCTAATTTGTAAAACTTGTGTTTTGGCAATTGTACTCATAATAAGTCTCCATCAACTTATATTAGATATAGGCCTCCCCTAACAATGTAGTGTAGCGGGCCTCCGGCTCAACAATGTGTGAGCGGCCTCCGGGGAGGTGGGAAGACGATCTGCGAAAGACTGCAGATGCTGGATGCGGCAAGCTGGAGACAGGGCGCTATGGCATCAATTTTTAATTAATTAGTAGTATTTTATAAGATAATTATAAAATAAATAAAGAGGTAGTAATGCTATACAATCTTCAAAGCCCCAAAGTAAGCAGACCTTGTGCTTTGAGTCTACCATGATCTAAGAAAATAAGGTCTTCTCTTGCCTTAAAGTTGCCTTAAAAAAGGGAGGTAACGTTAATTTGCCAGTGACTACCAAACTTTTATTCTGCACAGGCGCGCCGGCGGCGGCGTGCCTCGCGTTGTTGATCGGACAAATCTTTAAAATAAAATGGGCGGTTGCTCTACGTGTAACTGATAGAGTGTAAGTGTGAAAGGCGGTAAAATAAGGTTCTTTTCATTCCCGAAAAAGAATCTGTGGCTGAAGAATGTTCCTGCAATTGGATAAATTTCATTTCAAGGGGAAAGTTGATTTATCCATGTGCAGAGCTCATTAGCACTGCTCATTGGATTATGGAAACTAAGTTTGAAGAATTTCATGAAAAAACCTTATCGAAAGATAAGTTTATTTTCAAGGGAGGGAATTATTTCTAGGGAATTTCTAACCATCATAATTCCATTGCCAGATTTTGAACCTCAAAACCCTGCGTGGCACTATTACTAGGTACATGATACCCAAAAGACCCAAATGTTTGAGAACCACCGTAGCGGATAATGACGTAGGCTTGGGAAAACCCATGTGACCGTGGTTTCTCGGAGTGCCTGGCGAAGTATATTATTATACCATGGATTCTACCTTACTTTTTTGATGATCTTATACTGATCAAATACTTCTGTCGGACCATTCGTGGTTTGAGTACTAAAAAACAGAAAATGCAATATTTTTTTGTTATTCATATGTATAATAATAATAAAAAAATTATTATAATAATTAATAACATAATTTGATTAATTTTATTTACCTAATTTTAATTTTACTGATGAAATTGTGGTTGTGTTTTATACAAATGCCTTTATTCACAAAGAAAATTATACTAGTATTTACAATTGAAACAATTGAGCTAACTGCAGACTGTTGCAAACAGATCAAATACTTCTATAGGACCATTTGTGGTTTCAATACTAAAAAAGTTAGAAAATGCAAAAACTTTTTCCATCATGTTTGTATTTACTCCTCCAATACTTGGCTTTTATTTTTATGAAATTATTCCAAAAATAAATACTTGAATACCTACCTACATAGGTAATTGTCACTCCGGAACCGTGGTCCCACTGCGATGCACTGGTGGGACAAAACTTTTTCGTGGTCCCACCAAACACACACTTGACCGTTCAACATATGGCTCTGGGTGCAATTATATATATACACACCCTTTCAGTCACAGAGTCGCCACGAACACGCCCCCCCCCCCCCCCCCGCTTCGCAGGGGTTGTGAGTGTTTGGTGGGACCACGAAAAAGTTTTGTCCCACCAGTGGACACGGTTCCGTCACTGTAATTGTTAATGATTCTAGTAGGAAAACTTATTTGAATAAAATTTTTTTTGTGTGAAAACCTGTATGCCTACCTTTACTGCTTACCCATAAAACCTTAAAACTGGATAGACCAAAGTGATCACCATAAATATAAATAGATTGTTTTTTTTATTGCCTACAGAAATTACCTGCTTCAGCAACAAATTTCTCTCTGACCCATTTGATTTGCATGTAATGAAATTTAGCAAAGAATCAAGGAAAAAACTTTTACACCTAAAAAAGGTCAAATTCATATAATTATACACTGACGGATATAAAGTGACTAGAATAAAGTAAAGAAGCGATTAAGAAACCTTTAGCCTGTTAGTTGTTAAGCAGAGCTTGTGTTATGGGTACTAGATGACTGATATAGGTACATAATATCATATTATATTATATAGATACATATTTTCTATTAAACATAGAAACGACCAGAACACCCGCAACTAATTTGTTTAATATGTGTATAATTGGCTATGCCAAGTAACTGTGCCTTTTGACGCATGTTTAATTTTCGAGTTGGAGCAAAGGCCATATAAGAATCTAGATGGTATCGCAGGAAAGGACCACAGAAAGGACGCAGGCTATTTTTATAGCTATTTTATAGTCAGGGCTTACCTTGGTATTACTAAGTTTTTCGAACGCATCTCTAAGATGAACATTTTCCAAAGAATGTAGACTGACGTTGCCGGCGACGCAAACTCTACACACAGTAGACATTTTTGAAGCGTGTAGAATAAACAAAACACTGCAGCTAAATAAACAATGAGACTTGTTATCGATTATGTAGCGAAACACTGATATAAAAACAGGAGTTCACAATCGTTATGAGTACCTATTTTTTGTGTCCAGTCAATTGAGTTTCGGAATTAGGAACTCCATGTTCGGTTCGGATCGGATTGAATCATGTTAAAATTACGGAATTTCGAAAAAATAGAAAATAAATACTTAAATGAGAAAGAAATAAGTCTGCTTTTTTTGTACTTGGCTTGGCTCTGCCTCATCTGCCTGCCTAGGGATGGGTAAAAAATAGCGATATATCAAAATATCGATATTTTTTCAGAAAAATATCGATACTAATTAGCGATATTTTTTTCCCGCGATATATCAATTTTCGATATTTATTTACAGATATCAAAATCGATATATTTTTAATGCTCATGCGTCACATCATGATTTAGACCAATCCGATTTCGAATTTAGAAAATATTTAAGTACACTTTTAGAAAGAAAATCTGATCCAATAAAGTTCTGGGTAAATTGTCAACATTTCACGCCGGTTCTCTCGGATATCGCTCTAAAATATTTGATTTGTCAAGCATCTTCAGTGTCATCTGAAAGGGTAGCAAGCCCAGCAAAACATTGCTCTCAGAGTCTGTACAGGCGCCGGGCGTTATGTGCGAAACAGCGTCATCGCACGTGACCTGCAGCTTAACACAATTAAGGAGTTTGTGGTAAAGCTGGCGCGCAAAATGTACGATCGTGCGGACAACTCTCGCCACGTACACCTCAACGGACTCGCTCCTCTGCACACAAGACCGCCGGATGCAAAAACTACGTGGCGACCCCTTCCCCGGGTGCTCCTGGAGCCCTCCGAAGTCATCTCCCAAGAAAACCAGAACAGCCAACAGGCTAACGAACAGCTCTTGAGAAGCCAACAAGGCTCTCTGAGCGACAGCACATGACTTGAGGAAAGCTTTTCTCGACGTAGAAACCGGAAAAAAGAACTCTAGTTCGTTTCCTGCCTGCATTTGACAACGTACAGTCGAATGTTGAAGACCACTGATGGGTAGCTTCAGTGGTAAATTTGGCTGTGCCAAATGATAGGAGCAGATTAACAGGGGAACACATCAAACAAAGAGTGCTCCTGATGTCAATATCAGACAAATACTGGTTTGAATAATGTTTTTTTTGTTTCTTTTTTTTATGTCAAGCAATTCGATTTTTTTTTAAATAATAAAACTTATGTTGAAACAGCCAGATGTGTACTTGCTTTAAAATTTCGATAATTTAGGCAATTTCTATAAATAATTGCAAATTGGGCAAAAAATATCGATATATCGAAATATCGATATTTCTTGGGTGATATATATCGATATATTTGAAAAATATCGATACGATAAATATCGATATTTTTTTTCCATTTGCCCATCCCTATGCCTGCCTGCCTGCCTGCCTGCATCAGACCAGTGCTGCCAACTCAAAATATTTAATGCTAAATCCATGTTTGTAAAATGCCAAAAATATGCTAAAATTTTCAGAATATGCTTAAAAAAATGCTAACACGATTTAAAAATTGTTTTTTTTTAACTAAGGCACAATACTTATATACAACAATCAGTCATTCCGTGATACAAACCAAATATTCAGATCCTCGTCTTCTTGGTCAGGTGCCTTTAACAAATAGATTGGGTCGTAATTAGAATCCATTATATTTGATATAATTTATTTATTATTGGTTCTGCCTCTGAAATTAGTATTACTTGACCATATCAAAACACTTATGTCAAGTAGGAAGCTCATTCGCGTCATGCGATCGACATTTGATTTAGGCAGGTATTACTTGTTACAAAATAATGGTACGAAAATTTCTGAGTACGTCCCTGTTACATCCTATACCTAGTGACATCTAGTGCGAGGTAGTTAAACTACGTAGTAGCATCGACACAGAAAGAAGCTGTGGGGGAAACTCTTCCCACGTAAATAAAACAGCGTCTTCGATCACTGGGATTTATTGGTGTAGAGATATTACTCAAAATACAAAAGGTTTACAATAAAATGCGATTGTGTTGTTACCAGAGAAAAAACCCCAGATGATTATTTATCTGTCACCCGACTAGGGATGTACCCTGCCAATAGGGTTGTGAGGTGCGAGTCGATCGATTCGCCACACCACCCCCCCAAGGAGAAAATTAAACCCAAGCAGAAACAAAAAAAATAATAAAAAATATATAACATTCAAAACCACATTTTGGTACCTATAAAAACGAAAAAACAAAATGCTAAGCACACATGTAAATAGTAGGTTGTGGCATTATATACACACATGGAAATAGTATGTTGTGGATAGTGAACACAACAGTTAATTACTAATAATAAGAACTAAACATTTTCTTAAAAATCTAAATTCTTAAATTTAACACGTCTGCCTGAGCGTGTGGTGTAGGGCTTCTCAGGTAAGGTTTTTACAGCGGATCTTTCCGGAGCTTGAGATTCAGGCACTAAATTACTTTTCTTAGGTGGGATGGACACGATCGGAGAGGGAATCTGAGCAGCCTCATTTGTGTTATCGATGTCAACATAAGCTGGTTTGACTCTATCTATACTCACAACAACTGGCTTCCCTTTAATATTTAGAGTGTAGGTCTTGCCATCACACGAGCGTTCGAGCACCTTGTATGGACCAGTGTATGGTGGCTGCAGAACTCTACGAACGGTATCGTCCCGCAAAAAGACGTGCGATACGGAAGAAAGATCCTTAAAAACAAAAGAAGCGCGATCTCCATGCCTTGACGCCGGAACAGGTCGAATTGTCGACATTTTGTGCCTCAATTGAGCAACAAAATCAGCTGGATCTTGTAATCTTTCAGAAGCTTGTGAAGGAGCTAGGAACTCTCCAGGGAGCCTTAAGGGCTCACCATACAGAAATTCAGCAGCAGTAGCGTTCAGGTCTTCTTTAAATGCGGAACGCATCCCTAGAAGAACCAGGGGAAGAGATCTGACCCAAGAATCCTCGTGACACATTAAAGCACTTTTCAACTGGCGATGAACTCGCTCAATCATCCCATTTGCGCAAGGATGGTATGAGGTTGTTCTAATACGCTTAGTGGCGAATAGTCGCATGAGTCGCTGAAACAAATCAGATTCAAACTGCGAGCCCTGATCTGTAGTAATGACAGTAGGTATGCCAAACCGCGGAATCCATTCTCTTGTGAATGTTTCTGCGACTTCTTCCGCGGTGATTGAGCGCATTGGCCAAACTTCTGGCCACCTGGTCACCCTATCAATAGCTGTCAAACAATAGCGGTATTCGTTGCACACTGGCAAAGGACCGACGATATCGATATGGACGTGTAAAAATCGGCCGGACGGTGAATCAAACATACCAATAGGTGCAGAATTATGTCGATAAACCTTGCTGCGCTGACACGCTTCACAAGAACGAGACCAAGATCGGCAATCCTTGTTTACTGAAGGCCAAACGAAACGCTCTACCACAAGACGCGTAGTTGCCTTAGCACCGGGATGACTTAAATTATGTAGTTTGTTGAAAGCAGCACGACGGAAAGAAGGGGTCAAGTAAGGTCTCGGTTTACCTGTAGAAATGTCGCAATATACCGAAACATTAGTCCCCGGTGTGCAGATTTTTGTCAGGTTAAGACTGGAACCACCCTGTAAAAGATTGCTTAATTCATGATCTAAAGCTTGTGACTTAGCGAGAGCCTCATAGTCAAGCTCTGAAGAAATGGCATCGATGTCAATTCGGGACATGGCGTCAGCAACGACGTTATCCTCTCCTTTTATATATTGAATGTCGGTAGTAAATTGACTAATGAACGTTAGCTGATTTAGCTGTGGCGGAGGAAGTTTTTCACGACGCTGCAAAAATGCATAAAGAAGTGGTTTGTGGTCTGTAAAAATCGTCGCATGCTGGACCTCTAAAATATAACGAAAATGCTGGACGCTTTCGTATATTGCAAGCAATTCTCTATAATAAGCTGGCCACTGCGATTGCTGTGGAGTCAGCTTTTTACTAAAAAAAGAGAGCGGAAACCATTTCCCATTCATGTGCTGTTGAAGACAGGATCCAACATGAACCCCTGAAGCGTCGGTAAACAAACCCAGCTTTGCATTGCTAACTGGATGCTGTAGTAGAGTTGCCTTTGACAAACTTTCTTTACATGTTTTGAATTTTTGTAGCAGCTCAGGAGACCAAGGAAAAGGTTTCGCTCCTTTACTATTAGTTGAAACTAAAGCCTCGATCAACGGGGCCTGGTACTCAGCAGCATGAGGGACAAACCGGCGATAGTAATTCAGCATGCCTAGAAATCGACGCATGCCTTGTACCGTTTCAGGTGGTGGAAAATCGAGCAATGCCTGAATACGAGCTTGAGGAGGACGGGTGCCGTCACTGCTAATGTGGTAACCCAAGAATACAACTTCGTTTGCACCCAGAACGCATTTAGAAGGGTTCACCACTACTCCGTAATCTTGAAGGCGTTTGAAAAGGATACGTAGGTGTTGCAAGTGGAGTGACTCATCCTTAGAAAAAACGAGGATATCGTCCACGTAAGGAAAACAGAAATCAAGACCCCGTGTGACCTCATCGATGAAACGCTGGAAGGTTTGTCCAGCGTTTCTCAAACCGAAGGTCATAAATGGAAATTCGAAGAGGCCAAACGGGGTAGCTATAGCAGTTTTGGGAATATCCTCTTCAAAAACGGGAATTTGATGGTACGCCTTAACGAGATCCAACGTGCTGAAAACTTTGCAACCTGCAAGATTGTGCGAAAAATCGTTAACGTGTCGAACCGGATATCGATCGGGAACAGTCCGAGCGTTTAAAGCGCGATAATCGCCGCAAGGACGCCAGGTGTTATCTTTCTTGATAGTCAAGTGCAGAGGCGAAGACCATGCGCTTTTAGATGGCCGAGCTATCCCGCATCTTATCATTTCCCGAAATTCTTTTTCAGCCGAAACAAGTTTCTGAGGCGCTAAGCGTCGAGGACGGCAACCAACAGGAGGACCGTCTGTGGTTTGGATATGGTGTACTGTGTCGTGCTTGACCATTTTAGGAAGACCAGGTGGACGCACAATATCAGGGAACTCGGCTAAAACATTCGAATAAACCGACTTGCCGGAAACTACTGCCCGTACGCTGGGTTGATCAATACTAGCACTGGATGCAGAAGAAGAAATCCCAGTAGTACCATCGACCAATTTATTATTGCGGCAATCAGGCAAAAGATGGTAAAAGGCCAAGAAATCAGAGCCAATAATGGCAGTACTGACGTCAGCCACTACAAATTGCCATGAAAAATCTCGGCGCAGACCTAAATTTAATCTGAGATTGACTGTGCCGAAAGTTTTAATGCAACTTCCGTTGGCGGCGCTGAGATCATAATTAGTGGCCTCTCTACGCAAAGGTAGCCAACGATGAGGAAAACAACATAAGTCTGAACCGGTGTCAATAAGGAACCGACGCTTGGTTACTTGGTCAGTAACGAAAAGACGGCGGCTATCATTTGAACAATCAGCTGCCGCCGCTACTGATTGTTGTTGTCGTTTTCCTTCCAGTCGCAAGGGCTAATGCATTTGGCAGCCTTGGTCCCCCACCTCCTGTGGTACCAGCACCGTTTGGAGTTACTCGAAGACCTATTGAAAGAGGTCGAGTGGTCACGTGAGGCTCTATGCTGTTGCCGGGAAAGTGCAGCTACTTGATTACTGACCTCCTCTAACTGCTTAGCCAATGTAGCTAAGGAAAGCTCTGGAGTAGCAGATGTTGAACAAACAGTCGGTGTTGGGGCTAGCTCTGTAATTTTGTCCGCCAACTCAGCGATTTTATCAAGACCCAGATCTGCTTGCGCTGCCAATATTGCTTGAGCTTGTAGAGGCAAACGGCGTAACCACAGTTGACGAATGATGTTGTCATCAGAAAGTGTTGATCCAGCAAGAGACCGAAGGTGCCGGAGAAATTGGGACGGCTTTCTGTCCCCAAGTTCTTCGTCGCTGAGTAATTGTCTTACCCGCTTTTCCTGGGAAGTTGAGAGGCGTTGAATGAGCAACTCTTTAATCTTTTCATATTTATTGTTCTCCGGAGGATTTATTATGATATCCTCAACTTCTACTGCAAGTCTTTGATCTAGATGTCCTACTATATAGTTATATTTGGTAGTATCTCCAACAATTTTCGCTATTTGGAACTGTGCTTCCACCTGAGCAAACCAAATACTTGGTTTATCAGCCCAAAAGGTAGGCAATTTTAAAGACACTGCACTAATTTTGGCCTCCTCCAAGTTAACACTAAGCCGTTTCTGAAGTTCAGCATTTTCAGTCTTAAGTTTCTGCAATTGTGCCTGAAGCTCATGCTCTGCCATGGTGGAATTCCAAAAGAAACACTACCACACACCCAAGCAAGACGGAGAAGAAAACAGGAAAAATAAATCAATAAAAAATCCAAAATTAAGCTAAACACCCAAAATAGTAATTGTTATGTCAGGTAAGCACCTAAGTGTTGTTAATAAAAAGTCACAAAGAAAATATTTGCACACATGACACCACAAGAATTGAAATTAAGTTTTTTTCAATGCAAGGCGCAGTTAATTTTCAAAACTAAAATGTTTCTGCATGAAACTTTAACACTTTTGAATTATAATATTAGTGCACTAATAACACCTGTCACCAGCTAGAATTTTAGTTAAAATTCCTCCAATAAAATGTAAAACAACCATTACAAAATAATTATGTTAGTTTACAACACACCGGTTATTAAAAAATGTCAACAAAACACATGCAAGATGTTGTACAAACATGTGTTAGTACCTAATAAGTACTATAAATCACAAGGAGGATAAGCAGTTATCATAAATAATTAAATGGAACGGGGTAAAGTCAGAAAGCAACAATAAAATAAAACTTGCTTGAATTAGTCCAGTGCAGTCCAATGTGCAGGCCAATGTGGAGTCCAACAGCTGTCTTATATTTGGCACTATGCAAGGAAGGAGCACTCGGAAGCAGATAACACAACACAACACCACACTATCACCACATGCAAAACACTCTGAAACCAGTGTGAAGATATTGCCTGCTTTTCCGCTGCATGTCTGCTGGAACTCACTGATGAAATGTGATGTCTGTTTTCTCGAAACGAAAGGCTGGCCACGCCACGGGTGGATAACAGCAGGTTGGGCGCAGGTAGATAACCAGACGCCAGTGGCAGTAGGTAGGTATGTCTGCTGCGAAATCAATGAGACAGCGTGATTTCACGTTCGATGGTCACCAATGTGGGGGAAACTCTTCCCACGTAAATAAAACAGCGTCTTCGATCACTGGGATTTATTGGTGTAGAGATATTACTCAAAATACAAAAGGTTTACAATAAAATGCGATTGTGTTGTTACCAGAGAAAAAACCCCAGATGATTATTTATCTGTCACCCGACTAGGGATGTACCCTGCCAATAGGGTTGTGAGGTGCGAGTCGATCGATTCGCCACAAAGCAAGCAGTTATGCTTTTTACCGGTAGATGGAAAACAAAACAGGGGGCGGGATCTAACACCCCCTCATCCCGCAAAGTGTCACGCATTGTGTCTTAGGGAAATCTAATTACAACACCTCTCTGTATTTGCTCCGTGTTTTGAATGATCCGGAACCCCCACCCCAAAATCTATAATTATCATGCTATTCAAAGACCAACTTCTACATTGTGCTCTACATGTATGTATCTAGCGTCAAGTAGCGTCGCACCGGCGGCGGTACTTGACACTAGATGGCACGTCATGTTTTATTGATATAGACAAATTATATACTGTCATCTAGTAGGTACCAAGTATTCACCTTATTATATTAAAAATGTGTTAGTGTACCACTTTATTAAAAATGTGTTAGTCTAAGAAAATGCTAAAAAATATGCTATATGCTAAATTGAAAATTTTCATGCTAAATCGCTCGAAAATATGCTAAATTTAGCCATGAAAATGATAAATTGGCAGCACTGCATCAGACAGACAGAAATTAAAAAATTCTCAGTGGGAATTTTTTTGTGAAATGCCTTAAAATGTGTATAGAATGAACCTGTAAATAGATTCCTTTAATCTTTGTTTGAGTGATTTACTTTCGTTACTTTGGATTTGGTGATGGTGGGTATGGTAGCAGCCCGCGCGTTAGCATCCTTGGGTACCTACATCTGTGGCTCCCCGTGCCACATAAGTAGATAAATCTACTCATGTGCCGTGCATGAACCAATAAGTACATATAAAAAGCTGCCACACACACATGCCGGAGGGAGGCGGAGCGGGGTGGTGTCAGACGGTAGCCGAGCCAGCCGTGGCGTTTGCGGTGCGGATGTCTTCACATTGCAGGCGTGCGAGAGCCGTGGCTTGGCGTCGCAGAGGCGTTTTGGAGCCTTGTGTGTGTAGTCACGGCGTCGTATTATTGTGCAGGTGTCCTTTTTTTAAATTCATTTTTATAATATTTTAAACGGCATTCTCCAACAACGATGTGGTTCGACTAGTAAAATAAATTTTTCGGTATAATGTGGTCCATGTTTCTGTAAATAAATACAACGCGCCAGTAGCACGAATCCGCAGCACGAAGCGTCGCGTGCGCTCTGTGTGAAGACACTCCTTATACGAGCTGAAATACAACGCTCACAAACAGTGTTGTTCCAAGTAAAGTTTAGTATTGCCGTATTTCAAGTTTAAAAATTGCCGTATTCAGGTGAAAATTAAAAAAACGGGCCGTATATTCTAAGTTTTTAAATAAATGTTTACAAATGAAACATACCTACTCGTACAGAATTAAAAAAAATAAAATATACAGTAGGTATTAAATTTAATCGTCTCTCTCCCACTGTTTCCTATACTATACAACTGTTTGGTGTGCTTAGTTTGATCTTTTTTTTGGTATTTATTGAACATCTTCGTCAGGATTACTATCACTCATTGTAACAATTCAGTTCAGCAACGTTAACTTTAAACTAATATAACTGGAAACTGAAGCAATAATTGCGGAAATATTGTGTTCAAAGTCTACAAATGAATGGGCCGTCGCGTCGTAAGTTTTGTAACTAGAAACAAAACTTACTACACACACTAGAACAATACAACATTCAACTAAGTGACTAAATTATAAAGTCGCTAGGTATGCAAACACTAGTACTATGGTCCATACGTGCCGTCTCATTTTATAAGGTTACTAGCGACCCGCCCCGGCTTCACACGGGTGCAATAAAATACTGCTACTACTATTAATATACATATTATGATTTCTCAATCAAAGAGCAAAGAGTTTTCATTCAAAGAAATTAGACCGAACCACAGATCACTTTATATGTACCAAGCTACGATCAAGGAGTATTTATATACCCTGGGGAGCGATTTCTTCCGTCCACAGTACCAAGACCGAACCATAGACATGTTTATACTTAATTGACATGTTTACTTTGCAACGCCGCCGTAACAATTTTTTTAGCAATTTATTCATTTTCATATTGAAACTACTCGATAATCCGAATTTTTCGCCTATAAGTTGTCAACTCGGATCGACTAATTTTTTACGCTCTTCAATTTGATGTGCATTTCGTTCGAGTCTACCGTAGACCGGTCCGAAATTATTAATATAGATTTTATGTGTACAGCTGGAAACCCTTAGCCAGAAATAAGCCAGTCGCTCGCTAGTGCATTCCGTTACACGAAGAAATTCAGTTTTGTCAGCGCTTCCTTTATTAGTAATTATACTTAATTTAATTTATTTATTCATATATAGATAGTTTTCAATCCATTTTGTTAGTAAGCTTTTGATTGATTTTGTCCTTTGGACCAACTTGTACTTGTTGACTGTCCTTTATGGACAGTCAAATTTTTCAGCAATCGCGGTTAGGATACTGTTGCCACTCCCGCGGGTCACTTCATCGAAAATGGCCGCCGGCCGAGGCACTGCAGAGTACTTACTTAGAGTCATGTATGTGGGGTAGGTATCCAATGAAATATATCAGTTTGTACATATCAAAAGTTTTAGAAATTTCTGAAGGTTTCATACTTTTCGAAATATTTTGAAAAAGGTTGAAAAATATTCACGCTCTTGAAAATGGTTAATTAGGGGAGAACAACTTTCAAAAGGAGGAGGGGGGGGGGGGGGGGGTGGAATACCTCACCCGAGTGGGGCACGGAATTAAAGTAAGGGGAAATGGTAAGTGGGCGTGGCACGCGTGCTACAAGTACGCGCTGGTATGCTTACTCGACCCCAGTCGGGTTCTAACATCGCGTGGAGTTGCTAGTCTCGCAACCAATTCATTTTTTCCGTAATCATGCCGTATTGTTCGATTTTAGAGTGTAAAAATGATAGTAGGAGAAGAAATCTTCAAAATGGAGGTGTCTCGTACCTTCGGGGAGAACGGTTTTTATTGTTTTGTAATAAAATCTTATTTTATTTCAATTTGTCAATAATTTAATAGAAGGGTTAGTCAAAATCAACCTTATGCAATTAAGATAAAGTTGATTTTGGATTGATTCTATTCTTCGCTACTCAATTAGTGATGTAGTCAAGTCGGATGTTGATTTTGTCGATTGATATCGATACAAGAAATTCAATTTTAATTTCTAATTTTAATGTTAATGTTAAATAAGTGATTAGTATTATTATGTAAATTAATTATTTATTTAGTATTTAGATTACAAGTCACTAAATTGACATCATTAGGTCCTCTAACCTTTATCTTAAATATTTGTAGGTTTCCCAAAGATACAAACGTCAAAGAGAAATGGATAGATGCAACGGGTAGAGTTAATTGGATGCCAACCAAATCAAGCACGATATGCTCTGAACACTTTTTGGAAGTCGATTTCAAAATATCAAATAAAAGATAATATAGATATACAATTACGAAACATACAGCGCTTGTATCACTGAAAATCGTTAAGTTTAAATATATAAATGTTCACATACACCATTTACTAAAATTAAACATAAAACTTTCCAAACACCAGTTTCCTAATAAATACGTTTTATTTCAGGGGCATAAACAACATACATTTATTTTTACCTGCCTGTCTGTGTCTATTTATAAATGGTTTAAAATATACAGCTCTTTGTGTGCCAAGTAAGTAAATAAACTACCAACAAGTTCATTTTTTTGCGAATTGAACAAAAAATCGGGTATCTATCGATATCGATAATGTACTTCAATGTGCTACCTGGTGGAGCTCTAATCGAGTAGCAGTCGATGGTCGACCTATCACGCGAATGTCAATCTTAAGTCTGAGGAAATTAAGTTTATAATTGCGACCACTGAAAATACCGCCATCTATGGTCAAGTAGCGGAATTAACTTGTCAATCGAATGTTTGGTTACTATAGACCGTAAATACGTTCTGATGCTAAAGTAAAATAAATCTTATCTGTAGAAGTCAAGGTTTATTTCCAAATCAGTGACGTTGGCTAGTTTTGACTAAACTTAAACTACCAATCAAACGAATTGTTTCTTTGTAATGCATTATATGATTACTGGTTTATTTGTGTGAGTTTGGCGACACCGGTGCCCTTAGTAATTTTGTTGCATTGTCCTTCCACTCTAACTTCCATTTCCGTGGAGTGGGGTATCAAAAGAAAGGTATCGGTTTGTACATTTTAAAACAGTTTTCGAACGGACAATCGGCAGATTGGGACCACCCTCCAATAGCAAACAATAAAATGTAGGTAAGTATGTCGTTGGATAGGTCTATTTAACTAGGAGAACTATTGTTGACAGCTTTGCTGTTACAACTGTCCGTTCAAAGATATATGACTTATAAGTTTTGATATTTAAAATACGAAATATTTTTAATATAATAACAATTTATTTTTATTACAGTAACATTAAGGCGCTTCTAAACGGGCTATACTTTTCTGCAATTTGTAGCTGCAATACAATGTGTCTGGTATGGCCGGCAACATTGCCAGCAACACTAGACACACTAAGCAATCTTGCAGTAGGGTCATTAACAAAAAGTTAAAAAGTTTTCACACGGTGCCACTCTACCTCCGACGGTTTGTAGAGCACTACCTAAGAGAGCGGGACGTTCTTTACATTGATAAAGACGGCAGAGTCTGTGCTAGGCGCATGACTACCGGTGTTCCACAGGGGTCAGTGATGGGACCATTACTCTGGAACATTGGTTACGACTGGGTCCTTCGCGGTTCCTTGCTTCCCCGGACACACGTTATCTGCTATGCTGATGATACCCTGTTCATCGCCCGGGGACGCAGTTACGAAGAAGTTGCGCACCTGGCCTCAGTGGGCTCAACCCTCCTGGTTGACCGTATTCAACTGTTGGGACTAAAGGTGGCTTTAGACAAAACAGAGGCCCTCCTCTTTCATGGGAGAAGTGGCAAGCCACCCACTGGTGCCTATATTATCGTGGACGGCGTGCGGATCATGCTAACGACCCGCATGAGGTATCTGGGGCTTATGCTGGATAGAGCTTGGAAATTTACGGGGCACTTTCAGAAGCTCATTCCCAAGATACAAAGTGCGGCGGGATCTCTCGCTCGCCTTTTGCCTAATCTAGGCGGACCTAGAACATACTGCCGCAGACTTTTTACAGGGGTTATACGCTCCATGGCCCTGTATGGAGCGCCAGTGTGGGCGGACGCTCTAATAGCGAAAAATAGGGCTCTTCTACGAAGACCACAGAGATTAATGGCGATTAGAACGATACGCGGCTACCGCACCGTGTCATACGGGGCCGCCTGTGTGCTTGCGGGATCCCTACCATGGGACCGTGAAGGAAGGGTGCTTGCCACATTGCACGAGCACAAAAAGGAGGAACAGGCGCAAGGACACCGACTGGCACCTCAGGAGGTCCAATATGCGCGGGAACAAGCGAGGGAGGCTGCTCTCCAGGAGTGGGCCGAAGAACTGGAGTCCGCTCGCTATGGCCGGTGGACCATTGACGCCTTACTTCCTGTCTTGGGAGAGTGGGTACACCGGAAATATGGTGCTCTCACGTTCCGATTGGTGCAAGTACTGACTGGACATGGTTGTTTTGGACGGTACCTGCATCGCGTTGCTAATAGAGAGGCAACCCCTACCTGTCATCACTGCAGCGCCCCCGAGGATACAGCACAACATACCCTTGAGGACTGTAGTGCTTGGTCGTCGCAGCGTCAGGAGCTGGAAAGAGTAGTTGGTCAGGACCTCTCGCTGCCGAGCTTGGTGAATGCCATGCTTAACAGCGAGAGGGCCTGGGAAGCCGTGGTTTCCTTCTGCGAAGATGTCGTCTCTCAGAATGAAGCAGCGGAGCGAATCAGGGAGGAAAACCCTCAAGCTGAGCCGCTCCGCCGGCGGAGGACCGGAAGAAGGCGACGGCAATTCCATCGCCTTCTTCCGCTCGATGGAGACCAGCTGGGTGATGGTACGAGGAGAACCACCCCAGCATTGCACAGGTCTCCAACGGAGGGGGACGTCCGAAATACTCCGGGACATGCCTCGCCCTTTCAAGGGACTACCAGAAGGATCCGTCCAAGACGGATGATCACCGACAGGGAAGCGGTCGAATCCGACCGGGAACCCGCAACCCTGTCAAGTGCCAGTGCGTCGTCAAACGAATCGTCCGGTGACGAGTGGTTTGACGACGCTCTGGCACTAAGGTGAGAGAGGGAGTATCGATTGGTATGTCACTAACTACTAACACTCTTGTTAGTAGCTTAGTGGAGAGCCCAACATACCCTCTAACCCTCCTCAGGCTAGAGGCAATGCGCAAACAGCATTTTCCCATCGAAAAAAAAAAAAAAAAAAAACTTAATGGCCCGGCAATCATTGCCAAACATTTTCGGTGTGGCCCGGTGTGACCAATCGATCTGAACTGCAATATTGCCGGGCCAGTTATAATGTTGTTTCAGTCGCTCCCTATTGTAATGGCATAGTGCATCTTTTTCTACCGACATGAAATTTGTTATGTATGAGTGATGCTTTGAGTTGTTTTGTTGCTACGTTCTGTGCTTTGTTGTTTGTTTTGAGGACTGTGCTTGTTTGTGTTTGAGTTTATATTTATTAAAAACAAAAATGACTAATACGTGAACTAACGAGAAAATCCACAATCTCTCTTTTTTCTTTTTTGATTTTAAAATAATGTGCCGCTGCGACAAGTGTGATTTCGTCAGCCATTGTTGCCGATAAGTGTTGCCCGTTTAGGAGTCTGCATCATGAGCCACTGTATAGCCGACATGGTCGGGCCATGGGATGCACATGGCCCGGCCATACATTGCCCGGACAGGGGCGGATCCAGGATTTCATTTTGGGAGGGGCCATTTTGACAAAGTTCAGAGAAAGGGATAAAATCACAAGTTAACATTTTAAGCAATTTAAAAAATTGGTTGTCTGTAAAGTCGGTTTACTGACGATAGTTGAACGTGACAACGCAGACGCATCGCTCACTCAAGTAGGAGAGAGACGGATGTTGAGCGCTCTCGCTTGCACTTCAAGCCTTACATGGAACGGCTCAGAGCGAGGTAACGCCGCATGACGTCATAGCGAGGTAACGCCGCATGACGTCATGTTTTTTCGTGCGTGCAGCTGGCTCTATCGAATTATAAGACGAAAATAAATAACAAACTCACGCGCGGGCGGCGCGGGAGGCGGAGCGGCGGCCTCGAAAAAAAATCATTCTCTAAGGTAGCGGTTCTCAAACTCTTTTAGCGACGCACGCAACCCTTTTGAACATCGAAATATTTGACGGAGCCCTTTTTCATTTAGACAACATACTCAGTCCGTTGCCTAAATTAAAAATAAGGCGAGCAGAGCGAGCCTCGAAAAATTTAAAGACTTTTGACGTGACAACGTCTTATAATTCGATAGAGCCGGCAACACGCACGAAAAAACATGACGTCATGCGGCGTTACCGCGCTCTGAGGCGTTACCTCGCTCTGAGGCGTTCCCTCGCTCTGAGGCGTTCCATGTAAGGCTTGAAGTGCAAGCGAGAGCGCTCGACATCCGTCTCTCTCCTACTTGAGTGAGCGATGCGTCTGCGTGGACAGCTGCTATACTATAGTACATTTACATGTTTTGATCGAGTATCAAATCTACCATTCCATCAGCATTTTCTTAAGACGTTGTCACGTTCAACTATCGTCAGTAAACCGACTTTACAGACAACCAATTTTTTTTAGCAAACATTGGGAAATAAATAAAGGAAAGACAGGCGAGCGGAGCGAGCCTCGAAATTTTTTAAAAATTTTTAACGACGATTGGGAAATTTGCTAAAGAAAAGGAAGAAAAGACGATACAAAAATGGCGAACAGAGCGAGCCTCGAAAATTTTAAAGACTTAGCGACGATTGGGACATTTGCGAAAGAAAAGACGATATAAAAACGGTGAGCAGACGAAGCCTCGACATTTTTTGAGATTTTTTTGCGAATTTTAGGAAAACTTGTGAGTGAAAAGGAAGAAAAGACGATTTAAAACGGCGCGGCGAGCGGAGCGAGCCTCGAGAATTTAAAAGACTTTCTAGCGCCGATTGAGACATTTGTGAAAGAAAAGTCTATACATGTAAGATAAGCGAGCGGAGCGAGCCTCGAAATGATCAAATTTGTTTTAGTGACGATTGCAAAATTTGTGAGAAAAGAAAGCAAGAATGACATAAAAACGGCGAGCGGAGCGAGCCTCGCAAATTTTAAAGACTTTTTAGAGACGATTGGGAAATTTGTGATAGAAATACAAGATAATTCGATATAACGACGCCGACGAGCTGTGCGAGCCGCGACAATTATTGAGACTCTAACGGCGGTGGAAAAATTTGAGAAAGAGAAAAAAGCCAAAGCAAAAACAATGGCGAGCGTAGCGAGCCGCGTGACAGTCGTTAGAAATGACGCAAAATTGCGTCATTTCTAGCTGTTGGGATAAAAGAACGTATCCATACTAATTATTACAAATTCGAAAGCAACTCTGTCTGTCAGCCTATCTGTTACCTTTCTCACTTAAACGGCTTAACGGGTCTTAATAAAATTTGACAGGGAGCTAAACGGTATCCCGGACATAAGCTATCTGAAAAGCACTTACAAAGCCGCGGGCTGCAGCTTGTTGAAATAAACAAAATTAATTCTATACTAGTGACTGGTGAAATTTCTAAAAATTATTTACATTATCTAGTTTGACCCACTCAGGAATATCGGCGCGCTCGCACTGGGCGAAAAGATATATCTTTTCGCTTCCTAGGAGCAAGAAAATTACAAGGTTGTAGAGAAGTAGGGTTGTTCCGTGGACCACTATGCGACTCGTAGTTCGAATTACAAAGATGTACTTAAAATGAATATGAAAATTGACTGGTCATATAACTTAATATACCGTATTATGTAAAATTTTCTCTGCAACCTTGTTTTGGTACTAAACCTATTTTTTTTATTTTGATCAGTATTGTCGTGGAGCCCCGGGGCTCCGCGGAGCACACTTTGGGAATGGCTGCCCTAAAGGGATAGAAAATGGTGTCTACCCAACAAACAATTAGGCGTCAATTAGAGCTTCTTTTAGAACTTAACGAGATATAAAGGCGGTACAGCAGTAGCAATTACAACTTTTGGCGACGAAAGAGCGTAGACTAGCAAAATATTTCACTTAGAGCTGTACAACATAGTTTTAAGGGCAATAACAAGGTGAGTTTAAAGGTTAAAGATATACAGTAGCAATTTTCAACACTACAATACAGGTAAAGCATCTTGTGTTATAGCTTTAAGTGAATCTTACAACTAAAGGATCTAAATAAGAAGTAAGCATTTACTACAACCCCCCAAAGTGCTATGCAAGCGTTAATTAACTCTTGCCAAGAACCAAAAGTTGTACAAAAGCAATAATTACCGCTCTTAAACTCTTGTATACCTAGCACTAAATACCTGAAGAGGTACAAAACTCTCTCATATTACTTAAAGTCGAACAGTAGGAATATTTTTCGCCATCATAGAACTTCTAGTGCTTAATCTCACTACTGTATATGTTTAGGTCGAGTAAAAGATCTTAATACCTCTTCTGTAACCCGTATTTGATCACTTGTTGATATCAGTGCAATGGCGACGCACTACAAGTCAAGCGGGAGTTTTCTGCGAAAATCTGATCTGGGTTCCGTACATAGTTTTTCAGAAAATGTGTGTGAAAGTGCTACAACAACAAGCGATCATGAGGAAGTACTTTGTGAAAATATGGATCGAGGTTCCGCACACTCAAATTTGATTGATATTGAAGAAAGTAGTGACAGTGAGGACGTTTCTAATGACCATTTAAAAAATCTTAATTTTCGAGAACAATTGGATTCTCAATTGTTCTCTACATTTTTTAAAGTTATTTCAAAAATTGATAAATGATAATGATATTGTAGAAGTTAAAGAAATTCAGTCATTACCTGACTTCGATGTTTTTCATATTCATGGTTATAAAATGAAGAACAAACTTGATATATTTCCGCTCCCGATTAAGTCATCGTAGCTAAATAAGTTATTCAGCTGAGGATAAGGCGGACAATCGTGAAGAAGTTTTTTTTATAATGTTATGTGAGATGTACAATGTAACCTAGCGTGTATTCTCAGCATGAAAAATCACTGTATTTTTTTCCTATACTTCACACAATTGAAAATATCAAAATAAATAACCACATCTTTATTCACAAAGAAAATTATACTAGTATTTACAATTGAAACAATTGAGCTAACATTAAACAAAATATTTCAATCACATTTCTTTTATTCTCTTCGTAAAACAAATTAACTTAGTTTTTCTATAAATTAATTATACAAATAAATAATTATTCATCACACTGAATTCTTATATTTGTCTTCTTAAAAAACTATAAAGCAACCATATTGTAGGATTAAGATTCTTGAAATTCAGCTTACCATGAAGATTTATCGTAAGTATATTGGTAATCTAAATGTTGTACTTATACCTATATTCACGATTTCTTATCTGCTAGTCTAAAAACAAAGTTATAAGCATTAACATTTTTACTGATTTTTTGCAGTAATACCTCCTGATTCAAAATTGACAATAGTAATAATATGATACAAATATTCAAATAAGATGAGAGTAGCAAGGCTCCAAAATGAAGATTTAGAGTAGGAAGGTAAGTGTGGCATATTTAAATGTTCACAAAAAAACAACATTGAGTGAACATAAGGCCAAATCAAATCTAGTTAACACAAACATAACTTAATATATGAGACGAATCATTGACTGCATTAGTCACTGTGATTAATTACTGATGACGATGAGTGATGATCAGGTACAGCAGTGTAGATGGGTTGGTTGTAAGCTTCACCACATACGGGAGAGTTCTCTTGGTCTGCATACTGAAAAAAAAAGTAAACAAAGTTTTGTACGTGTTTTTAATTTTCGATTTTCTCTTTTTTGAGTATCACTTTCGACAACTATACAATAACTTTTGGCACATTATAAGAACCTCGGTACCCCACGGACCTAGGGTCTCGACTCTAATTCTACTACGGATCCCGAAATTTATTTATTTGCAAGGTTAGAAAAATACAAGAAAATACGGTTTAAATGCAATATTTTACTTTTGCTTCATTAAGTGTTCTAATATAATACTAGCACGATAACTTAAACTGGAATAAACAACGTTTTATTGGATTATTACAAAAGTTTTATGTTACTCCATATCTAATACATTATTTATTTTCAGTAAAGAGACACCAGACATCGGGCGCTTGAATAATTTGTTAATAATACATATACTTATTCACAGTGTACTTACCTTCGCAGTGAAAAATCGACCTCCTAGTTCAATAAGTTGAAACACGATTTCTTTTATTTTCACTCTCCAAACGAATGGCGCCGTTTTGGACCCGACAATATATTATAAATAATTAATACGCATAATTTTACGCACAAAAACGAAAAGAGAAATTAATATTTGTTGATAAATTAAAAAAAAACCTGATGTTAAAAATATTAGCACCTTATAATAGCCCTTGTGGATATATACTAGAGCTCAAAGCGTTAATAATCACCTATTTGCCACCCTCATATCACTTAAAGACGTAGTGAGTGACATTGTAGTTCTACTGTACCGCATAAGGAGTTAGTATTCACCTATTTGCAGCCTTCTTAACACCCAAAGAGTTAATAAACGATGTTTTAATCTATTGTACCACTAAAAGAGTTAATTTTGCCTATTTATCACGTTTTTATCCCTTGTAGTATCAGTTTTCGCTACTATAGCTCTCTTAAAGCTCTATTATACCTCTGAACCCAATCTGTAACTCTGCTTTACCGCCATTAAGCAACCCAAGGTGATAAAAAAGTGTGCCCATTTCGGGGTTATAGTAGAGTTATAGCGCGCTCTAACTCCTAATACTAACACTTATTTATAACTATAAGATCTGATTAGCGCTCTAATAGATTTTATATAACTCTTGTCTTAGCGCCTAAGTGTTAGTTGGGTAGTTTAGTTAATAAAGAGATTCGGCTATTTTTGGCTTAACTTTTCGATTTAACTTCCCGTTAAATCCATAAAATTTGATACCTAGGTATAAGTATTTAGCTTTTCGGTCAGTAATAAATAAGACGTGCTACAGTATTTTTGTAAATTTATCCCTGCAGGTATAGGAATTCCGTTACTCAGTTTTGTAGTTAAAGCCATGAAAATTGGTAGGTATTTAGCCTATTGCTTGATGGAAAATTACGTGTTCAGCGTTTTTAGAAATTCAACCCAAGAATGTAAAAATTTGCATTTTTAAGGATTTATGTTCATTTCAAAGTCCCTGTTGTAAACTTAGGTTGTAGGTACCTTAAGAATATATTTCTCTGTTTCCTGATATATTTACTGATCTACCGAAGAATAGGTATGCCGTGTAAAACTGCACCTGAATTGAATCGAAATAATGAGTCATAAGTATGGAATTCCTGGGTCTTTTGGGGGGGCCATGGCCCCCATGGCCCCCCCCCTGTATCCGCCAATGTGCCCGGACATCAATTACCGAGCAATATTTTGTAATGGCCGGGCCATCAGTTGCCGATAGTGCAGCTACAGATTACAGAAAAGTATAGCCCGTTTAGAAGCGCCTTTAAAAAAACACTGTTAAAACTGTTATAGGGTACTAGCTTCTGCCCGCGGCTTCGCACGCATGTTTCTATGGAAACGTTTTGAGGTTATTTCTATCCCATGGGAACTGATTTATGGGATAAAGAGTCGCCCATGTTTGATTCCAGGGTTAGACTTAGGTACCTGCAGGGCCGTCTTAAACTAGGCTAGGGCCCTTGGGCACACAAGAATTCGGGGCCCTTGGGCACACAAGAATTCGCGGCCCTTTTGGAAAGTAAAAAAGCGAAAATTATATAACATCTTTTACTAAGTACCTATGACCATTTATTATAGGTAATCAAAATATAGTATGATATAATGTCATTAACCTCTCAAGTGGCACGCCCCGCGCCCCGCTACCACCGTTGTGTGGCAGGTACTTCCGCAAAAATCCGCGGAAATGCATCACAATGCATTATTTCGCTGATTTCTTGATTATTATCTACTAACACCTCGTAACATCTATATATATTTGGATTCTCCATAAAATTTCCTACAAAACAGCGTGGAAACATTCTGATGTTGTATAACGTAATTAATGAGGTTGATTAAAATTAAATTATAATTGCGGAAAAATGGTAAAATTTTAATATTAAAAAAAAGCATAAAAAAAACTTTACCGTTTTTATGTCCAGTTTGAGTTTTATTTTAGAGATTTACCATCATATACTAAACACAAAAAGAGCACATTTCCAAGCCATTTAATTTAAATAAATTTTAAGTCAGAAAAAACGATAAAAAAATGTCGCGGGTGTCAGATTTCAATTTTAAATATACGATTTTTTTTAAATTTCTTCTATACTTGGTTAGTTTATGGTTTTAACGTCAGCTTGACACTGTCAGTCAACTTTTAAGACATTGACATGGCTGAAAAGTTGACTCTAAGTACATAAATTCGTCGAAACAAAAAACAACAAAAAAAAATTGGTTGTCTGTAAAGTCGGTTTACTGACGATAGTTGAACGTGACAACGCAGACGCATCGCTCACTCAAGTAGGAGAGAGACGGATGTCGAGCGCTCTCGCTTGCACTTCAAGCCTTACATGGAACGCCTCAGAGCGAGGTAACGCCGCATGACGAGGTAACGCCGCATGACGAGGTAACGCCTCATGACGAGGTAACGCCGCATGACGTCATGATTTTTCGTGCGTGCAGCTGGCTCTATCGAATTATAAGACGTTGTCACGTCAAAAAATCGGAAAATCGGCCATAATATGGTCGCAGCTTGACTTTGGAATCTCGAGTGATTGCGTGAGTGATCGCTAGATGGTGTACTTAGTAAATTAGGTAGGATGCGTTCGGAAATATTAATAATTAGTACCTACAGTAGGAATAGGCGCAGTCATCGATATAATGGCGTAGTAGGTAAATACCTTCTGTTAAGATTACTGATCTGTGAAAAAAGTGTAATGTGCTGTAACGGTCCAGATTATGCTGGTTCGTTTAATTTGCAAATATAGAAATAATTAACACATTTTGATATAGTTTGAAACACTAAAAATATATTCTGAACTGTAAATCGGTTCGAACGCTTTGCTGGAAGGATAGCAACCTTCTTAAGTCTTACGACAGTTTAGTAATGTTTGAATTTGACGATTCTAGGAAAACAAATGGGCTTCGGATAGTTGGGACAGAGATGTCAGGGGGAGGAGATCGTGAGTTTTGAAGTAAAGTGAAAATTTGGGGTTTTTTTTGCTAGATTTTTACAGGAAAAGTGGGAATCATGAGAATACAATCCGGAAGCTAGGTCGGCTCAGCCATCGAGCGAGACCAGGGAGGAATTCTAGGATGGATTGCAAATTTCTATCAATCAGATTCAGGTTACGTAAACCCACACTTTTCATTTCTAATAATTCTCCGTATTGTAAACGGATGGTGTTACATCCCAGAACCGACTATTCTAATTTATTATTATATTTATTAAACACATTCTGCCGATACTGCAACGTTCCTGGATGTGTTGGTGAATGCTTGTGCTGTAAGGCCCTGAACTAACCTGATTATTAAATCTATTGTTTTGATCTACGGTTGGACTGGAATGTGGTTCCACACGTTTACTTCTTAGGACTCCCCGCGTGGACTAGGTATGGAATTAGGTGGGCTAGAGTTTTAGTAAGGTAGGATGTATTTGGATCGCTTGAGATCATTCCCCGTCAAACTCTCCTGAGTTAGCGATTTACAAACGCTTTGCTTTTAAATGTCTGGTTATCTCTGAGTACGGGAAGGGCGATAGCCGTCTGCTTACGACTTTCCCCGAGGAGAAGAAAAGATTAACTTCGTAGTGGGGCACCAACCAGATAAATTTGGCTTATACCTATACGGGATAAAGCAAAGTTCTCAGGTTCCGCGATAGGAGAGGCAGAGTAACCAACCAAAGTCACAATGCCGAGATATTATAGGTTCTTCGCTTACTATGTAATTTCAGTTGTTTCAGAGCATGGGAGTATCATGGTTTGAGACGGCCATGAAAGAGGGGTGCTATACTACTGTACCAGGATTGAAGAGTCAATAACCTAAGTAGTTTTAACGTTTATTTCATTTGTCTTAAGCTTCTAAAAGAATCTGAGTTACTACATCACAATGTATGAGTCCTACCGCTAACTAGACGATCATTGGCCACTTTAAATCACAATTTTAATACAAAACTTATAGTAAAATACTTAGTTTTATTGATAGATAATCACTAGTGATCAGGTAGGGTAGGGTAAGATATTTCCGAGCGTTACAGTGCCCGACAAAAATGTTTTGAGAATAAATGTGTAAGAGAAATTGTCGATCCTTCGGGGCCCCCTGAGAATGGGGGCCCTGGGCACGGGCCCCGTGTGCCCTTATGGTAAAGACGGTATTGGGTACCTGTATGCAAAATTTCAGCCTGATCCGTTCAGTAGTTTTGGCGTGAAGAAGTAACAAACATCCATCCATTCAAACTTTCGCATTTATAATAATAATGTGATCTTTTCTACATCCCCTTTTCTACATCAATGTTTAAAACATTGCTGGTGCATTAAACCGTGAATCGCATAGCCAAAACGAGGGGTACCTAAGTATAAAAGCAAAACATTGTTATGTCCGAGGAAGGCTATTGTTCAGAAATGAGGATTTTTCATTGCACTCAAATTACCGCCATCTGTGGTAAAACAGTTTAGAGTAACTTAGCTGTTAGCTGTTGGTCCACTAAGGAGTTACATTACAGACCATAAAAGCATAGAACCGTAGGGTAAGTATTTCTGTATTAATTTCTAAAAGTTTGATAGAAAATTGCGATTCTGCTCTTATGCAATGGACCACGGAATTAAAGTAAGGGGAAATGGTAAGTGGGCGTGGCACGCGTGCCACAAGTAGGTACACGTTGTTACCAGCGTTGCCACCTTGGTGATTTTATCACTAGATCTAGTGATTTTTTGGAGTACTTTAGTGATATTTTGAAGAAAAAATCACTACGAAAATATCTGGTGATTTTTAGTGATATTTATCGAATCTCGAAAATTTTTTAAAATACATAGTTATTAGCAACGAATTCCCCAATTTATGTGAAAATAGCACAATCCTTTTCTTAGACAGCCGAAACGTAATTATAATTACACCGTGAATCTTTATAGGTTCATGAATTAAACGTTTTTGTTTGGTTATGCAAACCTACCTTGGGGAATCCCCGACTACTGATGAGAACCTATCACGTACATACTAAACTAGTTTATTTGAGTATGTATTTAGATAAGTGCTTGCTACTGTAATGTTGCTAGGCAGTTCTTGCTAAACTTCGTTCGGGAAAGTAGGTAAGTGATCACATCGAAATCATTCGCGTAAGATTTGTGAAGTATTTCTTAGTTATTTTGCATTTACTATGGACGTGCCAGTAAAAATAAAACGTCAAGTGCGAGTCGGACTCGTGCACTAAGGGTTCCGTTTAATTGTAAGACCTTGTTGCTTGCCAAATATTATGATTCTAGGTCAACGTGAAGTAGATACCCTGTATATTTTGGTCGAGGGAGGATCAACACTTATGTTTTTTAGGTAATAAACTACAAATTTACGGTTTTAGGATTTTTTCCTTTACTTGTGCTATAAGACCTTGCTTCAATTTTATGATTCTTCGTCAACGGAAATTACCCTATAGGTTTTGGTCTATGGCGAGAGTCAAAAGTATTTTTTTTTGTGAATAAATTACAAATTTATGTTTTTCGGTTTTTTTCCTTTACTTGTGCTATAAGACCTTGCTGCTCACCAAATTTAATGATTCTAGATCTACAGGAAGTACCCTATAGGTTTTGGGTGCATGTGATTCCTTTGGAAATTTCAAAATTTTCGGGCATAAACGTCTGCAACTTTTGAGTGCGTTGACTTGGAAGTTTAATTTATATCACGGCTTCAAGAAGTTACGGACATGAGTATTAAAATTTGATGTTAATTTCAACTCGATACCTCCACGCGTTCCTGAGAAAAGAGGGTTGACAGACGGACAGACAGACAGACAGACAGACGGACAACAAAGTCTTTTTTCCTTTTGAGGTACAGAACCCTAAAAAAAGACTTTTATTCACAAAAATATCGACAAGAATGGGAAACCTAAGAAATCAAGATGTGGTTATGGCCTGTAGCAAACGATACTACTACAGCCTTTTTAAATTTTTATCAAAAAGACATATTTACAAGAATTGGTGACATTAAGAAACACAGAGTTGTGTGTATAAAAGAAACACAAAAACAAATATCTATCTAGCTTAGTGTCAAAAATTTTGCTATTAGATATCAGTATTATGTTGTGTTTTTAGTTTCTTATTTTTACAAATACATTATTTTGTAGTACCTAGCGTGTAATTTCATTTAAAATTATCTAGTGATTTTTGTCCAAAATATCCCGAAATCTAGCGAGTTTTGAGACCAAATCTAGTGATATTTTTTTCTGCAAGGTGGCAACACTGGTTGTTACGCTTACTCGACCTCAGTCGGGTTCTAACTAGCGGTGGGTTGCACACGAATTCCTGGCGAGGATTGTGCGAGGCGCTCATTTGCTCAAAGAGTCGGCACACTGTGCTAGCACGATTAAAAATCGTGCGAGAGCCTCTTTTCTTCAAGTGTGCAGATACAATTGTGTTAGCACACGTGCTGAGGACTCACCTTTAGTTCTAACATCGCGTGGAGTAGCTAGTCTCGCAACCAATTCATTTTTTCCGTAATCATGCCGTATTGTTCGATTTTAGAGGGTAAAAATGATAGTAGGAGAAAAAATCGTCAAAATGGAGGTGTCTCGTACTATCGGGGAGAACGGTTTTTATTGTTTTGTAATAAAATCTTATTTTATTTCAATTTGTCAATAATTTAATAGAAGAGTTAGTCAAAATCAACCTTATGCAATTAAGATAAAGTTGATTTTCGATTTATTCTATTCTTCGCTGCTCAATTAGTGATGTAGTCAAGTCGAATGTTGATTTTGTCGATTGATATCGATACAAGAAATTCAATTTTAATTTCAAATTTTAATGTTAATGTTAAATTAAGTGATATATTACGTAAATTGATTATATATTTAGTATTTACATTAAGTCACTAAATTGACATCATTAGGTCCTCTAACCTTTATCTTAAATATTTGTAGGTTTCCCAAAGATACAAACGTCAAAGAGAAATAAAATAAATAAATAAATAAATAATGCTGGACAATTCACACAGCATTATCTAGCCCCAAGGTAAGCAAAGCTTGTGTTATGGGCACTAGATAACTGATATACATAATAATATACGAGTACATAGATAGATATTTTTTATTATACATAGAAAACGACCAGAACACCCTGAACAAATATCTGCAGATCGTACAAATATTTGTCCCGAGGCGGGAATCGAACCCGCAACCTCCTGCGTCGCAGGCGGGCCTTCGCCCACCGCGCCACAGAGGTCGTCAAAAATGGATAGATGCAACGGCTAGAGTTAATTGGATGCCAACCAAATCAAGCACGATATGCTCTGAACACTTTTAAAAAGTGTTCAGAGCATATCGTGCTTGATTCGTAATTGTATATCTATATCCTTTATTTGATATTTTGAAATAGACTTCCAAAAAGTCACTTTTCGGAAGTCTATTTCAAAATATCAAATAAAGGATATAGATACAGTAGAACTACAATTATCCGAACTCCGACTATCCGAATCGCCGATTATCCGAATCACAAAAAATTGTCAAAAAAAAGTCTTAGTGCGCTATTATTCTTCCCCCCGCGAAGCCAGTGTTGACGGTTGACGGTTGAAGACCGCAAAACAGCTTACATTGACGGAGATGTTTAAAAAACAATGATTTTTATTTCTAAACTTGTACATAAGTACATTTTATATATTTAAAACATGTGAAAATTTCATGTTTCTTTCATTTAATTGAATAAAAAAATAGTGCAATATCAAAACGTAGCTTTTATTCTCTCCAATGGCAATTTTTTTTTTAAAAATCCGATTATCCGAATATTTGATTATCCGAATGGGTCCCGGTCCCCATTAATTCGGATAATTGGAGTTCTACTGTATACAATTACGAAACATACAGCGCTTGTACCACTGAAAATTTGTTAAGTTTAAATATATAAATGTTCACATACACCATTTACTAAAATTAAACATAAAACTTTCCAAACACCAGTTTCCTAATAAATACGTTTTATTTCACGGGCATAAATAACATTACATTTATTTTTACCTGCCTGTCTGTGTCTATTTATAAATGGTTTAAAATATACAGCTCTTTGTGTACCAAATAAGTAAATAAACTACCAACAAGTTCGATTTTTTGCAAATTGAACAAAAAATCGGGTACCTATCGATATCGATAATGTACTTCAATGTGCTACCTGGTGCAGCTCTAATCGAGTAGCAGTCGATGGTCGACCTATCACGCGAATGTCAATCTTAAGTTTGAGGAAATTAAGTTTATAATTGCGACCACTGAAAATACCGCCATCTATAGTCAAGTAGCGGAATTAACTTGTCTATCGAATGTTTGGTTACTATAGACCGTAAATACGTTCTGATGCTAAAGTAAAATAAATCTTATCTGAAGAAGTCAAGGTTTATTTCCAAATCAGTAACGTTGGCTAGTTTTGACTAAACTTAAACTACCAATCAAACGAATTGTTTCTTTGTAATGCATTATATGATTACTGGTTTATTTGTGTGAGTTTGGCGACACCCTTAGTAATTTTGTTGCATTGTCCTTCCACCCCACGGAATTAAAGTAAGGGGAAATGGTAAGTGGGCGTGGCACGCGTGCTACAAGTACGCGCTGGTATGCTTACTCGACCCCAGTCGGGTTCTAACATCGCGTGGAGTAGCTAGTCTCGCAACCAATTCATTTTTTCCGTAATCATGCCGTATTGTTCGATTTTAGAGTGTAAAAATGATAGTAGGAGAAAAAATCTTCAAAATGGAGGTGTCTCGTACCATCGGGGAGAACGGTTTTTATTGTTTTGTAATAAAATCTTATTTTATTTCAATTTGTCAATAATTTAATAGAAGGGTTAGTCAAAATCAACCTTATGCAATTAAGATAAAGTTGATTTTGGATTGATTCTATTCTTCGCTACTCAATTAGTGATGTAGTCAAGTCGGATGTTGATTTTGTCGATTGATATCGATACAAGAAATTCAATTTTAATTTCTAATTTTAATGTTAATGTTAAATAAGTGATTAGTATTATTATGTAAATTAATTATTTATTTAGTATTTAGATTACAAGTCACTACATTGACATCATTAGGTCCTCTAACCTTTATCTTAAATATTTGTAGGTTTCCCAAAGATACAAACGTCAAAGAGAAATGTATAGATGCAACGGGTAGAGTTAATTGGATGCCAACCAAATCAAGCACGATATGCTCTGAACACTTTTTGGAAGTCGATTTCAAAATATCAAATAAAAGATATAGATATACAATTACGAAACATACAGCGCTTGTATCACTGAAAATCGTTAAGTTTAAATATATAAATGTTCACATACACCATTTACTAAAATTAAAAATAAAACTTTCCAAACACCAGTTTCCTCATAAATACGTTTTATTTCAGGGGCATAAACAACATACATTTATTTTTACCTGCCTGTCTGTGTCTATTTATAAATGGTTTAAAATATACAGCTCTTTGTGTGCCAAGTAAATAAACTACCAACAAGTTAAATTTTTTGCGAATTGAACAAAAAATCGGGTATCTATCGATATCGATAATGTACTTCAATGTGCTACCTGGTGCAGCTCTAATCGAGTAGCAGTCGATGGTCGACCTATCACGCGAATGTCAATCTTAAGTCTGAGGAAATTAAGTTTATAATTGCGACCACTGAAAATACCGCCATCTATGGTCAAGTAGCGGAATTAACTTGTCAATCGAATGTTTGGTTACTATAGACCGTAAATATGTTCTGATGATAAAGAAAAATAAATCTTATCTGTAGAAGTCAAGGTTTATTTCCAAATCAGTGACGTTGGCTAGTTTTGACTAAACTTAAACTACCAATCAAACGAATTGTTTCTTTGTAATGCATTATATGATTACTGGTTTATTTGTGTGAGTTTGGCGACACCGGTGCCCTTATTAATTTTGTTGCATTGTCCTTCCACTCTAACTTCCATTTCCGTGTTCCACCCTAACTTCTATTTCCGTGCAATGGACCAATTCGATTTTGCTTATACACGACTAGGACAGTAGCGGTTTTGCACCTAGCCGTACCGCCATATTTCCATGTTCACTATAGGGTAAAAGTGTTATGTCGTAGCCACCTTATCATCATCATTATCTCAGCTGTTGGTAATATGTTAAAAATAAAATAAAATAAAGAAATACGGTTGATTGGCACATAGCACGTTTTCTTCCATTTTGTAACCTAAAACTTAAATAAGTGTGATAGATAACTCATTTGGCAAGACACAAGGTCTTACATAACATCCATAACGTTTTAGTTGAGAATGAGAATGCAGATTTATAGAACTAAGAAATCCATAACACACAGTGCAAAAATTATTGTTCTACGACAATAATTGACGAAGTTATGACCAAATTACTAGCGAGGTTCACTGAGTGACCGCCGTCGCCGCCACCGTTGGGAACACACTTGACTGTGCTACCTGTGTCCTGCTCGCACGCGCGGAGAGCGACGCGAGTGAGCGAGACGCCTTTGGTACACTGTGCTGTTCGCGGCAAACAGCACAATGCATTGTGCCATTTGTATCCCGCTCACTCCAGTGGCGCGCTGCGCGATTGAGCGGGACGCAAATAGCACGATGACGTTTCACCTCGCGAGGCCCTCGCGCGCGCCTCGCCTCAATCGTTGTAGCACGATTTTCAAAATCGTGCGAGAGCCTCTTTTGTTCAAGTGTGCAGATACAATTGTGTTAGCACACGTGCTGAGGACTCACCTTTAACACAAGGCAAAGCGAGCGATCCTAGACATTAGGCCACACACAACACAAGGAACTTATCTTATCTTATCTTACACTTGCGCCTTCCCATCTTCCGAGGACATCCGTGAGGGCGGGTGCGGCGGCAGATTTGGCCGAAGATCTCAAGAGGCGCACATATGCAGGTCTCGACAGAGCCTACACATCTGCTCCCCTTGGAGTCGCCACCCTAGGTCTGTGGGGTACCGAGGCTCTTCGGGTTTTCAAAAAATTATCTGAGCGTCTGGTGGAAGCGACGCGTGACCCGAGAGCTGGTGAGTATCTGGCACAGCGCATCAGCATTGCCATACAGCGTGGCAATGCAGCCAGCGTCTTGGGGACGCTTCCGACTGGTGTTGATATGAATCATCTAGCCCCAACCTAAGCAGAGCTTGTGTTATATATGGGTACTAGACGACTGATATACATACAGAATATAGTACATTACATAGATAGATATTTTTTATTATACATAGAAACGACCAGAACACCCAGGGGCGGATCCAGGATTTCATTTTGGGGGGGGGGGGGGGGGCATTTTGACAAAGTTCAGAGAAAGGGTTAAAATCACAAGTTAACAAAAAAAATAAGGTTTTTTAAAGCAATTAAAAAAAATAACAAAGTCACGCGCGGGCGGCGAGGGAGGCGGAGCGGCGGCGTCGAAAAAAAATCATTCCCTAAGGTAGCGGTTCTCAAACTCTTTTATCGCCGCAACCCTTTTGATCATCGAAATATTTGACGGAGCCCTTTTTCATTTAGACAACGCAACGTACTCAGTTCGATGTCTAAATGAAAAAGAAGGCGAGCAGAGCGAGCCTCGAAATCTTTAAAGACCTTTTAGCGAACATGGGGAAATAAGCAAAGAAGAGACAGGCGAGCGGAGCAAGCCTCGAAATTTTTAAAGATTTTTTAGCAACGATTGGGAAATTTGTTAAAGAAAAGGAAGAAAAGACGATACAAAAACGGCGAACAGCCTCGAAAATTTTAAAGACTTGGCGACGATTGGGAAATTTGCGAAAGAAAAGACGATATAAAAACGGTGAGCAGAAGAAGCCTCGACATTTTTTAAGATTTTCTTGCGAGGAAAACTTGTGACTGAAAAGGAAGAAAAGACGATATAAAACGGCGCGGCGAGCGGAGCGAGCCTCGAGAATTTTAAAGACTTTCTAGCGCCGATTGGGACATTTGTGAAAGAAAAGTCTATACATTCATGTAAGATAGGCGAGCGGAGCGAGCCTCGAAATGATCAAATTTGTTTTAGTGACGATTGCAAAATTTGTGAGAAAAGAGAGCAAGGATGACATAAAAACGGCGAGCGGAGCGAGCCTCGCAAATTTTAAAGACTTTTTAGAGACGATTGGGAAATTTGTGATAGAAATACAAGATAACACGATATAACGACGCGGCGACGCCGACGAGCTGTGCGAGCCGCGACAATTATTGAGACTCTAATAGCGGTGGGAAAATTTGAGAAAGAGAAAAAAGCCAAAGCAAAAACAATGGCGAGCGTAGCAAGCCGCTAGAAATGACGCAAAATTGCGTCATTTCTAGCTGTTGGGACAAAAGAACGTATCCATACTAATTATTACAAATTCAAAAGCTCTGTCTGTCAGCCTATCTGTTACCTTTCACACTTAAACGGCTTAACGGGTCTTAATAAAATTTGACAGGGAGCTAAACGGTATCCCCGGACTTACATAAGCTACCTGAAAAGCACTTACAAAGCCGCGGGCTGAAGCTTGTTGAAATAAAAAAAATTAATTCTGTACTAGTGACTGGTGAAATTTCTAAAAATTATTTACATTATCTAGTTTGACCTACTCAGGGATATCGGCGCGCTCGCACTGGGCATGTGTCCTTTCGCTTCCTATGAGCAAGAAAATTACAAGGTTGTAGAGAAGTAGGGTTGTTCCGTGGACCACTATGCGACTCGTAGTTCAAATTACAAAGATGTAAGTACTTAAAATTAATATGATTGTTGACTGGTCATATAACTTAATAAACCGTATTATGTAAAATTTTATCTGCAACCGTTTTTTTGTACTAAACCTTTTTTTTTTTTATCAGTATTGTCGTGGAGCCTCGGGACTCCGCGGAGCACACTTTGGGAATGGCTGCTCTAAGGGGATAGAAAATGGTTTCTAGTTTAGTTTAACAAGAGATTCGGCTATTTTTGGCTTAACTTTTCGATTTAACTTCCAGTTAAATCCATAAAATTTGATACCTAGGTATAAGTATTTAGCTTTTCGGTCAGTAATAAATAAGACGTGCTTCAGTATTTTTGTAAATTTATCCCTGCAGGTATAGGAATTCCGTTACCTACTCAGTTTTGTAGTTAAATCCATGAAAATTGGTACTAGGTATTTAGCCTGTTGCTTGATGGAAAATTACGTGTTCAGCGTTTTTAGAAATTCAACCGAAGAATGTAAAAATTGGCATTTGGATTTATGTTCATTTCAAAGTCCCTGTTGTAAACTTAGGTTGTAGGTACCTAAAGAATATAATTTCTGTTTCTTGATATATTTTACTGACCTCCCGAAGAATAGGTATGCCGTGTAAAACTGCACCTGAATTGAATCGAAATAATGAGTCAAAAGTATGGAATTACTGGGTCTTTGGGGGGGGGGGGGGGGGCATGGCTTCGTGCCCCCCCCCCCCCTGTATCCGCCAATGAGAACACCCGAAACAAATATTTTGTAGATCGTACAAACATTTGTCCCAAGGCTGGAATCGAACTCGCAACCTCCTGCGCCGCAGGCGGACCTTCGCCCGCCGCGCCACATCGGTCGTCAAATTATTGCTATATGCTTCTTACATGGATTTGTGGAAGAGTCTAACTTAAATAAAACAAATTTAAAAAAATCATTATTTCTTTTAATCTTACTACTATTAAGTACAAAAGTAAAGCTAAAATAGGGTAGTCTCCTGAGTAAAGTAAAATATTATTACATTTAGTTCATCAGTTTGATTATCAGAAGATATTAGACACATATTTTTTCTACAATTTGATCCAAGGTTCATAATGTTAATATTGCACTAACATTTATTATAGGGTAATTCTGAAATACATATTTGTTTTATTTCTATTGAAGACAGACAACTCGAGTCAGTCATATCAGACAAGAGTACTCTACTATTATTCTCTATGACAGAAACATGCAGGTTATATTCAATCCTTATTTTGAACATTGGCTATCGATATCAATTAAATTATATGCTTGCCCAACTGGGGTGCGATGCTTGACTTTGAATCGGCCAATGGTCGGAGCCCAGCGGTCGCCTCAGTGATTTGGCGGAATTGTTGTCTAAATATAATAAATGATATTTCCTCTCTATTGGGTATGTGCTCGATGGTACAATCACACCATCATAAAAACAACTACTTACGAATAGGACGGCTAATAGTACTGCCTCGTCATGAATGAAGAAAATATTACCTACAGGCGCCAAATCAGAGGATGTGGAATCTATTACCTAGGCTGTTATTTCGGTAGTGTTATTATAAAAGTTAAAATATTTTACCCGAAATTTCCCGGGAAATGATTTTGGATTTCCCGGTTCTTAAATCGGCCAAAATATTCGGGAATTCCCGGGACTAAACCCTAATAGCTACAGCCTTACATTTACAATTTCATGACATTTCGTGGCGTGACTATTTCCTAACCATATCCTGACGTACATATTTTTGGCTATGACTCAGATAGCATGCTTTATTACAAACATTGCAGGCAAATGGTTTCTCCTGTGAGTTTTCATATGACACACTAAATTATATTTTTGAATAAATTGTTTATCACAAACATTGCACATGAGAATTCACACAGATTTCTCTCCTGTGTGAATTCTCATGTGTCGAACTAAAGCACTTTCTCTTAATCCTTTGTCACATACATTGCAGGCAAATGTTTTCTCACCTTCTCTCCTGTGTGAAATTTCATGTGAGTAACTAAATGATGTTTGCGATTAAATTTTTTATCACACACTTTGCAACCAAATGGTTTCTCTCCTGTGTGAATTCTCATGTGTATACCTAAATTACTTTTTATTCCAAATTCTTTGTCACATACATTGCAGGCAAATGGTTTCTCCCCTGTGTGAATTCTCATGTGTATACCTAAATTACTTTTTATTCCAAATTCTTTGTCACATACATTGCAGGCAAATGGTTTCCCCCCTGTGTGAATTCTCATGTGTTGAACTAAAGTACTTTTTTGTCCAAATTCTTTGCCACATAAATTGCAGGCAAATGGTTTCTCCCCTGTGTGAATTATCATGTGGTTAACTAAATCACTCTTTCGTATAAATTCTTTGTCACATACAGTACAGGCAAATGGTTTCTCTCCTGTGTGAATTCGCATGTGTATACCTAAATTACTTTTTATTCCAAATTCTTTGTCACATACATTGCAGGCAAATGGTTTCTCCCCTGTGTGAATTCTCATGTGTTGAACTAAAGTACTTTTTTGTCCAAATTCTTTGCCACATAAATTGCAGGCAAATGGTTTCTCCCCTGTGTGAATTATCATGTGGTTAACTAAAGCAATTTTTTGTCTAAATTCTTTGTCACATACAGTGCAGGCAAATGGTTTCTCTCCTGTGTGAATTCGCATGTGTTGACCTAAATGATATTTTTTTCCAAATTCTTTGCCACATACAGTGCAGGCAAATGGTTTCTCTCCTGTGTGAATTCTCATGTGTTTAACTAAAACACTTTTTTGTCCAAATTCTTTGCCACATAAATTGCAGGCAAATGGTTTCTCTCCTGTGTGAATTCTCAAGTGTTTAACTAAATTACCTTTTAGTCCAAATTCTTTGTCACATACAGTGCAGGCAAATGGTTTCTCTCCTCTGTGAATTCTCATGTGGTGAACTAAATTATTTTTTTGTCTAAATTCTTAGTCACATACATTGCAGGCAAATGGTTTCTCTCCTGTGTGAATTATCATGTGGTTAACTAAAGCACTTTTTTGTCTAAATTCTTCGTCACATACAGTGCAGGCAAATGGTTTCTCTCCTGTGTGAATTCGCATGTGTTGACCTAAATGATATTTTTTTCCAAATTCTTTGCCACATACAGTGCAGGCAAATGGTTTCTCTCCTGTGTGAATTCTCATGTGTTTAACTAAAACACTTTTTTGTCCAAATTCTTTGCCACATAAATTGCAGGCAAATGGTTTCTCTCCTGTGTGAATTCTCAAGTGTTTAACTAAATTACCTTTTAGTCCAAATTCTTTGTCACATACAGTGCAGGCAAATGGTTTCTCTCCTCTGTGAATTCTCATGTGGTGAACTAAATTATTTTTTTGTCTAAATTCTTTGTCACATACATTGCAGGCAAATGGTTTCTCTCCTGTGTGAATTCTCATGTGTTGACCTAAATGATATTTTTTTCCAAATTCTTTGCCACATACAGTGCAGGCAAATGGTTTCTCTCCTGTGTGAATTCTCATGTGTTTAACTAAAACACTTTTTTGTCCAAATTCTTTGCCACATAAATTGCAGGCAAATGGTTTCTCTCCTGTGTGAATTCTCAAGTGTTTAACTAAATTACCTTTTAGTCCAAATTCTTTGTCACATACAGTGCAGGCAAATGGTTTCTCTCCTCTGTGAATTCTCATGTGGTGAACTAAATTATTTTTTTGTCTAAATTCTTTGTCACATACATTGCAGGCAAATGGTTTCTCTCCTGTGTGAATTCGCATGTGTTGACCTAAATGATATTTTTTTCCAAATTCTTTGCCACATACAGTGCAGGCAAATGGTTTCTCTCCTGTGTGAATTCTCATGTGTTTAACTAAAACACTTTTTTGTCCAAATTCTTTGCCACATAAATTGCAGGCAAATGGTTTCTCTCCTGTGTGAATTCTCAAGTGTTTAACTAAATTACCTTTTAGTCCAAATTCTTTGTCACATACAGTGCAGGCAAATGGTTTCTCTCCTCTGTGAATTCTCATGTGGTGAACTAAATTATTTTTTTGTCTAAATTCTTTGTCACATACATTGCAGGCAAATGGTTTCTCCCCTGTGTGAATTATCATGTGGTTAACTAAAGCAATTTTTTGTCTAAATTCTTTGTCACATACAGTGCAGGCAAATGGTTTCTCTCCTGTGTGAATTCGCATGTGTTGACCTAAATGATATTTTTTTCCAAATTCTTTGCCACATACAGTGCAGGCAAATGGTTTCTCTCCTGTGTGAATTCTCATGTGTTTAACTAAAACACTTTTTTGTCCAAATTCTTTGCCACATAAATTGCAGGCAAATGGTTTCTCTCCTGTGTGAATCCTCAAGTGTTTAACTAAATTACCTTTTAGTCCAAATTCTTTGTCACATACAGTGCAGGCAAATGGTTTCTCTCCTCTGTGAATTCTCATGTGGTGAACTAAATTATTTTTTTGTCTAAATTCTTTGTCACATACATTGCAGGCAAATGGTTTCTCTCCTGTGTGAATTCTCATGTGTTGAACTAAATTACTTTTTTGTCCAAATTCTTTGTCACATACAGTGCAGGCATATGGTTTCTTTCCTGTGTGAATTCTCATGTGGTGAACTAAATCACTTTTTTGTCTAAATTCTTCGTCACATACAGTGCAGGCAAATGGTTTCTCCCCTGTGTGAACTCTCATGTGTCCAACAACATGACTGTTAGAAGGAACTTCTTTCACATCATTCTCTCGATCGCTGTTATCTTCTAATGGTAATTGACATTCTGTACCATCTCCAGGGGCAGACTCAACCTCCAGCAATGTATCCTGATCTGCGGTCACCTCTTCTTTTATCTCAATACTAGGTATTGGTTCATCTTTGATAGGTGTACAACCATCAATGGTGTCTAATGGTAATTGACATTCTGTACCATCTCCAGGGGCAGACTCAACCTCCAGCAATGTATCCTGATCTGCGGTCACCTCTTCTTTTATCTCAATACTAGGTATTGGTTCATCTTTGATAGTTGTACAACCATCAATGGTAATAGACTGCACAGTGGTCACAGACAACTGTTGTTTCATTCCTAGCTTGAGCTCTGTTATATAGTCATGAGTAGCCTGAAATAAACAATTTGTTATTCATTATACAAATAATGCAAAAATTATTTAAAACATTAATTGTACTTTTATGTAGCAGTGGATCCAAACAGACTACATCAAAATAAAACCGGCCAAGTGCGTGTCGGAATTGCGCTTCCAGGGCCTATGGAAATAGTTAACTCCAACAAAGGAATAAAGGATTTTTTGTAATGTTGAAATGGTATTTCATTGTTCGTACTTCAAATAATACATTGCTTTGTTGCCATGTAGTAGGTCAGCAGTAGAAAAGTTCCCCAATGGATATGATTTTCTTCCGAGAAACAATACATAGGTACTTTTTTGTGAAATGTGTTACTACAAATTTTCAGATTCATCGATACAACTGACTCGCAGTGCCCTCAGTTATTTTTTGATCATGGCGCATGAAACTGTGCCGAAATATTAGAAAGATCAAAACTTAAATCATGGTAAATATCCCATTGTAAATGACTCAAGTACCTAATAGCAGTTAAAAAAAATGGAGACATATCGGGATTGAATAAACAAAAATTACTGGACTGGATAACAGATATGAAAATGTTTCAATCTTGGTGTCTCCTCTTTCTGCTAGTACCTTGTGTGATTAAACTATTGAACCTACCTTTCATTCCTACCTATACAAACCTTAAAACTGGATAGACTAAAGTGATTATCATCAAAATCAAAACAATCTGATTTAAATCACATAATAATTGGATGTGTTTGATTTTTTTTTAATAATCTTGATTTTTATTGTACTCTTGTATATCCTTATTAAAGGAAAGATGGCAAAGCCTCCACACAACAGTGAAATCAATGTGCATACGTGTAAACAGGCTTTTAGTAGTATTGATAGCTTAAGGAATTTGTTGGTACCTCAAAACCTTTATCATAAAGATGGCTTAAGATCTTTTCAGATCTGTGAGCCATTTGGGAGAAGGTGTGGCACCTCAGCAGCTTCCAGTAACAAATACGGCATAAAGCTCTCGGCCTTGCATCTTCAGAGTTGAACTGAAAAAGAAAATGCTATTTTGATACAACAAATTTTAATAGGAACATGATTCTGGCACACCCCCAACACTCAACCATTTCTCCACACAAAAACTGCATCTGCCTGCACACATCGATACCTCTGGGCTCACTAGGCGTAAAGGACAAAAGGCGACTTTACAGGAGACGCAAAAAACAAAAAAAAAAGTTTATTTTGACTGTAGTTATTTTGTTTTTGATGCTATTTAGACGAAACCTAGGAAGAAAGTACTTAGAATTTCTGGTACTTTCTAAAGCTGTATTGATAAACTGTCCGAGTGTTATATTTACTGAAATAAAATTCCTATACGACCATATAATTTGAAAAAAAATGACCTTTACGCCCCAAAAACATCAGTATATGCGAGCACCTTATGGCGTATAGATAGCTACATATTTGGTTCAAAACTGTACAAATCAAGGACGTAATTGAGAAATTTAATATTTTTAAGGTCGTAAAGGATTGAGTAGGAAGCTTAAATATTAATAAATAATGTTATTTTCTACGTATAGTGCTATCATAATTGCATTTTTCTTTAAATTTGAATGAAAAGACATTGCTATAAATAAAATATAATTTAAAATCAAGTATAAATTGTTTATTCCACACTTAAAGCCACTTAAATATGACATGATTTAAATTTTTTGTTAAAATTACTAATACCGACAGTGAAACAAAAAAGAAAAATAGACCCTCCCAATTATAAACCTCTAAGCAATGAATTAGAGTCGTTTGGTACCTCACGAGTGAGAAAAAAGCACTACTGCAATGTTAAAAATTTTTGTAAGAGAAAACTTTTTTAAATTATTGACAACAAATAAGATAAGATTGAGCCAAAATATCAATACTTATGATTATCATTAAAGAATTTACTGCTAAGCGGGCGCCGCCATGCCGAACGCACAGTCGTGCAATGTTATCATTACAAACTTTATTTAGGTCCGTGCACGCTCTAATTATGAACGAGGTTTGTGTATAGTTGGTGTTAGTGAATGGAACATTAAAGGGTGGACTATATCGCATAGCACAGCACATGCTTGAATGTCTAAGTTAGTTTTGCTGAGTAGCTCTGGACAGTCAATGGTGTTGGTTAATATTTTTAAAAGAAATGTTGTGTCGGCTGTGGCGCGTCTAGTAGGTAGCGGTAGGAGGTGGAAACTTTTGCAATTATACAAGTAACTATCCGAATGATAAGGGATATGAAGTAAAAAACACAAGACTGAAACTGGAGAAACTTATAAACAGTTCCAATTTATTTTTCCATAAGGATGCAAATGTATGATAGGGCCTAGCCTTAAGTCAACCTGCCACCTGTGTTCTTAGGGAAAGTTTTTGGATCTTTTAATTTATTTAATTTTTTGTAACTTCAATTTTTTTGTTGATCCGAAGATTTTTTTGCTCGGATTCACATTGTTTGGTAACATCATCACACGTTTAGCCTCCCGCGACACGTGTGCTTCTTATTTATAACATTTTCTGTAAGATCCATTTTTTTTTAGAAATCGGATCAACATTTTATAAGAAATTATTTTCTATGAAATTCTCATTTAAGATTAATTAGAGTTAAATAAGGATAACTAGGCTGTTCCTAACCTTTTCGTAGAATAAATAAGATTTACACCTATACAATCTTTTCTTCGAAAGGTCCCTGACTTGAGATTAGAAGTTCAGTCTCCCACTGGACGTTCCGGACAATAGTTTTGTTGATCCTCCCTAGGTCTGGCACCCGAATATTCTTTCATTTTTAAAGACCTACGGGACTATAGGATTACAAACACTTTTTATATTACAATTGTCGACTCTTCTTTTATTGAATTTTCAATTGGCAATTCCTTCAATTTATTTTTATTACATTATGTCTTCTCTGTCGGCTAACTTTTTATCACCTGCTAAGCAGCCTTTAAGAATGTTTTATCTTTCTCTATTTTCATTTTTTCGTGTGTGTCGAAATGTGCGATGTCAAATCAATTTCAAAGCTCTTTTCGCGACTTCTTTTCTTGTAAATGACTTGAGTTTCCTTACAGTTTTTTTGCAGCTCTCTCCAAACATGATACAAATCCACAAGTTTTTTCACGCAATTAGGAAATGCCTTTGTAGGGATGCTGGCCTTTTCCCAGATTATAGTGCACTCCCGAACGACAAGATTTTAACTTTCATTGATTGTGAGTTTGACTTCGCGAATGTTGTAAAACAAAAGCTCTCCAATCAGGTAAATACCTTTTCTTGAACTTCGCAATTCCACTGACATTGTTAATAAATAAAACAAAACACTCCAATAATCTAAACTAGTGCACAATAATTCATGTGCATAATAGCAGGTCACACTATATTGCCCATACAACTTGTTTGAACAAGATTCAAATGCGGTACGGGTTCCCATGCATTGAATTGGTTATTATTTTGTTTTCCGAGTAACTAAGGAGGATACTAAAAATATAGAACCTATGCGTAAAACAAAAACAACTTTGAAAAAAAGGATAACAAAACATTTGGAAACAGAATGCAAGGATTAGGTATGCTATACCTGCCTGAAATTTTATGGGAAATTAAGACAATGCCAACAAAATCCAAAGGTAGGTAAGTATACCCATTTATATGGAAATGTAATTCTATTAATGTATGTAATTCAAGGATTTTGCTATATATTATATAAATGAAGTAAATAATTTAAAAATGTGAGCTTAGAACAGGGTTGCACCTCATACCTATGCTATGGTATATCAGTATTTGCTCGTGTCTTACATTAAAATTAGGTTAGGTAGGTTATGTAGACCTTAGTTAGCCGTAAAGCCCTTTTTATGGAAAATTGACCATTAACCAGGATATTTACCTTGCTCTTAGACAGTGTTTCGTAGACATCTAGGAGTTGGTTGTTTTTTATGGAATGCAGTGTCGTATTGCCGTCGAGGCAAACTCTACACACAGAAGACATTCTCCTGTTTTCTTTCACTACACAGCAAACTAAAAAGTAACCAGAGCCACCCTTCGACTTGCAACTTATTCAAGTCAAAGAACTACAAACAACTTGCAATTATTAAACTCAAAATTTTGTAAATAGAGAAGAAAATAATAAATAATACCTAATTCCGATAAATAACCTCACTCAACACGGGGGCAGTGTTGCCAGTGTTGCCACCTTGCAGAAAAAAATATCACTAGATTTGGTCTCAAAACTCACTAAATTTCCGGATATTTTGGACAAAAATCACTAGATAGTTTAAAATGAAATTACACGCTAGGTTAGTTACTACAAAATAATGTATTTGTGAAAAAAAGAAACTAAAAACACAACATGCTGATATCTAATAGCAAAATTTTTTGACACTAAGCTAGATATTTGTTTTTGTGTTTTTTTTTATACACACAACTCTTGTCGCCAATTCTTGTAAATATTTCTTTTCGATAAAAATTACAAAAGGCTAGTAGTATCGTTTGCTACACGCCGTAACCACATCTTCCTTCACAGTTAGTGGAGTAGATGGGCGTTTTTCAAAAAAAATGAGCACCCGAGAAATGTGTTGTCCACTAACTTCGACACCAAATTTCTCAGCAACCTTAACACATTTCACTATTAAGAGTAATATTTCTACTACAGAAATGATTATGAAATATGTTTAAACATAAAAAAATACTGAAACACACTGTAATAATTTAAATATTGTCAAAAATGTATTACAAAAAGACACAATTTTGTATGTCCACCATACAGCTTGTTTAGTTTACAGTTCATTAAAATACCCCAAAATTACATTTATTTAAATAAAGTAGCTTGCAATCGAAGCATAAATGTTTGTATTTTTATCACAAGTTTAATGTATTACTATAAAAAGGAATCTGAATAAACAAAACTAGTTTAAAGTTTGTCCTCAAAAAACGGATGTGGCGGAATTTCCACCTAAGTAACGCCAAAAACTAGGACCGCAAAACAAAAAAATACTACCACTCTGTGCCATTTTTTAGTAATGGCAACGTTAGTTCCATTCAGAATACCTCGTCCTCTTCTTCCCGCTTGTTTTTGACGCATTCCGTTACGTTGTGTTGTGTGGTAGCATGGTGCTAAAAAAATGTTCCACTAAGAACGGCTGATTTACTGGTAAGTGGGCGTTTTTCAAAAAAAATTAGCACCCGAGAAATGTGTTGTCCACTAACTTCGACAACAAATTTCTCAGCAACCTTAACACATTTCACTATTAAGAATAATATTTCTACTACAGAAATGATTATGAAATATGTTTAAACATAAAAAAATACTGAAACACACTGTAATAATTTAAATATTGTCAAAAATGTAATACAAAAAGACACAATTTTGTATGTCCACCATACAGCTTGTTAACTTTTCAGTTTATTAAAATACCCCAAAATTACATTTATTTAAATAAAGTAGCTTGCAATCGAAGCATAAATGTTTGTATTTTTATCACAAGTTTAATGTATTACTATAAAAAGGAATCTGAATAAACAAAACTAGTTTAAAGTTTGTCCTCAAAAAACGGATGTGGCGGAATTTCCACCTAAGTAACGCCAAAAACTAGGACCGCAAAACAAAAAAATACTACCACTCTGTGCCATTTTTTAGTAATGGCTACATTAGTTCCATTCAGAATACCTCGTCCTCTTCTTCCCGCTTGTTTTTGACGCATTCCGTTACGTTGTATTGTGTGGTAGCATGGTGCTAAAAAAATGTTCCACTAAGAACGGCTGATTTCCTGGTAAGTAATGAGTTTATTATTATGTACTCATTCTGTAGTTGCTTCTTAATTATCCGTGAATAACTTTTTTAACACAAATTAGGAATACTTATGATATCCCATATAAAATCATTGCAAGCAATAGTTTGAGGTGATGATTCGTAACATCCATTAAGCAACGTTACGTATAAGCGGACCGAGAACGTTACTAAATGGAATTATAAGGACGTGCGCATAAAGTTTTTTTTACTAGTTGCGCCCCGTGGTTTCGCCTTCTTAGAAATTAATGTATGGTATTAAATGTAAGGTGTGTAAAAATTGGATGTGTCTAAAATGTAGTGGCACTGATTCTTTCGATTGTATTTGCCCAATATGCCTTGATTCTGATTAGTGATTTTAAAAGTACCTAAGTAAATGAAAAACTAAGACTAATTAATGACTGACTAGGATTTTAATTATTATTATGTACATTGTACACGTAGCCTAATTATTCCTATTAGTAACTTTGTGTTCCACCTAAGTAACAGTCCTATTAAAATGTGATATAAATTTTAAGATTTCTTTAAATTGTATTTAGCTTAGAGCTATATTAGAGTAACAAATATTGTTTTACTTCTCCAAATTTCATTTCGTGTTACCTTAAAACTTTGTAAACGTACTGTTATGTTAAATAAAAGATATTTTGTATGGTGTTACCGGCACAAAAGTGACGTAATGGATGTTTTTCGAAAAATATTCGCCAATTTATTGATTAATCTTTAGTTCATTGTTCTGTTTTTTTTATATTAGTATGGTATAAGTTGAATAAAACATATTAGTAATTATAAACATATCGTTTTATTTGTCTAAATGCCATGTTAAAAAGTTACTTAGTGGAACGAATTGTAGATAACTTTTGAAAACAGATTGATGTTTATTGAGCTTATTTTCATATATCTATATACAATTTATTAAATTTAGTTAATTTATTTAATAATCTATAGCTTTACCATCAATTTCATGCAGAATTTAGTTAATTAGAAATACGGTTTCCACATAAGTAACGGGCCATTTTTTTTGAAAAACGCCCAAGTAATGAGTTTATTATTATGTACTCATTCTGTAGTTGCTTTTTAATTATCTGTGAATAACTTTTTTAACACAAATTAGGAATACTTATGATATCCCATATAAAATCATTGCAAGCAATAGTTTGAGGTGATGATTCGTAACATCCATTAAGCAACGTTACGTATAAGCGGACCGAGAACGTTACTAAATGGAATTATAAGGACGTGCGCATAAAGTTTTTTTAACTAGTTGCGCCCCGTGGTTTCGCCTTCTTAGAAATTAATGTATGGTATTAAATGTAAGGTGTGTAAAAATTGGATGTGTCTAAAATGTAGTGGCACTGATCCTTTCGATTGTATTTGCCCAATATGTCTTGATTCTGATTAGTGATTTTAAAAGTACCTAAGTAAATGAAAAACTAAGACTAATTAATGACTGACTAGGATTTTAATTATTATTATGTACATTGTACACGTAGCCTAATTATTCCTATTAGTAACTTTGTGTTCCACCTAAGTAACAGTCCTATTAAAATGTGATATAAATTTTAAGATTTCTTTAAATTGTATTTAGCTTAGAGCTATATTAGAGTAACAAATATTGTTTTACTTCTCCAAATTTCATTTTGTGTTACCTTAAAACATTGTAAACTTACTGTTATGTTAAATAAAAGATATTTTGTATGGTGTTACCGGCACAAAAGTGACGTAATGGATGTTTTTCGAAAAATATTCGCCAATTTATTGATTAATCTTTAGTTCATTGTTCTGTTTTTTTTATATTAGTATGGTATAAGTTGAATAAAACATATTAGTAATTATAAACATATCGTTTTATTTGTCTAAATGCCATGTTAAAAAGTTACTTAGTGGAACGAATTGTAGATAACTTTTGAAAACAGATTGATGTTTATTGAGCTTATTTTCATATATCTATATACATTTTATTAAATTTAGTTAATTTATTTAATAATCTATAGCTTTACCATCAATTTCATGCAGAATTTAGTTCATTAGAAATACGGTTTCCACATAAGTAACGGGCCATTTTTTTTGAAAAACGCCCAGATAGAATTGTTCTGTGGTACGGCTCGTTTCGTCGTTCGTCTTTTGAGGTTATACTAAAAAATAATAACATTAATAACAAACATTAAATAAAATCATGACTCCACAGATCTGTCTGAGGATTGTCGATTGACAGCGGAACAAGTGAACAGAAAAATTTGCGTTAATTTTTCAATTTTCAGTTATTTACAAAGAAAATTCATTTGGTTCAGTTAGAATTAGATTATTTATTTTTCAAAAATTTATCTATTTTAGTATAGTATAAATATAAGTATATATATATTTTATCCCGTGACTGCTCGTGTCCTGTCCGTCATGGAACTGGACGGGGGTAGTCCCGTCCCTCCCATCCCCCCGGAACCCCCTGATCCTAGGGATTCAAAAGGGACCAAGAGACGGATTGAGGCTGACTCCAGCAAGACGGTGACTGACAGCGAGGCCGCTGTCCCAGCGAAAAAATTTACTGCAAACCTTACGGTACCATCTTTACAGACAGTATACACTCATCCATCTGTTGTGGTGGGTGCTAATAATCTCTCCTATTGTAAAACGGATAAAGGCCCATTTATTGTTACTGTTTCCCGCGAGGAGTCAGATCCTGCTGCGGGCACTATCTTTAAGGCTATCAAATTCGGTAAGTTCCTTGCTAATAATAAAATTGAGGGTATATGCGCAGAAGGCATAAAACAGGTAGGCCGTAATAAAATTTCTGTACAGTTTAAATCATTTGAGGCCGCTAATAGATTCATCGATTCTACAATTCTCCCTACGTCAAAGATGATCGCATCGATCCCGACATATAACATTACACGCATGGGACTGGTTCGCCAGGTCCCTACTGACTTACCAATGCAGGAGTTTGTAGAGGACGTGGTTGTTCCTGCCGGATGTGGGATAATCCTCAAAGCCCGGCGCTTAAGTAGAAAAGTTTTGGGTGACGACGGTAAAGCTTCATGGGTCCCAACTCAAACAGTTGTAATAACATTTAAAGGTCAATCCCTTCCATCTAGAGTATTCCTATATTATAACTCCTTGCCAGTTGAATTATACACCTATCCCACAATCCAGTGCCATTCATGCTGCAGGTATGGTCACACGAAAATGCAATGCAGATCGCGCCCACGATGTTTCAGATGTTCTAAAGAACACCCTGGAGACAGCTGCGATATTCCTGAGGTGGAAGCTTCCTGTTTGCACTGTTCGGGGCGGCATTTTGCTACCAGCAAAGGTTGTCCGGAGCAAGTGCGGCAACGGTCCATCAAGGCTGTTATGGCACAAAATTGTATTTCTTATGAAGAGGCTTCTACCCAATTCCCAAGAGCTTCGCGCTCGTATACTGAAGTTGCACAAGAATTAGTCTCTCAAGACCTTTTCTCCCAATCTCCTCCCCAACCCTCTCGAAGACCTGTCCCTCAATCTACGCGATCATACGTTAAAACTGTTTACGCCTCCCCAAAACCTTCATCCTCACAAGTTAGGACCTACGATAAGGTCGCCCATAGAGATATTGTTTCTACGCCAATCTCTTTGGTGCCTAATGGTTGTGCACTCAATCAACCTTCCCAAAATAATAACATGTTAGAAACTCTTTTAAATTTGATCATAAACATTATTCTTTCAAATTCACTTCCTTTACCGAACAACGTTGCTTCAAAATTGTCACAATTAATTTCACTAACCTCCCAGTATGAATCCTCTGACTGTTCTGCAATGGAACTGTCAAAGCATACGAGCCAAACGTCATGAACTCACTCACTTAATTAATAGGTATAGCCCGTCAGTCATTGCCGTCTCGGAGACATGGTTGAGGCCTGGTTCCCATTTCCGGATCTCGGGTTTCTCTTGTCTCCGAGCGGACAGAGCTGACGGGCATGCCGGGAGCGCTCTATTAGTACGGCGTTCCCTTTCCTTCTCTCAAATCACCCTGCCGTCCCTCCCCGTTGACATCAACGCTGTTGGTGTCAAGTCTTTTGGTATATCTTTTATATCTGTATATATTCCTCATCCCAACTCCACTATGATTGCGGATATCCTTCTCCTCTTCTCTTCGATTCCTTCTCCTAAGGTTATCATGGGAGATTTTAATGGGCATAACTCTGTCTGGGGTCACAGTCACTCTGATTTGTTTGGTCTTTCCCTTCTAGAAATTATTGATGAGGCTAACCTCTGCATTCTTAATGATGGGTCTCCTACCCGCAGGGTTCTTCCTAATCAAAATCCCAAAAGTGCTGTTGATCTTTCCCTCTGCTCTTCTTTACTTGTTCCCGATATTTTGTGGCAAGTCTTATCTCACACATTTGGTAGCGATCACTTCCCTATAGTTCTTTCCATTAATCACTCTAATAGCGTCACTCCTCTTCTTAACCCAGCTCCATCTTCAAAATACATCCCCACTCATGCTGACTGGTCTTCTTATTCATCTTCACTGGATTCTAGTTTGGAATTTTTTTCTATATCTGAAGATTCCCCTGCTTCTTCCTACAGTGAATTTATCGACTGTATTATTGCATGTGCAGACCGACATGTCCCTATAAAAAAGCCCTCACGTGATTTTAAGGTTTCCACCCCATGGTGGGATTCAGAATGCACAGCGGCGGTTGCTGAGCGTAAGGCGGCTGAGACTGCTTATTGTCGTTCTATGACCACTGAAAATTATTTGAATTATCAAAAATCAGCGGCAAAGTTTAGAAAGCTGTCTTTTAAAAAGAAAAAGCAAGGCTGGATAGGCTTTTGTGAAAGCTTGTCTCCTAGATCTCCTCCATCACTTGTATGGAGACAAATAAGGCGCTTTAGAGGGTCTTGTGCTATTGATAATCTGACAGCTAATGATCCTTCTTCTTGGCTAGAGGCCTTTTCAGATAAACTTGCTCCCCCTTCTGCCCCTTCTTTTAATTCTATTCCTACCCCCCCTTCTTTCCTTCCTTCCTCTAGCGGCTTAGACGCCCCTTTTTCTTTCAGTGAACTGACTCTTGCTCTTGACGGACTGACTGACTCTTCTCCTGGCATAGATAGAATCCCTTATTCCTTTCTTGTTAAAGCCTCCAACGACTCTAAACAGGTATACTTGTCTCTTGTTAATAAGTTATTTGATATTGGTGTAGTTCCGGATCAGTGGAAGTCCCAAATTATTGTGCCTATCCTCAAGCCTGGCAAAGATCCCTCGGATCCATCCAGTCGTAGGCCCATAGCGCTGTCGTCAGTTATGGCCAAAGTGGCGGAACAGATGGTCAATCGCCGCTTACAATGGTGGTCTGAGAATGGGTCTATCTTATCTAAAACTCAGTTTGGTTTTAGAAAAGGCATGGGAACTCTAGATAACCTTAGTTTATTAATTTCAGATATACATATAGCTTTCAAAGAAAAAAAATACCTTTTAGCTGTATTCCTCGACATTGCCGCTGCGTATGATAGCGTCCAACTTCCAATTCTTATGAGAAAGCTTCTTCAACTTGGTGTTCCTGAGAAGCTAGTTCGATTTATTGGTAACCTTCTAATGGAAAGATCAGTGGTCATTAAATCTTGCCATGGACTCCTTCCCCCTAGGCTAGTCTGGAAGGGCTTACCTCAGGGTTCTGTCTTAAGTCCTCTTCTTTATAGCCTTTACACATATGATCTTGACCAAACTGTTAATTCTTTTTGTAATGTATTACAGTATGCTGATGATCTAACTCTATACATATCATCCTCTTCCCTTGATGAGGCAAGCACCAGACTAAATTCAGCTCTATCATACCTCAGTGACTGGCTTACAGATCATGGTCTGTCTCTGTCTGTTTCAAAGAGTTCTGCCGTTATTTTCACTAAAAAACGAGTAGTTCCTCCTGTAAGTATTTTTATTGACAATGACACTGTTCCTACATCCAGTCATGCAAAATTTTTAGGCATAACGTTGGACTCCAAAATGACGGGCTGCCAGCATTTTATTTCAATTGCCCAAAAATGTGAGAAAAATACTAATATCCTCCGGTCTCTATCCGGTGTATGGTGGGGCTCTCACCCATACACCCAGAAATTGTTGTATAATGCGATAGTAAGGAGCCATTTCGATTATGGCTCTTTCCTTCTTAGCATGTGCAACAAAGCAGGTTTTGATAAAATTGATAAAATCCAGTATAAATGTTTACGTATTATTATTGGTGCCATGAAGTCTTCGCCCATAAATGCTATGCAGGTTGAATGTGGCGAACCTCCATTATTTATACGCCGGCAATTTCTTTCTGATAGATTTTTATTCAAATTGGCCCAAAACTTTAATCACCCTCTTCTCCCAAAATTAAATCATCTCCTTAGTTTATCCCGATATACTGATAAAGTCCCCTGTCTACTCCGTAGCTTCAAAAGATTTTCAGAATTTCCAAATCCCGTTATGCAGTTTCCATCTCATCCTTTATATACCACTCCATATGATGCCCTAGTTTTCCGCCCACAGGTTTTATTGCGTTTTGGTATATTTAAAAATTCTGTGGATGCGAGAGGAATATTTAATTCGGAAGTAGATACAAAATATAGTGGGTGGCACTCCATTTTCACAGATGCGTCTAAATTATCAACAGATAGTGTGGTTGGGGCAGCGGTTTGGATGCCTTTTACAAATATTACTCTAAGTTTTAAATGCCCTTCTACCACATCGGTTTTTACTGGTGAGGCTGTTGCTATATTAGAAGCTATCCTCTTTGTTAAGTCTCATAAGTTAAACAAATCTATAGTTTTTTCTGATTCTAGAAGCTGCCTCCAATCAATTATTTCTAATCCTTTCAGAGACATATCGCGATTCCCTCTGATTCTTCAAATTCGTCAGGCCCTTTATGAGTGCAATAATCTCTGCATCGACGTAGTTCTTGCTTGGGTCCCAGGTCATTCTGGGATTCCAGGTAATGAAACTGCTGATTCTTGTGCAAAAGCAGCGGCTCTGTTAGGTTCACTTGAGCATTTTCATTCTTTCTGTCACGACTTATGCCTCCTTCCTAAAAGTTATCTCCAGAAATCTTGGACTGATCTCTGGAATGCCTCAAAACTTGTTAAAGGTAAACATTATGCCGATGTCCAGCCGGACATACCTCGATCTCCGTGGTTTTTTAAGTTTCGAAAATTCAATAAAACTACGTCTTCGACCGTCTGTAGGCTAAGGCTGGGTCACTCTTGCACTCCTGTCTTCCTTGCGAGACTTCGGATCAGGGACCATTCCATATGTGAGTGTGGCTTAGATGAAGGTCACGTGGATCACATTTTTTTCAGCTGCCCTATTGTTTCTCTCTCATTATACGACTCCCTTCCCCCTGAGGTTCCTCTTCCAACTTCTATGAAATGTATTTTATCACTCTGCTTTTCTCCTAAAGTTAACTATGCCTTGTGTAAATTTATATATAATAATGATATAAAGTTGTAATTAGTAGTAGTAGTAGTAGGTTCTTTTCATTATATGTGTTTATTTATTGTGAATTCAATTGAGTTATTTTCCTTGTTTTGTAGTTTTGTGGGTTTTTTCCTTTTTTTGTAAATACTGTACAATACATAAAGGTTTATATTGTTCATACCATAAAGCTTGCGATGCTGTCATGAGATGATGAGACGGATATTGGCAAAATTGTGTCAAACCTGACGCAGAAGCCATCAAACAAGAAGTTGAAGTTGAAGTTGAAATAAAATCATTTCTTCATCAGGACAGGAACCCTTAAGTTACCTATAAATTAATTAAAATATCTACTTACTACGGTTTCGGTTCCCGCTCTAGATGTGACAATTATATTACCCGTACGTTGAAAGATTGTGTTTTACAAATAGAATTCCTACAATAAGCAGTGGAAGTCTTCCGGAAGATATACAAGACATACATCAGACCACTGCTCGAATATGGATTCCAAGCTGCCAAGCGGTGCCCCTACTTTCATAAAGACATAAACCTGCTTGAAAGTGTTCAGAGAAAGGCTACCAAGATCCCATGGTCTTTACGACGGAAATCCTATGAAGATAAGTTACCTACGCGTACTACGCCTCACTACTCTAGAAGAACGACGTCTTCGAGGTGACCTCATTGAAACCTACAAGATACTCACCAATACAACCTGCCATCCCTACAAGACATCTACATAAAGAAAGAAGGATGTTCAACCCGTGGACACCACCTTAGATTGGCCCGTGCGTGACTCTACTCAAGCCCTTGCAGCGCACCATTTTATAAGCAATAGAGTGGTTCACAATTGGAACCTACCACCAGAAGACATTATATCAGCCACATCAACAAACACCTTCAAGAATAAACTTGACAACTGGTTACGAGACGACAAAAACAAACTAAAAAAAGTGACGCAATGACTTAATTCAACACTGTGATATCGACACACCAGCCACAGGCTGCTCGTGTATAATTAATAAATAGATAAATAAATAATTACCTACGTGGTGTTTTTATAGGTGTGAAAAACGTTAGGGAAGGGTAATCATTCAATAATTCATCACAATAGACTCGCATAATGAGGCATTGATTGTTTATTATATTGCATATTAGTGTAGTAGGCTTCTGGAGTATGATCAGCTGCGTGGAGCACAGGCGACATAAGCCATGGTTTTTGGGGATAGCCAAAGTCCCCTAGTAGCCACTCAATTTTTCCACTTCTGTGTAATTTTTAATCGCTGTTGCATATCTGAAACAAGGCAGAAATATTTTTTATTATTTAAATAGGAATAAATAGGTAGGTACCATCTTCCTCCCTTGGAGGATTTTGCAGACATCATTATTGGTGAAATGCAACTATGCACTGATATGTGTTGGTCTTCTCACAATGTAAAAATAAAATCATGTTATTTTCGTTCATTTCATGTGCTATTTTAGCTTTTCATGTAACCTCAACTTTATAGTTTTGCGCTACCACTTTGTAACACCATCGTGTTACGGTAGCGCAAAAAGGTGTGCGACTTTTGTAGTGCCGTTGCATAACATTTTGTGTTACTATTGTGTCAAAATTCTGGACTTTATCCACACAATGTTGAAACAAATCTATTTTTTACAAGTTTGCAATGCCCTTGTGGAGATTTCAAACAAAATTTAATAAATTTAATATATACAAGTGCATTGACAAGGACTCAGATATACACGTATCAGCTTAACAGCTGCCTGTGTATCACAAATAAATAAATAAAAAATAAATACATACCCTTTGTTTCATTACATTCCTCTCTTGTTCCGTGGTAGGGAATTTCACATAGCTTGGAAGCAGTTCATTGAGGGCATGAACAAGTTCCTCTACACAGCGACTTACAGACGGCTGGCTGAGGGGCGCTAACCAGTCCTGCCCCACTGGCTTTTGATAGCTACCGGCCAGGAAATTGAGTGTTGTATCTAAAAAAATAAAAGTAATTCTTTGTATTAAAAAGTAGGGTTAAAATAAAGGTAGTATTACAGTGTAGGTAGGTAAGTACAGCTGGGGTAAAACGCTAAGGGATGCTAGCTAGCTGAGGGTGGTAAAAACTCCGAAGAGATTAAAATAAACGAACCCGTTGAGTGATGATTGAACACTGCTTCATTGTTCCCACATTAGTTGATAATCGAGGTCAATGCAAGCTAAGCTAAATTTACATGAAATGTTCTGGTTAAAATGCACGGAAATGGAAGTTAATTCCGTGTTAATATGTAACTACTGCATGTACATATGCGATAGCTTGTACATCCCCGAACAGCCTATAAGGAACTTTAACAACAGTCCATAGCTGGACGCAGGCCTCCCCGTGATAAGCACCTTATTGGTTTTTATCTCATGTACCTAAGTACCAGTACCTATTACTAATTTTAATGATGCACTTACTTTGATTTCTGGTGTTATACTTATGCACCTTTGAGGAGTCACTCCAACTCTGCTTTTAAGGATCCCACATAGAAAAGAATACAGTTCTTTGCTAATCCTTTAGCACCGCACAAACAATTTAGAGTCCATTGAAAGAGGGTCCGCAGAATCCCTGGGCACAGATATTATAATACTATACCCCTGGGTAACCTCCTGTTTATAGTCGTACTTTGCTGGTGCCAGCGTCTTACGCGTCGTCTCCTTAGAATAATATAATAGAATGAGTCAGTCAGTCAGTGGTAATCTAGCTTTATATAATAGAATAATGAATAATTGATAGATTTTTAGGTTATGTTGTTCAACTTCAACTTCAACTTCTTGTTTGATGGCTTCTGCGTCAGGTTTGACACAATTTTGCCAATATCCGTCTCATCATCTCATGACAGCATCGCAAGCTTTATGGAATGAACAATATAACCTTTATGTATTGTACAGTATTTACAAAAAAAAAGAAAAAACCCCACAAAACTACAAAACATAAGGAAAATAACTCAAAACTGCGCGATTATTGAATTCACAAAAAATAAACACATATAATGAAAAGAACCTACTACTACTACTACTACTAAGTACTAATTACAACTTTATATCATTATTATATATGAATTTACACAAGGCATAGTTAACTTTAGGAGAAAAGCAGAGTGATAAAATACATTTCATAGAAGTTGGAAGAGGAACCTCAGGGGGAAGGGAGTCGTATAATGAGAGAGAAACAATAGGGCAGCTGAAAAAAATGTGATCCACGTGACCTTCATCTAAGCCACACTCACATATGGAATGGTCCCTGATCCGAAGTCTCGCAAGGAAGACAGGAGTGCAAGAGTGACCCAGCCTTAGCCTACAGACGGTCGAAGACGTAGTTTTATTGAACTTTCGAAACTTAAAAAACCACGGAGATCGAGGTATGTCCGGCTGGACATCGGCATAATGTTTGCCTTTAACAAGTTTTGAGGCATTCCAGAGATCAGTCCAAGATTTCTGGAGATAACTTTTAGGAAGGAGGCATAAGTCGTGGCAGAAAGAATGAAAATGCTCAAGTGAACCTAACAGAGCCGCTGCTTTTGCACAAGAATCAGCAGTTTCATTACCTGGAATCCCAGAATGGCCTGGGACCCAAGCAAGAACTACGTCAATGCAGAGATTATTGCACTCATAAAGGGCCTGACGAATTTGAAGAATCAGAGGGAATCGCGATATGTCTCTGAAAGGATTAGAAATAATTGATTGGAGGCAGCTTCTAGAATCAGAAAAAACAATAGATTTGTTTAACTTATGAGACTTAATAAAGAGGATAGCTTCTAATATAGCAACAGCCTCACCAGTAAAAACCGATGTGGTAGAAGGGCATTTAAAACTTAGAGTAATATTTGTAAAAGGCATCCAAACCGCTGCCCCAACCACACTATCTGTTGATAATTTAGACGCATCTGTGAAAATGGAGTGCCACCCACTAAATTTTGTATCTACTTCCGAATTAAATATTCCTCTCGCATCCACAGAATTTTTAAATATACCAAAACGCAATAAAACCTGTGGGCGGAAAACTAGGGCATCATATGGAGTGGTATATAAAGGATGAGATGGAAACTGCATAACGGGATTTGGAAATTCTGAAAATTTTTTGAAGCTACGGAGTAGACAGGGGATTTTATCAGTATATCGGAATAAACTAAGGAGATGGTTTAATTTTGGGAGAAGAGGATGATTAGAGTTTTGGGCCAATTTGAATAAAAATCTATCAGAAAGAAATTGCCGGCGTACCTATAAATAATGGAGGTTCGCCACATTCAACCTGCATAGCATTTATGGGCGAAGACTTCATGGCACCAATAATAATACGTAAACATTTATACTGGATTTTATCAATTTTATCAAAACCTGCTTTGTTGCACATGCTAAGAAGGAAAGAGCCATAATCGAAATGGCTCCTTACTATCGCATTATACAACAATTTCTGGGTGTATGGGTGAGAGCCCCACCATACACCGGATAGAGACCGGAGGATATTAGTATTCTTCTCAGATTTTTGGGAAATTGAAATAAAATGCTGGCAGCCCGTCATTTTGGAGTCCAACGTTATGCCTAAAAATTTTGCATGACTGGATGTAGGAACAGTGTCACTGTCAATAAAAATACTTACAGGAGGAACTACTCGTTTTTTAGTGAAAATGACGGCAGAACTCTTTGACGCAGACAGAGACAGACCATGATCTGTAAGCCAGTCACTGAGGTATGATAGAGCTGAATTTAGTCTGGTGCTTGCCTCATCAAGGGAAGAGGATGATATGTATAGAGTTAGGTCATCAGCATACTGTAATACATTACAAAAAGAATTAACAGTTTGGTCAAGATCATATGTGTAAAGGCTATAAAGAAGAGGACTTAAGACAGAACCCTGAGGTAAGCCCTTCCAGACTAGCCTAGGGGGAAGGAGTCCATGGCAAGATTTAATGACCACTGATCTTTCCATTAGAAGGTTACCAATAAATCGAACTAGCTTCTCAGGAACACCAAGTTGAAGAAGCTTCCTCATAAGAATTGGAAGTTGGACGCTATCATACGCAGCGGCAATATCGACTGGATGGATCCGAGGGATCTTTGCCAGGCTTGAGGATAGGCACAATAATTTGGGACTTCCATTGATCCGGAACTACACCAATATCAAATAACTTATTAACAAGAGACAAGTATACCTGTTTAGAGTCGTTGGAGGCTTTAACAAGAAAGGAATAAGGGATTCTATCTATGCCAGGAGAAGAGTCAGTCAGTCCGTCAAGAGCAAGAGTCAGTTCACTGAAAGAAAAAGGGGCGTCTAAGCCGCTAGAGGAAGGAAGGAAAGAAGGGGGGGTTGGAATAGAATTAAAAGAAGGGGCAGAAGGGGGAGCAAGTTTATCTGAAAAGGCCTCTAGCCAAGAAGAAGGATCATTAGCTGTCAGATTATCAATAGCACAAGATCCTCTAAAGCGCCTTATTTGTCTCCATACAAGTGATGGAGGAGATCTAGGAGACAAGCTTTCACAAAAGCCTATCCAGCCTTGCTTTTTCTTTTTAAAAGACAGCTTTCTAAACTTTGCCGCTGATTTTTGATAATTCAAATAATTTTCAGTGGTCATAGAACGACAATAAGCAGTCTCAGCCGCCTTACGCTCAGCAACCGCCGCTGTGCATTCTGAATCCCACCATGGGGTGGAAACCTTAAAATCACGTGAGGGCTTTTTTATAGGGACATGTCGGTCTGCACATGCAATAATACAGTCGATAAATTCACTGTAGGAAGAAGCAGGGGAATCTTCAGATATAGAAAAAAATTCCAAACTAGAATCCAGTGAAGATGAATAAGAAGACCAGTCAGCATGAGTGGGGATGTATTTTGAAGATGGAGCTGGGTTAAGAAGAGGAGTGACGCTATTAGAGTTATTAATGGAAAGAACTATAGGGAAGTGATCGCTACCAAATGTGTGAGATAAGACTTGCCACAAAATATCGGGAACAAGTAAAGAAGAGCAGAGGGAAAGATCAACAGCACTTTTGGGGTTTTGATTAGGAAGAACCCTGCGGGTAGGAGACCCATCATTAAGAATGCAGAGGTTAGCCTCATCAATAATTTCTAGAAGGGAAAGACCAAACAAATCAGAGTGACTGTGACCCCAGACAGAGTTATGCCCATTAAAATCTCCCATGATAACCTTAGGAGAAGGAATCGAAGAGAAGAGGAGAAGGATGTCCGCAATCATAGTGGAGTTGGGATGAGGGATATATACAGATATAAAAGATATACCAAAAGACTTGACACCAACAGCGTTGATGTCAACGGGGAGGGATGGCAGGGTGATTTGAGAGAAGGAAAGGGAACGCCGTACTAATAGAGCGCTCCCGGCATGCCCGTCAGCTCTGTCCGCTCGGAGACAAGAGAAACCCGAGATCCGGAAATGGGAACCAGGCCTCAACCATGTCTCCGAGACGGCAATGACTGACGGGCTATACCTATTAATTAAGTGATTGAGTTCATGACGTTTGGCTCGTATGCTTTGACAGTTCCATTGCAGAACAGTCAGAGGATTCATACTGGGAGGTTAGTGAAATTAATTGTGACAATTTTGAAGCAACGTTGTTCGGTAAAGGCAAAAAAATTTGAAAGAATAATGTTTATGATCAAATTTAAAAGAGTTTCTAACATGTTATTATTTTGGGAAGGTTGATTGAGTGCACAACCATTAGGCACCAAAGAGATTGGCGTAGAAACAATATCTCTATGGGCGACCTTATCGTAGGTCCTAACTTGTGAGGATGAAGGTTTTGGGGAGGCGTAAACAGTTTTAACGTATGATCGCGTAGATTGAGGGACAGGTCTTCGAGAGGGTTGGGAAGGAGATTGGGAGAAACGGTCTTGAGAGGCTAATTCTTGTGCAACTTCAGTATACGAGCGCGAAGCTCTTGGGAATTGGGTAGAAGCCTCCTCATACGAAATACAATTTTGTGCCATAACAGCCTTGATGGACCGTTGCCGCACTTGCTCCGGACAACCTTTGCTGGTAGCAAAATGCCGCCCCGAACAGTGCAAACAGGAAGCTTCCACCTCAGGAATATCGCAGCTGTCTCCAGGGTGTTCTTTAGAACACCTGAAACATCGTGGGCGCGATCTGCATTGCATTTTCGTGTGACCATACCTGCAGCACGAATGGCACTGGATTGTGGGATAGGTGTATAATTCAACTGGCAAGGAGTTATAATATAGGAATACTCTAGATGGAAGGGATTGACCTTTAAAATGTTATTACAACTGTTTGAGTTGGGACCCATGAAGCTTTACCGTCGTCACCTAAAACTTTTCTACTTAAGCGCCGGGCTTTGAGGATTATTCCGCACCCGGCAGGAACAACCACGTCCTCTACAAACTCCTGCATTGGTAAGTCAGTAGGGACCTGGCGAACCAGTCCCATGCGTGTGATGTTATACGTCGGGATCGATGCGATCATCTTCGACGTAGGGAGAATTGTAGAATCGATAAAGCTATTAGCGGCCTCAAATGATTTAAACTGTACAGAAATTTTATTACGGCCTACCTGTTTTACGCCTTCTGTGCATATACCCTCAACTTTATTATTAGCAAGGAACTTACCGAATTTGATAGCTTTAAAGATAGTGCCCGCAGCAGGATCTGACTCCTCGCGGGAAACAGTAACAACAAATGGGCCTTTATCCGTTTTGCAATAGGAGAGATTATTAGCACCCACCACAACAGATGGATGAGTGTATACTGTCTGTAAAGACGGTATCGGTAAGGTTTGTAGTAAATTTTTTCGGTGGGACAGCGGCCTCGCTGTCAGTCACCGTCTTGCTGGAGTCAGTCTCAATCCGTCTCTTGGTCCCTTTTGAATCCCTAGGATCAGGGGGTTCCGGGGGGATGGGAGGGACGGGACTACCCCCGTCCAGTTCCATGACGGACAGGACACGAGCAGTCACGGGATAAAATATATACTTATATTTATACTATACTAAAATAGATAAATTTTTGAAAAATAAATAAGCTAATTCTAACTAAACCAAATGAATTTTCTTTGTAAATAACTGAAAATTGAAAATTTAACGCAAATTTTTCTGTTCACTTGTTCCGCTGTCAATCGACCGAGATTATAGCAGCTTTTCAAAAAAAATCTTATGTTGTTCAAAACAAACAATCAATGAAAACTAATTCGTTCCGAAACTAGTAATGAGTGACTAGAATGTCAAACACAAATCATTATTTTTGAGCTCTAAATTTTCAAATCACATTATAGTACACATCTCTTTTTATGGTAACTAACATAGTATATAGGTATTTGTACTAACATTTATGGTGAACAACCGAAATAAATGATTTGAATTTGAATAGTAGTGTAAGCTCAACAATTTAATGGTTGAGCAAGCTTATAATTCAAAATATTTATTATTGGAAACAAAAAATAATTTTTAATAAAACCGTAAAATTTCCGAGTACACCGGAGAACGAAGCATGTGAAATAATCGTAAAACAAAACAAAACACGGGGCATAGACAACCAGTCTTGTGGCATGCAGAATACCATTTTTCCATACGTTAGTATCCCTATATAGTTTGTGCATTTTTCGATTCCACACGTAGGCTCGTTTGAAACGCGTTTGTGTTTAGAACGCGTTGTGTCACACGTTTTGGGCATGCTATCTCTTAGGTCATAGGGAATCGGGCCCCAGGGGCCAGACAGACTGATAGTCAGGGCAGTGCTCAGTGTTGCCGTTCAACTAAATTAGAAGTCCCTAGCCAGTATTAGAAATTCCTCTAGATATGGAAAAAATCGTTCCATAAAAATCCGCTAGAAGTCGCTAACCTACCGCATCTATTGTGGCCTCAGTAACGCTCAAGCCGAAATGTTCTATGTAGTCTCAGATTAAATTTCTCTTTCTACGTATGTAGTAGTTGTGGTTCTATTCCACCGTAGTTGTTTGTTCTATTCCTACTCTTTGACGACCTCTGTGGCGCAGCGGGCGAAGATCCGCATGCGACGCAGGATGGGTAAGTACTTGATAACGATATCCTTAAAAGGGACATTATACTACCTACATAGATAAACATCTATGTTTTTTCTAAGGGTTTTCTATGTGTATTTTTTATTACACATAGAAAACACACCGAACAAATATCTTCAGATCGTACAAACATTTGTCCCAAGGCGGGAATTGAATCCGCGAACTCCTGCGTCACGCAGGAGGTTGCGAATTCGATATGTGTATTAAATAAAACGTCAAGTGCGAGTCGGACTCGCGCACTAAGGGTTCCGTTTAATTGTAAGACCTTGTTTCTTGCCAAATTTTATGATTCTACGTCAACGGGAAGTACCCTATAGGTTTTGGTCCAATTTATTCACAAAAAAAATTACTTTTAATGCTCGAAAGTAATTTTTTTAGTGAATAAATTGCAAATTTATATTTTTCAGATTTTTACCTTTACTTTGCTATAAAACCTTGCTGCTCACCAAATTTCATGATTCTAGGTCTACGGGAAGTACCCTATCTATAGGTTTTATGTGCATGTGATTCCCTTGGAAATTTCAAAATATTCGGACTTAAACGGCTGTAACTTTTGAGTGCGTTGACTTAGCAGTTTTCTTTATATCGCTGCTTCAAAAGGTTACGGACTTGAGTATTTGACGTTAATTTCATCTCGATACGTCCACGCGTTTCTGAGGAAAGAGGGTTGACAGACGGACAGACAGACAGACAGACGAAAAACTAAGTGATCCTATAAGAGTTCCATTTTTCGTTTTGAGGTACGGAACCCTAAAAATATAATTATCTTTGTAGTATAATGTACCTATTAAGTATATCAGTCATCTAGTACCCGTAACACAAGCTCTGCTTAGCTTCGGGTTAGATGATGCTGTGATCCATGTGTGACGTCTGATTTATTGCTAGATGGTGATGTACCCCAATCTACTTTTTCTATGAATAGAATATACGTCTAAAATAAAGTTCGTAACGCTCTACTCGCTGTTAGCGAGGCGGCTCGATCAAAGCCACCCGCGCCCCCCTACCTCTACAGTTCCCTCGCCGGCCCTTGGCTTGACGGTAGGGTTGACCATCGATAGTTTTTGTCCAAGTGCGGATAATATACTTTAAGTGCCTTAACTCTCTCATGCAATATAACTAGGTATCCCACCTACTTAATAAATAAGTCCGTGAACAAAAACAATAGTAGAATAAAAAATACATTTTAATTATTAGAGAACATTATAAGCTAGGTAAAAGGTATTATTATTGCTACGTAGGTAGCTGCTTATATCCTAGGATATAATTTAAATATTTTTGTGTCAAGACATTATTTTCTGTATACGTAGGTAGTAGGTATGTACAGATGTGTCATACGTATGTACAGAAAAAAATGTACACTCAAATCACAAATGAAATGATAGGTAGATGTAGCTGACATATCTAAAGTCCTTTCAGTCATTTTCGTAGTCTACAAAAAACAAACCTACGCATAGTATTATATTATCTGTGCCTGCGCGGAGATAATCTCAGCTATGTCCGAGCGAGACAAAACTTATCGTTCGGCTCGCGCGAGCCGCACGCTCGCGCGCGGCGGCGGTAACCTTTGACAGTGTCCCCTCGAGGGGACAGAAAAACTGTAGGTAAATAACTCAAAACTGAGCGCGAGTGACGGAGCACTGCTTTAGTCAAAATAGTTTCTGAACGTATCTGTCGCCATGTTGATTGCGGAGTTTGAGTTTGTCAGTGTTGCAGGTGCGGACCTTTTTGGTCCGTTTCGGACTTTTTTCTGCCTCTGCGGATCCTTTGCGGACCATGACTCTTTGCGGATCTTTTCGGACCAAAACGACTATCCAAACGGCCTCGGTAGATCTCAGAGCAAACCTCAACATTAATAAAAAAATCAATTGGTACCTACGAAAAAGGCCAGGCAGTATGGCTCAGAAGGCAATAGCATGTCCAGTGGTGGTGGAACACATTCAATAAAGTAGAAAATTGTTCTTCGTCTATGGTTATATTTTCACTTCTTTCTTGTTTATTATCTTTAACTTTTCTTTCGCGGTGAATGGAATGGCGGACTTAGTGAGTTTTTGCAAATTCACTTTTCGAATGTTTGAAGTTTGAATTTAAACGAGTACGTATTAGCATGGAACTGACTGAAGACGTAGCTTGAATCACTGAGGCTTGAATGTAATTGCGTGACGTAGGGAATCAGACAGATTACAGCAAGCATGAGTAAGTAGGTAGGTAGATAGATAGGTAGCTAGTGCTTTTAAGTAAACAGACTTGAGTTTCTGGATTGGACGTTTTCCTTCACGCGCGACGACAGAGTTGGGCGCTTCGTCTGCTCTACATAAATTTATTCGAGTGTGGGACATTTTTTAAACATTTTTAGGGTTCCGTGCCTCAAAAGGAAAAAAGGAACCCTTATAGGATCACTTTGTTGCCCATCTGTCTGTCCGTCTGTCAACCCTCTTTTCTTAGGAACGCGTGGACATATCGAGTTGAAATTAACGTCAAAAACTCAAGGCCGTAACTTCTTGAAGCCGCGATATAAATAAAACTTCTGAGTCAACGCACTCAAAAGTTACAGCCGTTTATGTCCGAATATTTTGAAATTTCCAAGGGAATCAGATGCACATAAAACCTATTGGGTACTTCCCGTAGACCTAGAATCATGAAACTTGGTGAGAAGCAAGTTCTTATAGCACAAGGGAAAAATCTGATATCCATAAATTTGTAAATAATTCTCAAAAATAATTATTTTTAATGCTCGCCATGGACCAAAACCGGTATACCCTATACCGGTTTTGGTCCATGGCTACTTCCCGTAGACCTAGAATTATGAAATTTGGCAAGAAACAAGGCCCTATAGCACAAATAAAGGGAAAAATCCGAAAACAGTAAATTTGTTGTTTTTTCCCCAGTAAAAATTCTTGCTATAGACCATAACCTTATAGGGCACTTCCCGTTTAACTAGAACCATAAAATTTGGTAAGAAGCAAGGTCATATAGCACAAATACCGAGAAAAATCAGAAAACCGTAAATTTGTAGTATATTAACATAAAATTCATAAATTTTGATGCTCTCCCTCGACCAAAATAATATACAATAATACCGGGTACCTACCTACATCATGTTGGCATAGAATCATGATATTTGGCATGAAACAAGGTCTTACAATTGAACGGAACCCTTAGTGTGCGAGTCCGACTCGCACTTGACGTTTTATTTTTATCTCAGTCTTTCAACCTTTGTAAAAAAATAAGCGAAGCATTTTGGCGTTCGGATCGGAGCTTTTTTATTTTGACTGCCGGCGTAGAATGAGAAACCTATAGAACTCGCGCAATTGCCATCGCATTCACACTAAAGAGAGAACGACTTATGCCTAAAGCCTAAGAAGAAATGAAATAGGACGATTAGCTCTCTATCTAATCCAGCGTGCCGGTTTTGCATTGTTTAGCACCTCCATGTGCTAAACAAATTTCCTTTGTCATCGACGGAGCTCGACACGAGACTGGTGAAAAAAGTTTTAAAAGTTCTAAACTTTTGTTTTTTATGTTTGAATGTGATCAATGTGTTTATGTGGACATTCCCGCAGCTAAAAACAATAAAAAAGAGAGACAAATATGGTGCGGTGCAGCGTTTTTGCATGTAGAAGTGATAGTGAAGAAAAAGTGCCGAATAAGTATATCATTCCACTCGTAAGTACAAAGTTCTTTTGACTACAAAAAGGTTCAAAATTTACAGTTTCATAGATTTACATACACACAAGGCTCAAACCAAACATTATGTTTTATGCTATTTTTAGTTCATCTAACTTGTAATTGTGAAAATTTAGGGTTGCCTGCACCCGATGATAAAATTCCCCGAATGGCGCATTGAAATATTTTTTAATAGGTACCTACATAGCTATTTTATAGATAATGTAGCTCGCTATGCATAGCAAAATAGTTTATGCCCGCGGCTTCGCACGCGTTGTTTCTATGGAAACGTTTAAAGGCCATTTCTATCCCATAGCAACTGATTTGTGGGATAAAAAGCCTATAGGCTTTTTATATACATATATAGATTAGAATTACTATTTATATAGATTAGAATTACTTACCTGTATACACAATTTCATCCCGATCCGTTTCGTAGTTTTGGCGTGAAGAGGTAATATGTAAGTTGTTGCTATGACACACATAGCCCATCGGACTTCGTGAGATAGAACAACTATAACAAACATCCATCCATTCATCCACACTTTCGCATTTATAATATTAGTGTTTTTATTTGTTACAGATTTCCCGAAGATAAAGAATAACGTTTGCATTGGATCAAAGCAACGGGTCGCAAAGATTGGGAACCTAAAAAATCTTCGTAATAAAATTTTTTGTAATGATTCTGTGATATTTTAAATGATTCTGTGATTTTTGTACTTAATCTAATTCAACTGTCCAAATCTAATCTAACTGTCCCATATTAATAAGAAAAAAATATCTTAAGTAGGTTCTTGTAGAAATTGGTATGCTAATTTTAAAATGATTCTGTGATTTTTATAATGATTCTGCGATATTTTAAATGCTTCTGTGTAAATGCGTGTGTATTTTTTAACTAAAAAAAATGCTGTGACTAACTAGGTATAAGTACCTATATGCAAGTACAATGAAAGTTAAGTACTTTTTAGATACCAAAATTAATATTTTTTAGCAAATATACGATGTAACGATCGTAGGTAACCACTTTTTTTGAATGTGTTATTAATTTATGTAAATGTTATTGTATAGGTAATATAACTAAGACATTTATAATTAAACTGTGATTTTATGATTAAGTAATAATAAAATGAAATTTTGAAGACTGATTAAAACTGTAATATTTATAAACGTTAATTATTGTAATAAATATTAATTATTTTAAAACAAAAACACTTGTTTCTCTATCTGTACTACTCACCTTAATACCTTCATAATTATATTTACCTACAAAAAACAACCCCGGTCTGCCTTCCACTTGTAACGCCAAACAGGGTTCACATTGTGATACTTACTTGTATAATTATAATGACCTAGCAATAGCCTTTATTCACAAAATAGAAAATTATACTAGTATTTACAATTGAAACAATTGAGCTATCTTCAGACTATTGCAGGTAGCTCAACTGATCAATATCAATACCAGTCGGAAGCGTCCCCAAGACGCTGGCTGCATTGCCACGTTGTATGGCAATGCTGATGCGCTGTGCCTGATACTCACCAGCTCTCGGGTCACGCTTCGCTTCGACCAGACGCTCAGATAATTTAATTTTTTAAATTTATATTCTGGAAAATCGCAAATCCGGTCTACCAACTAAGACATGAAATAAGGAACCGGGAAAATCGGGGTAAGAAAATTGCATGGCAACACTTTCCCCCCACCACCTGGTATACTTTGTCTTGCTCTGCGTGCGGCATGCTCGCTGAAGATCTACCTATGTTTAATCTGAGACCATCGTTGCCAGATCTACTGATTTAGCAGTAGATCTACCTGCTTTTTGAACCGTCTACTGATCTACTGATTTATTTCTAAGATTTCGTGAAATCTACCTGATTTTTCCCGAGCGCCAATGGCTCCATGTCTATTATGTAAGCTAACGTTTTTGTTATTATGGTGCGTAAGCCTCGCACTCTGGATAATGGGGGTTCAAGTCCCGTCGAAGTCGAAAATTTTTGCGATAGTATTCGATTTCTTAGAAATTATGTAAGCTGTCACTTGTCAGTGTCACTTCATAAGCCAATGAAATTTTCACCAATCCGGTTCGTCACAATACTGACAAAATACGAATGAAATTGAAGAGTTTGTTTTGTTCGTTCGTTTCGTCCACTTCTTGTAAACATATTCTGTTGTGTGTTCCTATCTTTTTCGAATTGATTGGTCGATCTGTTCGTTCGTTCGATAAACTTTTCCAGTGTTGCCAGATCTACTGATTTAGCAGTAGATCTTGTAGATGGATTATTACACTTCCTACTAGTATATCTGCGCGATTTTTGAACAGCCACTGATTTATTTTGTAAAATTCGAGAAATCAACCAGCTTTTCCTGAGAGAGACTTAAGGCCAAGGCATAAGGCCTTGTAACAACAAAAGAAATTAAAAATTCAATTTCACTTGGTGTTTATACGATTCTCGAGTCAGTTTGGTGTCTATTTTTTGTTAATTGAAATTGTAGTGACACAGATTAACATAAAGTACGCGGCGCAAACGCGTTTCGATGATTCGGCGTTTTACAGTCTAAGCCGATCGCCAGCAGTCACTCCTCAAGCCCTCGTCTAGAACACACTTATCCTAATTAAGGATTATAGACTAAAGTTAATGTAATTTCATGTACTCGTGTTTATAGATATTGAATAGACTCAGTGAAGTTAATAACATCTTTTATTCCAACCAACCCACATAGCTAAAGTTAAAGACAATATAGACTTAAATACAAAAGTTTTTGTATTTGTATTAAAAAAAATAGACCCTAGCATCCCTCTTACTGTGATGAACATACCTAGTTTGTTTTTCTTGGAAGGAATAACGGAACACCATTGTACACTACCCAGTTACCTACCCCAAAAAACCTGATCAGTGCCCTTGGAAATCAACAAATCTCGGCGAATTCTAAGCTGATGAGTTGCTTTGATCAATATTTTCATATCAACGCAAACAGTTTATTACGAACCTACCTACTTAAAACACATAATTGTTTGAAATTCGAAAGCCATTAATATTTTACTTTGCAACTTAGGTACTTTGATGAATGCCATCATTGAAAAGTGAAACACACACACTGGATAAACATTAAAAAAACTGAATCAAAATAGGTTCATCCGATAATGACTAATGACCTACTATTGTAGTTCCCTAGCGGATGAACCGATTTTACAAAAAAACTTACAACCACTCATTTTTTGTGTGAAAAGCTAGAAATTTGTAGTTTTTTCAAAATCTACTGATTTTTTCTTCAAGCTACTGATTTTTTACGTGACTTTCTACTGATTTTGTCTAATTTGATCTGGCAACACTGTCTGAGACTGCCGGCAACGGCGGCAACACTGGTTTGACGTTTGTTTTGCTTTGCGCGGTAGGTTAGGTTAAACTCCTGGAAAACTTCTGCATTGGCAACCTTTCTACGGCAAGGGAAGTCGAAACTGCTGCTGTTCTCCTAACAGAGAAGATGAAAGATGCAAAAGTGGCAGCATCCAAACCAAGTCCTCCGAAACCACCTCGACGCGATGAGCTCCCCCATGCAATTAAACTCCAGCTGAGGAAAAAGCGATCCATATGCCGGTTGTGGTCCCGATGCAGATGCCCGAGACTCAAGACCCAACTCAATAAACTGACTGCAGAAGTAGCAGAAGCAGTAGATGCCTGGCGTGGTCAAACTTGGGAGACGAGGATTGATGAAGCAGCAGAAAACGAGACCAACTTGCACGCACTCAATCGACTGTTGACCAATACCCCGACTCCAACATACCCCCTTCTGGACGACCAAGGTCAGAGAAAATTCGCGCCAGCTGACCGGGCTGAAATCCTGGCTAACCATCTGGAAACGCAATTTTCACCGCATCCGATCCCAGCAGACGCTTCAGACGAACTCGTTGCCCACTATGCTACAGTTGAAAAAACCGTAGGTGACTTTTTCACGCGGTCCATCCCGACACTCAGTGGAGATGAGTTTATTTCACCAGCTGAAGTACGACGAACGATTCTTCGTCTGCCTAAACGGAAAGCTCCAGGAGATGATGGACTAGCAAATACCGCCCTTCGTCACCTACCCAGAAGAGGCGTGGCGGCCTTAACCATGCTGTTCAACGCCATTTTGCGAACTGGACACTTTCCCAACATCTGGAAGATAGGTAGAGTCATCGTACTCCCGAAACCCGGAAAGGACCGCCGGCACCCTTCCAGCTACCGACCAATAACTCTTCTTGCAACGACAGCCAAACTTTTCGAGCGTCTTCTACTTCGTAGGCTAGCTGCGCACATAGAACCCAGACCTGAACAGTTTGGTTTTCGCAGTCAGCACTCCACGACCCTCCAACTCACACGGATTCTGCACCACCTCACCTACAACCTGAACTGCAATCACTCTACAGTTGGGATCTTCCTAGATGTAGAAAAGGCGTTCGATCGAGTGTGGCACCCAGGCCTGATCCTCAAGCTGATAGCCTCTTCCGCACCAGCAGCCATCATCCAGGTGGTTGCATCTTTTCTTCGAGGACGGAGCTTCTACGTCGCTGTCGAAGAAGCTAAATCACGCACTCGACCCATTATAGCTGGAGTGCCGCAGGGGAGCTGTCTGTCTCCTGCGCTGTATGCGCTATACACAAACGACATCCCTACTCTGGAAGACCAACTACTACCTGGGGAAAAAGACGTCACACTAGCACTCTTCGCAGATGATAGCGCCTACTTTGCCTCCGCCCCCAATGCAGTCACAGCCGCCAGTCAGATGCAGCGCTTGCTGAACCTCCTACCAGCTTGGTTAGACAGATGGCGCATTGCAGTCAACGCTGGAAAGACAGCAGCACTGCTTGTCACCCGTCAGCGCACTGTTTTACCACCCCTAAAACTACGAGGACAAGCTTTGGATTGGCAAACCTCCGTTCGATATCTGGGTATTGACATAGACAGGTCGGTGTCGATGAACGCACAGGTGGAGCGCGCGTTACGACAAACACGCGCAGCTCGAGCCATGCTCCGACCAATCTTGACATCCAAACTGCCACTAAAAACAAAGATAGGGGTCTACAAGACTTACATTCGATCGAGACTCACATATGCAGCACCAGCATGGTACTCCCTGTGCTCTGCAACAAATCAGAAAAGAATCCAAGCCCAACAAAACATTGCTCTCAGAGTCTGTACAGGCGCCGGGCGTTATGTGCGAAACAGCGTCATCGCACGTGACCTGCAGCTTAACACAGTTAAGGAGTTTGTGGTAAAGCTGGCACGCAAAATGTACGATCGTGCGGACAACTCTCGCCACGTACACCTCAACGGACTCGCTCCTCTGCACACAAGACCGCCGGATGCAAAAACTCCGTGGCGACCCCTTCCCCGGGTGCTCCTGGAGCCCTCCGAAGTCATCTCCCAAGAAAACCAGAACAGCCAACAGGCTAACGAACAGCTCTTGAGAAGCCAACAAGGCTCTCTGAGCGACAGCACATGACTTGAGGAAAGCTTTTCTCGACGTAGAAACCGGAAAAAAGAACTCTAGTTCGTTTCCTGCCTGCATTTGACAACGTAGAGCAACGTAGAGTCGAATGTTGAAGACCACTGAGAGAGAGGTTAGGTTAGGTTTGGTTCGTGTTTGAATTGTGTGTTGGTTTGGTTGTTGTTTAGTGGAATTTTCTCTCGGTGCTTGCTTTCGTTACGTTTTTCTCACGACTTGGCTATTCCTGGACTCCCGTTTTCCTCTTTTATTCACGACCTGGCTATTCTTGGACTCCCGTTTTCCGCATTTATTCACGACTTGGCTACTCTTGGAATCCGACTCTGCCCATCTTGTTTACCTACGCTTGTGAAAAGGACTGACGTTATGGCGGCAGCTAAAGTTTGCTGTGTCCCAGCATGTTCTAAAAGTCGTAAGTGAACCTGCCTACCTATAAAATTTACTTGATGACGTGCACTTTCATGGCCCAAGACACCTATTGTATGTGCGAACGAAGCGGCGGGCGCCCTTGCGGGTGCGTGTGAATGCGTTAAATGCAGGCTTGCTTTATGTTCCTTCAAGTTCTGATGATTAAAATTATTACTAACAAGCTCTTGATCTGTTTGATATAGAGCTTCTTTATCTACAATAAAACTAAAATATTTAAAAAGTGAATTTATTTTGTAGGTGCAGATGATATTGTGCTTCACAAATTCCCCAATCCTAAGTAAGGATCCAACTCGCTTTCTCACATGGGTTCAAGCAGTTGGCGGAAACCTTCTTTGCTTGGATAACATGTATGTGTTCAAGTACCGAAGGATATGTCACCTGCATTTTGAACCAAAGTACTGGACGAGAAGTAAATACCTGAGTAATATTGCAATACCAACACTGCAAATGAAAGGTTAGTACCTACCCTTGGTATTATTAGGTATTATGAATCAATGTTTTAATTTAATTGAAATTTTGGATTACCTACATACTGTTTAACTTTGATCTCATTTATGTAATTTAGTATAGTATATATGTACAGTTTATTAAATTCTAAACAATGTTTTGTCCGCCTATTATTAGCTCACCATGTCATTAATGAAAACCTCTGAGCGGCGGGTGAGGATCCGCCTGCTCAGAAGGTTGCGGGTTCATTCCCGTCTTGTGACAAATATTTGTTCAGGGTCTTCTGGTTGTTTTCTATGTATAATAAAAAAAATATATATCCATTTATTATATTGTATTACGTATAATAGTTATCTAATACCCATTACACGTCTTAGCTTGAGGCTAGATAATGCTGTGTGGATTGTCCAGCATTATTTATTTATTAGTAATCAATATGGATTTATTTATAGGTGTGGTTAAAAGGGCACCCTTAACTGAGGTAACCAACAAAATGAGCACCCCTGAAATGCAAGAAATGGCTACAGCCTCCACATCTAGTTCGCAAGGTACAGCCTCGACATCTAGTAAGTTCATTTTTATTGTAGACTAATTTCTGCCCACTGCCTCACACACATTGTTCGCACAAGATTATTTCTATCCCATGGAAACTGATTTATGAGATAAAAACTAGCCTGTGTTTGATTCCCAGCTTTGAGCTACAACTTTGCTAAATTTCAGGCCGATTTGTTTAGTAGTTTTGAGAGTGATGTAGTAACAAAAATCCATCCAAACATCAAAACTTTCTCACATTTTATATTATTAATTGATGTGATGTGATATTTATGATTTCAATGATGAATTTATTTAAAACCTTACCGTACCTGAGTGGTAAGGTCAGTCGGTAACAATGAAAACAATACAATTCAAAATATTACTTTTTTTTGTTTAGTTGTAAAGTACATTATTAATATGTTAAATATTTGTAGAATTCTACCTAAAAATTTAATGACTTTCAGCATTACTAATATAATTGTTTTCTTGTTTCAGATTTGAAAGTGACCAATTCAGAGAACACAAAGATGAATAAAAAAATTCTTACCTTAAAAAAGGAAGTTAAATCCTTGAATATGTCCAATAAGAAGTACTCTATAAGATTAAAAAAAGCTATGAATTTGTTTGAAAACAAAACATTTTTGAAATCCATTCAAAGATTTACCACAATGGCCGCAATAATCACTGTACTCCAGTTCCGTGAAAGTGGAAAAAAAAAAAATGGGCAGAAGATTCACCCATGATGAAAAAGTGATGGCATTGCATCTATACAAACGTGGGCCAAGAGTCTACAGGTTCCTCAAAAATTTATTTATACTGCCATCACCATTCACCCTAAGTAGGATGATATCCAGGGCAAATATCAAGGCCGGTATAAATGAAAATATATTTATACAACTAAAAAAGCAGGCTTCTAAAATGAAAAATGATAACAAATTGTGCACATTATTATTTGACGAGATGGCACTGACACCACACATTGATTATGATAGAATGATAAGTTGATTGGATTAGTGGACAATGGAGATGTTGTAAAGCCTGAAATCGCTGATCATGTATTGGTTTTTATGATACGAGGAATTTTAAAAAATTACAAACAAGCAATTTTGTACACATTTTGTGCTGGGAGTACCAATAAAGCAGAGTTGGCTTCTATGATTAAACAAAATATAAGAAAATTAAAAGAACCTGGGTTTAAGGTCCTAGCAACAGTCTGTCACCAGGGCACATCAAATGTTAGTGCCATTAACTACCTAATTGAACAAACAAGAGCAAATTATGTACGAGAGGGTAAAGAAGCAAGGGAGGGAGTGTTTGAGGTTGACAATGATGAAATTATACCACTGTTTAATGTACCACATTTAATAAAAGGAATAAGAAATAATCTCCTCACAAAATTTTTTAAATATACAGTGGAAGGCACTGAAAGAATCGCAAAATGGGATCACATAAAACAACTTTATGAGAATAACCCAACATACAAAGGCATAAGATTAATATAAAGAAATTAACTGAAAGTCATTGTGATCCCAAGAAGATCCCGAAAATGAAGGTTAAAACAAATGAAGGTGCAACTCAAATTTTTAGCCATACCGTTGGAGTGAATATGGGATATTTAGCTGGTAAGTTTGCATAAATCAACTCTGCACCCTTCAGAGAAACTCCGAGCATAGCTCTCTCCATAGCTCGCTGATTCACCCTTCATAGAATCATAAGTTTAACCATGTTGTAATATTTTCTAGACTAGCCAACATTCATTTTTTTTGTTTCAGATCAAGGATTACTATCAAATGAATGCAAAGACACCGCTGATGTCCTGCTATTTTTTGACAATTTATTCGATTCAATGAATGGCAGTTTCAATAATTCATCCAAGAGCAGTGGCAAACCATTACTTCTGGCACTGACGCCGAACTCGGAGCATCAGCGAGTTTGGAGACAATCTAAATTAATATTAAAATCCATGAAATTTGTTTCAAACAAGGGTCTTGGTGTAGTGCCATCTTTAAGTAATTAAATAAATAAATAATGCTGGACAATTCACACAGCATTATCTAGCCCCAAGCTAAGCAGAGCTTGTGTTATGGGTACTAGATAACTGATATACATAATACTATACACTACATAGATAGATATTTTTTATTATACATAGAAAAACATCCAGAACCCCTGAACAAATATGTGCAGATCGTACAAACATTTGTCCCGAGGCGGGAATCGAACCCGCAACCTCATGCGTCGCAGGTGGACCTTCGCCCGCTGCGCCAGAGGTCGTCGGATTAATTGGATTAGAACAATTGATAATATGGAAATATTAAAAAATAAATTATTTAATGTGTACAAGATAAAATCAATCTGGTGCCGGCACCTTAACCAAGACCCATTGGAGAATTTTTTCGGTAGCATCAGAAGCCATGGCTGCCGAAATAATTCTCCAACATGCGCAGGGTTTGAATCTGCCTTTGTATCGTTAGTGGTAAATAGTTTAAGCAGCACTTATTCGCCAGGTTCAAACTGTGAAGAGGATTCTGGTTATATGTTCAAATCCCTCAAGAATTTGTTTTTTACCGAAAATAAAAGAAATAATGTTCCTGCAGAAGTAGAATATGAGCATATTTTCAATGATGAAATGATAGTAGATTTAGATGAAAAAAAAAAGGATCCATGAATAATGGCTGCTTTGGAATATGTAACCGGATATTTATTAAAACAGTGTCGAACAAAAGTTTTCAAAAATTGTAAGTCCTGTGCAGATAATTTGTATTCTATACAGAACAAAATAATTATATAAAATTAAGGGAGTACAATAAGGAAAAGGCGTATTTATCATATCCTACTCTTGATTTAGTGAAATGTTTTTCAGAAATACAGGATATAATTTATTTTATTATCAAAAATAATCCAGAAACATCCAATTTAAAAAATTATATCAAAATAATTTTGGAAGTTCGGCTAGATTTTGAGTAGGTATCTCAAATGTGACGCCCACAAACAAGAAATAATTGAACAAATTTATAATTCCTCGTGCATATTCTTTCTTTGTAATTGGTGCCGCGATATAAATAAGATACTGAATGGAACAAATACAAAATATGATAGTGAAGATTTATTACAATGTTTAGCATCCAAATATTACAATAAAAGAAAGAGAAAATAATAAATTGTATGTTATTTGAACACAGATCGGACAATTCTGCAACTTATTTTGTGTAAAAATACCGAATTTTAACACATTTTGTTTTGTATTTTATTAAATACTAGACGATCGCCTCGCGGTTTCACCCGCGTAGTTCCCGTTCCCGTGGGAATTCCGGGATAAAATATAGCCTATGTCACTCCCTGAAAAGTAAGCTTCCTAACGGTGAAAGAATTTTTCAAATCGGTCCAGTAGTTTCGGAGCCTATTCAATTCATACAAACAAACAAACAAACAAAAAATCAAACCTTTCCTCTTTATAATATTAGTATAGATAATAATGCAGGTTGCAGAAATGGATGATCTTGTCTAAAACCCCAGAAGACAAGCATTTTAAAGATGAACACAATTTATGGAACAGTAGTAGGTACCTACGTGTAGGTAGAGTAGTTTTTGAGTTTATTCGTAACAAACATACAAAATATCATAAATACAAAAATAGTATAGATAACTCCCCAGTTATCTATACTATTTTTGTATTTATGTAATTTTGTATGTTTGTTACGAATAAACTCAAAAACTACTGGACCGATTTCAAAAATTCTTTCACCATTAGAATGCTACATTATTTCTGAGTAACATAGGCTATATTAATTTCTTGAAAAAATTAGGGATCCCTACTAAAACTTCAATAATGTAACCCAAGGTGTAAAAAAATTAGTCATAAATTGTCTATCATCGCATGCGCTGCGGAAACTATTGATGATAGAACAAAAAAATGTTCCACAATATTAAAGAATATATAAATATCTACAAAAAACTCACCAATACCATATGTCCAACTATTGTAGTTATCTCAGTATAACTATTTTCTTACTTTTTAAAAGTTGATAGAAATACTGACCAAAGTCTGACCATGTTATCCATAGGTACCTTTGTATTAATCCTTATCCAAATAAATCATTTCATAATTAAGACTGTTTCAATACCTGTAGATTACTTTTTGAATTATTCAAATCGGACATTCCGTTCTAAAGATATTACCTACGAATTTAAAAATGTAAATCTAAACAAAATACTATTAGAAAAATAAATGACGCCGCACCCGGGCAACGCAGCGAGGGTAGGTAAGAATAAAAATAATTAATGCCTAGCAGAATTTCGACCACGGCGGCCAATCTCATCGGAGACTAGCCAGATGCACAGGACATATTATAGTGCACAAGTGTGTGCGCTGCTGTGTGGTGCCGGCTTAGAATTTGCACAACCCCAACTCTTCCCGCGGGTGTCGTAAGAGGCGACTAAGGGATATCCACCGGGGGCGGGCACGACCGGGGAGAGGTCAAACGCAGGACCAACGGCTTAATGTTGTTGATTTAACACCGCCAATTTCCATACTCCGGGCTGCTACAGTGAATATTTCTTGCTAGAAAATACCCAATAACACAAATCTTGGGCCGACCCGGGATTTCAACCCGGGACCACATTATCAGAGGTTGAACACGCGACCGCTATACCAATGGGGCAGTCGGGTAGAAGTTTAAAATGTCCTGCCACAGAAATATTAGAAACCTACGTTTATCCCAAATTTTTTAAAAATTAATGTCCACATTGTCCACCCGTGCGAAGCCGGGACAGGCCGCTAGTAGGTAGATATATTAACTTTTGTAGTTCGAGAACTAGCCGATAGATGTCGCTATTTATGGACATCGACTAGCAACTCTATTCCTCGTTATATAATGTACTCTGTGCAGACAGTGAGGGACAGTGTTGCCGTTCAACTAAATTAGAAGTCCCTAGCCAGTGTTGCCACCTTGCAGAAAAAATATCACTAGATTTGGTCTCATAACTCACTAGATTTCGGGATATTTTGGACAAAAATCACTAGATAATTTAAAATGAAATTACACGTTAGGTACCTAATACAAAATAATGTATTTGTGAAAATAACAAACTAAAAACACAACATACTGATATCTAATAGCAAAATTTTTTGACACCAAGCTAGATAGATATTTGTTTTTGTGTTTTTTTTATACACACAACTCTGTGTTTCTTAATGCCGCTAATTCTTGTAAATATTTCTTTTTGATAAAAATTACAAAAGGCTGTAGTAGTATCGTTTGCTACAGGCCGTAACCACATCTTGATTTCTTAGGTTTCCCATTCTTGTCGATATTTTTGTGATTAAGAATTTTTTTTTTACTGGCACGTCCATAGTAAATGCGAAATAACTAAGAAATACTTCACAAATCTTACGCGAATGATTTCGATGTGATCACTTAGGCACCTACTTTCCCGAACGAAGTTTACCAAGAAAGAACTGCCTAGCAACAGTACAGTAGCAAGCACCTAACTAAATACATAGTAGGTACTCAATTAAACCAGTTTAGAAGGTACGTGATAGGTTCTCATCAGTAGTCGGGGATTCCTCAAGGTAGGTTTGCATAACCAAACAAAAACGTTTAATTCATGATGAACCTATAAACATTCATGGTTTAATTACGTTTCGGCTGTCTAAGAAAAGGATTGTGCTATTTTCACATAAATTGGGGAATTCGTTGCTAATAAGTATGTATTTTAAAAAAAATTCGAGATTCGATAAAAATCACTAAAAATCATCAGATATTTTATTAGTGATATTTTCTTCAGAATATCACTAATGTACTCCAAAAATTCACTAAATCTAGTGATAAAATCACTCAAGTGGCAATACTGAAAAGAAGGGAGGGATGCATCAGTGTTGCCACGGGCCCATGCACAGAATATAAACAGATGTCTGGCAAGCGTGTTCCAAGAGCAAGACAAAGTATACGAGGTGGTGGGGGGAAGGTGTTGCTATATAATTTTGTTACCCTGATTTTAGCTTCTTTACTTCATGGATTGAATTTGCGATTAACAAGTTCAAAAATTTAGGAATTCATATTCAGAACAAGGAATTCCGCAAAACCTTTGTGTACCTTTCTATTCTAGTAGGTAATATACAAGGCGGGCGTTCCACGGCCATGCCACGTGCAAAGAAGTATCTCACTGAAAGTAGACTTCATTTTGATTTTAAAACAATTTAAGCTGCTTTCAAACATTCTTGTATAATCGCCTGTCTGAACCGAAAATCGAACCCGCCGCTTTGTAAAAACACCCGTAATTATACGATACTGATCAAAACCGCTCGATCCTAAGAATTATTTTTCCAAACAACATAGCATCTTGAATAAAAGGAAGACCATGAAATTTTAAATTTATTAGTAATAATTACGTTTTGCTTACAATTTATTTAATGTGGTCTTCCTTTTATATAAGATGCTATGTTATCTGAAAAAATAATCCTTATGATTGAGCCTTTTGATCGATATCGTAAAACAGCCTGTTTTTTTTATTTGGCGGGCTCAATTCCCGGTTCTGACTGGCGATTATTCAAAATCTTTGAATGTTTATATTTGTAATTCTGTTTGTCTTCTTTCTGTTAAATTTTCTATTTACAACATTTAACAACTTAACTGTCCGCATACAATGAAATATACAACCACCCCACGTCTAATATTTTTTATTTTCTGATGGATATTTTTCATTCAAATTATCCGAAAAAAAAATCCACGAAAATTATTGTTTTTATTATTATTATTTTCTTGTTTTTTGACTCGTTTTGACTCATGGACGTGAGATAAAAAAAACCCATTGCATCAACAAATGAGTCACAGATGACTCATTCGTTCATTGTGAGTCATAATGTGTGTGACTCATTGGACAGTTAAGTTGAAAGCTACTTTTCCTCCACGTGGTATGGCCGTGGAACGCCCTGTATAAGAATGGTTTATGCACTTAAACCATTCAAGTGGTGGTTTTTGGTCCTTCTTTTTGTTACAGCCTGTATGTATAAATTCTCACTAACGACTTAATGTAATGACCCTGTTGTAATTGTAACAGAACAAATAACAACACTCGGACCCTTATTTTGTGTAATTGGGTAATTGAATCGTTCTAGGAATAAATAAAAAAATGTGTACTTAAAATAAGTACGTTTGCGGGAATAGGTACACATTTAATTGAGGTAAGCATAGAAGTAAAACAACGTTTAGTTGGGTATAATTTTTTATGTATAGGCACTTATTACGAGATAATAATATGAGTAGTCGAAAATTATTTTAGAGACTAGAGTATAGAAAAATAATGTAGTTTCTTAGATTTACATTTTTGTTTAGAAATAAATTCTTACTCGTCAACCTATTAGTCGAAGACTTCGAAATTACACTTTTGCTAATTAATTTAATCTAACGCTTTAGATATTGCTAAGATAACCTTTAATTCGGGATTTAATAAGTGTATTGAATTAGACTTCAGATTAAAAGTGCACAGAAGACAAACTTAAATGCCACTTTTATACTACAATATTATTACCTACATCACTGCCTAATTAGTCAAATATTTATAGTCTGTTATTTATCATATAACACTAATATTATAAATGCGAAAGTTTGGTTGGGATGGATGTGATGGATGGATGGATGTTTGTTACCTCTTTTCGCGAAAACTACTGAACGGATCGGGCTGAAATTTTGCATACCTACAGTTAATTCTCATCCTGAAATTAAACATTAGCTACTTTTTATCCTATAAATCATTTCGCATGGGATAGAAATCAACTTTAAACGTTAAACATAGAAACAAAGCGTGCGAAGCCGCGGGCGTAAAGTAGTAGTAAATAAATTTGATTGGTAGAAATTCGGTAAAAAATTTGATTGATAGGTAGACTAAAGACAGAGAAACTCTGTTTGAGATAACTTTCTCTGAGTCTCAAACAGACTTTCACCCACTGTGGCACAGAATCATTATTTTTATGTATTTACTAGCTTCTGCCCGCGGCTTCGCACGCGTTGTTTCTATGGAAACGTTCAAAGGTAATTTCTATCCCATGGGAACTGATTTATGGGATAAAAGGTAGCCTATGTTTGATTCTAGGCTTAGAGCTACAGCGGTGCAAAATTTCAGCTCAATCTGTTCAGCAGTTTTGGCGTGAAGACGTAACAAACATCCATACATCTATCCATCCAAACTTTTGCATTTATAATATTAGTGTGATTTATTTTACTTGTAGGCGACCTCTAGGCGACAACGGCCGAACTACAAGGCTAACGTGTCAATAGAGGCGCTATCACCGATGAAACTGAAGTTAGTAAAAACCTAACTAAGCGCTTCAATGAGTGACCGCTAGATGTCGTTAAGAAAGATGCAAAAAGTGACCATTCCTAGATCGCGCAAACGCTGGATTCAGTTACAATTGACCATATAGGAGTTCCCGACAACAACTATCGGTCGAAAGACCACCGGGCTCAGTGGACCAGATGGGTCGGGCCCGGTTCAGAGGAGTCTCTCTGTTCCTATTTGGGGGAAATCCACCTTTACCCCAAATACTTACTAGCCTTTGAACAGCATAAGGGAACAGATAAGTTCGCTGTTTCTCTTGTATCAATAGATTTTCATGAAAATGTTTGCTACATTATTCTTGAAGATTGGGAACCCAAAATGGGTTTCCAATCTTTGCGACCCGTGGCTTCTATCCGAAGCAGACGTAGATCGTTGTTTTCGGGAAATCTGTCACAAATAAAAACATTTTATGATATTGATAGACACTGGTGGTATTCTAAAATATTTCAATGCGCCATTTGGGAATTTTATTGTCGAGTGCAGGCAACCCTAAATTTCCGTTATGTTTTACGTTTAAAATTATGTTTTACGTTCATTTGAAATAGTCTACTAATAACTATTTAAAATGAACGTAAAACATAATTTTTGACCCTTGTCTGTATGTATGGAAATCTAAAAAGTAAATGTTGAACCTTTTTATAGGTATTCAGTATTCAGTACCTTTATTGCGAAACAAAAATATTACATATAGTACTTAAGTATTAATGTACCCTGTCAGGTAGGGTATGGCAATATATCTTAATCTAGGACTTAAGTTTAAGGACTAAATTAAGTTTTTTGTATTCAAAAGAACTTGTGAGTGGAATGATAATTTCGGAACATTTGCTTGTTATTTATTACGCAAGAATCTAAAGGAAAAAATGAATACACGTTTGGTTTGTTTTAATGTTTATTTTTCAAAGTAGGTAACAATTTTTAGAAATGTTTATTTGCACTTACAAATAATTTTTAAATAGCAATAACACAAGCGGGGAGTTCCCGGGCAGTGTTGCCAACAGCTGTCCACCAGATTCAACCTCTAAAACCACCAGAAAACCACTAACAAAAAACGTCCTACTGTAAAAATCGCTAAAATTTCCACTAAACCATTTATTTTTAGTTTTTAAGAATGAAAATAGTATGTATTTTACTAAGTAACCTTTATTATTACGTAATGAAATACTAACAATTAATAAATCAACATGAACATGATTCAAATTAATTACCGAACGACTTACCTACTATTTTAGTCTTCAGGTGAATCATTTTGATCTGCACTATCGTGGACGGTATTTTACTTTCGACGGGCTCTGGTTTAAAGAATCTTAGGCTGCTTAGTTATTACCGGTAACAATACAATAACTACCTAGGTAAGTATTGTAACAGAAATGTTAAACTAACCAATCAATATTAACAATAATACCATTTAAAACTTTTTTTTTAACAATGACGAAGATCTAGTTCATTCATGTCAATAACACGAAACTTTTGTTCATTCATTCATTTACTAACCTTGTCTTCCATCTTCAGAATAATCCATACAAAAAGATAGCAATCGTTATCAGAATAAACCGTCAACACAACAGCAGGGCTACTCAGAAACTCCGTTTCTGAGTCTTCGACACGGAATCTGATACACATTTAACGCGAAATTCAAATATTTTAATATTTTTTGCGTTTTAAAAAGAGGTACAATACGTGGAACTCAACGAAGTTTTACTACTTGCCGGCCGGCAGATGGCACTTGAGGGGACAAAATTAACATTTCGCTATTTGACTAGTGATACTTTCAATGAAGCCAGTCTTTTAAACGTGGTACCTGAAGCCAAGATTCTTAAATCATTTACGTACTACCTACTTTATTGTGGTTTTAGCATAATTAAATTACGCATCGAATAAATTCACCATAATATTCTAAGACGTACTGAGCAGTCCGAGACGAGACACGAGACAGAGGTCATTTGGTCAGTTTTGTTTGTCGTAAACTAACTACTACCGAAAATATTCTACCTACAAGGAATTCCTGTGCACCACGGAATTAAAGTAAGTCACTAAATTGACATCATTAGGTCCTCTAACCTTTATCTTAAATATTTGTAGGTTTCCCAAAGATACAAACGTCAAAGAGAAATGGATAGATGCAACGGGTAGAGTTAATTGGATGCCAACCAAATCAAGCACGATATGCTCTGAACACTTTTTGAAAGTCGATTTCAAAATATCAAATAAAGGATATAGATATACAATTACGAAACATATAGCGCTTGTATCACTGAAAATCGTTAAGTTTAAATATATAAATGTTCACATACACCATTTACTAAAATTAAACATAAAACTTTCCAAACACCAGTTTCCTAATAAATACGTTTTTTTTCAGGGGCATAAATAACATTACATTTATTTTTAACTGCCCGTCTGTGTCTATTTATAAATGGTTTAAAATATACAGCTCTTTGTGTGCCAAATAAGTAAATAAACTACCAACAAGTTAGATTTTTTGCGAATTGAACAAAAAATCGGGTATCTATCGATATTGATAATGTACTTCAATGTGTACTCTAATCGAGTAGCAGTCGATGGTCGACCTATCACGCGAATGTCAATCTTAAGTCTGAGGAAATTAAGTTTATAATTGCGACCACTGAAAATACCGCCATCTATGGTCAAGTAGCGGAATTAACTTGTCAATCGAATGTTTGGTTACTGTAGACCGTAAATACGTTTTGATGCTAAAGTAAAATAAATCTTATCTGTGGATGTCAAGGTTTATTTCCAAATCAGTGACGTTGGCTAGTTTTGTTTCTTTGTAATGCATTATATGATTACTCGTTTATTTGTGTGAGTTTGGCGACACCGGTGCCCTTAGTAATTTTGTTGCATTGTCCTTCCACACTAACTTCTATTTCCGTGCTGTGCACAGTGTATTCTGGAGCTCAGTTATTCTGATGAGCAGTCACTGTGGCCTACACAGATGTAAAAACTCCCAAAAATAAAATTAAGTACGTAGAAATAATAACATTTCAACGCGTATCACTCAGCTATTAGTGGTTGAGTTATAGTATTTTCAGTAAGTCATTGAAAGTGAATTACACTTAACCACTAGAAAAATCCACAAGCCACTAAAAGCAATATTTCACCACTAACGCGGGGGTCGAAACCACCAGTTTTAGTGGAAAATCCACTAAGATGGCAACACTGTTCCCGGGAGGCGCAGTGCGACTAGTGCGAGTGGCGCGGGTCCGTTGTTGCCATGGAAATGGAAATCGTTTACCTATAGGTACGCATCCGAGCGAATCTCGGCACTCGTGCGGTTGTCCGCGCTTTTTCAAAGTATAATTTTAACTTTGCGCATTTTTGTGATCTTACGTAAGAACTATCGAGATCCCACCCCCTCCTTACGAATAGGACGGCTAAAAGTACTGCGTCGTCATGAATAAAAAAAATATTACCTACTAATATTATAAAGAGGAAAGGTTTGATTTTTTGTTTGTTTGTTTGTTTGTATGAATTGAATAGGCTCCGAAACTACTGGACCGATTTGAAAAATTCTTTCACCGTTAGGAAGCTTACTTTTCAGGGAGTGACATAGGCTATATTTTATCCCGGAATTCCCACGGGAACGGGAACTACGCGGGTGAAACCGCGAGGCGATCGTCTAGTCAAAGTATAATTTTAACTTTGCGCATTTTTGTGATCTTACGTAAGAACTATCGAGATCCCACCCCCTCCTTACGAATAGGACGGCTAAAAGTACTGCGTCGTCATGAATAAAAAAAATATTACCTACAGGCGCCAAATCAGAGGATGTGGAATCTATTAGGCTGTTATTTCGGTAGTGTTATAAATGTTAAAATATTTTATCCGAAATTTCCCGGGAAATGATTTTGGATTTCCCGGTTCTTAAATCGGCCAAAATATTCGGGAATTCCCGGGACTAAACCCATTAGGGTAGCTATTAAGCTACAGCCTTACATTTACAATTTCATGACATTTCGTGGCGTGACTATTTCCTAACCATATCCTGACGTACATATTTTTGGCTATGACTCAGATAGCATGCTTTATTACAAACATTGCAGGCAAATGGTTTCTCCTGTGAGTTTTCATATGAGACACTAAATTATATTTTTGAATAAATTGTTTATCACAAACATTGCACATGAGAATTCACACAGATTTCTCTCCTGTGTGAATTCTCATGTGTCGAACTAAAGCACTTTCTCTTAATCCTTTGTCACATACATTGCAGGCAAATGTTTTCTCACCTTCTCTCCTGTGTGAAATTTCATGTGAGTAACTAAATGATGTTTGCGATTAAATTTTTTATCACACACTTTGCAAACAAATGGTTTCTCTCCTTTGTGAATATCATGTGTTGAACTAAAACTCGTTTTTGTCTAAATTCTTTGTCACATACATTGCAGGCAAATGGTTTCTCTCCTGTGTGAATACTCATATATTGAACTAAATCACTTTTTTGTCTAAATTCTTTGTCACATACATTGCAGGCAAATGGTTTCTCCCCTGTGTGAATTCTCATGTGATTAACTAAAACTTGTTATTGTCTAAATTCTTTGCCACATACATTGCAGGCAAATGGTTTCTCCCCTGTGTGAATTTTCATGTGTTGAACTAAAACTTGTTTTTGCTAAATTCTTTGTCACATACATTCCAGGCAAATGATTTCTCTCCTGTGTGAATTCTCATGTGTTGAACTAAAACTTGTTTTTGTCTAAATTCTTTGTCACATACATTGCAGGGAAATGGTTTCTGTCCTGTGTGAATTCTCAAGTGTTTAACTAAATAACTTTTTTTTCCAAATTCTTTGCCACATACATTGCAGGCAAATGGTTTCTCTCCTGTGTGAATTCTCATGTGGTGAACTAAATCACTTTTTAGTCTAAATTCTTTGTCACATATATTGCAAGCAAATGGTTTCTCTCCTGTGTGAATTCTCATGTGTTTAACTAAATCACTTTTTCGTATAAATTCTTTGTCACATATAGTGCAGGCAAATGGTTTCTCTCCTGTGTGAATTCTCATATTGTGTTGAACTAACTGAGATTTTTGTCTAAATTCTTTGTGACATACAGTGCAGGCAAATGGTTTATCTCCTGTGTGAATTCTCATGTGTTGAACTAAAATACTTTTTTGTCTAAATTCTTTGTCACATATATTGCAAGCAAATGGTTTCTCTCCTGTGTGAATTCTCATGTGTTTAACTAAATCACTCTTTCGTATAAATTCTTTGTCACATACAGTGCAGGCAAATGGTTTCTCTCCTGTGTGAATTCTCATGTGTTTAACTAAATCACTCTTTCGTATAAATTCTCTGTCACATGCAGTGCAGGCAAATGGTTTCTCTCCTGTGTGAATACTCATGTGTTGAACTAAAAATTGTTTAAGTCTAAATTCTTTGTCACATACAGTGCAGGCAAATGGTTTCTCCCCTGTATGAATTCTCATGTGTTGAACTAAATGACTTTTTTTTCCAAATTCTTTGTCACATACAGTGCAGGCAAATGGTTTTTCCCCTGTGTGAATACTCATGTGTTCAACTAAAAATTGTTTAAGTCTAAATTCTTTGTCACATACATTGCAGGCAAATGGTTTCTCCCCTGTGTGAACTCTCATGTGTTTAACTAAATCACTTTTTTTTCTAAATTCTTTGTCACATACAGTGCAGGCAAATGGTTTCTCCCCTGTGTGAATTGTCATGTGTTTAACTAAATCACTTTTTTTTCTAAATTCTTTGTCACATACAGTGCAGGCAAATGGTTTCTCCCCTGTGTGAATTGTCATGTGTTGAACTAAATGACTTTTTTTTCCAAATTCTTTGCCACATACAGTGCAGGCAAATGGTTTCTCCCCTGTGTGAACTCTCATGTGTTTAACTAAATCACTTTTTTTTCTAAATTCTTTGTCACATACAGTGCAGGCAAATGGTTTCTCCCCTGTGTGAATTGTCATGTGTTGAACTAAATGACTTTTTTTTCCAAATTCTTTGCCACATACAGTGCAGGCAAATGGTTTATCTCCTGTGTGAGTTCTCATGTGTTGAACTAAAATATTTTTTTGTCTAAATTCTTTGTCACATACATTGCAGGCAAATGGTTTCTCCCCTGTGTGAACTCTCATGTGTCCAACAACATGACTGTTAGAAGGAACTTCTTTCACATCATTCTCTCGATCGCTGTTATCTTCTAATGGTAATTGACATTCTGTACCATCTCCAGGGGCAGACTCAACCTCCAGCAATGTATCCTGATCTGCGGTCACCTCTTCTTTTATCTCAATACTAGGTATTGGTTCATCTTTGATAGTTGTACAACCATCAATGGTGTCTAATGGTAATTGACATTCTGTACCATCTCCAGAGGCAGACTCAACCTCCAGCAATGTATCCTGATCTGCGGTCACCTCTTCTTTTATCTCAATACTAGGTATTGGTTCATCTTTGATAGTTGTACAACCATCAATGGTAATAGACTGCACAGTGGTCACAGACAACTGTTGTTTCATTCCTAGCTTGAGCTCTGTTATATAGTCATGAGTAGCCTGAAATAAACAATTTGTTATTCATTATACAAATAATGCAAACATTATTTTAAACATTAATTGTACTTTTATGTAGCAGTGGATCCAAACAGACTACATCAAAATAAAACCGGCCAAGTGCGTGTCGGAATTGCGCTTCCAGGGCCTATGGAAATAGTAAACTCCAACAAAGGAATAAAGGATTTTTTGTAATGTTAAATGGTATTTCATTGTTCGTACTTCAAATAATACATTGCTTGTTGCCATGTAGTAGATCAGCAGTGAAAAAGTTCCCCAAGGGATATGATTTTCTTCTGAGAAACAATACATATTTTTTTGTGAAATGTGTTACTACAAATTTTCAGATTCATCGAAACAACTGACTTGCAGTGCCCTCAGTTATTTTGTGATAATGGCGCATGAAACTGTGCTGAAATATTAGAAAGCTCAAAACTCAAATCATGGTAAATATCCCGTTGTAAATGACTCAAGTACCTAATAGCAGTTAAAAAAAATGGAGACATATCGGGATTGAATAAACAAAAATTACTGGACTGGATAACAGATATGAAAATGTTTCAATCTTGGTGTCTCCTCTTTCTGCTAGTACTTTGTGTGATTAAACTATTGAACCTACCTTTCATTCCTACCTATACAAACCTTGAAACTGGATAGACTAAAGTGATTATCATCAAAATCAAAACAATCTGATTTAAATCACATAATAATTGGATGTTTTTGATTTTTTTTAAATAATCTTGATTTTTATTGTACTCTTGTATATCCTTATTAAAGGAAAGATGGCAAAGCCTCCACACAACAGTGAAATCAATGTGCACACGTGTAAACAGGCTTTTAGTAGTATTGATAGCTTAAGGAATTTGTTGGTACCTCAAAACCTTTATCATAAAGATGGCTTAAGATCTTTTCAGATCTGTGAGCCATTTGGGAGAAGGTGTGGCACCTCAGCAGCTTCCAGTAACAAATACGGCATAAAGCTCTCGGCCTTGCATCTCCAGAGTTGAACTGAAAAAGAAAATGCTATTTTGCAACAACAAATTTTAATAGGAACATGGTTCTGGCACACCCCCAACACTCAACCATTTCTCCACACAAAAACTGCATCTGCCTGCACACATGTGCTCATGATAACTGTGTTGCGGTACACATAGGGTCACTTCATGAATGTATTGTGCGAGTGAGACAGTTGAGAAATAGCTCAGACATTGACAATTTCACTGCCCACAATGCACATGTATTGTTCTAGCACTGTTTGTAGCTGCGATGACAACGCGTCGTCGTTGCGGATTGCATTGCAGAGGCTGGGCAGTGAAAGATTAAGACATCTTGTTTGTATTTTACACTCACAAAAGGTTAAATTAAGGCAATGCCAACAAAACACATACCTCTATAAGGATAACAAAACATTTGGAAACACAATGCAAGGATTAGGTATGCTAGACCTGCCTGAAATTTGATGGGAAATTAAGACGATGCCAACAAAATCCAAAGGTAGGAAAGTATACCCATTTCTAAGGAAATTTATGTAATTCAAGGATTTTGCTAACTTTTATTGTTATTATTGTTGTTCTGGTCATTTCTATGTATAATAAAAAATATCTATCTATGTTATATGTATATCAGTCATCTAGTACCCATAACACAAGCTCTGCTTAGCTTAGGGCTAGATGATGTTGTGTGGATTGTCCAGCATTATTTAATTATTTATTTTTTAAATAAATGAATTATGTACATAATTTAAAAATGTGTGCTTAGAACAGGGTTGCACCTCATACCTATGCTATGGTATTTCAGTATTTTCTCGTGTCTTACATTATAAAGGTTAGATAGGTTATTATACCTTAATTAGCCGTAAAGCCCTTTTTATGGAAAATTGACCATGAACCAGGATATTTACCTTGCTCTTAGACAGTGTTTCGTAGACTTCTAGGAGTTGGTTGTTTTTTATGCAATGCAGTGTCGTATTGCCGTCGAGGCAAACTCTACACACAGAAGACATTCTCCTGTTTTCTTTCACTACACACCAAACTAAAAAGTAACCAGAGCCACCCTTCGACTTGAACTTATTCAAGTCAAAGAACTACAAACAACCTGGAATTATTAAACTCAAAATTTTGAAAATATAGAAGAAGAGAATACAGTAAATCCTCTCAGTCTCAGCTCAGATAAAGTTAGGAGTGGTCGTTGCGTTGAATGAACGAACTGTTTTTGTAGACTGTTTGTTTGCCTGCCGTCGACTGCTAAACCTGTTTACAGTCCACTGATGAACCAGTTTACTCATGAACGACATTTGCATCGCCCAGTCCAAAGTCGAGCGTTGCCGAAACTGTTTGTTTTTCGCTCTCTAGCCACCCGTCTATCAAGCATTCTGCTCTCTTCACACTTGCTTGTTTCGCTAATATGACTATCTCTCTTTCACCAGGCCAGACTGTATATTGGCGTCGGCGTAAGTGGTGTTTTGTAAAAGTAAACTCTATTGCAATGCAATATGCATGTCAATGTATTATTCTATTAGTAGGCATTGTTAGACCTGTTTACGATCCAGTCCACTGATGAACTCGTTTACTTGTGAACGACATTTGCAAGTGCAAGTGCAAAGTCGATCGCAGCCGAAACTGTTTCTCGTCTATCAAGCATTCCGTTCTCTTCACACTTGCTTGTTTCGCTAATATGACTATCTCTCTTTCGCCATGTGCTCGATTCTCGGCGGCGTGGGCGGTGTTTTATGAAAATAAACTCTATTGCAATGAATGTCAATGTATTATTCGTCTATATTATTAGCAGGCAAGCAAATAGTAGGTAAGTACTTAATTTGTTATCTACTAGGTACCTACCTACAAATAAAATTAAATCCATTCTGGAAAAACAGACGCCTATTCTTGCATAGTGTGCATACCTTCCTAGGTACCTATTTCATTTCAAAAGTAGGGAAATCATTTCATTTTTTTGAGCTAGTTAAGTATTACATTACTAAACAATTACCTACCTATCTTCATATGGTAGGTAAGTTGCACTATGCACACAAGCGTAGGTTAGGTACCTAGGAGGGTTATTTCTGATTTTCGGGCATACCTATCCAGGTAGAGACAAACCATTCTAAAAATGCAGGCTCTCTTCAGAAAACGTCATAGGTACCTACTTACCTGGCGTGCATTTTTAGAATGCTTTATCTCTACCTACCTAGGTACCTATCCCGAAGGTAGGTAGGTAGTGTAGGTTCCGTAGGTACCTACCTACTGACCTATGGGATTTTTCTTTAGACGCGTCAAAAAGCAAGAGGCACCGATACTTACATTTTAATATCTACTTATGACAAGTTTAGCACCACTATTAAAGGTAGGCCTACCTATAATAAACTGGTGCTTAGGTATTCTGATAAGTGATACGATAACATAACACTATTGCTCCGTGCTATTTCACACTGGCATGGCGATTTGCAAGCGAGTTAACGCCGAAAGACATGGTACCTAGGTAGGTAGGTAGGTACCTACGTAAATTCATTGTTGAAAAAAGTAGTGATCGCGAGGTCTACTGTTCGTAGAACTACTAGTTATAAAAAAATACCCAGAACACCCGGAACAAATATTTGCATATCGTACAAACATTTGTCCTAAGGCGGGAATCGAACCCGCAACCTGCGTCGCAGGCGGACCTTTGCCGGCTGCACCACATCGGTCGTCAAAATAGTTCATACGTCGCGTCGTCGATTGGCAAGCGTTTATGATCGTTTTAATTCTCGTCGTCGTTTACCAATCTGTGCATCAACGTTCAACGATCGATCATGTCTTGAACTGAACGGCATAAACTGGTCGAACAGTAGACTGTTTTATGAACTAGTTCATTGTGGACGGTAAACGGTCTCGTTTCGTCGACTGAAAAGAAGTCGACGACCCATTCCTAGTTAAAGTTAACCTCAAGACTGACTGACACTGCAGTGTTGCCGGCAGTCAAAATGATAAAGTTCCGATCCGAACGCCAAAATGGTCCGAAATAAGACAAAAAGATCCATTTTACAAAGTTTGTGTAAAAAAATTACTTGTCGTAACGGGGATATTAAGCCGTTAGCCAGATGTAGCGCTTGCTGAACCTCCTACCAGCTTGGTTAGACAGATGGCGCATTGCAGTCCACGCTGGAAAGACGGCAGCACTGCTTGTCACCCGTCAGCGCACTGTTTTACTTTACCACCCCTAGAACTACGAGGACAAGCTCTGGATTGGCAAACCTCCGTTCGATATCTGGGTATTGACATAGACAGGTTGGTGTCGATGAACGCACAGGTGGAGCGCGCGTTACGACAAACACGCGCAGCTCGAGCCATGCTCCGACCAATCTTGACATCCAAACTGCCACTAAAAACAAAGATAGGGGTCTACAAGACTTAGGTACATTCGATCGAGACTCACATATGCAGCACCAGCATGGTACTCCCCGTGCTCTGCAAAAAATCAGAAAAGAATACAAGCCCAGCAAAACATTGCTCTCAGAGTCTGTACAGGTGCCGGACTAGCCGGACGTTATGTGCGAAACAGCGTCATCGCACGTGACCTGCAGCATAACACAGTTAAGGAGTTTGTGGTAAAGCTGGCAAAATGTACGATCGTGCGGACAACTCTCGCCACGTACACCTCAACGGACTCGCTCCTCTGCACACAAGACCGCCGGATGCAAAAACTCCGTGGCGACCCCTTCCCCGGGTGCTCCTGGAGCCCTCCGAAGTCATCTCCCAAGAAGACCAGAACAGCCAACAGGCTAACGAACAGCTCTGGAGAAGCAAACAAGGCTCTCTGTCTGAGCGACAGCACATGACTTGAAGAACAACGGTTTCTACGTCGAGAAAAGCTCGACGTAGAAACCGGAAAAAAGAACTCTAGTTCGTTTCCTGCCTGCATTTGACAACGTAGAGCAACGTAGAGTCGTATGTTGAAGACCATTGCATTACATTAACTGTATTAAGGATGTAATTACAAAGAACAATGGCAAGAATTATGAGTGATCATGAGGAAAGATCGCATGGGTATCGATCGATAGCTCCGGAAATTCTGAATAAAACTGTATATTTAGTTTTTCCATAATTATTGCAGGAAAAATTAAATTAATTTTTGAAAATGTGGATGAATAGCAATTTGGGCGAAGCTAGGGTGATAAAAACTCGTAGAATCCGCCATTTTGTTTTTGACATTGACAGCACTACCAACTCTGCCTGTCATTATTCTGTGGTCCAACCAATCCGCGCGCTTTTGTATTGTGTTTGTTGACAAAATGATTTTCAAAATAAACTTATCAAAATAATACTACAGGTGAACATTCTATCCTTACCCAAGTGTTTGTGAGATTGATTTCACAAAAAGTTTTATTAGCAAAGAAACTTGTTTCAAAGAATATTTTCTTTCTTGGGTGCTAAAGAACTACATACCTAGGTACCCTTCGCCATTGTAAGTTATTGTACATCGAGAGTTTAAGTATTTTGTTTTCATTGTTTACCTACCTACCTACTTCGTAAGATTGTCGGTATGTGCCTAGTCTACCTACATAAAATTATGCATACCTAGTAAAAGTTAGTAGTACTTACCTACATATGTGCAGTGTTTGTATTGTACCTAGCTATCGTTACTAAAATTCTCCCATACATTTTAGTAATAAGTCTTACAAACATTGAACATTCCTTTCCTTTTATAAATAACTAGACGATCGCCTCGCGGTTTCACCCGCGTAGTTCCCGTTCCCGTGGGAATTCCGGGATAAAATATAACCTATGTCACTCCCTGAAAAGTAAACTTCCTAGCGGTGAAAGAATTTTTCAAATCGGTCCTATAGTTTTGGAGCCTATTCAATACTTATAAACAAACAAACAATCAAATCTTTCCTCTTTATAATATTATAGTATAGATGTGTTTATTTTTCAGGTATTTAGGTACCTATCTAAATGACGATAGAGAGGAAACCGAATAACAATACTTACTCGGTAGCGCTACCTCACAGATAATGGAAAAAGTTACTAAGAATTGAAAGAAACTAACCCCAAGAATTGATAGATATACACTGTACCTACGCATTCTTGAAAATGTATAATTTAGCACCAAGATAAAAAATATTTCATCTATGAGTTTGCCTGCGTATATTAATAAAATTATACGATTCCACTGACCAGTTAGTTGGTATGTTTTCTTATCTTATGCATATACACTAGCCAAACTCGATGTAGAATGTTTGTAAACAAACCGCCACTTATTTTCTAGTGCAATCAAATACCTACCTAATAATTTCTATTAGGTATTTGATTGCACTTATTTTCTTTGTAAATAAAGTATTTTAAAATTAATAAATTATAAGCAATATTTATTGAAGGAAGGATCTCAAATCGGCAGACGTATGTAAATCGCGTATAAAAAGACGCGGCAACAGAGTGAAATTAGAACTAGTATTTACAATTGAAACAATTTGGCTAACTGCAGACTGTTGCAAACAATCAATGCAATTTATTATATGTATGAAACTCGACGCCAATCAAAGCAAGTGAGTTTTAGTTTTTTGTGTAAGGGTTGTGTGTGTGTGTTCTTAATGGTTTGCTTATAAACATTCCACATCGAGTTTGGCTAGTTTATAGATAGTATTACCTATTGGTAAAGCTAGAATGGTACGTAACGTAGTAAGGCCAACCACTCGATCCTTCTGGAATATTAGGAATGATTAGGTACAAAATTATCTATTTTGGTAGATAGGTACCTACCTAAAAAACATTTTTGCATAGGTAGGTGCTCGTAACTCGCAAAGTTGACTCTAGAACCGTCGAGCAATCGCTAAACTACACTTGTTGCAAGACAACAGAAGCTGCTCGGTGCTTTGGATTGGAATCTTCATCTGTTCATCACTATAATTGGCGATGACTGTAGGTAGACCTATGACTTTTAATTAGATAGCGGTTAATTATGTCTTCACTCCAGGAAGGTACGATAGGTACGTAGGTACGTACGATACTCCACGTAAGTACCTACCTACAATATAAATAAAAGTTGTACCATGGGTAGGTTAAGAATCGAAAAGCGCGCTGGGGCAAAAGTGTTCCTGTCTTGAGTGGAGACTGCAACTCGGCAAACGTAGTGTAGGACGCAATTGGTAGGGAGATGCTGGATGCGGCAAGCTGAAGACTGAGCGGTCGATATGGTGCTCATTAGGTACCTACCTATCAATTTTATTCGAACAGGTAGGCGACACGTTCTTGGAACGCATTGTAAAGCCGCGGCAATACACTTGAGCTGTTATAGGTTAGACTGGGCTATGTAGGTATAGGCTAAGGGTTACTACCTACATACAAAGTTCGGAAATCTCTATCCAAAATTGTAGCAGGACCTAAGACCTAGCTATTTTCGTCCATGGCCGATAAACCTACTGTATACTACCTACCTACTGAAAAAGGAGGTTGGTTTTAATCCTGCCCCTAACCTGAAACTAACCTCTACAACTGAAACCTTTTTTGTCACCCCGCCGCCATTTGCAATGAAGAGATGAACCAAGGATAGGAAATTATTCTGCCAATTTTCAAAAAAATATTTAATTTTTTCTGGAATAACAACGGAAAAACTAAAAATGCAGAGTTCCTTAAAATTTTGAGATGAATCGAATGGTATATTTCTTATCTTTCCTCAAATTTTTGGGACAGACCATAAGGGAAAGTTGCCATTGTTCTTTGACACGCTCAAATTTAGGAATCTGAGCCTGCACACTAACACAAAAACTCCACGCACACATTGAAGCCGCTTTACGCCTGTTTTTATACTTTAACTAACAAATCTTGATACTTGAAGCTTTTGTAGGATCGATGGCTACAAAAAATTGCAATAGCATAGCAAGTTATTTATCTTTTATCTATTCTATGCATAATAAAATAAACAAGATCCGTCAAGTGCGAGTGTGAATGGCGCTCCAAACTTTTTTCAATTTACTTCTATTAAAGGTAACAGGTACTTCGGAGAGAACTTTTGAGTGCGTTGACTTAGCAGTTTAATTTATATCACGGCTTCAAGAAGTTACGGACTTGAGTATCTGATGTTAATTTCAACTCAATACCTCCATGGGTTCCTGAGAAAAAAAGGGTTGACAGACGGACAGACAGACGGACAAAAGTGATCCTATAAGGGTTCTTTTTTTCCTTTTGAGGTGCGGAACCTTAAAAATGGTTTTTATGTGAAACGCAGCTCATATACGAACCATTGATATTACCTACCACTTGACGACTCAAAGGCAAGCTTATTTGATTTTCTCGTCTATTGTAAAATAAAATGAGCGTCATCAGTTCTGCGTATTTTTTTGTAAAAGTTATTCTAATTGTTAAAATATCATAATAAACAAGCGATTTTAGCACTGTGTTTTGGTAAAGTAAAGAGCTTCACCGTCTTGGAAACTAGAGGGTAGCTGTAGTTGCTTTAATAAGAGATGGCTTTGGAGTCGCTAGTATGTTAACATAATTATTTACGCCTTATTTTATAGGTTTCTACGTATTCTTTATCAACTGATATGATAACACCCTGACAAAACTGAGGTAGGTACAGTCAGCAACGAAAGTCCCACACATCCAAAGTTCCAAAACATCTTAACACTAAACCGTTCCATAATTCGGTGCTAAGAGAAAACAACGAAATTCAACATAGCTATTATTTTGACATAAGAAACAGACACTTCAATTTGTAATTTGGTAAGAACGAACCTATAGATGAAAATGAATTGGAGAATTTTCCAAATTTTCAAAACAACGTACATAGCTCAAAATTTTATATAATAATAAAAAAATCATATTCCAGTTTTTTGCATTTTCTGAGAACATTTATATCGTAATATATTATTTTTTTTAAGTAGAGATTTCAACGAACGGAAAGCATACCAACTTTTTGAAAAAAGCTAATATTTTGACGGGTGAATTCTCTATTCAAAATGAGGGTGATTTTTTCGATTTTTATATTATTCTCCTCCTTTTCCAATGGGTTTCATCCTACTATGAATTTGTTTCACTTTTTATTATTTTTAAAGCCTTCTACCCTGGTCTATAATTATATGCTGATGATGATGATGTTGACCTTTTCCAAATCATACATATTTAGGCACATATACTTTCAGTCCAAAAAAGTGTCAATGTTATCAAGTCACAGTACACAACACACATACGGTTCTTTGGAACTTTGTCGTTCTAATTATTTGCAAAAAATTCGACATGCCCGTGCTTCCATGAGCGCGTCTAACGCGCGACCGACTGACAAATAAAATGAAATAGAGTCTATGTGCAGCGCGTTCTGAAACCTTTTCATAGAAAAATGTATGGAAAAATCATGGTGGATTTTCGGCTATCTATTCTTTCTCATAAATAAAAAAGTATTTGATTTGGGTACAAAATTATACCCAAGACGTACAGGGGACTATATAAGCCACATTTTTTTATTACTTTCACGTTGAAATATGCCGCAGAATTGGCTATTTATGTACCTATCCAGACCCCATTTTTCGACAATTTCAGCGATTCTTGCGTTGGTAAAAACGTATTTATGTGAAAATATTGTATGGGACTCCTATGTTATTTTCGCACCCTGTAAAGATTAATATATTACCTTTCATTTTTTACCCTGATATCTAAACAGTAGCGATTCCTGGTTCATTAAATGGTACCTAAAAACCATCGAAATTTGTAATTACGTCCTTAATGTGTTTGGTGTAATTCGACATGGAAAAAACTAATCGCAGTGGAACAAGACAAGTGATAAAGTTTTCATACGTTTTTTGCCGAATTTCAAGTGGGAAAGCTATGGCCCGATATTTCAAACAATTATCAAAGAACCTCCGAGATCACTGATATAATATTCGATTCTATTGTCTTTAAACAGTAAAATCTGCCTCTCTCAAACAATTAATCCTGTGAATTTGATTAGGTACCTGAGTAGTATATTTGTGTTGTTTTTTTGCATTTGCGTTCATGGCATTTATTATGTTTATTTCCGTTTGTATTGGAAAAAGTATAGTCCACTTCCATATTTTGAGCCTTCAAAACAAAATCGTTATCATCATCATCCGTTTTTGGCATAATTATGTTGACCTCAAAACCCATCTGCCACTCTTAGCGGTCCTGCGTGCGTTACATTTCAGTATAATTTAAATTCGTTTTTAGGTAGGTAATCCGTTATGTAAGAATCTGGGATTGAAGATGCAAGGTTCTACTAGCATTACAAAAGAATATTCAAAACTCCTGCAGAAACAAGAGAAGGAAGATGTTTTTTGCCTGATGCTGCCTACATGCCTGAAGGGCCCTATAGGTGCTGGAAGCTTGTCCAGTTGTATGGAATAGATAGGAGCTCAATTGAAAGAATTTGATTGAAAGATAAATTTGTAATAAAGGTTCTACAAACAAACATGTGAATAACAAAATGCGCAGGTAAAAGAGAAAAAAAATGCTTCGTCGTTCAACTTATATAGTTTGGAGCCGCGCCTCTGGTGTCAGCTTCAGGAACTAGGCTGGTCCATCGATCGATCCTTCAGCTTTGTACGTAGTGTATGTACTTCCGGCATTCCTCACTAGATGGCGTGAACAGAAGACCTTATAACAATTGGACGATTTCAATTTATGCGCTATCAGAAAACATGTACCTACCTATTTTGTTGATTATGATATTATATTACTACATAATATTATTTTAAAACTGGTTTATTAAACTAGATAAGCTAAAGCTATTATTTTCAGGAATAAATGATTACGATAATAGTAACAATATGAGATTACTTTTGTAATCATAAATTTATTGTGTCTACAAACAACATTCATAAAGAGTTGCCAGTTTACAGTAAATTTTCTTAATAATTAATTTATTTTTGGTCGGATTTGTAAATATTGACATTCACGTTTTCAACAAAATTGAATCTCTAAACGTGAGGATCAAGACCTTTTGCGTCCTAGTATTCGTGTTGTCATCTAAACGACAGCAGCGCCCTCATTTATTTTCTACTCTTTTCGGTCGCCGTAGAAAGAGAAACCTATAGAACTCGCGCAATTGCCATCGCATTCACACTAAAGAGAGAACGACTTATGCCTAAAGCCTAAGAAGAACTGAAATAGGACGATTAGCTCTCTATCTCATCCAGCGTGCCGGTTTTTGCGTTGTTTAGCACCTCCATGTGCTAAACAAATTTCCTTTGTCATCGACGGAGCTCGACACGAGACTGGTGAAAAAAGTTTTAGAAGTTCTAAACTTTTGTTTTTTATGTTTGAATGTGATCAATGTGTTTATGTGGACATTCCCGCAGCTAAAAACAATAAAAAAGAGAGACAAATATGGTGCGGTGCAGCGTTTTTGTATGTAGAAGTGATAGTGAAGAAAAAGTGCCGAATATATCATTCCACTCGTAAGTACAAGTTCTTTTGACTAAAAAAAGGTTCAAAATTTACAGTTTCATAGATTTACATACACACAAGGCTCAAACATTATGTTTTATGCTATTTTTAGTTCATCTAACTTGTAATTGTGAAAATTTAGGGTTGCCTGCACCCGATGATAAAATTCCCCGAATGGCGCATTGAAATATTTTTTAATAAGTACCTACATAGCTAGTTTATAAGTAATGTAGCTCGCTATGCATAGCAAAATAGTTTATGCCCGCGGCTTCGCACGCGTTGTTTCTATGGAAACGTTTAAAGGCCATTTCTATCCCATAGCAACTGATTTGTGGGATAAAAAGCCTATAGGCTTTTTATATAAATCCTGGAATCTAACATAGATGTTAGATTCCAGGATAAGAATTACTTACCTGTAAACAAAATTTCATCCCGATCCGTTCAGTAGTTTTGGCGTGAAGAGGTAATATGTAAGTTGTTGCTATGACACACATAGCCCATCGGACTTCGTGAGATAGAACAACTATAACAAACATCCATCCATTCATCCACACTTTCTCATGTATAATATTAGTGTTTTTATTTGTTACAGATTTCCCGAAGATAAAGAATTACGTTTGCATTGGATCAAAGCAACGGGTCGCAAAGATTGGGAACCTAAAAAATCTTCGTAATAAAAATGTTTGTAATGATTCTGTGATATTTTAAATGATTCTGTGATTTTTGTACTTAATCTAATTCAACTGTCCAAATCTAATCTAACTGTCCCATATAAATAAGAAAAAAAATATCTTAGGTAGGTTCTTGTAGAAATTAGTCTGCTAATTTTAAAATGATTCTGTGATTTTTATAATGATTCTGCGATATTTTAAATGCTTCTGTGTAAATGCGTGTGTATTTTTTAATAAAAAAAAATGCTGTGACTAACTAGGTATAAGTACCTATACGCAAGTACAATGAAATTTAAGTACTTTTTAGATAGCAACATTTTTTAGCAAATATACGATGTTACGTTCGTAATTAACCATTTTTTGACGTGACAACGTCTTATAAATTGGTTTGCCGGGTGACACTTCAAGAAACTGCGTTACGCTCCGCTCACGTTATGCGCTCACAATGAGAGCGAGTGAGAGGCACGCGTCCCTTCCACTCGGGCATGGTTAGCCCGCCTAAGAGCGAGAGAGACAGACATAAAAAGTGAAAGGAACTCAAAGTCGTTGTCACGTAAAACTTTCGCCCGTATACCGACTTTACAGGCAACCAATTTTTTTTAAAGTGTTATTAATTTATGTAAATGTTATTGTATAGGTAATATAACCAAGACATTTATAATTAAACTGTGATTTTATGATTAAGTAGTAATAAAACGAAATGTTGAAGACTGATTAAAACTGTAAAATTTATAAACGTTAATTATTATAATAAATATTGATTATTTTAAAACAAAAACACTTGTTTCTCTATCTGTACTACTCACCTTAATACCTTCATAATTATATTTACCTACCAAAAACAACCTCGGTCTGCCTTCCACTTGTAACGCCAAACAGGGTTCACATTGTGATACTTACTTGTATAATTATAATGACCTAGCAATAGCCTTTATTCACAAAATAGAAAATTATACTAGTATTTACAATTGAAACAATTGAGCTATTTTCAGACTATTGCAGGTAGCTCAACTGATCAATATCAATACCAGTCGGAAGCGTCCCCAAGACGCTGGCTGCATTGCCACGCTGTATGGCAATGCTGATGCGCTGTGCCTGATACTCACCAGCTCTCGGGTCACGCTTCGCTTCGACCAGACGCTCAGATAATTTAATTTTTTAAATTTATTAACTGGAAAATCGCAAATCCGATCTACCAACCAAGACATGAAATAAGGAACCTAAAATCGGGGTAAGAAAATTGCATGGCAACACTTTTCCCCCACCACCTCGTATACTTTGTCTTGCTCTGGGGCATGCTCGCTGAAGATCTACCTATATTTAATCTGAGTCGGTCGCACTGTATGTTCCGTTATTTCGATCAGGAAGATTTCCTTCGTCCAAGGTCTGATACCAGACATTTCTTAAGCTAGGTTCACATTGCTGTGTCGGGGTGTGTCGTGGCGCGCCAGACCGCAATCGGTTACGTTCATTACCTATGACTACATTCACATTAGTTGGTTGTGTTGGGGCGCCCCAACACAAGATTACAGCTAGACGCTAGTGTTTGTACAATCCATAGAGCACATACCCAATAGAGAGGAAATATGTTCTTTCGAATTCCGAAACTGATCAGTGATTTGTCACTTATAAATGTCAATCATACTAGTCCTGTGCTGATATAATAAATTACTAGTTTATGCCCGCGGCTTCGCACGCGTTGTTTCTATGGAAACGTTTAAAGGAGATTGCTATTCTATAGAATATTAAAAATTAATTAAAAAAACATTGTCCAGCGGACAAAATTGTGAATCTAAACCATTCCCAGATCCCCTTGAACACACACAAAAAATTTCATCAAAATCGGTCCAGTCGTTTGAGAGAAGTTCAGTGACATACACACTCACAGAAGAATTATATATATAAAGATGTATCGATACTCCCGGTCTAACGAGAAGTACCCAATTAAAACTGAAATTTTGATTGAGTTATCGTTGATCAGTGTAAGTTTTATACAATACTCCGGGCATATTATTTAATCGGTATAACAATGTAGCTGTATTTTTTTTTCTATTTCAAGTATCATTATTAAGGCATCAAAAACTTACTGGATGTAAACTGTATGTGTACCTATATAATTCAATTTTCACATAGAAACAATACAGAAAGGGCATTGGGTAAAAGTGGCGTTGTTTTTGATGGTCCGCGGGAAGTTATAAAACTATTGCCATTATTAAGTACTCTCAAAAATGAGCAACTTTCATTACTACAGCCACTATCTAAAATATATCGGAAGCGAGATATCGAATGGCAAAAAATCATAAAATGATCGTCTAAATAAACAAATAACAAGACTTCCCTACAGTTTTTAGTAACCATTGCATTTCATAGAAGTAGTAGAATGAAATTAAACATAACGAGCTCGATTGTAAACCGGCCCGGAGCTCGGTTCAGTTATGCTAACCAATCACAGCGCTCTATTCGTTTACCTGCGTTACGCTATCGCTCAACTCGACAACCGACCCTTTCTTTACTCACCAACTGACTTTCGTGTTGTTTGCGTGCGTAAATAAATAATAAATATAATAAATAATAATACTAATAAATAGTATTAGAAATAAAATATTATTGATGGGATACATGTTTTTTATTCATAACTTACTCGTTCCATACGTAAAATAATAGTATTTTTTAAATTAAAGTGCATTTTATCACTAACTTAGATGAAATTGTTCTCAACTTCAAAGTCGAATATTTCGGCTCCGATATAAGTTACGGCGTATTTTGTTTTTTATAATGAATATACAGGTGTTGTACAAAGTACAATGAGTCAAGTCAGGCCGCAAAGCTAGTTCACCTAAAACCTTACATTATAATGTGTACTTGCAAAACGTGATGTTTGTTAATACGTGATTTATATCTTCCGTATTCAGCCTTCATGTAAACTTTAATCTTAATAAACTTCAGTTGCGATCATCAATTGTTAGAGGACTTATTATTCACGGTATCCCTAACATTCTTCGAGCCGGATTCACAGTCTAAATCCGAAGTCGCGCTCATTAAACTGTCTATCGAAGGACAAAGTGATAACGTCCGTTGCTAAAACGTTATCCTAAAGTTATACTACGTCGCGTTCTCACGTAGTATATAGTGTTCCATTCAGTGCTATTTGGGACCAGAAAGTATCCTGCTACCTCAAGTAAGATCTTTCAATTTATTTAACTACCATGGAGAGCCTACTGCATACCCTAAGCGGAGTCCTCGAAGCCATACAGCAAATCGATAGGAACTTCCGTAAAGATTCAGATAGCCGTAGGACACCATCGTACATTGAGACACGTTTGGATAAGTTAGACCAACTATGGGCAGAGTTTAAGTTAAATCACGAAAAGCTGATAGGTTGTGGACAAACAGACCATGTATATTTTGTTGAGAATCAATTTGGAAAAGCAAGGAGCTATTACGAAACTGTTAGGACAGCAATATCATCATGTCTTGCAGCGGAGAATAATCCACCAGGTTCATCCACCGCATCGCACGAGCCACAGAAAGCCTCAGGTATGCCAATTAATATACCACTAATAGCCTCGCCGAGTCCAGCGGAACAAGCTGCTGAGTTATTGAGAAGACAGCGTACACTTTTTAAAGGATTTAGTCGCTATACAAACAGCTTCAAGGTAGAGGAGATTAAGGTCAAGTGGGAGCTTGAGGATAAGTTGAAGCGTATGCATAAGAAATGGGATGAGATAGAATCCTACCATACTCAGATAGATACTATCCTGCAAGGATCGGATGTTGAATACGAGGATGAATTTTTCTGCTATGAGGAATCCTTCGAAGCTCTTTCAAAAGCCCTCAACGAAAGGTTAGCGTCCACGTCTCATCTTCATAATTCCACTCCAAAGCTAGAAGTGCCGATATTTTCGGGTAGCTACACTCAATGGCCTGCATTTTTAGATCTTTTCTCCGAGAGCATCCATAACAATCATCTGTTGACAAACTGCCAGAAAATGCAGCATTTGAAGGGTAAGCTAAAGGGGGAGCCAGAACGGCTCGTACAGCATCTCCACATTTCATCCGAGAATTACGAGACCGCGTGGGAGCTCTTAAACCACAGGTACAACAACCCTCAAGTTCTGTTTACAAAGCATATTGAATTATTTTTGAACCAGTCTAGCGCCGCCAAACAATCGTCCAAAGATTTAAAACGTATCTACGACACCTCCATGGAGAATATTCATGCCATACAGAATCTCGGGATCGACACGACGACATGGGGGCCCATGTTGGCCCATCTCATTTGTAAAAAGCTCGACCCCGAGACAGTGGTAGATTTCAGGGAAACTCGCAAAGCGCCGCGAGAGATACCCACGCTCCAAGAGCTTATGAATTTTCTAGAAAATAAGTTTATTTCATTAGAACCGTTATCTAAGAAAGAGAAGGATACAACGACGCTGCCAGCGCCCACGAAATCCCATTCCTCTCAGTCGAATGATAAATTCTTTCCAAAGGGTAACAAATCATTTCATAGAAACTATCGTTTTAACTATGGTAAGTCAGGCGAGAGCGAATTCAGTTCCGCTGCTTGCACTTTAACTTGTCCATATTGCAAAAATAATCATATGATTTATCGATGTGATGATTTTAAAAAATTGAGTTCCGAAGATAAACTTAGTGCGGTGACGAAGTTAGGTATGTGCCAAAACTGTCTACTTCCGCACGAAGTAGGTCAGTGCCGTTCGAAGCGCGTATGCAGGGCTTGCAATGGTAAACATAATTCTATGTTGCATGACGCATTTAGAGCATTAAACCAGTCCAATCCCTCCTCGACGAACTCTTTTCCAAAGCTTTTCCCGTCTACAAATACGGGTCATAAGGCTAATCACGTGGCCACCGAAAGCGAGGAAATCTTACTCACAACATTATCTCTTAGGGTAAGGTCAGTTGATGGGACATACGTCACATTAAGGGCTTTACTAGACCAAGGATCTCAGATTTCGCTGATATCCGAAAATGCAGTTCAGTTGTTGGGACTGCCAAGGAAAAGCTATAACGCTTCCGTCAGTGGGATAGGAGAGGGATCCAAGCAAAGCAGGGGGATTGTTTCGATCGACGCCGAGTCGATTTATGGTGATTATAAGTTTACCACTCAGGCTCTAATAATTCCGCGAGTAGTTAATAATTTACCTAATATGTCGTTCCCGAAACAGACATGGGTACATCTTGGACATATCCAGCTAGGGGACCCGGACTACAACGTATCAAAGCCAATCGATCTCCTGCTGGACGCCAGTGTATATTCGGAAATTTTAATGGGTGGACTCATCAGGGGACCACCTGGAAGCCCCATAGCCCAACAAACACGGCTAGGTTGGGTTCTATCAGGTAGTGTGAAAAATTTCAAATGTAACGTTGTTTTAAATAATATGCCAGACCTTTCTCAGTACTGGGACAATGAATGATAAAGGTGAGTGCACATCGAGACTGATCGCCGCCAAGACGAAGCTGGCACCAGTCAAAACTAAGCTCAGTTTACCAAGAATGGAACTTTTGGGGGCTCTACTCTTGTGTCGTCTCATGGAAAGGGTCTTAAATACATTCTCTGAAAAGGACATCAACATGTTCGCCTGGACCGATTCCATGATTGTTCTGGGATGGATACACGGTGGCGTAAATAAATGGAAACAATTCGTGGCCAACAGAGTACTGTCCATCCTTAAAGTCATCCCAGCAACAAAATGGCGTCATGTGCGCTCAGAAGAGAACGCCGCCGACTGTGCGACAAGAGGTCTGAGTGATACCCAGCTAGCGGATCACTCCTTGTGGTGGGAAGGTCCTAAATGGCTTCAGAACTTTGACCCTAATGGTCTTAGTACAGAGACATACCAATCTCCTTCCATTGAAGCGAAGAAGATAACCGTAAATACAGAATTAGCTCATAGTGTAAAAACAGCATTAGCTCATAGTGTAAATACTGCCTTAGATCATACAAAAAACAATTTAATTCTAAGACTATTAAATAGGTGTGAGTCAATACAGCGCGTGGCGACAAAAGTAGGCTGGCTCTTGCGTTTCATAACGTGGTTGCGCAATAAGCAAATAAATAAACAAAGCTATCTAACGATTAACGAAATTAATCGTTCCTATAATTTAATCTTCAAAACAGTGCAATGCTTTGAATTTTCGGAAGAGATTGAGCGTTTAAAGAAAAATAAACCGTTGAAAGGATGTAGTATACTTCTATGTCTAAATCCATTCATAGATAAGCAAGATGGATTATTAAAAGTTGGCGGGCGACTTAATAATTCGCTTCTTAAGCAATCGGTTAAGAATTCTATATTATTATCAAGTCACAGCGGTCTCACTAAGCTAATCATAAAGGAGGTAAATTTGCCACCCGGTAAGTGGCTCATGGGAAGAGTAACAGACATTCATCCTGGAAGGGATGGACGCGTCCGGGTTGCCTCTGTCAAAACGAAAAACGGAATTATTAGAAGACCCTGCTTGAAACTTTCAGTCCTACCTGTAAAGGAAAATCAGGATGCTGTCCAAGAAAGTGATGATGATGATGTGCAAAAACAAAGTCCACTGAAACCAAAACGTGCGACGAGATCCGGGTTGTGCCATCTCATCACACTGACACTCATGTTGTTCTTGGCAGTACTATCTCCAGCACAGGGTTCCACTTCCTACAATATTACTTATTTAGATCAAAACCAAAATATTTACTTTGAAAAAATAGCTAATTTGAACCTTATTCGGGACGAGTGGAAGCTCGTAGTTTATTTTAATATGTCGTCATACTGGACTGGGTTAAACAATATTAATAATTATGTTTCCCATTTAAATCAGTACTTAACTTCGTCAACGACACCGCTTCCGCCACAATACAAGGGTATCGTTAACCAGTTACAACAAGAGATATTAGAAATTGAGCATTATAATAAAATTTTAACCAATAATCAAATCGGCAAACGGCAAAAGAGAGGATTGGTAAATGGAGTGGGTTATTTGGCTAATGCGTTATTCGGTGTCCTTGATGACTCATTTGCAAAACAATACGAGAAGGACATTGAGAAAATATCACAGAACGAAGGTCATCTAAACCTATTACTGAAAAACCAAACTAGCGTCTTAGAAGCTCAATATAATATTATGAAAAGGAATGAGGACATCATGAATAGTAATTTTAAGTCCATAACGCAACAGATAGAAAGTATGCGTCACAGAATGCGTCAGGTACAAATGGAGCAAACAAGTGAGCTTAATTTATTATCACTATCCTTGACAGCTAATATTATCATAACTAGCCTAAGGCGCATTCAAGATAGTTTAATAGACGTATTAACTGATATATCACACGGTCATTTAGATATGAACCTGCTACCGCCAGAACAGCTAGAAAAACAAGTCAACATCATATCCAGTCATCTACGAGGAGAGCTTACGCTAGCAGTCGACAAGCTGAGTCTATACGAGCTCTATAAACAAATGAAGGCGAGCGCTAGAGTTGGAGAAAATTTTCTAATCATACAGATAAAGATTCCCCTTATAAGCAAGGAAGCGTTAGAACTAGACAGCGTAGTAAGTCTGCCCCATCGAAACCACGTGGTCAGATTTATCGCGCCATTCATAGCTTTCAATATGCAAAGAGATATTTTTATTCTAATGACAACTGAGGATCTTCATTCGTGTATGCACACTTCAACTAATCGGATGCTATGTCCTTACGATAAACCTATCTTCGAACTACCACTTACAAATGCGATCTGCAATACAAGCATTAACAACAAAGAGAAGTTATGTAATACCGAGGCATTGACCTGTCAGGAACGATGGGTCAAATTACAAAACAATAATAGGTGGTTACTTTCTTGTTGCAACGAATGCTCACTGCGTATTTTTTGCGCTGACACCGAAATACAGATGGAGACATTGACCGGTAATGGATTACTGAGCGTAGGTCAAGGTTGCGTAGTGAAGAGTAATGATTTTTCAATCTACGGTCACAACAACTACCTAAGTCAAGTTCAAATGAAAGGAGATTTACCAACAGTACCGGAGTTTTCCATTCTCAACAAAATCGTCAACTCCTCCGTAATAGCCCAATTTGTACCAGATAATCACGAAGAAGAGTGGTCAAACATGAAAACTCAAATAGAAGACATAAAGGCCCAAACAAACGTATCTCTCAATGTACATGACATTCACCAGTACACACTGATGTACGCGATACTTGCTATGCTAATACTGGCTGGTGTGTGCTACTACATCGTACGACGGAGGAGGAAGGCGCGGCGAGCAGCAGCAGTACCTCACAAAACGTCGCCAGTCAGCTCGGCGGCCCTTGTGAGAGGCCCCAAGGCCTCACAGCAGCAACCAGCAGCGTGTGATGATGAACAATATGTGATTTCAGTGCGTGATAAGCGATATAAAAGTGGGTTAAATATCCCAACAGTGAACAGTGATACGTTATATAAGAATGAGTTAAATATCTCGACAGTGGAGTGCTAACCGATTAGAATGTAAAGACTTTAAGACAATAGATTAGGATGTACAGATATTAAGATAGTTTATAATTAATTTAAATCATAAATTCGTGTTGCTAGCTTTACTCGCTCTTACTGTCATTATATTAATGATTATCTACATTTACTCGATAAATGTTAGTTACATCGTATGATTCGTTTATATTTACAGCTTTGAATAGATTTAAATAATTGTTTTTAATTGTTAGTAATTCATATAATCTTATGTAATATCGATTCTTTCTAACTCTTTAACATTGTTTCCCTTTTTTGTGGCCAGGATGTACAAAGTACAATGAGTCAAGTCAGGCCGCAAAGCTAGTTCACCTAAAACCTTACATTATAATGTGTACTTGCAAAACGTGATGTTTGTTAATACGTGATTTATATCTTCCGTATTCAGCCTTCATGTAAACTTTAATCTTAATAAACTTCAGTTGCGATCATCAATTGTTAGAGGACTTATTATTCACGGTATCCCTAACAGGTGTAGTACTTAAATTCAACACGAATTCCATCAGTGGCCGCATAAAAAAAAAAACAACGCCACGACTCCATACAAACTTACCCAATGCCCTTTGTAATTAAATTTCAATTAAATATAACAATGCCACACTAGTAGTTACGTATTTGATTTGTTTGCTTAAAAAAAATATATAAATTCACTATCGTTGAGGTAAATAATTTTCGCGATGCTCTTAGTTTTGTTACTATCTATCGATATCGATAAAATTATATGCTTGCCCAACTGGGGTGTGATGCTTGACTTTGAGTCGGCCAATGGTCGGAGCCCAGCGGTCGCCTCAGTGATTTGGCGGAATTGTTGTCTAAATAAAATAAAATGATATTTCCTCTCTCAATAGAGATGGTGTGATTGTACCATCGAGCACATACCCAATGGTATGTGCTCGATGGTACATTCACACCATCATAAAAAGAACTACTTACGAATAGGACGGCTAATGCCTCGTCATGAATGAAGAAAATATTACCTACAGGCGCCAAATCAGAGGATGTGGAATCTATTAGGCTGATATTTCGGTAGTGTTATTAAAGTTAAAATATTTTACTCGAAATTACCCGGGAAATGATTTTGGATTTCCCTGTTCTTAAATCGGCCAAATTATTCGGGAATTCCCGGGAATTTCGGGAACGGGAATTCCCGGGACTAAACCCTAATAGCTACAGCCTTACATTTACAATTTCATGACATTTCGTGGCCTGACTATATCCTAACCATATCCTGACGTACATACATATTTTTGGCTATGACTCAGATAGCATGCTTTATTACAAACATTGCAGGCAAATGGTTTCTCCTGTGAGTATTCATATGACACACTAAATAATATTTTTGAATAAATTGTTTATCACAAACATTGCACATGAGAATTCACACAAATTTCTCTCCTGTGTGAATTCTCATGTGTCGAACTAAAACACTTTCTCTTAATCCTTTGTCACATACATTGCAGGCAAATGTTTTCTCTCCTTCTCTCCTGTGTGACATTTCATGTGAGTAACTAATTGATGTTTGCGATTAAATTTTTTATCACACACTTTGCAGCCAAATGGTTTCTCAACTGTGTGAATTCTCATGTGTTGAACTAAAACTCGTTTTTGTCTAAATTCTTTGTCACATACTGTGCAGGCAAATGGTTTCTCTCCTGTGTGAATACTCATGTGTTCAACTAAAACTTTTTTTTGTCTAAATTCTTTGTCACATACATTGCAGGCAAATGGTTTCTCTCCTGTGTGAATTCGCATGTGTTTAACTAAATTACTTGTTTTTCCAAATTCTTTGTCACATACATTGCAGGCAAATGGTTCCTCCCCTGTGTGAACTCTCATGTGTCCAACAACATGACTGTTAGAAGGAACTTCTTTCACATCATTTTCTCGATCGCTGTTATCTTCTAATGGTAATTGACATTCTGTACCATCTCCAGGGGCAGACTCAACCTCTAGCAATGTATCCTGATCTGCGGTCACCTCTTCTTTTATCTCAATACTAGGTTTTGGTTCATCTTTGATAGTTGTACAACCATCAATGGTAATAGACTGCACAGTGGTCATAGACAACCATTGTTTCATTCCTAGCTTGAGCTCTGTTATATAGTCATGAGTAGCCTGAAATAAATAATTTGTTATTTATTATACAACTAATGCAAAAATTATTTATAACATTAATTGTACTTTTATGTAGCAGTGGATCCAAACAGACTACATCAAAATAAAACCGGCCAAGTGCGTGTCGGAATTGCGCTTCCAGGGCCTATGGAAATAGTAAACTCCAACAAAGGAATAAAGGATTTTTTGTAATGTTAAAATGGTATTTCATTGTCTGTACTTCAAATAATATATTGCTTGTTGCCATGTAATTTAGTAGGTCAGCAGTAGAAAAGTTCTTCAAGGGATATGATTTTCTTCCGAGAAACAATACATATTTTTTTCTACAAATTTTCAGATTAATTGAAACAACTGACTCGCAGTGCCCTCAGTTATTTTGTGATCATGGCGCATAAAACTGTGCTGAAATATTAGAAAGCTCAAAACTTAAATCATGGTAAATATCCCGTTGTAAATGACTCAAGTACCTAATAGCAGTTAAAAAAATGGAGACATATCGGGATTGAATAAACAAAAATTACTGGACTGGATAACAGATATGAATATGTTTCAATCTTGGTGTCTCCTCTTTCTGCTAGTACTTTGTGTGATTAAACTATTGAACCTACCTTTCATTCCTACCTATACAAACCTTAAAAATGGATAGACTAAAGTGATTATCATCAAAATCAAAACAATTTGATTTAAATCACATAATTGGATGTTTTAGATTTTTTTTTAATAATCTTGATTTTTATTGTACTCTTGTATATCCTCATCAAAGGAAAGATGGCAAAGCCTCCACACAACAGTGAAATCAATGTGCATAGGTACGTGTAAACAGGCTTTTAGTAGTATTGATAGCTTAAGGAATTTGTTGGTACCTCAAAACCTTTATCATAAAGATGGCTTAAGATCTTTTCAGATCTGTGAGCCATTTGGGAGAAGGTGTGGCACATCAGCAGCTTCCAGTAACAAATACGGCATAAAGCTCTCGGCCTTGCATCTTCAGAGTTGAACTGAAAAAGAAAATGCTATTTTGAAACAACAAATTTTAATAGGAACATGATTCTGCCACACCCCCAACACTCAACCATTTCTCCACACAAAAACTGCATCTGCCTGCACACATGTGCTCATGATAACTGTGTTGCGGTACACTTAAGGTCACTTCATGAATGTATTGTGCGAGTGAGACAGTTGAGAAATAGCTCAGACATTGACAATTTCACTGCCCACAATGCACATGTATTGTTCTAGCACTGTTTGTAGCTGCGATGACAACGCGTCGTCGTTGCGGATTGCATTGCAGAGGCTGGGCAGTGAAAGATTAAGACATCTTGTTTGTATTTTACACTCACAAAAGGTTAAATTAAGGCAATGCCAACAAAACACATACCTCTATAAGGATAACAAAACATTTGGAAACACAATGCAAGGATTAGGTATGCTAGACCTGCCTGAAATTTGATGGGAAATTAAGACGATGCCAACAAAATCCAAAGGTAGGAAAGTATACCCATTTCTAAGGAAATGTATGTAATTCAAGGATTTTGCTAACTTTTATTGTTATTATTTTTGTTCTGGTCATTTCTATGTAGGTATAATAAAAAATATCTATCTATGTTATGTATATCAGTCATCTAGTACCCATAACACAAGCTCTGCTTAGCTTAGGGCTAGATGATGTTGTGTGGATTGTCCAGCATTATTTATTTATTTATTTTTTAAATAAATGAAGTAAATTATTTAAAATGTGTGCTTAGAACAGGGATGCACCTCATACCTACCTTTGCTATGGTATTTCAGTATTTATTTGCTCCTAAACTTGCAGGAGCCCGCCGGCGGGCTCGATAGGTATGTAACGGAAAAGGCGTTGGCTTGCGCGAGCCCGCCGGCGGGCCGTCTCGCCCGGACGATTGTAAACCGATTTTTCATCGTGTTAGAGACTATGTTTGTTTGTGTAAAATAAATTACTTATCGTAACGGGGATAATATTAAGTCTTCCCTAGAAATTGGATTTTATGTTGCTTCATCTTGATGAATTTTAGTAAACTTCGCTTATTTTTAAAATACTAGTTATTTTTACAACATTTTTAAATATAGATAGGTACCTACTTATCTGAAAATATAATGACAAGGTAGGTATTGTAAAGGTTGAAATACTGAGATAAAAAAAATTGGTTGTCTGTAAAGTCGGTTTACGGACGATAGTTGAACGTGACAACGTCCTAAGAAAATACTGATGGAATGGTAGCATTTGATACTCGATCAAAACATGCAAATGTACTATAGTATAGCAGCTGTCCACGCAGACGCATCGCTCACTCAAGTAGAAGAGACGGATGTCGAGCGCTCTCGCTAGTACTTCAAGCCTTACATGGAACGCCTCAGAGCGAAGTAACGCCGCATGACGTCATAGCGAGGTAACGCCGCATGACGTCATGTTTTTTCGTGCGTGCAGCCGGCTCTATCGAAATTAAGTGGTTTTTGGTCCTTCTTTTTGTTACAGCCTGTAAGTATAAATTCTCACTAACGTCTTAATGTAATGACCTTGTTGTAATTGTAACAGAACAAATAACAACACTTGGACCCTTATTTTGTGTAATTGGTTAAATTGAATCGTTCTAGGAATAAATAAATAAATGTTTACTTAAAATAAGTACGTTTGCAGGAATGGGTACACATTTAATTGAGGTAAGCATAGAAGTAAAACAACGTTAAGTTGGGTATAATTTTTTATGTATAGGCACTTATTACGAGATAATCATAAGAGTAATCTAAAATTATTTTAGAGACTAGAATATAGAAAAATAATGTAGTTTCTTAAATTTTTTGTTTAGAAATAAATTCTTACTCGTCAACCTATTAGTCGAAGACTTCGAAATTACACTTTTGCTAATTAATTTAATCTAACGCTTTAGATATTGCTAAGATAACCTTTAATTCGGGATTTAATAAGTGTATTAAATTAGACTTCAGATTAAAAGTGCACAGAAGACAGACTTAAATGCCACTTTTATACTACAATATCATTACCTACATCACTGCCTAATTAGTCAAATATTTGTGTGCGTTACCCCAGCAGGAAATCGAATATCTCAAAAACCTTAAGACGCACAAATTTTATTTTTAGTCGCACATTTATGCACAAATATAAGCTATCTGCCCATATAAGTTAAATTTGTCTAGGGCCATTCGTTTAGAATCTTCCTGCTGGAAGAACGTTACCCCAGCAGGAAACGTATTTTGCGTTTTATTCCGAAACGGGGACACGCACAAATTTTTTTTCTTGACGCACATTTACAGTGTAGAACGCTCTAATTATTTATAAAACAAACTTCATTCTAGAAGAAAAAATCCTGCTGGGGTAACGCACACCAAATATTTTATAGTCTGTTATCATATAACACTAATATTATAAATGTGAAAGTTTGGTTGGGATGGATGTGATGGATGTTTGTTACCTCTTTTCGCGAAAACTACTGAACGGATCGGGCTGAAATTTTGCATACAGGTAATTCTTATCTTGAAATTAAACATTAGCTACTTTTTATCCTATAAATCATTTCCCATGGGATAGAAATCACCTTTAAACGTTAAACATAGAAACAACGCGTGCGAAGCCGCGGGCGTAAACTAGTAATAAATAAATTTGACTGGTAGAAATTCGGTAAAAAATTTGATTGGTAGTAGACTAAAGACAGAGAAAAAGACTCTGTTTGAGATAAACTTTCTCCGAGTCTCAAACAGACTTTCACCCACTGTGGCACAGAATCATTATTTTGACGTGACAACGTCTTATAAATTGGTTTGCCGGGTGACACTTCAAGAAACTGCGTTACGCGTTACGTTCCGCTCACGTTATGCGCTCACAATGTTTTACCACTCAAAGTCGTTGTCACGTAAAACTTTCGCCCGTATACCGACTTTACAGGCAACCAATTTTTTTATGTATTTACTAGCTTCTGCCGGCGGCTTCGCACGCGTTGTTTCTATGGAAACGTTCAAAGGTAATTTCTATCCCATGGGAACTGATTTATGGGATAAAAGGTAGCCTATGTTTGATTCCAGGCTGAGAGCTGCAAATTATATTTTTGAATAAATTGTTTATCACAAACATTGCACATGAGAATTCACACAGATTTCTCTCCTGTGTGAATTCTCATGTTGTGTCGAACTATATTTTTTTTTTGTCTATATTGCAAAATTTCAGCTCAATCTGTTCAGTAGTTTTGGCGTGAAGAAGTAATAAACATCCATCCATCTATCCATCCAAACTTTTGCATTTATAATATTAGTGTGATTTATTTTACTTACTAGCCTTTGAACAGCATAAGCACAGATATTATAATACTAGGGAACAAAGTTCGCTGTTTCTCTTGTATCAATAGATTTTCATGAAAATGTTTGCTACATTTTTCTTGAAGATTGGGAACCCAAAATGGGTTTCCAATCTTGCGACCCGTGGCTTCTATCCGAAGCAGACGTAGATCGTTGTTTTCGGGAAAATTGTAACAAATAAAAACATTTTATGATATTGATAGACACTGTTGGTATTCAAAAATATTTCAATGCGCCATTTGGGGAATTTTATTGTCGAGTGCAGGCAACCCTAAATTTCCGTTATGTTTTACGTTTAAAATTATGTTTTACGTTCATTTGAAATAGTCTACTATTTAAAATGAACGTAAAACAAAAATTTTGACCCTTGTCTGTATGTATGGAAATCTAAGAAGTAAATGTTGAACCTTTTTATAGGTATTCAAAAGAACTTGTACTTACCGAGTAGAATGATAATTTCGGCACATTTGCTTCACCGTCACATACTTACACATCCGAAAACACTGCACTGCACCGCACCATCGTTGCTTCTAGTTTTTATTGTTATTAGGTGCGGGGACGACGTCCACAAAAACACTATAGCTTGACTATAGGTAATAATCACATGGGAGTAAATTTATTGGTATTTATTTTAAATATTTGATCAGCTGGAAAAGTCAGCTTAAAAACTACTTGAGCAGCATTTTAAGTTTTGATCGGCTGTAAAATAGAAACCGCCAGCAACACTCGGTCGGCCACTAAATTATTTTTGGTCATAAAATAAATAGCTGTTTGATCGGCGAAATTAATGTTTTGATCAGCAGAATTAATTAAATGATCTGCAAGATTATACAATTATTTTTGATCAGCCAAAAAGTGATTTTTTGAGCAGCAAAATTAATGTTTTGGTCAGCCGAATAAAAAAAAATAGGTATAAGCCATAATCAATGGGTATGCCCATGCGGGTCGCACCGCCGAGGCTGGGCAGTGAATGCGATACAATACACTAACACTTTCATGGCCCAAGACGCAGACGAGCCTCTCGACCCTCGTGTGGCGGCGGCGCGCCCATGCGGGTCGCACTGCCGAGGCTGGGCAGTGAATGCGATACAATCACAGAAATCTTAATAACAAGGCACGTTATTCAGATTTCTGTGGATACAATACACTAACACTTTCATGGCCCAAGTCGCAGACGAGCCTCCCGACCCTCGTGTGGCGGCGGCGGGGCGCGCCCCTGCGGGTTGCACCGCCGAGGCTGGGCAGTGAATGCGATACAATACATTAAAGAAGGTGAGGTTTTGATAGTCGAGTCGACACAGAGGCACGTAGGAGGTAGGTAGGTAAGGTAGGTACTTACCTATTTCTACCTTACCTAGCTTTGTTGTTTTTGTAAGAAGGTATCAAGGTGCTGAGGACCCTTGTTCGTTGTTGGTCATGTGTGTCCCGTATTTGTAACACCGGCACGACAGGGACATACAAACGCACGTAGGAGATAGGTAGGTAGGTAGGTACCTACCTTACCTCGCGTTGTTGTTAGCAATTGAAGGAACCCTTGATTGTCATTGGTCATGCATGTATGTCCGTGTGTGACACCGGTAGTGGCATAGGTACGTACAAACGAACGTATAAGATAGGTAATAGGTATGTAGGTAAGGTACCTTACCTTACCTACATACCTATTACCTACGCGCAAATCTATTATAAATAAACTCTCGGAAGTACGCGCGTGGCTGCGCAGTGTAGGTACCTTATTTTAATGGGTCAAAGGGACGCGGAAGGGTGCGCAGGCGCAGGCGACGAGTACTCACACTTACTTTCGTTTGCCGTGAGTTAGTGTGAGTGCTCGTCGCCGCGCAGTGGTGTGGTCGTTCCTTCTTTCCTACACGAAATACCTACATACCTAATGAACAACAAAGATGGAAAGACGTAACTAGACCAAAGTGCGACCGAGACAACAATATGCACGTGGAGTGGAACACGAACGCCGGCGGCGGTGGCGCGCCGGTCTATCTATGACTGAGGTGGATGGACCTAATTGGACCCAATCTCTTGAATTTTACTTACACTTACATCTAGGCCCAATCTCTTGAATTTTACTTACACTTACCTATGACTGTATCTCATGAACTGTACCTACCTACAAAGTAGACAATAGCAATTTTCAGAGGATTTAACAGAGGATCCTTTGTTTCTTTGATTATCTATAGGTACTACCGAAAGTAGTGTTTGCAACTAACGTGGCAGAAAAAGAGATACCTAGGTACCTACTTAACACTTTTTTCTCGGTAGCTTTGTTGTCACAAATTAGGTATACTTACACTTTATAGAATTACCTGGACACATTTTCGATTATAGGCCTTTAATTTTGCACAAAAGTCAATTCAATTTGATTGCACAATAACTGAATATAATAACAATTAGATAGATTGATTACTATACTTTATTGCACCATCAGTACTTACCTACATAAAACAATTTGGCAAGCAATAACAGTATTTTTCACGACTCATTGGGTAGGTAGGTAGTTTGTGGGTGTCGTCGGCATTTTGACTCACTCATTCAGACATTCTGGATTTCAGGGTACCTACCTATCTATTAGTAAGGTCAACCGGGGTGAAGGCGTCACAATACTTTGAACGGCATATTCATCAGACTATAACAAACATATTTTGTGTCCTTATGAGCTGTAACATACGATGCAAGTTAGGAAATTTTATCTATTTTTATATTTAAACACCATATAATGGAATTTTGAATAATTTCTATGTGTTAATGACGTCTCTACAAAATCTGGGATTTTTAGACGCTTTAACCCCAGGTGGGGCGAAAGCGTCTTTCACTAGTATTATGTAATAGGAAGAGCTTATAACAATTTTGATCAAAATAATTTATAAAAATACTAGAGATAAAGTTCACTATTATCTCGTACGTCAATTTCTGTGCTTAGTTTAGGGTAATGAGTTGAACAAAAATATTCGGGGCTATAGCGTCTAATGTTTCTTATTTCTTGTAGACGCATTTGCCCCATCCTAGATTTCAGGGGTACCTAACATTTTCTTTCGCGTCGGTTCGGGTAGATAATTATTAAGATTGGAATCAAAACAACAACTTAGATATGACGTATAATTTATATTACGAATAAAAAAGTCTTAAAATCAGTACAAAAATACAAGAGATACAAAACAACGCGCGAGATCTTTTTTTAGAATAATGATCAGAAGGTCTTATTATTACTCACTCTGTTTTAAGAGCATGACAATAAAGTTTCTTAGAAATTTTGATGAGATTTGACATCATCTACAGCCTTTTCTAAAGTTTCAAGATCGTATGTAGTCGTTGTTTTTCTTTTGTAGTGTCGCACCATATTGGAAATCCTAAAATAAAAACTCAGAATTAACGCAAAATACTGTCATATAAAATCCAAGCATAGAAAGTTCATCCATTCCTTGCAAACATTTATCCTGGGCGAGAATTGGAGTCGCTTCTTACTGCGTAGGACCTTCGCTTGCAGCGCCACATCGGTCGTCAACTATACATATACGAGTATGTTTTTACCACTATTATTCTAAAATTAAAAGGCTTAGGACCCCTGAAAATGGGGCTAATGCGTTACAATAGACGGTATAACCCCAACAGGATGCACGCAATAGCCCCAAAACAAATAGGTAACCGGCAAATTTTAAATGGCATATTGACTGCAATTTTTAAGCTTATTACATAAAATAACTATCACAACACGTAAAGCAATACAAAAATAAAAGTTCTTACGGTTAAAAAATATCGATATTCATGAATACACTGATATTTCACTGGATGCAAAACCACGTGGTGTCACACCAAAAGAATCCAAACGAATGATAATTTTAAGATGGCGGATTATTTAAAAAATAAGGCTCTGTCACGACATCTATTGATGATTATTGGTAGTTTAAGTGCCAAAGACTTGAACTAGATGACGTGAGTAGTTCTAAAATACGCCTTTTCTATGATAATTGAAATAGACGCCTTAGCCCCGTAGACGACTTCACCCCGGGTGACCTTACATTTGTTTTTCACAAAAGTTCGTACATATTTAATTAAGTAAGTAAGTATATCACTTATCAGTACCTACTTACTTACTCAATTAAGTAAGTAGGTACTTATATCAGTTATCTAGCCGTACCTACCGTACCTACCTACCTATAATACAAGCTCTGCTCTGCTTTGCTTGGTGCTAGATAATGCTGTGTGAATTGTCCAGCATTAGGAAGATACATAGAGGTAGATACCTACCTAACCCTGGGTAGGTAGGTTTTTATTTCTTTCCATTTCATTTCTATAACCAGTTTTTAACGAGTTAAGTAAACGTACCTACTCCCAAAGATTAAAATCGTTTAAGATACCTATGTCCTATTTATACCTAAGTACCATTTATCTAGCTATGTAGTGTATTGTATTAATACAATACACTACATACCTAGATAAATCGTACAAACATTTGTCTCTTGGCGGGAATCGAACCCACAACCTTCTCCTTCCTAACGATTCCGCGACGCGGCGGCGGCGGCGGCGGAAGCGCCGCGGCGGGGCGGCGGCGCCGCGGCGGGGCGGCGGCGCGGTGGCGGCCAGGGGACTGCAGAGGTAGCAGGGCCGTTTTGAGCGAGCCGCCTCTAGCAGCGAGCAGAGCCGTTAGGAACATTATCTATGACCTACGTTTTTCCGACAGATATTTCCCAGTCAAAAATCCTAGAACCCGGCCGGGTACAGCGCCACCTCCCGAATCAAATTGTAAATCTTGACCATCCAGTGACCCACTCAAACACACCATTAAATTAAATGTCATCAAAATCGGTCCAGCCGTTGAGGAGGAGCTCAGAGACATACACATGTAGATAGATAGCTACAGAAGATTATTAATAATAAAGGGTGTATTAAGATTAGCAAACCAAAATTAATTTGACAGCTCGCCAAAACATTATAAAATCCGAACCAGGATTTGCTGATCATTTTCATTCTTAAATTGCTGCAATATCATTTTAAAGGCATGCCAAAATTTCATTAAATCTGAATCACGATTTGCTGCTGCTTCAGTAGTATATTGCTGCACAAATATTTAATTTACTGTGACATAAATTTTTAGGCTGCCCAATGTCACATTAGCTGCTGATCAATTCAGTCATTTTGGCTGACCACTAGCTGCGGCTCAAAATATATTTTCTGCTTGCAAAATCAATTTTTCGGCTGCCCAAAACCTCTATAATCTGCTGATCGTTTAAATGATACCCTAATCACATTTACTTATGGGCCATTCATTTATTTATTACGTAAGACGAATTTCGCTAGTTTTTGACCCCCTCCCCCCCCTACACCCTGTTTAATATTTATTACGTAAGAATCTAAAGGACAAAATGATGAATACACGTTTGGTTTGTTTTAATGTTTATTTTTCAAAGTAGGTAACAATTTTTAGAAATGTTTATTTGTACTTACAAAGGTACTGATAATTTTTAAATAGCAATAACACTAGCGGGGAGTTCCCGGGAGGCGCAGTGCGACTAGTGCGAGTGGCGCGGGACCGTTGTTGCCATGGAAATGGAAATCGTTTACCTATAGGTACGCATCCGAGCGAATCTCGGCACTCGCGCGGTTGTCCGCGCTTTTTCAAAGTATAATTTTAACTTTGCGCATTTTTGTGATCTTACGAAAGAACTATCGAGATCCCACCCCCTCCATACGAATAGAACGGCTAAAAGTACTGCGTCGTCATGAATGAAAAAAATATTACTTACAGGCGCCAAATCAGAGGATGTGGAATCTATTAGGCTGTTATTTCGGTAGTGTTATTATAAAAGTTAAAATATTTTATCCGAAATTTCCCGGGAAATGATTTTGGATTTATCGGTTCTTAAATCGGACAAAATATTCGGGAATTCCCGGGAATTTCGGGAACGGGAATTCCCGGGACTAGACCCATTAGGGTAGCTATTAAGCTACAGCCTTACATTTACAATTTCATGACATTTCGTGGCGTGACTATTTCCTAACCATATCCTGACGTACATATTTTTGGCTATGACTCAGATAGCATGCTTTATTATATTACAAAAATTGCAGGCAAATGGTTTCTCCTGTGAGTTTTCATATGACACATTATATTATATTTATGAATAAATTGTTTATCACAAACATTGCACATGAGAATTCACACAGATTTCTCTCCTGTGTGAATTCTCATGTTGTGTCGAACTAAATCATTTTTTCGTCTATATTCTTTGTCACATACATTGCAGGCAAATGGTTTCTCTCCTGTGTGAATTCTCATGTGTTTAACTAAATCACTTTTTTTTCTAAATTCTTTGTCACATACAGTGCAGGCAAATGGTTTCTCTCCTGTGTGAATACTCATGTGTTCAACTAAAATATTTTTTTGTCTAAATTCTTTGTCACATACAGTGCAGGCAAATGGTTTCTCTCCTGTGTGAATTCTCATGTGGTGAACTAAAGTACTTTTTTGTCTAAATTTTTTGTCACATACAGTGCAGGCAATTGGTTTCTCCCCTGTGTGAATACTCATGTGTTGAACTAAAGTACTTTTTTGTCTAAATTCTTTGTCACATACATTGCAGGCAAATGGTTTCTCCCCTGTGTGAATTCTCATGTGACTAATTAAATTACTTTTTTGTCCAAATTCTTTGTCACATACAGTGCAGGCAAATGGTTTCTCTCCTGTGTGAATTTTCATGTGTCTAATGAAATGACTTTTTCGTCTAAATTCTTTGTCACATACAGTGCAGGCAAATGGTTTCTCCCCTGTGTGAATTTTCATGTGTCTAATGAAATGACTTTTTCGTCTAAATTCTTTGTCACATACAGTGCAGGCAAATGGTTTCTCTCCTGTGTGAATTCTCATGTGTTGAACTAAAATATTTTTTTGTCTAAATTCTTTGTCACATACATTGCAGGCAAATGGTTTCTCCCCTGTGTGGACTCTCATGTGTCCAACAACATGACTGTTAGAAGGAACTTCTTTCACATCATTCTCTCGATCGCTGTTATCTTCTAATGGTAATTGACATTCTGTACCATCTCCAGGCGCAGACTCAACCTCCAGCAATGTATCCTGATCTGCGGTCACCTCTTCTTTTATCTCAATACTAGGTATTGGTTCATCTTTGATAGTTGTACAACCATCAATGGTAATAGACTGCACAGTGGTCACAGACAACTGTTGTTTCATTCCTAGCTTGAGCTCTGTTATATAGTCATGAGTAGCCTGAAATAAACAATTTGTTATTCATTATACAAATAATGCAAAAATTATTTTAAACATTAATTGTACTTTTATGTAGCAGTGGATCCAAACAGACTACATCAAAATAAAACCGGCCAAGTGCGTGTCGGAATTGCGCTTGCAGGGCCTATGGAAATAGTAAACTCCAACAAAGGAATAAAGGATTTTTTGTAATGTTAAAATGGTATTTCATTGTTCGTACTTCAAATAATACATTGCTTGTTGCCATGTAGTAGGTCAGCAGTAGAAAAGTTCCCCCAGGGATATGATTTTCTTCCGAGAAACAATACATATTTTTTTTTGTGAAATGTGTTACTACAAATTTTCAGATTCATCGAAACAACTGACTCGCAGTGCCCTCAGTTATTTTGTGATCATGGCGCATGAAACTGTGCCGAAATATTAGAAAGCTCAAAACTTAAATCATGGTAAATATCCCGTTGTAAATGACTCAAGTACCTAATAGCAGTTAAAAAAAAATGGAGACATATCGGGATTGAATAAACAAAAATTACTGGACTGGATAACAGATATGAAAATGTTTCAATCTTGGTGTCTCCTCTTTCTGCTAGTACTTTGTGTGATTAAACTATTGAACCTACCTTTCATTCCTACCTATACAAACCTTAAAAATGGATAGACTAAAGTGATTATCATCAAAATCAAAACAATCTGATTTAAATCACATAATTGGATGTTTTAGATTTTTTTTAAATAATCTTGATTTTTATTGTACTCTTGTATATCCTTATCAAAGGAAAGATGGCAAAGCCTCCACACAACAGTGAAATCAATGTGCATACGTGCAAACAGGCTTTTCGTAGTATTCATAGCTTAAGGAATTTGTTGGTACCTCAAAACCTTTATCATAAAGATGGCTTAAGATCTTTTCAGATCTGTGAGCCATTTGGGAGAAGGTGTGGCACCTCAGCAGCTTCCAGTAACAAATACGGCATAAAGCTCTCGGCCTTGCATCTTCAGAGTTGAACTGAAAAAGAAAATGCTATTTTGAAACAACAAATTTTAATAGGAACATGATTCTGGCACACCCCCAACACTCAACCATTTCTCCACACAAAAACTGCATCTGCCTGCACACATCGTCGTATCCTACGAATAAGGTTACAGTTGCAAAACACCAACTTTACAGGAGACGGTTTTTTCTTATTATTTCGAAAAGTTTCCTTTATACGAGTAAGTTATTTTTTCTAAAAAACTTTATCGTGATTTTAGCTAAATAATCATGTAAGTTTCACAAATAATTTTAAGTTTTATGCTGAAATACCTAGTAACTAATGCGTTATAATTCCTTTCATATAGAAAGGAATTCGACTAAATTGAGAAGATGGATTAATAATAATATTATATGATAATGCTGGACAATCCACACAGCACCATTTAGCCCCAGGCTAAGCAGAGCTTGTGTTATGGGTACTAGATGACTGATATACTTAATAAAATAAGATTACATACATATTTTTTTTTATTATACATAGAGAACAACCAGAACACCCTCCCCTGGACAAACATCTGCAGATTGTAATTTAAATACTTTATTTATTGTTAAGGAAGGCCTACAGCTTATATGTACATTCAAATACAAAATAGGTTAGAATAAACTAGCAACAAAAAATTCAATAAATAGTCTTCACAGCTATATGACAGATTGGAAAATAAATACGTTAAGTATAGGCATATCAATCTATTATGATAATAATCTAATAGATTAGCTATTTAATTATTTTTAATAAGTTCAGTTGTCTCAATTGTAAATACTGGTGTAATTTTCTTTGTAAATAAAGGCCATAGATAGACCCATTTATACATACTAGAGATGTAATGAATACTCGCATTCGCAATCGCAAGAATGCACGCGAATGTAATGCGAATGTTTAAGGAGAAATAAATATTTTATTTATTAGTCACTGCACTGAATTATTTTTAAGTCATTTAAAACGGGTTATTTACCATGATTTAAGTTGTGAGTTTTCCAATAATTCGACACATTTTCATGCGCCATGATCACGGAACAATTGACTAAATAACTTTAAATGACTTTAGTTTTAATAACCTGTTAAATATTATTATAACGTATTCGTTTCAATTCTTCATTTGAATCAAGCATTCAGAAACTCTAGGGGAGTTTTTCTTAGTTTACGAAAACACTACTATACTAATAAAATATTTTTTTATAAATAAAGATTTTTTTTGTTATACAATGGTCGCTAATCACAAAGGGCATTGGGTAAGTTTGTATGGAGTCGTGGCGTTGTTTTTTTTTTAAGCGGCCACTGATGGAATTTGTGTTGAATTTAAGTACTACACCTGTATATTCATTATAAAAAACAAAATACGCCGTAACTTATATCGGAGCCGAAATATTCGACTTTGAAGTTGAGAACAATATCATCTAAGTTAGTGATAAAATGCACTTTAATTTCAAAAATACTATTATTTTACGTATGGAACGAGTAAGTTATGAATAAAACACATGTTTGTATCCCATCAATAATATTTTATTTCTAATACTATTTATTATTATTATTAATTATTACTATTTATTATTTCGCTTGTTTGCGACAACGACGACATAACTCAAAAAACATGATTTTCGAGTTAAGTATACACCTAAGTCCAGAAAAAAATCTAGTTTTTTCCTGCAAAACGACATTTCTCTAAGGGGTAAGGTTAGAGCAGGATAGAAGATAAGTCGTTGTTGCGCTGTCTCATTTGGTATAAATGGTTTGCGGCAAGAAGGTCATTATTCAGCGGTAGTGCAATTTAGTTCGCGATGAGTGGTGCATGTTATCTTCAAGGACGACATATTTTTGGTTTTGATGTTCTACGTAAAATGGTTGGTTGGATATTTATAAAATTTGTTTCGAAAATAATGTATCTTTATAAAAAGTGTCATTTTTGCTCAAAATAATTCAGTAAATATTTGTGTATATATCTGGTAATGTGTCAGTTTAGCAGAAAAAAGTAAGAACAGTAAAAGTATTATTATAAAATATGACGATATTGTCTGTAAACAAAACACAAATCATTAATTTAAGTTAAAACTTTAGTCAAAAAAGGTCACTCTTGCTGGAATTTTTTGGGTTGTTTTTGTATTTATTGACAACAATCTTTAGTTAAAACGTTTTAGGTAAAATAAAACATACATTTAGTAACCGACTTTGACGTTAAATTATTATTTTTGCAGCCGATTCGTTACAATGGCGTTGTCAGGGAGTAAAATAATACTAGCTAAAATCAACCAAAACAGGAATAAAGCACCCGATCAAGAGTTTACATTGGATAAAACTGGTATATACTGCCTATTAACCTTAAAAATTCTACTGATAGTAATTGTCACTTTTTTACTAAAGAAACTATTTGTTTACTGTATTTTACTTTACTAGGCTATGACAGACAGCAAATTCAGGCCAGATTTTGATAAACCTATTCAGGTACCACCCAATTCCGATAAGTTAGAAACCTGAACCATTTTATATAAATAAAATGTGCACATAAAAAATTTTTGTTTGGCCAGATTTTTAATTTGAGATGGGAGTAAATACTACGAAAAACGAAGAACGACACTTAAAACTTTAAAATTATCTTGTTATGTTAAAGTTAAAAATTTAATACCGAGGTTCTACGCCCCATTTTCAAATATTGAAGTGCTTTATTTCCTTAAGACCTCACAGGGCTCTTGGACACGTTACAAAACATCAAATAACATAAGTAAAACTAGGAAATAAAGTGATAACTTTGATTTTTTGTTTACTTCGATCATTTTAAGGTAAAGTAAAGAAGCGAACAAGAAACCTTTACCTTGTTAGGGCGTTACTTTCGAGCTGGAGCAAAACTCATGACAATCTTTTTTTATCCTCTAGATAATCTGATATTTTGTAGTAAGACTTTTCACAAAGGATAAGTGGTAATAAGGTGTAAGTGGTAATAAGGTGCAACTCACTTGGAGTTTATTTGTGAAAGCGTATACATTCCCCTTTATTTATAAGATACATTAATCTTGTGTAGCCTAGTTGTGGGCACAGCAAACTTATTCTTATTTCTAGTATTTATAATTATGAATGTATGCCGCTGTTTTCAGGGAATCGATTGATATTTATATGTGTACAAGTTTCCATAAAGATATTGACATGGTACTGTTATTGTGTTTATTTCTTTGAATTTATCACGCAAGGATTCTCTGGGACCCATATTATAGATTGCACGATCAGCTCTCTTCTGCAGCACAAATACGGTGTAAAAATCTGCAGCGCAGCTTTTATCATGCTCTGGAAAACCTTTAATGGAATTTGCGAAGAGCACTGCCTTATTTTGATTGCATCATTATCTTTGTGTTTATGAAACTCTTATTAATTGATTCTGTTTTAATTTTAAACTAATAAATAATAGTCAGGTTAATTTGAGAAACATATTAAGAAGTACTAAAGCATCAAATTTCTTTGGACATGTAATGAATACTGATTAGTACTCCGCCAAGATCGTTGGTTTTTATAGTTTTAGCTAACGTTTTCAATGACTGACAGAGTTTTAGAATGAAGAAGTGTCCGTGTTTCGGTAAATTGTCGTGTGAATCCTAATAAAAGATTTTTCTAAAATGTCACTTTATGTTTTATTAAGTAAATCAACAACCAAAATTAACATGACATATTGGCAGTATTGTCCTATGTCAAACTAATACAAAAATATAATTTAGTTTTTCTGTAAGAATGACACATTTTCTACCTTTTTTCATAAAAATGCGCATAAGATTTTAGGAGATAATCGTATATAATATTTGCTGATATATTTTAATAAGTATTGAATCAGGCAATATTTCATTCTTCAGAAGTTTCTTTCAAAGAGCCAGAATTAATGAAATATAATTTTTCAAACTTTAAAAATGCTCTCCTGTAAAATCGTGTTTTTTGAGAAATGTCATCGTTGAAACAAACAAGCGATTTATTTACGCACGCAAACAACACGAAAGTCAGATGGTGACTAAAGAAAGGGTCGGTTGTCGAGTTGAGCGATAGCGTCACGCAGGTAAACGAATAGAGCGCTGTGATTGGTTAGCATAACTGAACCGAGCTCCGGGCCGGTTTACAATCGAGCTCGTTAAGTTTAATTTCATTCTACTACTTCTATGAAATGCAATGGTTACTAAAAACTGGCCGCGGACCATCAAAAACAACGCTACTTTTACCCAATGCCCTTTATGTGCCCGCCTCATAGTCTACTGCATTGTTTTCCCCTTGCTTGGAGTCGACACACAGCGGTCTCCCGAGCCTGCGCGCCTTTTCGCCCGCGGTACACGATTATTGTGGAGTGTGTAACCATATTCGCCGGGAAATGCCCATGTCGGTTGCGTTTTGCACATGAAAAAAAGTGCCAAAGCTGTTCGTTACCTTTTTCGTCGGGCAAAATGCATCAGTGCAATTGTAACCAAATTTTTAAACCTTAATAACTTTTTTATATTCATTATTTATTTACTTTTTTCGAACTGGTATGATGCAAATGATAATGGAGATTCCAAAAATGCAATAAAAATAAAAGGTCACATTGGCGACTGTAACCTTATTCGTAGGATACGACGACATGTGCTCATGATAACTGTGTTGCGGTACACGTAGGGTCACTTCATGAATGTATTGTGCGAGTGAGTGAGACAGTTGAGAAATAGCTCAGATATTGACAATTTCACTGCCCACAGTGCACATGTATTGTTCTAGCACTGTTTGTAGCTGCGATGACAACGCGTCGTCGTTGGGGATTGCATTGCAGAGGCTGGGCAGTGAAACATTAAGACATCTTGTTTGTATTTTACACTCACAAAAGGTTAAATTAAGGCAATGCCAACAAAACACATACCTCTATAAGGATAACAAAACATTTGGAAACACAATGCTAGGATTAGGTATGCTAGACCTGCCTGAAATTTGATGGGAAATTAAGACGATGCCAACAAAATCCAAAGGTAGGAAAGTATACCCATTTCTAAGGAAATGTATGTAATTCAAGGATTTTGCTAACTTTTATTGTTATTATTGTTGTTCTGGTTGTTTCTATTTATAATAAAAAATATCTATCTATGTTATGTATTATATTATGTATATCAGTCATCTAGTACCCATAACACAAGCTCTGCTTAGCTTGGGGCTAGGTGATGTTGTGTGGATCGTCCAGCATTATTTATTTATTTATTAAATAAATGAAGTAAATAATTTAAAAATGTGTGCTTAGAACAGGGTTGCACCTCATACCTATGATAGGGTATTTCAGTATTTATTTGCTCGTGTCTTACATTATAAAGGTTAGGTATGTTAATAAACCTTAGTTAGCCGTAAAGCCCTTTTTATGGAAAATTGACCACTAACCAGGATATTTACCTTGCTCTTAGACAGTGTTTCGTAGACTTCTAGGAGTTGGTTGTTTTTTATGCAATGCAGTGTCGTATTGCCGTCGAGGCAAACTCTACACACAGAAGACATTCTCCTGTTTTCTTTCACTACACACCAAACTAAAAAGTAACCAGAGCCACCCTTCGACTTGAACTTATTCAAGTCAAAGAACTACAAACACCCAGCAATTATTAAACTCAAAATTTTGTAAATATAGAAGATGATATTAAAAAATACAGTAATTCAACTTCAACTTCTTATATAATTATAATGCCACCGCTTGCTTTTCGCTACGACTCTGCCAGTGTCACTAAGGAGTGTCGTAAGCTTCAAAAATAATAATATGACCGGTTACAAAAAAAATGATCGGTTTTATGAAAGCAGTAAAAAAATTAAATTTTGCATCAAATTGCTTTATCTAATTTTAATAAGACAACACAATAAGCAAGAGGACAACACAACATGGGAAGCATAACGCACAATGACACAGAGGATATTATACAAGTTTAGAACTACAAACAACTTGCAATTATTAAACTCAAAATTTTGTAATTAGAGAAGAAAATAATAAATAATACCTAATTCCGTTAAATAACCTCAACTTCTTATTTTGATGGCTCGCTGTGGCTGTGCTGCCACAATTCTGCCAGTGTCCGTGTCAAAAGAGTCATAAACTTTTGTAGAGTTTTTTAAAACGGTAGAATTTTCACTGAACTGAACTGAACAGACAGACAGTTCAGTTCAGTTCAGTTATTTATTTATAAGAAAATTTTCTTACACGTCAAACTAACTTAGCTAGGTACAGAATAATGTAAAAACTAAGTACAAATAATTGTCCTTGGTAATCTTACCAAGAGTATTTAAATATTATTATAATTATAAGTGTGGATCTACGACATCGGAGTCAACAAATTTGTCATTGAAGAACTCTTCTAAGCTGTAGTATGCCCTGTCCACTAGGATTCTCTTCAGTTTGTCCGTAAATATTGCAGTCGACGCGGCACTAGTTATAGAGTCCGGTAGATTATTGTAGATTTTCAGTGAGGCACACGCCACTAGGCATGCGCTAAACGTGTCCACGACTTTGTGGCGCTGAGGCGAGCGGCCCGCCGCCGCCGCCACCACGGCCGGCCGGCCGTGCACCGCGCCGCCACTGCTTGCGGTGTGTGTGTAGTCTTTCTTATAAATTCATATGATACAACTCGCACGCCTGCGCCTCCGGCCCTCCGGCCCGGCCACGGCTTCTGAGTGTGACGGCTTTAACTTACTACTTTTACTTTATAGATTCATGGTGTGATTAGCTCGACCGATCGATCGCGATATCTTTTCTAATGCGCGTTAATTTAGATAAGTAAGTAAAAAACAAAATAGTGACCAATGTTAATACCAAAAATTTACAAACCCCTTTCAGAAAATTATGTTTTTTTCTATATTACCCTGATCAAAGGTAGGTATATAAATATAATAAATAAATAATGCCGTACAATCCACACCGCATCATCTAGCCCCAAGATAAACAGCCTAGAGCTTGTGTTTAATACGGAAAACCCATAATATTAAATGATTGATATACCTACTTAATCAACAGCTCCAACTTTTTGGTGGTGTTTGAACGGTTAATTATTGAACAACTATGAACAAGGCATTTTGTTTTATGACCTGATGTCTCACGTGGAAAGTGGTCGGCCCGAACGCTATTCACGTGAGACGTCCGGGTCCGGTGCACGGACTGAAGTTCGCGACTAGCAACGAGAGGCTCTCCCTCCACTCCAGCCCCTCTTTTTGCCACGCGAGGTCATGGCGAAAAGAGGGGCAGGAAAGCCTTGCCTGCCTCCACAGAATAGAGAAGATTATTAATTCCGTGCTCGCCTCGGCGGCGGCGGCGGCGCCGCCGAGGACTTTCTTGCGAGGGGCTATAAAGCAAAATGCCTTGCTGTTCATTAATTAACCATAACTTTTTGTTCCTAATCGATATATTTCTGTGGCACAGACCGTAGATTTATTTTATTGATTTTTCTTTCCAGATTCCACGGCACATCACAGCGAGCCAAAACTAAAAAGTTGAATTTTTGTCAAAATTTTGTTGTGTTTGTCAACGTCAAGATAGTAAAATAACAATGTCAACGTCACCGTAACGTAACCGTATGTTTGGTTTGGTCGATGTCATGTCGATGCAGCGCTTGCTGAACCTCCTACCAGCTTGGTTAGACAGATGGCGCATTGCAGTCAACGCTGGAAAGACAGCAGCACTGCTTGTCACCCGTCAGCGCACTGTTTTACCACCCCTAAAACTACGAGGACAAGCTTTGGATTGGCAAACCTCCGTTCGATATCTGGGTATTGACATAGACAGGTCGGTGTCGATGAACGCACAGGTGGAGCGCGCGTTACGACAAACACGCGCAGCTCGAGCCATGCTCCGACCAATCTTGACATCCAAACTGCCACTAAAAACAAAGATAGGGGTCTACAAGACTTACATTCGATCGAGACTCACATATGCAGCACCAGCATGGTACTCCCTGTGCTCTGCAACAAATCAGAAAAGAATCCAAGCCCAACAAAACATTGCTCTCAGAGTCTGTACAGGCGCCGGGCGTTATGTGCGAAACAGCGTCATCGCACGTGACCTGCAGCTTAACACAGTTAAGGAGTTTGTGGTAAAGCTGGCACGCAAAATGTACGATCGTGCGGACAACTCTCGCCACGTACACCTCAACGGACTCGCTCCTCTGCACACAAGACCGCCGGATGCAAAAACTCCGTGGCGACCCCTTCCCCGGGTGCTCCTGGAGCCCTCCGAAGTCATCTCCCAAGAAAACCAGAACAGCCAACAGGCTAACGAACAGCTCTTGAGAAGCCAACAAGGCTCTCTGAGCGACAGCACATGACTTGAGGAAAGCTTTTCTCGACGTAGAAACCGGAAAAAAGAACTCTAGTTCGTTTCCTGCCTGCATTTGACAACGTAGAGCAACGTAGAGTCGAATGTTGAAGACCACTATGATGATGTCATGTCGTCGTCGGTCGGTCTAAAATTCGGAAATTCAAAAATAAGTTTTTCAAAAATTATCTGTACTAACCTGTGATCCCGGAAATGATTGAAATTAGTTAATTATAATGATTTAGCCTATCCCAGACCCGTTGGCGACAATGGAGCAAGTGAACGCATTCGGAGTGGCCTGTATAGAATATATACAGTATTGGTAGGTTACCTACATTTTGATTATTTTCGTAAACCTTTATTCTTTTGAGTTATTTATCTGGTTGGTCTTCGCTTTTATCGTCAGAATATTTGAGCCTTTTTCTCTCTATTTCAGGTTCATTGTTGTCATTTTCAGTAAACGAAAACAAAGCATCAGACACGCGAAATTGCATAAATTGCGAAAATTTTACTATATGAATGTGTTTTCTTTCTTCTTCACGCTAAAATAACTGTGAACGGTTCGGTCTGAAACTAGGCAGTGATTTATTTATTTAATTGACCATGGAGATATAACATGCCAGGAACTTAGCCTAAGCCGTTACATCTCTTATACAATAGAATTAACAATACTTTCACAATAAAAAATTACACAGCAGAACACTATTCATATAAAAATGGAAACACAATGTAATAATAATATACAGCAAAATTAAATACAAACAAAATTTACACATTTAAGAAACAACCTCACAAAAAATTATAATATACCATAAAACAGCAAATATAAAAGAAACAAAGAAACAACCGCAATAAACATTGTAATACCATAAATGATGATCAAGTAGGTACCGTTTTCTCTGTTGGCTAAATAAGTTCCCATGGGATAGAAATAACCTCGAAGTTTCCTTATGAACAACGCGTGCGACACCGCGGGCAGAAACTAGTATTAACTACGAGTATTCTGCCTGCCGGAGAAATGTAGCCCAACTCCCCAAACTCTTAAAAAAAATATGCTGGCAATACCAACTCCCTTTATGTGGAGAATAAATAAAAAAACGATGACAGGGACGCTTCCGACTGGTATTGATATGGATCTGTTGAGCTACCTGTAGATTGTTTGCAACAGTCTGCAGTTAGCTCAGTTATTTCAATTGTAATTAGTAGTGTAATTTTCTCTGTGAATAAATTAATAATTTAGTTTAATCACCAATCAATTAATTGTGGGCCGGTGTATATCTTTTAGTTTTGTAACTATATTTTATTCCTTGGTAAGTACCTACCAAACTAAAAAATGTAAAGGAATTCAAAGTATTTTTTTTAAATGTAAAGTACTACAACAACTGGTTATGTGACGACATTAAAAAATGTGATACAATGATTAAATTCAACACTGTGATTAAAACACATCAGCCAAAGGCTGCTTGTCTAATATAAATACACTAGACGTTGGCCTCGCGGTTTCACCTGCATAGTTCCCGTTCCCGTGGAAATTCCAGGATAAAATATAGCCTATGTCCACTCCCTGAAAAGTAAACTTCCTAATGGTGAAAGAATTTTTTTAAAAATCCTTCACCGTTAGGAGCAAACAATCAAATCTTTCCTCTTTATAATATAAGTATATATAAATTATTATAATCCACAGGTTCAAAGACTTCGATGGGTACTTGGAGCTGATAAATGATGTCTCGAATCCGCACCATCTCACCGAGATGCTGTTTCCAGCACTAAGCATCATAGACTCGGTATTTGCTACTCAGTTGCTTCTATGCCTGTCCTCTGGAGGCTGGCTGAACACTGTCATGAAATGGTATGTAACAAAACTACAATGTTTCCCATGTAGGTGGAGCTTATGACGCTTGAGTCCGTAGAAAGTCGCAAAGATTTTCGACTCCTATGTCACTCGACTTCGTGGTGTAGTTGGTTATCACATTCCCGTACTGAGGGAAGGATGCGGGTTCAAGTCCTGTCGAAGTCGAAAATGTTTGTGATATTATTTGATTTATTAGAAATTAAAACTACATTGACAATTTAATACTCACTCTCTGTCTACAGGTCCATTTTAAACCATATAGATTAATTAGAATAGGTTAAACCTGGTATAGTGTTATAATATCTGTGGTTAACCTTAGATTTTAAATATTATCAATAGTAGTTTGTCGGTCTTTGTATGTCTTTGTTCTGGTACTCTAGACTGGACAATAGTACTGGTTTGTGAGGAGGGTGTTATCATTCTGCGACCCAGTGTTACACTTCTGCAGACGACATTGTTTTTCAAAACTATTTCAGTTTCATGTTCTGTACCATTAAACGATTTTAACTTTTTTAACCACTAAATTGTATTGTGATAGCATTTGGGAATATAGTGATTTATTGGCCAAAATTTCTTCTATTCCTAAATGCTTGAAAAATCTCTAAAAACCTGTGAATCAAAACTCAAAGTTTTTCATAAATAGAAAATGTGCAATTCAAATTACTGCTGCTAATTTTATTCCTTGTAGGAAGCAGAGAAAAAGAAACCAATTTTTTTTTTATGTCTACAAGAAACCATCAACCTTCAATTCATTAATAAATAATAAATAATGCTGGACAATTCACACAACATCATCTAGTCCCAAGCTAATCAGAGCTTGTGTTATGGGTACTAGATAACTGATATACTTAATAAAATACACTACATAGTAGATAGATATTTTTTTACTATACATAGTAAACATCCAGAACACTGAACAAATATCTGCAGATCGTACAAACATTTGTCCCGAGGCGGGAATCGAACCCGCAACGTCCTGCGGCGCAGGCGGACCTTCGCCCGCTGCGCCACAGAGTTCGTCGTAATTCTTAGGAATTTCTTTAAGTGTCAGCAAGCACAATAAAAACAAGAAACTGCGGTGCCGGTTTAGAAATTGCACCACCCCAAATCTTAACGTGGGTGTCGTAACAGGCGACTAATGACGTACCCCAGGGGCAGTGTATCTGCAAAACAATTCCACCACCAAACTGCATTCCCCAACTTGCATGCCCATGATTATGGCGCTCATTCGAGGAGGCCTCTTTCCAGCTGTAGCTTTATAGGCTGATAATGAGATAAATTATCTGTTTTAAGGTGGTTCTTCGAAGACCGTCCATACTGGTGGGTCCGAGAGTCCACATATTACCCTGAGGGTGCTAGGCCGAGGCTGCAGCAGACCCACCAGACCTGCGAGACAGGCCCGGGCTCCCCCAGCGGACACTCCAGCGCGGCCGCGATCGCCCTGACCCTCGCTGTAATGTTCGCGGCGCATGTCGCCAGCGATAGGTAACTACGTGGTGTCTATTGGCTTCATCATCATCATTAGCCTGTACTGGTCCTCTGTCCACCTAACATGGGCCTTCCTAATGAGCGCCATAGCGCCCTGTCTTCAGCTTGCCACATCCAGCGTCTGCCTGAAGGCTTTCGTTCTTTTCCTACCTATCCAGAGAGCGTCATGCTCTACGTTTTCCAACCGCCATTCAAGAATACGTTATGCAACCGCCACGGGAATCAAATACAAAATCTGATTTTGTTTCAGAAAATGGCGAATACCAAGCTGGGTGAACAGCATAGCTTACCCCACCATAGCATATCTGCTAGGCTCCGTCATGGTGGCTCGAATGTACGTGGCAGCACACTTCCCCCACCAATGTATCCTGGGCGCGCTTGTTGGTAAGCTACTTTACTACCTACTAGCTTCGCATTACCTAATCTATTCAAATCGTACTGTCAAACCTTCTACACGAGTAGCCTTTGGATCTCATATACTCAAAAAGCAGTGAACGCCCTTCGCGTCCAGTACAACAATGCGTTTAGGATGTTGCTAAAGCTCCCGCGGTTCTGCAGCGCCTCCGGCATGTTCGCCGAGGCGCGCACCGACGGCTTCCACGCCTGCATGCGGAAGAAAACCGCCTCACTGCTGCGCAGGTGGCGCGCGAGCTCTAACAGCATCCTGAGCTCATTGTCCGATAAATGGGACAGTCCAATGTTAAGGCACTGTATTCGGACAATGCTGCGTTAGCATTCGAACTGCAGGGTTAAACTTTCTGGACTGATACCTATTTATATCATACCTACCTATAATGCGCTGTGCCTACTAACATAGTATAAGTTTGTACTAATTATGATATGGATCTCTGTGTCTGAAATAAAAACATTTTATTTATTACCCCCATGAGATAAAAGGCAAAGGCGCTTGTCAGGGGGAGGCCTGAGTCCAGCAGTGGGCCAATATAGGCTGTTGAGGTTGAGGTTACCATCACTTAATATGTACCTATTTTTCCTGAAAAGTCTTCTTATGTATAAAACTACGATTATGCAAAATTTCCACTTGATCCGTTTAGTGGTTATTGACGATTTGACGACCTCTGTGGCGCAGCGGGCGAAGGTTCGTCTGCGACGCAGGAGGTTGCGGGTTCGATTCCCGCCTCGGGACAAATGTTTGTACGATCTGCAGATATTTGTTCAGGGTGTTCTGGATGTTTTCTATGTATAATAAAAAATATCTATCTATGTAGTGTATTGTATTATGTCTATCAGTTATCTAGTACCCAAACACAAGCTCTGCTTAGCTTGGGGCTAGATAATGCTGTGTGAATTGTCCCGCATTATTTATTTTATTTATTTATTACTTTTTACTTAACTTCTTACCTACTTTTTAAATATATTACTTGTGCATCTAACTTATAATATATTAATATTTCTGGCAAGAGTAGTGCCCTCTAATACAAGCAAATTTAGCTTATAGGTGAACTCCAAACCTTGTATGTTCAATCAATCAATCATAATCTTTTTTGCATGAATGTATGTACAAAAGTTCGTAATCTTAAAGATATCCCAATGCAATAGTTTGTATTAATAGTCCTAGTAAGGTATGCAAAATTGTGTAATAGGTACTCCTATTAAGGTATGCAAAATCTTAGTAAATACAATTTTATAAGTTATCGAAATAATTTATTTTTAAAAACATGTCAGAAGCCTTTAAAAAGAAAATCACACTAGTATTTACAATTGAAACAGCTGAGCTAACTGCAGACTGTTGCAAACAATCTACAGGTACATTATGAATGTAAGCGGGTTAACTACGAACCTATTTTGTGTTGGAAGAACACCAACGTTTCATCCCTTAACTTTTTTTATAGTAAAATCTACAGGTAGCTTAACTGATCCATATCAATACCAGTCGGAAGGGTCCCCAAGCGCTGGCTGCATTTCCACGCTGTATGGTAATGCTGAAGCGCTGTGCCAGATACTCACCAGCTTTCGGGTCACGTGTTGTTTCGACCAGACGCTCAGATAATTTAATTTTTTTTTTTTTAGTGGTATTGGCGTGACGAGGTAACAAACATCCAAACTTTCGCCTTTAACAATTATAGTGTGATCACACTAATATTATAAATGCGAAAGTTTGGATGGATGGATGGATGTTTGTTACCTCTTCACGCCAAAACTACAGAAAGGATCGAGCTGAAATTTTGCATACAGGTAAGTCTAATCCTGGAATCAAACATAGGCTATATCCCATGGGATAAAATCAAAATCAAAATCAAAAACTCTTTATTTCCATAAATACAATAAATGTACCTACACTTAGAAAAGGTCAAATTATAAAACTAAACACTGACACGGAAATAAAGTGATATTTTTTTATTTCTGTCGCTTCAGTATGTAGACTAAAGTAAAGAAGCGACGAAGAAACCTTTAGCCTGTTAGTTGTTATTTTTCGAGTTGGAGCAAAATCCGTCCCAAGCTTTTTTATCCTCTAGATAATCTGATATTTTATAGTAAGCCTTTTTGCACAGCAAGGTTTTGACAATTTGTTTGAATTTATTTACTGATAATTTTTGGCAACTCACTAGGATTTTTGTTGTGGAAGCGTATACATTGCCCTTTAAAAGATACATTAATTTTGTGTAGCCTAGTTGTGGGCACAGCGATCTTATGTTTGTTTCTGGTATTCAAATTATGTTTATCGCTATTTTTAGGGAACCGATTTATATTTTTATGTGTGTACAATAAGTTTTCATAAATATATTGACATGGTACTGTCATTATGTTTATTTCTTTGAATTTATGACGCAGGGATTCTCTGGGACCCATATTATAGATTGCACGAACAGCCCTCTTCTTCAGAACAAATACGGTGTTAATATCTGCAGCGTTCCCCCACAGCAGTATACCATAAGACATAATACTATGGAAGTAGCTGAAATAAACAAGTTGTAGGCGATTAAATAAAACCACGTTTTGAATTTTAACAGAGATGCAGCTGGTATGCAGGCAGAGGTTGAACAATGTGTTTTGAGAAATAAAATTGAAATTGTTTTGGAGCCACGTAGAGAGAGCGCAGTCGTTCGCGACCCTTGTTCAGTTACCACTACCCACATGGTATAAAAAATAGGATTTTTTATTTGAAAATTCTGCGTACACCCACAACTTTATCTTATTTATTTAAATAACAAAACAACCAACAGATGGCGTTACTTGTTGCTGATAAAACATTTTAATTGCAGAAAATGCAAACAAATTATGCTCCCAAGTAGGTGGGTACCACAGATGAAGATATCCCAAAATCTGCAGTGGGTACATAATAAACCTACGGGCTAGAGAAACAAATCTTAACCTAAATAATTATGTACACAAAATAAAACGTGTGTCGTCTACAATCCACCCTCTTAGTGCTGAACTGACATAAAAAAAAAAAAAAAGAAAACAAAATTACAACTTCTAACAAAAGTTCAGCTCAGCACTAACAATCCGATGAAGGTTCAAGTAGAGCGACACGCGTCACTGGGCGGCGCACTAAACCAGAGCGAGTGCGCACGTCCACCACTCGCACGCGCCCATCGTCCCCCGCGCGCACCGCACTCACCACGCCGTGCCGCTAGCACCCGCGGTCCAAATTAGGCTCCAAGATGAGCACATAATCTCCCTCTCACAACACTCTCTGCTCCCTACACCACTTCTGCCTAGGAATTAAAGTAGGAAGGTATTCCTTAACCCACCTAGCCCAAAACATATCAGTCAAACGTTGCGCGATACGCCATTGTTTACGCAAACATAGGTCAGCATCATCATACCTACCGCATGCGGGACCATTCGATGAGGTACCTAACAAAAAGTGATTAGGGCTTAAGGCTTCGGGGTAGTTAACGTCAGTTGACACGTGAGTAATAGGGCGACTATTTACTAGCGCTTCCACTTCCGCAAACAAAGTAGAAAGCGTTACAGGATGAGGCGCGCGTTCCTTCAGGACTACTTTCAGGGACGTCTTCACAGTGCGAATCATACGTTCCCAGGCACCGCCTTGTTCGGGGGCCCCGGGGGGAATGAATCTCCACTCGATACCTCTCACGGTACCGTCTTCTAAAAGCTTACTTTGATTGAGTTCAAGTCAAAAAATCAAAATCAAAATCAAAATCAAAAACTCTTTATTTCCATAAATACAATAAATGTACACTTAGAAAAGGTCAAAATAAAAAACTAAACACTGACACGGAAATAAAGTGATATTTTTTGATTTCTGTCGCTTCGGTATGTAGACTAAAGTAAAGAAGCGACGAAGAAACCTTTAGCCTGTTAGTTGTTATTTTTCGAGTTGGAGCAAAACCCGTCCCAAGCTTTTTTGTCCTCTAGATAATCTGATATTTTATAGTAAGCCTTTTTGCACAGCAAGGTTTTGACAATTTGTTTGAATTTATTTACTGATAATTTTTGCAACTCACTAGGAGTTTTGTTGTAGAAGCGTATACATTGCCCTTTAAAAGATACATTTATTTTGTGTAGCCTAGTTGTGGGCACAGCGAGTTTATGTTTATTTCTGGTATTAAAAATATGTTTATCGCTATTTTTAGGGAACCGATTTATATTTTTATGAGTGTACAATAAGTTTTCATAGATATATTGACATGGTACTGTCATTATGTTTATTTCTTTGAATTTATCACGTAGAGATTCTCTAGGACCCATGTTATAGATAGCCCGAACAGCCCTCTTCTGCAGCACAAATACGGTGTTAATATCTGCAGCGTTCCCCCACAGCAGTATACCATAAGACATAATACTATGGAAGTAGCTGAAATAAACAAGTCTAGATGTATCCACGTCTGTAAGATGACGGATTTTTTTGACTGCATACGCTGCAGAACTGAGTCTCTTCGATAGCTTATCTATGTGTGGGCCCCATTGAAGTTTATTATCTAAGGTGATTCCTAAGAATACGGCACTTTCTACTATTTCTAAAGTTTCTCCTTTAACGTTTACATCAGCCTTCACTTGTTTAACATTAGGTAGAATAAATCTAATACATTTTGTTTTGGTTTCGTTTAGCAAAAGATTATTGACACTAAACCAATGAACTACTTTTGAGATTGCATTATTCACATCGTCGAAATTTGTGTTTTGTCGCATCATTTTAAAAATTAATGAAGTATCATCAGCAAACAATACAATCTCGTGATTATTCTTGACAAGATGAGGCAGGTCGTTAATATAAACTAAGAATAGGAAAGGACCGAGGATAGAACCCTGCGGTACACCCATTGTAACTACAGACCCCGAAGACCGTTTCCCATTAATGTCAACTCTTTGTATCCTATCACTCAAATAAGATGTAAGAAGATCCAAAGAGGTGTTTCTTATTCCATAGTGATGTAGTTTCCTGATTAATGTTTCATGGTGTACGCAATCGAACGCTTTTGACAAGTCGCAAAAAACGCCTAAAGCGTCTTGCGACTTCTCCCAAGCATCAAAAATATGCGATACTAACTCTACACCGGCATCAGTAGTTGACCTGCCCCGAGTAAACCCGAATTGCTTACCATGTAGCAGGTCATTGCCATTAAAATGCCTAAGCAATTGATGTAAAATAAGTTTTTCAAAAACTTTGCTGAAAGTTGGCAGTACTGATATTGGTCTAAAGTTAGTGGGGTCAGACCTACTACCCGATTTAAATAGTGGGATTACGATTAAGTAAACTTCGTTTCAACTCATTGTCCGCTCCGCGCAGATTGGTTCCGTTATCCGAGTAGATAACACTGGGCGTGCCGCGGCGGGCAATCATGCGTCTGAGCGCCATGATAGTGGAGTCTGTACTCAGACTCTCGCTAATCTCCAAATGTATGGCACGTACCGTTAGACACGTAAACAATACGCCATACCTTTTGGACCTTTTTCGGCCTATCGTGACTTCCATTGGACAAAAAAAGTCCAAGCCTGTATAACTGAAGGGGCGACGGTTGTGCTGCAGACGGGCAGCAGGAAGGTCAGCCATCCGCTGCGGCTGCGGCGCTGCACGGCGGTGCCGGCAGAACGGACAGCGCGCGGCGACTGCGCGGACAGTCGGCCGCAGCTTCAGTATCCAGTAGCGCTGTCGTAACTCGTTTACTACAAGCTCGTGCGCTCCATGCATAGCTTTTCGATGATAGTACTCGACTAACAGCCGAGTTATCTGGTGGCGACCATCGAGAATGGCAGGTCTTAAAGTCGAATAAGACACACCTGCGACTTTATCAATTCGACCGCCAGCTCGTAACACTTTAGTGTCGTCCAGATAAGGTGTTAGCGTCAACAAGCGGCTTGTCGTTAACAACGGCTTGTTAAGCTTAATAAGCTCAATGTCCTGCGCGAATGAATCATGCTGAGATTTTTTTATCAATAAAACTTCAGCTTCGTTTATAAGCTCGACACTTAAATCAGTCTCGATTCGTCGACATCGTCGAACAAATAATAAAATGCGAGCGGTCACTCGGACAAGTCGTATCCAAGACGAATATTTATTCTCATCAGGTAAGGAATAGTCGACCGGGTCCGACACTACATTTAGGCTCCGTTGTTCATACAGTACTTCCGGTGGAGGCTTTTTGGTGGACTTACAATCCTTAGGCCAAGAATCTTCAGGCTGCCGTAAGAACTGCGGTCCACGAAACCAAACACTTTCGTATGTCAGCGGGGGCGTGGCGTCTTTTGTAGCTAAGTCAGCTACATTCAACTTAGTTGGGACGTAACGCCACTCTGATAAGCAAGTAAGCTCATCAATTTCGCCTAAGCGATGAGCTACGTACGGCTTATAGCTCCTAGGATCACTGCGTATCCATTGTAGAACGGTCTGTGAGTCCGTCCAGAAGTAGCGCTTGTCAGGCTTGTGGTCTTTGTGTTCTCGCTGCAGGGTGTCTGCGAGACGAGCAGCCGTCAGCGCGCCCTGGAGTTCCAGACGTGGGACGGATACCGGACGGAGTGGACTTACCCTACTCTTACTAGCGGCAAAACAAATCAAGACGTTTCCGTCAGCTCGAATAAAACGCCAATAAATAACGGCAGCATACGCTTTCAAAGAAGCGTCACAGAATATGTGCAGTTGTTTATTAAGAATAGACTCGGCACTGCTACCTACACCTACTGATAAGGGATAGCACGGCGTCCAACTGTCTACATTGTTATACCACCTAGGTATGCGTAATGACTCTAAAAGTTTTAATTCATCTAACCATTTTACCCATTTTATGTGTTCGTCAGAATGGATGCGGCATTTCCAATCTACTTTCGACCTGTGCACATCTTGGAAAATGATTTTACTTTTTATAACAAACGGCGATAAGAAACCATGTATATCGTAAATTGACATTATAATGCTAAGCATTTTCGATTTAGTAGGTGGCGAAGAACCATTCAAAATGTCGGTCGGTATTCTATCTAGCGAAATCTGAAACCCGAATGAATCTTCGGCAGGATGCCATATCAATCCTAGCGTGCGCTCACTTGTATTCATAGCTCCATGTTTGAACTGAACAGCTGAGCGCGCCAGTGCATCCGTGGGTACCGAATCCAACACCTGTGTACTGTTGCTAGACCACCCTCGTATCTCAAAACCACCCTTGCTGTTAATCAATGTTATGTCACGAATTAAATCAATTGCCTTCTTTTCGTCGCAGGTCGAGTAACAACAATCATCCATGTAAAAATTATTTACAATTACTTGGACAGCTTCGGAATTTAAATCCTCATATTTTAAAGCATTTTTGTTTTTTATATATTGCGCAATAAACGGAGAGCATGTAGCGCCGAAAATAAGGCTTTGCATCGAACAAACCTTCATCGGGCTTTCCGAGGATTCTTGCCACAAGAATCGAAGTACATGCTGGTCTTCCGGGCGAATTTTCACCCTTAGAAACATATCGCGAATATCTCCAATGATAACAATTCTATTCTCACGAAATCTAAGCATAATTCCGTAGAGTGAATTATATAAATCCGGTCCTGTTAATAAATAATCATTAAGGCACAGGCCATCTACTTTTGCCGCTGCATCAAAAACTACCCGTAACTTTTCAGGTTTGTTTATATTTTGAATACCAAAGTGCGGTAAATACCAAGCTGAGGAATGCGATTCCTTATCAGTAAGTTCTCGAGCGTAACTATTATCTAACAATTTGGTTATCTCAATTTTATAGCGAGCAGCATAGTCAGCATTTTGACGAAACTTTCGTAACAATAGTTGCTGACGCGAGTAGGCATTGTGGTAGGAATCGGGCATGCTAAACACATCTTGCTTAAAGGGCAAACCTACTTCCCACTGAGCACCTACTTGGCGAGCTGTCTTATCTAAAATCTCAACAGCGCGAATATGATCCGTATTCTCGCGCGATACGGGTGAAATTCCTATCAAATCGAAATCGAACGAGTGTTTAATCAAATCGTTAAGTTCGTGAAAATTATGCACATCATCACTATCATCAGGGGCGCGAGAGTGAGCGAGGTGGAAAACATTTTGGTCACTTACCCCGGACTTCGAAGAGTGAGTGCGGCCGCGGTGGAAACCATGGACGGTCCATCCCAACCGACATCGTGATGCGTACAGCGAGTTCCTGTCTCCATGTATTACCTCAAGTGGAGCCATCAGGAAGTAATTATCCTCACCAATAAGTAGACGAGGCTTCACATTAGTGCCTGTACAGATCAAGTGCTTGATATGCGAAAAGTGCGAACTATTTACACTATTTAAAATAGATTGATTTTGTGAACACAGCTGTAACTTATCACATTTGCGAAACTTACAGTCATAACGGGTTTTGTCCTGTCCCGTTATTTCAACCCTAACACTAGGCACTTCAGATTGATAAACCGATAAACCGAACGCATCTGTAAATCTAATAGGCTGAGCACTACTACACTTGAGACCTAGGCTATCTGCCAATTCGGCATCGATCACCGACACTTGGGCACCGTCGTCCAGAAGGGCGTGGGTGTTTACGACACCTTTAGGGCCACGTAACCGAACCGCGATCACTTTTAATAACGCGAATTCTTCAGGAGCTGCGCCGACGCAGCTTTCGACGTCATCACTTTCCCGTGCGAAATGTAACACTGGCGCGTCGGGTGCAGTTGAGGTAGGTTCCGGGGTCAAGGGCGCCTTATCAGCTGACGGTGGCGTCGTCTCAGGCTTAGTCCAATGTAGTAGGCGGTGATGCGACTTGCCGCATTCATCGATGTCACAAACTGGTGCAGGGCATGTTGTGTCTTTATTGTGTCTTTTCTGTAGACAACAATAACAAAGACCGCGCGTTTTAACAAAACGCCATTTATCTTTTCGCATAGCGCGTTTGAATGCGCGACATTCCGTAAGGATATGGTTGCCTTTCTGGCAAAACTTGCAATCATTAGTAGCATCAACGGAGGATGTGTTCACGGCGCGTTTGGGCGGCGCGGGCGCCTCGGGCTTCTTTTCCCGCGGCGGAGTACATCCGACGACTGATATCATCTCAGCCTCCAGCTTCAAAAATGTGGCTAATAGTTCTAGCCTAGATCTGCCTTCTCGTAGACGATTGTAGGCAAACTCTGCCCATCTACCTATCAAGGTGCTCGGCAATTTAGAGACAATAGCTGCGGCGAGCTCGGGGCTTCGTAGGTAGTCATTCTGGTCAAGTGCGCGTATGGTGGCCACGCAGTTATTGACTTTGACGGACAAGGTGATCAGATCGTGCTGGTACTGAGTAGGTAACGATGGTAGCTTTCTCAATTGCATCGTTATATTGCTGACAATAATATCGGGACGGCCAAACCTGAGTTCCAGTGCTTCCATAACTGCTGACGGCGGAGTGTTGCCAATCAGCAAGTCAGTCACTGCTTCCTTGGCCTCGCCTCGTAGGGATTTACGTAGGCGCCACAGGTTCTCACTGTCACTGAATCTACACACACGTGACGAATCATCATAAGCGCTTTTGAAATGTAGCCACTCGATACTGTCACCACTAAAGGCAGGTAGCTCACGAGGCATGGCGAGACGGCTCAAAAGTTTATCTTCGTGCTTAGCACATGATGTTGACTGGTTCATCAGATCCTTCAGCGTATGGGCAAGCTGTTGGATGCTGTGATCGTGCTGGACGGGTGATGGGCAGTGCGTGTCCAGCCACTTCTCCACGTTATCGTGCACTCGGTTCTCGCTGGGCGGGGACGAACAATAGGCACCAAGGACTTCGTCAGGAGAGACATCCGTGCCGACGCGACTAGCCTTCTCGCTATCCCGGTCGACTTTGGCAAGATCAGCCTCAAGCTTTTTCTCAATTAACTCCATCTGAATCCTGGCTTTAGCTTCCGCCGCTTCCAATTCGAGCTGTTTACGACGTGCGATTGAAGACATTGTGGTTTTCTTTGTACAAATGGTGGTTCTCGAAGCACACGTTGATTGCTGCGCAATACCGGGAGTCGCCATTTTGACGGCGTGTTTCGGCATCGGCGTCGATTCGTGTCCTTCTCGCGACGATTGAGGAACATTCGTGTCGCAATGAAGGCTCATGTTCAACTCCTTCTTCGTAGGTGCAAATTCCAGCTTCTTAGAATCCAAAAGTGCCTGTCGTTGCCGGCGCGTAAGAACGTTCGATGGCGTTTCGTCCGACATGTTGAAACGCAACTGTGCAGTTCACTGATTTTACGTATCCGCTCGAATGGACCAAGACTTTTTGTAGGCGATTAAATAAAACCACGTTTTGAATTTTAACAGAGATGCAGCTGGTATGCAGGCAGAGGTTGAACAATGTGTTTTGAGAAATAAAATTGAAATTGTTTTGGAGCCACGTAGAGAGAGCGCAGTCGTTCGCGACCCTTGTTCAGTTACCACTACCCACATGGTATAAAAAATAGGATTTTTTATTTGAAAATTCTGCGTACACCCACAACTTTATCTTATTTATTTAAATAACAAAACAACCAACAGATGGCGTTACTTGTTGCTGATAAAACATTTTAATTGCAGAAAATGCAAACAAATTATGCTCCCAAGTAGGTGGGTACCACAGATGAAGATATCCCAAAATCTGCAGTGGGTACATAATAAACCTACGGGCTAGAGAAACAAATCTTAACCTAAATAATTATGTACACAAAATAAAACGTGTGTCGTCTACACAAGTCTAGATGTATCCACGTCTGTAAGATGACGGATTTTTTTGACTGCATATGCTGCAGAACTAAGTCTCTTCGATAGCTTATCTATGTGTGGGCCCCATTGAAGTTTATTATCTAAGGTGATTCCTAAGAATACGGTACTTTCTACTATTTCTAAAGTTTTTCCTTTAACGTTTACATCAGCCTTCACTTGTTTAACATTAGGTAGAATAAATCTAATACATTTTGTTTTGGTTCCGTTTAACAAAAGATTATTGACACTAAACCAATGAACTACTTTTGAGATTGCATTATTCACATCGTCGAAATTTGTGTTTTACAAATAACCTCAAAACGTTTCCATAGAAACAACGCGTGCGAAGCCGCGGGCAGAAGCTAGTTATAATATAAATTAAAATAAAACTTACCTGTATTGATAATATGCTATTACCTTCCAGGCGTATTCATAGCACCAGCCCTATGTCTCTACGTATCAGATCCATACATCTGGCGATACGGTTACCACTCTCACTGCCCGTACCGCACGGCCATGCAGTGGCACTGCGTGTCTGCGGTGCTCACCGCCGCCATCGCAGGGCTTACGTACGTCGCCGTGCTTGCTACCAAGGACCCTATGCAGACTGTGCAGCTGGTATGTACTCTAGACTCTAGGGTTCTCTAGACCAGGGATGTTGCCCGCCATCGCAGGGCTTACGTACGTCGCCGTGCGTAAGGAGTAACAAACACATAAATAAATAAATTACATAAAATAAATAATGCTGGACAATTCACACAGAATCATCTAGCCCCAAGCTAAGCAGAGCTTGTGCTATGGGTACTGGATGACTGATATACATAATATAATACATTACATGGATATATATGTATACATACACGCATACCATTTATAATATTATTGTGATATTATTTTCATATCATTTTATTCCAGGCTTTCCGCTGGTGTGAAAATCCCGACAGTATAAGAGTCAGCACCACTCCGATGTTCGCCCTTGTGCAGAGTACCGGCTACTTGCTAGGCTGGGCAGTGGCGGTCACGCCTGCAGTCGCCAAGTGAGTGTCACCTAGTCGCCAAGTATTAGCCACTAGCTCGAGTTCCGACAGTATAAGCCTTAGCACCACTCCGATGTTCGCGCTAGTGCAGAGTACCGGCTACTTGCTAGGCTGGGCAGTGGCGGTCACGCCTGCAGTCGCCAAGTGAGTGTCACCTAGTCGCCAAGTAGCCACTAGCTCGAGTTCCGACAGTATAAGCCTTAGCACCACTCCGATGTTCGCCCTAGTGCAGAGTACCGGCTACTTGCTAGGCTGGGCAGTGGCGGTCACGCCTGCAGTCGCCAAGTGAGTGTTACCTAGTCGCCAAGTAGCCACTAGCTTGAGTTCCGACAGTATAAGCCTTAGCACCGCTCCGATGTTCGCGCTAGTGCAGAGTACCGGCTACTTGCTAGGCTGGGCAGTGGCGGTCACGCCTGCAGTCGCCAAGTGAGTGTCACCTAGTCGCCAAGTAGCCACTAGCTTGAGTTCCGACAGTATAAGCCTTAGCACCGCTCCGATGTTCGCGCTAGTGCCGAGTACCGGCTACGTGCTAGGCTGGGTAATAGCAGTCACGCCCGCGGTTCAAAGCGTGGGCATTATGGGCTTTACGCCCATGAGATAAAAGCCAATAATGCGCTTATCAGGGGGAGGCCTGCGTCCAGCAGTAGATCAACATAGGATTTTGAGCTATTAGTAGTAGATACTCGTTAAAATTATAATTATAGTTCATAGTTCTTTATTAATAACTTAACAAGTTACAGGTCACTTAGGAGTTATGTAAATAATACATAAATTCTAAATAACAACTAAAATAGATTAATTATTTTGTTCCAGGTACCGCCACAACACTCAAAACCGCTCTCTCCTAATATCCGCCTTCTGCACAGCTTTAACTCTCTACACGTACAAGCAAATCGACGAGAACTTATGCAAAAGTAACACCCTAAGATACTACCTCTCCAAGTTCCTTATGTTCGCAGTAAAACCTATGATACTGTTAAGGGTAGTGCCCGCTGTATCCATGTGGCCGTTTAGCTCTAATGTTAAGCTAAAGAAAGCATAACTCGTGTCTGCTCGCGGCTTTGCACGCTTTTTTCTCCGATAGAAGTAACTAGTCTGGTTACTGAGGGTTCAAATTGCAAATACAAATTTATTTATTCATAAAGTTGTCAGGTTTACAATGTCAGGTCTTATCGCTTAGTAGGTATTAGATTCACTGCATCTTACCCTAGGGGCGTATGAATATGCCTAGGTTTGAGCGAGGTTCTACTAATTTAGCTAGGTATAAATAATCACAGATATATTATGAAGTTATGAGAAGTTATACAGTTTCAATATCTTATAAATAATGTACTGTGAAAAGTGTCTATACAAGCATCCATATTCTAATATCCAAAATGTTTACAACTTAACTACAATTTATATGTTTGTTTTTGGTAATAACAATGTCGAAAATTATTCAAAAATATGTCCAAACATTTAACGATTATTATCACAATAGTCCATTTAATCTTTGTCATAAAACCAGTTGTCTAGTAGCCATTTTGTAACTGAATAATTTGGTTGTTTAACGGTAACTAAAAATTTACTTCGCATCCCTTACTTTTAAACTGTTCTTAGTGTTGCGGGATAAATATAAATCGGGAATAAAAACCGCTCCGAGATCGTCCTAAGAATCATCCAAATCGATTGTTGAATTGACGGAGAAATCGACGAAGATACTTAAAAATACATACAATACAACATAGGACCTTGCTACTTTTTTCGAAGTTGACTATTAGTATAAGAATATTCCAATTTCACAAATTAGAACTATTTAAATAATAATTAATATAAATAATAGATTAAATTGTCACCTTGAAAGTATTATTGTGCACCAAAAACTATTTCCTACATTATAATAGCCACTATACTTGGATATGCTCACGATTTTGTACGCTTTTATGACTAGAAGATAATTAACTGGGTGGTGTTAAATGGTGTATTTCTTACTATTTAGGCTCAAACAGAATCAGATATAGGTATATTATGTATTATAGTATTGTAAACTGCCGAGGATCTCAAGAAGCGCAAATATGCAGGTCTCGTACACATTTGCTCCCCTTGGAGTCGAGACCCTAGGTCTGTGGGGTACAGAGGCTCTAGGGTTTAAAAATCTGAACTTCTAGTCGAAGTGACCCGAGAGCTGGTGGGTATCTGGCGCAGCGCATCAGCGCATCGCGTCTTAGGGACGCTTCCGACTGGTATTGATATGGGCCGGTTGAGCTACCTGTAGATTATTTGCAACAGTCTGCAGTAGGCTCGATCGTTTCAATTGTAAATACTAGTTCTAATTGGTCTTGATCTGATTTGTTAATTTGAAGCCTGTTCCTACAACCACACGAGTACACAAGTCCACGCGTGAACATGCCTTCCCCAAACAGGGTTTGCTCCATGATCACCACGCTTGGCGGGCGGATTGGTCGCAGTGAAGGTGTTATACACAGAAGGAAGTTTAGGTAACCACCTATTGACTCCTACGACATCCACGGATTGGAAGGGTCGACTTTGATGCATGTGTCCGGTCACCGGTGTCGGAGACTTTGGGGGGTGAAATACGATAAATTTTATCGACAAATCACTATCCCTATTTTTTTTCTCTCTACGTGATAAAATAGCAGCCATTTTGTTTTCTGTTGCCTCGAAGCACGGGTGCTTGTACTGATTAAGGTATAGCTACCCATGTAGAGGTCTTAGGAAGACGATAGAGGACTCATTTGATAGCCAATAATGTAGACAATAAAGCAATGTTAAGCGTCATAACATTGTATACGACACACATTGTATGCCGAATTTCGGACACGGCGGCCAGTCTTATCAGAGACTAGCCAGATGCGCAGGACATATTATAGTGCACAAGTGTATGCGCAAACACTGGTGAACTTCTATTCCCTCACTCTCATAATCCGACGGGACGGCAGACCGACACGACCGGGGAGAGGTTAGGCGCAGGACCAACAGCTTAACACTTTCAAGGTCCAAGTTGCAGATGATCTCTCCCAACCCAGTGTAACAGCGACAGCGACGCGCCTCTGCGGTCGCACCGCTAAGGCTGGGCAGTGAATGTGTTAACGTGCTTTCCGAGGCACGGGGGTGTAACACTGAATATTTCTTGCTAAAAAAGTCCCAGTAACACAAATCTTGACCCGACCCGGGATTTGAACCCAGGACCTCATTATCAGCGGTTGAACACGCGATCGCTAGACCAACGAGGCAGTCGATAGAATGTTATGTAGGTACAGTCAGCTGCACAGACATGTATACACTTCCAAGGTTTAACATTTATTTTACTCGGAACTTTTCAAATAAAAGGCCACGCACACGTTTTTCGGACAAAGTAGTCATCGTACTTGTCAGAATGCGGTACATAAATTATTACAATTACTATACAATTACTATTTAGTCAAATTGAAAACTTGGGTGTATACATATTTTTGCAGCCGACTGTACCTATAAAAGGCGTCTTTGCTATGCGTCCATATACATAACTTTATGCATTTTAAGAAAAATAATTATGTACAAAATGATTCTGTGATATTTATTTGTTATATCTACACTTACCGTGATATTTAATTACGATTACTTTATGCACAAACCAATAAAACCTGGTTCCACTAAAGCGTAGATAAAGTTAAACTAGAATAACAATACAAATACAAAATACAAATACAAAAATCTTTATTAGGAACAAAAATAAAATTATATAGAGTACAATTGTGGGCTGACAACCGCAAAAGTTAAAAACTGTGTAGCAGAGTCAGCGCCCTCCTCCGTTAGCAAAATAATTAACCAATACAATACCGTTCATGGGTGCGGCACAGAGCATACCTTTTTGTAATGGTTGGTGTAAGCGCTAAAATCACATCCACGGACCGAGTTGGACGTTCTTACACGGTCAATACATCATCATCAATGGTCTTCAACATTTCGACTAAGTGAAATGCTGATAAGAATCGAACTTAAGTTCTTACTTGTGGCTTCAACGTCGAGCGAGATGTCACTCGAGTCTTGTGTTTATGGTCAATACAAGCATGGTGTCAAAACAACGTCCAATGAACATCACGTCATCTATTTGAGATTATATTGGTTGTTTTTGTTAGGAGGTGGGTACTTGTACTTACGCCTTGGTGGAACCATAGGGTTTCATTTATCTATGTTGGAATCGGTGTTTTTGCTTTTACTTCCTAGGTACTTATCTTGAATAAAAACTTTTCCTCAAATGTTGTTTTTTTTTTCATCTAATTATATTACCCACTAGCTTCTGCCCGCGGCAGCGCTTCAGCCTATGCTCTTCGCCGGGTTACCGTCTACCTCACAGCCAAATATTGACCATTCTGTGAGACATGAAAGGTAATGTAGGTACAGTCAGAGTCAAATTGAAATGAGCGTCTAGAGTACTTAGTCAAAATGATCTGAAAAACATAAAAGCAATTTGACATAGGTACCTATGTACGCAGTTCAAAATTCGAATCACCGTATTGTTGTAAGCATCCAAGGTCTTCAAAATATCTTACTACTCATTATTTCATATTTATATGAGCAGTCGGTCACCCTGACTGCTCATAATATAAATGTAAAACAAGGAGTAGCAAGATATTTTGAACACCTTGGGTGCTTACAGCAATATGGTGATTCGAACTGCGTCTATCAAATTGCTTTTACGTTTTTCAGATCATTTTGACTACTCTAGACGCTCATATCAATTTGACGCTGACTGTACCTGGTTAAAACTTCCACGCAGGGCCGTCTTAAACTAGGCTGGGGCCCTTGGGCACACAATAATTCGCGGCCCTTTTGGAAAGTGAAAAAGCGAATTATATAACACCTTTTACTAAGTAGTACCTATGACCATTTATATAGGTAATCAAAATATAGTACCTATGATATAATTATTTATGTTTTCTTAATATTATTTCCATGTGAGTATAATAATATTGATTACAGATGCACCCACATAGGTATAAATCTATCTATTTATCTATAATTTTTGCACATATTTTCTTACTAAGGCACCATTATTATAACTGAGCGAGTATATTTGATTTTCTGTTCAAATTATTTTGTAATCGCAGGGTCCTGTGATTGTTCTAGTTTTGGTCTGGGCAGAATACCAGCGCCCCTGTTGACAACAGTTGGCATTATGCTGAGCCTAGGTCCATTTGCTACTGCAGCACACATTGATTAATTTTATTGTTAACATCGTTTGTTAAATGTACCTACTGTATGTGTTCTTATTAGTTTAATTAATTTAAGACTAAATATTTTACTTTGAACGTGTAATGTAAATGTGTGTGTGGTGGCAAATAAGTGGTATGTCTATGTCTATATAATGTCATTAACCTCTCAAGTGGCACGCCCCGCGCCCCGCTACCGCCGTTGTGTGGCAGGTACTTCCACAAAAATCCGCGGAAAATCCGCGGAAATGCATCACAATGCATTATTTCGCTGATTTCTTGATTATTATCTACTAACACCTCGTAACATCTATATAATATATAGATGTTACGAGGTGTTAGTAGATTAGCTTGTGTTAGTGTTTATAGATAGAGTGTTAGTAGAAATTTTATGGAGAATTCAAATATATTATATTTGAATTCTCCATAAAATTTCCTACAAAACAGCGTGGAAACATTCTGATGTTGTATAACGTAATTAATGAGATTGATTAAAATTAAATTACAATTGCGGAAAAATGGTAAAATTTAATATAAAAAAAAAATCATAATAAAAAACTTTACCGTTTTTATGTCCAGTTTGAGTTTTATTTTAGAGATTTGAGGCTTCCGTCGTTTGGGACCGCTAGGTGTAGGGACCGCGGTCCCATTCGCCGGATTGATATATTTTTATTATTTCTCTTCCGTCAAATGGGACCGCAACCCACGTGAGGTAAATTGTACAGTCATCGTCAGATACAGATCGGAAATAAATACGACGATGTTTAAGTTAGTAGTACCTAGTTCATAATGTAATAGTTTCTGTCAGTTAAAAAATTAATATTTTTTGTGTGTTGTGTACCAAAAAATTGTATAAAAGTTATGATAATTAAATTAACTTAAATATAAACTTGCATCCCATACATTTATTCGGTATGTACCTACCTACCTATCCTAGGCGTGGATTTACTCCATGCGCTTAGTGACAACTTCAACCGTGCAGGTAAGTTCGTAACGTAACAAATTCTATCCCTTTCTAACCCCAGCCTGTTTCGCCTGCCGATCTCAAGGTCAAGCAGCTCTTTTGTTTAAAATGGGAATTTGCATCGCTTGGTGACTAGGGCGGCCAATCAGTGTTAAGAAGCTTATAAGTTTAAAAAGATCAAGATATTTTGTTGCATTGGACAGTTTGTTATTAGATGGTTATTAGACACTGTTATGAATGTTTGTTAGTAATGTGAGTGAGAATTCAATTAGTGCAGCATCCTTAACCGGTTAACTTAGTCAAAATATTTAGTCGTCAGGTATGTAATACACTTTATGACTGATTTAATAAGGTATCTATAGATTTAATTGAAGTTAAGTAAAGTATTTACTAAAGCGTTTCTTTGCGTTTCTTTTTGTTAGAATACATTACTCTAAGGCCTCGGTCTCGAATTTTGCGGGCAGCGGGGCGGCGGCGGCGGCGGCGCGGGAGAGTGGCGGGCAACGCATACCTGTTCTCGAAACCAGCGGGCAGATCGCGCGGCACTGTAGCGGTGTAGTGTTGTGTTCGTGGTTGTGTTGTCGACATTCGCAAACGAAATGTCTGAAAATCGGCGACAACATTTTTTTGATTCAAATGTATTCCTAACGCTCGATTTATTGTGGGCAAAAGAAGAAGTGGATCCCTACTATAGGGCAAGGAAAATAAATGGCGAGTTTTATCGAAATTATGAAGAACAGAGACAAAATCCCGATAAATTCTACGACTACACCAGAATGAGTGTAGAAACTTTTGACTATATTCTAGAAACTATCAAGAGTGATTTAGAGTCTGGAATTAATCCAAAAAGTTTTAGAGGTATATCTCCTGCACGTCCGAGGACATTTTGATACGTCACAAAAAAAAAGTACAACACTATACTACAATGCAGACGCGCAACGCGGGACGGTCACCGCTCGACTGGAGTGCACCGCTCGTTGCCCGCCCCCGCGCCGCTCCCGCGCCGCTGTTTTCGAGACCCGGTCCATTTGACGATACGCATAAGATCCTGCCGCTCCCGCGCCGCCGCCGCCGCCGCCCCGCTGCCCGCAAAATTCGAGACCGAGGCCTTATAGTTTCATTCATGCTCTAAATATATTAGATTTTTTTGATGAGCAGTGTAAAATTCTTATTTATTTATTAATGGTTATGTTTTTAGTCTATGGACTTATGTGAATAAACAACACTTGCGTTTTACACGTACCAAAATGTTTAGATCTTCGATTCATCATGTTATTTATAAATAAACTAGCTGCCGCCCGCGGCTTCGCACGCGTTGTTTTTATGGAACCGTTAGAAGGTGATTTCTATCCCACGGGAACTGATTTATGGGATAAAAAGTAGCCTATGTTTGATTCCAGGATTAGAATTACCTGTGTGCAAAATTCAAGCCCGATCCGTTCAGTAGTTTTGGCGTGAAGAGGTAACAAACATCCATCCATCCATCCAAACTTTCGCATTTATAATATTAGTGTGATATTATTTAGTCGTTGCTACTAATATAAAAATAATTTTTCGATTTTAGAACTATCAAAATGGAAGAAGAAGGCAGCCCTTCAACATCTCAAGTTCAGCCATCTTTTCAGATTAGTGTCACACAAAAGGGATCTGAACTTTTGTGCAGAGCTGGTTATGAATATTATTTTAAGACAATTAACAAAGATAGCTCAAAACTATGGCGATGTGCGAAAAAGAAAATTTGTACTGCGACGATAAAAATCAAAGATGATGCGATTACGATTTTGAAAGAATCCAATCATTGTCATGGACCTGTTTATTTGGAAAATGTTCAAGTGAAACACCAAAATAATGAAAATATGCATGGAAGATGTTCAAAAAGATATTAATGTCCCTGTTGCACAATAATTTGAAAAAAATATGGAAGTTCTCAAAGATAAGGGACTCCATCTAATTACTAAATTACCAAATTATAAAAAAATTAAAATTTGGTAATAAATTTACAAATTTTAAATTTTATTTTTTAACCTTAAGCAACTTTCAAAATCAAAATCCAAAACTCTTTATTTCCATAAATACAATAAATGTACACTTAGAAAAGGTCAAAATATAAAACTAAACACTGACACGGAAATAAAGTGATCTTTTTTGATTTCTGTCGCTTTAACAGACTGATTGTTGTTATTTGTTTGTAGTTCGTTGATCATTTATTTTGTAAAATAAATTTAGTACTTACCTGTGTATATTTTTATTACATTTTAAAGCACAAGATACTAACGAGTAATAAAACATATTTTCTTTTAATAAATTGAGGGAGAATACGTTGAGGGAACTCCAGTTATAATTTTGTAGGTAATATAGCAACACCAAACCACTGTTTATAGTCTTTAGATTTAGTTTATATTAGGTACCTACCTAATCTGATCCGCACCTAATGTTTAGGTACGTAAAGAGACACACGGGCGCGTGGCAAAGGTTTCGTTACGACTGTTTTTATTGTTTACTTGATCTGCTGTATGAGCGATATTGACTCGTACATAAATAATGTCATCACATCAATCAAAGTGTTTTGTTCTTTTACTTTCTATACCTACTTTTTCCTTCGACTGTACTTTATAAGCCTTGAACAATAGATTTTTTCGATCATTTCGAGAACGGTCCCATTTGACGGAACAAAAATAATAAAATTAAATCAATCCGGCGAATGGGACCGCGGTCCTTTATCTAGCGGTCCCAAACGACGGAAGCCTCGAGATTGAGTACCATCATATTATTACACTAAACACAAAAAAGAACACATTTCCAAGCCATTTAATTTAAATTAATTTTAATTCAGAAAAAACGATAAAAAAATGGCGCGGGTGTCAGATTTCAATTTTATATATACGATTTTTAAAAAAATTCTTCTAAACTTGGTTAGTTTATGGTTTTAACGTCAGCTTGACACTGTCAGTCAACTTTTAAGACATTGACATGGCTGAAAAGTTGACTCTAAGTAGATAAATTCGACGAAACAAAAAACAACAAAAAAAATCGGAAAATCGGCCATAAAATGGTCGCAGCTTGACTTTGGAATCCCGAGTGATTGCGTGAGTGATCGCTAGATGGTGTACTTAGTAAATTAGGTAGGATGCGTTCGGAAATATTATTAATTAGTACAGTAGGAATAGGCGCAGTCATCGATTTAATGGCGTAGTAGGTAAATAACTGTTTTTCTTCTGTTCTGTTAAGATTACTGATCTGTGAAAAAAGTGTAATGTGCCCGACAAAAATGTTTTCAGAATAAATGTGTAGGAGAAATTGTCGATCCTTCGGGGCCCCCTGAGAATGGGGGCCCTGGGCACGGGCCCCGTGTGCCCTTATGGTAAAGACGGTATTGCTTCCACGGCCCAATACTAACGCAGAGCAGTGTTTCTTCGTCGCTTCTTTACTTTAGTCTACATACCGAAGCGACAGAAATCAAAAATATCACTTTATTTCCGTGTCAGTGCATAATTTTATAATTTGACCTTTTCTAAGTGTAGGTAGTACATTTATTGTATTAAATACAATAAATGTACTATCTTTATGTACCTAGGTTCTACATAATATTATGCAGAGGAAAGATTTGATTGTTTGTTTTGAATAGGCTCTGAAACTACTGGACCGATTTGAAAAATTCTTTCACCGTTAGGCTTACTTTACAGGGAGTGACATACCTACGCTATATTTTATCCCGGAATTCCCACGGGAACGGTAACTACGCGGGTGAAACCGCGAGGCGATCGTCTAATGTGGAAATAAAGCGTTTTTGATTTGATTTGAAACGTAGTGTAGGACGCCCTCCGGCCATGGGGATGCCGACTTCACCGACTCGCTCTAGAGTGCTAGTAGATGCAATGCGGCAAGCTGAAGACGGGGGTTAGGTACGAAGATAGCGCTCATTAGGGGAGGCCTATGTTCAGCTGTGGACTAGTACCTACCTAATAAGCTAGGACATTGTTTGCGAGGATTGTTTTTGTTTTTAGTGGCCACCTTGCTGCTTCCTTGTTGTTTTCTGTTACCTACTATTATCATTTTTGTTAAGTTTTCGTACACTTCACTTCTTGGTTTACTTAGAATATCTTGGATTAACTGAGTATAGACCTAGAACATCATTATTATATAACTTCTATCCAAGGAAATAGCGTGCAAAGCCGCGAGCAGACACTAGCTTTGTTTAGCTTAACATTAGAGCTAAACGGCCACATGGATACAGCGGGCACTACCCTTAACAGTATCATAGGTTTTACTGCGAACATAAGGAACTTGGAGAGGTAGTATCTTAGGGTGTTACTTTTGCACAAGTTCTCGTCGATTTGCTTGTACGTGTAGAGAGTTAAAGCTGTGCAGAAGGCGGATATTAGGAGAGAGCGGTTTTGAGTGTTGTGGCGGTACCTGGAACAAGACAATATAATTATAATGAATATTCACTAATAGCTCAACAGCCTATATTGGTCCACTGCTGGACGCAGGTCTCCCCATGATAACCGCTTTATCTCATGGGGGTAATGCCAATAATCCCCACGCTGGGCATGCGGGTTGGGGATCGCAGTTCGGTGGTGGAATTGTTCTGAGGTGACAGTCAATTTGCAACCGCGGGTGACTGCCATTGCCCAGCCTAGCAACTAGCTGGTCTCTAAACTAGCGCGAACATCGGAGTAGTGCTATGTCTTATACTGTCGGGATTCAAACTAGTGGCTACTTGGCGACTACGCGACACTAACTTGGCGACTGCGGGCGTGACTGCCACTGCCCAGCCTAGCAATTAGCCGGTACGCTGCACTAGCGCGAACATCGGAGTAGTGCTATGTCTTATACTGTCGGGATTCAAGCTAGTGGCGACTAGGTGACACTCACTTGGCGACCGCAGGCGTGACCGCCATTGCCCAGCCTAGCAAGTAGCCACTACTCTCAGCAAGTACCGACGGGGTTGTGCTTACTCTTATACTGTCTGGATTTTCGCACCAGCGGAAGGCCTGGAATAGAAATAAAATATTTTAAATAATAAAACATTTATTAACCAAAAACACGTAAATATTATTACAGTACAGTGCCATGATTTTTAGGGTTCCGTGCCTCAAAAGGAAAAAGGGACTCTTTTAGGATCACTTTGTTGTCCGTCTGTCCAGCCCCCTTTTCTCAGGAACGCGTGGTATCGAGTTTAAATTAACATCAAATACTCCAGTCCCTAACCTCTTGGAGCCTCGATATACCTAAACAAAACTTCAAAGTGGACGTAATCAAAAGTAACAGCCTCTTATGTCCGAATATTTTGAAATTTCCAAGGGAATCACATGTACTCAAAACCTATAGGGTACTTCCCGTAGACCTGGAATCATGAAATTTGACGAGCAGCAAGGTCTTATAGCAGAAGTACAGGAAAAAACCGAAAACCATAAATTTGTTGTTAATTCACAAAAAAAATTACGTTTATTTCTCGCCATGGACCAAAACCTATAGGGTAGGTACTTCCCGTTGACCTAGAATGATAAAATTTGGCAAGAAGCAAGGTCTTAGGAATAGCACAAATAAAGGGGAAAATCCGCAAATCGTAAATTTGTAGTTTATTCACAAAAACATAATTTATTATTCTCGCCATGGACCAAAACCTACAGGTACGGTCAACGGTAGTAGTACCGTAGGTACCTACTAACGTACGTACTTAGTATCTTGATATTTGGCAAGACACAAGGTCTTACAAGTATACGGAACCCTTAGTAAGCGAGTCTGACTCGCACTTGTGGGTAGATAGAATATCACACAAGGTAGTCCAAGGTACCTACCAGATTTTCGGCCTGCATAGGGTCCTTAGTGGCCAGCACTGCGACGTACGTAAGCGCTGCGATGCCCGCGGCGAGCAACGCACACAGGCAGTGCCACTGCATGGCCGTGCGGTACGGGCAGTGAGAGTGGTAACCGTATCGCCAGATGTATGGATCTGATACGTAGAGACATAGGGCTGGAGTTATCATTAGGCCTGGAAGGTAATAATTTATTTTTATTAGAGGTAATGTATTACTCCCCCCGTGATAAAAGCCAATAAGGCGCTTATCAAGGGGACTGCGTCCAGTAGTGGACCAATACAGGCGGTTGAGTTGAGTTGAGGTACTTAATATTTTTTTTTTGCAGCCAGCGTCTTGCGGACCCTTCCGAGTGGTACCTATTGATATGATCAGTTGAGCTATCTGTAGATTGTTTGCAATGGTCTGCAGTTAACTCAATTGTTTCAATTGTAAAAACTAGTTCTAATTTAATTATATTATTTGATTGTCATTTTATTTGTCAATAAAGGTTTATTTTATGAAATTTTGATATGTAATCATTACTATCACACTATTATTAGAAGAAAATTTGTACTGCACAAATTTTCTTCTATGAACGCGAACAAAGCCGTTAGTGCTGATCGGTCGATGATGAAACTTTGCACGGATATAGTTCTACACTCCGGCAAAACCAAAAGATCCTGTAATGTTTTTATTTTGTATTCCAAATGATATGTACCTATATATCTATTTTACATAGTCTTTTGGACACCCCCTGCCTTTATTAAATTCACATAATTCTTTCCATCCAAAGGTTGCCTGGAAGAGATCGCTTCTAAGCGATAAGGCCGCCCATTGTACTTGTCTTATGTAATGTCTCCTTGTAATGTTATTTTTATGGTGTACAATAAAGTATTTTTTTGTTTGTAAACATTATACTTGACTAAACCTTTTTTCTTGTTGATTATTTGACAGAATTGCTACTCGTCCATTTCAGCTCTTTCCTAGTAGAATGTAACTTGCAATTATTTCTCAAACTCGACGCGAAAAGTAAAAATCTAGAAAATTCTAAATTCTGTTTTTGGCCACGAGCTTTACATAAAACAATTGCTCTAAAATGTTTTCAAACATTGAACCTTGAAAATGGCTTGAGTTTAGGTCTGGATTAACCACGTTTCTAATTCCGTAGGATTAACATTATAGACTTTTTATCCCGGAAAAACGCGAGTGAAGCGGACATAAGCTAGTACCTAGGTAGTAAAGTGCTTTGCGGAAAGTTGGAAAGTGCGTCTAAAACAATTCGACTAAAACACAATTGGACTAAAAACATTTCAACTAAGTAGTAAAAATTCGACTAACGACTAAAAAAATTCGTTTTAACCACGAAAAATTTTGTGTTATCATATGGCTCTGGGTACAATTATACATTACACACCCTTACACACCCTTTCAGTCACAGAGTCGCCACGACGAAGCGGGGGGGCGGGCCCCCGCTTCGCGGGGGTGGGAGGCCTACATACAAGTCGGGTCAAATCAAGGTCTTCGTGCTTCAGTCGAATTGTGTTTTAGTCTAACTGTTATTGTATTAGACGAATTGTTTTAGTTGATTTTTCCGTAGACGAGTAAAGTAGCTTACCAACAAGCGCGCCCAGTATACATTGGTGGGGGAAGTGTGCTGCCACGTACATTCGAGCCACCATGACGGAGCCTAGCAGATATGCTATGGTGGGGTAAGCTATGCTGTTCACCCAGCTTGGTATTCGCCATTTTCTGAAACAAAATCAGATGCATAACGTATTCTTGAATGGCGGTTGGAAAACGTAGAGCATGACGCTCTCTGGATAGGTAGGATGACGAACGCGAAAGACTGAGACTGCAGAGGCAGACGGTACAATTCATTAAACTTAATAGAAATCATGCTGAGCGACGACCTTTTTTGATGTCACTGTTGTAACTTTATTTATTTGTACCAACTTTACATGTAATTTTTGTGACACAGAATACAACGGTACTTTTTTACTTTTACTAAATCAATAAATTTAAGTATTTATTTACTTACTGTGTTCTTTTTATGTACCTATCTGTATGTATTCTATTAGAATTTTCTGAGGTTAAATTTAATTTGGTTCCTTGCTTTTTAGAAATTACCAAATAGGTACTTTATTATTTAAAGCATTTAGGCATATTTTTATTCACGCAGTTTAGAAATATTTTGTTTGGTTTAGCAAATTTACCTACTTCATAAGTTTTTTCATAAAGTATTAGTTCATATATACATTTTAAATAGTCAATTAAAGACACAATTATGTTATTTATTATGAGAAGCCTTGGGTTCTGTAATACAGCGTAAGCTAGTTCGGTATCCTGCGGACTCAATATTAATTGTAAACATTTTACTGTGTCAGAAATAAACAATTTGATTTGATTTGAGATGCTGGATGCGGCAAGCTGAAGACAGGGCACTATGGCGCTCATTAGGAAGGCCCATGTTAGTGTGGCCGGAGGACCAGTACAGGCTAATGATGATGATGAAGCCAATAGACACCACGTAGTTACCTATCGCTGGCGACATGCGCCGCGAACATTACAGCGAGGGTCAGGGCGATCGCGGCCGCGCTGGAGTGTCCGCTGGGGGAGCCCGGGCCTGTCTCGCAGGTCTGGTGGGTCTGCTGCAGCTGGGGCCGCGCACCCTCGCGGTAGTACGTGGACACTCGTACCCACCAGTATGGACGGTCTTCGAAGAACCACCTTTTGAACAGATTTTTTTATCATCAGGCAACTGGAAAGTGGCTTCCCCTAATGAGCGCCGTAACGTGAGTTGAGCATCAAATTGAACTCTATGGTCTTTTACAGTCACATTTCGCGCTGTGTGTGCGGCGCTTTTTTATTTTCCCTCACAAAAAGTGAAATTAAAGCTCAGTACAGAAGAAATTTCATATTTCCATGATCTAACAAAGAAACATTTACCTAACACTATCAGCGTTGTCTACAACTATGTTTTATATTCTGTTTTGATGTTACGCTTAGAGCCCATGTGACACCGTTTTTAAATAAACATTTGATATTGAAAATAAAACATCGTCGCAAATTGCACCTTGCATGTCTTATGTTTGGTGTTATAAAATACAAATCGCCGTCTTATCACTACGAGAAGTTGTCATGGTTGTCCAGTTCCAGATCTTGTAACTCTCGCCAGTGCTCGAAGCAGCTCGAGACACAGCGGCATAGCTCAGCCTGCTTCAGAGGCAGCTTCCGCTATGCAGCTTCGAAGTGCTGGAACGATATCCCGCCACCGATAAGGAACCTGCAAAGTTTACATAGTTTTAGATTTAAATTAAAGAATTTTCTGCTTAACCATCAGCAGGAACAGGAAAGTCTCAGACACGACACAAGTGTTCTTTAGAAATATTGTATTAATACCTACCTACTAGTTAAATAACATTAATTAACTAACTTATTAAATAACTTTCATCTCCTAAATTTCTCTTATTAATTATATACTTAGTCATTAAATACTTACTGTACTTTATTAAAATAGGTACGAGCATATCCCAAATTTGTTTTTATTTTATTTTTATATTGAAAGTTTTTTTGTCTTTTTCAAGTTTGTCTCTGTTTGATTTTTATGTTTGATTTTTATATTTGTCTGTTTGAGTAGTTAGTCGGTAAAGCCAACATGTGGCTCTGACGGAAGACCAGCGTTGCTTGCTTGCTTGCTTGCTAGTCAACCAACCCATGCTGAGGCAGAGCCATTTTGTTACTGGGTTTACACCTTGTATTTTAATTTAGGTTAATTATGTATTTTAGTCTAAGCTGTGTAAGTTCTGTAACGAAAAAATTTATATTCTATTCTATTCTATTCTTTTCTATTCTATTCTAACTACGTCGAGTCTTCTCGTCATCCATACCGCAATGCTTGAAAACGAAAGTTTTCAATCAGTGCGTCCTACCCGTCATGACCTACGGAGCTGAGACGTGGACACTCACGGTAGGGCTGGTCCACCAGTTCAAAGTCGCTCAGCGAGCTATGGAAAGAGCTATGCTCGGAGTCTCTTTGAAGGATAGAATTCGTAACGAATACATCCGACAGAGAACCAAAGTTATCGACATAGCTCAAAGAATTAGCAAGCTGAAGTGGCAGTGGGCCGGCCATATCTCTCGAAGAACCAACAACCGCTGGGATAAACGAGTTCTTGAGTGGAGACCACGACTCGCCAAACGTAGTGTAGGACGCCCTCCGGCCAGGTGGGATGACGATCTGCGAAAGACTGCAGGCAGATGCTGGATGTGGCAAGCTGAAGACAGGGCGCTATGGCGCTCATTAGGGGAGGCCTATGTCCAGCAGTGGACTAATATAGGCTGATGATGATGATGATGATGATCAGCGTTGTCTGCTATTTTACTACCTGTAAGAATGTGTTTTAAGGGTTCCGCACTTAGGTACCTCAAAAGGAAAAAAGGAACCCTTATAGGATCACTTTGTTGTCCGTCTGTCTGTCTGTCCGTCTGTCAACCACCTTTTCTCAGGAACGCGTGGAGGTATCGAGTTGAAATTTACACCAAATACTCAACTCTTTAATCTCTTGGAGCCTCAATTTAAATAAAACTTCTAAGTCAACGCATTCAAAAGTTACAGTCATTTATGTCCGAATATCCAAGGGAAGGGAATCACATGCACACAAAACCTATAGGGTACTTCTCGTTGACCTAGAACCATAAAATTTAGCAAGAAGCAAGGTCACATAAGTAGCACAAGTAAAGAGAAAAATCCGAAAACAGTAAATTTGTAGTTAATTCATAAAAAAATGATTCTGGCCTTGGTCCAAGACCTAGGTATATATTTTCCGTTGACCTAGAATCTTAAGATTTGTCAAGAAGCAAGGTCTTATAACTATACGGAACCCTCGGTACGCGAGTCTAACTCGCACTTGACGTTTTATCGGGTAAATTCTCCCTCTCTTCTTAAAACCTCTTTATTTCCTTAAATACTATAAATGTACTACACTTAGAAAAGGTCAAATTATAAAATTAAACACCGACACGGAAAAAAAGTGATATTTTTGAGTTCTGTCGCTTCTTATAGAAGCTATGCAAAAACCTTTACTTATTATTTTTCGATATGGAGCAAAACCCGTCCCAAGCTTTTGTATCCTCTAGATAACGTGATATTTTATAGTAAGGTAAAGGTTTAATCAATTTCTTTGAATTTATTTACTGATAATTTTTGCAACACACTAGGAGTTTTGTTGTAGAAGCGTAGGTGTAATACATTGCCCCTAAAAAGTAAAAGAAGAAATAAACGTAAGGTCGCAAAATGAATGTAGGTATCTACATTAATTTTGCGACCTTACGTTTATTTCTGGTATTAAAATTATGTTTATATTGCTATTTTTAGAAAACCGGTTGAAATTTCTATGAGTGTAGGTACAACAAGTTTACATAACTAAAATGACATGGTACCGTCATTATGTTTATTTCTTTGAATTTATCACGTAGGTAGAGATCCTCTGGGACCCATGTTATAGATTGCGCGAACAGCCCTCTCCTGCAGCACAAATACGGTGTTAATATCTGCAGCGTTCCCCCACAGCACAGCAGTATACCATAAGACTCATTCTATGGAAGTAGCTGAAATTAACAAGTCTAGATGTATCCAAGTCTGTAAGATAACGGATTTTTTTGACTGCGCACGCATAACTAATTCTTTTTGATAGCTTATCTATGTATGTGGCCCAGAGTACTCAATGGGGCCCAGAGTTTATTATCTAAGGTGATTTCTAAGAATATAGTTCTTTCTACAATTTCTAACGTTTCTCCTTTGACGTTAAAATCAGCCTTAACTTGTTTAACAGTAGGTAGAATAAATCTAAAACATTTCGTTTTGGTTTCGTTAAGCAAAAGATTATGGACACTAAACCAATAGACTACTTTTGAGATTGCATTACCTATACACATCGTCGAAATTTGTGTAGTGTCGTTTCCTTTTATAAGTAATGAATGAAGTTTCATCAGCAAACAATACAATCTCGTGATTATTCTTGACAGAATGAGGCAGATCGTTGTTATAAACAGAAAATAGGAAAGGACCGAGGATAGAATCCTGCGGTACCACCATTGTAATTACAGACCCCGAAGACCGTTTCCCATTAATGTCAACTTTGTATCCTATCACTCAAATACTCAAGATGCGATAAGATCCAAAGAGGTGTTCCTAATTCCATAGTGATGTAGTTTCCTGATTAATATTTCATGGTGTACGCAATCGAACGCTTTTGAAAAGTGGCAAAAAACGCCGCATCTTGCGACTTCTCCCAAGCATCAAAAACACCGGCATCAGTAGTTGACCTGCCGCGAGTAAACCAGAATTGCTTACATACATTGCAGCAGGTCATTGCCATTGAAATGCGCAATTGATGTAAAACAAGTTTTTCAAAAACTTTGCTGAATGTAGTCAGAACTGTTTTGGTCTTAAGTTATTGGGGTCATGTCATACCTACTACTTAAACAGTGGGATTATTTTACTACATTTCATTAGATCAAGAAATACGCCACAATCATAGAATTCATTAAATATAAAAGCGAGATGTGGTGCAATGGTATCAATGTTTTAATAATTGTAACGGATAGCCCCGGAGATTAGCAGTTTTCTTTAAATTTAAAAGTTAAAGGTTTTTTTAATACCTATCTTTTTCATCAACATGGATGAAATTAAATTTATTTTTGCATTTAGATACATATTATATCAGTAATGACCTAATGACTCGGCAATTAATTGAGAAGAGTTTAAATACTTTGTAGTAGAGATTGGAATGTCATTAAAAATATTTTCAAATGCTCTGGCTTTTGGTCCTTCTGCGATCAGTACAGTGGTAGAATTGTTCGGCAGGGGGCGCTGCTGCCCGCCCCCGGTGGATATCCCTTAGTCGCCTCTTAGGACACCCGCGGGAAAAGTTGGGGTGGTGCAAATTCTAATACACCACACAACAATGTTGTGTTATTGTTACATACCATTTCAAGATAGCATTAAGCCAGCCTCCGAAGGACATGCATAGAAGCAGCTGCGAAGCAAACACTGAGTCTATGATGCTTAGTGCTGGAAACAGCATCTTCATGTGATGGTGCGGGTTTGAAGCTACGTTCATCAGCTCTAAGTACCCATCGAAGTTTTGGAACCTGTGGGTAACGCACAACAAGTGATTGATTAGAAAAAAAATAATTGTAGGTGTTGCTTAACACTATGACGTACATGTCCCAGTATCGCCAGCGTGTCGCGGCGGCGGCGTCGCGCCCCTGTGGGTCGCACCGTCAAGGCTGGGCATTGAATGCGTTAAGCCTCCACTACACAGCCGCGATTTTGAAGCGCGTCTTGTGTCGCGCGCCCCTCTCCTGCCGTCATCCCCCCGCCCGCAAAATCGCAAAACGCAAGACGCAGCTTCAAAGTCGCGGCTGTGTGGTGGAGGCTTTAACTGGGGTCGTCTCGTGCCGCCGTCAGGTGGGGCGAGTAGAGGTACAAATATCGCAACAAATCGTGGCTGTGGGGTAGATTAAAGATTGGAAATAGCGTGTTTTTGCGTTAAGTTGTAATGTAATAACAACACAGGCCATTTATTGAGTTAGCACTGGGAGAACGTACGTAGGTACCATACCTATTTACCGAATTTTACTTATAATTATGAACCTACCAGTACTGTATAAATTCTATACACATCACTCCAAACGCGTGGATTCGCTCCATTGTCGCCTACGGGTCTGGGATAGGTAAATCATGATAATTTAACTAATTTCAATCATTTCCAGGATCACAGGTATTTTGAATTTCCCGGATTTTGAACCGAACCATATTGTATTCAACTTCTTGTCTCATGGCTTCTGCATCTGGCTTGACACAATTCTGCCATCTTTGAACCGAACGACGACGACGACATAACATGAACTAAACATGCGGTGACAGTGACATTAATACTTATCTTGACGTAGACTTTGTCGGAAAAGATTCCTTCAGGTCTACTTAAGGAATTATGTTTTGTCTCCCCCTTGTCTGTTGAATGCACTTATTGGATTTATACTTAAGTCATCTGTTGACGGACTTCTGCAGTCCTGTTAAACGGACTCATGGAGTCCGATTTCGAATGAAAGGTTTTTGTCTATCAGAAACCATTATTTTCCTGCTCTAACTTGCACAAAGTGTAGAGGCAAGGACAAGGATGGCAAACCGCCACATGTTCATACTCTAAACCCGACCATGGATTATTGTTACATTTTTCAAAATTCGCGTCTCATTGTTGCAACCGCGCCCGGCATGTAAATTCCAGAATATCTTAATTTTTTTAAATTTAAGTTGTGATGTGTTGTATTTCGGTAAATAAACATGAGTAGGTAAGTAATAAATCATTTTTAGTACATAGATAGTGTTTTGATAAAGATTTTGGACCTAAATAATTATTTTAACAAAAATCGTTCGACACTTCACGGCGGTTTTTATTGTTTTTTTCATTTTCAATATCGGACTTGAACATTTTTAATGTGTTAGCTTATTTCATAACGATTCCAACGGTATAAATTATACATAGTAGCTCCATAAAAAACTTTAGAGATAGTTCCATTTTAATGCACCGGCGCCGTACTCCGCCGTTCTCGCGCCGGACTTCTGGAGTTTGCACCACAGATATGCAAATTCGTGCAAAATGGCACAACACAGAAAAGGCTACACAGACACTGGCAGAGTCGTAGCGAAAAGCAAGCGGTGCCATTAAGAAAGAAGTTGAAGGTACAAAAACGATCTCGGGCGGTGTAGGTACCATGAACCTATACCTAACCTGGACTCACTCAAAGAACAATGGCAAGAATTATGAGCTATCATGAGGAAAGATCCCACGGGTATCAATCGATAGCTCCGGAAATTCTGAATAAAACTGTATATTTAGTTTTTCCATAATTATTGCAGGAAAAATTAAATTAATTTTAGAAAATGTGGAGGAATAGCAATTTGGGCGAAGCTAGGGTGATAAAAACTCGTAGAATCCGCCATTTTGTTTTTGACATTGACAGCACTACCAACTCTGCCTGTCATTATTATTCTGTGGTCCAATCCGCGCGCTTTTGTAATGTGTTTGTTGACAAAATGATTTTCAAAATAAACTTATCAAAATAATACTACAGGTGAACCTTCTATCCTTACCCAATATAGTATTATAATATCTGTGCCCAAGTGTTTGTGAGAGTGATTTCACAAAAAGTTGTAGTAGCAAAGAAACTTGTTTCAAAGAATATATTTTCTTTCTTGGGTGCTAAAGAACTACATAGGTACCTACCCTTCGCCATCGTAAGTTATTGTACATCGAGAGTTTATTTTGTTTTCATTGTTCACCTACCTACCTACTTCGTAAGATTGTCGGTATGTGCCTAGTCTACATAAAATTATACATACCTAGTAAAAGTTAGTAGTACCTAATACCTTATACTCCGTAAGTACCTACCATAGAAATCTAAATAACAATTTAGATTTCTATGGTACCTACATACCTATGTGCAGTGTTTGTATTGTACCTACCTAGCTATCGTTACTAAAATTCTCCCATACATTTTAGTAATAAGACTAATAAGTCTTACAAACATTGAACATTCCTTTCCTTTTATAAATAACTAGACGATCGCCTCGCGGTTTCACCCGCGTAGTTCCCGTTCCTGTGGGAATTCCGGGATAAAATATAACCTATGTCACTCCCTGAAAGTAAACTTCATAGCAATAAAAGAATTTTTCAAATCGGTCCAGTAGTTTCGGAGCCTATTCAATACAAACAAACAAACAATCAAATCTTTCCTCTTTATAATATTATAGTATCGATGTGTTTATTTTTCAGGTATTTAGGTACCTATCTAAATGACGATAGAGAGGAAACCAAATAACAATACTTACCTACTCGGTAGCGCTACCTCACAGATAATGGAAAAACTTACTAAGAATTGAAAGAAACTAACCCCAAGAATTGATATACTGTACTTACCTAAGCATTCTTGAAAATGTATAATTTAGAACCAAGATAAAAAATATTTCATCTATGAGTGTTTGCCTGCGCATATTAATAAAATTATACGATTCCACTGACCAGTTACCTAGTTGCAAGGTAATATTATCCTATAATATTACCGTGCTAGTTGGTATGTTTTCTTATCTTATGCATATACACTAGCCAAACTCGATTTAGAATGTTTGTAAACAAACCGCCCATACTTAACCTAAAATTCACTCTGTTGCCGCGTCTTTTTATATAATATAAATTATTAGGTAGGTATTTGATTGCACTTATTTTCTTTGTAAATAAAGTATTTAAAATTAATAAATTATAAGCAATATTTATTGAAGGAAGGATCTCAAATCGGCAGACGTAAGTAAGGATGTAAATTGCGTATAAAAAGACGCAGCAACAGAGTGAAATTAGAACTAGTATTACTTATTGAAACAATTTGGCCACGATTTGGCTAACTGCAGACTGTTGCAAACAATCAATGCAAGAGCAATCGCTAAACTATACTTATTGCAAGACAACAGAAGCTGCTCTGTGCTTTGGATTGGAATCTTCATCTGTTCACCGCTATACCTAGGTAAGTAATTTTGGCGATGACTATAGGTAGGTAGACCTATGACTTTTATTGAGATAGCGGTTAATTATATGTCTTCACTTCAGGAAGGTACGGTACGTACGATACTCCACCTATAATACAAATAATAGTTGTGCCATGGGTAAGTTAAGAATCGAAAAGCAAACGTGGTCTTGTCTTTAGTGGAGACTGCGACTCGGCAAACGTAGTGTAGGACGCAATTGGTAGGGAGATGCTGGATGCGGCAAGCTGAAGACTGGGCGATATGGCGCTCATTAGGTACCTACCTATCAATTTTATTTGAACAGGTAGGCGACACGTTCTTGGAACACATTGTAAAGCCGCGGCAATACACCTGAGCTGGTTTAGGTTAGGCTGGGCTAGGTAGGTATAGGCTAAGGGTACTACCTACATAAAAAGTTAGGAAATCTCTATCCAAAAATGTAGCAGGGCCTAAGACCTAGCTATTTTCGTCCATGGCCGATAAACCTACTCTATTCTACCTACCAACTGAAAAAAGGAGGTTGGTTTTAATCCTGCCCCTAACCTGAAACTAACCTCTAGAATTGAAACCTTTTTTGTCACCCCGCCGCCATTTGCAGTGAAGAGATGAACCAAGGATAGGAAATTATTCTGCCAATTTTCAAAAAAATATTTAATTTTTTCTGGAATAAACTCGGAAAAACTAAAAATGCAGAGTTCCTTAAAATTTTGACATGAATCGAATGGTATATTTCTTATCTTTCCTCAAATTTTTGGGACAAACCATAAGGGAAAGTTGCCATTGTTCTTTGTATGCATAGATTCTGTGGATAGTTGATCCTACCTTACGTAAGTATAATATAAAATGAGGTAGGTATACTTAACGAATAGTATAACCCTTATATTAATTAAAAGATTAATTTACGCAACGGCCGCACTGCAAGCGCCAAGGCTTGTAGCTTGCTTGCGCGTCTGAGCGGATTGCCTCGATGATGGTACGTAATACCTACGTAACTAGACGACCGATTTGGCGCGCCGCGTGTTTTGCCAAGCGAAATGACATAGCTCGCTCTCGGCACGCGAGGCGTATGAGTGGTTATGTGTTTTTGTGGTGTATTTTCACAAAAGTTAGCTCAATATGATTGCACAATAAATGGTAATCATAAAAGTTAGGCTTATTAGCCAAAACACTATTATTAACGAGTCGTAGTGTGCATCGCCATTTTGTTAACGTACGCATTTAAAAACAATGCCACAGTTTTCCGTGTCAGGGCGTACATATAACATCGACTGTTTCCGATACAAAGGGCGTAGGTAACTCTAAATCACCTACTTGTGGCAATAAGCAAAAAACAAAATAATAAATATCTGTTTTTACATAACTTTTTTGTTTTTATACCTATAAAGTTGGTTTTAGGAAGAAAGTTCTTATATTTGGGCTGTCCTTTGTTTCATTTCATTACAGATAGTATACGAGCGTTTGTTTAAAAGTTAGCATAGACTTACACCCCTGAATCCCTAAAAAATGTATTTACGACCTAATTTACGACCCATTAATTAATGGCCTGGTAACACACGTCTGAAGTAACAGCCATTTTAAGTACATAATAAGGGTAATTCTGCTGGTTTTGTAAACCATAATTTTCGTAAAATTTAAAAAAAATATTAAATCGAAAGAGCGTGAAAAATTATGTAAGATTGCATCAAAAAAACGTTTTGCCTAAAATGGTCTTTACACCCTTTGTATCGGAAACAGTCCACATAACGATGTAAATCTTTGCCTGCCGCCTACCATCGCATACGCATCCAGTGCGGCCGTTGCTTTAGCCACTTAAGTATCTATTATTATGTGCCTGTACTCTTATCTAAATAAACCTCTTGACTAAGCATAGAGAGCTTTTTTAATAAGTTTTATTATTGGTCGGTTCGTTGGGCAGATAAGTAATATGACAATGGTTGGAATTTTTACTGCGTCGGATTTTCTGCAATATGTAAGTACATGTTACGACCTCTGTGGCGCATTCCCGTCTCGGGATAAATAAATAATGCTGGACAATCCACTTGGCATTATCTAGCCCCGATTTCACGATTCGAACGTTTGATGTTCGAAGTCTAGCCCTAAGTTAAGTAGAGCTTATCTTAAATTATCTGAGCGTGTGGTCGAAGCGATGCGTGACCCGAGAGCTGGTGAGTATCTGGCACAGCGCATCAGCATTGCCATACAGCGTCGCAATGCAGCCAGCGTCTTGGGGACGCGACGACTGGTATTGACATGGATCAGTTGAGCTATCTGTAGATTGTTTGCAACAGTCTGCAGTTAGCTCAATTGTTTCAATTGTAAATAAATACTAGTGTAATTTTCTTTGTGAATAAAGGCTTCTGCCAGATTTAAAAAAAGTAGAGCTTCTGTTATGGGTATTACATAGGTAACATAACTGATATACCAAATCAGCGCCACCACCTATTTTATCTTATTATTCTGTTTATATGTACTTATTGAATTTTAAAAACTGGATGGATGCAGTTTGTGAATCTTATCACAAGCTTTTTTTTAATGCCTCTAAATGTTTTAGTTTGTATAGTGTAGACAGAGATGTGAAGTTGCTCTTTTTTCCCACCATGGTGGCCAAAATGAGCAACCTCGCATCTCTGCTTAAAGTATACAAAATAAAACTATTGCAGAGGCATTAAAAAAAGCTTATGATAGGATTCACAAACTGGCCAATCGTTTTTTTTTTAATTCCTTCGTTTAACAGAATAATAAGATAAAATAGGTGGTGGCGGTGATTTGGATCGGGGTAGTGCCTTAATACATTACCTACCTATATACTTAACAAATATATTATATACCTAATATTTTTGAACACCTAACGGCAAAGAACGACTAGATGACGCTGTGTGAATTGTCTAGCTATAGAGTAAAAACACGTAAGAGTCTACCATTATTTTTTATTTTAATTTATTTTTTATTTAAATAAATAGATTTATACTTACTTTACAATTGTTTATTGTTTCCATTGGAACGTTAAATATTTATTTCTATCCCATAGGACTCTCATGGGATAGAAATAACTTAAGTTTAACTAAAAACAATAAATATTGGGAGCGTGTGATAAAGAGTAGTTCATGTGTTTTCGGGTTCCGGGTCTAGGCATGCAAAATTTATTAGCTCACACAAACATCACTTTTTAACCGACTTGAAAAAAGAGGAGGTTCTATGTATGTTTATCTTATGCATAATCGCCGATTCCGCCACCAATTCGTAAGCCAACCGATTTTGATGGTTCTTTCGCTATTGATCGCTATTGAAAAAGATGGACCCATATTTTTCGCACCACCTCCTTTCTTCGAACTCCGTTAAATAATCATGATCTTATTTTGTCACAGGCGACATCTATTCTCAAAGAAGCGAGACTACGCGAGCTCTCACTAGAGGGCAGTGACGGAAATTACAGATGGTTGAAGACGAAACATCATCATCACGACAACATGGACGCTGATTTGACGGAATTACTGCCTGTCATTATGAAGGTATTCAGCCAAACGAAGTCCACTGCTGGACATAGGCCTCCCAAGATCGCTACAATGACCGGTCCAGTTCTGCCCGCCTCTAGCAGTGTCGACTTTTATTGGGTCGGTCCGCTTCGTCCGAAGGGGGCCTAAGGTTTTTCTTCTTCTTCTTTTATTTTGGCTCTGCATCATGGTTTGACACAATTCTTCCAATGTCAGTTTTTATTTTTTGCACATCTATGAACGAATACCTAAGGTTCTAATTTACTCGCCTCTTATAATGAGTGAAAACTTCTTTTTCTGTGACATTGAAGTGAACCTCACCTTCTTTTTCTGTGGCTTAGAATTTGCACCACCCCAACTCTGCCCGCTGGTGTCGTAAGAGGCGACTAAGGGATATCCACCGGGGGCGGGCAGCAGCGCCTTGCAGAACAATTCTATCACCGTACTGCAATCCCCAACCCGCATGCCCAGCGTGGGGATTATGGGCACTACCCCTATGAGATAAAAGCCAATAAGGCGCTTATCAGTGGGAGGCCTGCGTCCAGCAGTGGACCAATATAGGCTGTTGAGGAGGAGGAGGAACCTGAGAGGTTGTCTCTTTTTAGTATGGAATTTGCTTCGTTCTCTGTCTGCACGATAGAGGCGCCTGTACCAAATTGTATGGCAAAAGGAATACGTCACGACCACGTCTCGTTCTAACGTCAAATAGACTCACCCCTCAGACTGCAGATCAACTCAGATGTTGAGCGATTACTTATCATTCGTGAGTGTATCACGCACAGTATTTTCGCCGCTCATTAGATCATTCTCTTTTGTTTTTGACGTGACAACGTCTTATAAATTGGTTTGCCGGGTGACACTTCAAGAAACTGCGTTACGCTCCGCTCACGTTATGCGCTCACAATGAGAGCGAGTGAGAGGCACGCGTCCCTTCCACTCGGGCATGGTTAGCCCGCCTAAGAGCGAGAGAGACAGATATAAAAAGTGAAAGGAACTCAAAGTCGTTGTCACGTAAAACTTTCGCCCGTATACCGACTTTACAGGCAACCAATTTTTATTCATACTAATACCACAGCTAATACTAATCTTAATATATATAAATCACGTGTCACGTTGTTTGTCCGCGATGGACTCCTAAACTACTTAACCGATTTTAAATTAAATTTGCACATCTTGTGCAGTTTGATCCAACTTGAAAGATAGGATAGCTTATTCAAGGAAGGTTTAAAAGGTGAGAGCGGTACTAAGTTCGCCGAGTCAGCTAGTAATAATATTATAAAGAGGAAAGATTTGATTGTTTGTTTGTATTGAATAGGGTCTGAAACTAATCGGTCCAGGCCGATTTGAAAAATTATTTTACCATTAGAAGCCCACATTAGTCCTGATGAACATAGGCAGCTGCATTCAAAGGCTGAGGAAAAAGGCAGCCTCACTGCCTGAGCAGAGTCCGTGGGAGCACCAACAGCATCCTGCGAATGATAGCGGACAAGATGGTTGGCCCGCTATACACACTGCATTGCTGTATTTACTAAATAATTACCTACACTAAATTTAAGCTAACATAGACTTAAGACTTAGATATTGATTAACCCGAAGATGGATCTTGTGTTGTCCGAAATAAACGAATATTATTATTATTATAGGCTACTATTTCTTTGGGAAAATGCTTCATTCCTACGGGAAAACGGGTAACAGGACAACGGGTAGTAAGAATGCAGCTAGTTCGAAATAAAAAGGCAGCCAATGAACTGCGATTATAGTATAAGAGTACTCACGAACACATCTGAATCGACCGCCATTACTGCCACGCTCGGGTCAGTTACGCTGAATCGGATATTCTCGGCTCCATTATGTCAACAATGTAAAAAGTTTTCACATACAGCGTGTGGTCATAATCATATTATTATAACCTTCGTACATGGGATTACAATTGACGTTGTCTCTTTGCTGGATTCTCAATCTCACTCTTAAAAACGCAGGTATTATCTTGTCCATATTTGTCCTTGCGAAATCTTCACATCGTGTCCATTTTCTCCAACAGATGTCACCAGAAAGCTGCACGGCCGTAGCTGTCAAATTAGACACTGTTTGCTGTCAAACTGAGCTGTCACTGTCAAGCGTTCACATTCTAACTACCCTCAAAACGTTGCTGAGGGAGCAGGACAGCATGAACATAATGGCGGGAACTGTGAAGCAAGCGAAAGATACGAAATATAGAAAGGTGAAAGTGCACCCAGTGTTGGAAGGGAGGGAACCAACAGTTTCCTTTGTTGTTTATTCTAATAAAGTTTGATTTTTGATATAACTGTATTAGCATTACTAGATAACCTTTTTGTAGAGTCGAGCGTCAATATTTTCCTGCAAAATGGAGTCTGATAATGCGTGGAGCGATCAAATGTCAATGTCACGGAGCGGGCATATAGACAGAGCGACGCCCGGCAAGAAGTTGAAGAGATTTTAATAATATTAAAGACTAGCTTCTGCCCGCGGCTTCGCACGCGTATTTTCGATATAATAAGTAGCATAATATCTAAGTAAGGCTTTGCTCGTGGGGGCCATGGCCGCCATGCCCCCCCCCCCCTATCCGCCAATGTATCGGAACCTGCCAGAGGAAAGGCAGCGTCCTTCTGTGTTCCTATGTTTCACATCTCCACTCCAATCCCCAACACTGTATGCCCAGCGTGGGGATCACGCCATTGGGTACCCCTTAATGATGAAAGCCAATATGGCGCTTATCAGTTAGATAGATAAAAAAAATTAGGTAAAATTACACACATAGGTACCTACAATTAACAAAGAAAATTTACAATTTTAAACACAAGTACAATATATGATTAATTAATCAAACGAGCACTTTAAAAAGTAAGTAGTAGGTACCTACCTACTTAGATTAAATTAGAATATTAGGTAAGTTTGTGTGTGCTGCAGCACGACAAATAGGCCATGGCTCAGTGAATTTTTTTTGCTTAAAAGCAAAACACTGATTTTCAGCCAAAATCTAATCGAGAGCGAGCAGTACGAGTACAAACGGATAATGTGTGCTATTAATTAATGCTGTAAATTATTGTGCAGTAGGTACCTACCTACTGTGTTTTATCAGGGGAGGCCTATGTCCAGCTGTGGTCTTGTATTGGTTGATGTAAGATATTGACATTCGTCTGTACCTACTAGGTACCATAAAGGATTTCATTCAATTAATACCTATACCAAGGTTTAAAAAAAGCTTTTTACAAAAATTATTTATTAACATTTTTACAGATCACATTATTTTGAGCATTAAAATGGCAGTAACCGCGAGATTGACATTGACAGTTAGAAAAAATGGCGGCAGTTGTGTAGCATTTTGCGTTCTGCTGTCGATGGTTCACCAGCAGTAGGGGTAGTTGGGGCACAGGGCCGGCGGCAGGCCGGCGGGGTAGCGGGGCGCGGCGGGGACGGCGCTGAAACAATATTATTATTTTTAGGTTCTTTATTAATAAATAAAATTACAATCAAAGAATAGAAACGAATAAGAATTAGTATATACAATTGAAACAGTTGATCTAACTACATACTAGAGGTAGGTCTGGTACCTACCTACCTACTTATAAAAGTCAGTCAATGAGTCGTCCAGATTATTTTTCGCAGCTCATTTTCTGCTAGTCTTCGGAATGAGCTATAAAAATTGTACATACCTACGAAGCGAGACCTTCGCTGAAGTTAGAATTCATTTTGTTGTAAATATATTGAGAAATAGGCATGTAGATAGTAGTAGCAAAATTTTAAAAAGGCCTGTGTTTTTAATTTGTACAACAACCAAATCAGTTAGTTAGTTACCTAGCACATATTATTTGGTTATGTTACTTCGTAAGTAGGTTTGGTCGCTTACTTTGCGGACGCAGCGTACAGAGCCGGATTGAGGCCCCACTGAGGGATGGGGGTGCCGTCAGGGGTGTGGCGGGCGAGTACCTCCACGTCACAGTACGGGTAGTTGGGGCAGACGGCGGGGTGGACACCGGCGGGGTACTCCACTGCTAGCGCTACCGCTAGCACGGCTAGTGCGATGGACTGGAAATGAAATGAAATGGTTACTTTAACCATAAAAACTTTCGTTGGTTGATGAATTCATTGAAGACTTTGAAGAAGTCCCGCATTGAGTAGGTAAGGGCTGAAACGCTGGCGTTGTTCCAACACAAACTAGGTAAGTAGTTAGGTAGGTACATAATTAACAAAGAAAATTACAATTTAGGAATATAAATACATTACAATTACATAGTATTTACAATAAAAACATGGGTATGAGAAAAATTTATTGACATCATTAATTTATGTGGTTTGGTAGACTGTCTTCATCGTTAAGATTATAATTGTTTGTTTGTGATTTTATGTCGGTTGTACCTATATTGTTTTTAGTTTGTGCTATATCTGCTGTGTATGGGGAAGACTTTATCAGAACAAATAGAGAAAAGTGAACGAAAGTATGTAATGGTATGGCATCCTTAGAATGGAAAAAGACAAAAGTGACGTCAAATCCAAGATGTGGTAAGATGATCTGCCAGAAGATTGGAGGATTAGCTCGTGACAGAGATGAGCGGAAGAAACAAGGGGAGGCCTATGTCGAATGACATAGGCCAGCAAACTGCTTAAAAAAATATTAATTTTCTATTTTTATGTTTATAATAATTATAAAAAAAAAGTATAAAAGTATTTATTATTAAGTAAATTGTAACCTAATTATAGGTACCTATTTATAGAAACTAGCTTAGCTATTATGTTTGAGAAATGTTACTTTAGGATATTAGGATTGTAATAATAAATACTTTTATACTTTTTATACTTTTATTATATTAGTCATGTAAGTTAGAATTTCCAAATTTCCAAATATTCGTTCACCGTATAAAAACACTTTTCAAATAGCCATCCTCTTAATTTATTCCTAAATGTATTTCCATTCAGTTCTTTCAGTTCTTCCGGTAATTTATGGTAGATAGTGATGCACATGTTATAAACATTTCTTTTATATTATATCTTCATGGCACTGGTGTTTGTAGAGCAAATTGTTAAATTTACGCCTTTTTGCCGGGTTATTACATCGCTACGTTTTTGAAAGTACCTAGGTGGGATGTGATTTTACGAATAGACAAATTTCCCTTTTAAACATGCAGGCTAGAGGTAGGATCCTACAGTTCTTGAAGAGAGGCTTGCAACTGTCAAGGAACCAAGACCTGTTTATCACTCTGAGGCATCCTGTTTTGAATTTTAAATACTCTCTCGACATCTACTGAGCTGTGCACAAAAATGTGTATTCAAATAACTCGTCATATTAGCGGCATTAGATAATGGACAGCTTGCGGTAAGCCATTTTGTTACTGTAAAATGTATCTAATGATTTCGAGTCCCATACGCCCATATTTGAATGCCTATTTTGTCCTATGCGATAGTGGTGTTGAATTTATATCCATGATTTACTTAACTCAGCATTTTGGGACTTAACCCACGACCTTCAAACTAAAACTCAGCTTTAGCCAACTCGGCTTAAATGACAAACCTTAGGAACAATGCAAATTCCAATAAATTTCACACAATTACGGTACCTATTAGCATAGCAATAGAGCACGAAATAGTGCATAACTGCACGCCCACATGCTCACAGTTTGGTAATCCTGCGCAATACGGATTAGGTGTTATTATTAATCGAGAGAAATTCCTGACACGCGAACTTATAGAGTCAAATGGGCAGTTTAGAAAGCCTGGGGGCCTACTCTGAAAAGGAAAATCGAAAATTCGTTTTCGTTCTCGTGCAAAACCAACTCTTAGATAGCTTGCTTAAGATAAGCGTTTGCTCGAAAAGTAATCAAAAACTTCTAAATCGTTTTTTAGAGTACGGGCCTAGTTTGCGACTAGTTTCGTCTACTTAAGCCAGTTTCGATTAAGTGGTACATAGATATAATTGAATATAAGTCACAAAAATCCTAAATTCCTTTGCGTTGAGTTTGAAATATGTATAATTGTCAGCTCTAAGCATTTTAGGAAAGAGTTAAAATCGAAAAGTTGTACAAATTCAGTCACAAAATCAACAATAAGAAAGTGATTTTTAAATCAAGTTTATGTAGTGTTTATATTTTATGAACATTGTATCTTCAGTTTGACCAGAGTATACATTATTATGTTATTGTATAATGTCCCCCTAACGGAAGTTTGACCACAGCGGCCAGTCTCAACGGAGATTAGCCATGTGCGCTGGGCATAGTACACAAGTATGCACAAACACAGGTGCACTCTCTATTCCCTCACTCTCAAGATCCGATGGGATAGCACAGTTATTAGTAGTATATTTACTCAACAATAATGTACCTAGATAATAATATCTAATAGTGAAATAAATTGCAAAATCTGTCGGACTAGTATCTAGTGCCACTAGTGCCATTTACCTATTACCTACAAAAAAAAATACAGACAAATCTTTTTAAAATTCTTGGTGACAACATTTTTATAAAACATAAGAATGTAATTTAAATGAATGAAGTTTGATATTTGATTGATTTAGCGATCGTACCAAAATGAAAGATATTCGCTAGGAATGAAACAGTAGGTATCCTTTCAACATAAGAACCTATGTTGTAATTGATCTACTTACAAGCATAATGTGGATGTAAATCTCTTGTACCCATAATAATTATCTGTATACATTAATGCCAATGTCGTATACTTATTAATTAAACAACAACAGATTTGCGCCTACATCACCTATGTAGGCAGTTTAATAAGCTTGTGCATGAATACATAAATAATAATAGATACTTACGTACATTACCTACTTTGTAAAAGTGAGAAATCAGAAATCAAAAGCATTTATTTCTTTATCCTTACAAAATAAGCTCATAGACAATGTCAAATTTTTACCAGTAAATTATTGTCAAATAAGAAGTGTTTATTTATTTTCTCTTCTCTTCATTGTTTTGTTCACAAGTGTAAAAAGAGCTTGAGCTTGTGTTATGGGTACATTAAATAACTGATATTTTATAGATATTTATTTAAAACAATATATAGATATTTTCCATAAATACATAGTCCCAAAAAAAGAAATGCAGATGGTACAATTAATATTTTGTCCTGTGTGGCGGGAATCGACCCCGACCTCGCATCACAGGCGGACCTGCGCGCTATGCCACAGAGTACCTCAATTAAGATAATGATGATAAACAATGAAGTATTAAATTTGCTAATGATAAAAGAAAATTTTTTTTTCCTCAGCCTAGTTTTTGTTTTTACTGTCCTAGTCTTGAGCAAATGCGTCCCCCAATCTTACCACACCATGCAATCTTGAAAAGAACTTGAATTATTAAATATTTATAAAATTAAATAAAACTCACCAGTTTTCCAATCATTTTGACAAGTATCCTCTCGACTGTTAAGTGAGACTGATATGCCTGGGCTGTGCTACGCGCGCTTTTATACCCTGCGCGCGGCCCTGGACGTAGGGTTGATTTGAAATTAGAACGCAATCGCATAGCGGGAATGTTCGAGATTTGAAATTTATTGTTGAAAGTTTTATTTCGTGTTGTTCGTGCGTTAGCAATTTTTTTCGTATGCTTTGTTAGTCTACCTACTTTTTAGATGCTAACATAACATAACGTATTTTTACGTATAAGACATACCTACGTGAATAAGGTAGGATAAAACCAAGTAATATAAATAATAATAAATAAATAATGCTGGACAATTCACACAGCATTATCTAGCCCCAAGGTAAGCAGAGCTTGTGTTATGGGTACTAGATAACTGATATACATAATAATATACGAGTACATAGATAGATATTTTTTATTATACATAGAAAACGACCAGAACACCCTGAACAAATATCTACAGATCGTACAAATATTTGTCCCGAGGCGGGAATCGAACCCGCAACCTCCTGCGTCGCAGGCGGACCTTCGCCCACCGCGCCACAGAGGTCGTCGATAAGTAAGGAGGTGGATTTAACAAGGAAACAATATTATTGTTCGTTATCAAGACTGTTGTTTTTCATATTAATTGTTTTAGTTCGTGGAAGTCATAAAAGCCGACTAATTCAATTCAATTCAATTTATTTATTTCGGTTGTTCACCATAAATGTTAGTACAACTACCTATATACTATGTTAGTTACCTATATACTATGTTAGTTACTATGTTAGTTACCATAAACTAAGGGAACATAGAAAGGACAGTGAACAGTTTCCTTCCGTAAAATTAAAGAATATCCCAAAAAATGACCTTGATAGGACTTGAACCCGCACCCTTCTCTAGCGTTGTACCTAAGTGTGGGTTACGCACTATAATAACAAAAATCCTGACCTTCCTTCTGCGTTTTTAACACCTGCACTGCGATCGCCAATCCACTTGCGTAGTAATTGTTGTTAAAACACGTTTAGTGTTGGATGTACGAGTGCTCGTGAGGTACCTCTTTAACCAGTATGTTCTTCTATTAGATATCTATTACTTACTAGCTTCTGCCCGCGGCTTCGCACGCGTATTTTCGGTGGAATAAGTGGCCTATTATCTAAGTTAGGCTCTGCTCTAAGCGTATGCCAAATTTAATCATGATCTGTTTTGTAGTTTTGGAGATCATAAGTAACAAATCTTCAAATATCACAATCTTTCGAATTTATAATATTAGTTCGATAGGATAGGAAATGATGTAAGTACAAAATCTTACCCACTAAAAAAATAGCTACCACAACAATTTCGATTTTGTGAAAATTGCCCCAAAAACTCCGCCCTGAATCCAGGCCCTGGATCACAGGAAATTTTATCATCCTCAAAAATAATATTGATGGGTCCCGCTTAGATTCAAACCTGCGTCCTGCATTTAAGAGGGTACCGCCAATAACTGATCGCTCTGCAACCTTCGGCGATAGTGGGGGAATGGTAAATTTTTTGACTTTTTTCAAAATATAAAAAAGTTGGTAGGTTCATACCTAGTGTTATATCAAATAAATTTTTGTAGTCTGAAGGGTTAAACTCAAACCAGTTTTTAAAATTTCTGTAGGTAAGTTTCATAACTTACAGAAATTTTAAAAACTGTTTTGAGTTTAAAGGATCCTTTATTTGATATAACACTTGACCTAGTAGGTCTCGTCTAAAATTTTGACATAAATTTGAAAACTCTGTACAGGCACACAAGATGTAGGTAGGTATTACTATTTTGAATTTCAAGTTGATAGCTGCGTTAGTTGCTGAGATATTTAAAGAGAAAAAAAAGGACAGACAAAGCGAATAGGGGTTTAGAAACAGATCTCAAAAAAAAGGACAGATAGGGCAAGGCCTAATAGGTTCATTTTCTTTCGAATTCGCTACCCAGAGCAGTTGCAGTAAAATTTTCTGGGATTTCAATTGTAATTCCCTAGACAGAGGAAATTGCAAGCAAGAAGGCCTATGCCTAAAGTTTTTTTTTTTGTCAAGCGTGTGTGTGCAGCGCTGAAAAATCAAAAAAAGTGTTTTTTTTACTCAGTTTAATGCACCTAAATCCGAGAATTAACCGGTGATAAGGGGTAACGTGTCATAGACATAGTCTACGCATTGTACTATGAATGCTACGCGTCACACTAATATTATAAATGCGAGGTAATTAAAGTTTGGATGGATGTATAGATGGATGGATGTTTGTTACCTCTTCACGCCAAAACTACTGACCGGATCGGGCTGAAATTTTGCATACAGGTAATTCTAATCCTGGAATCAAACATAGGCTACTTTATATCCCCTAGATCAGTTCCCATGGGATAGAAATCACCTTAAACGATTAGTATAGAAACAACGCGTGCGAAGCCGCGGGCATAAACTAGTTTTGCATACAGGTAAGTCTAACCCTGGAATCAAACATAGGCGACTTTTTATCCCATAAATCAGTTCCCAAGCGATAGAAATAACCTCAAAACCGTTTCCATAGAAACAACGCGTGCGAAGCCGCGGGCAGAAGATAGTTTGTAATATTGGTATGGAAATTTCTCATAAGTAGCTATAAAACGTCAATCTAACTAGACTACGTGATTAGTTTAAGTACCTAGTTAGGTAGGTACATTACATCACACTTTACACTAATATTATAAATGCTAAAGTTATGGAAGAATGGGTGTTTGTTACCTCTTCAAGCCAAAACTACTGAACGGACCGGGCTGAAATTTTGCATTCAAATAATTCTAATCCTGGAATCAAACATAGGGTACTTTTTATCCCATAAATCAGTTCCCATGGGATACAAATCACCTTTAATTTAAAAGTTTCCATAGAAACAACGCATGCGAAGCCGCGGGCATAAACTAGTCTACAATGTATGTCTAGTGTGTTCACGAAAGTTACTGCCGAAAAACTGTTGTAGGTACAGTTTGGCAGAAATTTTATAACGTACCTAATGTACTTTTAACTTGAAAATAAATAAATAAAATAGAAAATAGTAAGATAGGTACACTACGCGCCCCTGCAGGTCACACCGTCGAGACTGGGCAGCGAATGTGTTAACCCGCTTACGAATTGATTGAGAAACGTCAAGCTCAAACTAAACAATTTGGCATGTTTTAAAAAACTATGAATCGACTTCAAATTTAAATGAAACGTACTTCGGGGTATATTCTATCCAATAAAAAGAATTATCAAAATCGGACTACTACGTAAAAAGTTATACTTACATAAAAAAAATATACGCGTCAACAGCTGATATTGATTGAAAAGGTAGCTTCTGTCCGCGGTTTCGCTCGCGCTTTTCCTTGATAAAAAGTATCCAAAGCCCTGGGATACCGTCTACCTCCCTGACAAGTTTCAATAGGACCGCTGAGCCATTTAAGCTAACATATACAAATACAAACCATTTATTAATAACTCCAGGTTACAGGTCAGAAAAAGTGAAAACATAATAATAAGTATTATGAATATTAAAACATAATAATAATAATACATTTAATTTATTTAAATAATTGGTAGTTCGTAGAACTCTGCTACAGAATAAAAAATACCGTCCAGAAGCCATTTCTTCAGTCGATTTTTGAAAACCATGGTGGAAGTTGCATCTTTAATAGTGTCCGGCAGCCTGTTGTAGACTGAGGGATGGAACAGACAGACAGATGGACAGACAGAGTTAGGTACTTTTGAATTTATAATATTAGTACCTATGGTAAGTATCCCCCGTGCCTCGGAAAGCACGTTAAGCTGTTGGTCCTGCGCATAACCTTTCCCCGGTCGTGTCGGTCTGCTGTCCCAACGGATTGTGAGAGTGAGGGAATAGAGAGTGCACCTGTGTTTGCGCACACACTTGTGCACTGTAATATGACCTGAGCACCTGGATAGCCTTCGGTGAGACTGGCCGCCGTGGCCGATATTCGGCTATAAGAACATTTAGTATGGATAAATAAATAATAAATAAATAAATAATGCTGGACAATCCACACAGCATCATCTAGCCCCAAGCTAAGCAGAGCTTGTGTTATGGGTACTAGATGACTGATATAGGTACATAATATAATACATTACATAGATAGATATTTTTTTATTATACATAGAAACGACCAGAACACCCGGAACAAATAATTGTAGATCGTACAAATATTAGTCCCAAGGCGGGAATCGAACCCGCAACCTCCTGCGCCGCAGGCGGACCTTCGCCCGCCGCGCCACCGAGGTCGTCTAATAGGTGTTGCGGTGGGACACCCACCCTTTCCGTCCTTAATCATCCCTTGATTGACTCGTCCCACGCGTGGGTTTCATTATCTCACCTCATAACTACTCAGTCATGGTCTTCCGCTATTTAAATATAATAAACTTGTAAAAAGTAAAAATAGACCGATCTGTTGTCGACTCGATAAATTCCTTACAAAATAAAACCTTCAGCAGGTATAGTCAACGGCAGAAATTACTGATAAAGTATTTATGCAGTTATATTTTATTGCCCAGTCTGTAGGTATATTTATATATATAAACTAGATTCTGCCCGCGGCTTCGCACGCGTTAATTAAAAAAACATTGTCCAGCGGACAAAATTGTGAATCTAAACTATTCCCAGATCCCCTTGAACACACACAAAAAATTTCATCAAAATCGGTCCAGTCGTTTGAGAGAAGTTCAGTGACATACACACTCACAGAAGAATTATAAGAATTATAATATATAAAGATAAAACGGAGTTTGTTCATTAAAACTATGTTATACAGGGTGTCCCGAAACTCAACGTCAAGCCGAAAACTGAGAATAGGTGAGTTTATGACGAACCAGAAAAACCACAAAATCATGGGTCTATCTTCACTGGTTTCCGAATTCAAGGCTTTTTATTGAAAATCATACATTCTCTGCCCGGCGTAAAAATTTTCTATGCTGTGACTACAAATCTCAATATTTTGTGATTTTTAATTTTGTATTACAAACTCAAATAACACATATAAATTTATTTAGCTGCAAAATTAAAACATAATGACCACAAGTTTAGAAAAAAAAAAGTTAGTTCGTTCTGTTTTTGCATCAATAATTTTCAATTGGTTAACTTTGACTTTTCATATCTACTGAAAAAAAAGTAAACCGCTATAGGCCGGCATGTTCTGTTAAAAGTTGGAGCAGTTATTCTAGATTTCAAAATGGTATCATACTACCTTTCCTCATTAAATAATAAAAAAAAATACTGTCTGAAATAAGACCTACCTACCTACAATCTAAATATTTCTACACTTTTACGACAGTACATTTTCATCTTTTAGAATTCAACAAGTGCAAGTGAGACAGCATTGTTTTTAAAAGTAATTGAAGACGCCATTTGATGAGAGTGAGACAGGTAGAGATGATTAGATGTTCGACCAAATAATGTTCGATTGATTTACCTTTAATAAACTAATAGACAAATCATAAAATTAAACGAGTGGTCCATTAAAATATTTGAAATAAAATAGGACACAAAAATTGTTCAAATTGTTCGCCTTCAGCACGAATGCAGGCCCTAAGTACATCTTTTTGAAAGATCGCTTCACAAATCTTCCATGTCCTTTTAAATTAATTCTAAGTACATCTTTTTGAAAGATCGCTTCACAAATCTTCCATGTCCTTTTAAATTAATTTCAGCAGCTGCTTCTCTAATTTTTTGGTGCAGTTCGGTAATGGTGTCAATTCGCCAAAACTAAAATAAACTAATCTGACAGCACTAAAAATTATGCCATCCTTTTTATTTCGATCGATATGAAAGCCAACATTTTTAGTTTTGTCAAATTAGTTTAGTGTAGTTTTGACGACATTGGTTTCATTTAAATTTTGACTTTAATGTAAACCCAGTAAAAAAAACATGAGGGTTTAAATCTGGAAAGCGAGAGTCAACACATGTAAGTTCTTAAGTTTTCGATGCAATTAAAATTTCGCAATTCAAAGATTTTGGCTAATAATTAGGGCCTTAACCTGTCCGTTTATTATTCCGGTCCACAAATTGATTTTAAATTAATATTGCTATCGATTTGTGCACTTAAAATGTGGGTTTTCAACATTCCAACTACGATCATTATGAACGTTGGAATAGCCATCTTTTTCCCCCCAAAATTAAGATAGTAATGATTGTTATTTAGCTCCTATTGTTAACCTTATTTAAGTATAAAGAAAATGTGCAATTCCCATAATTTTAAGTTAATTAACTAATGTTAATAATAATTCTATTATTGTATGTCCGAAAGGACAAACCGTTGGACAATTACTAGTTCTTAAGACCAACTATGTACACAGTTTATACAATAAATTTTTCTTATTCTTTTGCATGTTGTTTCATCGGTCCATAATATTTATTTATTTGTCCAATATAATAAACATTTATTCACATAGAAAATTATACTAGTATTTACAATTGAAACAATTGAGCTAACTGCCGACTGTTGCAAACAGTCTACAGATAGCTCAACTGATCCATATCAACACCAGTCGGAAGCGTCCCCAAGACGCTGGCTGCATTGCCACGCTGTATGGCAATGCTGATACGCTGTGCCAGATATTCACCAGCTCTCGGGTCACGCGTCGCTTCGACCAGACGCTCAGATAGTTTTTTGAAAACCCGAAGAGCCTCGGTACCCCATCTCGAGACTTCGAGACCTGCATATTTGCGCCTCTTGAGATCTTCGGCCAAATCTGCCGCCGCACCCAATAATAATATAATAAAATAATAATAAAATAATTTATTCAATAATTGCTGATCTTTGCTATTTTTTTTTATGCAAACCTTCTTCTGCAAAAATTGATTAATAGTAAGGTCTGTACTCGATTCACATGATAGGCATTTTCTACCTGCCAAAAACACAAGGTCTAAAACGACAAGAAGGCGTGCTTAAACTTAGCTATGATAAAAATTAAGTACTTACAAAGAAAAAACAATCTATTAAATTAAATTAAAAATTGTTTATTGCATAAAAAGTACATGACACTAATTTAGGGCTCTCATTACCAATAGGTATAAGCTATTCTGAAAATAGCTTGTGGTTTGGTAGTGAGTGCTTCCCCTTAACATAATTACGTCTGGTTATTGTACAAGACTTAGATGTACCTATGTGTGCCTATGTCTTAAATAATAAAATAAAAATTGATAAGTACAGCATTAAAATTAATTATAAAACATAGAAAAGTCTTTAGTTTTTAAATTCAAGAAGAGAATAGGATGCAGATTTGAAACTAGATAGGTAGGTATATAATGTCTACATACTGTGATGTGAAATACAAAAGATTAAGTAGTTAGACACTTATGTACCTACCTAAAACAAAATTTGTAGTTTAAGGTATATACTTGTAGCAAAATGACGGTTATCTAACTAGACGACGGAAAAATAATTTTATTTAAGGATGGATAAAGAATTTTGATAAAATGCTCACAAGTCAGCTTTTTGAATCATCGAGCCGCAGTCGAAATTCGGCTAGGGGACATTATTTATTCGCCTCTGGCAACACGCCTCGTTCTCAATTCTGACATTTCTGACGCCGACTGTAAATTCCTACAGTAAAATAAATAATCCTGCAAGTACCTACAGCGTAAAGTTCAAAACATCTTTTTAAACCAGTTTGCGCTTCAAGTAATTCCATTGATCGTTTTCTTAAGGGCAAACCAAACGTATTTGGCTATCTTATTAAATAAATTAAGAGACACATTTTATTTTATTTTTATTGAGGGTTTCGTTGATTGTTATTGATAATGATATATATCGATCGGTATCACCTACCTGTTTGCTTGTTTGTAAGTTGGGTGTGATCGAACGCGGATGAAGACCGTATGAAATTAATTTTAGCCGAATTAAACCGTATTCTAAGGTTTTTGGAACATTATTGGATAAACTTCAATGTTTCTTCTGAAGGTGGAGCTAACGGCGTTAGAGTCCAAAAGAAGTCCCACGGAAATAGCTTTCTTAATTCCGTGGGAAGTTCCAAAGTTTTTCGACTCCTACGTCAAATGACCTCTTGGCGCAAAAGGGTAGGTAGGTGTGCATAGAATTTTTTATTTTCTGAATCGATTATTTAGGCTAATACATTACTGATTTAAAAATATAACACCCCCACAAATTTTAAATTGTAAAGGTAAAATCAAAAAGTAAAACTGCACTCGATTTAAATATTTACTTTTCAATGACTAAATTTGAAAATAAAAACATCAAAAAATACACATAACATATAATTATAAAAAAATAACATATGAAAATATATATTTCTTTATCAATAGAGAACACGTAACAAAATAATTAGTTTTTTTTTGAAGTCTCATGCATATAAGTAGGTAGGTACCCTATTGGTTAGCGCATTCCCGTAGGTACTGAAGAAAGGTTGCGGGTTCAAGTCCCGTCGATGTCAAAACATTTTTGGGATAAGTATTATTTTATTTCGTAGGCCATGTTTCTTAGTGCTGCCAAAATTGTTTACGACGCCATTTTCGACACATCGAAAATGTTGAAAACGACCGATAGAGATTGCAATCCGGCTTATTCGAAATTCGAATTACCTGATAGTTTGTTAATTTTGTTTATCCGGATTCATGCATTGAAATCCGGGTAGTTCGGATAAGTGTATAATAATAGTGTAGTAATACTCAATACTTATAATTTTTTGGACAAAAATAATTGATTCGTAATAATATAAAATTTTAATTTGATATCACATCACACTAATATTATAAATGCGAAAGTTTGGATGGATAGATGGATGAATGGATGGATGTTTGTTACCTCTTCACACCAAAACTACTGAACGGATCAGGCTGAAATTTCGCATACAGGTAAGTCTAACCCTGGAATCAAACATAGGCGACTTTTTATCCCATAAATCAGTTCCCATGGGATAGAAATAACCTCAAAACGTTTCCATACAAACAACGCGTGCGAAGCCGCGGGCAGAAGCTAGTTTTATACAATTTGGGCTTTTTTCTTTGTGTTATTCCGGTTACTTCAACCTTGCACCGACGCCTACGTACATACATACCTACCTACGTCGGATTGTCTAGATAGTTCACAAATGTTTTTGGGTAGGTACTTACTTGTTTTTACACCCACTCTCTGCAGATCGTACAAACATTTGTCCCAGGGCGAGAAGCGAACCCGCAACGCAGGTACCTTCTCCCGCTGCGCCACAGAGGTCGTCAAATACTTCTAGATACTAACTAGCTGCGCCCCGCGGCTTCGCTCGCGTGGAAATTTATATTTCCCACTTTCTTAATTTTTTCTTTGCTATAAACCTCACGGAGCCCGAGACTTTTCCAACGAATGCAAAACCGTGGAAATCGGTTCGTGCGTTCTGGAGTTATAGCGTCAGGAAGGAAAACCCGACTTATTTTTATATAGTACCTAGAAGATTAAATACCTAAATACAAGAAAGAACCTTAATTAACAACTAGTTTCCGCCCACGGCTTCGCATGCGTTGTTTCTATGAAAACGTTTTCTAACCCATGGGAATTGATCTATGGGATAAAAAGTAACCTATGTTTGATTCCAGGATTAGAATTACCCCTGTATGAAAAATTTCAGCCCAATCCGTTCAGTAGTTTTAGCGTGAAGAGGTAACAAACATCCAACCATCCATACATCTAAGCATCCAAACTTTCGCATTTCTGTTATTAGAGTGAAGAAAATTACAATCAAATAATATAAATAAATTAGAACTAGTACATATTTACAACTAATTGCGCCCCGCGGTTTCGCCCCCGTAGAAATTTACGTTTCCAACTTTCTTAATATTTTCCTCCGAAGAACCTTCTCCTGAAAATTACACACACAACAAAAAAGAATTAGCGAAATCAGTCCAGCCGTTCACGCGTGATGCCGTGACGTGACCAAGGGAAATAGGGATTCATCTATAATATAAAAATGAATCGCAAAATGTGTTGGTAAGCGCATAACTCAATAACGCCTGGACCGATTTCGCTAATTCTTTCTTTGTTGTGTTTGTTATTGTCAGGAGAAGGTTCTTATGAAAGAAAAAATTAAGAAAGTTGGAAACATTAATTTCCACGGGGCGAAGCCGCGGGGCGCAGCTAGTTTATTATAAAACTACGTTAGCCTAGCCTCTACGTTAGGCTTTGCTCTATAGGTACGTACGCCAAATTTCATATTGATCTGTTCTGTAGTTTTGGAGATCCTAGGTATCAAAAATTCAGATGTCACAAACTTTCGGCTATATAATATTAGTAGGGTAAGAGAAGATTGAAACAATTGAGCTAACTGAAGACTGTTGAATATGCTATCAATTGTTTCGGAAGCAGGGTAACGGTGGTTAACGGGGAGCAGAGGTTAATCGTAAACAACTCTGTCTGTGTTTAACACACACACACGCGAAATTGACAGAAGAGTGCCGCGCGATATACGGTTCGGTCAATCCAGTCCGCTCGCCGCTGTAACAGGAGGTGGTCACGTCATTGCTTGCGGTCTGAGCCAAAAGTGAGGACCTCAGTAAATATTTACGAGTTTTTGAAATATGTTTTTAGACTGTATTTGCTTGTTATTTAGAATTAAATACTGATAAATAGGAATCGGCAACTATCGTATATTGTATGTAAGTACCATATCCGTTCTGATAAATATGTGCTAGAATTCCATATTTTTCTATAAATATAAATTAACGGCCGATGGGGAAGGGTGATTACTGCCTAAATTTGTGATTTAAGAATAATAGTATTTATAGAAAAGTGCATATCATGTTTGTTATGTACTCAGTAGATTATAATAAGGCAACTCAAACCTATTTCATAATAAAAAAATACATTTAATTTGTCATGTTTTCACCTACCCCATATATTCACCCTACCCCGGCCTATGATCCAAGTTACCCCGGGCCTGTGGAACAGTGAATCATTTCCCATTTAAAAAAAAGCCCATAAATCCTTAAATAAAATAGTTAAAATCACTTAGGAAAATTATTAGCCAGATAATGTAGCTGTTGGATAAAACAATAAACAACCGGCTAGGTAAGATACAACCAGAGATTATGAGGCCTACAAACATTTGTGATCCACTGTTACCCTGCTTCCCCTACTAGTTGTCTAAATAAAATAAAATAGTCTAAGTAAAATAAAATTCAGGCGTTACTTTGCGGAAATCCAATAGATTACCTATATATTAGGATAAAACAATATTTAGTAACAATTACGCGCAAAATCTTCTCTGATAAGCTCCAACAAAATGTAATCCGCGTGTACCGCCCGCCCTGTAAAAGAAAAGACCACACCAATTACAAAATGAAAAAAACCCATCAAAAATAAGAATAAGAATATAAGAATAAGAATAAGAATATCTTTATTTGTAACTAAGATACAGTATTTTGTAGTGATGTGCATTTAGTAAGTTACAGTAATTTTCTACTTGCTAACACATTATGTAAACTTATGAACTGAACTTATAAATTAAGAACTTAAAACAATTACACACTACTTCGACTTACATTAATGAAACTTAAAGCTACAAATTGGCGTCCGACTCAGCATATGTTGTAATAGCCGTAGGCTACCACAACGCTGGTCTTCCGTCGGAACCATGTTGTGGGCGTCACGTACGAGACGAGACATACATAACATTAAAACAGGAAATCCATCAACAGATTGAAAATAAGTAATAATACCTACGATAGATAGTTAATTTATTATGAGCAAACAAAAGAGAGTCTAATACTATTTTATAAAGTAGAGTGGTGAGGTAGGTACAGCTATATTTTTAATTCACCAACAACAAAAATATTATAATAGAAGGAACAATATTACCTACAGTTTTGCTTTTCAATGCAACAAGAAAAATTTAAAAATACAACTACAAAATAGTAATAAGAATAAATTAAAAACGAAAACACAGATACAGCTGCTAGCGGGATAGGATACCTATGTAAAAAGCAAGAGCAAGAGGTTGGGGTAGAGCTTACTAACTATGGACACTAAAGAAAAGAGACTTCATTACGGAGATCTTCAGTGTTTTTCTGGTGTTCCAATAAAAACATTTTAAGTTTGTTCCTGAAATTTTGGAAACACTGAAGATCCCGTATAGGTGGTGGGATGTTGTTCCAGCACTTTGCTGCAGCGTACCGGAAACTGCCTCTAAAAGCTGCCGAGTGATGAAGGTGTGTCGACAGCTGTTTGGAGCATTTTCGCAGAGATCTCGTTTTAGACATCCAAACGAGTTTGTCGTAGAGATACCCAGGTGAACAGTACTTGATAACGCCAAAAAGTAAGCAAGCAAGGTGGAGCTTTTGGCGCGCTTTCATTCTTAGGGTAGAGCTCCGATTTAGAAAAGGAGTGACGTGAGTTCGGGGGGGAATATTAAAACAAAATCGAGCGCACGCGTTTTGTACCCTCTGAATGAGTCGCTGCGTGCGGCCCAGCAGTCGAGGCCCCGTAACCGTGTCCGCGTAATTGAATCTAGAGAGTATTAGGGATTCTACCAGCTGAACTCGTAGTTCCTCACTTAAGTATGTTCTAATATTATACAGTACTTTGAGCTTATAAAAACAAGATTTAACGGACTCGATAATATGTTTCTCAAATCTTAAGTTAGAGTCAAACAAGAGGCCCAAATTGCGTGCCTCATATACACGCTCCACAGGCTCTCCCAGCAGTAAGATGTCCAGAGGTGGATTGAAATTAGAAAGTTTGTGTTTGGTACCAATGGCCAAGTATTTAGTTTTTAACGGGTTCAGCACCAGACTATTTCGGTCTGCCCAGTTAGCAATCTTAGCAAGGTCCTTATTTAGCTTACTAATAGCTTCACCTGCATCCTCTGGCCTAAAAGAGATGTATAATTGGACGTCATCAGCGTATAAGTGATACCTACAGTGCTCTATGTGGTGACAAATATCTGCAGAGTAGATGATAAAAAGTAAAGGCCCTAAAATTGACCCTTGAGGTACGCCTCGCTCGACGGTTACCTCATCAGAGACACTGTAAGTTCCGTCCGTCTTAGGTAGTTTAACATACTGACGACGTCCACTCAGATAACTACTAAACCATTTGACAGCGCCAGCGCTGAGGCCGTAATAGCTCAGTTTAGACAGTAGCAGTGTAATGCTTAAGCAATCAAAGGCTCGAGAGAAATCAAGGAGAACCAGCAAGGTTATCAATCCATCATCTTGAGCACTGAGAATGTTGTCAGTAATATCTAAAAGGGCAGTGGTAGTGCTACGGCCCTTTCTGAAGCCAGACTGAACCTCTGGCAATAACTTATTTATTTCAAGATACTCGGTGAGCTGATTACATACTACCTTTTCGAGTATTTTTGAAATGCATGGTAGTATGCTTATAGGACGAAGGTCTTTGGTAACAATTGGTACTGAGATTTTAGGCAGCGGCAAGACAGAAGCAATTTTCCAGGAGTCAGGGAAGGTTGACGTGGTAATAGACGTATTTACAATGGATGTCATTAACTCGAGAGTTACCGGCAGAGTCAAAAGTAACATCTTAAGGTTTATTTTGTCCGTGCCTTCCGCGTTAGATTTAAGCGTAGATATAATTTTCGTTAACTGATCACAGCTAACGGTATTTAGGTTAAATACAGCTTCTCCGTATCTATGATACTCAAAAAAGGTTAGCATAGATATATCAGTACGTGGAGCACCGGGAACATTCAGAAAATGGGTATTTATTAAATTAGAGTCATTAAATTGGGGCGGCAGATCATTAGATTTTGGGGGCAAAATAGATGTCTTTAGGTTTTTCCATAAGCTCTTAGGCTCTTTGATTTTATTATTAATATATTGGTTAAAATAGGCAACTTTCTCAAAGTGTAGAGCACGATTAACCTCGGATTTAAGATCTTTATAGTAAGACTTTTTTGATTCTAGTTTAGTACTACGAAATGTGCGGAGTGCCTCGTCCCTGAGCTTCATCATCTCCTTCACAGTAAAGGTAATCCACGGATAACCCCGATCCCTGAGGACTATAGTTTTGAGAGGCGCGTGAAGGTCGAATAGAGAGAGTACACTACTGTTAAACTGCTCTACCATATCATTAACATGATTAAGTGAAGCAATTGGCTTCCATTGCATTGCAACCAAATCATTATTAAATATGTCTAAAACAATATCGTTAAGAGGTCTAAAAGTAAAAAATCTAGGAGTTATTTTATCGCGCTTAATTTTGAATTCACATACTATTAAGTGATGGCCATTCAAACGCCCAACAGAGTCATCTGTGATACTCTTCACAGGCAAGTTAGAACATACTACATCAATGTGTGACTCCGTGGTATCCGTGAAATGAGTAGGCATGGTAACCAATTGCGAAAGCCCTAGGCATTCTAAGAATGTTTGAAATTTATACAGTTTGCAGTTATCATTAATATTAAAATCCCCGAGCAATACTAAATGATCAGATCTAGGAAAAGCATTAATAGAATCAGTGAGTGCATCAAAGAATAAGTCGGTGTTTAAGAGGCCAGCGGAAGGCGACTTGTCCATACAAACGTAATACCAAAATTATTTCTAATTCAAGCATATTTCGACTATATTATTGTATTATTTGTATTCAAATAGTATTTATCTAGGTTCCTGGATAGTTTTTTTTTCAAAATACTTACCGAAAATTAAATGAAAGCCAATCGCATTTTGCAATTTTTAAGACAAAATTGGCCAGTTTTCTTCCTATTTGTTTCGTAATAAAAACAACAATATCTTATGTGTTATTTGTTTGGGAACATAGGTAATATTGTCTAGTTACAGAATAACAATACTTTGTGAAGAATACAAGAAGTTTTCAGTCATCATTTTTGGTATTACAGAACACAGCGAAATTCATACCAAATTTTAAACGGCAATCATGCTATCGCGCACGCACGGGGCGGGGTGCAGGGCCGGGGGACGGGACACTTCGGTTGTGTGATCGCTCGTGGCTCGGACCACGGAAATGGAAGTTAGAGTGGAAGGACAATGCAACAAAATTACTAAGGGCACCCGGTGTCGCCAAACTCACACAAATAAACCAGTAATCATATAATGCATTACAAAGAAACAATTCGTTTGATTGGTAGTTTAAGTTTAGTCAAAACTAGCCAACGTCACTGATTTGGAAATAAACCTTGACTTCTACAGATAAGATTTATTTTACTTTAGCATCAGAACGTATTTACGGTCTATAGTAACCAAACATTCGATTGACAAGTTAATTCCGCTACTTGACCATAGATGGCGGTATTTTCAGTGGTCGCAATTATAAACTTAATTTCCTCAGACTTAAGATTGACATTCGCGTGATAGGTCGACCATCGACTGCTACTCGATTAGAGCTGTACCAGGTAGCACATTGAAGTACATTATCGATATCGATAGATACCCGATTTTTTGTTCAATTCGCAAAAAAATGAACTTGTTGGTAGTTTATTTACTTACTTGGCACACAAAGAGCTGTATATTTTAAACCATTTATAAATAGACACAGACAGGCAGGTAAAAATAAATGTATGTTGCTTATGCCCCTGAAATAAAACGTATTTATTAGGAAACTGGTGTTTGGAAAGTTTTATGTTTAATTTTAGTAAATGGTGTATGTGAACATTTATATATTTAAACTTAACGATTTTCAGTGATACAAGCGCTGTATGTTTCGTAATTGTATATCTATATGATTTTCAGTGATACAAGCGCTGTATGTTTCGTAATTGTATATCTATATCTTTTATTTGATATTTTGAAATCGACTTCCAAAAAGTGTTCAGAGCATATCGTGCTTGATTTGGTTGGCATCCAATTAACTCTACCCGTTGCATCTATCCATTTCTCTTTGACGTTTGTATCTTTGGGAAACCTACAAATATTTAAGATAAAGGTTAGAGGACCTAATGATGTCAATTTAGTGACTTGTAATCTAAATACTAAATAAATAATTAATTTACATAATAATACTAATCACTTATTTAACATTAACATTAAAATTAGAAATTAAAATTGAATTTCTTGTATCGATATCAATCGACAAAATCAACATCCGACTTGACTACATCACTAATTGAGTAGCGAAGAATAGAATCAATCCAAAATCAACTTTATCTTAATTGCATAAGGTTGATTTTGACTAACCCTTCTATTAAATTATTGACAAATTGAAATAAAATAAGATTTTATTACAAAACAATAAAAACCGTTCTCCCCGATGGTACGAGACACCTCCATTTTGAAGATTTTTTCTCCTACTATCATTTTTACACTCTAAAATCGAACAATACGGCATGATTACGGAAAAAATGAATTGGTTGCGAGACTAGCTACTCCACGCGATGTTAGAACCCGACTGGGGTCGAGTAAGCATACCAGCGCGTACTTGTAGCACGCGTGCCACGCCCACTTACCATTTCCCCTTACTTTAATTCCGTGGCTCGGACAGACACACTAATGCAACGTGTATTTACACGGGGCGCCGCCGCCACCGCTCGGGGACTTTCGGAGGTCGTCGTAGGGGTAGGAGAACATAGATAGGTTCTTATAATATGGTAGGAGAGGCTAGGTTAGGTATTATTATTTAGTAAGTATACTATTTTCTAAATCAGTGTGTCTGACAAGTTACGGTGCTGTGCGTGCGTAGGTATTTGTTTGTTCACTATTCTATAGACCTGTGCCACTGACTTGGATTGAGATTTGCCTTGTTGTTTGGAAACAATAACCTACCTCCTTAGGTACATACATTACATACCTAGAGGTACCTACCTACTACGACTTTGGCGTGCTTTGGCTTTGTTTACGGACTTTGATATTTTTCACTTACGGTTTGGTTAATGATATTATGGACTCGGAACGTTGGGATGTAGGTAGGTATCTCACAGTAAGTGGGTAGGTACTTACTTACCTACCTACCTACGTACCTACCTAAATTATTTTATTATTAGCTAGTTGTTTTCTTATTTTAAAGTAAATAGGTACCTACATACCTACCTAATACTTACCTACCTAGGTAGGTAGGTACCTAACATGTTGTTTAGATATATGTACCTATCATAAGATAGGTAGGTACCTACAATGTATGTGAAGTAAGGAAGTACTAGGTAGGTAGGTATCCATCCAGGCGCGGTCGCAGCCCAAGACTTTGGGGGGGGGGTCACACTTGGTGCGGGCCGTAGCACCAAATGTACTTGTAGGCGGTTGCAGACCCCACTGAAAACCACTTAACTTTATCGGCGAGCGGAGCGAGCCGCGGAAAATTTATACTCAACTCCCAACTATAGTAGGTATAAGTTATAGCGAGCGAAGCGAGCCTCGAAATTTTTGAGATGTTTTCTGAAGTTTGGGCAAAGTAAGCAAGAGTAGGTCTACTTGCTTACTCTCGCCCGCATCATTTACTTTGTTGTTGATAGGTATCGATAAAAAATAAATGATAGCGATCGTAGCAAGCCCCGAAAATCTTAGAGACTTGCGGTAGTAGATATAAAGCTATGAATATAAATAGGGGCGAGCGGAGCAAGGGCATCAACAAAAAATTGAAAATACAAAAAAGACACGGAAAAAATGTAACGGCGAGCGTAGCGAGCCGCCGAAATTTTTGTTACTTTTTCGGGTAACAACCTAGCAAAATGATGTTAAACACACTGGACCAAATACAGAGAAGGACAAAATACAGAGAAGGACAAAATACTATCGGCGAGCGGAGCGAGCCGCAAAATGCAGTGTTTTGCATATTGGCCGCAAAAATGACATCCCTTCCCCCAACTCCCAACCCAACAATAGGAAGTATAAGTAATGGCGAGCGAAACGAGCCTCAAAAATGTTGGAGATTTTTTCTGATGTTTGGGGAAAAGTAAGCCAGAGCCTATGACAAAATAAAGTGAGCGAAACCTGCCCCGAAAATTTTAAAAAGTTTGCGGTGGTAGATATAAAGCTATGAATATAAATCGGGGCGAGCGGAGCAAAGGAGATTAACAAAAAATTAGAAATACAAAAAAGACATCGAAAAAGATGTAGCGGCGAGCGGAGCGAGCCGAATTTTTTTTCCCTTTTTCGGGTTGTCACAAACTGGTTCAGAAAATAAATAACAGCGAGTGGAGCGAGCTCTGAATGAGCTGCAGCCTTTTTTGAAATTGGTGAGGTAGCGTCCATGCAAGACCCTTATGCTAGAAGCATGAAGCTAAATTATGAGCTACTAGCTTCTGCCCGCGGCTTCGCACGCTTCTTTCTATGGAAACGTTCAAAGGTAATTTCTATCCCATGGGAACTGATTTATGGCATAAATAGTAGCCTATGTTTGATTCCAGGCTTAGAGCTACACGAATGCAAAATTTTAGCTCAATCTGTTCAGTAGTTTTGGTGTGAAGACGTAACAAACATCCATCCATCCATCTATCCATACAAACTTTCGCATTTATAATATTAGTGTGAAGAACAATTTTAAAGTTTCACGAATAACAACCAAATATGCGAACAACAGACCAGACACCATATAGAATCAACGAAATTTTTTATGATCTGGCTGTGCGTGTGAGTTGTTTGGTATTAGATATTTTGCAGTTGCAAACTAGCCTGAAACGGAGGAGTCCTGAACTAGAGCAAACCAGAAGCTTATCAAAACAGCAGAATGTTATCAGAGGCAAGCAGAGCGTGCTGCGATAATTTTTGGTTTTTGTTAGATTTTGGGCAACTTTTTAGAAAATTTGGCAAAGTGACCTAAAGCGGGCCGGGTTTTGAGCTTTGGACCATAGTGGATGAACAAATGTTATCAGCGACCAGACCAAAACGCGAAAATTTTGTTGTCTACTAATTTTTTGTACTGGTTGACAAAGTGACCTCGCAAATTATTTGTTATATTTTGTGCTTTTTATTGTGGTGGTTGGATTGATACAAACTGACTATAGCGGACCAGCCAGACCAATAAAATTGGGAACGTTGCCTCTGTGCTAATCAAAATACAGAGCAGAAATAACAGTAATATCGGCGAGCGGAGCGAGCCGCGATTTTTTTTATTGCTGCAGTTGGTAACCATAATCAATGTAACGGAAGTAAACAGGAAAACATTAGACGTTTTTTCATCGTTTTTTACGTGTATTCTTAGGTATTTCATAGGTCAAAACGTACTTACAAATAAATTATAAATATTCGAAATTTAAAAAATCGTTATTCACAAGTTGAATCTCTCGAATTCCAGAATTATCCCTTTTCGGTTTAATAAACCCTTTCCGTGGCATCCTGTGTATATTTTATCACACTCATATTTTGAGTTTGGATGTAGATGTTTAGAAGTTTTCGCGTAAAGAAGTACTTACCTAATCAACACATACCAATCCATCAATCCATACTTGTTTTATAAGTATCTTTCACACTACCTAGGTATATTTTTGACTAGCTAGGTAGGTACCATAACAAATTTCGTAGTGTTTAGCCGATATGGTTACCCCACAAGGCTTTACCAAAATCGTAAATTGATTTGTTTTTTTGATAAGTACCTAAATAAATGTGTCGAGTCAAAATCAAATGTTTTTTTTAAATAAATGAAAGTGTCAATATCAATGAACAAAAAAGTGTTTACGTTTACCTATATCCTTGCCTTTTATTTTCTTGTCAGAAATTCACTATACCTACTCGTGTATTTAATCCTAAATTTAGGTATATCCTAGGTATTGCAGAAGCAGAACCGTAGGTATGACGAACCTACCTACACTCCATGCAAATTCGGTTAGTTTACAAAAATGTCACACCGAATTTTGCTGGAGTATACGTAGGTGCTTACATACTAGGTACCTAAGTACGTATTTCCTGATCGATCGGTTTAGTTAGGTTCTAGGTACCAATGATATTACCTATAGGTATTTGGGTTCTACATAGGTACCTAAGTATTTCTTGAGAAATACGTAGGTAGGCCTTGTAGAGAAACTTGAAGAAAAAAACGCGTTATCAAACTAAACATTCAAGTAGATTTTTTTAAAATACACTTGCACTTCCCAAAATGTAAGTAGGTACCAACTGTACCAAGGTACCTATGTAGGTATGAAACGCAAATAGTATGCCTAAAGAAATAGGTACCTAGGCAAATTTAGTACCTAGTCTAGTATCTAACCTACCTGCCGCTTTCGATAGCAGAGGTGTGTATACCTACTCACGCACACGCACAAGCACGGCACTATGGATGGTTGTGTTCACGTATGTAGTACACCTACCGCGTCCCGCGCGCGCCTGCATCAACTAAACAGAGATAGCGATATTCGGGGCGATTTTTGCACGCGCCTCGAATTGAAGTTGCGATCGAGGTCCGCCGGACTCTTAAGCGGGGCGGCCGATAGGCAGTCCCTACGACTAGTTTCTTCCCCTTTACCGACAATGCTACCCACATTTGCTCTACAGAGGCATGCAGCGGATCAACTGGATGAGCCAAAGTACGTACGGCTACTCCTTTCCTAACATAAAAACCAACTCCACCACCTCGTCTAGCAATAAAAGATGGTCTTGGTATATGACGAAGTCGATAATTAGGTATTGTAGGTGCTCTATTATCATTGCTGGAGGTGAGCCATGTCTCGTTTATCGCCACCAGATCCATAGAATACCGATCAAATGCAGCCACCAAATTGTCATGGTTTGTGCCTAGTGATCCCGGATTATACAAACCAATTTTTAAATTTTTATCTATAACCATTATTTATCACATAATTTTTAACCACCGAGAACACTTTGCAATACAGCAAAGTTATATACATATGTAGGAAAAAAGCATAATATGTTGGCAAATGTACTCCATTAATATAAAAAAGGGGTTTCATATATAAAATATTATATGCGCTATTTTGCTGCGTTAATGTTGTGTAAGCGACTGATATTGTACTGTATAATAAGAAATCATAATAATCACAAAAATGTAAATAAAATAAATAACTAAATAGCTGACCAATAAGTGTACATTTATAGGACTTAGAATATGAACTGAGAACTAGATTGATTTGAAATGAATTACTATGTAGGTAATTCCTAAAACTACAGCCTAAAGAATAACTTATGTTTGTGAGATACTTTGCGTAGGACATGTACGGTACAACTGTTTTACCGGATAATGTATTGTATAGATAAGTAAAATATATTCCAGAGATTTTATCCACTTTTAAATTAGCCCTCTTGTTAAGACGCGAATCAAACTGATTCAGTTCCAAAAACCCGAATTACTTCCTCCATAGATCGGAACAAGAACCGTTCTTTGCCTTCTGCTTGCCGCGCGAAGACCCGTCCCCTCGCCGTCCACGAGAAACGCCATTGGTGCTTACGGCACTCCTCGCGCACACGGTGGAAGAGCTGCCGATTAGCGCGGGTAAGGCGCTCGTTTATGAAAATACGACTATGCGGTGCCGCAGTAGCACCGGCGATGGCGCTGGGGTCCCGGCCTCCGTCCGAAAGCGTAAGGGTGCGGCGAACACGCGCAGCTTGCAGCATCTGATCCCGCAGGTGACGGCGCGCAAGGCGCACGACGATTCGGCGTGGGCGCGGTGTCCCGCCGCCGGCGCCCGTGATCTGCGCGACCCCGGCACGCTCGGCGAACACGATGTCCCGCTCCTCCAGAGCTACCCCCAATTTAGCGGCAAGAACAGTAACGGTGTGTACTACATTTTCCCCCTTTTCTTCCGGAAGATGTCCAATTTCCAAATCTGACAAAAGGGTGTCCTGATCCCGCTCATCAATTTCTTGCTGCAGCATCACAATCTTACGCTTCAAGTCCGCGAGCTCGATGGACGGTGCTTCGCGCTCCTGTTCGACCTTATCAAGTCTTTGCTCTATTAGATCCATCCTCAAAGAGAGACCTAGCATAGAGGACCGAAATTCGGTCATTTCACGCCTGAACTCACGTATCTCCGTAATCCATTCAGCAAGCTCCCGGTGCACTTCGTGGATGTTCAAGGAAGGCTCTTCCTCTGTGCGCGCGGTGGCGGCGGGACTTCCACTTTGTACCTGCACGGATGTTTTCAGCGTATCGTTCTTAGGAGCAGGGGCGCAGCCAGGTTGCCTCACGGGGGTGTTGTCGCCCTTCCGTGTCTTCACGGTGCATTCGGGGCACACCCAGCCTTTAACTGCAGCCGTTGTCTCGGGTAGTGACACGCAGCCCTTGTGATAAAAACCTTTGCATTTGCTACAACTAACGGCATCTGTTGGTGAAATAAATTTCCCACAAGCTTTGCATTTGTTCGACATGTTGGTTAGGTCAATAATGGTTCTCTGGATTCGGATTTTCGATAGTAGATAATTAGTTCAAGGTACTTTCAACAGATGGAGCCTGGCAAGTTACGTGACGATACGTCGTCGGATGTTGGCAGTAGCTACCTACCGTACCTAATTTGTTTTCTCGGAAAGTGGCGGCACCTTGGAGCTTTTGATCAATTAGACGTCCGCTATACGCAGATAGAGGGCACTAAAAGTACTCTGCTACAGGTTTCTCAGACAGTGGCGCTGTGAAGCTTTTGGTTAACTTGGTTCTGCTACAAGATCATAGATGGCGCTGGAAGGATGCTGGATGAAGGGATGTGTGACGTTCCACAGTGTTTGTTCGTGGTATGACGGAATAATGTAGCGCCCAACTAGCACAATAGCGTTAAAACAACCTGTATATCATTATATATATCGGTTCCATTCGAGTATCATAGTGTTAATAATACCTGTACAGTGGAGTTATAGAGTGCTCTAACTCCCATATAACCACGAAAGAGGCCCACGATTTTACAGGTAAAGGTTATAGAAAGCCTGTAGTGCTGTTATATAAAGGTGTAACAGAACCTGCACAAAAGTGTTGATTCATACTCAGCTACTACTTCAACCTATATTACTGTGCTTGTAGATGGGTTGGTCAACACTAAAGGTTATATAAAAACGTCGGCTAAGAGTTATAACCACTTAAAACTTTATTAGACCTATTAAAAATAGTTGTTTGACACTTTGACGCTAGTTACAATATGTTTATGGTATCATTTAGCGTAGGTACAACTAAATGTCATCACCGAATGGCCATTATCTAACAGAGAAATAATAAAGTATACCTGTTCAAGTTACTTTGTGAAGTGAAAACAATCTGGCGTTGTGATTTTACGGTAAGTGTATACCATGTTTTAAATCTCAATTTTAACGCGCTCTTGATTTAATAAAGATTTCAAATAAAACTTATGAAACATAAAATAGGCACCTCAAATTTGTATCATTTTTTATTTTTGCTTTATGGCTAGTGGCATCTTAAATTAAGTGGCATCAATGAAATTACAAAAGTAACTTATATAATGAAGTATTTTGTTGTCAAATATTGAATAACCCAGTCAATTTATAGGTTATAGTTCACCAAAACAATGGCGAACTTACATTAAAGCTTTAGTCGTTGCATAAGTAAATTATTACCCCTTTTGAGTTACAACATCTGTAGCCAAGAATGTTGTGACACCATTACTTTTACAACGCCTTTATAGTGTATCTACTTATCACAATAAGCGTAAATAGAATTAACATTACAGCTTAAACCTACATAAAAGAGTTGTTCAAAACTTTTGGTGTCTGTGTATCTTACACTCTTGACAAACTCTATTTTACAACACATGTCTGCACCTTATAACCAATATAATACCTACAGTTATAAAAGACACTTCACTGCAACAACTAAACAACAATAAGTGTTGACGCGAGTCAGCGAGCACTGTTGTATAGGTATAAGTGCTACAAACAGGTTAAAGCTACAACATCTTAACTATACTTGCTGTAATTAACGCTCTTCTAACTCTTAAAGTGTTCTTACGTCGTTCATTAAAGTTCTAGAACCACCATTGAAGCTAAATTTATTTTTTAACTCCTTTATAACGCTTTTAGTCAGAACTGAGATAATTATTACTCAATTAAACAGGTAAAAGTTATAATAAAAACTGTATCTGACACCAAAATGTTAGTTGGGCGGTACCCTCACAGTGAAAAAAAGTAATTCTCGATTCAGGGTTTATTACCGGTTATCAGCGGTCTAGAACTCGTCACACTAGCACCGACACTCACACAGCGGCACCAAACGTCCACGGATCTGTTGCACTATCACTTAAGACAATCTATGCGTTGTTTACTAAAAAAAAATATTATTGTTTACGGACACAGTGTTGACATGTTCGCGTACGTGACGTCAACCTGCTTTCGCTGGAATTGAACGGCAATCCCTTGAGGCGTTCCGCATAGATATCGTGTTGCTTCCCCTTCATCAAAAGCTTTGTTTTCACATAATTGAAGGATAAGGTCTTGATTTTCTCTGACAATTTCAGAACGTCTTGTTGTAGCGTTGAATCTGTGTTGCTGTGGAACGGTTGCCTGTTGATTTCCAAAGTCATTGTGCTCGATTGCACGCTTATTAACGAGTTTGGCATTAGGGGAGACCTCAAGTACGTCTTCATCGGATAGAGTAGCGCTAAAATCCAATCGTCTGTGAACTGCTCCTCGTGTTGTGCCTTGTTCTGTAAGTACGTTATTTCTCCTTTTGGAGTTTGTAGAAACACCGGTCTGTTCTTTCCCACCAATTCCCAGCGAATGAGCGACGCACTGTGCCATTTTTTTATCGTCGTCGGTAAGAATTTGTTTAAGTGTATGACGATCATCGCCGGTAGTAATGTACTCCAGCAAGCATTGAATACATGCAATTTGGGAACATTTGTATTCTTCGCGTCTGATAGCTTTTCCAAGGCGCGAATTATGCCCCCAGTTTTTTGCACTGGATACGTAAATGAGATGGTAATGTGTTCTTCTTGTTCCTGTATGCTTAGCGATGACTTTCCAAGGACTTGATTTATGTCGGACTGTGTTATATTGTCTTTCGCCCACTGAGCAATCCAATGGGTCGTCTCCGAATCGTTGGTTTTCGTATCTTTCTGCTGATCCAACTGAGCTTGTTTTTTCTCTTCCCTCTGTTGTCTCAGACCTTTCGGTGGCTTCAACACTACTAGCGTACCTGGTCTCGCTCTTTTCGGTGCACTCGGTCCCTGCGACGGCTCTAACTGACTCGAATCCGGTGATGGAGTCCTCGGTACTTCTTGGTTCTCTTCTTCCGACGGGGGTGTCGGTAATCCCTGCGACGTCCCTTCCTCCGGAATGATCACTTCCATCATCAGTTGTTCGTCGAGATACTCCTCGTTTTCGCACACGTCTTCCTGATGGTCCTGATTGCTGCTCATCTTTCGGTAAGTAGTCCTCTACGTTTATCGAGGTGATGATGTGGTATTGACAGTACATTGTCAAGTGGTATCGCAACTTATATACCCTATAGTTTAACGGATATTGAACACCTTGTGTACACCTTGGTTGTCAAGGTGCGCAAACGGTGCACATTCTGACATTTAAATGTCACGGCCCCACACAACCCTGTCCTTAGGTTATGTAGGTAGGTAGGAAGGTCTGTGTGTAGGTGCTTCTTGTATGTATATGTATTACACTTAATTATATACCATAAGTCAAGACTTTGGCTACGCAATACTTGCGTATCCCGAACTAACGTTCGGCGTTTTCTACCCTCTTCCTCTTTCAGAGTCAAACGCCTTAGACGTCGCAGACGTCTCCGGGGGGGCCTCCAAGGCACTTGACTCGTTTAATCGGTTTAAGCACCTAACTACCTACCTACACACCTAACCTAACCTTACCTAACCTAACCTAACCTAACCTAACCTAACCTAACCTAACCTAACCTAACCTAACCTAACCTAACCTAACCTAACCTAACCTAACCTAACCTAACCTAACCTAACCTAACCAAACCTAACCTAACCAAACCTAACCTAACCTAACCTAACCTAACCTAACCTAACCTAACCTAACCTAACCTAACCTAACCTAACCTAACCTAACCTAACCTAACCTAACCTAACCTAACCTAACCTAACCTAACCTAACCTAACCTAACCTAACCTAACCTAACCTAACCTAACCATAGAGAAAACCTCTTCGAAATAAGGTACAACAGGCCCAATCTGGTAACAAACATCAGCCAGGAGCTACTGTGCACGCACAGGAACCCATTAGATGTTGCATATGCCCTAGGAGAGATATACTCCGGTATACACTCTTCCAAACTCGAAGTTCACTCCCTGTCGCTTCAGATGTACACGGGAGCGAATATACCCAGCTCCCTCACCAATACTCTCTTCCTAGTCCATACTCAGGATGAGAAGGAAACCCTTAAAAACCAAGGTTATGGTGATGGGGATGGGTCTCGCATACTAACCATTCATGAGGCCCAGGGGTTGACCTTCGAGACAGTGGCAATATTGAAAACAAAAAGTGGGATGAAACTGCACGAAAGTGTCCCTCACGCGGTGGTAGCGATATCACGACACACTCACAGCTGCACCTACTACGCTGATGACACCAACGATGCGATCGGTCACTTCATCAAAAGAGCTACGGCGGTACCAGCAAAAACCATCATAAACTATAACCTCAAAATGGCCATTCGAAACAGGAACGCAGCTGTCGTTGAAAAACTGGCTAACTGGCCAGATCAGGGGGCAGCATCAGCTTCTTTCAAGTAAAACATTAAATCCTGTGTAAATTGCTCCATGTTGTAAAATCAATGTAAATTATCCTTTTTGTTATGTATAAAATTTAAAAGCATCATAGTTTAAGTATAACTGTTAAGCAGTTAACAATCTTATGTATTTTAATCTCCTAGATATGAAGTCATTTAAACATTGTTTCCCCTGAGTAACTAGATTATAAAAATGTAACCAAATTAAGCTCAAAAAAATAGAAAAAAGATCAAACAAGAGCACGGACACAAGTCTGTGGTGAACGCGAAAAAAAAAAAAAAAAAAAAAAAAAAAAAAAAAAAAAAAACCTAACCTAACCTAACCTAACCTAACCTAACCTAACCTAACCTAACCTAACCTAACCTAACCTAACCTAACCTAACCTAACCTAACCTAACCTAACCTAACCTAACCTAACCTAACCTAACCTAACCTAACCTAACCTAACCTAACCTAACCTAACCTAACCTAACCTAACCTAACCTAACCTAACCTAACCTAACCTAACCTAACCTAACCTAACCTAACCTAACCTAACCTAACCTAACCTAACCTAACCTAACCTAACCTAAAGGTATGTCACGGCCCCACACAACCCTGTCCTTAGGTTATGTAGGTAGGTAGGAAGGTCTGTGTGTAGGTGCTTCTTGTATGTATATGTATTACACTTAATTATATACCATAAGTCAAGACTTTGGCTACGCAATACTTGCGTATCCCGAACTAACGTTCGGCGTTTTCTACCCTCTTCCTCTTTCAGAGTCAAACGCCTTAGACGTCGCAGACGTCTCCGGGGGGGCCTCCAAGGCACTTGACTCGTTTAATCGGTTTAAGCACCTAACTACCTACCTACACACCTAACCTAACCTTACCTAACCTAACCTAACCTAACCTAACCTAACCTAACCTAACCTAACCTAACCTAACCTAACCTAACCTAACCTAACCTAACCAATGCACTCTCAACAGAAAGTTATCCAATGCACTCTCAACAGGCAAAAACCAGTCAAAGCAGCCGTAATTGTTTTCGGGGACCTGCTGGAGGTCATTCACGACCCCCAGCTGGTGACCGAAACTGAGGCAGCTGTTTTGCTCAAAGGTGGAAACTTGAAACTTGGAGTTGTCTCCGTGTACTTTGAAGGGGACCAAGATATGGCACCTTATCTTGAGAGAACCAAAAGATACTGCGAAAAACTTGGCACGCAAAACCTTATCGTTGCTGGAGATGTTAACGCTTGGAGTCACTGGTGGGGAAGTATCTCGGAGAACGAAAGAGGAGCGGAATATAACTCATTTCTCAATGAAATGAGTTTCCATATACTCAACGTTGGAGAAGCACCCACCTTTGAAACCTTCAGAGATGGCAGAGCATGCACAAGCGTAGTCGACGTCTCTGCTTGCAGTACACCTCTGCTTGGGAGGATAGAGAAGTGGAAAGTGGACCGTAGTCTCATAACATCAGATCACAACGCGATTACCTTCACACTGCGCCTCGTTAAATCCCTAGAACGCCTAAGGCCCATCACAACGCGCAGGTACAACACCAAGAAGGCCAAGTGGTCGGACTTCAAAGCAGTCTTCATGTCCTCCCTTGCAGACAGAGCGATCTCAGTTCCATCAGTAAAAGACGCAGGAACCCCAGAGAGCCTTGAAAGCAAGATCACAGCTTACACAGAAGCTATCCACGAAGCTTGTGAACAAACTATCCCTTCCATAAGCGCAAGAAAAGGGAATCCAAAACCCCCTTGGTGGACTCAAAAGCTAGATGATCTTAAAAAAGAGGTTCTCAGGAAAAAGAGGAGAATCAGAAACGCAGCTCCAAGACGCCTAAGTCTCGTTGTTGACGAGTACCTGAAGGCGAAGCTAGAATACAAGGAAGAAGCTGAACAGGCCCAAACCGAGAACTGGAAGGAATTTTGCACTACCCAGGAGAAGGAGAGCATGTGGGATAAGATCTATAGGGTAATCAAGAAAACCTCAGGAAGGCAAGAAGACATGCTCCTGAGAAGCCCAGCAGGCCACACCCTATCCCCACAAGCGTCGGCAGAACTTCTGGGGAAAACCTTCTACCCCGATGACTCCGTAAGCACCGATCAAAATGGTCACGCGGAAATCCGGGCAACTACAAAGGTAATCCCCTACGGAGATCTCTCTGAGGATGATCCACCCTTCATGTCAGCGGAGTTAGAGCTAATCATCCAAGCTCTAAATCCGAAAAAAGCACCCGGTCCAGACGGGATCACCGCTGACATCTGCACAGTGGCCATTCGCTGCGAAATGGAGTTATTCCTGGCGATAGCAACCAAATGCCTATCGCTTAGATACTTTCCGAAGCAGTGGAAAATGGCGCACGTGGTCATCATCCGGAAACCTGGTAAGACCGATTACACTCATCCAAAGTCCTACCGACCCATAGGTCTCCTCTCAGTTCTTGGTAAAATCATTGAAAAACTAATGATTGGCAGGCTTCAATGGCACATCTTCCCATCACTCAATAATCGGCAATACGGCTTCATGCCACAACGAGGAACCGAGGACGCCCTCTATGATCTTGTAGAGCACTTGAAAAAAGGAGTTAACAACAAAAACATCGTACTCCTCATCTCTCTGGACATAGAAGGCGCCTTCGATAACGCATGGTGGCCCGCCCTTAAACACCAGCTAGCGAAGAAAAGGTGTCCCAAAAACCTTTACGAGATGGTATGCTCATACCTCAGTGACCGAAAGATCATGGTCAACTATGCCAGAGCAACTTACGAGAAGGAAACTACAAAAGGTTGCGTCCAAGGATCCATTGGAGGACCAACCTTTTGGAATATAATCCTAGACTCGTTGTTGCATGAACTGGAGGCCGAGGGAGTATACTGTCAAGCTTTCGCGGATGATGTTGTTCTCACCTTCACAAACCAGTCGATAAGAGCTCTAGAGCGGCAAGTAAACTCCACACTGGAACAAGTTTCGATATGGGGATTTCAAAACAAACTTAACTTTGCACCGCACAAAACCAACGCGATGCTCCTGACCAAGAAGTTAAAGTATGAAATTCCCCAACTATACATGTCGGGTACGAAACTTAACCTTGTGGATGAAATAAAGCTGCTCGGGCTTATCATCGACCGCAATCTCACCTTCAAAGCACACGTGACTGCGCAATGCAAAAAAGTTGCAGATATATACAAACAGCTTGCATGTGCAGCGAAGGTGACATGGGGTTTGAATAGCGAGATAACAAGAACCATCTATATTGCTGTGGTGGAACCCATCATGACTTATGCCTCAAGCGCATGGTCAGAAGCTGCAGTGCTGCAGATGAACGTGAATCAGCTTAATGCCATTCAGAGAGGCTTTGCGCAAAAGATCTGCAAAGCGTACCGCACAGTTTCCCTCACGTCGGCACTTGTTTTGTCGGGTTTGCTGCCTCTGGACCTTCGGATCCAAGAGACAGCAAATCTCTACAAAATAAAAAAGAGCATCTCCCTGGATTACCTCCCTCCCGGAAAAGAACTCGAACTCAAGATAGGGTATCTGGATCAACCACATCCCTCTACATTAACACATATTGAGTACGAGCTTTTGGAAAGTACCGCCCATATCACCGGGCCACAAATCTACACCGATGGGAGCAAGATCGAAGATAAAGTGGGAGCTGCTCTATCGTGGTGGGATGACGGCAGAGAGTTAAGGTTTGAAACGTTCAAACTCCACCCCACTTGCACTGTCTTTCAATCAGAACTCTACGCACTATCCAGAGCGACTCACATGGCAAGCGAAAGCACAGAGCCATTAATCAACATTCTTAGCGACTCGCGCTCTTCGCTCGATTTGCTTCGCAATCCTAAACTAAGTCATCCACTGGTACGCAGAGTGAGAGAAAGCATTGGCAAGATAGTGAACGAGGGAAGAGAGGTTCGTATGTTCTGGCTGAGAGCTCACGTGGGAACTGCGGGAAACGAGAGAGCGGATGAACTCGCAAAAACTGCAGCACTCAGTGATGCTGCACAGGACTACGCTGAGATTCCTCTGTCCTACGCTAGGAAGAAAATTCGGAAAGAATCGATCCAAAGATGGCAGGATCGCTACGAGACCTCCAGCACAGGTGCTATCACTAAAAAGTTTCTACCAGATGTCGATAAAGCATATCGACTCATAAGATCGACGAAACTAACATTCACCCAAGTTCAGGCCCTAACAGGCCACGGAGGAATCGCAGAATATCTCCACAGATTCAAGCTCAGGGACAGTCCAGGATGCGAGTGCGACCCAGAGGTCACAGAATCCGTCTGGCACTTAATTCTGAGCTGTCCTCGCTTCCTAGTAGAAAGGCATGATCTTGAAAACCTTATAGATCGGAATCTGGTGGAGACTGAGCTGAGCGAAATTCTCGAGGATTCAAAATGAAGGCCCCTTTTCCTATCCTACGTAGATAAAATTTTTCAAGTTGCAGCAAAGAGAAACTCCACTCTCTCTCCTACTGCACCACCTCAATCTCAACAAGCAAGAAAGGCTCAAGTGGCAGCAACTCCACAGGAAGACCATCTACCAACGCCAGTCAATTGCTCAACGCTTACAAAACTACTCGCTCATGGAGAAAAAGGAATGGCAGGCATCCGAACTCGAGGCGTAGCCCTCTTCATGGATGGAACCAACGAGCGACTCGGCATAAGCTTCTGCTTCTGTCGACCAGGCAAGAGATTCCGAGTGGCTATATCTCCAGGGCTTGCATCACTCTTGAATGGAAGCACATCTAAAACAACAATGCGCTACAAGATCTACAGTGCGCTACCCGTGATAGAGGTGGCAGACCACTGCATTCGACTAGTCCGGTCCAAAAACAAAACGATCGCACTACTCGAGCTTGGTTTTGGTTTAACACCCTTCGCGCGTGCAAGATCGATGCTTAACATGCTTGGAGAAAGAGCAGAAGACGCGGACCCCATCTCCCGCGTAATAAGCGTGGACGCACTAGTTGTTGAACATGAGAAGGGAGAAGTCGCAGACCGGCTGGGTTGCATAAAAATCTCAGAACAACATGAGGTGATTGTGTATGAAGACAGAGGTGAAAACCTAAACTTCCTAAGAGCACACAATTCAAGCACTGCAACCGATTGCTGGGGACATCCTGTATCAGCAGCAATCAGTGGATCTGAACGCCTCCAGGAGAAAAGATCTGCGGAAAAAGAGGCTTTTGTGCAATCCAACAAACAGCATGAAGACAGAGCTACAAAGAGAGGCCAAATCAAAGCGTTAGTGGATGCATTCAACGCGGCAACAAAAACACTGCTCGGAAAGCCCTCGAAAACATCTGAGGGCTTCACAATGGAGGCAAGAATTTACCCCTCCCCAAAAGCACCCCAGGAAAAACCCCCCACAAGAGCGGACCTGGGTCAGGTAAATCGGCCACATCTCAGACCTGTCATGGGCCTACTGGACCACATGATAAATGCATTCCATGAGTTCCTTGCTCTCACAAAAGCGACGATAGACGTTAATTCGTTAACCTGCAAATCTATCCTGCAATCCTACGAGCAAGGAAACGCTAACCTACTAAAGGTGAAACTCGAGGAGGCAGAAGCTGCTATATACGACAATGATAAATCCCAGGTCATCATGGGTACAATGTCAGGAAGTTATATGGCAGCCTTCAGTGCATCAAGTGGTTTCGTGTCGCTGAAAGAGGATGAGATGGGGCTGAAAGGACCACCAAAGTTTCTTACTCCAGAGGGTGATCCAGTGGTTGTCACGGCCCGTTGCACCAAAATCATGCTCGATGAAAAAATCCTTGATATGGCCCAGTCCATATCAGGGAACCAGGAAATCGAAGCGGGCTGGGTCAACTGGGTGGTACCTAAAATAACGTGGATCAATGGAGTTCCAGGGTGCGGGAAAACAACTTGGGTTGTTAAACACTTCGATGCGGACAAGGACGCCATCATAACAGCAACAACGGAGGCAGCAAATGACCTGAGGGAAAAGCTATCGCACCGCGTTGGAAATCTGGTGAAAACCAAGGTGCGAACAATGGCCTCGGTCTTAGTAAATGGCTTCAGAGAGCAAGACAGATGCAGTCGGCTCACGATTGACGAAGCTCTCATGAACCACTTCGGAGCTATCATCATGGCCTCGCGCTTGTCTGGTGCTGGTGAAATTGTTCTCATCGGAGATGTTAACCAGTTGCCCTACATCGATAGAGAAAACCTCTTCGAGATAAGGTACAACAGGCCCAATCTGGTAACAAACATCAGCCAGGAGCTACTGTGCACGCACAGGAACCCATTAGATGTTGCATATGCCCTAGGAGAGATATACTCCGGTATACACTCTTCCAAACTCGAAGTTCACTCCCTGTCGCTTCAGATGTACACGGGAGCGAATATACCCAGCTCCCTCACCAATACTCTCTTCCTAGTCCATACTCAGGATGAGAAGGAAACCCTTAAAAACCAAGGTTATGGTGATGGGGATGGGTCTCGCATACTAACCATTCATGAGGCCCAGGGGTTGACCTTCGAGACAGTGGCAATATTGAAAACAAAAAGTGGGATGAAACTGCACGAAAGTGTCCCTCACGCGGTGGTAGCGATATCACGACACACTCACAGCTGCACCTACTACGCTGATGACACCAACGATGCGATCGGTCACTTCATCAAAAGAGCTACGGCGGTACCAGATAAAACCATCATAAACTATAACCTCAAAATGGCCATTCGAAACAGGAACGCAGCTGTCGTTGAAAAACTGGCTAACTGGCCAGATCAGGGGGCAGCATCAGCTTCTTTCAAGTAAAACATTAAATCCTGTGTAAATTGCTCCATGTTGTAAAATCAATGTAAATTATCCTTTTCGATATGTATAAAATTTAAAAGCATCATAGTTTATGTATAATTGTTAAGTAGTAAACAATCTTATTTATTTTAATCTCTTAGATATTAAGTCATTTAAACATTGTTTCCCCTGAGTAACTAGATTATAAAAATGTAAATAAATTAAGCTCAAAAAAAGAAAAAAGATCAAACAAGAGCACGGACAAAAGTCTGTGGTGAACGCGAAAAAAAAAAAAAAAAAAAAAAAAAACCTAACCTAACCTAACCTAACCTAACCTAACCTAACCTAACCTAACCTAACCTAACCTAACCTAACCTAACCTAACCTAACCTAACCTAACCTAACCTAACCTAACCTAACCTAACCTAACCTAACCTAACCTAACCTAACCTAACCTAACCTAACCTAACCTAACCTAACCTAACCTAACCTAACCTAACCTAACCTAACCTAACCTAACCTAACCTAACCTAACCTAACCTAACCTAACCTAACCTAACCTAACCTAACCTAACCTAACCTAACCTAACCTAACCTAACCTAACCTAACCTAACCTAACCTAACCTAACCTAACCTAACCTAACCTAACCTAACCTAACCTAACCTAACCTAACCATAGAGAAAACCTCTTCGAAATAAGGTACAACAGGCCCAATCTGGTAACAAACATCAGCCAGGAGCTACTGTGCACGCACAGGAACCCATTAGATGTTGCATATGCCCTAGGAGAGATATACTCCGGTATACACTCTTCCAAACTCGAAGTTCACTCCCTGTCGCTTCAGATGTACACGGGAGCGAATATACCCAGCTCCCTCACCAATACTCTCTTCCTAGTCCATACTCAGGATGAGAAGGAAACCCTTAAAAACCAAGGTTATGGTGATGGGGATGGGTCTCGCATACTAACCATTCATGAGGCCCAGGGGTTGACCTTCGAGACAGTGGCAATATTGAAAACAAAAAGTGGGATGAAACTGCACGAAAGTGTCCCTCACGCGGTGGTAGCGATATCACGACACACTCACAGCTGCACCTACTACGCTGATGACACCAACGATGCGATCGGTCACTTCATCAAAAGAGCTACGGCGGTACCAGCAAAAACCATCATAAACTATAACCTCAAAATGGCCATTCGAAACAGGAACGCAGCTGTCGTTGAAAAACTGGCTAACTGGCCAGATCAGGGGGCAGCATCAGCTTCTTTCAAGTAAAACATTAAATCCTGTGTAAATTGCTCCATGTTGTAAAATCAATGTAAATTATCCTTTTTGTTATGTATAAAATTTAAAAGCATCATAGTTTAAGTATAACTGTTAAGCAGTTAACAATCTTATGTATTTTAATCTCCTAGATATTAAGTCATTTAAACATTGTTTCCCCTGAGTAACTAGATTATAAAAATGTAACCAAATTAAGCTCAAAAAAATAGAAAAAAGATCAAACAAGAGCACGGACACAAGTCTGTGGTGAACGCGAAAAAAAAAAAAAAAAAAAAAAAAAAAAAAAAAAAAAAAACCTAACCTAACCTAACCATAGAGAAAACCTCTTCGAAATAAGGTACAACAGGCCCAATCTGGTAACAAACATCAGCCAGGAGCTACTGTGCACGCACAGGAACCCATTAGATGTTGCATATGCCCTAGGAGAGATATACTCCGGTATACACTCTTCCAAACTCGAAGTTCACTCCCTGTCGCTTCAGATGTACACGGGAGCGAATATACCCAGCTCCCTCACCAATACTCTCTTCCTAGTCCATACTCAGGATGAGAAGGAAACCCTTAAAAACCAAGGTTATGGTGATGGGGATGGGTCTCGCATACTAACCATTCATGAGGCCCAGGGGTTGACCTTCGAGACAGTGGCAATATTGAAAACAAAAAGTGGGATGAAACTGCACGAAAGTGTCCCTCACGCGGTGGTAGCGATATCACGACACACTCACAGCTGCACCTACTACGCTGATGACACCAACGATGCGATCGGTCACTTCATCAAAAGAGCTACGGCGGTACCAGCAAAAACCATCATAAACTATAACCTCAAAATGGCCATTCGAAACAGGAACGCAGCTGTCGTTGAAAAACTGGCTAACTGGCCAGATCAGGGGGCAGCATCAGCTTCTTTCAAGTAAAACATTAAATCCTGTGTAAATTGCTCCATGTTGTAAAATCAATGTAAATTATCCTTTTTGTTATGTATAAAATTTAAAAGCATCATAGTTTAAGTATAACTGTTAAGCAGTTAACAATCTTATGTATTTTAATCTCCTAGATATTAAGTCATTTAAACATTGTTTCCCCTGAGTAACTAGATTATAAAAATGTAACCAAATTAAGCTCAAAAAAATAGAAAAAAGATCAAACAAGAGCACGGACACAAGTCTGTGGTGAACGCGAAAAAAAAAAAAAAAAAAAAAAAAAAAAAAAAAAAAAAACCTAACCTAACCTAACCTAACCTAACCTAACCTAACCTAACACAACCTAACCTAACCTAACCTAACCTAACCTAACCTAACCTAACCTAACCTAACCTAACCTAACCTAACCTAACCTAACCTAACCTAAACAACAATGCGCTACAAGATCTACTAGTCCGGGAGCCGACTGCAAAAAACCCTACCTGATAAAAAAATAGAAAATACCTACTCTGTAGGGGTAGCTGACTTTTAGTAACTGCAACTGCTCTTGGTCGGCCGGGGCTTAATTTGGCAAATTTTGTGCAAATGACAAAAAAGTGGTACAAAAATTCATCAAAAAAAACCTCATCGAAAAATAGAATGAAACTTGTATGGTATAATAGAGGCTTCGGAGGACAGTAAAAAAAAAGTGGTCGGCCTAATCCTGCGTTGGCAGGTTCCTGTGTCCGACCGAATTTGTGGTACCACGTGACAGCTGCATTTTACCTCATCGAAAAATTGAATCAAAAAAACGGATTATATTAGCTAAATTAAACCTGTTGACGTTTGTGTCGGTCGGCCTCACCTTAGCCTGGCAGTTTTTGCAGTCCGACCACATTTATAAAAAATATTTTCTTTTTTCAACATTGAAAATAATGGTTTCTTCATTGCTTCAACTGAACTGATAATGCTTAATTTAATGAGTAAGAGTAACATAATTATATTCATAACCATGCCGACCTACAGAATATACTAGCCAACAAAAAAGTCATGCCACCCGCCTATATAAGTGCGTGGAGGGTTTAGAGGGCTATACAAAAACAAATATTGAGTTTAAATTTTTATTCTTAAGTCTAAATTATACAATAACGCTTTTAATATTATTCATAATCATCTTCAAGAGTCGAAGTCTGACGAACTTTCCCCAGAAATTGACTTCAAATTTAGGTAGCAGCGTAGCACACAAATGAGTGGCCCTGACTGACTTAGGCGGCGCGCGCGGTGCCTTTCGAGGAATAGAAACAAACAAAGGAGGTTTGGTTTGGTGAGCGTCTCTTCCTTTCTCATTCACTCACAAGTTAAAAAACTGAAACAGCAATAGCGCGCATGCGGCCTCGCAGATACTGGTCGGTCGGCATGGATTTGTATGACTTAGGATGACTATGCCGTCGTGATTCATATAACGGCAGTTAAAAATTGAAATTAAATGAAATGGTATTGAAATTGTATAAAGAAGACTGCCTTTTAAAAAAGCACGGCAGTACATTGCGATCATCATCATCATCATCAGCCTATATTAGTCCACTGCTGGACATAGGCCTCCCCTAATGAGCGCCATAGCGCCCTGTCTTCAGCTTGCCGCATCCAACATCTGCCTGCAGTCTTTCACAGATCGTCATTCCACCTGGCCGGAGGGCGTCCTACACTATGTTTACCGAGTCGTGGTCTCCACTCAAGAATTCGTTTACCCCAGCGGTTGTGGGTTCTTCGCGAGATATGGCCGACCCACTGCCACTTCAGCTTGCTAATTCTTTGAGCTATGTCGATAACTTTGGTTCTCTGTCGGATGTATTCGTTACGAATTCTATCCTTCAGAGAGACTCCGAGCATAGCTCTTTCCATAGCTCGCTGAGCGACTTTGAACTGGTGCCAAATCCTCCGCGGAACCCGGCCTGTTCCGGTGGCTGGAACTCGTCGAGTCTCCTGGCGAGACGATTCGTGACCACTCGTGAGAACAGCTTATAGACGTGGCTCAAGAGTGTGATGGGTCTGTAGTTTTTAAGGCGGGTTTTATCTCCCTTCTTAAAAAAGAGCACCACTAAACTCCCGCTCCACGCCTTTGGAGTTCTCCCACTGTGAAGGACGGTGTTGAAGAGGTTCTGAAGCTCCTGTATTACAGGGGCACCTCCGGCTTTCAAAAGCTCCGAAGTTATTCCGTCCTCACCGGGGGCTTTTCCATTTTTAAGCTGCCTCAGAGCTAACACGATCTCGTCTTGACTTATGTCTGGCAGTGGACGTGGACTTCATCAGACGGTTTCTTTCAAGCTTCAAGTTGATATTCAGAGAGCCTCGGAGCAGTCGGTGATCAGATCCGGTATTGAACCTGTTGATCACTGAGACATCTCTGAATATGTGCTTGCTATCCGTCATGATGAAGTCGATCTCATTTTTAGTCACAGTGTCGAGGCTTTGCCATGTCCACTTCCTTTGAGGTTGTTTCTTAAAGAAGGAGTTCATTAAGAACAGCCCCTCTTTCTCAAGGAAGTTGACAAGCATTTGCCCCCTGTGATTCCTAACTCCATAACCATGCGGGCCTATCCGGGATTCGTTGCCAGTCTAGGTTCCCACCTTGCCGTTGAAGTCCCCCATAACAACGTTGAAATGTGCCTTAGTGGTGTTGTGTAAGGCTTTGGATATGTCTTCGTACATATCCTCCACTTCATCATCCGAGTGTGCCGAGGTCGGTGCGTAAACCTGAATCACTTTCATGCTGTACCGCTCGGATAACCGAAGGATCAGGTACGCTACCCTGGTCGACACACTGGAGATTTCTTGAACTGTTAGAGAGGGCCTTATTGACGAGGAAACCTACGCCACCCTGGGATGTTTTATCACCCTCGCGAAAGTAGAGAAGATGGCCCGAGTCTAGGGTTACGGTGTCCTCTCCCTCTCTACGGACTTCGCATAACCCCAGAACATGCCATTTAATATTCTCTAACTCCACTTCCAACTGTGCTAGATGGTGGTCAAGCCTCAGAGTGCGTCCGTTAAACGTTGCCAGGGTCGGTTTGCGTAATGAATGGTAGCCTGAGGTAGCCCGGTGATTCCTAGCACCCCCTGCCCCGCCGTTACCATGGCCGCTACCTTGGCCAGGAATAGCGAGGCCGCCGGGACTTGGATGCCATTTTTTGGCGTGTACAATCATTGGGGGTAATGCCCATAATCCCCACGCTGGGCATGCGGGTTGGGGATCGCAGTTCGGTGAAGTTGTTTTGCAGGGGGCGCTGCTGCCCGCCCTCCGGTGCGTGTGTCCCTTAGTCGCCTCTTACGACACCCACGAGAGGAATTGGGGTGGTGCATTTCTATGCCGGCACCACACGGCCTACCTAACATTGCGATAGTCGTATTAAGCATTATCAGTTCAGTTGAAGCAATGAAGAAACCATTATTTTCAATGTTGAAAAAAGAAAATATTTTTTATAAATGTGGTCGGACTGCAAAAACTGCCAGGCTAAGGTGAGGCCGACCGACACAAACGTCAACAGGTTTAATTTAGCTAATATAATCCGTTTTTTTGATTCAATTTTTCGATGAGGTAAAATGCAGCTGTCACGTGGTACCACAAATTCGGTCGGACACAGGAACCTGCCAACGCAGGATTAGGCCGACCACTTTTTTTTTACTGTCCTCCGAAGCCTCTATTATACCATACAAGTTTCATTCTATTTTGCGATGAGGTTTTTTTTGATGAATTTTTGTACCACTTTTTTGTCATTTGCACAAAATTTGCCAAATTAAGCCCCGGCCGACCAAGAGCAGTTGCAGTTACTAAAAGTCAGCTACCCCTACAGAGTAGGTATTTTCTATTTTTTTATCAGGTAGGGTTTTTTGCAGTCGGCTCCCGGACTATACAGTGCGCTACCCGTGATAGAGGTGGCAGACCACTGCATTCGACTAGTCCGGTCCAAAAACAAAACGATCGCACTACTCGAGCTTGGTTTTGGTTTAACACCCTTCGCGCGTGCGAGATCAATGCTTAACATGCTTGGAGAAAGAGCAGAAGACGCGGACCCCATCTCCCGCGTAATAAGCGTGGACGCACTGGTTGTTGAACATGAGAAGGGAGAAGTCGCAGACCGGCTGGGTTGCATAAAAATCTCTGAACAACATGAGGTGATTGTGTATGAAGACAGAGGTGAAAACCTCAACTTCCTAAGAGCACACAATTCAAGCACTGCAACCGATTGCTGGGGACATCCTGTATCAGCAGCAATCAGTGGATCTGAACGCCTCCAGGAGAAAAGATCTGCGGAGAAAGAGGCTATTGTGCAATCCAACAAACAGCATGAAGACAGAGCTACAAAGAGAGGCCAAATCAAAGCGTTAGTGGAAGCATTCAGCGCGGCAACAAAAACACTGCTCGGAAAGCCCTCGAAAACATCTGAGGGCTTCACAATGGAGGCAAGAATTTACCCCTCCCCAAAAGCACCCCAGGAAAAACCCCCCACAAGAGCGGACCTGGGTCAGGTAAATCGGCCACATCTCAGACCTGTCACGGGCCTACTGGACCACATGATAAATGCATTCCATGAGTTCCTTGCTCTCACAAAAGCGACGATAGACGTTAATTCGTTAACCTGCAAATCTATCCTTCAATCCTACGAGCAAGGAAACGCTAACCTACTAAAGGTGAAACTCGAGGAGGCAGAAGCTGCTATATACGACAATGATAAATCCCAGGTCATCATGGGTACAATGTCAGGAAGTTATATGGCAGCCTTCAGTGCATCAAGTGGTTTCGTGTCGCTAAAAGAGGATGAGATGGGGCTGAAAGGACCACCAAAGTTTCTTACTCCAGAGGGTGATCCAGTGGTTGTCACGGCCCGTTGCACCAAAATCATGCTCGATGAAAAAATCCTTGAAATGGCCCAGTCCATATCAGGGAACCAGGAAATCGAAGCGGGCTGGGTCAACTGGGTAGTACCTAAAATAACGTGGATCAATGGAGTTCCGGGGTGCGGGAAAACAACTTGGGTTGTTAAACACTTCGATGCGGACAAGGACGCCATCATAACAGCAACAACGGAGGCAGCAAATGACCTGAGGGAAAAGCTATCGCACCGCGTTGGAAATCTGGTGAAAACCAAGGTGCGAACAATGGCCTCGGTCTTAGTAAATGGCTTCAGAGAGCAAGACAGATGCAGTCGGCTCACAATTGACGAAGCTCTCATGAACCACTTCGGAGCTATCATCATGGCCTCGCGTTTGTCTGGTGCTGGTGAAATTGTTCTCATCGGAGATGTTAACCAGTTGCCCTACATTGATAGAGAAAACCTCTTCGAAATAAGGTACAACAGGCCCAATCTGGTAACAAACATCAGCCAGGAGCTACTGTGCACGCACAGGAACCCATTAGATGTTGCATATGCCCTAGGAGAGATATACTCCGGTATACACTCCTCCAAACTCGAAGTTCACTCCCTGTCGCTTCAAATGTACACAGGAGCGAATATACCCAGCTCCCTCACCAATACTCTCTTCCTAGTCCATACTCAGGATGAGAAAGAAACACTTAAAAACCAAGGTTATGGTGATGGGGATGGGTCTCGCATACTAACCATTCATGAGGCCCAGGGGTTGACCTTCGAGACAGTGGCAATATTGAAAACAAAAAGTGGGATGAAACTGCACGAAAGTGTCCCTCACGCGGTGGTAGCGATATCACGACACACTCACAGCTGCACCTACTACGCTGATGACACCAACGATGCGATCGGTCACTTCATCAAAAGAGCTACGGCGGTACCAGCAAAAACCATCATAAACTATAACCTCAAAATGGCCATTCGAAACAGGAACGCAGCTGTCGTTGAAAAACTGGCTAACTGGCCAGATCAGGGGGCAGCATCAGCTTCTTTCAAGTAAAACATTAAATCCTGTGTAAATTGCTCCATGTTTTAAAATCAATGTAAATTATCCTTTTTGTTATGTATAAAATTTAAAAGCATCATAGTTTAAGTATAACTGTTAAGCAGTAAACAATCTTATGTATTTTAATCTCCTAGATATTAAGTCATTTAAACATTGTTTCCCCTGAGTAACTAGATTATAAAAATGTAACCAAATTAAGCTCAAAAAAATAGAAAAAAGATCAAACAAGAGCACGGACACAAGTCTGTGGTGAACGCGAAAAAAAAAAAAAAAAAAAAAAAAAAAACCTAACCTAACCTAACCTGACCTGACCTGACCTGACCTGACCTGACCTGACCTGACCTGACCTGACCTGACCTGACCTGACCTGACCTGACCTGACCTGACCTGACCTGACCTGACCTGACCTGACCTGACCTGACCTGACCTGACCTGACCTGACCTGACCTGACCTGACCTGACCTGACCTGACCTGACCTGACCTGACCTGACCTGACCTGACCTGACCTGACCTGACCTGACCTAACCTGACCTAACCTAACCTAACCTAACCTAACCTAACCTAACCTAACCTAACCTAACCTAACCTAACCTAACCTAACCTAACCTAACCTAACCTAACCTAACCTAACCTAACCTAACAAGTCGTCGACTAGTTTCGTCTCTCCACAAGACATCATCAAGACACTGTAGCAAATAATAATAATAATAATAATGCTGGACTGGACAATTCACACATCATTATCTAGCAAAAGTCAAAGAATAGAGTCAAAGAATATTTTGACGATAAGTCAAAGAATATTTTGACAGTTTAATTAAAAAAAAATTTAGATAGTAATCATTGTTATTTTGCTCCTATTGTTAACCTTATTTAAGTATAAAGAAAATGTGCAATTCTCATAATTTTAAGTTAATTAACTAATGTTAATAATAATTATATTATTGTATGTCCGAAAGTACAAACTGTTGGACAATTACTAGTTCTTATGACCAACTATGTACCTACACAGTTTATACAATAAAATGTTTCCTATTCTTATTCTTATTCTAGCCCCAAGTTATTATAGTGCGTAACCCCACACTAAGGGTAATTTCTAAGAAATCAAATAATATCGCAAAAATTTGCGATTTATTTTTTGCGATATTATTTGATTTCTTAGAAATTACCCTTAGTGTGGGGTTACGCACTATAATAACAAAAAACCTTAGAATTAAGCTACGCGACACCTCTCGTCAAACGAACTAAATGTAACTTTAGTCTTTGAACAGGATTGGATAAACTTCAATGTTTCCCCTGTAGGTGGAGCTAACGGCGCTAGAGACCGTAGGAAGTCGCAGAGATTTTCGACTCCCACGCGTCACTTGACTTCGTGGTGTAGTTGGTTATCACATCCCTGTACTGAGGGGAGGACGCGGGTTCAAGTCCCGTCGAAGTCGAAAAATTTTTGCGATATTATTTGATTTCTTATATGTTAAATGTAGCAACTCGGCTTTGACACTGAGACCTGCCAATGATGTTGCCTCTCTGAGCATTTATCCTATTATTATACTAGTTGTAATTTATTTCTATTATTTGATTGTAATTTTCTATAAGAATGAAGGTTACCTTGTTGAATATGCGTAACATACTACCTCGGTGTTGTTCTCTTTGCCAACTAGACTCTAACCTGAGGATTCAAATTACAGGATACCTTGAATAGTTTTACTAAGGTGGATACCATAGAGCAAGTACAGAGGTGGATACAGACCAGCAGCCTTATTGTCTGTGAACTGGTAATCGACTTAAACTTCATTTTTGACATTTGAAACCTAGTCTGGACTTCGATTGTCACTTTCGTATTGTGTAAATAGCTGTCACATGAAAACTTTAGAAATTGGATTCACATGGATCAACTTCAACTTCTTATTTTGATGGCTCGCTGTGGCTGTGCTCATCTTATGACTTAGCAGTGACAAACGAAGACTGTAAGTCAGATTGCATGTCATTATTACCAAATGGTCGGCAGAGGCGCTTATTTTTAACATAGAATTATGCTAAACTAGCTTCTGCCCGCGGCTTCGCACGCGTTGTTTCTATGGAAACGTTTTGAGGTTATTTTTATCCTATTCTATTTTTGAGGGTATGTCAAGTCACACTTGAATGCTATCGAACGGAATAAATAGTATCCTATGTCCGTCTCCTGGCTCTAAGCTACCTCCTCACCAATTTTCAGCCATATCGGTAAAGCCGTTCTTGAGTTAAGTATAAATAGTGTAACTAACACGACTTTCTTTTATATAGGTTTAAAGATTTACCGATTGTAGAAGAGGCAAACTTCTGCTATTTTTGGTTGATAGCACAATCACAAGGTAGGTACTTAATAATGTAATGTTAACTAACATTTGCCCGCGGTTTTGCCATTGTTGCATGTAGGTAAGGTACCTAAATAAAACCCATGTAGCTTAACAATTGTAATACACAATCCTACCTAAAATAATACCTACATCACCTATAATAATACACAAAATATTTTATATGTATATTAATATTTTATATTATAATACATATTATACACAAAATATTGTAAAAAGAAGGATAAACTTGTAAAGATCAGAATATTTGTTTAATTATGGTGATATTTTTCATCACATAAATTACATGCCCTTTATAGAAATCTTTAGGACGGCAACGTATGATTGGTATTCTGGTAACTAGGAAATTGATTGAAGATCAAATTAATTCTTTGATTTCATAAAAACCAAAGCTGAGGACAGGGCGCTATGGCGCTCATTAGTCGAGACCTATGTCCAGCAGTGGACTGATTGTGATCATGATGATAATGATGAGCCACATACGGAGTTTTTTCTTAAATTTATGAAATGGCAATTCTCTATCTATAGGAATTTTATTTTATTGTTTGCAACAGTCTGCAGTTAGCGCAATTGTTTCAATTTTAAAAACGAAGTAGTTCTAATTTATTTCTATTAGGTATTTGATTGTAATTTTCATGTGAATAAAGATTTTAAGCCAAAAAAATTATGTACTTAAGTAGGTAGGTACTCACATTTTATAACCACAATTATCGATATAAGTAAAAAAGGTCATAGTAATTTTTCTTCCACAATTTTTTAATCTAAATAGAACATGACAAAATTAAAATTTTAAAAAACCCGCCTACGTTTATTGGCTGAACAGATTTTCATGAAACATGGCTTAGAACACTGTGACATTCTATCTGTGACACAAAAAAACAACTAAACGAAAATCGGTTCATCCGTTTGGGAGCTACGATACCACAGACAGACACGTCAAACTTATAACACCCCTCTTTTTGCATCGGGGGTTAAAAATGCTGCAATTTACGTCGCTGACAGTACTTACCTAAGTAAGAGCGTTGATTAGTGTCTAGGTTAATTAGCGCTAATTGGATCAAACGTATCTATCCGGCATCCTTATCTGATAATAACCTACCTATTAAGGGAATACTGCTTCCATAAATCCTAAACAGTATAATAAAATTAATAACACAATAACGACGACCTCCGTGGCGCAGCGAGCGGAGGTCCGCCTGCGACGCAGGAGGTTGCGAGTTCGATTTCCGCCTCGGGACAAATGTTTGTACGATCTGCAGATATTTGTTCAGGGTGTTCTGGGTGTTTTCTATGTATAATAAAAAAAATATCTATCTATGTAGGGTATTGTATTAGGTACCTATATCAGTTATCTAGTACCTACCCATAACACAAGCTCAGCTTACCTTGGGGCTAGATAATGCTGTGTGAATTGTCCAACACTATTTATCTATTTATTTATACTATCAGTTACAAGCTTGGTAGGTACCTAGCTAACCTTTTTTTGCAACCCTTTGTTGCAATGATGTACCTATAGGTATATAGAGTTATTTAAGGCGCTACCCCGACCCAAATCAGCGCCACCACCTATTTTACCATTATTATTCCGTTAAACGAAGGAAATTCAAAAAACCGATTGGCCAGTTTGTGCTTCCTATCATTAGCTTTTTTTTATGCTTAATGTAATGTGTAACTATAAATGTTTTTGTTTGTATAGTGTAGGAAGAGATGCGAAGTTGCTCATGTTTCCCACCATGGTGGGCAAAAAGAGTAAGTTCGCATCTCTGCATAAAGTATACAAAATAAAACTTTTACAGGGGCATTAAAAAAAAGCATATGATAGGAAGCACAAACTGACCAATCGATTTTTTTAAACTCCTTTGTTTAACAGAATAATAAAGGTAAAATAGGTGGTGGCGCTGATTTGGGTCGGGGTAGAACCTTAAGGTATAACAAGCAGGTTATTATATCTAAGTTAACCTTGTTATATCTAGAGCTGCTGAGTATCTGGTACAGTGCATCAGCATTGCCATACAGCGTGGCAATGCAGCCAGCGTAGCGGGGACGCGACGACTGGTATTGACATGGATCAGTTGAGCAACCTGTAGACTGCTTGCAATAGTCTGGTTAGCTCAATTGTTTCAATTGTAAATACTAGTATAATTTTCTTTGTGAATAAAGGCTTTTTTGCACAAAAAAAAAATACCCTTTGCTACTCCAAATTTCGTCTTGATCTGTTCAGTAGTTTTGGAGATCCAGTTTGTTGAAATCCATCACGATTGACGATTGATTGGAGATCCAGCGTGGCGATTATGGGCATTACCCCCATGAGATAAAAGCCAATAAGGCGCTTATCAGGGGGAGATCTGCGTCCAGCAGTGGACCACTACAGGCTGTTGGGGTTGAGCTTGAGCTACCTACATCTAAAGCCTCTTGATCTTTACGCAGTACGCTTCGGTATGCGCAATGTGGGGCCAGATACATATCATAACATAATACATATTACAAAAACGTCTAGACTCTAGATTAGTCTTTTGTACCGTCGAAGTCTTTTTTTTTATTCGGCGAGGAAATTCATTTACGAATAAACTGGTCTGGGGGGACCAGAATTATGTGGGACTCGACGCCCTGAGGACGTAATACCCACAAAAACCTCTCCGGTGTCCCTCTCTCGCCATTTTCACCGAACCACGGGAACATTTAAAACCTCCGCGGCCCGACTGGCGTCACCTCTTCCTCCTATACATGGCCGGCGAGCCCACCGATCCACACACTCGCCGACCCCATTCTTCCATCACCTTTCCTCCCCCGATTAGGACACAGACCGTCGAAGGCTGCTTCAGCAGTAAGAAAGAAAGAAAGAAAGAAAATCCATTTATTTGGCCCAAACATACCTACACACACACAAATAGTAAGAGGAATAAAAATTACATAGGGGCCAAAAAGGTCCCTGTCTCGGCACTATGCCGCTACAAGCCACAGCGAGTAGCGGCGCTGATTTTCAGACAGGGCCTCGTGTGGTGGCACAAAGATGGTAAAAATATAGATACAATGAATACCTACACAAACAGACAAGAGTAGATAGACAGGTTACATACAACACAGGAAACAATGAGAGAAAAATGAAAAGAAAACAGAAAAAGATTGGTATAAAATTATGATTAGACACAAACATCGATAAAAAATTTCCGGCCGGCCCCCCTTAGATGCACAATGCGCGCCCTGAAAACGTCAGTATCAAAAGGTATCCCATTTGGCATTTTGGGATACCTTTTCAACTAGTGTCATTTTAGCTCTCGGACCGAAAGCATGGTCAAGTGCTCGTATAAAAAATGCAATATTCGACCGACCAAGCACCAGAAAATGGATGGAATTTCTTATTTTCAGTAAGTTTAAATGTTTTTTTTACCTGTGTATTGTGATATGAGCCAATTGAGCCTTATATACTTGAGAAATCAGCATTAAATATTGTTGTTGGGTTTGCCTATGTAAAAATATTTATTTTGTTCTAAGTTGATGAATGGAGCGGCTATTGTTTCTATTTTTTTTTTTTGTGGTAAGTTGTAAGTGATAATTTTTTTTTCATAAATGTCTTATTTAAAATGACTGGTTGAGGTTTATAAAATAACTAGCTGACCCGCCCTCAATTTTATTTGCGTGGACTCTCTAATAAAAGAAAGACTACCAAAAGTATTAGATTTAATCAACTTAGTATTTAATTTGTAGTTACCCTCGAGATCCTGTGCGTTGGGAAAAATGGAGGTCCATTTTAGCACAACAGCGATGTGAACCATATTTTCAGAACTTGGGAATTACTGTAGGTAGTACTAGTAATATAAAACGGGTATTTATTGCGTTTATTTACCAATTGTTTTCGACGTTCAAAATTAAATAGTAGGTAATAATAAATAATGTGTTCATATGGCGTAAGTTTAAAAGTATTTTAAAAGATCCTAGTTGACTTGAAATAACGTTTTTTTTTGGCCCATAGAAAAACTCTTACGAAGCCGCAGGCAGACACTAGTTCTTTTAAATTTAAAGTACCTGCCTGAAATTGTATTTTAGGTTTATTTCACTAGCTTTTGTTAACTTATTTATATTATTGTATGTCCGAAATGACCCTTTTGTTTGTTGACTGTTGCGTCTCTAATTTATAGTTGTATCAAAAAATGATTCGTTATCTTTACCTAAATTCTGTTGATTTTATAATCCTTATAAAAATAAACAGTGTGTAAATTATTTTTAGGTACCTTCCTACCTACTTACAAAATAAAATAAAATAAATTCGACTCCACTAATCTCTTGTTCCGCATGCAAAAAACTTGACAGGCTCTGCGCAAACTGTCTGCGTTAAAACAAAACGTGGACACTTTTGAGTGTCATTCTTGTAAGGTATCTACGGGGGAGGCCGCATACTTGATCGATGGACACAAACTATAAATTTTGTTATTTCTTGGTCGGTTAGAGCCATCGATCAAGTATGCGGCCTCCCCCGTAGATACCTAGAACCTTACAAGAATGACACTCAAAAGTGTCCACGTTTTGTTTTGACGCAGACAGTTTGCGCAGAGCCTGTCAAGTTTTTTGCAAGCGGAACAAGAGATTAGTGAAGTCGAATTTATTTTATTTTATTTTGTAAGTAGGTAGGAAGGTACCTAAAAATAATTTACACACTGTTTATTTTTATAAGGATTATAAAATCAACAGAATTTAGGTAAAGATAACGAATCATTTTTTGATACAACTATAAATTAGAGACGCAACAGTCAACAAACAAAAGGGTCATATCGGACATACAATAATATAAATAAGTTAACAAAAGCTATTGAAATAAACCTAAAATACAATTTCAGGCAGGTACTTTAAATTTAAAAGAACTAGTGTCTGCCTGCGGCTTCGTAAGAGTTTTTCGATGGGCCAAAAAAAACGTTATTTCAAGTCAACTGGGATCTTATAAAATACTTTTAAACTTACGTCATATGAACACATTATTTATTATTACCTACTATTTAATTTTGAACGTCGAAAACATTAGATAAATATACGCAATAAATACCCGTTTTATATTACTAGTACTACCTACAGTAAATCCTAAGTTCTGAAAATATGACGTTTCCAAATGTTTAATACCTAGGTACTCTCATATAAATTAAAGGTTTTTTTGAATTAAATTTTCAATTTCCTTTTCTTTCTTTTAGTAGTCTTACTTTTATTAGTCCACGCAAATAAAATTGAGGGCGGGTCAAGTAGTTATTTATAAACCTGAACCAGGTATTTTAAATGTCTTTTCATGAAAAAAAATTATCACTTACAACTAACCAAAAATAAATTTAAAAAAAATTAGAAACAATAGCCGCTCTATTCATCAACTTAGAACAAACAACAATTAATAATTTTAATGCTGATTTCTCAAGTATTTATGGCTCAATTGGCTCATATCACAATACACAGGTAAAAATTACATTTAAACTTACTGAAAATAAGAAATTCCATCCTTTTCTGTTGCTTGGTCGGTCGATTATTGCATTTTTTATACGAGCACTTGACCGTGCTTTCGGTCCGAGAGCTAAAATGACACTAGTTCAAAAGGTATCCCAAAATGCCAAATGGGATACCTTTTGATACTGACGTTTTCAGGGCGCGCATTGTGCATCTAAGGGGGGCCGGCCGGAAATTTTTCATCGATGGTTAGAGCGTGTGTCTGTAGGTAGCCGGCCTAATTTATTAAAAAGATTTAATTTTTTTTATTATCTATGGTAGATACTGCTGACTGCTGCGGATAGGACATAAAGAAGAAGAGGTGTAAACAGACAGAGGATCTAAACTAAACATACAACAAGATTCTTAGTGGGTACAACAAATTGTGTACAGGGCAGTAGCAGTAGGTACGGACGCAGTATGCAGCGTACTGCGTATTTTTAAAGACACCAAAGCTATAGCCGGGTAGGCGTATGGAATTCTTAAAACTATGTAAATTTATACACAAGTGCCTACATAATGTAATCACTATTAATTTGTAGATTGACATGCATAGTTATGGTGACAATTACATTTGCATGTCACCTTGCTTCTGTTATGTTAGGATGTGGTAGGTACCAGCCTGTATCACATATTTATAAATCAACTAGTTTCTGCCCTCAGTTTCACACGCGTCGTTTGCCACAGTCTGCAGTAACAACCTTTAAAACATGGTTATTAAGTATTAAAACTACCTAATTATAAACTTACTAACAAAGAAAATTACAATCAAATTAATATAGTAATAATGTAATATAGTAATTAATGTAGTATAATTAGTATAATTTTCTTTGAGAATAAACGTATTCTTGTTTTAAAAAAAAAAAAAAAATAGAAACAAATTAGAACTAGTATTTACTATTGAAACAATTGAACTAACTCCAGACTGTTGCAAACAATGTACAGGTATATCAACTGATCCATATCAATATCAGTCGTCGCGTCGTCGTTTAAGTACCTATTCCCTTTATGGACAACTAAGTCACATCAACCTTATACGCTTTGACAGAGTTGTGGTGTGAAAAAAAAACTTTTCACCTTCCCTGTAGATGGTAAAAATATTTGTCCGAAGGCGGGAATCGAACCCTGCTGGGTAGCAGGCGGACTTTCGTCCGCTACACCACTGAGGTCGTCTTCGTCGGTTTCCTAGTCGTGTAGATAAAGATAGGTAAGTATTAAAAATGTCATGCTGTCCTGCTTCCTATCCTCATAATATTACAAAGGTGAAAGTTGTGAAATATTTGACCGTAAACTCGGGCTGAGTTTACGGTCAATTCCGCGAAGAATCGCCGCTGGGGTAACGTAAACTGGAGAGCTGGAGAGACCGCGACTCAGCAAACGTAGTGTAGAACGCCCTCCGGCCAGGTGGAATGACGACCTGCGAAAGACTGCAGGCAGATGCTGGATACGGCAAGGTGAAGACGGCGCTATGGCGCTCAGGGAGGTCTATGACCAGCGGTGGACTAATATAGGCTGATGATCAATGATAAAACACCGCCAAAACTTCTGAATGGATCGAGCTGAAGTTTTGCACACACGGTTCTGGACCTGTAATAACATTAAGGCTACTTTTTATTTCGAAAAACGCGAGCGAAGCCGAGGGCAGACCCGGTCTATCATATTTGTCAAACAACTTAACTGTACGCATACAATGAAATATACAACTACCCCACGTCCATCATTTTTTATTTTCTGTTAGGATAAATAACAACTATCTGAATTCTATTTTATAGCGAGATATAAAAATAAATGAGTGTATTATAATAAAAATATTTATTCTCAGAGATGGGTTTACAAAGAAGGTACTTACAATCTATTGCATATTTAATAATGTAGTTAGTTTAATTTAGTGTGTCATCATTACGTAGATACCTACTTGTACTAAACCTTTTAGGGTCAAAGATAATGACACCTCGCTCTAACTAAGTTTCACTTGTATTTAGACACGAGGGCACATTCCTCTGGCTTTTCTTATAGGTTCACAATTATTTGGTATTACAGTAATTTAGTTACAGCAAAGAGAAAAATAGATATACCTAATTGATTTTATATAAACCACTTTAAATAAACCTTAATCCTAATTAATAACAAAAATATACCTACTAGAAAAACAGAAGTGAATAAATGTGTTACCTAATCTATACTAATATTAAAAAGAGGAAAGATTTGTATTTTTGTATGTTTGTAACGAAAAACTCAAAAACTACTGGATCGATTTCAAAAATTCTTTCACCGTTAGAATGCTACATTATCCCTGAGTAACATAGGATATATTTAAAAAAAAGTTAGGGATCCCTACTAAAACTTTAATAATGTAACCCATCTTGGGTTACATTATTAAAGTAGTAGTAGAAAAATTACCCATAAATTGTTTATGCATGCGCTGCGGAAACTATTGATGATAGAACAAAAAAATGTTCTACAATATGAAAGAACATTTATAAATATCTACAAAAACTTAGCGATACCATTGTATGTCCAAATATTGTAGTTATGTCACTATAACTACTTTTTCACATTTTAAAAGTTGATAAAAATGCCGACCAAGATCTGACCATGTTATCCATACTTTGTATTAATTCTTATCCAAATTAATCGTTTCTTATTTAAGAACGTTTCAATACCTGTAGATTACTTTTTGAAAAAATACAAATCTTTCCTCTTTATAATATTATTATTTAATTATTTATTATATAGGTTCGAACAATTTTTGTCTAGTCTCCTCGATAGATTTTTTTTTTCAAAATACTTACCTGAAATTAAATGAAAGCCATTCGCATTTTGCATATTTTTATGCCAAAATTGACAAGTTTTCTTCCTATTTGTTTCGTATTAAATAAATAATATAATAATAATAAATAATGCTGAACAATTCACACAGCATTATCTAGCCCCAAGGTAAGCAGAGCTTGTGTTATGGGTACTAGATAACTGATATACATAATAATATACGAGTACATAGATAGATATTTTTTATTATACATAGAAAACGACCAGAACACCCTGAACAAATATCTGCAGATCGTACAAATATTTGTCCCGAGGCGGGAATCGAACCCGCAACCTCCTGCGTCGCAGGCGGACCTTCGCCCACCGCGCCACAGAGGTCGTCAAAACAACACAACAATTAATTGTTATTACCTAGTTGCAGAATTATATCTATAGTTATTGTCTACTTAACATCTATAGTTATTGTCTAGTTACAGAATTACAATACTACGTGTAATATACAAAAGTTTTCAGTCATCATTTTTGGTATTACGGAACACAATCAAACTCATACCACATTTTGAACGGCTTGTGCACAGATGACCCCTGACACCCTCAGGTGTCAGGGGTCATCTGTGTACTGTGTGTGTGGGAGGAGTTTCGCCTATTTATCTATATTAATAATTTCGGACCGGTCTACGGTAGACTCGAACGAAATGCACATCAAATTGAAGAGCGTAAAATATTAGTCGATCCGAGTTGACAACTTATAGGCGGAAAATTCGGATTATCGAGGTTGGTACATATATAGTGATCTGTGGTTCGGTCTAATTTCTTTGAATGAAAACTCTTTGCTCTTTGATTGAGAAATCATAATATGTATAATAAAATAATAGTAATAGTAGTATTTTATTGCACCCGTGCGAAGCCGGGGCGGGTCGCTAGTACTCATATAAATGGGCGAAACTCCTCCCACTCGCAGGCACATGCAAGGAAAATGGTGACGGAAAATGGCTTGATCAGGACTTACAAGAGTAGAGGGAGATGTCTGAATCACCCAGATTGCGTGACTCTTACTACTACGCGTCACTCTTACTACCGGAAAAGTTATTTGTGTTGTGTCAGGCTTTTTGCTAATTTTTTCGATCCATCAATCAAACCTGTTGTTTAGGGTTTCTCTTGCGAAATAGTTTACGATGGTGTTCGAGTCGACTCGCACTTGGCCGGTTTTATTTAGTAATTTTCCGCTGTAACCTTTAATAAGCTTGCTGATTAGGTCGCTTCACAGACGTTCCATTTTACACATCGGCCTTATGATCGGTCCACTGAAAACGGACCTGGTCCTATTGCAATAAGTAACTCAGTACATACTCGCTTACTTGTGAATTGTCACGTGTTTAAGTAGATTGCCTTTTACACTAAATTGCTTATAACATACACGGCAGGCATATGGTTTTTCTCCTGTGTGCATTCTAGTGTGAATGACTAAATGAGTATTTTGGTTAAATTGTTTATCACACACACCGCAGGCAAATGGTTTCTCCCCTGTGTGGATGCGCACATGTGCAACTAATGATTGGTTTCGATTAAATCTTTTATCACATACACTGCAGGCAAATGGTTTCTCTGCTGTGTGAGTTCTAGTGTGAGCGACTAAATTATAACTATTCCTAAATTTTTTATGACATACATGGCAGGCTAATGGTTTCTCTACTGTGTGCGTTCTTATGTGACCGACTAAGTGACTATTTTGCTTAAATTGTTTAGCACATACATGGCAAGTAAATGGTTTCTCTCCTGTGTGGATGCGCACATGTCCAACTAAATATTCCTTTCGATTAAATCTTTTATCACATACACTGCATGCAAATGGTTTCTCTCCAGAGTGAATTCTTGTGTGAGCGACTAAATTATAACTATTCCTAAATTGTTTATGACATACATGGCAGGCAAATGGTTTCTCTCCTGTGTGAGTTTTCGTGTGACTGACTAAATGACTATTATGCTTAAATTGTTTATGACATACATGGCAGGCAAATGGTTTCTCTCCTGTGTGCGTTCTCGTGTGAGCGACTAAATGGCTATTTTGCTTAAATCTTTTATCACATACACTGCAGGCAAATGGTTTCTCTACTGTGTGAATTTTCTTGTGAGCGACTAAATTATGTCTATGCTTAAATTGTTCATCACAAACATTGCAAGCAAATGGTTTCCCTCCTGTGTGAATTCTTTTGTGAGCGACTAAATTAATTTTATGTTTAAATTGTTTGTGACATACATGGCAGGCAAACGGTTTCTCTCCTGTGTGAGTTTTCGTGTGAATGACTAAATGACTATTATGCTTAAATTGTTTATCACATACATTGCAGGCAAATGGTTTCTCACATGTGTGCATTTTTGTGTGAGCAACTAAATGACTATTTTGAATAAATTTTTTATCACATACACTGCAGGAAAATGGCATATCTCCTGCGTGAGTTCTCATATGTGTAGTTAAATTAGATTTTAGAATAAATTTTTTATCACAAAAATTGCAAGAAAATGGTTTCTCTACTGTGTGGATTTTCTTGTGAGCGACTAAATTATGTCTATCCATAAATTGTTCATCACAAACATTGCAAGCAAACGGTTCCCCTCCTGTGTGAATTCTCGTGTGAGTAACTAAACGACTATGTCTATTAAATTGTTTGTGACATACATGGCAGGCAAATGGTTTCACTCCTGTGTGAGTTCTCGTGGTGTGAGCGACTACATGACTAGTACGCTTAAACTGTTTATCACATACATGGCAGGCAAATGGTTTCTCTCCTGTGTGAGTTCTCGTGTGAATGACTAAATTACTTTTATGCTTAAACTGTTTATCACATACATTGCAGGCAAATGGTTTCTCCCCTGTGTGCATTCTCGTGTGAGCAACTAAATGACTATTTTGATAAAAATTTTTATCACATACACCGCAGGAAAATGGCATATCTCCTGTGTGAGTTTTCATATGTGATGTTAAACTAGATTTTCGACCAAATTGTTTATAACAAACATTGCAAGCAAGTTGCTTCTCTCCTTTGTGAGTTTTCATGTGTTCAACTAAATTATTTATTTGATTTCCTTTTAATTGAGAATGCGAATTTGTTATGTGTGATACGAGTTTGCTCTTATGAAAAAATATTTTGTTGGAATTGTTGCAACATAGTGTCATTTTTGAGTCGTTTTGTTTGGTTTGCTTAACATTGTAAGGAAATTTTCCCTCACCATTCTCTTGATCACTATTCTCTTCTTTTAACATTAATTGACTTTGTTTACAATCTTCAGCGACAGACCAAACCTCTACCACCCTATCTTGTTCTGTGGTCACCTCTTCTTTTATATCAATACTAGGTAAAGGTTCATCTTTAATGGTTACCTGAGAGCCTGCAACAGTTGCATTGCTATCAATGGTATCAAACTGCAGAGTGGTCACAGACATTTGGTTCATCTCAAGGTTCATTTCAGTGATATACTCATGAGTTGCCTGAAAAGAACAATAATTTAGTTACTTACACAATCTATATCTTTGTATACAATGTGCCCCAAATATCCGCAATTTCAAAAATGAATAAAACCTGACCAATTCCTGTCCTATATAGGAAACGATCGACGAATTTGAAAGTGGCCAGAACCTCTCCTTACTGAAATTTTGCTTTCTATAGTGGGTATGGTGATACTTAATTTGTCTTTTAATAGGCCTGCTAACTGTGCACAACTTATTTTACTCTGGATTATCAACAAGTCAAGAATTTAATTTGTAAACCTATTCCTTTGCAAATCAAATTGTTACTTTTACAAATTAATTCAGGTGATTCGGGACTTTTACTAACAGATAGCTAATGCTATAGGCAACTTTAGAAAAATGGATGATTCCTCTACCATGTACGTACCATGTCTGGTATGGCCACCAACATAATTTTTTGGACGAATCATGGGCTACATTTATACGGTAGAATAGATAATGTCACAGTTTATATATATCATTTATATATATATCAAGTATAAATATGTCAAGGTTTTTTTAAAATCACCCAACTAACTTCTAAATTATTGTGGTTGTAGTGCCACAAAGTTACCTACTTGTTCTGCATTCTTCAATGCATACTTATCACACTAATATTATAAATGCGAATTTTTGGATGGAAGTATGGATGGATGGATGGATGTTTGTGTTGTTATCTCTTCACGCCAAAACTACTGAAAGGATCGGGCTGAAATTTTGCATACAGGTAATTCTAATCCTGGAATCAAACATAGGCTACTTTTTATCCCATAAATCAGTTCCCATGGGATATAAATCACCGTTAAACGTTTATAGAAACAACGCGTGCATAGACGAGTTCTAAATAAATTATTTAAAAAAATTATGAACATCAACATTCTTAGTAAAAGTTATAGTCCAGTAAATAATTAAAAAAAGTATATATTCTTGATCAAACTCCTAAAAATATGTGTGCTAGCTCATCATAACATAACAAATGACGCGTTAAAAGTATATTAAAGTTTTATATTTTGTTCGTTACAAAAATTCTTAAATAATAAGAGTTTTTGAGTTAATAACTAAAAAACTTATAATGTTCTTTTTTCATCTTATTTTGTCAAATTCTGAGTAACAATTGCAATTTTATTTGTGTATAAGCCTCGAGATGCATCTTTCTATACGTCATTCCAAATTGAATGAGCTATCACACATATTTTTAGGTGGTTGATCAACTAACGATTAACACAAAAACGAATTAAAATATTTTTTAATTTTTTAACTGGACTATTATAAACCGGTACAACTTCTACATTCATAAACAAAAAATTAAAGCTGTTTTGAGTTTAGTTTTCTTTTAAAATTTTCTTCAATTCTACTTTCCAATAATATGCTACACGACATTAAAAAATATTAATTAGATGGTCATTTTGGTCAAACTTAGAGATAAGTACTTGACTGCTAGGGTCATGATTAAGCAGGCACTTTTTATGTTTTGTTCTTCTAAATGAACCTAAACTACAAAATTTGCATATGCAAACACGTCGCATCTCGGCTATTTTTAAGACATTTCTGTTATTTTCCGAAATTTTGACTATTCTATGCTACACTGTAACTGTTTTATACGAAATAACATGGCATGTATTTTTTTATAACATCTGGCATGTTAGCCCTCACTATCTAAATCAATATTTACATGGGATCTAGGTGAATGAAGCAGCTATAGCCATGTAAAGTGTTTAAAAGTTCAAATTAAAAACAGAAAGTTCAACTTTTGATTGAATTTACTTAAAAATAATTTTAAAAACAAGCTGTTGTATATCTTGTAGGACCAAAGTGCATACAACGAATCCAAAATCACGGGGGTTAAGTCTATCAAAAAAATTATGTTGTTGAAGGTTAATACAACCACCATGCTATTGCATTTGGTTTGACCTACCCCCACTTACCCTTGGGCACAAGTTCTACCGAGCTAAACATGCTTACAACACAATTATGAGACAAAAGTTTTGTTTTCAGAGTATACAATCTGACAATTTTTTTGAAATAAACACTAATGTTGTTATGTATTTTATGTAATTTTGACACATGCACTCGGCGAGTTGGAAGATCAGAAAAATTTTCTAATATTCAATCCAAGGTTATTTGTTTCGGGTGTTCTGGGTATTTTCTATGTATAATAAAAAATATCTTGGTATGTATTCTATTTAGTATATCAGTCGTCCAGTACCCATAACACAAGCTCTGCTTAGCTTGGGGCTAGCTAGATGATGCTGTGTGTATTGTCCAGCATTCTTAATTTATTTAAAGTTGAACTTTCTGTTTTTAATTTCCACTTTTCGACAATTTGCCTGCCCATAGCTACTATATTTACCTAGATCTCTCATAAATATTGATTTTAATAGTATGTTATTCAGCACTAATTTCTTACCTACTTAAAAATTTTCAGATAATAATCCAAAACTTGTTTAATAATTCTGTAATATAGCCGAGAGGCTTTTCAGGGTTAAAAATAACACCAAGCTTATGCACTTGGTTCCACCTACCTCCAGTTACCTTAAGGCACACGGTCTCCGAATACCTTGTATATTTACGTGGCACACCTAAACATTAGCCACACTCAATGTGTAATGTTTGAAAACCAACCACAACACAAAAAACTAAAACTCACTTGCTTGGTGTCGAGTTTCAAATAGAATTAATCTTTCACAATATTTATTCAAGGAAGGATCTTACATCGACAAGTACTGTAAATTGTGATTATAAAGATGCGAACCGAAAACCGAATGATATTAGCTTAGGTATGGGCAGTTTGGTCACAAACATTCCAAATCGAGTTTGGCTAGTGTATAGTAGAACTCCCAGTCGGCATGTTTTTCCCTGAGATTTTTCTCGAATATCACTCCATCACCCATAGGAAAATTGTATAAGCCTCAGTTTGGTAGTTTATAAGATTAACATTCAAACATTGCATGACAGGGAACTCTGTTTAAACATATAAGGCTGAAGATAATGATGATGTGCTGACTAAAGTTAGTTTCTAATAACTTAAGGAATTAGTTTGTACCTCAAGTCCTTTATCATAAATCTGATCAAAAATCTTTTCAGATCTGTTAGCCATCTGGGAGAAGGTGTGGCATCGCATCAGCTTCTGGTAACAAGCGTGACATATAACTCTCGGCCTTGCATCTTCACAGTTGAACTGAAATTATTGTTTCACATTATTGCAGTTAGATCTTGGAGAAGTGACGGTGTAGGAAGGCAAGCTGGTACCTACAAATTATTGTTTCACATTATTGCAGTTAGATCTTGGAGAAGTGACGGTGTAGGAAGGCAAGCTGGTACCTACAAATTATTGTTTCACATTATTGCAGTTAGATCTTGGATAAGTAACGGTGTAGGAAGGCAAGCTGGTACCTACATACTTTAACTACAGAACATTCATTAGGTAGGTGCGTTCTTTGATAGATGTCCAATTATGTTTTAGCATAACATGCGGCCCGGGGCTTGCCAGCTGAGAGGATATGAAGGTAAGGGTAATATGTATTAAGAGCATGGGCTCGTTTTCTGAAGCCCAACTCATTTGATCATCAATATTTTATCAAGTTCAAATATGAGCGCGTTATTTACCTTGGTACTAGACAGTATTTCGTAGACATCGATGAGCAGGTTGTCTTTCAAGGAATGCAGTGTCGTATTGCCGGCGAGGCAAAATCTACACACAGCAGACATTCTCCTGTCTTCACTTCACTTCTAAGTTCTAGCCGAAATAATAACCGTCCAAACCAAACAGCAACTGCACCACAAATTCAAGTCAATCAAAGACTATCAATCAAAGATGTTGAAATTAAATTACAGCAGGATTTTTCTCTAGCTTTATTCAATATGTTTTTGTTTTGATTTCTCTGTCTTTTTTTAATAGAAACAGAAGGGAATGGAATGCAATGCACGCATTTATTTCATGTAGGACTAAAAATGTATTTACGTGAAAATGCAATGCAAGCATGAATGGATGCATACAAAAAACTCATTTTGTTTTGACTCAGTGTTGCCGGCAGTCAAAATGAAAAAGCTCCGATCCGAACGCCAAAATGGTCCGAAATATGACAAAAAGATCCGTTGTGAAAATTTTGTCCAAATTTACTTGTCGTAATGGGGATATTAAGTCTTCCTTAAGAATTGTACTTTATGTGGTTTCATCTTGATGAACTTCAGTAAACTTCGCTTATTTTTTACCAAGGTTGAAAGAACGAGATAAAATCCGTCAGTGCGAGGCAAACTCGCACACTAAGGGTTTCATTGAAAGACCTTGTTTCTTGCCAAATATCATGATTCTATGTCAACATGATGTAGGTGAGCCATTTTCAAAAAATATGTACATTTCGTGAAAATTCTTGTCCGGCATATTAAATATTAAATTAAAAAAAAAGTATTGTTGCTTTTTTAATTTTATCAAGTTTTTTTACAAATTTGAACTTTTCTCTTATGTTCCCACTAAAAATATATGGATCTGTTAAATCGATTGAATATTAAAAACTCTTTTTAATTATTTCCACCCTCCATGACCCATACAAAAATAAATGTCCTTTTTGCACCTTAGCAGCTTCAAATCATATTATTGGCTCCAACATGTTCTCTAACATACATAATCTATTTATATAATGTTAATAAATATTATTTTTATGAAGAATGTCCTTAATTATTTTACGTGAATTGTAAAACGAGTAATGATGGCGGTTAGGAAGCGCAGTTTTGTGTCAAATGTCGGCATGCGTGCAACAAATGAATCCGCAGGCATTCGCACGACCGCGGCGCGTCGGTTAGAGAGGACGCTGCGCGGTGCGCTCGCCGCTTTTCCTTCGATTTTGGCGCGTAGGTATTAATGCACTAAAGTAATTTAAAACGGGATATTTTGGTAGGTAGGTTCGGTAGGTATATTTTGAAAATAGTCGAAATGGTTACCCTTTCACCCCCCCCCCCCCCATTTCCGAAGATTGCATAGCGACCCATCTGTAATGTACCTAGGTACCTACCTATGTAGCGTTTGTGGATATGGATCTATTATTTTACAGGAAAAATATACTTTGACAAGTTTGTAAAACTAACACCTTTTCAAAAGTTCTTGTACCTACATGTTCTAGTCCTTGCCCACCGCTCGGGTGGGGGAGCGGTGGGCAAGGACTGGGGCCTTAAGCCCAAGCTGTGTCTGTGGCTGTATACAGTCATGGTACGCCCGGTGCTAACGTACGGTGCAATAGTATGGTGGCCCAGAACAAACTTAGTCACCACCATCAACAAACTGCAGCAAGTTCAAAGACTGGCCTGCACACTCATCTGCGGATGTAGGAAATCAACCCCATCTGCAGCACTGGACATAATTCTAGGGCTAACGCCCTTGCACGTTCACGTACAGCAGGAAGCAATGGTGGCGTCCCTAAGAATTAAATCAACAGACCAATGGAAAGGCGATTCAGGCCTAACAAACCACTGTAGAATACTAAGTAAAGCAATTGCTGCAATTCCAGAGGCGGCAAATGGTACCGACAGAATAGCGTCTACCTACTTAACCAGTAAGACCTACGTAACAAGGCATGAAGAGAACGCAGCAGCGAACACCTCACATGACGTTACCACATATCACATCTACACTGACGGGGCCAAGAATAAGACAGGAGCTGGCTGCGGCTACTCCTGTCCCGAAACCGGACTCTCTAGAGCTCAACCACTAAACTCTGCCACCACGGCTTTTCAGGCTGAAGCACTGGCACTCCAACTGGCGGCAAATCATATGCTTAGGGAGACAACTATCAAAGAGTTGACCTGCCAGCTGCATCTGGTCTTCAAAACAGACAGCGCTGCAGTAATAAACGCACTCAATAGGACAGAAACGAGATCAAAAACAATTGTAAAATGCCACAACGCTCTACAAAGTCTCTCGGAACATAACAAGGTCAGCATTGAATGGACGGAGAGTCGATCCTGTCCAGGCAACATAAAAGCAGACAGACTAGCAAAAGAAGGAGCGAGACAGACCCCAACAAAACAGGACATCAGTCTCTCAAATCCGCCCACAGCGGAAGTAAAAAACAAACTAAAACTAAACTCAGAAAAAGAACACCAAAAATTATGGGAGCGTCGAACAGACTGCAAACATACTAGATCAATATTCCCCTCCAAAGATAGAAAAACCACAAACACGCTGCTCAAGATGAGCCGCGAGGACCTACGAACAATGGTGGGCATCATCACAGGTCACTGTGAACTGAACCATCATCTGCTCAAGACTGGAGCCACAGACAGCAGCCTATGTCGCGGCTGCTTCCAGGAAGAAGAGACTGTGGAACATGTAGTGGTTCACTGCACGGCCACAGAGGAGGCCAGACGGGTAACGGGATTGAAGACTCTCATAGAGGGATCTAACCCGTCCTCGCCCACAGAAAAGCTGAAACGAAGCTGTCAATCGCCAAAAGTCCTGCTCCGGTACTTCAAGGAGCTGGGCTGGTTAGGGCCTGGTTAGGCAGGGGGACAATGCACAATACACTCCAAAGCGAGATGTCAGTGCAGATCCCAGTACCCCCACATGTTCTAGTAGTTCAATGATGTTCTAGTAGTTCTACGAACAGTAGACTTCGCAAGCACTAAATTTTTGTTCAATATATTAGTAACTTATTACTAAAGTTATTTAAAACGGGATATTTAGGTAGGTATATGTACCTACCATGTTTTTCGGCGGTGACTCCTTGCAAATCGCCATGCCAGTGTGAAAGCATCTTATGTATCACGGAGCAAAAGTGCTTACTTATCAGAATAAGCACCAGCATAGGTAGGCACCAGCCTTCCTATAATGGTGCTAATCTTGTCCAGGGCCGTCTTAAACTAGGCTGGGGCCCTTGGGCACACAAGAATTCGCGGCCCTTTTGGAAAGTAAAAAAGCGAATTATATAACATCTTTTACTAAGTACCTATGACCATTTATTATAGGTAATCAAAATATAGTATGATATAATGTCATTAACCTCTTAAGTGGCACGCCCCGCGCCCCGCTACCGCCGTCGTGTGGCAGGTACTTCCGCAAAAATCCGCGGAAATGCATCACAATGCATTATTTCGCTGATTTCTTGATTATTATCTACTAACACCTCGTAACATCTATATATATTTGAATTCTCCATAAAATTTCCTACAAAACAGCGTGGAAACATTCTGATGTTGTATAACGTAATTAATGAGGTTGATTAAAATTAAATTATAATTGCGGAAAAATGGTAAAATTTTAATATTAAAAAAAAAAACAAAAAAAAACTTTACCGTTTTTTGTCCAGTTTGAGTTTTATTTTAGAGATTTACCATCATATTATTACACTAAGCACAAAAAAGAACACATTTCCAAGCCATTTAATTTAAATTAATTTTAATTCAGAAAAAACGATAAAAAAATGGCGCGGGTGTCAGATTTCAATTTTAAATTTACGATTTTTTTTTAAAATTCTTCTATACTTGGTTAGTTTATGGTTTTAACGTCAGCTTGACACTGTCAGTCAACTTTTAAGACATTGCCATGGCTGAAAAGTTGACTCTAAGTACATAAATTCGACGAAACAAAAAACAACAAAAAAAATCGGAAAATCGGCCATAATATGGTCGCAGCTTGACTTTGGAATCCCGAGTGATTGCGTGAGTGATCGCTAGATGGTGTACTTAGTAAATTAGGTAGGATGCGTTCGGAAATATTATTAATTAGTACAGTAGGAATAGGCGCAGTCATCGATATAATGGCTTAGTAGGTAAATACCTTCTGTTAAGATTACTGATCTGTGAAAAAAGTGTAATGTGCCCGACAAAAATGTTTTGAGAATAAATGTGTAAGAGAAATTGTCGATCCTTCGGGGCCCCCTGAGAATGGGGGCCCTGGGCACGGGCCCCGTGTGCCCTTGTGGTAAAGACGGTATTGATCTTGTCATAAGTATTATAGGTAAGTACTTACCTAATTTCTATGTAATTATCGGTGCCTCTTACTTTTTGACGCGTGTTGCAAGAAAAATCCTATGGGTAGGTAGGTAGTGTATCTACACTTTACCTACCTAAGTAGATACCCAGGTAGGTATACCCAAAAATCAGACAAACCCTTATAAGTAGGTAGGTACCTAAATATTGGTTTACGCTAGTGTGGTGTGCATTGAATTTTTGAACGAAATGTTGCACAAACACATCAACCATTATACCAATTGTCCATACAAGGTACCTAAGTTACGTTCCTCAGCAAAGCTCGAAATTCTGTACCTAGGTATCAATAGATGGCGTTGATCCATCAGCGCAAAGTTGTTGTTATTATTTAACCGACGACGACGGTGTATGCGGCCGCGCTATTTCATATAACTCTCGAAGTGTTACAAAGATGCTCTAATAGGTGGCGCTGTACTGTAAATGCTCTCTTGCATATTACTGCATTTTGCGGAGCTATTCTGCTCGTCATGCCGAAAATCCTCATCCGATCTTTACCAAATTTTTATAAGAACAGTTTAAAGTTATTACCTTTCAATTAAAAATACAACCATCAAAATCAGATCTCTTATAGCGGAGATATTCCAAATCCGCCTTTTTGCCTTATTGTGGAAGAAGTACGCCTTTAATCAAAAAAGCCCGACGACAATAAAATTCTATAAAATCATAGAATCTGTACACAAAGTTTCGTACCGATCGGTTGTAAAATACGACCTGTAGAGGAGTACGGACATACTGACAAAAACGCTATTTTGGCCAGACCTGAAACGAAGACTTTCGTTCACAACGTTCACGACGTCAATTAGAATACTGTAAGTAAAATTCTTATTCACTTATATAAAACTATTCAAGCTCTTAGGAAATACTTGCCAAGTATTTAATTAAATTAGTTATAATTGCGTAAACATCTAATTACTTTATTTTAATTTTTTTAGGTACGGTTTTACATCATCACATCATCGTGCACAAAAGACACCGCTCATCTAGAATCATCGACATAGCTCTCGCTTCTGCTGGAATAGGAGCATCGCCCAAGTGTCGACAAAAATTAAACTTCGATGTAAGTATAAATTTTATAGGTAGGTACCTACCGATAGGTACTCGTGACTACACTCATATTTTATACCTACTAGGTACAACTACCTCCTTGCTTCAATCTAAATTATCTACCTATTTGTCCAAATTTATCACAACCAATGTACCTATTGTTTTCATTTCTAGACACTAGATGCACTAAGTACTGTCAAGGCACTCGAAACTACACACGTTGTATAGGTACTTACCCACTTACTCCAATATTCCATCTTCTTCTGTTTACATTTCCCGCTTAAAACTAGGTATTATGAGACCAGGTACTTACATTCTACCTATCTAGATACACTGTCTACGACATGCGACAGTACAAAGTTGTAATTGCATGCATACACTGAGGACTGACTTGTATAGGTCTACTGCACGTGCTGTCGGTCAGCAATTAATTTCAGCGTCCCATCTATGTCACTCTTCATTGTATAATACTTGGCTGAGCCAGCACCCATACTTTTCAAGTAGTGTGAAGCCTCCACAGCGAGAGAATAGAGGGCCTGTAGGTAAAATTGTTTTTTTTTTATAATAAGAGTTTTTTTTTTTAGGTGTCGCAACCAGCTCCGGCTTCTGATCGCAGGGATGGTACGCTGGTTGGCAATTCTGAACAAGAACTGAAGAATTACAGTATGGACACTGCTCAAGATTACGGTGGTATTGTACCTTTAACATCAGTTGTACAAAAAATGATAGTCAATCAGTCGGTTTTATACCCAGCCCATCCAACGATTACATACTGCTTCAAAACACTTCACAAAATGTCAAGGTTGGTAAAGAAAACGCCGCTGTTGTCATCACTATTGATGAAGCAGATCAACAAGGGACAGATTTATCTTTCGTTGACCACGAAAAAGGAAATTTGAACACCAACTTTATAAAGTCTGATCTTACACTGATACCAATCGATCAACCCTCAACATCTACTGGTTTAATTGGAGAGCCCATGCCTCACGATCACATACCTAACGACAATCCTATTATGGACGAAGGTGATAACGCTGCGCAACCCTCAAACAGCATGGGTCCAGACATACCTAACATCGAAACATCCTCAACGGAAACCGCGGTGATAGAAGTACAATTAAATAGTAAGAATATTTCACTAAGCAAAAAAAACACCCGTAAGTGCAGAATAGACATTAAGTACATTGATTACATGTCCGACCATGAAGACTTTTCTACTTTTTACGGAGATATTGATGATTCAGATGACTGGTCGAAAGGACAAAGAGAAAGCGACGAGGAAACCGATAACCAGGACTCAGCTGGTAAAAAGAATAAGAGCTTTAGAAGACGAAAAACTAAAACAATTGAATCTGCAGATCAGCAAGAAACTGTAGGTGACTCTGGAATCAGGGTTAGAAAAGTTAACGAAAGAAAAGAAAGGGCTAAAAAGAAGAAATCTGGAGAAGAATATACGACTAAGAAGGGTGCCATTGTACCAGCTAAGAAGATTCTCCCGAATCCATGCCAGGGAAAAAGATGTGGCAATGAAAGAAAGAAAGAAGAAAGAAAATACATTTATTTGGACTATGCATAACACAACACATTACAATTATATATACATACAATGAACATACAGGATTATATAGAAAGGAAACAACAAAATAAAATAAAAACAGATACAAATTAGTGGTAGTGTTACATAGGCCAAAAAGGTCCCTGTCTCAGCATTATGCCGCTACAAGCCGAAGCTAGTAGCGGCGCTGGTTTTCAGACAGGTCCTAGTGTGGCAGCAATACAAAGAAACAGAATACAAAGAGTAGGTACACAGGTTACAAGCAAGATACGAAAAAAGAGAGGAAGAAAAATGGATAAAATAAATTATAATAAATGAGTAAAACCTCTATGGAGATATGGAAATAAGATACAGAGAAAGAAACGTAAATGTAAAAAAATTATAAATATGATGACTGTGGATCTATTCCAGAAGAAAGAAAGGAAAATATATTTAAACATTTTTGGAAACTGGATTCAGTTCGCCGTCGAGATTGGCTGGTTTCTTTATCGCAAAGAGTAGGCGTAAAGCGCAAGCGCAGTGAGTCCGAGAAACGAAACTGCACTATAAAATATTTTATAAATGAAGGTGAGGGCAAGAGAAACGTGTGCCTGGAATTCTTAGCGGCCACTATAAATATTTCTGACAGAACGATTTACAGTATTATTAAAAATGCTGAGTGATGTGCCAAGGAAGATTATGAGAGGAAAGTCGGAGCCGTCTAATAAAACAAAGCAAACTACTATAGATGCTGTTATAGACTTCATAAAGTGCTTGCCTGCAGTTCCTTCACATTATTGCCGTCAAGATTCCAGTAAAGTTTATTTGCCAGAGGAATTTAAGAATATTCCAAATCTATATAAAATTTATAAAAAGCATTTCGTGGATCAGGGATTTAATGTGGTGAGTCAGAGGCCTTGTTAAATTAATATTGAGACTGATTATTTAATGTGATCTCATTGTGTGTCAAATACTTTTTTAAGAGTAGATACCTACTACTTATTTAGGTCATTTGGGATTTTTCAAGTATAAGTTTTTTTGTTTTTTACTTGTAAATTAAAACCTGAAAAAAGGAACCAATGTTTGTTAAACTTATTAACTTTCTAATACATGCCATTTCTAATTAAAATTCTTGCAATAATTACACCATGAATACCTACAAAAAATTGTTTATTTATTTAAGCTCATACAAAATGTCGGTTGGTTTTGCAAATATTTCAGTATAATTATTATTTGGGTTTATTTTCTTGACGATTTTCACTGAAGTTAAATCATTAAAACAATTTTCTCAATTTATAAAATAAATATTTTTATGACTGAGACATTTTTACCTATTCTCATAGACATTCGCTTATGTAATATAAAGAAATAACACCTGTTGGTAACTGGGAAGATTCTGGCGTAAAGATAGTTTTACCTGAAATTTTTGTCGGGTTAATTATTATCTAACCTTAGAAGAAGAAGACTTAGAATGATAGTTGACACAAACGAGGTAAGTCTAAAAAATTGCGACGGACCGTCGCAATTTTCATTTTGAGCCGTTAGTACAATACTTCAAATGAGACGGAAAGCAGCTCTCACATAAAAATATAAAAAATATGTGTTGTGCGGTGCAAGGATGTTTAAACACCAGTAAGTGGAAAAATAATACCGCAAATATCTCATTCCACCGCTAAGTACTAATATTCCGTTTGTAATTTTGCCTAAAACAGTCATCAAAACTCATAAATAAATTTAAAAATTTCGTCCACCATTTTCGTGAAAATGTTGCTATGCACTGGGAAAAAAACACCCAGGTTTTGTTACTTAGTGCTTAGGTATATAAAAATAGCAGAGGAGTGGGTGGAATTCCCTCAAGTTAGGACTTAGGAATCAAACTACGCGGAATATCACAGTTTTAGAATTTTCAGTCACTCGACGATACTCTGAGTAGATTCAAGATTACCAAGGACAATTATTTGTACTTAGTTTTTACATTATTCTGTACCTAGCTAAGTTAGTTTGACGTGTAAGAAAATTTTCTTATAAATAAATAACTGAACTGAACTGAACTGTCTGTCTGTTCAGTTCAGTTCAGTGAAAATTCTACCGTTTTAAAAAACTCTACAAAAGTTTATGACTCTTTTGACACGGACACTGGCAGAATTGTGGCAGCACAGCCACAGCGAGCCATCAAAATAAGAAGTTGAGGTTATATAACGGAATTAGGTATTATTTAATATTTTCTTCTCTATTTACAAAATTTTGAGTTTATTAATTGCAAGTTGTTTGTAGTTCTAAACTTGTATAATATCCTCTGTGTCATTGTGCGTTATGCTTCCCATGTTGTGTTGTCCTCTTGCTTATTGTGTTGTCATATTAAAATTAAATAAATCAATTTGATGCAAAATTAAATATTTTTTTTTCTGCTTTCTTAAAAACCGATCATATTTTTTTGTAACTGGTCATATTATTATTTTTGAAGTTTACGACACTTCTTACAGACACTGGCAGAGTCGTAGCGAAAAGCAAGCGGTGCCATTATATAAGAAGTTGAATTTGAAGTTGACTTGAATAAGTAGTAGAGATGAGACGTACTTGCAAAATCGAGTACCAGGGCTTCCAAGTACTTCCTAGTTTATACACCAGCGCCAAAAACCAGGGTTCAAATCGTAGAAAGATCTGAGGTTCAAATACTTTGATATGTATGAAACTATGAATGTCTTCTTCTTCTTTTATTTTTGGCTCTGCGTCATAGTTTGACACAATTCTGCCAATGTCAGTTTTAGACTTTTGTACGTAATGAACTTTATTGAGATTATATTTTACTATGAATGTCAATTACTATTGAACTTTGTGTCACTGTCACTGTCAGAAGTCAGTCATAGTCTGCCGATTTGCGTCACGCACCTTGAAAGTAAAATACTTGCATAGGAAATTGATCCGAGCTGACATGAGAATAATGCTCGTAATTGAGTTTCAGAAAGAAATACTTGCAAGAACGACGAAAATACTTTCATAGAAAATTGATCCGCGCCTCGTTTATTATAAAGAACAAAATAGTGTGAACGAAATAATACTTGTACCAAATTACCTTTTTTAGGTATTTGTTTGATATGTATGAAACAGTATGGGTATAGAAACCTGGTCGCGTAAATACGTCTCATCCCTATCAATCAGTGTCAGACGTGTCAGTGTTGGTTGGCAGAGTCGTAGCGAAAAGCAAGCGGTGCCATTATATAAGAAGTTGAAGTTGAGTGAGGTTATCTGAGTGAAAGGATAACGGAATTGAATTACTGTATTTTCTAATATCATCTTCTCTATTTACAAAATTTTGAATTTATTAATTGCTGGGTGTTTGTAGTTCTTTGACTTGAATAAGTTCAAGTCGAAGGGTGGCTCTGGTTACTATTTAGTTTGGTGTGTAGTGAAAGAAAACAGGAGAATGTCTTCTGTGTGTAGAGTTTGCCTCGACGGCAATACCACACTGCATTGCATAAAAAACAACCAACTCCTAGAAGTCTACGAAACACTGTCTAAGAGCAAGGTAAATATCCTGGTTAATGGTAAATTTTCCATAAAAAGGGCTTTACGGCTAACTAAGGTTCATTAACCTACCTAACCTTTATAAAGTAAGACACGAGGAAATAAATACTGAAATACCATAGCATAGGTATGAGGTGCAACCCTGTTCTAAGCACACATTTTTAAATTATTTACTTCATTTATTTAATAAATAAATAAATAATGCTGGACAATCCACACAACATCATCTAGCCCCAAGCTAAGCAGAGCTTGTGTTATGGGTACTAGATGACAGATATACATAATATAATACATAACATAGGTAGATAGATATTTTTTATTATACATAGAAACGACCAGAACAACAATAATAACAATAAAAGTTAGCAAAATCCTTGAATCACATACATTTCCTTAGAAATGGGTATACTTTCCTACCTTTGGATTTTGTTGGCATTGTCTTAATTTCCCATCAAATTTCAGGCAGGTCTAGCATACCTAATCCTTGCATTGTGTTTCCAAATGTTTTGTTATCCTTATAGAGGTATGTGTTTTGTTGGCATTGCCTTAATTTAACCTTTTGTGAGTGTAAAATACAAACAAGATGTCTTAATGTTTCACTGCCCGGCCTCTGCAAAGTAAATCTCAACGATGACGCGTTGTCATCGCAGCTACAAACAGTGCTAGAACAATACATGTGCACTGTGGGCAGTGAAATTGTTAATGTCTGAGCTATTTCTCAACTGTCTCACTCGCACAATACATTCATGAAGTGACCCTATGTGTACCGCAACACAGTTATCATGAGCACATGTGTGCAGGCAGATGCAGTTTTTGTGTGGAGAAATGGTTGAGTGTTGGGGGTGTGCCAGAATCATGTTCCTATTAAAATTTGTTGTTTCAAAATAGCATTTTCTTTTTCAGTTCAACTCTGGAGATGCAAGGCCGAGAGCTTTATGCCGTATTTGTTACTGGAAGCTGCTGAGGTGCCACACCTTCTCCCAAATGGCTCACAGATCTGAAAAGATCTTAAGCCATTTTTATGATAAAGGTTTTGAGGTACCAACAAATTCCTTAAGCTATGAATACTACGAAAAGCCTGTTTACATGTATGCACATTGATTTCACTGTTGTGTGGAGGCTTTGCCATCTTTCCTTTGATAAGGATATACAAGAGTACAATAAAAATCAAGATTATTGAAAAAAAATCTAAAACATCCAATTATGTGATTTAAATCAGATTGTTTTGATTTTGATGATAATCACTTTAGTCTATCCAGTTTTAAGGTTTGTATAGGTAGGAATGAAAGGTAGGTTCAATAGTTTAATCACACAAAGTACTAGCAGAAAGAGGAGACACCAAGATTGAAACATGTTCATATCTGTTATCCAGTCCAGTAATTTTTGTTTATTCAATCCCGATATGTCTCCATTTTTTTTAACTGCTATTAGGTACTTGAGTCATTTACAACGGGATATTTACCATGATTTGAGCTCTCTAATATTTCGGCACAGTTTCATGCGCCATGATCACAAAATAACTGAGGGCACTGCGAGTCAGTTGTTTCGATGAATCTGAAAATTTGTAGTAACACATTTCACAAAAAATATGTATTGTTTCTCGGAAGAAAATCATATCCCATGGGGAACTTTTCTACTGCTGACCTACTACATGGCAACAAGCAATGTATTATTTGAAGTACAAACAATGAAATACCATTTTAACATTACAAAAAATCCTTTATTCTTTTGTTGGAGTTTACTATTTCCATAGGCCCTGGAAGCGCAATTCCGACACGCACTTGGCCGGTTTTATTTTGATGTAGTCTGTTTGGATCCACTGCTACATAAAAGTACAATTAATGTTTTAAATAATTTTTGCATTATTTGTATAATGAATAACAAATTGTTTATTTCAGGCTACTCATGACTATATAACAGAGCTCAAGCTAGGAATGAAACAACAGTTGTCTGTGACCACTGTGCAGTCTATTAACATTGATGGTTGTACAACTATCAAAGATGAACCAATACCTAGTATTGAGATAAAAGAAGAGGTGACCGCAGATCAGGATACATTGCTGGAGGTTGAGTCTGCACCTGGAGATGGTACAGAATGTCAATTACCATTAGAAGATAAAAGCGATCGAGAGAATGATGTGAAAGAAGTTCCTTCTAACAGTCATGTTGTTGGACACATGAGAGTTCACACAGGAGAGAAACCATTTGCCTGCACTGTATGTGACAAAGAATTTAGACAAAAAAGTGATTTAGTTCACCACATGAGAATTCACACAGGAGAGAAACCATTTGCCTGCACTGTATGTGACAAAGAATTTGGACAAAAAAGTAATTTAGTTCAACACATGAGAATTCACACAGGGGAGAAACCATTTGCCTGCAATGTATGTGGCAAAGAATTTGGACAAAAAAGTAATTTAGTTAATCACTTGAGAATTCACACAGGAGATAAACCATTTGCCTGCACTGTATGTGGCAAAGAATTTGGACAAAAAAGTAATTTAGTTAATCACTTGAGAATTCACACAGGAGATAAACCATTTGCCTGCACTGTATGTCACAAAGAATTTAGACAAAAATGTCAGTTAGTTCAACACATGAGCATTCACACAGGAGAGAAACCATTTGCCTGCAATGTATGTGACAAAGAATTTAGACGAAAAGAATTTTTAGTTATACACATGAGAATTCACACAGGAGAGAAACCATTTGCTTGCAATGTGTGTGACAAAGAATTTAGACAAAAACGATTAGTTCAACACATGAGAATTCACACAGGGGAGAAACCATTTGCCTGCACTGTATGTCACAAAGAATTTAGACAAAAACGTGATTTAGTTCATCACATGAGAATTCACACAGGAGAGAAACCATTTGCCTGCAATGTATGTGACAAAGAATTTAGACAAAAAAGTGATTTAGTTAATCACATGAGAATTCACACAGGGGAGAAACCATTCACCTGCAATGTATGTGACAAAGAATTTAGACATAAAAATATTTTAGTTCAACACATGAGAATTCACACAGGAGAGAAACCATTTGCCTGCACTGTATGTGACAAAGAATTTAGACTAAAAATTCAATTAGGTTACCACATGAAAATTCACACAGGAGAGAAACCATTTGCCTGCACTGTTTGTGACAAAGAATTTGGACAAAAAAGTAATTTAGTTCAACACATGAGAATTCACACAGGAGAGAAACCATTTGCCTGCAATATATGTGACAAAGAATTTAGACAAAAAAAAAATTTAATTGAACACATGAGTATTCACACAGGAGAGAAACCATTTGCCTGCACTGTATGTGACAAAGAATTTGGAAAAAAAAGTAATTTAGTTCAACACATGAGAACTCACACAGGAGAGAAACCTTTTGCCTGCACTGTATGTGACAAAGATTTTAAACAAAAAATTTATTTAGTTAAGCACATGAGAATTCACACAGGAGAAAAACCATTTGCCTGCACTGTATGTGACAAAGATTTTACACTAAATAGCAAATTAGTTCTCCACATGAGAATTCACACAGGAGAGAAACCATTTGCCTGCAATGTATGTGACAAAGAATTTGGAAGAAAAAGTCATTTAGTTCAACACATGAGAATTCACACAGGAGAGAAACCATTTGCCTGCAATGTATGTGACAAAGAATTTAGACACAAACAAGTTTTAGTTAAACACATGAGAATTCACACAGGAGAGAAACCATTTGCCTGCAATGTATGTGACAAAGAATTTGGAAGAAAAAGTCATTTAGTTCAACACATGAGAATTCACACAGGAGAGAAACCATTTGCCTGCAATGTATGTGACAAAGAATTTAGACAAAAACAAGTTTTAGTTCAACACATGAAAATTCACACAGGGGAGAAACCATTTGCCTGCAATGTATGTGGCAAAGAATTTATACAAAAAAGGGATTCAGTTAATCACATGAGATTTCACACAGGAGAGAAACCATTTGCCTGCAATGTATGTGACAAAGAATTTAGACAAAAACAAGTTTTAGTTCAACACATGAAAATTCACACAGGGGAGAAACCATTTGCCTGCAATGTATCTGGCAAAGAATTTAGACAAAAATAATGTTTAGTTAAACACATGAGAATTCACACAGGGGAGAAACCATTTGCCTGCAATGTATGTGGCAAAGAATTTAGAGAAAAGCAAGATTTAGTTAAACACATGAGTATTCACACAGGAGAGAAACCATTTGCCTGCAATATATGTGACAAAGAATTTAGACAAAAACGAGTTTTTGTTCAACACATGAGAATTCACACAGGAGAGAAACCATTTGGCTGCAAAGTGTGTGATAAAAAATTTAATCGCAAACATCATTTAGTTACTCACATGAAATTTCACACAGGAGAGAAGGAGAGAAAACATTTGCCTGCAATGTATGTGACCAAGGATTAAGAGAAAGTGTTTTAGTTCGACACATGTGATTTCACACAGGAGAGAAATCTGTGAATTCTCATGTGCAATGTTTGTGATAAACAATTAATTGTGATAAAAATTTAATTTAGTGTGTCATATGAAAACTCACAGGAGAAACCATTTGCCTGCAATGTTTGTAATAAAGCATGCTATCTGAGTCATAGCCAAAAATATGTACGTCAGGATATGGTTAGGAAATAGTCACGCCACGAAATGTCATGAAATTGTAAATGTAAGGCTGTAGCTTAATAGCTACCCTAATGGGTCTAGTCCCGGGAATTCCCGTTCCCGAAATTCCCGGGAATCCCCGAATATTTTGACCGATTTAAGAACCGGGAAATCCAAAATCATTTCCCGGGAAATTTCCGGTAAAATATTTTAAAGAATAAGAATAAAGTCGTTTATTGGCAAAGATGATATATCTACTTTACAATAACAACAATTGTGATAAATATAACAATCTTTGACTTGTCAAATTATACATGATAATGTGTGCTGTAAAGGGGCACTATGTTACTCATAAGTACTAAAGTCATTAGGCACTAAATTTAAGATTTGTGACATTGTACTGGTTGTAAACGATTTCCATTTCCATGGCAACAACGGACCCGCGCCACTCGCACTAGTCGCACTGCGCCTCCCGGGAACTCCCCGCTTGTGTTATTGCTATTTAAAAATTATCAGTAGGTACCTTTGTAAGTACAAATAAACATTTCTAAAAATTGTTACCTACTTTGAAAAATAAACATTAAAACATACCAAACGTGTATTCATTTTTTCCTTTAGATTCTTACGTAATAAATATTAAACAGGGGGTAGGGGGGGGGGGGGGGGGGGTCAAAAACTAGCGAAATTCGACTTACGTAATAAATAAATGAATGGCCCTTAAGTCACAGATTAGATAACGGTAGGGTTGACCATCGATAGTTTTTGTCCAAGTGCGGATATTATACTTTAATTAAGTGCCTTAAGGACGTAATTACAAATTTGACACGCTCAAATTTAGGAATCTGAGCCTGCACACTAACACAAAAACTCCACGCACACATTGAAGCCGCTTTACGCTTGTTTTTATACATTAACTAACAAATCTTGATACTTGAAGCTTTTGTAGGATCGATGGCTACAAAAAATTGCAATAGCATAGCAAGTTCATCTTTTATCTATTCTATGCATAATAAAATAAACAAGATCCGTCAAGTGCGAGTGTGAATGGCGCTCCAAACTTTTGTCAATTTACTTCTAGTATTAAAGGTAACAGGTACTTCGGAGATTAGTGAGTAGGAGGTACTGAGGGGTGAGTCTCGGCAAGGCGTGATCAAGACGTCGATTGATTCTGCTGCTCAACAAATTTCATGATTCTAGGTCTAGGGGAAGTGTCTAGGTCTTGGGTGCATGTGATTCCCTTGGAAATTTGAAAATTTTCGGATATAAACGGCTGTAACTTTTGAGTGCGTTGACTTAGCAGTTTAATTTATATCACGGCTTCAAAAAGTTACGGACTTGAGTATTTGATGTTAATTTCAACTCAATACCTTCATGGGTTCCTGAGAAAAAAGGGTTGACAGACGGACAGACAGACGGACAAAAGTGATCCTATCAGGGTTCCTTTTTTCCTTTTGAGGTGCGGAACCTTAAAAATGGTTTTTATGTGAAACGCAGCTTATATACGAACCATTGATATTACCTACCACTTGACGACTCAAAGGCAAGCTTATTTGATTTTCTCGTCTATTGTAAAATAAAATGAGCGCCATCAGTTCTGCGTATTTTTTTTTGTAAAAGTTATTCTAATTGTTAAAATATCATAATAAACAAGCGATTTTAGCACTGTGTTTTGGTAAAGTAAAGAGCTTCACCGTCTTGGAAACTAGGGGGTAGCTGTAGTTGCTTTAATAAGAGATGGCTTTGGAGTCGCTAGTATGATTATTATAATAATAATAATATAATATAATAATTATTTACGCCTTATTTTATAGGTGTCTACGTATTCTTTATCAACTGATATGATAACACCCTGACAAAACTGAGGTAGGTACAGTCAGCAACGAACGTGAAAAAAATAATTATTTTGTAAAAGATAAAAAGAAAAAACCAAAAAATTGTTTTTTTCAATTTTTTACATAAATTTTGAGGTTATCTGAAAAATGTGTAAAACAAAAGTTGTAGATCTTTTTATTACCTACAACTTTGCCATTTGATTTTTTTCCATAGGACTTGTAGTTTTGCCGGAAATCGAGATAAACCGTTTTTTACCCTTTAAACTCACCCCCTGCCCCTTCCCGACCTCAGATCGCCCGTAAATTATTTTTCCTAACATTTATATATTATTCTCCTCCTTTTCCAATGGGTTTCATCCTACTATGAATTTGTTTCACTTCTTATTATTTTTAAAGCCTTCTACCCTTGTCTATAATTATATGCTGATGATGATGATGTTGACCTTTTCCAAATCATACATATTTAGGCACAAATACTTTCAGTCCAAAAAAGTGTCAATGTTATCAAGTCACAGTACACAACGCACATACGGTTCTTTGGAACTTTGTCGTTCTAATTATTTGCAAAAAATTCGACATACCTGTGCTTCCATGAGCGCGTCTGACGCGCGACTGACAAATAAAATGAAATAGTCTATGTGCAGCGCGTTCTGAAACCTTTTCATAGAAAAATGTATGGAAAAATGATGGTGGATTTTCGGCTATCTATTCTTTCTCATAAATAAAAAAGTATTTGATTTGGGTACAAAATAATACCCAAGACGTACAGGGGACTATATAAGCCACATTTTTTTATTACTTTCACGTTGAAATATGCCGCAGAATTAATTGGCTATTTATGTACCTATCCAGACCCCACTTTTCGACAATTTCAGCGATTCTTGCGTTGGTAAAAACGTATTTATGTGAAAATATTGTATGGGACTCCTATGTTATTTTCGCACCCTGTAAAGATTAATATATTACCTTTCATTTTATACCCTGATATCTAAACAGTAGCGATTCCTGGTTCATTAAATGGTACCTAAAAACCATTGAAATTTGTAATTACGTCCTTAACTCTCTCATACAATATAACTAGGTATCCCACCTACTTAATAAATAAGTCCGTGAACAAAAACAAACGTAGAATAAAAAATACATTTTAATTATTAGAGAACATTGTAAGCTAGGTAAATGGTATTATTATTGCTAGGTAGGTAGCAGCTTCTTATATCCTAGGATATAATTTAAATATTTTTGTGTCAAGACATTATTTTCTGTACGTAGTAGGTATGTCATACGTATGTACAGAAAAAATTGTACACTCAAATCAAAAAAGATAGGTAGATGTATGTAGCTGACATATTAGAAATTATAGGTAGGTAGTAGACAAAACTTATCGTTCGGCTTGCGGCTCGCGCGCGGCGGCGCGGCGGCGGCAACCTTTGACAGTAGGTACTACTCTGGGGGGTAATAAAACTGTAGGTATATAACTCAAAACTGAGCGCGAGACGAGCGAGTGACGGAGCAACTGCTTAAGCACAGTAGATAAAATGTATTGTGGCTTAAGTACCTACCTAAATGTGATTATTACCCACGGAAATGGAAGTTAGAGTGGAAGGACAATGCAACAAAATTACTAAGGGCACCGGTGTCGCCAAACTCACACAAATAAACTAGTAATCATATAATGCATTACAAAAAAACAATTCGTTTGATTGGTAGTTTAAGTTTAGTCAAAACTAGCCAACGTCACTGATTTGGAAATAAACCTTGACTTCTACGGATAAGATTTATTTTACTTTAGCATCAGAACGTATTTACGGTCTATAGTAACCAAACATTCGATTGACAAGTTAATTCCGCTACTTGACCATAGATGGCGGTATTTTCAGTGGTCGCAATTATAAACTTAATTTCCTCAGACTTAAGATTGACATTCGCGTGATAGGTCGACCATCGACTGCTACTCGATTAGAGCTGCACCAGGTAGCACATTGAAGTACATTATCGATATCGATAGATGAGCCATTTTCAAAAAATATGTACATTTCGTGAAAATTCTTGTCCGGCATATTAAATATTAAATTTAAAAAAAAGTTATGTTGCTTTTTTAATTTTATCAAGTTTTTTTACAAATTTGAACTTTTCTCTTAAGTTCCCACTAAAAATATATGGATCTGTTAAATCGATTGTATATTAAAAACTCTTTTTAATTATTTCCACCCTCCATGACCCATACAAAAATAAATGTCCTTTTTGCACCTTAGAAGCTTCAAATCATATTATTGGCTCCAACATGTTCTCTAACAAACATAATCTATTTATATAATGTTAATAAATATATTTCCTGTTATTTATTGAGAACCAATAATAATTTAGACAATATTTCTAAGATAAAAAAATACTTTAATGTTTGTCTCAGGTTTTAAACATGTGAGTCACTCAGAGGATGTCACGGAGGATTTCCATAGTTTTCGTTGTAATTCTGCCACTTAAAGTTATTTTTTCATTACTGGCAACACTATGCGGCCTACTAATTCTCAACAATAACTCGGCCATTTGGTTTTAGTTCCATTTTTTGTGTTGACAAAAAAGACCGGCCAAAATTCCCAAAAAAAATCATGTGAATCACGGTGGATTTACAAACGAAGTAAGGTGTGTATTATTTTCAATTATTTATAAAGCATAGACCTAACAAATGCTATTTAGATTGTGTGTTCAATTCATCTGTATTGCTAATTATTTTTACAGAATATTTTTGGAGGTTTGGTTTTGCACAGAATGTTTACCAACATGTTAGTCACATTTCGTGAATTTTCGTGACTCATATGACGTGACTCACATCAACTTGCAAAGTAAAGGTTTGCTTACACTAGCAAAAAAAATATACAAAATGTAATATGTAACTTTTCTGAACGAATTTTCTGTAAAACCAGATGATTTTGTTTTATTAAATGAAACAGATTCAATTTACTTCTAAAATTATATTGTAACCTTGCATCTTACTAAACGTATTTCTGTTAAAACATGTCATGTTAGTTAATTTTTGATTGCAATAATAGTAAGTAATAAATAGTAGTAAAAGTCAAATAAAACATTTTATTTTAACCCCAAACTAATTTGAAGTTTTGTTTATAAAACTTTATGTGCACACGCCCTTACAAAAAATGGGACTCACATTTACTATAAAAGTACAGGTATATCACGAAACAGTTTAGTCACAATTTCAATCATGTTAGTCACAATGTACATATTTTTTGATAATGACCCAGATACCCGATTTTTTGTCAATTCGCAAAAAATTGAACTTGTTGGTAGTTTATTTACTTACTTGGCACACAAAGAGCTGTATATTTTAAACCATTTATAAATAGACACAGACAGGCAGGTAAAAATAAATGTATGTTGTTTATGCCCCTGAAATAAAACGTATTTATTAGGAAACTGGTCTTTGGAAAGTTTTACGTTTAATTTTAGTAAATGGTGTATGTGAACATTTATATATTTAAACTCAACGATTTTCAGTGATACAAGCGCTGTATGTTTCGTAATTGTATATCTATATCTTTTATTTGATATTTTGAAATCGACTTCCAAAAAGTGTTCAGAGCATATCGTGCTTGATTTGGTTGGCATCCAATTAACTCTACCCGTTGCATCTATCCATTTCTCTTTGACGTTTGTATCTTTGGGAAACCTACAAATATTTAAGATAAAGGTTAGAGGACCTAATGATGTCAATTTAGTGACTTGTAATCTAAATACTAAATAAATAATTAATTTACATAATAATACTAATCACTTATTTAACATTAACATTAAAATTAGAAAATAAAATTGAATTTCTTGTATCGATATCAATCGACAAAATCAACATCCGACTTGACTACATCACTAATTGAGTAGCGAAGAATAGAATCAATCCAAAATCAACTTTATCTTAATTGCATAAGGTTGATTTTGACTAACCCTTCTATTAAATTATTGACAAATTGAAATAAAATAAGATTTTATTACAAAACAATAAAAACCGTTCTCCCCGATGGTACGAGACACCTCCATTTTGAAGATTTTTTCTCCTACTATCATTTTTACACTCTAAAATCGAACAATACGGCATGATTACGGAAAAAATGAATTGGTTGCGAGACTAGCTACTCCACGCGATGTTAGAGCACGCGTGCCACGCCCACTTACCATTTCCCCTTACTTTAATTAATTCCGTGTTATTAAGTACCTATAGTGTTTCTGTGGACGTCCCCGCACCTAATAACAATAAAAACTAGAAGCAACGATGGTGCGGTGCAGTGCAGTGTTTTCATTGTGTATGTGACGGTGAAGCAAATGTGCCGAAATTATCATTCCACTCGTAAGTACAAGTTCTTTTGAATACCTTTATAAAGGTTCAACATTTACCTAGGTACTTCTTAGATTTCCATACATACAGACAAGGGTCAAAAATTATGTTTTACGTTCATTTTAAATAGTAGGTAGACTATTTCAAATGAACGTAAAACAATTTTAAACGTAAAACCTCAGATATTGGTGTCAATTCAGGATCAGCCCAAAACTAAACTAAACTACCTATACTAAAATTTTACCATTTTAGTTTAGAACCTTCAAAACTCTATTCAGTTGCACACGGTTTTAGTACAGTTCTAAAATTATTAGGCTCCTAAATTCGATAACGACGTTTTAAATTGAATTGAAGGTGTTGCCAGACAGAGATTTTGTAATCATGGACGTACGAAATTACTTCATTTTCGAATGAATGGAATGACCGACTTTTATTCTCTGTGCATGCACGTTTAGCGCGGAAAGTTTAGGTTGCAGGAAAATTGGTTTTTCAATTTGCAATTTGCATTTCCCGTGATACAACGTATACAAAATAATACTTATCTTGGAAAATGGACCAATCGAAACGAAAACGCATCAATAAAAAGCAGCACGAGTTGCGCATGGTGCAACTCCACGCTCATAAAGAAGTGATAAGGGGTAGGGGAGGGAAGCCTAAAACGGGTACCCTTCCTAAAGCGGGTAGGTGTTTGAATTTTCGCGCCTCTAACACAAGTGAGACTGTGTGCATGCAACACGATAGCTTATACGCCCGCCAATCACAGACAGTCGGCCCGATTCTCTGGAGCACGCGGTTTCAAGGTAAGACGAAATCAAATATTTTTGCTCTTTTCACTAAATATTTTCAAGTTACATAACATTCGATTAGTCGAAAATGGTTTATGGTATGCTCTTACTAATTATATGTTATATTATTGCAATAATGTGATCCTCTTTTTTGTGAAATGGTTTTGCATCTTTTGTTTCGGTTTGGAGGTTATGAGTGTGTTTATAAAATTCATGCTTTTGGGCAAAACGGGTAAGGGTATAGCGGGTACCCGTTTTGCCCTTACCCGATTTGCCCTGTATGCTTCCATCAACGGTTTAATAGTTCAGCTAGTTATATATCTATTGCAGATGGTTAATAGATACAAAAGAAAAACTACAAACGCTTCGTGGGATGTCAAGATCATGAAACGTGCGATGGAAGAAGCCAGCAAGACTTCCGTCAATAGTGCAGCAAAAAAATACGGCATCAACTTGTCAACATTACAGAGGCACTTAAAGAAAGGTTGTCCCGAAAAAAAACTCGGAAGGTTTAGAACAGTCTTTACAGGAGCTCAAGAATTAGAACTGGTTGAATATCTGTTTCATATGGATAATCTGTTTTTCGGGCTGACGAAATCAGAATTTTTGCAACTAGTGTACCAGTATGCAGAGAAAAATCATATAACCCATCCATTTAAAAAAGGTTGTCATAATAATGTAGCCCTAAAATATTACTTAATAATAAGTCGAAATTATAAATTCAAATAGTTTAATCTAATTAGTATAGTCATTACCCGCTTTGCCCAAAGTCCATACCCGCTTTGGGCCCCCCTAATGGGTAAAACGGGTAATTGTTAAGTTTATGCTTTTTGTTGATTATGCATGCTTTAAGTAGAATACTATTAAGTTTTTGATTGTTTTTATGTTCCTTAATAAGTTAAGAACTGTCAGAGAAGAAATAAAAGTACGATATACTTCTAAATTCTGTTTCATGATTCATCGCCCTTAGCCTACCCGTTTTGAGCTACCCTCCCCTAAGCATAAAATGATTTGCCAACGTTTTTTTTACTCTACATAATTGTAGTTATTTACCTTTCTTGTAAAATGAGTATAAATACCTACATCTAAAACCCGTACCTACCTACGTAGTTACAGGGTTTTGGATCTGACTGTAAACTAACAATTTAAGCTCTGCTACAATATTTATTACCTACTCCTAGTACCTATGTATTTTCTGACGGTCTTTATTTCATATAGGAAATCAAGTCTCTCAACAGTATAAAGACATGTGGGCCTCGCTCAGTGTGCAGTTGAACCACTACGGCTGCAGCAGGTCCGCGAAATAGTGGCAACATGTAAGTCCATAATAATGATTTACTTAGGTACCTATATAATGATAGGTAAATAGGTACCCGCTGATTTTTCTCCAGGTAAAAATATAGGTACCCTAATTCATAAAAGTATTGCTTTTGTACTATTGTTTTTGAAATCTTTGGATGTTTACAGATCTGTAGCATCATGGTTGCCAAAACAAAAAGGAAGGCCAGAGAGATTGGTCAAGCGTTAACTGCTTAACTGCAACTGGAGACGGACCATCTGACGGCCGAACCATCAATGCCCTGGATGACAAGATATTGGATATCGTCGGCTCTGCCTCCGTTCATGGTTTCGCTGCCTTAGAAGCTGTAAGTTACCATTACATACCTATCGTTGTCTAGCTGTAGGTACTAAGTAGGTGGGTATTTTAATTTTATATCTGTGTCTATTATCTTTTCATGCCTGAGGGTATGTTAGTAAAATGCAAGGATAAATAAGGTATAGGTACAGGGAAAGCTACTTTAAATATCCATACAGAGCAATGAGCATGTATACTACTCTGGCTCTACGAGGTACTAGGTAGGTTTCCTTTAGGTATATACCTACTAAAGTGTATGTTCTGTTTTAGGGCTTGCAAACAATAACAGTCTCCCCAGCTGAATAACCTACGTCTAAGCTGTTGGTTTTGGACGAAGGAGAGGTCCAAGAACCTGGGTCGCCAGCGTCTGGGCCCATCCGGAGCCGCCGGCGCCGGACGCAGAGATCTGCCCGTCCCCGCCCATCAGCAAACGCTCAGCTTGTGGAGACACTTAATGCCAACAGCCGCCTATTGGCGGATTCAATTGTACAAGCTGCTAGAATACTGGCAGATGCTGTTCGAGCACTAGCCAGTCCTCCTCTAGTTGAATAACTGGTGTAGGTGTAGCCACACCAGTTATTCAACTAGAGGAGGAGGAGAATGTACTGTAAATAAATGATACCAAATAAAATGTAAAAACAGACTAGTGTTTTAATTATGCATGGTTTCTTTAACTAACCCCGATATCATTGATAATTATTGTTTTGCTTGAAAACCGATAAGTTAATTTCCCTACTTTCCATCAACTTTGACCTACTAACAGAGATGCATTTACTATATTATAAAGACACAAACACAAACTTAGACTAGAATAGACTGCGGAAATTACTCCTACATTGCTATTGATAAGTAATCTAACACATGAGTATATCTAGGTAGCTTGTGAAACGAGTGCAAAGCCATGGGCCAAAGCTAGTATTTTATAGGTCCCTCAAAACTTAAACACTTAATACATAAAACTTGAAGGACTTGGAGATGGACCGGGATTTTTACCTTTCAAATTGGGCCCCATGCGACTAACAACTCATTAACATACATTTTTACAATACCTACATAGAACTAAAAGAAATAGACTCTAACATTAACTTAGTACGAGTACAACTATCGGAAATAAAACGTAAAGTAGATAACTTCACGTACGCAGTCTACGAATCTCAGCTAGATCACTTACAAAACGAATTAAATTACGCATCGCTTCAATTAAATACTTTAGAGCCGACTCGTTTTAGAAGAGGTTTAGTAGATGGTCTTGGATCAGTTATTAAGAGCATTACAGGGAATCTAGACTATACGGATGCTGTAAAGTACAATGAAGCCCTTTCAGTTCTAAGAAAAAATCAGGATAAGATCGTCACTGAACAAAATCATCATATCAGTCTTAGCAAAGATTGGATGGATGAACAAAATAAAATAATTTCTAAAATTGTAGATAATCAAGTCGCAATTAATAAGACTTTGCAGATGTTACTTGACCCCGATTTTTATCCTCAACACGAGTTAGTCAAAGTTGCGAAATTCACCCAGATATTGGCGATAACCAGCAACAATCTAGGTAGCTTGGTAAGTGAAATAAGTAGGTTAGAAAATGCGCTTGCATTTTGCGGCGCTTCGCGCACACATCATTCAATGATAGGTATAAATGTAATGAAAAGTATGTTAGGTAAACTGAAATCTTTTTATGATAAAGATCAGTTATTAGATTTAGAAATTAGAGAGTAGGTACTACGACGTTATAAAACCAGCATCGTTTTATAACTATCCCCGTAGTCTCGCCGCTAGTTTATACTTTATACAGATTGGTTATAGTACCGAATAAAAATAGGCAGGCTGTCATCCCACCTTTCCCGCTCCTCGCTATCACTAGAAATATTCATGTGTACATAGAGGCTGAATGCCCGAAGTCAGGTACGAGGTACATATGCGAAGATCAGCTCAACCAACAACTAAAATCTCAGCCCGATTGCATCAGCAACATTATCCAAGGAGAATTGCCCAAAGGAAAGCCCTGCGAAATGACCACCATCGACCTGATGAAGCCCGCCATGGAGAAACTGGATGACCGCCACTACGCCATCGTGTTCCCGCAACCGACTCAGGTTCGCCTCACATGCGAACGAGAGGAGTACAACACTCTTAACGGCAGCTACTTAGCAACCATACCCCATGACTGCAAGCTGCGCACCGATGACTTCACCATCATCAACGTCAACGATCACATCAATGGACAACCTGTGAAGATAACCAAAATTCCTGTTCAGCCAGATGATGTAGGCCAACCCTATATTCTCAAGGTCAACTCCGTCAACCTGAGAAAGCTACACGATATCCAATATAAAATCCACCAGCAGGAGACCGTGCGGATAGAACAACCCTCAACGTTCTATCACACCACCATCCCCTTCTACGGTGCACTATCCGGTGCACTTGTACTCGCCCTCATCGTACTAAGTCGAAGATTGTACTTACGCCGGATAAAGGAAAACTCGAAGACAGAGATAGAGCTCACCCAAGCAGCCCCAACCTATGCTGTACCAGATTCATCTCAAAATCAGAGGAAGCTGCCAACGACATTTTTTCCCAATCTTCAAGAATAGTCATTGATCTGAGGGGGGAGATGTTATACCTATCGGCTCAACCCAATTTGCCGACCTTCACGATGACTCTATTTAATAAATAAAACGAAGACATTTCGCATCTACGGAATCTGATGACTTCGCGGGATTGCGACACGACAGCGCCGCCTTGCCCCGCGCCGCGTCGCATCAGCACTTGGGTTCACACATCGAACCAGTCGATACCTTAGATTAATTAGATAGTAAAATACCTTTGTAGAAAGTAATTAAATTTATATTTAAAAATCGGTTTTTTTGGGAAACCCGGACGTCGTTCCTTTAATTTAGCTTTGTAGATTATGTAAATATTATGTTTTTTCATACTCAGAATGATAGTTTATTTTAGTGCTTTTAGAATAGCTTCTTACTATTTATTTTGGTTGTTAATGTTTGCTTTTGTACGTAATGAACTTAATTGAGATTAAATTTTACTCTTTTTATTTTGATTATTACAAACTCAACCTCCATAAATTTTAATCTTATTCGTTCTAAAACTGACATTGGCAGAATTGTGTCAAACTTTGACGCAGAGCCAAAAATAAAAGAAGAAGAAGAAGAATTACTGTATTATTTTTGAGTTTAATAATTCCAGGTTGTTTGTAGTTCTTTGACTTGAATAAGTTCAAGTCGAAGGGTGGCTCTGGTTACTTTTTAGTTTGGTGTGTAGTGAAAGAAAACAGGAGAATGTCTTCTGTGTGTAGAGTTTGCCTGGACGGCAATACGACACTCCATTGCATAAAAAACAACCAACTCCTAGAAGTCTACGAAACACTGTCTAAGAGCAAGGTAAATATCCTGGTTAAATGGTCAATTTTCCATAAAAAGGGCTTTACGGCTAACTAAGGTATAATAACCTACCTAACCTTTAGAATGTAAGACACGAGAAAATACTGAAATACCATAGCCTAAGTATGAGATGCAACCCTGTTCTAAGCACACATTTTTAAATTATTTACTTCAATTATTTAAAAAATAAATAAATAAATAATGCTGGACAATCCACACAACATCATCTAGCCCTAAGCTAAGCAGAGCTTGTGTTATGGGTACTAGATGACTGATATACATAATATAATACATAACATAGATAGATATTTTTTATTAAACATAGAAACGACCAGAACAACAATAATAGGTAGCAAAATCCTTGAATTACATACATTTCCTTAGAAATGGGTATACTTTCTTACCTTTGGATTTTGTTGGCATCATCTTAATTTCCCATCAAATTTCAGGCAGGTATAGCATACCTAATCCTTGCATTGTGTTTCCAAATGTTTTGTTATCCTTATAGAGGTATGTGTCTTGTTGGCATTGCCTTAATTTAACCTTTTGTGAGTGTAAAATACAAACAAGATGTCTTAATCTTTCACTGCCCAGCCTCTGCAATGCAATCCGCAACGACGATGCGTTGTCATCGCAGCTACAAACAGTGCTAGAACAATACATGTGCACTGTGGGCAGTGAAATTGTTAATGTCTGAGCTATTTCTCAACTGTCTCACTCGCACAATACATTCATGAAGTGACCCTATGTGCAGGGCCATCTTAAACTAGGCTGGGGCCCTTGGGCACACAAGAATTCGCGGCCCTTTTGGAAAGTAAAAAAGCGAATTATATAACATCTTTTACTAAGTACCTATGACCATTTATTATAAATTAATTTTAATTCAGAAAAAACCATAAAAAAATGGCGCGGGTGTCAGACAGATTTCAATTTTAAATTTACGATTTTTTTTTAAATTTCTTCTAAACTTGGTTAGTTTATGGTTTTAACGTCAGCTTGACACTGTCAGTCAACTTTTAAGACATTGACATGGCTGAAAAGTTGACTCTAAGTACATAAATTCGACAAAACAAAAAACAACAAAAAAAAAACGGAAATAATATGGTCGCAGCTTGACTTTGGAATCCCGAGTGATTGCGTGAGTGATCGCTAAATGGTGTACTTAGTAAATTAGGTAGGATGCGTTCGGAAATATTATTAATTAGTACAGTAGGAATAGGCGCAGTCATCGATATAATAGCGTAGTAGGTAAATACCTTCTGTTAAGATTCTGTGAAAAAAGTGTAATGTGCCCGACAAAAATGTTTTGAGAATAAATGTGTAAGAGAAATTGTCGATCCTTCGGGGCCCCCTGAGAATGGGGGCCCTGGACACGGGCCCCGTGTGCCCTTATGGTAAAGACGGTATTGCCTATGTGTACCGCAACACAGTAATTATCATGAGCACATGTGTGCAGGCAGATGCAGTTTTTGTGTGGAGAAATGGTTGAGTGTTGGGGGTGTGCCAGAATCATGTTCCTATTAAAATTTGTTGTTTCAAAATAGCATTTTCTTTTTCAGTTCAACTCTGGAGATGCAAGGCCGAGAGCTTTATGCCGTATTTGTTACTGGAAGCTGCTGAGGTGCCACACCTTCTCCCAAATGGCTCACAGATCTGAAAAGATCTTAAGCCATCTTTATGATAAAGGTTTTGAGGTACCAACAAATTCCTTAAGCTATCAATACTACTAAAAGCCTGTTTACACGTATGCACATTGATTTCACTGTTGTGTGGAGGCTTTGCCATCTTTCCTTTAATAAGGATATACAAGAGTACAATAAAAATCAAGATTATTTAAAAAAAATCAAAAACATCCAATTTTTATGTGATTTAAATCAGATTGTTTTGATTTTGATGATAATCACTTTAGTCTATCCATTTTTAAGGTTTGTATAGGTAGGAATGAGAGGTAGGTTCAATAGTTTAATCACACAAAGTACTAGCAGAAAGAGGAGACACCAAGATTGAAACATTTTCATTATCTGTTATCCAGTCCAGTAATATTTGTTTATTCAATCTCGATATGTCTCCATTTTTTTTAACTGCTATTAGGTACTTGAGTCATTTACAACGGGATATTTACCATGATTGGAGTTTTGAGCTTTCTAATATTTCGGCACAGTTTCATGCGCCATTATCACAAAATAACTGAGGGCACTGCGAGTCAGTTGTTTCGAAGAATCTGAAAATTTGTAGTAACACATTTCACAAAAAAATATGTACTTATTGTTTCTCGGAAGAAAATCATATCCCTTGGGGAACTTTTCTACATGGCAACAAGCAATGTATTATTTGAAGTACGAACAATGAAATACCATTTTAATATTACAAAAAATCCTTTATTCCTTTGTTGGAGTTTACTATTTCCATAGGCCCTGGAAGCGCACTTGGCTGGTTATATTTTGATGTAGTCTGTTTGGATCCACTGCTACATAAAAGTACAATTAATGTTTTAAATAATTTTTGCATTATTTGTATAATGAATAACAAATTGTTTATTTCAGGCTACTCATGACTATATAACAGAGCTCAAGCTAGGAATGAAACAACAGTTGTCTGTGACCACTGTGCAGTCTATTACCATTGGTTGTACAACTATCAAAGATGAACCAATACCTAGTATTGAGATAAAAGAAGAGGTGACCGCAGATCAGGATACATTGCTGGAGGTTGAGTCTGCCCCTGAAGATGGTACAGAATGTCAATTACCATTAGAAGATAACAGCGATCTAGAGAATGATGTGAAAGAAGTTCCTTCTAACAGTCATGTTGTTGGACACATGAGAGTTCACACAGGGGAGAAACCATTTGCCTGCAATATATGTGACAAAGAATTTAGACAAAAAAATATTTTAGTTCAACACATGAGAATTCACACGGGAGATAAACCATTTGCCTGCACTGTATGTCACAAAGAATTTAGACAAAAATGTGATTTAGTTCAACACATGAGAATTCACACAGGAGAGAAACCATTTGCCTGCAATGTATGTGGCAAAGAATTTGGAAAAAAAAGTCATTTAGTTCAACACATGAGAATTCACACAGGAGAGAAACCATTTGCCTGCACTGTATGTGACAAAGAATTTGGACGAAAAGAATTGTTAGTTAAACACTTGAGAATTCACACAGGAGAGAAACCATTTGCCTGCAATGTATGTGACAAAGAATTTGGAAGAAAAAGTCATTTAGTTCAACACATGAGAATTCACACAGGAGGGAAACCATTTGCCTGCAATGTATGTGACAAAGAATTTAGACACAAACAAGGTTTAGTTAAACACATGAGAATTCACACAGGAGAGAAACCATTTGCCTGCAATGTATGTGACAAAGAATTTGGAAGAAAAAGTAATTTAGTTCAACACATGAGAATTCACACAGGAGAGAAACCATTTGCCTGCAATGTATGTGGCAAAGAATTTGGAAAAAAAAGTCATTTAGTTCAACACATGAGAATTCACACAGGAGAGAAACCATTTGCCTGCAATGTATGTGACAAAGAATTTAGACACAAACAAGTTTTAGTTAAACACATGAGAATTCACACAGGAGAGAAACCATTTGCCTGCAATGTATGTGACAAAGAATTTGGAAGAAAAAGTAATTTAGTTCAACACATGAGAATTCACACAGGAGAGAAACCATTTGCCTGCAATGTATGTGACAAAGAATTTAGACACAAAGAAGGTTTAGTTAAACACATGAGAATTCACACAGGAGAGAAACCATTTGCCTGCAATGTATGTGACAAAGAATTTGGAAGAAAAAGTAATTTAGTTCAACACATGAGAATTCACACAGGAGAGAAACCATTTGCCTGCAATGTATGTGACAAAGAATTTAGACACAAACAAGTTTTAGTTCAACACATGAGAATTCACACAGGGGAGAAACCATTTGGCTGCAAAGTGTGTGTTAAAAAATTTAATCGCAAACATCATTTAGTTACTCACATGAAATTTCACACAGAATAGAAGAAGAGAAAACATTTGCCTGCAATGTATGTGACAAAGGATTAAGAGAATGTGTTTAAGTTCGACACATGTGCAATCATGTGCAATGTTTGTGATAAACAATTTATTCAAAAATATATTTTAGTGTGTCATATGAAAACTCACAGGAAAAACCATTTGCCTGCAATGTTTGTAATAAAGCATGCTGAGTCATAGCCAAAAATAGTACGTCAGGATATGGTTAGGAAATAGTCACGCCACGAAATGTCATGAAAATGTAAGGCTGTAGCTATTAGGGTTTAGTCCCGGGAATTCCCGTTCCCGAAATTCTCGGGGATTCCCGAATATTTTGGCCGATTTAAGAACCGGGAAATCCAAAATCGTTTCCCGGGAAATTTCGGGTAAAATATTTTAACTTTTATAACACTACCGAAATAACAGCCTAATAGATTCCACATCCTCTGATTTGGCGCTTGTAGGTTATATTTTCTTCATTCATGACGACGCAGTACTTTTAGCCGTCCTTTTCGTAAGGAGTGGGTTGGGATCTCGATAGTTCTTACGTAAGATCACAAAAATGCGCAAAGTTAAAATTATACCTACTTTGAATTATACGCTCGGATGCGTACCTATAGGTAAACGATTTCCATTTCCATGGCAACAACGGACCCGCGCCACTCGCACTAGTCGCACTGCGCCTCCCGGGAACTCCCCGCTTGTGTTATTGCTACACTTGCGAGCTTTAAAATGGAATCGCTTTCATCGCGAGTTGATCAAATCAATTTTTTTACAATTTATGTACAATGAACTATAGATTGTGGGAAGATTTAAAATTAATTAAATTGGCTACCTAAATTTTGGGAATTATTGCAATAGGTCGAAGTTGCATCTATCGGCTTCTATCGGCGCCGGAGCTGGATTAGCTGGATTTCTCCCTCGTATCCGCTGTTTTAGCTCGTCCCACATATGCCAGATTGGGTTCAAGTCAGGAATAAGGGCTGGCCAGTCTAGTGTGGGAATGCCGACATGGAAGACGTCTGTCGGTACTGTCTAGTCACTGCTGCGGTGTGGCAGTCGGCTCAACCCAATATGCCGACCTTCACGATAACTCTATTTACTACATAAAACGAAGACATTTCGCATCTACGGAATTTGATGACTTCGCGGGATTGCGACATGACAGCGCCGCCGCCGCCGTAAGTAATTTAAGTAATTAAATTTATATTTAAAAATCGTTTTTTTTGGGAAACCCGGACGTCGTTCCTTTAATTGGCGCAGTCGGTAGGATAATCCGGGTCATTCCAGGATATTCATCAGGAGATTCGGGAGTGATAGACTTTTCAAGGTCGGACCGGGTTATTCTGAACACGAACGTTCGCCGGGAATCAAGAAATCGATACCTCCCAAGAGTACCGAGATGCAGTTCATGTAAGTCCACTGAATTTCTAGTGCTTGCTTCCTTCCCTAAAATTAAGTCCTTAAAATATATTTTCTTTTTATCCTCAAAATTTTTTTAATTAACGAGTCCTATGTTAAATAATCGTAGTAAAAGAAATAATTTAGCTGATAGTACAAGAAATTTAGATTTATTAAATTCGAGCTCAGATAGTAGTAGCAGTGACAGTAGCGTTTTACAAAATAGGACAATGGCCAGCTTAGATGATATTTGCAAGGCCCTACGATTGGTTCCCGATTTCGATGGGAATCCTAATGTGTTAGTTAGGTTCGTAAATTTATGTGACCAATTAGTTGCAACTTACGGACAGGATGGGAATCAATTAAATAATTTGGGATTATTAAATGGTATCCTTAACAAATTTGATAGAAATTTGGGGAACGTCTGCTAATGCAAATTTAACACCCCTTCAAAGAACCCAAAACAAAGTAATTAAAGTATTATACCATTATGACTATTTTACGCCGACTAAGGAATTATACAGTAAAACAAATATTTTCAATATAGAGAAACCTTTCATTTATAATACATGCATTTTAATAAAAACAATTTCTTCAAACTCCATTCAATCAAACATTAAATTAAGCCTTAAAGAAAATAAATACCATTTCAGAAATAAAATAAAATTACAAGTAGCTAAAACACGAACTAATTATGGTAAAAAAACAATATTATCAGAGGGAGCTACATTATTTAACAATCTGCCCAACATAAAAGAATGTGTTAATCTGAATGCCTTTAAAAATAAACTTAAATTACATGTACATACTCTGTAACAAAACACGAATAAAAATACTCACCTATTTAATATTTAGAAACAAAAAAAAAGACATACCTATTTCATAACTAACTAAGTTCCTACTAGTTGTTATAATGTTTAGTATTTATATAATATCACTACATAAATAATATTTCGATATACAATATTTTAGTTATAGAAAATATTTAGTTTTAACTTATTTTAGGTTCCAGAGGTTAGTTTAAATATTTTTAAACCTAGATTAATTTGTTCTTATGTATCTCATTTTAAGTAAACCCTGTGTTTGTATGAGAATAAAGTTCTTTAAACCTAACAAGGTCGTGGGCAGATCAATGCAAATGGCATCCCGAATGATTGGAATAATATCCGTAATTCTCTTATTAACAATTTTGCCGACCAAAGGGATGAAACCGCCCTCTATAACGATTTGGCGATCCTAACACAAGGCTCTAGCACCCCTCAAGAATTTTATGAGAGATGTCAGAACCTGTTTAGCACAATCATGACATACGTGTCCTTGCATGAATCTTTGCCTACTACCATAGACGCTAAGCGGGATTTGTATAAAAAACTAACCCTCCAAGCCTTTTTACGTGGGTTAAAGGACCCTCTTGGTTCACGCATTAGATGTATGCGTCCTGAAACCATTGAAAAGGCTCTGGAGTATGTGCATGACGAGATGAACACCATGTATATCCAGAGCAGGAACCTGTATATGCCGGATAAAAAGGTAAGTGATAGTCATAGTCAAAATAACCAATCTGGATTTAAAGTGCCTCTTCAAGGCCTTCAGGCCCATGAGTTCAAATATTCCAGGGCCTACCTCGCAGCCTTTCAGACCACAGTTCGTGCCGAGGCAGCCTCCGCCGCCTCAACATCAATCAGTTTAGAATGCCTCATAACCAACCGCGAATGCCATCGCGCACTCAACAAATGTTCAGTGCGCCGCTACCAAATTACCAACGTGGTTGTCAAATGGCGCCTAGACCACAATCCTCATTCCAAGGCCCTAAGCCTATGAGTGGTGTGTCCCATTTTGTGTCTAGGGAGAGACCAGCACCAACGGGTCCCAGTGGTTGGAACTGGGCTAAGCAAGATAATCCGCCCCCGTCTAATTATTTTAAGACTAGGGATGTTAACGTGAATGAGTGCTTGAACTATGACTGTGACGGTTACGAGTACTATGACTATGGTGACTATAACTATGACGACGGTTACTACGGTGACTATTACGGCTACCCGACTGAGTACGACTACCCATGCCACCCCGACAGCGGAGCTAGAGTGCAGGAAGTAGTCGACGAGCAGCCCCAGTCGGACCAGAAATCTCAGGATTTTCCCAAGGACTCGACTATAAAAAGTTAAAATAGAGCTTAATTTGCAGACCCAAGACAGCTACCCTATATTCGCATAGCGAACCCTCCTTTGAATTTCCTCATAGACACAGGCGCGAATCAATCTTTTATTAGTCCAGAGGCTGTGGAAAATTAATTCCCACACGTACCATTGAACCACGATCCGTTCGAGGTAACTAACGTTCACGCCACAAGTAGGAATGAGTATTCTATAACTCTTCCATGCTTTCAAGAGTTCAGAGATTCGGAGGAAATAAAGCTTTTCGTGTATAGGTTTCACGATCATTTCGACGGTTTGATAGGTATGGATTTATTAACCAAGTGGGAAGCTAAACTTGACCTTAAGGAGCTCGCGCTTATTACTAAAGCCGCAGTGAACCCTATTCGCATGTATAACTCGCGAAACTTAAATCTTTACGAAGATATAATTCCAGCCGAAACATCTAAATTGGTTAGATTACCTATTAACGCCCCGGATGGCGAAGTGTTTGTCCCGGAACAGGGGCCCTATTACAATTCTCCGCAACCGACACTGTCGAACCCAATGACATGCGGCCGACGCACGCAAGTGATAGCTATTCTGTTTCACTGTCGGGTGGGCATTTTTCATTCGGGCGAGATGCGGGCACACCCAACTACCTTCGTGAACGATCATGTGAATGAAACTACCAGAGAGCATAGAAACCTTGGACAGATTAAATTAAAACAAGTCAAGTACGAGTAGGACTTGTGCGAGGGTTCCGAACAAACTTATATTTACCCTAATGAAGTCCCTTGTTAAGGGATGAAGCGTTGGTGTTCTTCCAACACAAACTAGGTTCAAAGTTAACCCGCTTACATTTATACTGGAAATATATATTTGTGAGCCGAATAATTTACACAGACACACTGCGTTTTTATTGGTGATTTTGCTAAAATGAACGGTTTTCGGTTATTTCTCTTTACTTACAGATAAAAATACATTTCCTTGTGCTGTAAGACCTTGCTTCTTGCCAAATTTCGTGATTCTAGGTCAACGGGAAGTACTTTAAAGGCTTACGTATAGGTTTTATTGCGAACATCAAAAAATAATTTTTGTAATTACCTATGTAACTTTAAATAATTTATGGTTTTCGGATATTCCTCTTTATTTGCGCTAGCTCTTTGCTAAGTTTAAACGTAAACGGCTGTCACGAGTGATTCTATAATCTATAATATCCCGTGTAGACTCTTTCAATGCCATCCAAAGAAAGAGAATTGCGTCATTAACGTCCAGAGGTTGACCTGTGTAAAAATGACACTATTGTAAGCCCATCGGACCCTTACATACAGACGGAGGGTGAATATTGCCACCTGACGTACTAAGTACTCAACCTAGTACCTTGGATTTTATATTTAATATATTATGATTTTTATTTAACTTTCCTTTTTTATCACCTCAAAAATGGATCTTGTGTCTGAAATAAAGAATTAATATTATAGGCGTTCCTTTTTCCTTTCGAGGTACGGAACCCTAAAAAGAGCGGTTTTAGCGCCAAGTATTGGTAAAATTAAGAACTTCGTCGTCAGCTGGGGGAAGTTGTTAGTTGTAGGCTTTGCTAAGAGATGGCGGTAGAGCCGCTTTTCTGAAAATTATGAAACGGAGAGTGATCTTCAAATATCATGAGTAAATTTCAATAATTTAGGACGCTACGTGTATAAAATATTTTAACAATCATAAATCTACCGAAATTTTAGTGATAAATGGACAAAATATGGTGAAAAAACACCTTACGAAAATGAAAAGGTAGCTTTGTAGCTACCGTGCAAATTGACAGTGGTTCTTGAAAAAATGCTGTCAAATTTAATGTTTCGTTCGTATATTTTGCCCATTAGAATAGAGGTGGCCGCCGCAAAAGCCGCCATTTCAAGCTTCGTGCCGTAGCTTCGAGTTTTGATGAATTAGAATAGCAATTTGACAAAACGAAGCACGCAATTGTCGATTTCGTAGAAAGCGAATAGACCCCCAGGTAATTTGTAACTGTGTGATAAGCGAGTGCATTACCATAGTTAGTAAAAATCGTGGCATCGTGGAAGTCATGAATACCACCTATAATGACGTCATTCTATCGCTGGACACCGCATTGGCGGATACAGGGGGGGCCATGGGGGCCATGGCCCCCTCCAAAAGACCCAGGAATTCCATACTTCGACTCATTATTTCGATTCAATTCAGGTGCAGTTTTACACGGCATACCTATTCATCGGTAGAACAGTAAATATATCAGGAAACAGACATTATATTCTTTAGGTACCTACAACCTAGGTTTACAACAGGGACTTTGAAATGAAAATAAATCCTTAAATATGCAAATTTTTACATTCTTGGGTTGAATTTCTAAAAACGCTGAACACTAATTTTCCATCAAGCAATAGGCTAAATACCTACCATAATATTATGATAAAACAATATTTAGTAACAATTCCGCGCAAAACCTTATCTGATAAGATCCTACAAAATGTAATCCGTGTGTACCGCCCGCCCTCCCACAAATTGATCCTACTTAAAATTAGAGAAGGTAATCAATAGACTTATGTAATATAAAATAACCTAATTAAATTACCTACCTACCTCCTTAAATTGATCCTACTTAGAATTTAGAGAATGTGAACAACAGACTTATGTTATATAAAATAACCTAATTAAATTACCTACCTACCTCCTTAAATTCATCCTACTTAAAATTTAGAGAAAGTAAACAATAGACTTCTGTAATATAAAATTGCCTAAGTAAATTACCTTCCTACCTCCTTAAATTTATTCTACTTAAAATTTAGAGAAGGTAAACAACAGCTTATGTAATAAATAATTACCTAAGTAAATTACCTTCACACCTCCTTAAATAGATCCTACTTACATTTAGAGAAGTTAAACAACAGACTTATGTTGGTAATATAAAATTGCCTAAGTAAATTACCTTCCTACCTCATTAAATTGAACCTACTTATAATTAGAGAGAGTAAACAACAGACTTATGTAATATAAAACTGCCTAAGTAAATTACCTTCCTAACCTTTAAGCACGAATATAACTTAATTTGTGAAAGAAAAGACCACACTAATTACAAAATGAAAAAACTCATCAAAAATAAGTCGACTAGTTTCGTCTCTCCACGAGACATCATCAGGACGCTATAACAATACTCGACTTTGGCACTGAGACCGTCAAGCAACAACGACAGAGTCCTGCCAGTGATGTTGCCTCTCTGAGCTCCCTGCGTAAAGTGAAGCCTTGTTCGCAACATCCCCACTTATATAGTCACGAATGGCGTGACACAGCACGTGTTCAGTGTTGCCACCCTTGTCTGTGTTGCCACTACCGCTGCTCGTATTACCCAATCAACAATGTATTTTTTATTATTATGAATATGAATTATTTGCCCAGCAGTGGGATAAATTTGGCTAATAATAATAATAATAATATGAAAATGAATGTAGTTACTGCTGGCGCAGCACGTGCGCAGTACCATTACCATCACCTGTGCTGTCGCTACCGCCAGTGTTGTCATTTGAGAAGATTCGCAATAATGGTGACCTAGGTAAACCTATACTAAGTTCATTTAACAATGTGTTACCACTACACTTTGCAATTTCTAAATTTTCCAAGACTGACAACCTTAACCCTTTATGACAAGTATGTAAAATAGAAAAACAATGGTTATCATTTAACGAATGACCCGATTCTAATAAATGTTTTGCAAAGTTTGACTTTTCTGGATAATTGTTTCTATAAGCGGCTAAATGTTCTTTATACCTAACCTGAAAACTGCGACCTGTTTGACCTACATAAATACCATTACATTCGTCACAAACCAGCTTGTAAACGCCTGATTTTTTATTTTTATCTAATTTATCTTTACCGTTACAAACTTGTTTTAATAAATTGTTTGTTTTGAAGGCTACACGTACTTTATTTTTATACAAAACCCTTGAAACTCTCTCACTTAATGGACCTAAATAAGTTAAACTACCCACGTATTTATCTATCCTTTCTGGAGCTACGGGATATAATAAGGATTGGACAATATTACGTTGTTTACTCCTAATTAAACCATCAACCATCTTTGTACTATATCCATTACTTTCAGCCGTGTGGTAAATAATAGATAACTCCCTATTAAAGTTCTCCTGAGAAAGGGGAACTGACATCATTATGTGGATAAAACTGGTCGAGCAACAAAGTCGAGTATTGTTATTGCGTCCTGATGATGTCTCGTGGAGAGACGAAACTAGTCGACTTATTTTTGATGAGTTTTTTCATTTTGTAATTAGTGTGGTCTTTTCTTTCACAAATTAAGTTATATTCGTGCTTAAAGGTTAGGAAGGTAATTTACTTAGGCAATTTTATATTACATAAGTCTGTTGTTTACTTTCTCTAATTATAAGTAGGTTCAATTTAATGAGGTAGGAAGGTAATTTACTTAGGCAATTTTATATTACCAACATAAGTCTGTTGTTTAACTTCTCTAAATGTAAGTAGGATCTATTTAAGGAGGTAGGAAGGTAATTTAATTAGGTAATTATTTATTACATAAGCTGTTGTTTACTTTCTCTAAATTTTAAGTAGGATCAATTTAAGGAGGTAGGAAGGTAATTTACTTAGGCAATTTTATATTACATAAGTCTATTGTTTACTTTCTCTAAATTTTAAGTAGGATGAATTTAAGGAGGTAGGTAGGTAATTTAATTAGGTTATTTTATATAACATAAGTCTGTTGTTCACATTCTCTAAATTCTAAGTAGGATCAATTTAAGGAGGTAGGTAGGTAATTTAATTAGGTTATTTTATATTACATAAGTTTATTGATTACCTTCTCTAATTTTAAGTAGGATCAATTTGTGGGAGGGCGGGCGCTACACACGGATTACATTTTGTAGGATCTTATCAGATAAGGTTTTGCGCGGAATTGTTACTAAATATTGTTTTATCATAATATTATACAATGGATTTCCGCAAAGTAACGCCTGAATCTATTATTTTTTTTTTTTTTTTAAATACCTACCAATTTTCAGGGCTTTAACTACAAAACTGGGTAACGGAATTCCTATACCTGCAGGGATAAATTTACAAAAATACTGAGGCACGTTTTATTTATTTACTGACCGAAAAGCTAAATACTTATACGTAGGTATCAAATTTTATGGATTTAACTGGAAGTTAAATCGAAAAGTTAAGCTAAAAAAAAGCCGAATCTCTTTATAAACTAAACTAGAAACCATATTCTATCCCCTTAGAGCGACCATTCCCAAAGTGTGCTCCGCGGAGCCCCGGGGCTCCACGACAATACAGATCATAAAAAAAAAAAATAGGTTTAGTACCATAACAAGGTTGCTGAGAAACTTTTACTTAGTACGATATATTAAGTTATATGACAGTCAATAATCATATTAATTTTAAGTACATCTATCTTTGTAATTTGAACTACGAGTCGCATAGTGGTCCACGGAACAACCCTACTTCTCTACAACCTTGTAATTTTCTTGCTCATAGGAAGCGAAAGGACACAATGCCAGGTGCGAGCGCGCCGATATTCCTGAGTAGGTCAAACTAGATAATGTAAATAATTTTTAGAAATTTCACCAGTCACTAGTACAGAATTAATTTTGTTTATTTATAACTAGCTTCAGCCCGCGGCTTTGTAAGTGCTTTTCAGGTAGCTTATGTACGGGATACCGTTTAGCTCCCTGTCAAATTTAATTATGACCCGTTGAGCCGTTTATGTGTGAAAGGTAACAGATAGGCTGACAGACAGAGTTGCTTTCGAATTTGTAATAATTAGTATGGATACGTTCATTTATTCCAACAGCTAGAAGTGACGCAATTTTGCGTCATTTCTAGCGACTGTTACGTGGCTCGCTACGCTCGCCATTGTTTTTGCTTTGGCTTTTTTCTTTTTCTCAAATTTTCCCACCGCCGTTAGAGTCTCAATAATTGTCGCGGCTCGCACAGCTCGTCGGCGTCGTTATATCGTATTATCTTGTTTTTCTATCACAAATTTCCCAATCGTCTCTAAAAGTCTTCAAAATTTGCGAGCCTCGCTCCGCTCGCCGTTTTTATGTCATCCTTGCTTTCTTTTCTCACAAATTTTGCGATCGTCACTAAAACAAATTTGATCATTTCGAGGCTCGCTCCGCTCGCCTACTTTACATGTATAGACTTTTCTTTCACAAATGTCCCAATCGGCGCTAGAAAGTCTTTTCAATTCTCGAGGCTCGCTCCGATCGCCGCGGCGATTTTGTATCGTCTTTTCTTCCTTTTCACTCACAAGTTTTCCTAAAATTCCCAAAAAAATCTTTAAAATGTCGAGGCTTCTTCTGCTCACCGTTTTTATATCGTCTTGTCTTTCGCGAATTTCCCAATCGTCGCTAAGGCTTTAAAATTTTCAAGGCTCGCTCTGTTCGCCGTTTTTGTATCGTCCTTCCTTTTCTTTCACAAATTTCCCAATCGTCGCTAAAAAATCATTTAAAATTTCGAGGCTCGCTCCGCTCGCCTGTCTTTTCTTTGCTTGTTTCCCAATGTTTGCAAAAAGTCTTTAAAGTTTTCGAGGCTCGCTCTGCTCGCCTTCTTTTTCCTTTAGCAGCGAACTGAGTACGTTGTCTAAATGAAAAACGCGAAAAACGCCACGTCAAATATTTCGATGTTCATAAGGGTTGCGTCGATAAAAGAGTTTGAGAACCGCTACCTTAGAGAATGATTTTTTTTCGACGCCGCCGCGCCTCCTCTCGCACCGCCCGCGCGTGACTTTGTTATTTATTTTTTTAAATTGCTTAAAAAACCTTATTTTTTTGTTAACTTGTGATTTTAACCCTTTCTCTGAACTTTGTCAAAATGCCCCCCCCCCCCCCCCCCCCCCCCAAAATGAAATCCTGGATCCGCCCCTGACTCCAGGAAGGTACCGATAGGTGCGTAGGTACGTACGATACTCCACGTAAGTACCTACCTATAATACAAATAGATGACCCTATCTTAAATAAACATTATAAACCATATGAAAAAATTCTTAAAAAAACCGTCAAAACATCAAAAAAGCTTCAAAATATAAGAAAAATAAGAAACGCAGACAATATAGTAAAAACAATGTGGAATATTGTTAAAGAACAAACAAATAAACTTGCAGTTAAAAATAAAAAAAACAACACTGAAAATAAACAATGATTTATCACATGATCCGATACAAATAGCCAATTCATTTAATATATTTTTCTCAAAAATAGGAGAGAATGAGGAGAAACCTAATCAAAGTAGACGTCTCGTATTATCAACAAGCGAGAACTCAATGTAGGTACTTACAGCCAATTACAAACAAAGAAACATTACAAATTATTTGCAATCTGAAAAACAAACGAAGCTGCGGGCAAGATGAACTGCCACCGACTCTGATAAAAAAGTGTGCTAATGAACTGGCCCCACCTTTGACATTCATAATAAACCAATCTTTTATGGAAGGTGTTGTGCCAGACCCTTTAAAGATTTCCATTATTAAACCACTTCATAAAAAAGAAGATAAAACTAATCAAAATAACTACCGCCCCATAGCACTCCTACCGACCTTTTCAAAAATTTTAGAAGGTGCGATGTCGAGACGGCTCTATTCATACTGTGAAAAATTTAAAATATTTAGCGATTCTCAAAATGGGTTTAGAAAAACAGATCTACATCATTAGCAGTATATAAATATATACATGAAATTTTAAATATTATAAATAACAAAAAATACGCTATAAGTTTATTGCTAGACATGAGCAAGGCCTATGACAGGGTAACTTATGATATCCTGCTACAGAAACTACACGCGATAGGAATAAGGGGCTTGGTCTATAATTGGTTCGTCTCATATCTACAAAATCGAACACAGTATGTTGAAATAGAAAACTACAACTACTTAACAGGTCACATTAATACAGTAAAATCGCAAACAATTTTAGCTAAACATTCAATACCTCAGGGCAGCGTTTTAGGGTGTGTTCTGTTTTTAATTTACATAAACGATCTGCCCAAAATTATAGATGACCATTGCACTCTCTTTGCAGACGACATATCAATAGTAATACCTAGCAAAAATAGCTCTAACCTCTATGAACATCTTGATACGACTCTCCTAAAGATAGTGAACTGGCTTGATGAACATAATCTCCAACTTACCTTCCAAAAAACTAAACTCATTCAATTTCACCCCTACCAAAAAAAACCACTAACGATTAATTACTCTTTTCAAAATACACAAATAGAATCTATCAATACTTACCCTCTTCTAGGAATAAATGTTGATTCAAACATAAATTGGAAAACTCATATCAATAAAATAGCTACAAAACTTTCTAGATTTACTTATGGCCTTTTTGAATTAAAAAAATCTACTGACTCAAAAACAGCTAGGTGTGCTTATTTTGCTTATGCCCACGCCTGGATCCAATATGGCATAATTCTATGGGGAAATAGCACCGACGCACTGAAACTCTTCGTCCTTCAAAAAAGATGTCTAAGAATAATACTAAACCTCGATGCAATGGAAAGCTGCAAACCTCACTTTATCAACGAAAACATTCTAACGCTCACCGGTATATATATTTTAGAAATAAGCATATTTGTTAGGAAAAACATGAACTTCTTTCAAGAATACTCTCGCCCTCAAAATCTTCGCCCCCAAAGTAAATTAGCCGTCCCTTTTTCTAAACTTCAGATTTTTCATTCCGGAACACAATGCTATGGCAATTAGGATTTACAACAATATTCCTCAAAATATAAAAAATGAAAGTGACCTTTTCAAATTCAAAAAGGCACTAAAAACCAGCGTTGCCAGATCTACTGATTTAGCAGTAGATCTACCTGCTTTTTGAACCGTCTACTGATCTACTGATTTATTTCTAAAATTTCGTGAAATCTACCTGATTTTTCCCGAGCGCCAATGGCTCCGTGTCTATTATGTAAGCTGTCACTTCACTTCACATTTTCACAAGCCAATCAAATTTTCACCAATCTGGTTCGTCACAATACTGACAAAATATGAATGAAATTGAAGAGTTAGTTTTGTTCGTTCGATCTTCCACTTCCTGTAAACATCTGTTGTGTGTTCCTATCTTTTTCGAATTGATTGGTCGGTCCGTTCGTTCTTCGATAAACTTTTCCATTGTTGCCAGATCTACTGATTTAGCAGTAGATCTTGTAAATGGAGTATGTATTACACTTCCTACGAGTAGATAGATCTGCTTGATTTTTAAAGAGCCACTGATTTTTTGATTTTTTATAAACTTCGAGAAATCAACCAGCTTTTCCTGAGAGAGATTCAAGGCCAAGGCATAAGGCCTTACAAAAGAAATTAAAAATTCAATTTCACTTGGTGTTCATACGATTCTCGAGTCAGCTTGGTTTATGGCGAGATTTGTTCATTTCCAAGGACACTGATCAGGTTTTATCAGGTAAATTGAAATTAAAAAAAAATAGACACCTAGCATCCCTCTTTCTGTGATGAACATACCTAGTTTGTTTTTCTTGAAAGGAACAACGAAACACCATTGTACACTACCTAGTTACCTACCCCAAAAAGCCCGATCAGTCCCCTTGGAAATGAACAAATCTCGGCGAATTCCAAGCTGATGAGTTGCTCTGATCAATGTTTTCATATCATATCAATGTAAAAAGTTTATTACAAACCTACTTAAAACACATAATTTTTTGAAATTCGAAAGTCATGAATATTTTACTTTGCAACTTAGGTATAATAAGCGGCACGAGTCGTGAGCACAGATGACATCTGCGCAGTAGTTAATTTTTGAAGCCATGGGGGCGGGGCGGGGTGTCATTCGGCTACTGTACACTTTCGTGCAATTTTATCGACTTACGTTTTGGATGTTAAAATAGTAGCTTAATTTTGTTATTTCGTATTTGTTAAGTGTTTTTGTTTTAATATAGTTTTCAACACACTTGCTCATAAAGTGGCTCTATGGTCACCGCAATTAGGCACAGAATGACACTCATAATCAAACTGTGACTTTTTCATTGCTATAACTATAGCTATATACCTCCCAGACCTCAATCCCATTGAAATGGCATGGGGTGCAATAAAAGGCTATGTCGGCAGCAAGAATGTGACCTGGAACGTTAGCCACTTAACGGGTCTTGTTAAGGAAAAAGTTAATTTAATGGCAGCTAATGAATGGATAAAATTTTGTCAAAAAGTGAAGGAAAATGAGGAGTAAGTATATAAAAAACGATCACATAGTGGATGCAATGACAGAAGAATTTATAATTCACGTTGGTGACGATGACTCCGAGACCAATTCGGAGGATGAGGACAGTGAGGATGTTGAGGAGATTAATGAGCCAGTGGCCTCTACCAGCACCAACTCAGCGTCTAGTTTTATGGAAGGCATATTACTTATTCCTCCAGATTGAGACGAATTTAAATAATTTGAAAAATAAAGAAAAACAGTTATAAGTACTCAGATTATATTGTTTTATTGAGATTATTATATTTTATTCGAAGGCCTACAACATTACTCTATCAAAGTAAAATTTCAAGTACCACTAATATTTTAATTAGTTTGTATAGGTACCTATCAATCATTTTGGTAAAAAACGGTACTGAATAAATTTGGCCAAAAGTGTACATGCGCGAGCTTATGTCATCTGTGCTCACGACTCGTGCCGGTCACTATACTTTGATGAATGCCATCATTGAAAAGTGAAACACACACACTGAACAAACATACAAAAAAAATGAATCAAAATCGGTTCATCCGATAGGGAACTATAAAGTTTCCTAGCGGATGAACTGATTTTACAAAAAACCTTACAGATTATGTACCTACTGCGCATTTTTCGTGTGAAAAGCTAGAAATTTGTAGTTTTTTCAAAATCTACTGATTTTTTCTTCAAGCTACTGATTATTTACGTGACTTTCTACTGATATTGTCAAATTCGATCTGGCAACATTGCTAAAAACATTCCTAATTAAAAAAAAGCTTCCATGCCCTGCAGGACTTCTTTTGTGAATAATTTTACGTTGTGTTAGGCTCGTTGTATTTTAATAATGTTAGAATTAAGTTACTTATTTAGTTTATCTATGTAAAAGTAAAAATATTTATTTTTGCTCACAAGAGCAAAAAATAAGATATGTATATTTTGCAGTGCCCCACCCGGGTTCATGTTGGTAGCTGTAATTTATTTTTAAGATCTTTGTACAATATGAAAGCAATAAAACACTTGAAACTTGAAACTTGAAACAAATAAAAGTTGTACCATGGGTAGGTTAAGAATCGAAAAGCGCTGGGGTAAATGTGTTCTTGTCTTGAGTGGAGACTGCGACTCGGCAAACGTAGTGTAGGACGCAATTGGTAGGGAGATGCTGGATGCGGCAAGCTGACTGAAGACTGGGCGATATGGCGTTCATTAGGTACCTATCAATTTTATTCGAACAGGTAGGCGACACGTTCTTGGAACGAATTATAAAGCCGCGGCAAAACACCTGAGTTGGTTTAGGTTAGGCTAGGCTAGGTAGGTAGGTATGTATAGGCTAGGGTACCTACATATAAAGTTCGGAAAATCTCTATCCAAAAATGTAGCAGGGCCTAAGACCTAGCTATTTTCATCCATGGCCGATAAACCTACTCTTTTCTACATAGCAATTGAAAAAAGGAGGTTGGTTTGGTTTTAAACCTGCCCCTAACCTAAAACTAACCTTCAGAATTGAAACCTTTTTTGTCACCCCGCCGCCATTTGCAATGAAGAGATGAACTAAGGATAGGAAATTATTCTGCCAATTTTCAAAAAAATATTTAATTTTTTCTGGAAAAATCACGGAAAAACTAAAAATGCAGAGTTCCTCAAAATTTTGAGATTAATCGAATGGTATATTTCTTATCTTTCCTCATATTTTTGAGACAAACCTTATGGGAAAGCTGCCATTGTTCTTTTAATATTATTCGTTCTAAAACTGACATTGGCAGAAATGTGTCAAACTATGATGCAGAGCCAAAAATAAAAGAAAGAAGAAGAAATGTAACGGTATTACTATGGGTGCTTTCCGAATTACAAATACAGCGCCGTTAGCGATTACAACGATATTTGTCGTTCCAAATTAGTTAGCACGATATTGACCGTTGAGTGCCATCATCAATTCGGAACACTTGTAAACGCGCTCACGGGCACGAGTCACATGTCAAATGTCATTGCACGTAGAGTACCATTTTTCTGTGAATGTTATTGTGAGATTTGACAGAGTAAACGTCAGTTTTGACAGAGCGCTCACAGTGATTTCAGTTTGTGGGATGGTCGGTGTTATGTTATCGCAAAATGGCGCATGTCATGACGTCGTCTATGACGTCACACGGGACATCGTTGTCGCGCTCACAGTAATTTGGAACGCTTGTGAGCGCGCTATTATCGATATTAGCGTAACTCGGAATGCAGCCTATATTTTTCGTCGTAGAAAGTAATCTGAGAAAAAAGGCGGGAAGCATCAAACAGGGCGGTCGCGTTTTTTTCCCACCAAAATTTAAAATTTAATTTTTCTTGCTAATATTGATCAGTAGAGTTAGATTTTACTATTTATTTTCATAATTATTGTATATAAAGTAAAGTAGTGTAAATAATATAGCATCTGGTAAGTTTTTTACATATTTTTCCTGATGGACTTGGAGGAGCCGCCGGACCCTGGGGACATTGTCCCTCAGGTCGGTAGCAATGTAACAATATCCAATAGCTTTGAAAGACTTTCTAATGAATCTGAAATGGATACAGACACATCCGGTATCAAAAAACGTAAGCTTAAACATTTGCATAAAATGTGCAAACATTGTAATAAAAAGAAGCGGAAGAATGGGTCCAATGAGTCAAAACGTAGAAAGAGAAACCTATAGAACTCGCGCAATTGCCATCGCATTCACACTAAAGAGAGAACGACTTATGCCTAAAGCCTAAGAAGAAATGAAATAGGACGATTAGCTCTCTATCTCATCCAGCGTGCCGGTTTTTGCATTGTTTAGCACCTCCATGTGCTAAACAAATTTCCTTATCCATCGACGGAGCTCGACACGAGACTGGTGAAAAAAGTTTTAAAAGTTCTAAACTTTTGTTTTTTATGTTTGAACGTGATCAATGTGTTTATGTGGACATTCCCGCAGCTAAAAACAATAAAATAGAGAGACAAATATGGTGCGGTGCAGCGTTTTTGCATGTAGAAGTGATAGTGAAGAAAAAGTGCCGAATATATCATTCCACTCGTAAGTACAAGTTCTTTTGACTACAAAAAGGTTCAAAATTTACAGTTTCATAGATTTACATACACACAAGGCTCAAACATTATGTTTTATGCTATTTTTAGTTCATCTAACTTGTAATTGTGAAAATTTAGGGTTGCCTGCACCCGATGATAAAATTCCCCGAATGGCGCATTGAAATATTTTTTAATAGGTACCTACATAGCTAGTTTATAGATAATGTAGCTCGCTATGCATAGCAAAATAGTTTATGCCCGCGGCTTCGCACGCGTTGTTTCTATGGAAACGTTTAAAAGCCATTTCTATCCCATAGCAACTGATTTGTGGGATAAAAAGCTTTTTATATAAATCCTGGAATCTAACATAGATGTTAGATTCCAGGATTAGAATTACTTACCTGTATACAAAATTTCATCCCGATCCGTTCAGTAGTTTTGGCTTGAAGAGGTAATATGTAAGTTGTTGCTATGACACACATAGCCCATCGGACTTCGTGAGATAGAACAACTATAACAAACATCCATCCATTCATCCACACTTTCGCATTTATAATATTAGTGTTTTTATTTGTTACAGATTTCCCGAAGATAAAGAATTACGTTTGCATTGGATCAAAGCAACGGGTTGCAAAGTATGGGAACCTAAAAAATCTTCGTAATAAAAAAAATTGTAATGATTCTGTGATATTTTAAATGATTCTGTGATATTTGTACTTAATCTAATTCAACTGTCCAAATCTAATCTAACTGTCCCATATAAATAAGAAAAAAATTATCGTAAGTAGGTTCTTGTAGAAATTGGTATGCTAATTTTAAAATGATTCTGTGATTTTTATAATGATTCTGCGATATTTTAAATGCTTCTGTGTAAATGCGTGTGTATTTTTAAATTAAAAAAAATGCTGTGACTAACTAGGTATAAGTACCTATACGCAAGTACAAAGAAAGTTAAGTACTTTTTAGATAGCAACATTACTATTTTTTAGCAAATATACGATGTTACGTTCGTAAGTAACCATTTTTTTTTTAAGTTTTATTAATTTATGTAAATGTTATTGTATAGGTAATATAACTAAGACATTTATAATTAAACTGTGATTTTATGATTAAGTAGTAATAAAACGAAATGTTGAAGACTGATTTAAACGGTAAAATTTATAAACGTTAATTATTGTAATAAATATTGATTATATCAAAAACACTTGTTTCTCTATCTGTACTACTCACCTTAATACCTTCATAATTATATTTACCTACCAAAAACAACCTCGGTCTGCCTGCCTTCCACTTGTAACGCCAAACAGGGTTCACATTGTGATACTTACTTGTATAATTATAATCACCTAGCAATAGCCTTTATTCACAAAATAGAAAATTATACTAGTATTTACAATTGAAACAATTGAGCTATTTTCAGACTATTGCAGGTAGCTCAACTGATCAATATCAATACCAGTCGGAAGCGTCCCCAAGACGCTGGCTGCATTGCCACGCTGTATGGCAATGCTGATGCGCTGTGCCCGATACTCACTAGCTCTCGGGTCACGCTTCGCTTCGACCAGACGCTCAGATAATTTAATTTTTAAATTTATTAACTGGAAAATCGCAAATCCGATCTACCAACTAAGACATGAAATAAGGAACCTAAAATCGGGGTAAGAAAATTGCATGGCAACACTTTTCCCCCACCACCTCGTATACTTTGTCTTGCTCTCTGGCATGCTCGCTGAAGATCTACCTATATTTAATCTGAGAGTCAAAAGGATGTCATTGTGACAAGAACCTACCGCTAACTAGTGATAGTGATACAACAGTAATAAGTCAAGATCTTGTCCTTACCCCTGTCGTGGCAACCCCTGTTGCTTCGACCCCCACACCAAATTCTCCACCAAATTCATCGTCGCAGGCTCCAGTTGTGGTTACTCGAATGCAGTATGATTCCACAGACAGCGCTCCTTATAATGTACATGTACAACGCGTTACTGAGTCACCAAATGATGGCTCCACGCTCCACCCAATTATCTTTGGGAAATTCTTAAAACGCAACTCTATCCATAATGTTGTGAACGGTAGTGTAAAAAGAATTGGTAGGAACAGAGTATCCATAGCATTCAATAGTCATACTGATGCTAATGCATTTATTAGTCATGAGAGCTTAAATAAAAATAAAAATAACTTGAAGGCATTTATCCCAACTTATAATGTCTCTCGTATGGGAGTTATTCGTGGAGTGCCTACGGACATCTCTCCAGAAGAGATCATGGAGTGCACTACAGTACCTAGTGGCTGTGGAAAAATCTTAAAAGTAAGACGAATTAATTTCAAAGAAATTGTCAATGGGGCTCCAGTTTGGAAGCCAACTCAGACGGTAGTTGTAACATTTGATGGGCAAGTGTTACCAAACCGTATCTTCATGTGTTATACTGCCTTACAAGTCCAACTGTACACATATCCAACCATACAATGTTACAACTGCTGTCGGTTTGGTCATACCAAACTGCAGTGTCGGTCCAAGCCACGATGCTTCAAGTGTGGCCAAGAACACTCTGGTGATTCTTGTGGCATTAATGAAGACTGTCTGTCCTGCTGTTCCTGTGGTGGTGCACATTATGCCACTAGTAAGTCTTGCCCAGAATATACGAGACAAACCAAAATTAAACATTCAATGGCAGATAAGTGTATCTCATATGCGGAAGCATCAAGAACACATCCACCTTTGACACATTCTTATGCTGCAATTTTGACAGCAAATAAAGATCAATCAATCCCATCCCCACACATAAACCAAGTCCCATCTTCTTCTAGAAAGACCGTGTTCCTAAAACCTCGCCTACCACCAAAATCACACAAGGGTTATGACCAGAGGGTCCACCGTGATCTGATTAGTCAGCCTTTGTCAACACAGTCCAATGGTTGCGCTTTAAAAGAGCACAACGAAAATAAACAGTTGAATATTAATGATGTTATTGCCCTTCTTAACACATTATTACAGTCCAATATAATAGAACCGTCCAACGTTGCCAAAATAATAGACACAATTAGTATTTTACACACCCATAATGGATCACACCAGATCCGCAGTTCAGTGGAACTGCAGGAGTGTAGTTAGTAAAAAGTCTGAGATTATATATTTAATTAATAAATTTAATCCTTTTATACTTGCCATCACAGAGACCTGGCTTAAGCCAGGATCTGTGTTTAAATTGAGCGGTTTCTCCTGCCTCAGGGATGATAGACCTGACGGATGGGGCGGAACCGCTCTTCTTATTAAAAATTCTTGTTCCTTTTATCAATTTGATTTTCCTACCCATGACACTAATAATTTTACTGCTGTAGCTTGCATCATTGATAAAATCTGCTTTGTCTCTATCTACATACCACATCCTTCATCACATATTTATGATGAAATTGAAACACTGTTTTCATTATTACCTAAGCCATGTGTTGTCATGGGAGATTTCAATGCTCATCATAGAACTTGGGGTAGTTCTTTATCCAATACTCACGGTAAAGACCTACTTGATATAGTTAATAGACAAAACTTGTGTATTTTAAATGATGGCTCTCAAACTCGGCGAACAAAACCCTCTGAAAATGTTAGTGCTGTTGACTTATCAATAACCTCTCCTAGCCTAGCCTTAGATATTACTTGGAAAACACAACCATTTACACATGGTAGTGATCATTTTCCCATTATTTTACAATTTACTAAATTTAAAGTCAATAATATTCCTAAAGCTCCACCCAGGATGAAATACAAAATTATCCCTGATAAATGGTGTGATTTCAAGTCCCACATGGAAGAGAAGATAAACACTTTGCCTCCTTTATCCCAGGGAATTTCTACATGTGCTAATATTTTTGTTAATAATTTGATAGAAACAGCTAATGCAACATTTCCTCTTAAAAATAGTGCTTCAGACAAGTTAGCATCCCCTCCTTGGTGGGATTCTGAGTGTAGTCTTGCTGTTGCTCAAAGAAAAGAGGCAGAGTTAATTTACAATCAAGAAATGTCAGAAGACAATTTTAATCAACTAATTGATGTAATAGCTAAAACGAAGAAAACATTAAAACATAAGAAACTGCTAGGTTGGCAAAGTTTTTGCTCAACCATTTCTCCCAGAACAAAACCATCAGCAGTCTGGGCTAACATTAGACGTTATAGATCAGGAGTTAGTGAATCTGCTTCTGCTACAATGCCTCTTTTCCTGAGCGATAGTTTCCTAGATCGTTTGGCTCCTGCAACAGTACCACCAAAGGAATTATTTATCACCCTAACACTCCCACAAAATCCTGTGTGTCCGAATGGACTTGATGCACCCTTTTCTATTCACGAGCTGAAAGGCATTCTGTCAGTGACCCGCGATACGGCCCCTGGCAACGATGGCATTCCTTAATCTTTCTTTGCTCATCTTGGTGAAGATTCTCTGCAATTGCAATATTTACTAACAATTATCAATTCTGTCATGTTGACAGGTGACATTCCTTCAAATTGGAAAATTCAAATAGTATTGCCATTTTTAAAACCAACAAAAAATTCTTCAGATTCCTCTTCTTATCGACCCATAGCCCTATCACCAGTTATTTTAAAAATTTTTGAACACCTAGTCAAAAATAGAATTGAGTGGTATATTGAAAGTCAGAATCTTTTGCCTCAGAGTCAATATGGCTTTAGAAAAGGTAGAAGCTCGATGGACAGTATTAGTGTCTTTATAACAGATATTAGAGCAGCGTTTTCACTCAATAAGTCGGTTGTAGCTAGTTTTTTAGATATAAAATCTGCTTATGATAATGTTTTAATTGAAGTGTTGATTAAAAAGCTTAATTTTTTAAAAGTCCCACCATTTTTGACCAACTTTATTCAAAACATGTTAGCTGGACGAGTGATTAAATTAAATTCTACAGACATTTCAAGAGTAGCTTGGAAGGGTCTACCGCAGGGTTCTGTATTGAGTCCCCTCCTTTATAGTATTTATACTTATGATTTAGAAGCTTCTGTTAGTGACATGGTTAGTATCTTACAGTATGCAGATGACTTGCTTTTATACACATCTTGCAGTTCCATTTATACAGGTTCTTCTGATTTAACATGTGCACTTAAATTTCTTAAGCTATGGTTGGATAAGCATGGTTTGGAACTTTCAGTGTCTAAATGCAACGTTGTTACGTTTACGCGCCAGTTCAACCCGATACCTGCCAAAATATATTATGACAATGTTCTTATTCCTGTAAATAGTTATGCTAAGTTCTTAGATGTGTTCTTAGATTCAAAACTCACAGGCCACCCACACTGTGAATATGTTGTCACGAAATGTGAAAAATATTTAAACTTAATAAGATGCCTCTCTGGTGTTTGGTGGGGGGCCCATCCGTTTTCTTTAAAACTTTTGTATAATGCTCTCATAAGAAGTACGCTAGACTATGGCACCTTCTTATTAGAACCTGGCAGAGCAGCTGCTTTTAAAAGATTAGATGGCATGCAATCAAAAGCAATGCGAATCATTTTGGGGGCTATGAAATCTAGTCCCAATATTGCACTACAGGCGGAATGTGGAGAATCTCCATTACATTTAAGACGTCAGTATCTATCCGATAGGTTCTTTTTCCGTATCTCCCAGCTATCAAATCACCAACTTCTTTCCAAAATCCAAAATCTTTCTCACCTCATAACCACGTCTTCTTATTGGAAACATAAACGACCTCCACATTTAACGCATAGTTTTAGCAAGCATAAATCGATGTCAGCTCCAACTCACCAAACTAACCATCTTCCCATCTTCAACTCAGTGGCGTAGCGTGCCTTGGCGGGGCCCCGTATAAAAATTGATTGAAACGTTACACACGAATACATTTCGTTACTCGCATTTTTCGTACTTACGAATGATAGATGATTTCTAGGTTATGATTTTGTATTGAAAACTATTTGTTCCGAAACTGGTCATGAGTGACTTGAATGAAAATACCTAAGTATATAAGTATATTATTTTTGGCTCTAAATTTTTAAATCACACTAAAATATCGTAAACTCAACAACTGATGGTTGAGCAAGCATAAAATTCAAGATATTTATTTCTTGTATTGAAAACAAACAAAAATTATACTTAATAAAAACCGATAATTTTCCGAGTAGACCAAATGTATGTTATTGAACAAATCATGTGATATAATCGAAAAACAATACACGCGGCATAGACAACTAGTCTTGTGGCTCACAGAATATCCGCGTTAGCCGATGTAGGGTGCTGCCAAGCCAACTTTTGAACGCACGCTTTACGCGTGAAAAAAAGAAATTGCTCTTTTGACTTTTGTCATATCTGAAATAAAAAAAAATTGGGAAGTTTTTATTAATTTTTGCTTACGCACGTCGGGGGCCCCCGTGGCCCGGGGGCCCCGTATAATTGATACGGCAGATACGGCGGTAGCTACGCCCCTGCAACTGTAGCTATAAAGCTTTAACACTTTCTCCTGCTGTTTACTTTGATATAAACATAGACCGCGATGATAAAAATGCAAATATATATTTTAAATCTGCTGTTGATGATCGTTGGCGTGGTTGGCATCAGATTTATACTGATGCCTCCAAACATTCCCAGATAGGGAAAGTTGGCGTTGGTATTTATCACAAAGATTATAGTATCGTACAAAAAGTTAAATTTCCTGCAGAAACATCAGTGTTTACTGGAGAATGCTATGGGATTTTGAAAGCTCTGGAGTATATATTATTGATGAAACTTAAAAATACCGTTATTTTTAGTGACTCAATGAGTTCGTTACAGTCACTAATAAAATACCCATTCAGATCCAAAACTTACTACCACATTATAATGGATTCTAGAACTAAGCTCTTGCAATGTAATGATAATGGATATTCAGTGCAATTCGCGTGGATCCCAAGCCATTGCGGTATATTCGTCAATGAACAGGCAGATAAACTGGCTAATGAGGCTGTGGAGTGTGGAGACCATTTCCCCTACATAAACTTTTCGCAAGACCTTCTTGCTCTACCCAGGATTTATCTCAGGAATGCTTGGGATGAGTCTTGGGCGGGCAACGTAGGCAATAAGGCAAAACACTACAGATTTTTACAAAAAAGTGTCCCACTCAAACCTTGGTTTTTTAAAATTAAACTAAGTAAACGTGCAACAACAGTTATCATAAGGATGCGGCTGGGCCATACATGCACCCCAGCCAATCTAGCGCGGATGAAAATTGTAAGTGACCCTTCTTGCGAGTGCGGTGATGAATTTGGTGACGAAAATCATATATTCTTTTCTTGTAACAAATACGACCACAGTTCCTTCTATGATGATCTCATCTCCCTCCGTATTCCACTTCCTGTTAATATTGCCTCCCTCCTTTCCTCCTTAGACCCCTTAATATATCATTCGCTATCATCCTTTATTTGTACAAATAATATAAATATATAGTGTATAAAGTCCTTATTATATTCCTAAGTATTAATATTTCCTATCTGTAGTATAGTTAACTTATTGTGGGTAGAATCGTGTATGTACCGACCTACCCACAAGGTGATTAATAAAGCAGTGTTCATTCAGCAAGCTTTGTTTTATTACATGGTGACAGCGGTGGGAAAGTTTGGATTCCGTTCCTGCCCGCCTACAGAGGATGATGCTCAGAATTCAAAAATATAAAAGTTGTCTATACGCCGGGAAAGTATATGTACATAGCAGATACGTTATCACGTGCAGCGTTACCGGAGTTAATGCATGACCGAATGAACGAGGAGGTTGAAGCGCAGGTTTGTTTCATGCTGCAGCAGGTACCGTTCAGTGACGAAAAGTTATCCTTAGTAAAAGAACACACGGCTAGAGATCAGGAAGCTCAGTCGTTAGTTAGGCGGATTAAGGGCGGGTGGCCCAGGTCCAAGTACGAAGTAGAGGAAAATATTCGCGGCTTCTGGTCATTTCAGGAGGAATTGCAGTATGTTGATGGAATAATTCTCAAGGAAAAGTGTGTTTTTATACCTAAATCGTTGCGAAAGGAAATGCTCATTCGCATTCACGAGGGGCACTTAGGTATAGATAGGTGTAAGAGGCGCGCGCGGGGGGTATTGTTCTGGCCGGGCATGTCACGGGACGTGGAGACCATGGTACAGAGTTGCATCACGTGCGCCCTACATGCTCCTGCGCCGCCCAAGGAGCCTATGATACCTCATCATATACCTGGCATACCGTGGGCTAAAGTAGGGTCGGACATTTTTGAATATCGGAAAAAATGTTATTTAATATTGGTAGACTATTTTTCGAACTTTGTTGAGGTTAATGAACTAGGTTCAATAACAAGTAAGGCAGTAATAAAAGCTATGAAAGAACAATTCGCGAGGTACGGCATACCTAGCGAGCTAATAAATAAGTGATAACGGGCCGGCATACATTTCGAAAGAATTTGCTAGGTTTATTAAAAGCTGGGAGATAAGACACATTACGTCATCGCCAATGTACGCTCAATCAAACGGCAAGAGTGAACGAGCTGTCCGAACGGTCAAGAGTCTACTTAAAAAATGTATTGATTCCGGACATGATTATTATGTTAGTCTGTTAAACTTCCGTTCCACGCCTAGGGATCAGTTAGACTCACCGGCAGAAATTCTAATGGGCAGAAAACTTAATACTCGGCTGCCGGTGCATAAGATTTTGCTGGAAGGGCAAGTTGATAGGAAAAAGAATCACCAAGCAATTTTACTGCAACAAATTAAACAAAAGAATTGGTATGATCGCTCGTCCAAAAACCTCCCTCTTTTACAAGATGATGATATGGTAATTGTACGGGACGGAAATCAGCAGAAATGTATGAAAGTACTACAAAAGGCTCCTGAACCTAGGTCGTACATACTGCAGGACGAGGTAGGTCGTAAATACCGTCGCAACCGTAGGCATATTGTGCGTAAGTTAGGTACCACTGATAAGGCTGATGATGGCGGTAGCGACAGCGGCGCCAGCAGCGCAGTGGCTAAAAGCAACCCACCGGTATCTAACGAGGGGGGGACAGATAACGGACAGGCTCATGCTAGCACCAAAGGTTCTTCTTCTGCTTCTGTAACAATGTCAGATACAGCAACGAAAACAGGCGGTCTTGATAGCCAGTCTAGTCGTATGTTCACCAGAAAAATGTTTAAAGAAGCCGTATCTGACCTGGATAAAAAGATGTGGGATTTAAATATAGATTAACTTTTATTCTATTTAACTTTAAGCGCCTTCTTTGGGCTGTGCCTAACTTTTTACTACGTTTGTTGTGAAAAGAGATGGGATCTAAATATAGATTACCTATATAACTTTTATAATGTTTTAAATTCATTTATATGTTGCTTATCTTTATAAGGGGAAAGATGTAGTATAGTTAACTTATTGTGGGTAGAATCGTGTATGTACCGACCTACCCACAAGGTGATTAATAAAGCAGTGTTCATTCAGCAAGCTTTGTTTTATTACACTATCCTAACTCTCCTGATCCTTATCACGTAATATTCTCGTGTAGGTTTTTTATCTAGGGTATAAATGTTTCCCAAATTTTTTAATTAAAAAAAAAACGAAATATGGCAAATGCTAAAACTAGCGAGTCCAAAAAAAAAAAAAAAAAAAAAAAAAAGTAATCTGAGTTTTTCGTGATATTTTTATTATCTTACAAAATCTTGAGCTCAGAACTTGAGTATATTATAATAATTGCAGGTTGTTTGTAGTTATTTGACTTGATTAAGTTCAAGTCGAAGGGTGGCTCTGGTTACTTTTCAGTTTGGTGTGTAGTGAAAGAAAACAGGAGAATGTCTTCTGTGTGTAGAGTTTGCCTCGACGGCAATACGACACTGCATTGCATAAAAAACAACCAACTCCTAGAAGTCTACGAAACACTGTCTATGAGCAAGGTAAATATCCTGGTTAATGGTCAATTTTCCAGAAAAAGGGCTTTACGGCTAAGTAAATTATAATAACCTACCTAGCCTTTTTAATGTAAGACACGAGCAAATACTGAAATACCATAGCCTATGTATGAGGTGCAACCCTGTTCTAAGCACACATTTTTAAATTATTTACTTCATTTATTTAAAATAAATAAATAATCCACACAACATCATCTAGCCCCAAGCTAAGCAGAGCTTGTGTTATGGGTACTAGATGACTGATAAACATAATATAATACCTACATAACATAGATAGATATTTTTTATTATACATAGAAACGACCAGAACAACAATAATAACAATAATAGGTAGCAAAATCCTTGAATTACATACATTTCCTTAGAAATGGGTATACTTTCCTACCTTTGGATTTTGTTGGCATCGTCTTAATTTCCCATCAAATTTCAGGTAGGTATAGCATACCTACTCCTTCCATTGTGTTTCCAAATGTTTTGTTATCCTTATAGAGGTATGTGTTTTGTTGGCATTGCCTTAATTTAAGGCAAATAGTAGGGTGGATAGTGGCGCCACTACATATTTAATTTTATAATTACGTTATACAAAGGAATTATCAAAAAATCGGACCGCGCGTAGACGATACCTATCACAAGCTTTTATTTAATGTGTCTGTAATAGTTTTGTTTTGTGTTATTCAATCAAAAACCTTGTTTGGAGAGCTTGGTGGCCACCAATGGACCAAGGAACTAAACTCTTGAAACAAGTATCTGCCTAAATAATACAGTACAAAACTATTAAAGATACATTTAAAAAAAGCTTATGATAGATATTGTCTACGCGATTTCCGATTTTTTGATAATTCCTTTGTATAAATGGATGTTTTTCTATGTATAATAAAAAAATATCTATCTATGTAGTATAAAGTATTATGTATGTCAGTTATCTAGTACCCATAACACAAGCTCTGCTTAGCTTGGGGCTAGATAATGCTGTGTTAATTGTCCAGCATTATTTATTATTACTATTATTATTATAACGTAATTATAAAATTAGATATGTAGTGGCGCCGCTGTCCACCCTACTATTCGCCTTAACCTTTTGTGAGTGTAAAATACAAACAAGATGTCTTAATCTTTCATCGCATTTCGTTGTCATCGCAGCTACAAACAGTGCTATAACAATACATGTGCATTGTGGGCAGTGAAATTGTCAATGTCTGAGCTATTTCTCAACTGTCTCACTCGCACAATACATTCATGAAGTGACCCTATGTGTACCGCAACACAGTTATCATGAGCACATGTGTGCAGGCAGATGCAGTTTTTGTGTGGAGAAATGGTTGAGTGTTGGGGGTGTGCCAGAATCATGTTCCTATTAAAATTTGTTGTTTCAAAATAGCATTTTCTTTTTCAGTTCAACTCTGAAGATGCAAGGCCGAGAGCTTTATGCCGTATTTGTTACTGGAAGCTGCTGAGGTGCCACACCTTCTCCCAAATGGCTCACAGATCTGAAAAGATCTTAAGCCATCTTTATGATAAAGGTTTTGAGGTACCAACAAATTCCTAAAGCTATCAATACTACTAAAAGCCTGTTTACACGTATGCACATTGATTTCACTGTTGTGTGGAGGCTTTGCCATCGTTCCTTTAATAAGGATATACAAGAGTACAATAAAAATCAAGATTATTTAAAAAAAAACAAAACATTCAATTATTATGTGATTTAAATCAGATTGTTTTGATTTTGATGATAATCACTTTAGTCTATCCAGTTTTAAGGTTTGTATAGGTAGGAATGAAAGGTAGGTTCAATAGTTTAATCACACAAAGTACTAGCAGAAAGAGGAGACACCAAGATTGAAACATTTTCATTATCTGTTATCCAGTCCAGTAATTTTTGTTTATTCAATCCCGATATGTCTCCATTTTTTTACCTGCTATTAGGTACTTGAGTCATTTACAACAGGATATTTACCATGATTTAAGTTTTGAGCTTTCTAATAGCTTTCGGCACAGTTTCATGCGCCATGATCACAAAATAACTGAGGGCACTGCGAGTCAGTTGTTTCGATGAATCTGAAAATTTGTAGTAACACATTTCACAAAAAAAATATGTATTGTTTCTCGGAAGAAAATCACATCCCTTGGGGAACTTTTCTACTGCTGACCTACTACATGGCAACAAGCAATGTATTATTTAAAGTACGAACAATGAAATACCATTTTAACATTACAAAAACTCCTTTATTCCTTTGTTGGAGTTTACTATTTCCATAGGCCCTGGAAGCGCAATTCCGACACGCGCTTGGCCGGTTTTATTTTGATGTAGTCTGTTTGGATCCACTGCTGCATAAGAGTACAATTAATGTTTTAAATAATTTTTGCATATATGTATTATGAAAAACAAATTATTTATTTCAGGCTACTCATGACTATATAACAGAGCTCAAGCTAGGAATGAAACAACAGTTGTCTGTGACCACTGTGCAGTCTATTACCATTGGTTTTACAACTATCAAAGATGAACCAATACCTAGTATTGAGATAAAAGAAGAGGTGACCGCAGATCAGGATACATTGCTGGAGGTTGAGTCTGCCCCTGGAGATGGTACAGAATGTCAATTACCATTAGAAGATAACAGCGATCTAGAGAATGATGTGAAAGAAGTTCCTTCTAACAGTCATGTTGTTGGACACATGAGAGTTCACACAGTGGAGAAACCATTTGCCTGCAATATATGTGACAAAGAATTTAGACAAAAAAAAAATTTAATTGAACACATGAGTATTCACACAGGAGAGAAACCATTTGCCTGCACTGTATGTGACAAAGAATTTAGAAAAAAAGGTAATTTAGTTTATCACATGAGAATTCACACAGGGGAGAAACCATTTGCCTGCAATGTATGTGGCAAAGAATATAGACATAAGCATGTTTTAGTTCAACACATGAGAATTCACACAGGGGAGAAACCAATTGCCTGCAATGTATGTGGCAAAGAATTTGGAAGAAAAAGTAATTTAGTTTATCACATGAGTATTCACACCGGAGAGAAACCATTTACCTGCAATGTATGTGGCAAAGAATTTGGACACAAACAAGATTTAGTTCAACACATGAGAATTCACATAGGGGAGAAACCTTTTGCCTGCACTGTATGTGACAAAGATTTTAAACAAAAAAATTATTTAGTTAACCACATGAGAATTCACACAGGAGAGAAACCATTTGCCTGCAATGTATGTGACAAAGAATTTGGAAGAAAAAGTCATTTAGTTCAACACATGAGAATTCACACAGGAGAGAAACCATTTGCCTGCAATGTATGTGACAAAGAATTTAGACAAAAAAGTATTTTGTTTCAACACATGAGAATTCACACAGGAGAGAAACCATTTGCCTGCAATGTATGTGACAAAGAATTTGGAAGAAAAAGTAATTTAGTTCAACACATGAAAATTCACACAGGGGAGAAACCATTTGCCTGCAATGTATCTGGCAAAGAATTTAGACAAAAATAATTTTTAGTTAAACACATGAGAATTCACACAGGGGAGAAACCATTTGCCTGCAATGTATGTGGCAAAGAATTTAGAGAAAAGCAAGATTTAGTTAAACACATGAGTATTCACACAGGAGAGAAACCATTTGCCTGCAATATATGTGACAAAGAATTTAGACAAAAACGAGTTTTTGTTCAACACATGAGAATTCACACAGGAGAGAAACCATTTGGCTGCAAAGTGTGTGATAAAAAATTTAATCGCAAACATCATTTAGTTACTCACATGAAATTTCACACAGGAGAGAAGGAGAGAAAACATTTGCCTGCAATGTATGTGACCAAGGATTAAGAGAAAGTGTTTTAGTTCGACACATGTGATTTCACACAGGAGAGAAATCTGTGTGAATTCTCATGTGCAATGTTTGTGATAAACAATTAATTGTGATAAAAATATAATTTAGTGTGTCATATGAAAACTCACAGGAGAAACCATTTGCCTGCAATGTTTGTAATAAAGCATGCTATCTGAGTCATAGCCAAAAATATGTACAGTCAGCTGCACAGACAACTTGGGAGTGTATACATATTTTTGCAGCCGACTGTACGTCAGGATATGGTTAGGAAATAGTCACGCCACGAAATGTCATGAAATTGTAAATGTAAGGCTGTAGCTTAATAGCTACCCTAATGGGTCTAGTCCCGGGAATTCCCGTTCCCGAAATTCCCGGGAATTCCCGAATATTTTGACCGATTTAAGAACCGGGAAATCCAAAATCATTTCCCGGGAAATTTCCGGTAAAATATTTTAAAGAATAAGAATAAAGTCGTTTATTGGCAAAGATGATATATCTACTTTACAATAACAACAATTGTGATAAATATAACAATCTTTGACTTGTCAAATTATACATGATAATGTGTGCTGTAAAGGGGCACTATGTTACTCATAAGTACTAAAGTCATTAGGCACTAAATTTAAGATTTGTGACATTGTACTGGTTGTAGTCATTTTCCAAGTACTCTTTATAGTAGGTATATACTGTTTTCTCTAATAAAAGATTTTTCACGTTACAGACGAAGCTGTGGTAATTGTCAATAGATTTTATATTTGATGGGTGCTTATTATAAAGTTTAATTCCAATGACATTTGGAAGTTTTTCGGATAATCTAAGTCTATGATATATTCGACGACCTCGGTGGCGCGGCGGGCGAAGGTCCGCCTGCGACGCAGGAGGTTGCGGGTTCGATTCCCGCCTTGGGACAAATGTTTGTAAGATCTACAAGTATTTGTTTCGGGTGTTCTGGTCGTTTCTATATGTATAATAAAAAAAAAAACATCTATCTATGTAATGTATTATATTATGTATATCAGTCATCTAGTACCCATAACACAAGCTCTGCTTAGCTTGGGGCTAGATGATGTTGTGTGGATTGTCCAGCATTATTTATTTATTTATTTTATTTATTGCTGCCAATTGAGTTTTATTCCTCGTGTTGTCCCTATTCTTGCCTATAATGTCGTTAACGTTAACTTTTATAACACTACCGAAATAACAGCCTAATAGATTCCACATCCTCTGATTTGGCGCCTGTAGGTAATATTTTTTTTATTCATGACGACGCAGTACTTTTAGCCGTCCTATTCGTAAGGAGGGGGTGGGATCTCGATAGTTCTTACGTAAGATCACAAAAATGCGTAAAGTTAAAATTATTGTTTTTCCGAGATTCGCTCGGATGCGTACCTATAGGTAAACGATTTCCATTTCCATGGCAACAACGGACCCGCGCCACTCGCACTAGTCGCACTGCGCCTCCCGGGAACTCCCCGCTTGTGTTATTGCTATTTAAAAATTATCAGTAGGTACCTTTGTAAGTACAAATAAACATTTCTAAAAATTGTTACCTACTTTGAAAAATAAACATTAAAACAAACCAAACGTGTATTTATTTTTTCCTTTAGATTCTTACGTAATAAATATTAAACAGGGGGTAGGGGGGGGGGGGGGGTCAAAAACTAGCGAAATTCGACTTACGTAATAAATAAATGAATGGCCCTTAAGTCACAGATTAGATAACGGTAGGGTTGACCATCGATAGTTTTTGTCCAAGTGCGGATAATAAACTTTAATTAAGTGCCTTAACTCTCTCATACAATATAACTAGGTATCCCACCTACTTAATAAATAAGTCCGTGAACAAAAACAAACGTAGAATAAAAAATACATTTTAATTATTAGAGAACATTGTAAGCTAGGTAAAAGGTATTATTATTGCTAGGTAGGTAGCAGCTTCTTATATCCTAGGATATAATTTAAATATTTTTGTGTCAAGACATTATTTTCTGTACGTAGTAGGTATGTCATACGTATGTACAGAAAAAATTGTACCTACACTCAAATCAAAAAAGATAGGTAGATGTAGCTGACATATTAGAAATTATAGGTAGTAGACAAAACTTATCGTTCGGCTTGCGGCTCGCGCGCGGCGGCGGCAACCTTTGACAGTAGGTACTACTCTGGGGGGTGGGCATATTAGAAATTATAGGTAGTAGACAAAACTTATCGTTCGGCTTGCGGCTCGCGCGCGGCGGCGGCAACCTTTGACAGTAGGTACTACTCTGGGGGGTAATAAAACTGTAGGTATATACCTAACTCAAAACTGAGCGCGAGTGACGGAGCAACTGCTTAAGTACCTACCTAAATGTGATTATTACCTATAGTGTTTCTGTGGACGTCCCCGCACCTAATAACAATAAAAACTAGAAGCAACGATGGTGCGGTGCAGTGCAGTGTTTTCATTGTGTATGTGACGGTGAAGCAAATGTGCCGAAATTATCATTCCACTCGTAAGTACAAGTTCTTTTGAATACCTATAAAAAGGTTCAACATTTACCTACTTCTTAGATTTCCATACATACAGACAAGGGTCAAAAATTATGTTTTACGTTCATTTTTTTAAATAGTAGGTAGACTATTTCAAATGAACGTAAAACAATTTTAAACGTAAAACCTCAGATATTATATATAATACGTAAAACATAACGGAAAGGAGGATGGGCATTTTGGGCCCGTTTGGGTACTTTGTCCAATCAAGACGAGTCATACGTCGTCGGATAGCTATTTTCATGTGGACAAAAAAAATCTACTACGACGAACCCGTTACAGTTGTCCGTCATGAAATATATTCTTCTGAAGATGTTGAATTTTTATTAGATAAAAATTCTACCATCAGGTTCAGCTTAATTTTTGCGAAAATCACTGAGTGTAAGTAGATGACAATCCCTCCTCATTATAAACCTCTCTTGGGCAAATAAGCATTGGAATGGCTGAATAAGAGTCGTTTTTTTAACCGAATAGACCTTTATTGGACCACAATCTCCGATGTACCGATTAATCACGAAGGTTTATATTTATTCGCTCTAGTCTTGAAGAGACCCATAATGTTTTTCTGTTGACATTAGTCACATTGTAAAAAAACATTTCTTAGCCTATTAAGTACAAGTACTTATTAAAGCACTATCGCATTCACTCTCTGCCTCGTTGGTCTAGCAGTCAGCTTGTTCAACCGCTGATTATGAGGTCCTGGGTTGCGAGTCCTGGTCCCGGGTCGGGCCAATAGTTGTTATTGGGGTTTTTCTAGCAAGAAAAATTCTCAGTAGCAGCCCGTAGTCAGGAAGTTGGCGGTGTTACACCCCCGTGCCTTGGAAAGCACGTTAGGCCGTTGGTCCTGCGCTTGACCTCTCCCCGGTCGTGTCGGTCTACCGATTATGAGAGTGAGGGAATAGAGAGTGCACCTGTGTTTGCACAAACACTTGATATTTCTTGCGCATCTGGCTAGTCTCCGATGAGACTGGCCGCCGTGATCAAAATTCCGCTAGGAGGATATTATTATCGCATTCACAGCCCAGAATCGGCGGCGGTGTGACCATGCTAAACACGAAGGCCTTACTGAGCCAGCACTGTTTTCAAATGGTACCAAGACATTTGCGCGAAAAACACTTCGCGAAGGACATTAGCGCGAGTAGATACTTGCGCGAATGACACATGGGTGAATGGCATTTGCACGAGTGACCATTTGTGCATGTAGACACTTGCGCAAAAATTCCAAAACTCCTAATAACTCTCGAAGTAGACGTCGCATATTTCACCGTAGCTAGGGGATTGTTAGGGGGCTCTTGCCTCTGATATATCCCACCTTCCCTTAACCCTCCCTCTTTCTTTAGATCTTCGTATCACGTGCTACGACGGGCCCTCGTAGCATGTAAAAGATTTCTAGCACCTAGCACTTTTCTACCCCATACTTCTATAATTTTGTGCTCATAGCTACGAAACTAATACACCTGACGAGTTGGGGTTTTCGGTATGTTAATGTAAAGCTTCTGCTCTTTACAATCAATGTACTAACTTTTAGCTACCCCTGCCCCTTACTTCCCCGAACATAAATATGATATTTCGTAGACTTACAAAGCGCATGCGGCGTAGCCAACGAGTTTTTTACGCATTCATGTCTGCGAACAGTGGTACTCAGTAAAGTGGTGACTTGTTTTTACTAATTACTACTGGCAGCTCTGAATGTCTCATGTACCTACACACATGAATACGTAAAAACCTCGCTGGCTATGGGCCGCCGGGCGGTCCGCCGTAGCATAGTAGCTAGCACTACGAAGGTCAACAAAATAACACATTGGTCTACTGGGAAGGAAGGGAGAGGGGTAAGCAGAAAACATTGATAGTAAGGAACGAGAACTTTCCTTTGTCATACTGAAAAAAGCAACTCGTTAGTTGTATTAGTTTTGTAGCTATAAATATTTTTTTGTGTAAAGTAGAAATCTGGGTGCGCGTTGAAGTCTGGTATGCTACGACGGTCCATCGTAAAAATATCGTTGCACGTGCTAGGAAGACCTACGTTAAAATGTGTATCGTTATGGGAAAGTAAGGGGGTGGGGCAGGGGAAGATGAGATGTGTCAGAAAAAGAGGGCAAAATCACACACAATGGTGCGTTCTGCAACTCTCTGCAACGTCTATTTCGAAAGTTATTGGGAGTTTTGTGATTTTCGCAAGCGCAGCGTCTACTCGCGCAAATGGTCACCCGTGCAAATGTCCTCCGACCAAGTGTCATTCGTTCAAGTGTCTTATCGCACAAGTGTCTACTCGCACAAATGTCCACTCGCACAAATATCTTCTCGCGCAAACGTCTTTCGCGCACGTTTACCGAGATTATTATTATTAATAGTTAATTAATAATTGAAAAACGCAGATTTTCTGAAGGATATGGTGATTCGTAACTAAACTAATACATCCGACAGCATCGATCAAGTATGCTGCCTTGCGGCCTCCCCCGTAGATACCCAGAACCTTACAAGAATGACACTCAAAAGTGTCCACGTTTTGTTTTGACGCAGACAGTTTGCGCAGAGCCTGTCAAGTTTTTTGCATGCGGAACAAGAGATTAGTAGAGTCGAATTTATTTTATTTTATTTTGTAAGTAGGTAGGAAGGTACCTAAAAATAATTTGTACACTGTTTATTTTTATAAGGAATAAAAAATCAACAGAATTCAGGTAAAGATAACGAATCATTTATTGATACAACTATAAATTAGCGACGCGAAATAAAATTGAGGGCGGGTCAGCTAGTTATTTTCTAAACCTCAACCAGTTATTTTAATTGTCTTTTCATGAAAAAATGTTTATCACTTGCAACTTACCACAAATAAATAAAAAAAAAATTAGAAACAATAGGCTCAATTTGGGAACAAAAATGTCAAGTTCAATGTTATCCTGAGCTACATTATTACCTATATTATTATCAACTGCTAACGCTTGAGCTGTAGTGCCAATGGGAAACTACACTTACCACACCGTGATCGCGCCCCTGATCGTGCCCCGATCGTGCGTTTGAATGTCTCGCTGTGCCCACAGCTAGGCTACACAAGATAAATGTATATTTTAAGGCGAATAGTAGGGGTGATAGTGGCGCCACTACATATTTAATTTATTCATTAAGTTATACAAAGGAATTATCAAAAAATCGGACCGCGCTGGTAGACGATACCTATCACAAGCTTTTATTTAATGTATCTGTAATAGTTTTGTTTTGTGTTATTCAATCAAAAACCTTGTTCGGAGAGCTTGGTGGCCACCAATAGGAACTAAACACTTGAAACTTATCTGCCTAAATAATACAGTACAGAACTATTAAAGATACATTTAAAAAAAGCTTATGATAGATATCGTCTACGCGCGGTCCGATTTTTTTATAATTCCTTTGTATAACGTAATTATAAAATTAAATATGTAGTGGCGCCACTATCCACCCTACTATTCGCCTTAAAGGGCAATGTATACGCTTCTACTACAAAACTCCAAGTGAGTTGCAAAAATTATCAATAAAAAAATTCAAACAATTTGTCAAATCCTTTGTTAAAAGGCTTACTACAAAATATCAGATTATCTAGAGGATTAAAAAGCTTGGGACGAGTTTTGCTCCAGCTCGAAAACTAACGCCCTAACAAGGTAAAGGTTTCTTGTTCGCTTTACGCTTGTTCGCGTTACTTTACCTCAAAGAGATTGAAGTGAACAAAAAATCAAAGTGATCACTTTATTTCCTAGTTTTACTTATGTAATTTGATATTTTGTGACGTGTCCAAGAGCCCTGTAAGGTCTACTCTAAAGGAAGATTGAAGTGAACAAAAAATCAAAGTGATCACTTTATTTCCTAGTTTTACTTATGTAATTTGATATTTTGTGACGTGTCCAAGAGCCCTGTAAGGTCTAAAGGAAGATTGAAGTGAACAAAAAATCAAAGTGATCATTCATCAACTTAGAACAAATAAATATTTTTACATAGGCAAACCCAACAACAATATTTAATGCTGATTTCTCAAGTATATAAGGCTCAATTGGCTCATATCACAATACACAGGTAAAAATTACATTTAAACTTACTGAAAATAAGAAATTCCATCCTTTTTCTGTTGCTTGGTCGGTCGATTATTGCATTTTTTATACGAGCACTTGACCATGCTTTCGGTCCGAGAGCTAAAATGACACTAGTTGAAAAGGTATCCCAAAATGCCAAATGGGATACCTTTTGATACTGACGCAAAAGATTGTAGGCATCAGATGCTGGATGCGGCAAGCTGAAGACAGGGCGCTAAGGCGCTCATTAGAGGAGGCCTATGTCCAGCAGTGGACTAATATAGGCATATGTCTTAAAAGGAACCTCAAAAATTTCAGCTTCGTAGCTTTTGTAGTTTCAGAGATCTCTTGATGAGCCAATTTTCTCTTCTCTTCTATTTTATATAGATTTTACCTAATTTAAAGATATGATCAAGTAGGTACATTTCTGTTCGAGTCGACTGTGACACAATATTCCTCAGACCAGCGCAAACCACTGTTAAAATAGACTGCATTGAGATTAAGACAAAAAAGGTTTGTTCGTATGTTTATGACATATTTTAATAACCGTACTCCTGAAATTTTTATTCAAAACGGTCTTAGTAGGTAAAGTATAAAAATCTGAGTAATTTTTCGTCGAAACTGTAATGTATCAAATACCAGTAAGTAGAGCAAGTTTTATCGGAGTTCCTACACCATGCGTCGGGTGTAAGACAAACACAGGTTTGCTCATCTATAGTTTCGATACTTTTCAGAATAATAACTTTTAAAATTGTCATGAAATCAGTCTATAAAAAAATGACGAAATCTGAGACATGTGCGTTAAATTTTTATTGACTCAAACACCTGTAAAGCAATTTTGATTAGAGTTATATTAGCGTGCATTGAGTTATAGTCAAACGAAGATTTGTTTTTATGATTTTGATACTTTTAAGAAGCAGAATTCCTGAAATTTTCATGTAAACATTACTTAGAAAAATGACAGAATCAAAGATATTCTCGTCGAAAGTGTAAAGATTCAAACACCAGTAGAGCAAGGTTTATTGAAGTTCCAATAGCATGCATAGGTTTAAGACAAACACAGGTTTGTTCTCGTGATTTGTATACTTTCAGATACAGAACATTTCAGAAATTTCATGAAAACGGTCTTTGAAAAATTTTGAAATCTGAGATTATGAGCGTTGAATTTGTATTGATTTAAACACCTATACCTAAAACAATTTAGATTAGAAATCGACTAGCGTGCATTGAGTTGTAGAAAAACGAAGGATTGTCCTTATGATTTTGATAATTTTCAGAAGCAGAACTACGGAGCTTTTCATTAAAGTGAACTTTTAAATAAAAATGACAGAATCGAAGATATTTTCGTCGGAAGTGTTTACTACACTCTACCCAAAGAATGTTAGCATACATTTATTTGGCCTTGATTGAGGGCAGAGCTTGGCTCCCTTTTAAAGTGGAGAGAAAACGCCAACAGTATCCAAAAAAATTCGCGGCTCGCTCCGCTCGCCGCTAACCAGTATTTTCTGCTTGGTTGGTTTAGCCCAGGGCCCCCATTTTCAGGTCATCTTCCCCACCACCGCTAACTAATTACGAAAATCTAACAAGGTACATATAATTTTCGAGGCTCGCTTCGCTCGCCGGTAAAGTTTATGGTTACAATGCTCGGTGGCAACGCCACCCCTCCCCACCAATGAATTTCTGGCTACGGCTTCCTATAGTTTTCATCACCAAACAGTTACTGGTCCGTGACAAACCAGAAAGTGGTCATGCACTTCCATGGCAGAAAACTGCATAGCTGGGCTAGCGCTTCTCCATCTCCATGTGTAATTTAATAAAAATAATTTTGAATAAAACTCTAAATAATAAAAATCAAAGTGGTCACACGTGTCGATTTCCCACTTTAACACAAATCATTTGAAATATTTGACATGTTTCAGAGTCCTGTAAAGGAAATGATTTACGAATTTTAAATAAGTAGGAAAGTTTTGTTTTCGTCTGCAAAATTCATCCCACTGCTGGGCAAAGGCGTCCCCCACCCCCAAATCCTCCCACGTTTTCTTTTTAACTACATTAATTACTTTTTTCACGTTGCCCGTCCTGACTAGATTTTGACTGTATGACCCCCCCCCCCCCCCCTGACTTGACGGCTGGATCCGCCCTTGAGTATAAACTAGCGGCGAGACTACGGGGAACTTAAACGCAAAAACTAATTGGTCTCCGTTATAAAACGATGCTGGTTTTATAACGTCGTAGTACCTACTCTCTAATTTCTAAATCTAATAACTGATCTTTATCATAAAAAGATTTCAGTTTACCTAACATACTTTTCATTACATTTATACCTATCATCATAGATATAAAATCTATGCCTATCATTGAATGATGTGTGCGCGAAGCACCGCAAAATGCAAGCGCATTTTCTAACCTACTTATTTCACTTACCAAGCTACCTACATTGTTGCTGGTTATCGCCAATATCTGGGCGAATTTCGCAACTTTGACTAACTCGTGTTGAGGATAAAAATCGGGGTCAAGTAACATCTGCAAAGTCTTATTAATTGCGACTTGATTATCTACAATTTTAGAAATTATTTTATTTTGTTCATCCATCCAATCGATCTGTCACCTGACTTTGACCGTGACTTCATACTGACGACCGATGTGACCGATGCATCTAATTTCGCTTTAGGTGCGATTCTTTCGCAAGGTCCCGTAGGTTCAGACAAGCCTATAGCGTACGCGTCACGTACCTTGAATGAGAGCGAGATAAATTATAGCACGATAGAGAAAGAGCTACTTACTATTGTGTGGGAGACAAAGTACTTCCGCCCTTATCTCTACGGTCGTAAGTTCAAAATCTTTACGGACCACAAACCCTTGCAATGGGTTAAGCGTTTAAGCGTTTCCAAGTTATGTCGAACTTTATCAAGAGTATCATTTGCCCCTGTAAGATCATCAGCGAATGAAAGAACAGACTCGCTTAAATCTTCAGATGGATATAACTGTGTTAACTACGTAATCTGTCGACGGAGTATTTAAAGGAGCCTAACTCTAAATTCACTAGATGGAGATTAAAATTAAGTGAATATGACTTCACTACTGAACATAAGCCAGGTAAGAAAAACACCAATGCCGATGCTCTCTCTCGCGTTGAGATTTGTAACGAAGAGACAAGCTCTATGGCCGGAAATACATCGGAAGTACCTCTATCTGTAGCAAACGACCTGAATGACTCACGTACTGAAACCGCACATACTTCCGACGAGAATCCCATCCTTGAAATTCCCATAACTGACGAGCCTTTGAATAAATTCCATCGACAGCTGATTATGACGATAGTAGGTGACGTCAAGAAACGCGCGTCAGCAACCAAGCCGTTCGACACTCACACACGTACATCCGTGCAGTTATCGGAATCGAACTTGGAAGAGGATTTAATTACCGCTATAAAGGAATATGTTAATCCTAAAATTAAGACAGGTATTCTTATTATCCCTCCCTTAGGGATGTACAAGATTTGGAATACAAGATGGAAAATGTCAAAGAATATCTAAGATAGCAGGAAATAATTCGTAATTATCACGAAGGCAAAACTAACCACCGTGGCATTAACGAATGTTATCTTTCCTTATCAGTTCGCTACTACTGGCCGCGAATGAAAGATCACGTGACCAAATTCATAAATGACTGTACGATTTGTGGACAAGCTAAGTATGACAGGAATCCCATTAGGCCCAAACTTAACATCGTGCCACCGGCAACGAGGCCCTTTGAGATAGTTCACATGGACAGCTTCACTGCCCAAAATGAGAAGTACGTTACTTTTATAGACGTTTTCTCAAAGTACGGTCAAGCCTACCTACTTAGGGACGGCACTGCGCCTAGTGTAATACAGGCCTTATTAACATTTAGCACGAATCACGGCTTACCGCTCACTATCATTACTGATCAAGGCACCGAATTTACTAATCAGATGTTTTCAGAGTTCTGTAAGATACATAAAATCACGCATCATCAAACCTTAGCACATTCACCTAACGCTAACGGAAATATAGAACGTTTTCACTCGACTTTGCTTGAACATCTTCGTATTTTAAAATTGAAACAACGAGATCAGCCCGTTATAAATTTAATGCCTTACACTTTGATTGGGTATAATAGTTCAGTACATAGCTTCACTAAGTGTAAGCCCTATGACCTCATACTAGGACATACTGACCCACGTGATCCGACTGACATCGATATAACAGGACACTTATAAATTAAAGCAGTATTCACAGTCCCATAGAGAACAGATGAAACAAGTCTATGATCTCATAAACGAGACATCTCTTGCTAATAGGACCGCGATCATTGAAAATCGTAACAGGTCTCGCGAATCTGAGGTAGAGTACCAACCGGACCAACAGATTTTTATCAGTAATCCTTGTGCTGGTAGATCTAGAGCATTTAGCGCACATTTAGCGTTAGAGCAATGTTCGGTTTGAGGCAGACCGACACGTGTAAGGGTGTTTTCAAACAGTGGAAAATCCTAACTCTTCCTTCCCTGTACGTATACGAAGTAGCAAATTTCGTAAAAACGAATCTTGATCGCTTTGATCTATACCCGGCTGGCACTCGCCGAGAGGGTACACTGCACCACCAATCATGCAAAACCGCCTTACTCAGACAGAGTGTCTTCTGCATGGCCCTGATTATCTACAACAAAATCCCTTTGTCGATACGCTCCGAGAGTAATTTGAACGCATCCCTTCAGATTACGCCTCATGGAAGCGTAAATGTGGGCGTATTTAATTTCGCACACACGCGCACCGCGCTCAGCGCAAATTACGTCACACTTCAGATAAATGCTCATATAAAAATAACTAGATATTCTATCTAAGTTCTGTAAACGGTATTAGGGTCTCAAATAATTTATCTTCGTGTATTTATTTTCTATGCAAGCTAATTTCTACAAACAACTACACGAAAACGAAATAAATATGGCTAGTACCAATTAGAAAAACACGAACAAAATGTATGGGGACAGTACGCGCTAAAATTTTGACTGATTCAAAAGACAAATGTCATCTTCTTCTTGGTTATTGGCCAGCCTTTTAGTGTTGCAATAGGTAGAATAATAACTATCCTTTGACCATAGTCATTTGAAACATAGTCTCTAACACGATAAAAAATCGGTTTACAATCGTCCGGGCGAGCCGGCCCGCCGGCGGGCTCGCGCAAGTTTACGACTTTTCCGTTACATACCTATCGAGCCCGCCGGCGGGCTCCTGCAAGTTTAGGAGAGAGTGTCTTCTGCATGGCCCCGATTATCTACAACAAAATCCCTTTGTCGATACGCTCCGAGAGTAATTTGAACGCATTTAAAAACAAACTAACCAAGCTATTGGAGGAAAAAGTTTATTATAATATTGATGAATTTCTGAATGACAAATTTTAATATCCTTTACTATGACATCGAATATTTACTTTTTTCTGTTTTCAAATTGAATTTTTATGTTTTGACATTTAATCTACTGTAATTTTATTTTAAACTGACTCTATATTGACATTACTTTGTACTAGTGTGATAAAAATTATTCTTTGTTAAATTTGATTTCTTAATATTAACTATTTTCTCCACAACAATGTTGTAAGCCGGACCATGGCAGACTAGAGATACAAATATAATATAAGACCAATGTAATGTTACCACCTCGTTAAACAACAATAAATTGATTTATCATTTATCATTTATCTAAGCTCGTATCTAGATACACACAGGATACTGTTCTAGCGGACCTTCCCATTCATATCTATACCTCCAAGAAAAAAGGTCCCATCGCAAAGAATAGGTTAAGTTAAAACGTGTCCCTAAGACCGCGAAATTGTTACAGGATGCTGATCCTGTTGCTGACTCTCATGAGTCCAACACTGACTCACGGACACGAGATAAAACTTGAAGGACTTGGAGATGGACCGGGTAACTTTTAAAATTGGGCCCCATGCTACTAACAACTCATTAACATACATTTTTACAATACCTACATAGAACTAAAAGAAATAGACTCTAACATTAACTTAGTACGGGTACAACTATCGGAAATAAAACGTAAAGTAGATAACTTCACGTACGCAGTCTACGAATCTCAGCTAGATCACTTACAAAACGAATTAAATTACGCATCGCTTCAATTAAATACTTTAGAGCCGACTCGTTTTAGAAGAGGTTTAGTAGATGGTCTTGGATCAGTTATTAAGAGCATTACAGGGAATCTAGACTATACGGATGCTGTAAAGTACAATGAAGCCCTTTCAGTTCTAAGAAAAAATCAGGATAAGATCGTCACTGAACAAAATCATCATATCAGTCTTAGCAAAGATTGGATGGATGAACAAAATAAAATAATTTCTAAAATTGTAGATAATCAAGTCGCAATTAATATGACTTTGCAGATGTTACTTGACCCCGATTTTTATCCTCAACACGAGTTAGTCAAAGTTGCGAAATTCGCCCAGATATTGGCGATAACCAGCAACAATGTAGGTAGCTTGGTAAGTGAAATAAGTAGGTTAGAAAATGCGCTTGCATTTTGCGGTGCTTCGCGCACACATCATTCAATGATAGGTATAAATGTCATGAAAAGTATGTTAGGTATACTGAAACCTTTTTATAATAAAGATCAGTTATTAGATTTAGAAATTAGAGAGTAGGTACTACGATGTTATAAAACCAGCATCGTTTTATAACGGAGACCAATTAGTTTTTGCGTTTAAGTTCCCCGTAGTCTCGCCGCTAGTTTATACTTATACTTTATATAGATTGGTTATAGTACCGAATAAAAATAGGCAGGCTGTCATCCCACCTTTCCCGCTCCTCGCTATCACTAGAAATATTCATGTGTACATAGAGGCTGAATGCCCGAAGTCAGGTACGAGGTACATATGCGAAGATCAGCTCAACCAACAACTAAAATCTCAGCCCGATTGCATCAGCAACATTATCCAAGGAGAATTGCCCAAAGGAAAGCCCTGCGAAATGACCACTATGGAGAAACTGGATGACCGCCACTACGCCATCGTGTTCCCGCAACCGACTCAGGTTCGCCTCACATGCGAACGAGAGGAGTACAACACTCTTAACGGCAGCTACTAAGCAACCATACCCCATGACTGCAAGCTGCGCACCGATGACTTCACCATCATCAACGTCAACGATCACATCAATGGACAACCTGTGAAGATAACCAAAATTCCTGTTCAGCCAGATGATGTAGGCCAACCCTATATTCTCAAGGTCAACTCCGTCAACCTGAGAAAGCTACACGATATCCAAGATAAAATCCACCAGCAGGAGACCGTGCGGATAGAACAACCCTCAACGTTCTATCACACCACCATCCCCTTCTACGGTGCACTATCCGGTGCACTTGTACTCGCCCTCATCGTACTAAGTCGAAGATTGTACTTACGCCGGATAAAGGAAAACTCGAAGACAGAGATAGAGCTCACCCAAGCAGCCCCAACCTATGCTGTACCAGATTCATCTCAAAATCAGAGGAAGCTGCCAACGACATTTTTTCCCAATCTTCAAGAATAGTCATTGATCTGAGGGGGGAGATGTTATACCTATCGGCTCAACCCAATTTGTCGACCTTCACGATGACTCTATTTAATAAATAAAATAGACATTTCGCATCTACGGAATCTGATGACTTCGCGGGATTGCGACACGACAGCGCCGCCGCCGCCGCCTCGCCCCGCGCCGCGTCGCATCAGCACTTGGGTTCACACATCGAACCAGTCGATACCTTAGATTAATTAGATAGTAAAATACCTTTGTAGAAAGTAATTAAATTTATATTTAAAAATCCTATTAAAAATCCTTTAATTTAGCTTTGTAGATTATGTATATATTATGTTTTTTCATACTCAGAATGATAGTTTATTTTAGTGCTTTTAGAATAGCTTCTTACTATTTATTTTGGTTGTTAATGTTTGCTTTTGTACGTAATGAACTTAATTGAGATTAAATTTTACTCTTTTTATTTTGATTATTACAAACTCAACCTCCATAAATTTTAATCTTATTCGTTCTAAAACTGACATTGGCAGAATTGTGTCAAACTATGACGCAGAGCCAAAAATAAAAGAAGAAGAAGAATTATTATATTCTATAACTTCTTTACACACAAAATTTTCACATTACAAAATTTTGAGTTTAATAATTCCAGGTTGTTTGTAGTTCTTTGACTTGAATAAGTTCAAGTCGAAGGGTGGCTCTGGTTACTTTTTAGTTTGGTGTGTAGTGAAAGAAAACAGGAGAATGTCTTCTGTGGTGTGTAGAGTTTGCCTCGACGGCAATACGACACTGCATTGCATAAAAAACTACCAACTCCTAGAAGTCTACGAAACACTGTCTAAGAGCAAGGTAAATATCCTGGTTAATGGTCAATTTTCCATAAAAAGGGCTTTACGGCTAACTAAGGTATAATAACCTACCTAACCTTTAGAATGTAAGACACGAGAAAATACTGAAATACCATAGCATAGGTATGAGATGCAACCCTGTTCTAAGCACACATTTTTAAATTATTTACTTCAATTATTCAAAAAATAAATAAATAAATAATGCTGGACAATCCACACAACATCATCTAGCCCTAAGCTAAGCAGAGCTTGTGTTATGGGAACTAGATGACTGATATACATAATATAATACATAACATAGATAGATTTTTTTTATTAAACATAGAAACGACCAGAATAACAATAATAGGTAGCAAAATCCTTGAATTACATACATTTCCTTAGAAATGGGTATACTTTCCTACCTTTGGATTTTGTTGGCATCGTCTTAATTTCCCATCAAATTTCAGGCAGGTATAGCATACCTAATCCTTGCATTGTGTTTCCAAATGTTTTGTTATCCTTATAGAGGTATGTGTCTTGTTGGCATTGCCTTAATTTAACCTTTTGTGAGTGTAAAATACAAACAAGATGTCTTAATCTTTCACTGCCCAGCCTCTGCAATGCAATCCGCAACGGCGACGCGTTGTCATCGCAGCTACAAACAGTGCTAGAACAATACATGTGCATTGTGGGCAGTGCAATTGTCAATGTCTGAGCTATTTCTCAACTGTCTCACTCGCACAATACATTCATGAAGTGACCCTATGTGTACCGCAACACAGTTATCATGAGCACATGTGTGCAGGCAGATGCAGTTTTTGTGTGGAGAAATGGTTGAGTGTTGGGGATGTGCCAGAATCATGTTCCTATTAAAATTTGTTGTTTCAAAATAGCATTTTCTTTTTCAGTTCAACTCTGGAGATGCAAGGCCGAGAGCTTTATGCCGTATTTGTTACTGGAAGCTGCTGAGGTGCCACACCTTCTCCCAAATGGCTCACAGATCTGAAAAGATCTTAAGCCATCTTTATGATAAAGGTTTTGAGGTACCAACAAATTCCTTAAGCTATCAATACTACTAAAAGCCTGTTTACACGTATGCACATTGATTTCACTGTTGTGTGGAGGCTTTGCCATCTTTCCTTTAATAAGGATATACAAGAGTACAATAAAATTCAAGATTATTTAAAAAAAATCAAAAACATCCAATTATTATGTGATTTAAATCAGATTGTTTTGATTTTGATGATAATCACTTTAGTCTATCCAGTTTTAAGGTTTGTATAGGTAGGAATGAGAGGTAGGTTCAATAGTTTAATCACACAAAGTACTAGCAGAAAGAGGAGACACCAAGATAGAAACATTTTCATTATCTGTTATCCAGTCCAGTAATTTTTGTTTATTCAATCCCGATATGTCTCCATTTTTTTTAACTGCTATTAGGTACTTGAATCATTTACAACAGGATATTTACCATGATTTGAGTTTTGAGCTTTCTAACATTTCGGCACAGTTTCATGCGCCATTATCACAAAATAACTGAGGGCACTGCGAGTCAGTTGTTTCGAAGAATCTGAAAATTTGTAGTAACACATTTCACAAAAAAATATGTATTGTTTCTCGGAAGAAAATCACATCCCTTGGGGAACTTTTCTACATGGCAACAAGCAATGTATTATTTGAAGTACGAACAATGAAATACCATTTTAACATTACAAAAAATCCTTTATTCCTTTGTTGGAGTTTACTATTTCCATAGGCCCTGGAAGCGCAATTCCGACACACACTTGGCCGGTTTTATTTTGATGTAGTCTGTTTGGATCCACTGCTACATAAAAGTACAATTAATGTTTTAAATAATTTTTGCATTATTTGTATAATGAATAAAAAATTGTTTATTTCAGGCTACTCATGACTATATAACAAAGCTCAAGCTAGGAATGAAACAACAGTTGTCTGTGACCACTGTGCAGTCTATTACCATTGATGGTTGTACAACTATCAAAGATGAACCAATACCTAGTATTGAGATAAAAGGAGAGGTGACCGCAGATCAGGATACATTGCTGGAGGTTGAGTCTGCCCCTGGAGATGGTACAGAATGTCAATTACCATTAGAAGATAACAGCGATCTAGAGAATGATGTGAAAGAAGTTCCTTCTAACAGTCATGTTGTTGGACACATGAGAGTTCACACAGGGGAGAAACCATTTGCCTGCAATATATGTGACAAAAAATTTAGACAAAAAAATATTTTAGTTCAACACATGAGAATTCACACAGGAGAGAAACCATTTGCCTGCACTGTATGTGGCAAAGAATTTGGAAAAAAAAGTCATTTAGTTCAACACATGACAATTCACACAGGGGAGAAACCATTTGCCTGCACTGTATGTGACAAAGAATTTGGAAAAAAAAGTCATTTAGTTCAACACATGAGAATTCACACAGGAGAGAAACCATTTGCCTGCACTGTATGTCACAAAGAATTAAGACAAAAATGTGATTTAGTTCAACACATGAGAATTCACACAGGAGAGAAACCATTTGCCTGCAATGTATGTGACAAAGAATTTAGACTAAAACGAGATTGTGTTCAACACATGAGAATTCACACAGGGGAGAAACCATTTGCCTGCAATGTATGTGGCAAAGAATTTAGACATAAGCAAGTTTTAGTTCAACACATGAGAATTCACACAGGGGAGAAACCATTTGCCTGCAATGTATGTGGCAAAGAATTTGGAAAAAAAAGTCATCTAGTTCAACACATGAGAATTCACACAGGAGAGAAACCATTTGCCTGCACTGTATGTCACAAAGAATTAAGACAAAAATGTGATTTAGTTCAACACATGAGAATTCACACAGGAGAGAAACCATTTGCCTGCAATGTATGTGACAAAGAATTTAGACTAAAACGAGATTGTGTTCAACACATGAGAACTCACACAGGAGAGAAACCTTTTGCCTGCACTGTATGTGACAAAGATTTTAGACAAAAAAAATATTTAGTTAACCACATGAGAATTCACACAGGAGAGAAACCATGCGCCTGCACTGTATGTGACAAAGATTTTAGACAAAAAAGTGATTTAGTTAAACACATGAGAATTCACACAGGAGAGAAACCATTTGCCTGCACAGTATGTGACAAAGAATTTAGACAAAAAAGTGATTTAGTTAAACACATGAGAATTCACACAGGAGAGAAACCATTTGCCTGCAATGTATGTGACAAAGAATTTGGAAGAAAAAGTAATTTAGTTCAACACATGAGAATTCACACAGGAGAGAAACCATTTGCCTGCAATGTATGTGACAAAGAATTTAGACACAAACAAGTTTTAGTTAATCACATGAGAATTCACACAGGGGAGAAACCATTTGCCTGCAATGTATGTGACAAAGAATTTGGAAGAAAAAGTAATTTAGTTCAACACATGAGAATTCACACAGGAGAGAAACCATTTGCCTGCAATGTATGTGACAAAGAATTTAGACACAAACAAGTTTTAGTTCAACACGAGAATTCACACAGGGGAGAAACCATTTGGCTGCAAAGTGTGTGTTAAAAAATTTAATCGCAAACATCATTTAGTTACTCACATGAAATTTCACACAGAAGAGAAGGAGAGAAAACATTTGCCTGCAATGTATGTGACAAAGGATTAAGAGAATGTGTTTTAGTTCGACACATGAGAATTCACACAGGAGAGAAATCTGTGTGAATTCTCATGTGCAATGTTTGTGATAAACAATTTATTAAAAAATATATTTTAGTATGTCATATGAAAACTCAGGAAAAACCATTTGCCTGCAATGTTTGTAATAAAGCATGCTATCTGAGTCATAGCCAAAAATACACTCGAGAGCAATGAATCCGGGTCACTCAAAGAATCCAAAAAATCTCGGAAAGTAAGAATGCTAGGTTAATGCAATAAATTGTATTTAATAGACAATTTAATACTCCTTAAATGAAAGTATTAAAACTTCTTAGTTATTGTAAAGTTATATCATAAAAAAATCAAATTTGAAAAGGGAACACTGTCGAAGATGGAACTACGAAATTACAGGATTTGTTTTTGCTTTTGTTTGTAATCTGTCATTTATGTTGGTACATAAACCAGGTTGATAGTGCTCAATATTCATTATTCAAGCTGAAATCATGTCGCTTACACTTGAAGAATGCACCAGAATACTTACATTGGTGGAAACCGGCCGGAGTCAGCGCGATACAGCCAGGACTGTCGGTGTGTCGCTGTCAACAGTACAAAGAGTTCTCCGACGTTACGAAGAAACTGGTTCTAACCTACGCAGACCAGGAACGGGCAGAACTAGGTGTACCACAGCACGAGAAGACCGATACTTGGTGAACACCATGCTTCGAAATCGCTTTCTCACAGGAACTGAACTCACAAATCAGTTTCGACGCCTCGGAGGAAGTAACCCAAGTGCATGGACAGTAAGACGTCGGCTTGCTGAATCTAACTTAAAACCCCGTAGACCTGCAAACGGCCCTAAACTGGAGCGTGGCCATCGTATTTCAAGACTAAGATATGCCCAGAACGACGTAAATTGGAGTATTCAAGATTGGTCGAAAGTTATGTTCTCCGACGAATCAAAATTTATGCTCTACAAGCACGATGGAAGACACAGAGTGTATAGAAGACCAGGGGAAAGATTCAAGCAAGCATGCATCGAAGAAAAAGTAGCCTACGGTGGTGGGTCTGTACTTGTGTGGGCCGGAATTTCCTCTGAAAGTCGCACAGAGCTGGTGATCATAGAAAACGGCTCTTTAACTAGCGTAAGATATGTGGAAGAAATCCTCAACGAACACGTTGGTCCATTTATGGTCAATTTGGGTGAGGATGCTATATTTATGCATGACAATGCCCGACCTCATACAGGTAGGATTGTGAATGACTACCTTCAAGAGATGAACATTACTTGTATGGAGTGGCCAGCGCGCAGCCCGGATATCAACCCGATCGAGCATGCTTGGGACGAGCTAGGGAGATGCGTAAAACAACGAAACCCTCCCCCAATCACGCTTCCTGAGCTCAAAATTGCTCTCACAGAGGAATGGGAGAATATTGCCCAAAATCGTATAAGGAACTTGGTGTACAGCATGCCAAACCGCGTAAACGCAGTAATGGAAGCACGAGGAGGTAATACGAAGTATTGAAATTCAAGAAAATCGTCATAAAGTTCAAAAATTTCATGTTTCCTATTTTTGTTTTAAGGAGAGATCAGCAGTTTTTTTTCTTTATGTAATTTTGTGTAAATAAAATGTATGGTGACTCATATTTTTTTAACTTTCATTTAAGGAGTATTAAATTGTCTATTAAATACAATTTATTGCATTAACCTAGCATTCTTACTTTCCGAGATTTTTTGGATTCTTTGAGTGACCCGGATTCATTGCTCTCGAGTGTAGTACGTCAGGATAAGGTTAGGAAATAGTCACGCCACGAAATGTCATGAAATTGTAAATGTAAGGCTGTAGCTATTAGGGTTTAGTCCCGGGAATTCCTGTTCCCGAATTCCCGGGAATTCCCGAATATTTTGGCCGATTTAAGAACCGGGAAATCCAAATTCATTTCCTGGGAAATTTCGGGTAAAATATTTTAACTTTTATAACACTACCGAAATAACAGCCTAATAGATTCCACATCCTCTGATTTGGCGCCTGTAGGTTATATTTTCTTCATTCATGACGGCGGCGCAGTACTTTTAGCCGTCCTTTTCGTAAGGAGTGGGGTGGGATCTCGATAGTTCTTACGTAAGATCACAAAAATGCGCAAAGTTAAAATTATACCTACTTTGAATTATACGCTCGGATGCGTACCTATAGTTAAACGATTTCCATTTCCATGGCAACATCGGACCCGCGCCACTCGCACTAGTCGCACTGCGCCTCCCGGGAACTCCCCGCTTGTGTTATTGCTACACTTGCGAGCTTTAAAATGGAATCGCTTTCATCGCGAGTTGATCAAATCAATTTTTTTACAATTTATGTATAATGAACTATAGATTGTGGGAAGATTTAAAATTAATTAATGATGGGTACCTAAATTTTGGGAATTATTGCAATAGGTCGAAGTTGCATCTATCGGCTTCTATCGGCGCTGGAGCTGGATTAGCTGGATTTCTCCCTCGTATCCGCTGTTTTAGCTCGTCCCACATATGCCAGATTGGGTTCAAGTCAGGAATAAGGGCTGGTCAGTCTAGTGTGGGAATGCCGACATGGAAGACGTCTGTCGGTACTGTCTAGTCACTGCTGCGGTGTGGCAGCGGACATTATCGTGCATTAAATCAAAATTTATCGTCGCCAATAAATCCTGCGTAAGGGAAAACATAACTTAACTCATAGTTCACTGCAAAGAAATTGTAAAAATTAGTCTTGAACAACCCTTGAAGCGATTCCAGTTTAAAGCTCGCAAGTGTATTTAAAAATTATTAGTACCTACTTACCTTTGTAAGTACAAATAAACATTTCTAAAATTCTTACCTACTTTGAAAAATAAACATTAAAATAAACCAAACGTGTATTCATTAATTGTTCCTTTAGATTCTTACGTAATAAATATTAAACAGGGGGGAGGGGGTCAAAAACTAGCGAAATTCGTCTTACGTAATAAATAAATGAATGGCCCCTATGTAAATGTGATTATTACCTACTTATAGTGTTTCTGTGGACGTCCCGGCACCTAATAACAATAAAAACTAGAAGCAACGATGGTGCGGTGCAGTGCAGTGTTTTCATGTGTATGTGACTGACGGTGAAGCAAATGTGCCGAAATTATCATTCCACTCGTAAGTACAAGTTCTTTTGAATACCTATAAAAAGGTTCAACATTTACTTCTTAGATTTCCATACATACAGACAAGGGTCAAAAATTATGTTTTACGTTCATATTAAATAGTATCTAGACCACCAATAGACCACAGAACAATTCTACTCTACGAGATCTAGACAGGCGCGGTCGCAGCCCAAGACTTTGGGGGGGGTCACACTTGGTGCGGGCCGTAGCACCAAATGTACTTGTAGGCGGTTGCAGACCCCACCGAAATCCACCAAACTTTATCGGCGAGCGAAGCGAGCCGCGGAAAATTTATACTCAACTCCCAACAATAGTAGGTATAAGATAAAGCGAGCGAAGAGAGCCTCGAAAATTTTGAGATGTTTTCTGAAGTTTGGGCAAAAGTAAGCAAGAGTAGGTCCACTTGCTTACTCTCACCCGCATCATTTATTTTGTTGTTGATAGGTATCTATAAAAAATAAATGATAGCGAGCGTAGCAAGCCCCGAAAATCTTAGAGACTTGCGGTAGTAGATATAAATCTATGAATATAAATAGGGGCGAGCGGAGCAAGGGCATCAACAAAAAATTGGAAATACAAAAAAGACATGGAAAAAAATGTAACGGCGAGCGGAGCGAGCCGCCGAAATTTTTGTTACTTTTTCGGGTAACTACCCGAGCAAAATGGTGTTAAACAAGTGTCAAGCACTGGACCAAATACAGAGAAAGACATATTACTATCAGCGAGCGGAGCGAGCCGCAAAATGCATATCGGCCGCAAACATGACATCCCTTCCAACTCCCAACCCAACAATAGGAAGTATAAGTAATGGCGAGCGAAACGAGCCTCAAAAATGTTGGAGATTTTTTCTGATGTTTGGGGAAAAGTAAGCCAGAGCCTATGACAAAATAAAGTAAGCGAAACCTGCCCCGAAAATTTTAAAAATGTTGCGGTGGTAGATATAAAGCTATGAATATAAATCGGGACGAGCAGAGCAAAGGAGATTAACAAAAAATTAGAAATACAAAAAAGACACCGAAAAAGATGTAGCGGCGAGCGGAGCGAGCCGCCGAAATTTTTGTTCCCTTTTTCGGGCTGTCACAAACTGGTTCAGAAAATAAATAACAGCGAGTGGAGCGATCTCTGAATGAGCCACAGCCTTTTTTGAAATTGGTGAGGTAGCGTCCATGCAAGACAAGGAAGCTAAATTATGAGCTACTAGCTTCTGCCCGCGGCTTCGCACGCGTTCCTTCTATGGAAACGTTCAAAGGTAATTTCTATCCCATTGGAACTGATTTACGGGATAAATAGTAGCCAATGTTTGACCTCAATCTGTTCAGTAGTTTTGGTGTGAAGACGTAACAAACATCCATCCATCCATCCATCCATCCATCTATCCATACAAACTTTCGCATTTATAATATTAGTGTGAAGAACAATTTTAAAGTTTCACGAATAACAACCATGCGGACAACAGACCAGACACCTTATAGAATCAACGGCGAGCGAAGCGAGCCGCGAAAATTTTTATGATCCGGCTGTGCGTGTGAGTTGTTTGGTATTAGATATTTTGCAGTCTGAAACGGAGAAGGAGTCCTGAACTTGAGCAAGCCAGAAGCTTATCAAAACAGCAGAATGTTATCAGAGGCAAGCAGAGCGTGCTGCGATAATTTAGTGGTTTCGTTAGATTTTTGGAGTGTTTGGAAAACTGACCTCAAACGAGGGATGAGCCCATGACCAGAGGCAGACAGTGTTAAGTTGCCGGCAAGTTGAGCGAGCTGCGACAATTTTTGGTTTTTGTTAGATTTTGGGCAACTTTTTAGAAAATTTGGCAAATTGACCTAAAGCTGGGTTTTGAGCTTTGGATCATAGTCAGAAGGAACAATTGTTATCAGCAGCGACCAGATCAAAACGCGAAAATTTTGTTGTCTGCTAATTTTTTGTACTGGTGGACAAAGTGACCTCGCAGATTATTTGTTATATTTTGTGCTTTTTATTGTGGTGGTTGGATTGATACAAACTGACAATAGCGGACCAGCCAGACCAATAAAATTGGGAACGTGCTAATCAAAACACACGAGCACAAATAACAGTAATATCGGCGAGCGGAGCAAGCCGCGATTTTTTTTATTGCTGCAGTTGGTAACCATAATCAATGTAACGGAAGTAAACTGGACAATATAACCATCAAGCTGTGGGTTGCAATTTTTCAAGTACCTAAACTAAGATTTTGGGGGGGGTCATGACCCCCGTGACCCCCCCCCTGGGACCGCGCCTGGATCTAGACTATATTATCAAATGAACGTAAAACATAAAGGAAATTTAGGGTTGCCTGCACTCGACAATAAAATTCCCCAAATGGCGCATTGAAATAGTTTTTAATGCCAACAGTGTATATCAACATCATAAAATGTTTTTATTTGTTACAGATTTCCCGAAAACAACGATCTACGTCTGCTTCGGATAGAAGCCACGGGTCGCAAAGATTGGAAACCCCATTTTGGGTTCCCAATCTTCAAGAATAATGTAGCAAACATTTTCATGAAAATCTAATGATACAAGAGAAACAGCGAACTTATCTGTTCCCTTATGCTGTTCAAAGGCTAGTAAGTAAAATAAATCACACTAATATTATAAATGCAAAAGTTTGGATGGATGTTTGTTACGTCTTCACGCCAAAACTACTGAACAGATTGAGCTGAAATTTTGCACCGCTGTAGCTCTAAGCCTGGAATCAAACATAGGGCTTCGCACGCGTTGTTTCTATGTTTAACGTTTAAAGGTGATTTTTATCCCATGGAAAATGATTTATGGGATAAAAAGTAGCTTATGTTTAATTTCAGGATAAGAATTACCTGTATGCAAAATTTCAGCACGATCCGTTCAGTAGTTTTCGCGAAAAGAGGTAACAAACATCCATCACATCCATCCCAACCAAACTTTCGCATTTATAATATTAGTGTTATATTATAAATAACAGACTATAAATATTTGACTAATTAAGCAGTGATGTAGGTAATAATATTGTAGTATAAAAGTGGCATTTTAGTCTGTCTTCTGTGCACTTTTAATCTGAAGTCTAATTCAATACACTTATTAAATCTCGAATTAAAGGTTATCTTAGCAATATCGAAAGCGTTAGATTAAATTAATTAGCAAAAGTGTAATTTCGAAGTCTTCGACTAATAGGTTGACGAGTAAGAATTCTAAACAAAAATGTAAATTTAAGAAACTACATTATTTTTCTATATTCTAGTCTCTAAAATAATTTTAGACTACTCATATTATCTCGTAATAAGTGCCTATACATAAAAAATTATACCCAACTAAACGTTGTTTTACTTCTATGCTTACCTCAATTAAATGTGTACCCATGCCTGCAAACGTACTTATTTTAAGTACACATTTATTTATTTATTCCTAGAACGATTCAATTTAACCAATTACACAAAATAAGGGTCCAAGTGTTGTTATTTGTTCTGTTACAATTACAACAGGGCCATTACATTAAGTCGTTAGTGAGAATTTATACTTACAGGCTGTAACAAAAAGAAGGACCAAAAACCACCACTTGAATGGTTTAAGTGCATAAACCATTCTTATACAGGGCGTTCCACGGCCATGCCACGTGGAGGAAAAGTAGCTTTTAACTTAACTGTCCAATGAGTCACACACATTATGACTCACAATGAACGAATGAGTCATCTGTGACTCATTTGTTGATGCAATTGTTTTTGTTTATCTCACGTCCATGAGTCAAAACGAGTCAAAAAACAAGAAAATGTCTATAAAATAAAAACAATAATTTTCGTCGATTTTTTTTTCGTATAATTTGTATGAATTTGAAATCCATCAGAAAATAAAAAATGATAGACGTGGGGTAGTTGTATATTTCATTGTATGCGGACAGTTAAGTTGTTAAATGTTGTAAATAGAAAATTTAACAGAAAGAAGACATAAACAAAATTACAAAAATAAACATTCAAAGATTTTGAATAATCGCCAGTCAGAACCGGGAATTGAGCCCGCCAAATAAAAAAACAGGCTGTTTTACGATATCGATCAAAAGGCTCAATCATAAGGATTATTTTTTTCCAGATAACATAGCATCTTATATAAAAGGAAAACCACATTAAATAAATTGTAAGCAAAACGTAATTATTACTAATAAATTTAAAATTTCATGGTCCTCCTTTTATTCAAGATGCTATGTTGTTTGGAAAAATAATTCTTAGGATCGAGCGGTTTTGATCAGTATCGTATAATTACGGGTGTTTTTACAAAGCGGCGGGTTCGATTTTCGGTTCAGACAGGCGATTATACAAGAATGTTTGAAAGCAGTTTAAATTGTTTTTAAAATCAAAATGAAGTCTACTTTCAGTGAGATACTTCTTTGCACGTGGCATGGCCGTGGAACGCCCGCCTTGTATATTACCTACTAGAATAGAAAGGTACACAAAGGTTTTGCGGAATTCCCTGTTCTGAATTTGAATTCCTAAATTTTTGAACTTGTTAATCGCAAATTCAATCCATGAAGTAAAGAAGCTGAAATCGGGGTAACAAAATTATATGGCAACACCTTCCCCCCACCACCTCGTATACTTTGTCTTGCTCTTGGAACACGCTTGCCAGACATCTGTTTACATTCTGTGCATGGGCCCGTGGCAACACTGATGCATCCCTCCCTTCTTTTCAGCATTGCCACTTGAGTGATTTTATCACTAGATTTAGTGATTTTTTGGAGTACATTAGTGATATTCTGAAGGAAATATCACTTAAAAAAGTATTTGATGATTTTTGTGATACTTATCGAATCTCGAAAAATTGGAAAATACATACTTATTAGCAACGAATTCCCCAATTTATGTGAAAATAGCACTATGTTCTTAGACAGCTAAAACGTTTTTGTTTCGTTATGTTGTTAGCTGTGTGGTGCCGGCTTAGAATTTGCACCACCCCAACTCTTCCCGCGGGTGTCATAAGAGGCGACTAAGGGATATCCACCGGGGGCGGGCAGCAGCGCCCCCTGCAGAACAATTCTACCACCGAACTGCGATCCCCAACCCGCATGCCCAGCGTGGGGATTATGGTCATGACCCCCAATGTGATATAAGCCAATTAAGCGTTAGAAATAAGTATTCACAAGAATTGGCGACATTTAGAAACAGAGTTATAAAAAAACACAAAAATTTAAAGGTATCTTTCTAGCTTAGGTCAAAAGTTTATGCTACTTGATATTAGTATGTTGTTTTTTTGTTAATTATATTCACAAATACATTATTTTGTAGCCTACCGTATAACTGCATTTTAAATTATTCAGTGAATACTAAGGATTTTTTTATCAAAAATATCCCGAAATTTAGTGAGTTTTGAGACCAAATCTAGTGATATTTTTTTCTGCAAGGTGGCAACATTGCTTCTCTTCTCTTTGCTTTGCAGGATTGCAGGTTTGCTTTGCATTCCGCGATGCCAGAACTACTGATTTAGCAGTAGATCTACCTGCTTTTTAAACCTCTACTGATTTATTTCTAAAATTTCGTTAAATCTACCTGATTTTCCTGATTTTTGTCTAATAAGTAAGCTGGCACTTGTCAGTGTCACTTCTCAAGGTATCTATGTTCCTTGACCAACGATTCTCACAATTACTGGCAATTATGAATGAAATTGAAGTGTTTGTTTGGTTCGTTTCTTCCTTTCACCACAGATTAGATCTCGGGATTAGATAACGTAACAGATACATCACTTACTCGATTTAACCAATCTACTTTGAGTCTTAAGAGAGAAGAAATAAAGTTCGTAACGCTCTACTCGCTGTTAGCGAGGCGGCTCGATCAAAGCCACCCGCGCCCCCCTACCTCTACAGTTCCCTCGCCGGCCCTTGGCTTGACGGTAGGGTTGACCATCGATAGTTTTTGTCCAAGTGCGGATATTATACTTTAAGTGCCTTAACTCTCTCATGCAATATAACTAGGTAGGTAGGTACCTTGGTACTTACATTTTGGGAAGTGCAAGTGTATTTAAAAAAAATCTAAGTGAATGTTTAGTTTGATAACGCGTTTTTTTCTTCAAATTTCTCTACAAGGCCTACCTACGTATATCTCAAGAAATACTTACCTAGGTACCTATGTAGAACCCAAATATAGGTAATATCATTGGTACCTAGAACCTAACTAAACTGATCAGGAAATACGTACCTATGTAGTATGTAAGCACCTACGTATACTCCAGCCAAATTCGGTGTGACATTTTTGTAAACTAACCGAATTTGGATGGAGTGTAGGTAGGTTCGTGATACGGTTCTGCTCTGCAATACCTAGGATAAGTATACCTAAATTTAGGATTAAATACACGAGTAGGTACCTATCCCACCTACTTAATAAATAAGTCCGTGAACAAAAACAATAGTAGAATAAAAAATACATTTTAATTATTAGAGAACATTGTAAGCTAGGTAAAAGGTATTATTATTGCTAGGTACGTAGCTGCTTATATCCTAGGATATAATTTAAATATTTTTGTGTCAAGACATTATTTTCTGTATACGTAGGTAGTAGGTATGTACAGATGTGTCATACGGATGTACAGAAAAAATTGTACACTCAAATCACAAATGATAGGTAGATGTAGCTGACATATCTAAAGTCCTTTCAGTCATTTTCGTAGTCTACAAAAAACAAACCTACGCATAGTATTATATTATCTGTGCCTGCGCGGAGATAATCTCAGCTATGTCCGAGCGAGACAAAACTTATCGTTCGGCTCGCGCGAGCCGCACGCTCGCGCGCGGCGGCGGTAACCTTTGACAGTGTGCCCTCGAGGGCACAGGAAAACTGTAGGTAAATAACTCAAAACTGAGCGCGAGTGACGGAGCACTGCTTTCACTTCTGTAAACATTCTGTGTCTCTATCGTTTACGATTGATTGGTCGGTCCGTTCGTTCTTTCGATAAACTTTTGCGGCAAAAGTATTGCCAGATCTACTGATTTAGCAGCAAATCTCTTTATGGATTATTTTATTAAACATTCTACTTCATTTTTGAACAGTCTACTGTAGTATTTTATAAAATTCGAGAAATCTACCAGCTTTCCCCCTCAGACAGACCCATAATGCCTTGTAACAACAAAACGAATTCAAAATTCAATTTCACTTGGTTTATTCGATTCTAGAGTCAACTTCGTGTCTATTTTTTCTAAATTTCGACCCTTCTTTCCCTGGTGAACATAGTTTTTTTTGTAGGTAGGAGTAACGGAACATCATCGTAGGTGCACTACCTAGTGTCTACCTTAAAAAACCTGATCAGTTCCCCCCGAAAATGAACAAATCTCGACGAAGTCCAGGCTGATGAGTTGCTTTGATCAATGTTTTCATATCGTTGCAAGAAGTTTCTTAAAACCTACTTAAAACCACATAGTTTTGCAAAATTCGAAAGCCATGAATATTTTACTTTGCAACTTGGGTAATTTTGATGAATGCCATCATCCAAAAGTGAAACACACACTGTATAAATATAAAAAAAACTTGAGAGGTGTCAAAGGACACTCGGATGGAACGAAGTTCCTTTCGATTAATAGTGGGCGTGGGAGTCACAGCACGGCTTGCTTCGCTCGCCGTGCTGTTCCCCTATACTAGACACATGCCCCCCGTCATCAAATAAGTAATCCTCACCCTCTTGTTAAGTAATTCTCCCCCAGGGTTCCGGGGAGGCACGCGGGTGTCACGCAATCCGACACACGCCTGCCGTCATCAAATTCGTAATCCTTACCCCCATGTTAGTCGAAAACGTTCGAATCGAAGCGCAACTCGGCTGCGGTCGTCGCTTCGGGTTTTTTTTTTTTTTTTTTTTTTTTTTTATATGTCGCAAACTAGTTAACTCATCTGATCATTTGACCAGAGAGTGTGCTAGTCTGCTTTTGCTTTTTAAACCTATGGCAACCTGTTGCTATTAAATGCAACAACATTAAATTACCTTCTGAGGAATAAAACACATAATTTGGTAATACTTCAAACACACACACACACACTCATTCACTCAAACACACAAACGTTAGAAAAAAACGCACATTCATTCCCACATATAAATTAATATTATTTAAATAAAATCAAATAATATATTATCATTAAGAATTAGTTAAATAAGTATCTTATTGAACTTATGTACATATTTTTGTTTGTCAATTGTACAATTATTTGATGAACAAACAATGCCAATTTCTTTGTCTTTTTAATTGTTAATTAAATATTTGAATGAGTATCTCATGAAAATATACATTTTTACAAAATAAAATTGTATTATTTCATGTTAAATAAATAGGAATTAATACATTTTTAGATAATCAATTAATTATTCATAAATTGCTATTTCATTAATTCATTTCATCATTACAATTTAAATCTTAATTATTCTTATACTAAGCCTTAAAATTCATCTCTTCCAGCTTATTTCATTTATTTTCTTTTCTTTTTTTTTTTTTTTTTTTTTTTTTTAATCCAGACCTCTTTTTTTCTGTCATATTTCAGTATTTATTGTATTATTTTTTTTTTACTTTTCCTTTGGTTAAGTACCAAACAATGTAAACAAACAAAGTCAGGAAAAAAAAGGCGGGAAGCATCAAACAGGGCGGTCGCGTTTTTTTCCCACCAAAATTTAAAATTTAATTTTTCTTGCTAATATTGATCAGTAGAGTTAGATTTTACTATTTATTATCATAATTATTGTATATAAAGTAAAGTAGTGTAAATAATATAGCATCTGGTAAGTTTTTTACATATTTTTCCTGATGGACTTGGAGGAGCCGCCGGACCCTGGGGACATTGTCCCTCAGGTTGGTAGCAATGTAACAATATCCAATAGCTTTGAAAGACTTTCTAATGAATCTGAAATGGATACAGACACATCCGGTATCAAAAAACGTAAGCTTAAACATTTGCATAAAATGTGCAAACATTGTAATAAAAAGAAGCGGAAGAATGGGTCCAATGAGTCAAAAGGATGTCATTGTGACAAGAACCTACCGCTAACTAGTGATAGTGATACAACAGTAATAAGTCAAGATCTTGTCCTTACCCCTGTCGTGGCAACCCCTGTTGCTTCGACCCCCACACCAAATTCTCCACCAAATTCATCGTCGCAGGCTCCAGTTGTGGTTACTCGAATGCAGTATGATTCCACAGACAGCGCTCCTTTTAATGTACATGTACAACGCGTTACTGAGTCACCAAATGATGGCTCCACGCTCCACCCAATTATCTTTGGGAAATTCTTAAAACGCAACTCTATCCATAATGTTGTGAACGGTAGTGTAAAAAGAATTGGTAGGAACAGAGTATCCATAGCATTCAATAGTCATACTGATGCTAATGCATTTATTAGTCATGAGAGCTTAAATAAAAATAAAAATAACTTGAAGGCATTTATCCCAACTTATAATGTCTCTCGTATGGGAGTTATTCGTGGAGTGCCTACGGACATCTCTCCAGAAGAGATCATGGAGTGCACTACAGTACCTAGTGGCTGTGGAAAAATCTTAAAAGTAAGACGAATTAATTTCAAAGAAATTGTCAATGGGGCTCCAGTTTGGAAGCCAACTCAGACGGTAGTGTAACATTTGATGGGCAAGTGTTACCAAACCGTATCTTCATGTGTTATACTGCCTTACAAGTCCAACTGTACACATATCCAACCATACAATGTTACAACTGCTGTCGGTTTGGTCATACCAAACTGCAGTGTCGGTCCAAGCCACGATGCTTCAAGTGTGGCCAAGAACACTCTGGTGATTCTTGTGGCATTAATGAAGACTGTCTGTCCTGCTGTTCCTGTGGTGGTGCACATTATGCCACTAGTAAGTCTTGCCCAGAATATACGAGACAAACCAAAATTAAACATTCAATGGCAGATAAGTGTATCTCATATGCGGAAGCATCAAGAACACATCCACCTTTGACACATTCTTATGCTGCAATTTTGACAGCAAATAAAGATCAATCAATCCCATCCCCACACATAAACCAAGTCCCATCTTCTTCTAGAAAGACCGTGTTCCTAAAACCTCGCCTACCACCAAAATCACACAAGGGTTATGACCAGAGGGTCCACCGTGATCTGATTAGTCAGCCTTTGTCAACACAGTCCAATGGTTGCGCTTTAAAAGAGCACAACGAAAATAAACAGTTGAATATTATTACCGTTTTGCACAAAAACAAAACGGATATTATGTGAGTGGAGAAACGGACAGCATAGTTTGAAGAATTGCATCTGAAATATGGATGTATATATAGGTTTTTTATAGTCGTTTTTAAATAATGCTGTTCTTTTTCCGTCAAAGTCATAGCAGCAGGTGTGTGACATCTACAATTACTGTCAATGTCAACTCATAGTGTCATCAACACCAGCAAGTACCTTGCTGATGCTGTCCGTTTCTCCACTCACATAATATCCGTTTTGTTTTTGTGCAAAACGGTAATATTATATGTGTTTCGAAACGGACAGCATAGTTTGAAGACCTGGTCCCCAATTAAAGTAGCGAAATGGCAATGGGGAAAGCAACAATGGGGATGATTTTGGCAGCCTTAATGGTATCTAAATCTTATAAAACTTGAATAGGGGAAACTTTTTGGCTTAAATATTCCTCCTTTCAAGTTTCAAAAGATTTGGACAGCGCTAAGGCTGCCAAAATGATCCCCATTGTTGCGTTCCCCATTGCCATTTCCTACTGTAATTGGTGCCCTGTTTGTTATCTGCTGGTGAAAGACGGACAAACGCTATGTGAAAATAAAATGTATGACATGTAACTAAGTAGGTACTTACATGTAATACATAAATAACAAAGTCAAAGATCTTAGGACATAACTTCTAAGACTTTAAAGTTGTGTAAAACAAAATATTGAGTGTTTATCAAATCTAATTGATCAGAAATCAACGATACTTAGCATCACACAAAGTGCCCCTGAAGCACATATTATACACTTGGATCTGGATAGTGGCAGCCGGCGACGCCGTTCTGCAGTTGTATTGTGCGCCGTCATGCAGGTCACTTCGTTGGGGCTTAGGTCTGGATAGTGGCAGCCGGTGACGCCGCAGTTCTGTCGCTGTACAGCAGATCGCTTCGTGGGGCCGGACAATGTTTAAAACTGTCATAAACTGGGTAAAAGGCAGTGATCTAAGTATGAAAATATTGTATGTATAGGTAATATAGGTATTTCATTATATATATGAGTAAAGTTCTGGATTCTATTTGAAACTTTACTATGGACCATTTAGATTCATCAATTTATTAAATAGAATTATGGTATTCATAAAATCTTACTGATCAGAAATTAATTACTGCTCTAAAATGCAAGGTCTAATATTTCAATGAGCGGCATCAATGAATGGAGTTCTGCTTAGTAGAATATTTTCAGTTTGAATGTGGTAGTTATAATTTTATGCAATTCAGGATTTATTTGTTGATCAGATGTTTGGTAATGTGTCATTTGTAGAATCAATAAATTTAATTGATCTTGCTATTATGAGATCTGGGATTCACATAAACATACTTCTTAAGTATATCTTTAGGTAATTAACTGTCTTTAGTTGCATTTAGTTCAAATAGGACTTTTAACATTACAAATATAAAATAAATTATGTTATGGTATGGATAACTTATTTACAAGGGGTTATTTCGCTATAACCCATGCTGTGTAAGTATAGGTATTTGTATGTAATATAAAGATGGTAGTTATTGATATCCACATATAGCTTTTTAGTTCTCTGAACCGCACAACATAAGTACTTGAATCAGGTCCAGTTGCAGAAAACACCAAAACAGGTGTCTGCTTGGGTATGTTATTGTTTTTATGAAAAATACTTGGTTATGAATCCACTGACACCATGACTCCATGGTGTTCCCGCTAGACGATATACTATATTTAATTGCGGAGAACCACGTCATATCCAACGGGAAAGGGTAATGGTATCTTTGATGGACAATCTGATACAGGACAGTGGGTGACGTGCCCAGTCTTACCACTCGTCTACTTCACCGTACTGTCTACCACCCCCCCCCCCCAACTTTTTTACCGAAAGTTCCAGTGTCTCCATCTGAGGGGGGACTTCACTGGGGAGAGAACATTACAACAGCTCAACGAGCTCAGACAGAACCTCAATACAAGATTTAAAATGTATAAGTCATAGATTGTGTGCTATCTTCTCAGGCTCGAATATATTGGCAAAATGTCGGTCACTTTGTTGGGGCGCACATCGCCTGGTATGTATGCCCCATTATCCGGATACAGTCTCCGAGGGCGACGTGTATATTCAGACAAGACTGATCACATTTCGACTGAAGGTGTTATAAAAGTCGACCTGGCCTTGTTATAGCGAGGTATCGCCCGGATACAGTCTCCGAGGGCGACGTGTATATTCAGACAAGACTGAACACACTTCGACTGAAGGTGTTATAAAAGTCGATGCGAGGTATCGCTTTTAAGACCAAGTGTTAACGGGGCCTATAGCCAGCTGTGGACTAATATAGGCTGATGATGATGAAGTGTCATCTAGGAAACCTCTTTTAAATACGGTCCCCGAGGCCAGATGTATTTAAGTACCATTCGAGCCATTGAAGGCGTAGCGAAAAATGCCATCCGTACCTCCTCAGTATTGGAGTTAACATTGTCATTTCCCCTCTGCTAGTTTGCCTCCGAGGCCAGAGGTATTAAGAGCCATTCGGGCCTTTGAAGGTTTTACGAAAAATCGCATCCGTATCTCCTCCACACTGGAGTTAATATTTTTAGTGTCCATCTGCTAGTTTAACCTATCAGGTTTAGCAACGGGGCACCAGAGTCGCCGCCTCTGCGGTTCACACCGGCCGAGAGTCTAGGCCATGAATGGGGTAATACTCATACTCATAAATTTATTCGCCGTAGGAGCACAAGGCACACTTGGTTAATATGAGAAGAAATATAATAATGAGAAGTAATGTACTATTTTACTGTAATAGCCTTCATTTGATGTCTATAATGCCACGCCCCATGTTCCGGATACAGCTTCCGCAGCCGGGGGCAATAAGTACCGTTCCGATACTCTGTTCAGATTATTTGGCTGGCAGACGGCCATGCCGCTATACCTCCCCGAGAGGCATGCTGCCGTAGTAGTGTCCTGAATCGTCAAGGCAGCTCCAGTAACATCATTGCCTAGCCCAAGTAAGCATGCGATGGCCCCTAATTTAGGATATAGCCTCCTTCATTTGATGTCTATAATGCCACGCCCCATGTTCCGGATACAGCTTCCGCAGCCGGGGGCAATAAGTACCATTCCGATACTCTGTTCAGATTATTTGGCTGTTAGTTGGCCAAACTATAACATAACTCTCTCATGAACATCGCCATTATTAGTTCCAGTTACATTGTTTCTGACCATAGGATAAAATTTCCCTTATTTTATACTTATAATAATAAGTTTCGTTTACCGGTATGAAATGGTATAGTCCCACATATTGGCTTGAGTGTCAGATATTTGATAGGGTCATTGCCCACCTGACTGGAACCTCTCGTTAAAATGAGTGCATCCGATGCATCTCGTCAAAAAGTGGATCACATCCGAGTGAAACCAACTGTAAAGGTTTGTTTATCTATGAGGTTTCAAAGTATTTATTGTAAACCAAATAATTATGTAATGATCCTCTGCTACTTAATTAACAAAGCTAAGAAAAAACTTTGAGCTCTTGTGACTTACACACTCTTAAATATTGTAATAAAAATTGAATATACCAGATTCTGATAGTGTGTTGGTGTGCACTAAACTTCACCTGAAGTGAGTTACACTAACTCAAACAAAATAGCAGTAGGAATTTGTCTTTAATTTAAAGGAATGCCATTGCCCTGCTGTTGGACATCCTAGGCTACTAATAGTAATCTGTATTTGTCTTGATAATTTTTAGTTTGTTGCAGAGAATTTAATTTTGATTATTTCAAACTTTGGCTACTATTAAATAATGTTGTTCTATGAAAGCCATAGGAAACAACTGTGGAAATAACCTATGATTCTGGGAATGTGAAATAAGTTCAATATGTGATGTTAATTCCAACTGTTGTGAACAGATCTTGGAAGTAAATCATGTTTTGGATAGGTAATTCAGAATGTCGGAGATCACCATGACAATGATCTAGAGCATAATATTCAGTTTCAATACACTGAAAGTCACATATGAGAGACTACAAAGTATTTTTATGTTTGCCACCTTACTCCGAGTAAGTGTTGAACATACCTGCAGGTAACTTAATTTCAAGCTGTAATGTTAAAGGTCAATTTGCAGAATCTTTTAACTTCATAGTTATAAGGTAGGTAGGTACTGTTCTTTAAATAATTTAAGCAAAATAAAGCTATAATTATATACCTACTTATGGTATTTTCATAATAATATATTTAACTTCCAATACAATATAGGTTAGTTAGTCAAAAATCAGCTCTTGTTCTGATATATTCTCTGTACTCTGTCTGCAAGTAACAATGAAATAAGTAGCTAAATTCTGATTGTTCAAAATAAAGTGGTGATTCTGCCCCGAACAGTACAAACCGAACCTGGGGACTTATTATCATGATTATTATTATCATGCTAAGGTTTAAGTGTTTAGTATGACAGCTTTTTGCATTAATGTGTCAACTTTTTATTTACCAAACCAGGTTATTTATGTAGGCATTTGTATCTCTTGCCCTGCCAAACTTAGGTGTCAATGATGTTTTTATTTCAAACAATTCGTTCATACCTATTAAGTACATGCACATAACTCGGTTTATAATAGTAGTCATGTTACTAAATCATCATCTTTTCATCAAAAGTATGTTTGTAACACTCATTTAGAGATTGCAAAATGATTTAACATGATCTAGGGTGCTAAAAGGTGGCACCGCACCTTCCGTCTATAGGTTATTATCGCAATAACTTGATAAGACAAAATGTAATAAAGGATCACACTCGTGCGTGTACCGGCCTGATGGTGCCGGCGACATAAATAAATAAAGTATTACCATCCGATGGGAACCCTGTGCCAGGCTCGTTATTATGAGTTTTCCACGCTTACCTCATAGCCAGTGGTCGGGATTATAACTCGGAGAGGTGGGCACGAATTTTGCACAAAGTAAATGCTTGTACTTCACCGTAAACATCGTGTTTTCACCAAAAAACTATAAAACAAAATTTTCCGTATACACCGCTGAAAATTTCAAACGCTATGAGTTGACATTGACAGTAATTGTAGATGTCACACACCTGCTGCTATGACTTTGACGGAAAAAGAACAGCATTATTTAAAAACGACTATAAAAAACCTATAGGGGACGAAAATTTTGGTCTGACAGGCGGGGTTTTTGAGTTACAAATTTTATTTTTGGTTTGCTCAATTACGTTTATTTCCAGTTAATTTGTGTTGTGTACGATATTTTGTAATCAGTAAGTAGTGTAGCTTTTTATATTTTAGTAGCAGAATCTATCAATCTAGTGGTCAGTGTCCATGGACATTGACCCGTCAATTTTCTTGCCGGCGGCATCAATTCCGCCAGCACCAGATCCGCCTGACCCTCCTGACAAAACTAAGGAATCATGTTCAGAAGCACGTTCCTGCGTAAAGCGGCGTCACACAAACGCCATTGCAGATGATTACTCAGTTTCAGATGCAAAAAAAAATATATTATCACTCGATTCGGCAACTCCCTCAATACAAACAATTTACCAACATCCGGTGTTGATTTTAGGTGTAAAAGAATACCATAATCTAGATAAAGGACCGTTCATCGTTCACGTCTCCAGAACTGACCCTGACCCTTCGGCGGGTACATCAATCCGTCCAATAAAATTCGGTCAATTTTTGAAAAATCACAAAATTCAAAACATATGTCGCGACGGAGTGAAAGCTGTAGGGCGCAACCGGATTTCGGTTGAATTTAAAACTGCTGCAAATGCAAACTCATTTTTGGATAATGATATTCTCGATGCGTGCAATTACTCTTCAACAATCCCCACATACAATATAACACGTATGGGCCTCGTCAGAAATGTGCCAGTGGACATGTCGCTTGACGAGTTCGTTAACTCTGTCGAATTACCTGAAGGCTGTGGTTTTATCTTGAAAGCCCGGCGGCTAAACAGAAAGAGCGTGTTGGATGATGGAAAAGTATCTTGGGTGCCTACACAAACGGTCGTTCTTACATTCAGAGGTCAAATGCTTCCCAACCGTATCTTTTCCTTCCATACTTCCCTTCCGGTCGAACAATATCAATTACCGACAATTCTCTGCATGAGCTGTTGCCGTTTCGGCCATGTCAAATCACAGTGCCGCTCCAAACCAAGATGTTTCAAGTGTTCAAAAGACCACTCGGGTATCGATTGTGATGTAGTAGAACAGGAATCATCCTGCATTAACTGCTCAGGATGTCATTTCGCCTCCAACAGATCCTGCCCTGAATTAACTCGACAACAAAACATAAAAAGCTTCATGACGCAAAACGGTGTTTCGTTCCAGGAGGCATCATTAAATTTTCCAAAAAATAGCAGGTCCTTTTCGGAAGTTGTACTATCTCAATCGCTTTTCTCCCCCCCCAGTCTACCTTCTCAAAATTCTCTCACAGCTAACCCCCCTTCGACTAAATCCTACGTCAAAAATGTCTACGCATCGCCTCGTCCTAGGATCCCTATGGGCAAATCATTTGACAAGTCCGCTCACCAATCCATCATATCTACTCCTCAGTCATCATTCCCCAACGGACTTGCCTTCTCTCAGTCTCAGAAAGAAGAGGCTGATCATCGTCAGAGCTTCTTATTAGAAACTCTTCTTTCTCTTATCATTGAGCTATTCTCTTCTTCTAATTCCCCCCTACCGTCCAACGTTGCCCAGAAACTGTCCCAGATCATCTCGTTATCTTCTATCAACCATGAATCAAGTGTCCATTCTCCAGTGGAACGCAAAAAGTCTCCGTCCTCGGAAAGCTGAACTTCTTCATTTAATAAATAAAATTAACCCGTCGGTCATTGCCGTCTCGGAGACTTGGCTTGTCCCTGGCTCCCAATTTAGGGTTCCAGGTTTTGTCTGTCACCGAGACGACAGGGCTGACGGGTATGCTGGAAGTGCCCTTCTCGTCAGGCACTCCCTTCCCTTCTCCCTAATACCCCTTCCCTTCCATTCCCTTGAAATTAATCTTATAGCCCTAAGAGTCTTTGATATTACTTTTATTTCTATTTATATTCCTCACCCTAATTCAGCGTTAATCCCTGATATCCTTTGTGTTATCTCTTCTGTCCCTGCCCCTATTATCTTGCTAGGGGATTTCAATGGTCATCACACATCATGGGGCTCTGGTCACTGCGATGTGTTTGGTCGCATTCTCATTGAAATGTTTGATGAAGCCAACCTATGTGTCATCAACGACGGTTCCATTACTCGCAGAGTTCTTCCTTCCCAGGACCCCAGAAGCGCTGTCGACTTGACTGTTTGTTCTCCTTCTCTTTCCTCCACTCTCTCCTGGGAAACTCTTCCTACTTCCTATGGTAGTGATCACTTCCCAATAGTTATTAAAATCTCTAACCGCACATCTCCTTATCGTAATTTTAACCCTAATTTGAAATACAGACTTTCAGCGGCTAAATGGGATTCTTTTACTGATCACATTGAAAATTCTGCTAGAGATCTTCCAGAGATACAGTCTGGGACTTCGACAGACTACTACCTTTCGGCTTACTCTAAATTTGTTGATTGCATAATTTCAAGTGCAAATCATAATATCCCTCTTAAAAAACAATCATGTATTTGGTCTAAAATTTCCCCTCCATGGTGGGACTCTGACTGTACAGCAGCTATCAAAGACAGAAAAAGGGCTGAACTATCATATAATGCCACAATGACTGATGAAAATTTTATTGAGTATAAACGCACTTCTGCTAAAGTTAGAAGAGTTCTGTCCAAAAAAAAGAAAGAAGGTTGGAAAAACTTTTGTGAGAATTTATCGCCTAGGGCCCCTCCATCATTTGTCTGGCGTCAAATTAAACGTTATAGAGGATCTTGCTCTTCCCCTGCTTTTTCTTCTTATGATCCCTCATCTTGGGTTGACGATTTTATCGACAAGTTATCGCCTCCGTTTGTTCCATCCTTAGATTCTCTCCCATCATCTCATTCTTTTATTCCTTCTCTTTCCAAATTAGATAGTAATTTTAGCTTATATGAGCTGGATCAGGTTTTGATTGGGTTAAAAGACTCATCTCCTGGTTTTGATGGCATTCCTTACTCTTTTATTGTTAAATCCCCTACCATAATTAAAAATTACTTTCTGTCCCTCGCTAATTAATTTTTTGAAAATGGAGTCGTCCCTAATGAGTGGAAGACTCAAATTATTATTCCTATAGTAAAGCCTGGGAAAAATCCTTCCGATTATAATAGCTACAGACCCATTGCTCTATCCTCCGTCTTGGCTAAGATCATGGAACATTTGATAAAATTTCGTCTTGAGTGGATTGTGGAAAATGGTAACATGATTTCTAATACTCAATTTGGTTTCCGAAAAGGCATGAGTACCCTTGATAGTTTAAGCATTATTACAACAGATATTCGAACAGCTTTTATCAATAAAGAATCGGTGTTTGCAGTTTTTCTTGACATCACTGCTGCTTACGATAATGTTTTGCTGCCGGTTCTCAAGAGGAAGCTCCAGCAGCTGGGAATTCCAGAGAGAATAGTTCGCTTTATATGTAATATGCTAATGGATAGGAAAATTTTAGTAAAAAACAAGGGTCTACTTTCATCTCCTCGTAGTATTTATAAGGGGTTGCCTCAAGGTTCTGTATTAAGTCCTTTATTATATAGTACTAGCTGCGCCCCGCGGCTTCGCCCCCGTGGAAATTTATGTTTCCAACTTTCTTAATTTTTTCTTTCATAAGAACCTTCTCCTGACAATAACAAACACAACAAAGAAAGAATTAGCGAAATCGGTCCAGCCGTTCACGCGTGATGCCGTGACAACGCGAAACGGGTTTCATTTTTATATATAAGATTTACACTTCAGACTTAGACCTCTCTTTACCTTGTGTATGCCTTCAATACGCAGATGATTTGGCTCTATACATTAAATCCAGTTTCCAGGAATTCGCTCAGGATGAACTGAGTGCATCGCTCAATATCCTAGTTGAATGGCTCATCGTTCATGGTATGTCTCTTTCTGCGTCTAAAAGTAATTGTATTGTCTTCTCGAAGAAAAGATTCATCCCATCCATTGCCCTTTCTGTGGGCGGTGAATTGATTGATCAAGTTAATAATGTTAAATTTTTAGGTTTGAAATTAGATTCAAGAATGTCTGGTGTTCCTCATTTTAGTTACATTGCAGAAAAATGTGAAAAAAATATTAACATCCTACGTTCCCTGTCTGGCGTCTGGTGGGGGTCGCATCCCTATTGTCAAAAACTTTTATATAATGCCATTGTTCGTAGTCATATGGATTATGGTTCGTTCCTTCTGGATCCTAGTACGCGGATGGCTTTAGATAAGTTAGATAAGGTTCAGTCAAAATGTCTTCGATCTATTCTTGGTGCAATGAAATCTTCTCCTATAAACGCAATGCAAGTAGAATGTGGGGACCCCCCTCTTTCTCTTAGAAGGCAATATCTCGCGGATCGTTTTCTTTTCAAATTAGTTCAAAATTTGCAGCATCCTCTTCTAAGTAAGTTAAATCATTTATATAATTCTTTTCAACCAATTAATAATGTTCATCAGGATAAAATTCCCTGTTTGATTCGGAGTTTCATGAAATATATCCACCTTCCACATCCTGTGATTCAATACAGTACTAATCCTTTGTTTACTACCCCCTATGAAGCAATCATGTTCGAGCCAGATATAGTCTTAGATTTCGGGATAGATAAAGGTTGCTCATATGCTCGTGAAAAATTTAACGATCAACTTGGCTCTAATTATAATGGTTGGCTCACCATATTTACTGATGCTTCGAAATTAAGTGATTCTAGTCCTGTAGGCGCCGCAGTTTGGATTCCTTCCTCCAAGATAATTTTAAATTATAAATGTCCTTCAATTTCTTCGGTTTTTACCGCGGAATCTATAGCATTGCTGGAAGCCATTCAGTTTGTAGACTCGCACAACCTCAATAATTCCATAATATTCTCTGACTCCAAAAGCTCTCTTCAGTCCATCCTATCTTGTCCATTTCGCTCTAAATCTAGATTTCCAATTATTCTTAAAATACGTGAATCCTTGTTCAGGTGTAAAAATCATGGCATTAATGTTGTCTTGGCTTGGATCCCTGGTCATTCTGGGATTCCAGGAAATGAAACTGTTGACTCCTGTGCGAAACAGGCAATTCAGTTAGGTTCTGAGGAACACCTTAAAATTTATGCTCATGATCTTTGTTCAGCCCCTAGTCTCCATCTAGCTTCCTCTTGGTCTCGAATGTGGAGTTCTTCTAGACTTTTAAAGGGTAAACACTATGGTGATTTACAACCAGAAATTCCTCTCAAACCTTGGTTTTTTAAGTTTAAAAAGGCCAGCAAAACCAGCACATCGATCTTATGCCGTCTCCGGTTGGGCCATGCCTGTACTCCTGTTTTTCTAGCCAAGATAAGGGTCAGAGATCAATCTCTATGTGAATGTGGTTTGGATGATGGAGATGTCGAACATCTTCTTTTTACCTGTCCAAAACTTAAAATATCCCTTCATGATATTATGCCTCCTGAAATCCCCCGTCCTCTCTCTTCAAAGACTCTTCTTCCCTTAGTGTTTTCACCTTTTGTATCTAAACTTTGTAGATTTATTTCTGTAAATAATATAAAATTGTAGCTTTGTAGATTTCTGTAAATATTATGCTTTTTCATACTCAGAATGATAGTTTATTTTAGTGCTTTTAGAATAGCTTCTTACTATTTATTTTAGTTGTTAATGTTTGCTTTTGTACGTAATTAACATAATTGAGATTAAATTTTACTCTTTTTATTTTGATTATTACAAACTCAACCTCCATAAATTTTAATCTTATTCGTTCTAAAACTGACATTGGCAGAATTGTGTCAAACTATGACGCAGAGCCAAATATAAAAGAAGAAGAAGAAAAAACCTATTTATACATCCATATTTCAGATGCAATTTTTCAAACTATGCTGTCCGTTTCGAAACACATATAATAATGATGTTATTGCCCTTCTTAACACATTATTACAGTCCAATATAATAGAACCGTCCAACGTTGCCAAAATAATAGACACAATTAGTATTTTACACACCCATAATGGATCACACCAGATCCGCAGTTCAGTGGAACTGCAGGAGTGTAGTTAGTAAAAAGTCTGAGATTATATATTTAATTAATAAATTTAATCCTTTTATACTTGCCATCACAGAGACCTGGTTTAAGCCAGGATCTGTGTTTAAATTGAGCGGTTTCTCCTGCCTCAGGGATGATAGACCTGACGGATGGGGCGGAACCACTCTTCTTATTAAAAATTCTTGTTCCTTTTTTCAATTTGATTTACCTACCCATGACACTAATAATTTTACTGCTGTAGCTTGCATCATTGATAAAATCTGCTTTGTCTCTATCTACATACCACATCCTTCATCACATATTTATGATGAAATTGAAACACTGTTTTCATTATTACCTAAGCCATGTGTTGTCATGGGAGATTTCAATGCTCATCATAGAACTTGGGGTAGTTCTTTATCCAATACTCACGGTAAAGACCTACTTGATATAGTTAATAGACAAAACTTGTGTATTTTAAATGATGGCTCTCAAACTCGGCGAACAAAACCCTCTGAAAATGTTAGTGCTGTTGACTTATCAATAACCTCTCCTAGCCTAGCCTTAGATATTACTTGGAAAACACAACCATTTACACATGGTAGTGATCATTTTCCCATTATTTTACAATTTACTAAATTTAAAGTCAATAATATTCCTAAAGCTCCACCCAGGATGAAATACAAAATTATCCCTGATAAATGGTGTGATTTCAAGTCCCACATGGAAGAGAAGATAAACACTTTGCCTCCTTTATCCCAGGGAATTTCTACATGTGCTAATATTTTTGTTAATAATTTGATAGAAACAGCTAATGCAACATTTCCTCTTAAAAATAGTGCTTCAGATAAGTTAGCATCCCCTCCTTGGTGGGATTCTGAGTGTAGTCTTGCTGTTGCTCAAAGAAAAGAGGCAGAGTTAATTTACAATCAAGAAATGTCAGAAGACAATTTTAATCAACTAATTGATGTAATAGCTAAAACGAAGAAAACATTAAAACATAAGAAACTGCTAGGTTGGCAAAGTTTTTGCTCAACCATTTCTCCCAGAACAAAACCATCAGCAGTCTGGGCTAACATTAGACGTTATAGATCAGGAGTTAGTGAATCTGCTTCTGCTACAATGCCTCTTTTCCTGAGCGATAGTTTCCTAGATCGTTTGGCTCCTGCAACAGTACCACCAAAGGAATTATTTATCACCCTAACACTCCCACAAAATCCTGTGTGTCCGAATGGACTTGATGCACCCTTTTCTATTCACGAGCTGAAAGGCATTCTGTCAGTGACCCGCGATACGGCCCCTGGCAACGATGGCATTCCATATTCTTTCTTTGCTCATCTTGGTGAAGATTCTCTGCAATATTTACTAACAATTATCAATTCTATCATGTTGACAGGTGACATTCCTTCAAATTGGAAAATTCAAATAGTATTGCCATTTTTAAAACCAACAAAAGATTCCTCTTCTTATCGACCCATAGCCCTATCACCAGTTATTTTAAAAATTGTTGAACACCTAGTCAAAAATAGAATTGAGTGGTTTATTGAAAGTCAGAATCTTTTGCCTCAGAGTCAATATGGCTTTAGAAAAGGTAGAAGCTCGATGGACAGTATTAGTGTCTTTATAACAGATATTAGAGCAGCGTTTTCACTCAATAAGTCGGTTGTAGCTAATTTTTTAGATATAAAATCTGCTTATGATAATGTTTTAATTGAAGTGTTGATTAAAAAGCTTAATTTTTTAAAAGTCCCACCATTTTTGACCAACTTTATTCAAAACATGTTAGCTGGACGAGTGATTAAATTAAATTCTACAGACATTTCAAGAGTAGCTTGGAAGGGTCTACCGCAGGGTTCTGTATTGAGTCCCCTCCTTTATAGTATTTATACTTATGATTTAGAAGCTTCTGTTAGTGACATGGTTAGTATCTTACAGTATGCAGATGACTTGCTTTTATACACATCTTGCAGTTCCATTTATACAGGTTCTTCTGATTTAACATGTGCACTTAAATTTCTTAAGCTATGGTTGGATAAGCATGGTTTGGAACTTTCAGTGTCTAAATGCAACGTTGTTACGTTTACGCGCCAGTTCAACCCGATACCTGCCAAAATATATTATGACAATGTTCTTATTCCTGTAAATAGTTATGCTAAGTTCTTAGGTGTGTTCTTAGATTGAAAACTCACAGGCCACCCACACTGTGAATATGTTGTCACGAAATGTGAAAAATATTTAAACTTAATAAGATGCCTCTCTGGTGTTTGGTGGGGGGCCCATCCGTTTTCTTTAAAACTTTTGTATAATGCTCTCATAAGAAGTACGCTAGACTATGGCACCTTCTTATTAGAACCTGGCAGAGCAGCTGCTTTTAAAAGATTAGATGGCATGCAATCAAAAGCAATGCGAATCATTTTGGGGGCTATGAAATCTAGTCCCAATATTGCACTACAGGCGGAATGTGGAGAATCTCCATTACATTTAAGACGTCAGTATCTATCCGATAGGTTCTTTTTCCGTATCTCCCAGCTATCAAATCACCAACTTCTTTCCAAAATCCAAAATCTTTCTCACCTCATAACCACGTCTTCTTATTGGAAACATAAACGACCTCCACATTTAACGCATAGTTTTAGCAAGCATAAATCGATGTCAGCTCCAACTCACCAAACTAACCTTCTTCCCATCTTCAACTGTAGCTATAAAGCTTTAACACTTTCTCCTGCTGTTTACTTTGATATAAACATAGACCGCGATGATAAAAATGCAAATATATATTTTAAATCTGCTGTTGATGATCGTTGGCGTGGTTGGCATCAGATTTATACTGATGCCTCCAAACATTCCCAGATAGGGAAAGTTGGCGTTGGTATTTATCACAAAGATTATAGTATCGTACAAAAAGTTAAATTTCCTGCAGAAACATCAGTGTTTACTGGAGAATGCTATGGGATTTTGAAAGCTCTGGAGTATATATTATTGATGAAACTTAAAAATACCGTTATTTTTAGTGACTCAATGAGTTCGTTACAGTCACTAATAAAATACCCATTCAGATCCAAAACTTACTACCACATTATAATGGATTCTAGAACTAAGCTCTTGCAATGTAATGATAATGGATATTCAGTGCAATTCGCGTGGATCCCAAGCCATTGCGGTATATTCGGCAATGAACAGGCAGATAAACTGGCTAATGAGGCTGTGGAGTGTGGAGACCTTTTCCCCTACATAAACTTTTCGCAAGACCTTCTTGCTCTACCCAGGATTTATCTCAGGAATGCTTGGGATGAGTCTTGGGCGGGCAACGTAGGCAATAAGGCAAAACACTACAGATTTTTACAAAAAAGTGTCCCACTCAAACCTTGGTTTTTTAAAATTAAACTAAGTAAACGTGCAACAACAGTTATCATAAGGATGCGGCTGGGCCATACATGCACCCCAGCCAATCTAGCGCGGATGAAAATTGTAAGTGACCCTTCTTGCGAGTGCGGTGATGAATTTGGTGACGAAAATCATATATTCTTTTCTTGTAACAAATACGACCACAGTTCCTTCTATGATGATCTCATCTCCCTCCGTATTCCACTTCCTGTTAATATTGCCTCCCTCCTTTCCTCCTTAGACCCCTTAGTATATCATTCGCTATAATCCTTTATTTGTACAAATAATATAAATATATAGTGTATAAAGTATGTTTATTCCCTTATTATATTCCTAAGTATTAATATTTCCTATCCTAACTCTCCTGATCCTTATCACGTAATATTCTCGTGTAGGTTTTTTATCTAGGGTATAAATGTTTCCCAAATTTTTTAATTAAAAAGAAACGAAATATGGCAAATGCTAAAACTAGCGAGTCCAAAAAAAAAAAAAAAAACAAAGTCAGTAAATTAAAAGAAGTTGATTAGGTAAATAATGCTATGTATAATTTTATCATTGCTTTTCTTCTAAAAACGACCCATTCTCCCTGCCGATTATGCGAAGAATAGTCGTTGCAAACGACAAGAAGATAGGCCTATAATTATTGTCCCCAATCAGCTGCTCCACTGTATCAACACTTATATCAGTATCCATAGCGCATTCGCATTCATGTCTCAGCAATCCAAACCGCGCGCATTCTAAAAGCAAGTGCTGCACAGATTGGCTGACATCCTCACCGCAAGAACACAGAGGAGAGTCTGTTAATCTAAATCTAAACAAATAAGAATTAAAGCCACCGTGACCCGTAAAAATTTGTGCATAAAAATTATCTAGCTTGATTTTCCTTAGAGTTTGAAAGGCTTGAGATACATTCTTGAAAAATAGTTTAGTGGTGCTACCCGCCTGAGATGTATTGTATACTTGCTGCCAGTCATGAATGCTGTCCGATCTAACCAACCACTTAGCGTAGGACAGAGGGTAATGGTCGTAGAATGGTAGTCTTCTATCTCTGAGAGCTGCCTGCTTTGCCAACTCGTCAGCCCTCTCATTACCCTCTATCCCACAGTGCGCCTTGACCCAGTATAAAGTTATGAGTTTATTCTCCTGAACTAACCTAAGAATGTTTTCCTTCATTTCTGCTACTAAGGGATGAAGTGAATTAGGGTCACTGATGGCCTCAAGACTTGACCTAGAATCGCTCGCTATGCTAAAAGCAGACTCACCTCTACCTTCGGCTAACTGAAGGGCCCGCAATATCGCACAAAGCTCTGCCTGAAACACACTACAGAAGTTCTCTAGGCGGAATCTAGTATGGCGGACCTCACTCCCTCCAGACCAGCAGCTGACAGCACCACCCACCCTACCCTCAAGCTTACTACCATCTGTGTAAAGCACGAGCCCATCGTTCCCGAGGCTCAATGCCTCCTCCTGGGACTCGATGAGCCCGAACCTTATATGCTTTCTCTCCGCAGGGTGAGGCAGTGAAAATGGACTTTCCCTAAGTTCCATACTTCGTCCCGGCAACCCGGCCAATGTCTCCCCTCTCTTGGCCCTGTAAATAAGGGCATTTTCCTTCAATCTCATGGTTAGAGGCAGCAGTCTCGACAGCAGGACACTTGACACCAATGAGACTGTACGGCTTTGCTTATTTTAATAGCAAAAGATCTTGTTAGGCTATTTAAAGTTTTTTCAGCATAAACCCTATCTGAAACATCTGCCCAGCAACTCGCCGAGTACAGAATAGTAGGCTCCACCACGGCGATATAAATTAATCTCAGAATATCAGAATTAAGACCCCATTGTGCGCGTGCCGCTCTCGAAACCACCCTGTAGAAAGTAATAGCTTTGTTGGTGACAAGCTCAAGGTGTCTTCTAAAGTTGAGAATGGGGTCAATATTTAATCCCAATATTCTGAGACTAGATCCATAGACTATGGGGACACCTGCCATCACGAGCCTAGGAGAATGGTATCTCAATTTTTTTGTGATTAAGAGTGCTTGCGTCTTCTCAGGAGCAAATCTCAGTTTCAGGTTTTCGCCCCACTGCGTGATCACGGCCAGCGCCCGGTTGAGCATCCCCTCCAGCTCAACCCCATCAGCCGCGGCTGCGATCATCAGGATATCATCCGCGAAAGCCTGAACCCTGACGCCTCCATACTGTGACTGCTCCAGCACCGGTTCCAGCTGGATATTCCAGAGGATTGGCCCACAGGTAGACCCCTGAATACAACCCTTATTGGTAACTCTACAGACTTCTTGCCCCGCATATTTTAGTTTAATGCTCCGCTCGGAGAGGTAATTCAGAACGAGGCGCGCGACCTCGACGTCAACATTATTAGCCCTAAGCTGTTCGACAATCGCGGGCCACCAGGCGTTATCGAAAGCCCCTTCTATATCTAAAGAAACTAAAGCAACTATTTTCTTTTGTTCCAGGCTAGCACGAACAATGGACATGGCATCAAATAGGGCGTCTTCGGCGCTCCGCTGCGGAGTGAAACCGTACTGGAAGGGGCTCAGCCTGTTCTCCTTGCCGAGCTGCCACTGCAACCTGTTTACAAATAGCTTCTCGAGAATCTTTCCGAAGACCGGAAGAAGCCCGATAGGTCTATAGGACTTAGGAGTGCTGTAGGTGTCTCTGCCCGGCTTAGGGATCACCTTTATGGTCGCCACCTTCCACAATCTCGGGAAACAACCCAATCGAAGGCACTGCGAAAACAGCCCCACAAGTAGGGCTTTGTCGCATCTGTAGGCCCGGATACAGATGTCCAGCGTGAGCCCGTCGCCCCCGGGCGCTCTCTTGGGACTCATAGTACGCAGTACTGTCTCGAGTTCTGTTTCAGTGAAGGCGACGTGGGTCAATGCGGTGCGGGCGAGGCGGTCAGCCCAGGTCTGCACAGCGGCGCGGCGCGCGGCGTGCTGCGGCGTGTCCCGCTGCGGGTCGTCACGTCGGTAGAAGGTGTCGGCCAGCAGCGCCGCCGACTGTGCCTCGTCGAGCACGCGCCCGTCGGCCGCCGCCAGCAGCACGTCCTCCGAGCGCGCCCGCGCTCCGCACGCCTTCATGATCCGGTAAGACCTTTGCCATATACCCTCCAGCGTCTCGCCCGTGCAGAACTCCTTCCAACTGGCGGTCATGGCGGACTCTATCGCTCTCCTGTAAACCGTCCTGGCCTCCAGGTACTGGTCCACCACGAACCGCCTCCTGGCAGGGTTCGCCCGCGCGATTCTCCTCCGGCGGCGCACCATCTCGGCCTTAAGCTCGGTCAGCTCGGCACTCCACCAGCGGCAGAGCCTGCCTAGTCTCCGAGGCGGTATGCGTGGGATGGCCCTCTCGCAGGCCGCGAGCGCGCACTCGGTGTACAGGTCGGCGGCCCGGTTGACCGCTTCTCCGTCCGCCAGCGCGTCCACTGCGGCACTCAGTTCAACGCAAGAGATCTCCCGCTCTAATTCTTCCTCGAATAGCGTCCAATTAGCCTTTGCCGTGTTATAGATCCTCGTGCTGGCGCCGGGCGCGTCCCTCTCGCGGCGCGCACTCAGCCGCAGCGTGAAGGTGACCGGCCTGTGATCGGACAGCGTGCAGAGCGCGGGGTCGACGCGCCAGTCGGCAAGTGCGGGTAGCAGCGCGGCGGAGCAGGCCGTCACGTCGATGATACTGGTGGCGGGCGCGTCGTGCCCCCGGTAGGCGAAGAAGGTCGGCTCGTGGCCCTCGTTGCAGACTTCGAGCCCGAGTTCCGCGAACAGCTCGGCGACCGCGGCGCCGCGCGCGTCCTCCGCCGCCCAGCCCCACCATGGACTGGCCGCGTTCACATCGCCCGCCACTACAACCCGCGAGCAAGCCATGCCCTGCACCATCCGCTTAATTCTATGCAGGTACGCGTCTAGATTTAGCTCCCTGTCTAAGTAAACGCTTATTATTCCTATTTCTAAATTTTCAATTTTTATAATAACACCCAGCAAGTCCTCACCAATAAACCTTATATTTTCAGAGTACCGCAAATTAGGGTCCAAGATGACTATGGCGGCCCGTACCCTAGCGTCAGGTCCCCCCGACGCGCTTTGAATCACCCTACAGCCGGTCGACGGCAACATGCGGCCCCTCGCCCCAACGTAAGGTTCTTGCAGTATTAAAACCTTGAAGCCCCTGGCGGTGGCCTCCCTTAGACACTCTTGCGTCGCCGCCCTGCCCCTGCCCACATTGTACTGCAAAATTTTAAGATGTGCGTTCATCTGTACGGACGGATCGGTGCCCTCAGCAGTAGCGCACGCTGAGACGCGCTATGCGGTCCCAGCGGCGCCACTCGGGACAGTCGGCGCTGTACGCGGGGTGCTCCCGGTCCGGCAGCTGGCGCGCCGCGCAGTTGGTGCAGTGCGGTGGCTCGCCGCCGCGGGCAGAGCACGCGCGTGATAGATTATTTAAATATGATATAAATATAATGTATAGCTGTGTATATGCTCCTGAACAAAATAAAGTAAGAATACTGTAAAACATTAACCTACTTTGATGGTATTGTTTTGTTTTATAATTTACCATTGTTTTGCAGATAAAACTGTATTTTATACGCTGTTTTATCTGCAAAATAATGTATTAATTCGAGTTATTATTTTATATACTATTTCTAGTGAAATTACAAGCAGAAAACAACTTTTTTGTCAAATAACCTGCAAACTAGAAGTTGTTTACTCGCTGATATAAAAGGCTGACACGCGGCCGGCAGGGACACTTCTAGAGCAGCCGTCGGACAGAGCGGAGCTCTCCCTCTTTGCAAGTTGTTAAAGCTAAGTAATTTTACTACTGTCTTAGTGCTATTTTGGATGACGAAATTATATTTTCGAAATATTTTTTTGAGGTTAGTTGTGTTAATTTTAAAAAACCTAATCTGTAAAGCTTACGAGCAGATAAATTATTTGAACTTACTGTCTAGTATACAATGATTGGAATTTTATGATCATTAATAAACAATTTTCAATATTAATACATCGATTTTTATTTTAAAATTAATCTCTTACCAGAAGTGGGATTCGAATTACTATTTTATGTTAATAACATATTTATTTCTCAATTTCAGAATATCCGAGCACGGTTCCATGGGATATGGACCCCGCATTGTTGGAGAGCCTGCTGAAGGCCATTCGAGATGCTGTGTCCGACCGACGTCGAGGTGACGACGTAGTGCTGCCGCCTTTCGATCCTGAGACCAACGACAACGGTGCTGACAGCTGGTGCAACACCATAAACTCCATCGCCGAAGACCTGGGATGGAGCAGCATCACAACGGTAGCTAAAGCCGGTAAGTCCTTAAAAGGTTCAGCATTATTATGGTATGAAACATGGGATCCAGATGAGGGTAGGACGTGGGAGTCGTTCAAATCTACTTTAAGGGATTTATATCCTGAAAAACGGAACTTATCCGAAAAACTTACAAAAGCTGTGTTGCTGACGTCAGATTCTTCAGATACATATTGTGAATATGCAAGGGAAAAATTAAGACTGTTGAGAAATACGAAAATAAGTTTTAGTGAAGAACAACTGGTAGAACTTGTTTGTGGAGGTATAGTTGATGTAACTGTTAGAATGGCCTCGCATAACAGTCGTGTTAAGACCACTGCAGAATTAATGTCTTTATTCACTACGTATGTAAAAAATACTAGAAAACGCCCTTTAGATTCCAACAAAACCGACGCCTCCACTGTTGTAGCCAATAGTAAACGTCAAAAAATTGATAATTCTCAAGAAACACGCTGTTTCCTGTGTAACAAACTAGGCCATATAAAAAAACATTGTTTTAAAAATCCTAATAGAGAAAATAAGCCGCTATTAGATTCAAAGCCCAGTACCTCATCTAACTCTACCTCACCACCCCAATGTACCTATTGTAAAAAGGTAGGACATACTGAAGCGGTTTGCTTCTTTAAACAGCGCAAAAGTGCTACAAACGTAACTGATTTGGCGGCACGTCAATCGGATAATAGCTGACTAGGTAATTGTTTCAGTAAAAATAGAGATTTAAAACTAACCCCAGTGGTTATAAGAGATGTGACGGTTTATGCTTTAGTTGATACTGGTGCTAGCTGTAGTATTATTAAGGAATCAGTAGCTAGACACTTAGATTGTCATTTTGATCCCTATGCGTTAACTCTTGGAGGAATAGGTGATGGGAAATTACACATATTTGCTAAAATGACAGTTCCGGTAAAGTTTGATGACGTATGTTTGGAAATTGAGTTCTATGTCACAAAAGATAAAGGATTTTTGTACGATTGTCTAATAGGAAGAAATATAATTGAAGAATATTCCAATATTTCTGTAGTTATCGACTCTTTAGGGTGCAGAATAACACGTAACGACACATCAGAACAGTCCATTAATAAAATTAATATAATTCAGACCACCACGAATAGTTTCGAACAATTGAATGTAGCAATAAAACATCTAAATACAGACCTTCAAAGTAAAATAATAAAACTCTTTGAACGTTTCCAAGAGGTATTTCCGACTGAAAATAATATTGGTACAGTAAAAACCGGTGAAATGACTTTGCGTTTAAAAAACAATGAAATTATACACTATCGACCCTATAGATTAGCACCTATTGAAAGAGAAAAAGTTAAAAATATTTGCGAGGATTTACTAAAAAAAAATATTATTAGAGAAAGTGATTCACAATTTGCCAGCCCTGTGTTATTAGTTAAAAAAAAAGATGGGACAGACCGTATGTGTATTGATTTTAGGGCTTTGAATAAAATTTTAGAAAAAGAGAGATACCCTCTTCCTCTTATTGAAGACCAACTTGATCGACTTGGAAATTCTAAATATTTTATCTCTATAGATATGAAAAATGGTTTTCACCAGATACCCTTAGCTGAAGATTCCATCAAATATACAGGATTTGTCACCCCTGACAATCATTTCGAATGTGTTAAAATGCCTTTCGGAATTTGCAACGGGCCTTCTGTCTTTTAAAAAGCCATAAGCAAAGCTGTAAAACATTTAAAATTTTTATTAGTATATATAGACGATTTATTGATCCCATTCAAAACGGAGGAAGAAGGTTTACAATATCTAGAACAAACATTAGAGGCACTTAGGTCTGCTGGGTTTACAATAAACATTAAAAAGTGCAAATTTTTTGTTAAAGAATTAGACTATTTGGGGCGACATATTTCGGAGGAAGGAATTAGGCCTAGTGAGATGAAAATAACAGCACTAACTCAGTCTCCAATTCCGACTTCTGTTAAAGAAGTACGTCAGTTTATGGGGTTGACAAGTTATTTTCGCAGATTTATACCTGAATTTGCAACGCGGACCGCCTGTATAACTAAACTCACAAAAGCTGATCAAAGGTATGAGTGGGGACCAGAGCAAGATAAGGCTAGGGATTACGTTATAAAACATTTAACTTCTAAACCACTGTTAACTGTTTTTAATCCAGATTTAACAACAGAATTACATACTGATGCTAGTTCGTTAGGTTATGGAGCTATACTTATGCAAAAAGTCAATAATCAAAAGAAAGTTGTTGCTTATTTTAGTAAAAGAACCACCCCCGCAGAATCTAGGTATTGTTCATATGATTTGGAAACACTGGCAATATATAACGCACTTAAACATTTTCGTGTATACTTATTAGGCATAAAATTTACTATAGTCACAGATTGCAACTCTATCAAATCTACTATGACAAAAAAAGATATATCGCCCCGCGTTGCTAGATGGTGGACCTTCTTACAAGATTTTGATTTTGAAATTGTATATAAAAAGGGGGTTTTTGTAAAACACGTAGACTTCTTGAGTCGTAACCCAGTAAAACTGCCTTGTATAAATGTAATCGAAGAACAACGCGATTATAATGTTCCTCCATCTTGGTTAAAACTCGCACAAGAAAATGACGAAGAAACACAAAGAATAATGAATGATATACAAACTGGTGAAATTGATACTAGTAGATATTTAATATTGAACAACTTATTACATTATAAAAATGAGTCCAGTACGACACCGAAATTATTTATTCCTAAAGGTTACAGGTTAAGTTTATTACGTCTTTTCCATGATGAAAATTGCCATGTAGGGTATGATAAGACTTTGGACAAAATTCGAGAGCACTTTTGGTTCCCAAGTGTTGCAGCTTTCACAAAAAAGTATATTTCACACTGTTTAACATGTACAACGGGAAAAAATCATGCTGGGCCAAAACAAGGCTTCCTGCATCCTATAGAGAAATCTATTCCATTTCATACATTACATCTTGATTGTACAGGACCTTTTACACAAAGTAGCGAAGGTTTTAAATACGTACTCCTAATTATAGATGGCTTTACAAAATTCTGTATATTAAAACCTCTTAAAAGCTTAAATGGTCAAGAACTTTTGTCTGTCTTACGTGAAACAATTACCTTGTTTGGCACGCCGAGTAGTATAATAACGGATAGAGGAACAAATTTCACTTCAACTCAAGTACAGTCCTTGTTTAGGGAAATGCAAATTCAACATCATATGATCTCTACTGGCACCCCTCGTAGTAATGGCCAAGTTGAACGATATGTTACTACAGTAGTAAATATGCTAACAACGTCAATAAATAATGCATCAGAATGGCCAAACGTTTTATGGAAAGTACAACAAACGCTCAACACGACTGTTCAAAAGGCAACTGGATTTTCCCCTACTAAATTATTGATAGGTAGAGATGGAAATATACCATCCATACAAGCTCGACTAGACGAAGTGGTTGATGAATCATTGCAACCTATAATTAATTTAGAATCAGATAGAGAATTAGCTAGGCAACGGCTTAGAGATAGTGCTGATCGTTATAAGAAACGTTTTGATACAACTAGAAGGACCAATAAAAGTTATAGTGCAGGAGATATTGTTTTTGTAAGTCAAGATTATAGAAGACACGATAAACTTAGTCATAAATTCAAAGGGCCGTATGAAGTAATAGAAGAGTTACCAAACGATAGATTTTCTTTAAGGGGACAAAATAACTTGCGCAATATAACAATAGCTAAAGAAAAACTGCGAAAATGGCCAGGTGAATGGCTTGAACAGAATAATGACTTTGAAGAATCACTTTGATTGGTACCGTGATAGATTAGTTTATCATTATTGTTATTATTAGATTATCAGAGATTAGATAGATTAGATAACCATTATTGTTGTTAATATTGTGTTACATAATAAAATTAATATTAAAATATTAAGATACCTATTGGTTCTTAGATAGATTAGATAACCATTATTGTTGTTAATATTGTGTTACAAAATAAAATTAATATTAAAATATTAAGATACCTATTGGTTCAGTTAGTATATTCATTTTGACTGTATACAGTTCTTTAAGTTGATTTTTGATGACTCTGTGATTGAACACCTCTTGTTTTAAATAAATAAGTTTATGTTTAATTAGTTATTTCATAAGGATATTAGTAACTAAGTATATTCATTTTGACTGTATAAACTTAATTAAGTTTGATTTTCAATAGATTTGTGATTAAACACCTCTTGTTTTAAATAAATAAGTTTGTGATTGAACACCTCTTGTTTTAAATAGATACGTTTATGTTTAACTAGTTATTTCAGATGAATATTATTGTAAGGAGCATACACATAGATGGGCTGGTAGAACACTGGTCGTTTCTTTGCCTGATGTAGACCTGAATGTCATTTGCAGTGGTGACAGGGCCTACATGCCAAGGTACTGAATAAGTATATAATAAAAAAAAAAAAAAAAAAAGATTTTACTGCTGGTCGATCTCTGCCCTGATACTGCACTGGAATTCATACTGCAGCAGGTGATAGGTGCTAGTATGTCAAGGTCAGGGATCTCAAACTGTTGCAGTCCCAGTATGGGACGACACAGGCTAATTTGTTGGTCAAGTAGGTATAGTTTGTACTTCGAGAGCGAAGTACTGGTCAGTATGGCAGTGATAGATTATTTAAATATGATATAAATATAATGTATAGCTGTGTATATGCTCCTGAACAAAATAAAGTAAGAATACTGTAAAACATTAACCTACTTTGATGGTATTGTTTTGTTTTATAATTTACCATTGTTTTGCAGATAAAACTGTATTTTATACGCTGTTTTATCTGCAAAATAATGTATTAATTCGAGTTATTATTTTATATACTATTTCTAGTGAAATTACAAGCAGAAAACAACTTTTTTGTCAAATAACCTGCAAACTAGAAGTTGTTTACTCGCTGATATAAAAGGCTGACACGCGGCCGGCAGGGACACTTCTAGAGCAGCCGTCGGACAGAGCGGAGCTCTCCCTCTTTGCAAGTTGTTAAAGCTAAGTAATTTTACTACTGTCTTAGTGCTATTTTGGATGACGAAATTATATTTTCGAAATATTTTTTTGAGGTTAGTTGTGTTAATTTTAAAAAACCTAATCTGTAAAGCTTACGAGCAGATAAATTATTTGAACTTACTGTCTAGTATACAATGATTGGAATTTTATGATCATTAATAAACAATTTTCAATATTAATACATCGATTTTTATTTTAAAATTAATCTCTTACGCGCGTGTCGTGCTCGCCCGCACAGTATCCGCAGCGCGGCGCCGGCGCGCGGCACTCGGCCACGCGGTGGGAGAACCCCAGGCACCGGTAGCACTGCACCAGCGGCGACTGGTCCAGCGCCACAACCACCTGGTACCCAAGCCTCACGCGCCGCTCTAGCAAGGCCCGCCACACGCCCGCGCCCACCGCCACCACCACATTGTTGAGCCCCGCGTTGCGCCCCTTGATGCGCCGCACGACCTCAACGCCGCGCTCCGGCTCCGGCACGTTCCGCAACAGTCCCACGTTCTGTCGGAGCAAGGCCTCCTCGAGGCGCTCGTCCGTGAGCTCCGCGACAACGCCGACAAGCCGCAGTTGCGGGTCCCGGAGACGCGGCTCCGACACGCTGTAATCATCCCCGAGCGCACGGATGGCGCCCTCCATTACCTCTCGCTCGCGCGCGCTTTCCATCGAGATGGCGACGCCGCCACCGCGACACTTCCGTACGCCGTTCACCCCGACCCCCAGACCGATGACATCAACATTTGATTTTATATGTTTCAGAATATCATCGCCGGTATGGGTCGGGTTCCGCGACTTTACCATGAGCGGATGCCTCGCGACGTGCGCATACGACGCACGCGTTGGTGGCAGCCCCTCGCCCGCCAGTCGCTGCAGCGCCGCCGCCTCTCTCTCCGGTCCGGGGCCCACGACACCGAGGGCGCCCCGCGCGGGCGGCATCGGCGAGCCTGAGCACTCCTCTCGGATGGCGTGCGCCTCCTCGAGCAGCTGGCCGACCAGACGAAGGCTGGCCGCCTCTCCCTCGGGCCGCGCACCCAGCTTGCCGCTCATCTCCTCCACGACACGGCGCGCCGCCTCGGCCTCCTGCATCGCCTTAGTGGTCGTGCGCCGCAGCTCGTCCAGGCCGTTCTGCAGGCCTGCGGTGATCGTCTCAAACTTATCCGCGTGAATCTTGTACTGCAGGGCGCCCTGTCGCTCGGCGACCGCGCGCACGCGCTCCTTCTCGGCGATATGCCGCGCGCGCGAGTCCGCGAGGCGCATCACCAAGGCGTGCAGCCCCTGCACGCCCGCCATCACCGCATCCTTTATGTCCCGGTTGAGATTGCGAGACCTCTCGAGCTCCGCCACCGTGCTCTGCAGCAGACAGTTCGCGAGGTGCGGCGCGTCCTGTACCGACTCGCCCGTCGCCAGCACGGAGGTCTCCAGGAGTAAAAGAGGTGCGGCGGGCGAGCCCGCAGCCGAGCGCGAAGGCGCGGAGTGTGGTGTCCGTCAAGGTAGCGTACACATAATCGATATCACGTTTGTTGATATGCCAATAAACTCTGCATAAACAGTGTAGAATTAGTGCAAAAGTAAAATAAATACTGCCTCTTTGGTTTAAGAAATAATGACCATTCTTAGTGGGTACGCTAGCTTGACGTCAAGGCAGCGTACCCATTAAAAAACTAAATAATTCCTATGGAAAACGAGCTTTTCTTATTATAAATGCTATATGTAAAAATACTGCGAGAAATACTGCTTCTGCCTGTGGTCATACTTTATGCAATTTCGTAGTGCAACAATATAAAAAGTTGATGTGAAGTGCTAGGAACAAATGCATTTTGGTACAGTCGCACACAACAAATAATAAACACCAATGCAAAATCCGGATAATACGCATTTCATCATTCACAAATCCGGATATTAATTCGAATGAAATGTCAAATTTAAACAACATCTTTTAACTAGCTCTTGTTTGCGGTTTCGCACGCAATTTCTTAAGTGTCAGTAGTTGGTATAGCGTGTACCAGTTTAGACACTCCGCATTACAGTGTATCTGGCTAGGCACCTTGTCCTTAGCTGGCCTCCTCCAGCAGCGGCAGATGCCAACAGTCTTTAACAGATCGTTATCTTTAACAGATCGTTACCTGGCAACAATGTTTGTTGACTCGGGACAAAGTTTGTTGCACTAATATTTCTTTCAGTAATGTATTTGGTAGATGTAGATGCATATATCCGTATAAATAAAAATGGCAATTTTTCTGAATAATTCGGATTTCGAATAATCCGGATTGCAATCTCTACATAAACCCAAACAAAAATAGTTCACAGAAACAGAGAACATAAAAAACAAACCGGTATGCGCATCGTGCGTGAGGGACAACGCGATGTAAAACCACACGTGCGTGAGTGAGCTGGATTCGGCCGAATAGTCGCGATATCTTTTTCAAGTAGGTAGGTACCTATTTTATCTTAGAATTGAATGCCTTTGTTACGGTAGGTATGTATATTATATAGTTAATATTACCGTGCTTAAGTTATTGGTAGATCGTACATGCTATTGTTATACATACCTACCTATGTAAGTATAATCATGTCTGTTCTGTACCTTACCTACTGCTGTGTAAGTATAATAGAGGCTAGACATATACCTACCTAGGACCTATACTTACCTTTGTAAGTAGGTATTATGTCATTATGATTTTAATTATCTACTCTTTAATTAATCTTTACAGGTAAGTACCTACTTTTTATTTGCCTAACTATGCTTCGTAGGTTAGGTTTACCTACATTAGGAAAAAGTTTTTTATTTTGTAGGTACCTACTAGGTTCACAAGGTTCTGTTGATTTATGGTAGGTACCTACCAACCTATCTATCTAAGTCATTTCACTCAATAAGCCTATAATACTATACCCATTCCGGCCTACCTATAGCCTATTCTATTTTCTTACGAGATGCTTTGTTTAGTTTTACAAATGGAATTGCATTTTGCTGTTGTTATTCAAAGATCTTGCTTGGACTCGGCTAGGAAAAATTTATTGGTCATAGGCATTAAGCATAAATACGACGGGGGTAGCCCCGTGCCACACCATACACCGCGTCTCCCGCGCACATATCTGTTCAGGTAGTCGTTCAATGAGTTTTCGGTGGGTTCAAAAGGTTCAAACGCTACTTCGTGGAACTGCCTTCTTCAAGTGAATAGCCCAGTTGAAAGTAGTTGAAGACTAGTTGAATAGCCAGATACACTGTAATGCCGAGTGTCTAAACTGGTACACGCTATACCAACTACTGACACTTAAGAAATTGCGTGCGAAACCGCAAACAAGAGCTAGTTAAAAGATGTTGTTTAAATTTGACATTTCATTCGAATTAATATCCGGATTTGTGAATGATGAAATGCGTATTATCCGGATTTTGCATTGGTGTTTATTATTTGTTGTGTGCGACTGTACCAAAATGCATTTGTTCCTAGCACTTCACATCAACTTTTTATATTGTTGCACTACGAAATTGCATAAAGTATGACCACAGGCAGAAGCAGTATTTCTCGCAGTATTTTTACATATAGCATTTATAATAAGAAAAGCTCGTTTTCCATAGGAATTATTTAGTTTTTTAATGGGTACGCTGCCTTGACGTCAAGCTAGCGTACCCACTAAGAATGGTCATTATTTCTTAAACCAAAGAGGCAGTATTTATTTTACTTTTGCACTAATTCTACACTGTTTATGCAGAGTTTATTGGCATATCAACAAACGTGATATCAATTATGTGTACGCTACCTTGACGGACACCGGAGTGTGGCGTCGGCACCGAGTCTCCGCCTTGAGCCAGCTCCGGCGTAGGCGCCCCCACGTCTGGTGTACCCTGCTGCCCCGGCCACAAGGGCGATTCATCTGCGTCAGATATAGGTGGGTGAGAGACAGACTCAAGTCTTTTCCTTATTGTGCCCACAATATTAACTGGACATTCACTTCCAGGCTTTGAGACTGGGCCAGCTGCGCCCCGTTTCTGCGCATGGAACACCGGCAGCGCCGTGCGCTCCGCGGCCGGCGGCACCAGTCCGCTGGAGGTGCCGGCCCCCAGCGACGACGGCGCCAGTCCGCTGGAAGTGCCGGCCCCCAGCGACGACGGCAGTGCCGCACCCCTTCTCGACACACCCAACCTTGGCGAAAAACCCTTACCCATCCTGAAGTGCCCGCTGCCAGACCGGCCCTTATTAACTTTAATCTTATATGACATAAGTCTTACTACACAATTGTATAAATCTGAACAATTTTGATAAACAATTATTATTTTCTTTTTCGTATATTCTTTTTAGTAATGTAGTAAGCAACCACAAGTAGGCAAACCACACTATGATCAATAGCCTCAAGTATAAAATTATGTACTTAAAATTTAATTATATGGGTCACAGAGTGGCATAAAATTCATTAAATTCCCAATCGAACCTCCTCTATGTATTCTCCTAACGTCTACACTAGAACAAAATTGGAACCTAACACAACAATCAATAGCTAAAAGTACCTATCTAAATTATAATAATAATAATAATGCAGGACAATTCACACAGCATTAAAATTAGAACTAGATTAGAATTAGAATTAAATATTAGATTAGAATAAGAATTAAAATTAGATTAGATTAATTAAATAAATAATAGCTGATTTTTTTTTATTTACTACCTAATATTAATAAATACAATTTGTTTTTATTCTAAAACACAAATGCTCCTGTAACTCTGCCGAGTCTCCAGTGTTGGAGTTGAGAGATGGGTCGGAGTTGTAATGGGACTTGAGAACTTGAGTTGGCGTAGGATGTAAGAGCAGCAAGGGTTCGTGTGATTGGCTGTATAGTAGTTAGCGGCGGCTTGTAGCAGTGGGTCGGTAATTTCGAGCCGGCCGGTCTAGTCTCATTGGCGTGGTGGCAGCGGACCCCGGCCGACACTCAGCAGCACCTGGTTCGCGTCCGGCCAGACCCAAATTTTGCGCTCTATTAGGAATGTCCAATTCTGTAGATTGAAACACGCTCACCGACGCGACGACGAAACGGAACAGGAACAGGCCCCACCTGAAGACACGCAGCAATGGCCCCAACAGGCCGAGGTTGTCAGGGCGAAGTCTCAGGGCTCCTCACAAAATTCAATTTAATAATTTAAAAGCAATCAGCACGTCTGCACCGTACGGGACCGCGGCAAGAGGTCCGTCGTCGCTTCGGGTCGGGTCGCTTAGGTTCTCCTCGGTTCTCTTCGTCAAAATGTTAGGATATAATGAGGAGTAAAAACGCAAACCGTGATTTATCCTTGTGATGTAATGTAAACAAAAGATATGACACAAAGTAAATTTTCAATGTTTTCCTCAATTTTCAATGTTTTCCGCAATAATGGAATTTGGTATCCGGTTGTAGATGTGCCAGCCCTATGATATGAGTGAGCTTATTTGATTTGGCCAGTTTGTGCTTTCAAGACCAAAATTAGCGAAATCGGTCTAGCCGTTCTCGAGTTTAAACGAGACAAAACGAACAGCAATTGAAGATGATGAATATTGATTAGTAGGTATTTATCTAGTAATGTAATGTAAGATGATTGATGTAGATTAGGCCAAATAATGCTTTCCACTCTTGGACTTCTGACTACTCCTGCTTTCCATGAGGCCGAGTCGAGTCACTATACAGGGTGGTTTTTTGAGAAGGGTGATGATGGCCAAGTCCGAAACCACGGAACTTAAACAAAAGTCGTGAAAGGAATCATGCCCTCGGTTTATAAGAAAACAATAACTGCAGGCATGTATATTTAGTTTTTTTTAAACCTTTTACTTTTGACGGAAATCGACACGAATGATTTAAAAAAAAAAAAAGACACCTGTATTATTGAACAAATTATTAATATTCCGAGTTAGTTTTAGTGATTATGCCCAACGGTAAGATAATTAATAAAGTAAGATGTCAAGTATAATAGTTGTTTGTTATTATCGGCTAAAAGAATACCTTATCTTATGTCCTAGATTAAGATATATTAGTTTAGTTTATTTATTCAAAAACAATTTAAATCGTGTATGAATATAAGGTACATAATTAAATTAATAGCATGCAATTATAAATATTCTAATTCATCTTTGTATCATCATCATCTTTCTATTGCCTGACAGGGTAGGTACATGAATACTTACAAAACTATGTAAAAATGTTTCGGAATAAAAATACTGAATACCTACTAAACAATTCTACCACCAAACTGCCATCCCAACCCGCATGCCCAGCGTAGGAATTATGGGCACTGCCCCCATGAGAAAAAAGCCAATAAGGCACTTATCAGGGGGAGGCCTGCGTCCAGCAGTGGACCAATATAGGCTGTTGAGCTGAGCTGGGCTGACTGAAGTGCACCTTAGTGTAGTTGTATGTTATGAAAGTGCAACAATTTTTAACATTGTGATCAGTGCCTTACCTTTCCACTTAGTGATTTCAAGGTTCCACTGACAAACTGTCCTCTTAAAACAATATTAAAGTTTTATTTCAAAGACTCCTGTTTTGTCATTACTAGAGCCAAATTTGATGTTAATAAAACAGCTAATTACCTATGTTATACTATCTGTAAATATGCTAACAATAGCAAGCGTTGTCTATTTTAGAAGTGGGATAGAAAAATATGATTCTAATTTGCCATTATGTTAGTCAAGAGAATTAGATTTACTAAACTTTTGTACCTTTTCTGTTAGTACAAGTTTGAAGTGCCATTTTTATGACTTCTGTGACAATTTAGACCAATAAAAACTTCTAATACCTAATCATTATTAAAGCGTTTTATTAAATGATTATCAGTGATAAAGTTTTGTTACTCAATGGAATAATTACCTACTAAGACGATTCACATTAAAATGCTTTTCCTACCATTAATCAATATATTATTGATATGTACTGCTATTTTCCTTATGAGAAAATATTGGGATATAAGGTATGACGATAAACGAATCTATCAATAGATTAAGAAAATAATCGTCAAAAAAACTCAATTTAGAGTTTTTAATTAAGTTCCTACCCAGAATTAATTCAAATAGTACATTCAAAATAGTAGGTAAGTACATCATGTAAGGTTGACATCAGACGGATTGCACCAGCGCGAAGTCTTCTTCGAAGTGATCTTTGCTCATGGTAGGCAGAGTACAAATTACCTACGCGTAGTCCAAAGTAGTTCGAAAAGAATCGAGGTCCAGTCCAGTGGGAGAGTGAGGGTCAATCAGAAAAGCGAGGAATCGAGGTCCAGTGGGTGAGCGAGGGTCAGAGAATCGAGGAACGTAGAGAAAAAGAACACCAAAATCGCAAACATACAACGCACCGCAATGACACAGGGGCAGAGAAGAGAAGGTATTAACGGCAGTGACAGTTCAATTTCTCTCGTTTTTTGGCAGATTTTTGACACTTGAGTTTCATACAGCCAAGGTAATATTGGATAATATTACCGTGATACAGCGTCATCCGAAAAGCCCTCATTGCGTGACGTAGGGAATCAGACAGATAGATTTGTTCTTCTTCTTTTATTTTTGGCTCTGCATCATAGTTTGACACAATTCTACCAATGTCAGTTTTAGAACGAATAAGATAAAAAATTATGAAGGTTGAGTTTGTAATAATCAAAATAAAAAGAGAAAAATTTAATCTCAATTAAGTTCATTACGTACAAAAGCAAACATTTTTTCACGTTTTCCTTCACTCGCGTCACGCGTGGCGACAGAGTTGGGCGCTTCGTCTGCTCTACATGAATGTATTTGAGTGTAGGACATTTATTTAATATTTTTTTATCTCATTATTTCAACCTTTACAATACCTACCTTGTCATTATATTTTCAGTAGGTACCTATCGATATTTAAAAATGTTGTAAAAATAAAATGTATTTTCAAAAATAAGCGAAGTTTACGAAAGTTCATCAAGATGAAGCAACATAAAATCCAATTTCTAGGGAAGACTTAATATCCCCGTTACGACAAGTAATTTTTTTACACAAACTTTGTAAAATGGATCTTTTTGTCATGTTTCGGACCATTTTGGCGTTCGGATCGGAGCTTTTTCATTTTGATTGACTGCCGGCAACACTGGTTCAGTCAGTCAGTCAGTGAGTGACTCAGTGTCAGACGTGTCAGCACAGAGTACTTTTTTATATGCGTGTCAGTCAGTCAGTCAGTGTTGGTTGGTTGAGTATTTTGCATTAATCTGTGCTTTTCATGTTTTATGTTGTGTTGTCCGTTTACTTATGTTGTCCGTTTGTTTTAGCAAAATCATTTTGATGCAAAATTTTAAGATCTAGTTTCGCTATACCGATCATATTCTGTTCTCCAAGTTTATGACCAGTGGTGCCAGATTAGGCGAATTATCGCCATTTAGGCTACCTTGGGGGGTCAAATGGCGACCAAAAAATCCAATCGGCTACCAGTAGCCATTTAGGCTACCTAGGAAAAAAGAACTGGCGATTTAGGCTACTTCAGAATTACCCCAAATTCATTAAATAATTTCTTGATAATTGTAGGTATGCTTGTAACGAAACGTAATATGAACGTCCACTGTTCTTCGGTTCTTTCCCCATTCTACTATTCTACTACCGGGACAAAATAAGTGACACCTCGCTGGGATGCAATAGCCTAGAGCGCCGCTATGAGAGTCACGAATCCAGGTGGTAATTTAAATCGCCCGAGTAGTAACTCATTCTAATGATTCTAACTCGCTGTATGACAGAGACAGAGTTCAAAATCTATGCAAGAAAGTGAAATGCAACTAACTCAACTCATGAACTCGCTCACAAACTGGCCGCGCGCGAATTTATGGAATGCTTGTTTCATCATTGTTGTTGCAAAATCCAAAATGCGGAACCGTATGCAGCTGCCGATGATGCAAACGATAACTCGCAGTCGTTTGCATTTTAGCGTGTGAAAAATATGCTACACTAAATTTCACCCTGCGGACGAAATGATTAAAATGCACAACTCAAAAATGGTGTATCAAAGAAGACCAGTTGATTCAGCTGGATCATCTACTTCCGCCACCACTTCGAGGAATGAAGATTCTCCTGCTGAAATTGATGGTGAACTTCTACAGGAAATCATTGTTTTATTACAAGAGGAATAAAACCATATCTTGCTGCAGAAGTTCTATCTTCTTACATTTTTTTTTTGCTTTACGTTTTTTTTACATGTCTTCTTTAGTTGGGATAAATATTCTTAGCTCAAAATCTTAGGCGAATTAGGCTACTTGTACGAAAAAATATATTAGGCGATTTAGGCTACTCGGTAGGCAAAATTAGGCGAATTGAGTTAGCTTTTATCTGGCAACCCTGTTTATGACACTCCTACACAGACACTGGCAGAGTCGTAGCGAAAAGCAAGCGGCGCCATTAAAAAAAGAAGTTGAAGTTGAGGTTAACTGAGTGAGACGTAGAAAGAGAAACCTATAGAACTCGCGCAATTGCCATCGCATTCACACTAAAGAGAGAACGACTTACGCCTAAAGCCTAAGACGAAATGAAATAGGACGATTAGCTCTCTATCTCATCCAGCGTGCCGGTTTTTGCATTGTTTAGCACCTCCATGTGCTAAGCAAATTTCCTTTGTCATCGACGGAGCTCGACACGAGACTGGTGAAAAAAGTTTTAAAAGTTCTAAACTTTTGTTTTTTATGTTTGAATGTGATCAATGTGTTTATGTGGACATTCCCGCAGCTAAAAACAATAAAAAAGAGAGACAAATATGGTGAGGTGCAGCGGTTTTGCATGTAGAAGTGATAGTGAAGAAAAAGTGCCGAATATATCATTCCACTCGTAAGTACAAGTTCTTTTGACTACAAAAAGGTTCAAAATTTACAGTTTCATAGATTTACATACACACAAGGCTCAAACATTATGTTTTATGCTATTTTTAGTTCATCTAACTTGTAATTGTGAAAATTTAGGGTTGCCTGCACCCGATGATAAAATTCCCCGAATGGCGCATTGAAATATTTTTTAATAGGTACCTACATAGCTAGTTTATAGATAATGTAGCTCGCTTTGCATAGCAAAATAGTTTATGCCCGCGGCTTCGCACGCTTTGTTTCTATGGAAACGTTTAAAGGCCATTTCTATCCCATAACAACTGATTTGTGGGATAAAAAGCCTATCGGCTTTTTATATAAATCCTGGAATCTAACATAGATGTTAGATTCCAGGATTATAATTACTTACCTGTATACAAAATTTCATCCCGATTCGTTCAGTAGTTTTGGCGTGAAGAGGTAATATGTAAGTTGTTGCTATGACACACATAGCCCATCGGACTTCGTGAGATAGAACAACTATAACAAACATCCATCCATTCATCCACACTTTCGCATTTATAATATTAGTGTTTTTATTTGTTACAGATTTCCCGAAGATAAAGAATTATGTTTGCATTGGATCAAAGCAACAGGTCGCAAAGATTGGGAACCTAAAAAACTTTGTAATAAAAAAAATTGTAATGATTCTGTGATATTTTAAATGATTCTGTGATTTTTGTACTTAATCTAATTCAACTGTCCAAATCTAATCTAACTGTCCCACATAAATAAGAAAAAAAATATCTTAAGTAGGTTCTTGTAGAAATTGGTATGCTAATTTTAAAATGATTCTGTGATTTTTATAATGATTCTGCGATATTTTAAATGCTTCTGTATAAATGCGTGTGTATTTTTTAATAAAAAAAAATGCTGTGACTAACTAGGTATAAGTACCTATACGCAAGTATAATGAAAGTTAAGTTCTTTTAAGATAGCAACATTACTATTTTTTAGCAAATATACGATGTTACGTTCGTAAGTAACCATTTTTTAAAGTGTTATTAATTTATGTAAATGTTATTGTATAGGTAATATAACTAAGACATTTATAATTAAACTGTGATTTTATGATTAAGTAGTAATAAAACGAAATGTTGAAGACTGATTAAAACTGTATTATTTATAAACGTTAATTATTGTAATAAATATTGATTATTTTAAAACAAAAACACTTGTTTATCTATCTGTACTACTCACCTTAATACCTTCATAATTATATTTACCTACCAAAAGCAACCTCGGTCTGCCTTCCACTTGTAACGCCAAACAGGGTTCACATTGTGATACTTACTTGTATAATTATAATGACCTAGCAATAGCCTTTATTCACAAAATAGAAAATTATACTAGTATTTACAATTGAAACAATTGAGCTATCTTCAGACTATTGCAGGTAGCTCAACTGATCAATATCAATACCAGTCGGAAGCGTCCCCAAGACGCTGGCTGCATTGCCACGCTGTATGGCAATGCTGATGCGCTGTGCCTGATACTCACCAGCTCTCGGGTCACGCTTCGCTTCGACCAGACGCTCAGATAATTTAATTTTTTAAATTTATTATCTGGAAAATCGCAAATCCGATCTACCAACCAAGACATGAAATAAGGAACCTAAAATCGGGGTAAGAAAATTGCATGGCAACACTTTTCCCCCACCACCTCGTATACTTTGTCTTGCTCTGGGGCATGCTCGATGCTCGCTGAAGATCTACCTATATTTAATCTGAGGAGTGAGAGGATAACGGAATTGAATTACTGTATTTTCTAATAATTACAAAATTTTGAGTTTTATAATTGCTGGGTGTTTGTAGTTCTTTGACTTGAATAAGTTCAAGTCGAAGGGTGGCTCTGGTTACTTTTTAGTTTGGTGTGTAGTGAAAGAAAACAGGAGAATGTCTTCTGTGTGTAGAGTTTGCCTCGACGGCAATACGACACTGCATTGCATAGAAAACAACCAACTCCTAGAAGTCTACGAAACACTGTCTAAGAGCAAGGTATATATCCTGGTTAATGGTGAATTTTCCATAAAAAGGGCTATATGGCTAAGGTTTATTATCCTACCTAACCTTTATAATGTTAAGCGCTTCACACACAGCAGCTATAATGTATATTAATGTAAATTACATCCCGGGATGTATAGCTTTAAATTATCTTAATGTATCACACACACAACAGGTAATGTAATGTATCTTTCCCTTCATTTCATTGGCATACGTCCCGATTGACACACTCTCCAGCTGCTAAAGTGTTATGAAGAGTGTTCTTATTTTTAATGTTAAAATACTATGGACCCGTCGAGCTACTTACTATTAGATCTACTAGATAGTTCATCAGAAGATGATTCGGATTATGATTTTGACGCGCTGACGCGCGTATTGCCACATGTGCCAAAAACAGAACGATGTGGATTGAAGATCACATAAGGTATAAGGAAATTTCCGGAGAGTTCAACAGACTGATTGACTGAGTGACTGAAACAGACTGTACTGTGTGTGTCTCTGTCTATCACAGAAACTTTTTGAACATCCTTTTCAAAGAGAGATATACGGAAATGTATTGAGATGTATGGAGATGTATTAAGATGTATCGAAATATAAATGTATATTTTCGTATCGCTCTGTATTTTAAGATTCGAAGATGTAAAAATATACATTATAGCTGTCGTGTGTGGTCTCCTGACGATTTCTATGGAAAGATGTAATGGGATGTATCGTGCTATAATGTACATCTTTACATTATAGCTGCTGTGTGTGAAGCCCTTAAGACACGAGCAAATAAATACTGAAATAGGTACCTACCATAGCAAAGGTATGAGGTGCAACCCTGTTCTATGCACACATTTTAAATTATTTACTTCATTTATTTAAAAAATAAATAAATAAATAATGCTGGACAATCCACACAACATCATCTAGCCCCAAGCTAAGCAGAGCGTGAGTTATGGGTACTAGATGACTGATATACATAATATAATACATAACATAGATAGATATTTTTTATTTAACAAAGAAACGACCAGAACAACAATAATAGGTAGCAAAATCCTTGAATTACATACATTTCCTTAGAAATGGGTATACTTTCCTACCTTTGGATTTTGTTGGCATCATCTTAATTTCCCATCAAATTTCAGGCAGGTATAGCATACCTAATTTTTAAATGAAAAAAAAAAAATGAAAATGAAAAATATATTTATTTAGTAATAACAATCTTACAGAAATTTTCCTGCGGTCTCCACACTAGGCAAAGCCTGTATCGTGGAAACCAGTAATTTGACTTAACTTAACGAAATTTCGGACTACTTGCTAACAATGAGATGGAAAATAAAATGTAATAAGGAATATGAGAAGAAGAATGAGATAAACTAAACTAAATCATCCTCTAAACTAAATCATATAAAATAAACAAAATGCATAAATCTAGTATCTCATGTAGATGTGATTAAAAGAAACATTAATGAAAACACAAAAATAAAACAAGCATGAAATAGTAAAAGCGCCTTTCAACATAGTATTCTAAGTAATTTTTCGGTAGAGTCGTAGGAGAGGGTTTGTAGCCAATTGTTAATAGAGCGTTTGGCTTCTAAAAGTGATTTATCTTTAATATTACAGTGCTTAGCAGCTGTGTTATATATAAAAGTCCTTAAGCATTCACCAAAACGTTGCGCGAAGCTAGTTTTAACAGATGGGCCAGATATTTTATAAACTCTTCTACTACTTAAATGGCGTGAATAATAATCAGAGGTTGATGTCAGAATGGATTTGTGAACGGAGACAGAGATTCTAGAAATGAAGAGCTGACGAACAGTCAATACACCACTCTCCCGATACAGTTCAACCGTGGGGAATCTATATGGTTTATGAAGCATAACCTTAAGAACGGATCGTTGTGCCCTTTCAACTTGAAGCAAGTGGGTTTTGGCAGCACTTCCCCAGCAGGTTATGCAATAAAGTAAAAGAGACTGGCATAGTGCATAATACACAGACTTCAATAATGCAGCGTCGGCAACTTCTCTCAGATTTCGCATGATGTTGACTACTTTCCTAGTTCTCCCCGATAACGCCTCAAGGTGATGTCTAAATGTCAGTCTCTCATCTACTAGTACTCCTAGATATCTGATTACCTTTGTTCTTGACAAGGTTTCGCAACGACATATACTGGTCCCTGCACATGAGCCGTGAACTTTTATAAGTGTACCAGGAGGCGGAGCCGAGGCAGCTGTCTTATGGAAACAGACATACATTGTCTTCTTAGCATTTAAAGTAAGAAGATTACGTTGAAGCCATGTATGCAATAGAGACATTCCATTCTCAGCCGCACACGCAACCTGGGGCCAGGTAGGACCATGGAACAGAACTGCAGTGTCGTCGGCGTAGCACACTATGTCAGCATTTACAATAGGAAGCTCATGGATATCGTTTATGTACACATTAAACAGGGTTGGTCCCAGAATGCTCCCCTGCGGGACCCCATAATGTATAGTCTGTGGTTCACTTATCGTATCGGAGACTCTAACACACTGACTCCGTTCCGTCAAGTAACTGCAGAACCATTCCAAAGGAATACCTCTAACACCAAGACTATCAAGCTTACTCAGCAGGATTGGGACGGAAACGGAGTCAAAGGCCTTAGCGAGATCAAGGAAAACCCCCAAGCAGCACTGACCCGTATCAAGGTGACCCGATACAGTAGACGTTAGTAGTGATAACGCGTCTTCCGTGCATCTTCCCGGGCGAAAACCAAATTGCCTGCTGGAGATTAAATTTCGGGACTCAAGAAAACCAGTAAGACGCCGATTTACAATTTTTTCCAGTAGCTTCGAAAATACTCCAAGAAGTGAAATTGGTCTGTAGTTGTCTACGGTGTCCTTGGAGCCGCTTTTATGGATTGGACAAACAGATGCTATCTTCCAGAGATGAGGAAAGGTACCTTGAAGTAAACTCAAATTGAATATAAAGGCAAGTGGTTCCGATATAGTCTCGCGTATACGTTTGATAAGAATATTTCCTAGCCCATCGATACCGGGAGCCTTTGCACTATCCAGACCCACAATCAGTTTCTCAACTTCAACAGCGTCGGTGGGATTCAGGAAGAGAGAGTCACCTGGAGAGTTCCGAAGCTTGACACAGTCAGCTAAATCCGTTTCGCTATGTGCAATATTAGAGAGAATATTGTCGGCCAGTTTTTTTCCTACCGTAGAAAAGTGAACATTGCATCGATTAATGGAGTCTAGTTTGTCTGATGAACCGGGTAGGGCTAAAAGTTCCTCGGGTTCTTTTTTTGTGTTATTTATGTGACATATATTTTTAACGGAATTCCATAGTTTTTTAGGATTACGCATATTCTCTCTCAGATCATTGGCTTCATACTCCATCTTCAACCTACGCAGCAGACTAATAAAGAAGTTGCGGTATCGTGTGTACGTAAGATGAAGGATCTCGTTACTCGGATCCTTTCGTGACTCATGATGCAGGCGATCGCGATGGCGCATGCAACGCATAAGCCCTGGTGTTATCCAGGGCTTCAGGTTGTGTTTCGATCGGCTCAGTTTTACCTGGGTGGTATGTTTCTCGACAGTGTCAGTTAAAAGCCTGGTGAAGGTTTCTGCTGCTTGATTAACCGTGATGCAGCTATATAATGCTTTCCAGTCTGCTGCCATAAGTTCTTTTCTTATGGCATCGAAGTCTCTTTTAAGTTTCACTCTACTTAAACAAGCTTGTTTGGGTTTATTTATACAGATTCCAGAAAGTACAAGAAAGTGGTCTGTAATATCTGCCTCACATACAATACCTACAGTTTTATTAAAATCAATCTTGCTAACATAAATGTGGTCAAGGCAGGCTAATTCCCTAGTAGGTAGAGTGACGGTAGGAAGAAAGCCATATTCCGCCATAAAGCATTGATATTCTAAGCTTGTTGAAGCAGAGCTATCCAAAATGTTAACATTTATGTCACCAGCTATAAGAGTTGGTAAGTTGCGAGTATGACGAGAATGGAAGTTTCCAAGAGATTCCAAGAAGTTCACTAGGCATCTGTTTGTAGGAGAGCGATATATCCCAAAGATACAAACCACATTTGGAATTCTTACAAAAAGACAGTCTGCGTCCTCTATAACTGGTTCTGACAGAAAGGCATTCCAGGAATTCTTGACATACATTACCACGCCGCTATTTTGATTTCTATGACATGTAGTGCTGTAGCTGTTATAGCCTAATAATGACGGGACAGCTGCACCATCACGCAACCAGCACTCTGACAACACAACCACATCAATCGTCACCCGAAGGCGTGAGAAAGCAACAAGGAAGGCGCTAAAGTTTTTGTGAATGCTTCTAATATTTAAGGCTAGAACCTTAAAATTATGTTTAGGAGTAAAGACAGTTATGCAGTTTTCTATTTCATTCAGCTTGTGACATGTGATCCCAAGAGACTCTAGATCCTGACCAATTTCATTAGGTGACAACATTAACTAAGGATACAAATTTACAAACTAAGTATGTGTAGGCTATGACAATGAACAAACTAATCTACTATGGATGTGAAAAGGTGACTATGTTGAAATGAGTACTGGAGCTGGAGGCAGGGCACAGGCCACGGGCAGTACCCGTTCAAGGTCACCAGGAGAACGAATAGCCTGGGCTGGTTTACCCTCGCTCTCTCTCACGCAGATCGTTCCTTGGTTAACCCAGCAAAACCACCCTAGATTTTTCGCACGTGATCTAGCGTCCCAAAACAAGGCACGATTCTGTTTTGTGAGACGTTCGTTAATGTAGACTCTGGAAGGTTCGCCGGGCAGCTCCAAGTCTGATGTTTTGATGTTTCGGTGGGATTTTGAGGACCTTAAAATCTGATCGCGCTTCGAACGGCGAAGTAAACGTACTACGACAGGTCTTGGTGTTTTATTGGACAGATTCGGGGAACCAGTAGCCAATGGTGAAAGGCGGGGACCCACTCGGGTGATGAAGTCCAGGTCTCCCTCCTCCAGGTCAACGCCTAGTTTAGTTGCAGCACGAAACACGGTGCGCTGCAGGTCTTCCTTTTGGGTCTCAGGAATTCCAGCGATCTCGATCTCGTTCCGAAGTCCGATTTGAACCTGGAGGTTTAGCTCGGTTTGGAGTTCCAGTACCGACGCTTTTAGAGTGATAACTTCCTGGTCTCGCTGTTCTAGTCGCTTAACACGGGCATCTGTAGCCTGGAGCGAGTCTACGATCTGATCCATACGGACGTGGCAGTGTGAGAGAGACTCCGTTACCTCTTCCAATTTCGAACTTAGAGATGCAAACTGCTTGGTTAGGTTACGCAATTCGAGGGTCAAGTCCTTAACGTCAGATCCACTTTGGTCACTCGGCGTGATCTCCTCAGATTTTTTGCGATGCGTTACGTTCTGATTAAAGCTAGGGCTTGCGGGATCCAGTAAGCAATCACCTCCCTTCTTAACCGGCGCCGAACACTCCGAGCACTTCCAGGTCTTCCTCCGCTCAGTTGCTAAAGAATTGGTGTTTATACACACAGCGCAGTAATGTTTACCGCACGACGAGTTTGAGCATTTAATTGAATTTACCTCCTTCGTAGGTTTCATGCAGCCAGCACACTTCATTTTGCACCGCAACAAATTATTTTAAGTCAGAGCAAATAGTTCGGCACATTAATAAAGGCCCAACGCAGTAGCCAAGGTATTGCAGCAATCCTCGCGGGAATAATGTCGTAAGTGCAGTGCTCACGGTGTCGCTTACGCGTATCGTGCGAGCGGTCCGTTTCTTTTCGACTAGATAGAACTTGCGGGTGGATTTATTTATTGTCACAGTAATCGATGTAAGATGTTGATTAAGTACACTGATTTAACCACTTGTAATAGCCGAGATATTTGATATACAATAATGTCATATGTAAACAATTAGCGTGTGCAAAAACTCAGACACTTTGGATAACTTTAGCCACAGTATTTTAATTTTCTAAGTTCACGAGTTATAAAACAGTGTTGCACTGTAGACGTCCGAAACGTGAGTGAATAATAATCCTTGCATTGTGTTTCCAAATGTTTTGTTTTCCTTATAGAGGCATGTGTTTTGTTGGCATTGCCTTAATTTAACCTTTTGTGAGTGTAAAATACAAACATGATGTCTTAATCTTTCACTGCCCAGCCTCTGCAATGCAATCCGCAATGACGATGCGTTGTCATCGCAGCTACAAACAGTGCTAGAACAATACATGTGCATTGTTATCAGTGAAATTGTCAATGTCTGAGCTATTTCTCAACTGTCTCACTCGCACAATACATTCATGAAGTGACCCTATGTGTACCGCAACACAGTTATCATGAGCACATGTGTGCAGGCAGATGCAGTTTTTGTGTGGAGAAATGGTTAAGTGTTGGGGGTGTGCCAGAATCATGTTCCTATTAAAATTTGTTGTTTCAAAATAGCATTTTCTTTTTCAGTTCAACTCTGGAGATGCAAGGCCGAGAGCTTTATGCCGTATTTGTTACTGGAAGCTGCTGAGGTGCCACACCTTCTCCCAAATGGCTCAGAGATCTGAAAAGATCTTAAGCCATCTTTATGATAAAGGTTTTGAGGTACCAACAAATTCCTTAAGCTATCAATACTACTAAAAGCCTGTTTACACGTATGCACATTGATTTCACTGTTGTGTGGAGGCTTTGCCATCTTTCCTTTAATAAGAATATACAAGAGTACAATAAAAATTAAGATTATTTAAAAAAAATCAAAAACATCCAATTATTATGTGATTTAAATCAGATTGTTTTGATTTTGATGATAATCACTTTAGTCTATCCATTTTTAAGGTTTGTATAGGTAGGAATGAAAGGTAGGTTCAATAGTTTAATCACACAAAGTACTAGCAGAAAGAGGAGATACCAAGATTGAAATATTTTCATATCTTTTATCCATTATCCAGTCCAGTAATTTTTGTTTATTCAATCCCGATATGTCTCCATTTTTTTTTAACTGCTATTACGTACTTGAGTCATTTACAACGGGATATTTACCATGATTGGAGTTTTGAGCTTTCTAATATTTCGGCACAGTTTCATGCGCCATGATCAAAAAATATTTGAGGGCACTGCGAGTCAGTTGTTTCGAAGAATCTGAAAATTTGTAGTAACACATTTCACAAAAAAATATGTATTGTTTCTCGGAAGAAAATCATATCCCTTGGGGAACTTTTTTACTGCTGACCTGCTACATGGGAACAAGCAATGTATTATTTGAAGTACGAACAATGAAATACCATTTAACATGACAAAAAATCCTTTATTCCTTTGTTGGAGTTTACTATTTCCATAGGCCCTGGAAGCGCAATTCCGACACGCACTTGGCTGGTTTTATTTTGATGTAGTCTGTTTGGATCCACTGCTACATAAAAGTACAATTAATGTTTTAAATAATTTTTGCATCAGTTGTAAATGAATAACAAATTGTTTATTTCAGGCTACTCATGACTATATAACAGAGCTCAAGCTAGGAATGAAACAACAGTTGTCTGTGACCACTGTGCAGTCTATTACCATTGGTTTTACAACTATCAAAGATGAGCCAATACCTAGTATTGAGATAAAAGAAGAGTTGACCGCAGATCAGGATACATTGCTGGAGGTTGAGTCTGCCCCTGGAGATGGTACAGAATGTCAATTACCATTAGAAGATAACAGCGAACGAGAGAATGATGTGAAAGAAGTTCCTTCTAACAGTCATGTTGTTCGATACATGAGAGTTCACAGTGTTCAGACAGGGGAGAAACCATTTGCCTGCAATGTATGTGACAAAGAATTTGTAAAAAAAAGTAATTTAGTTCACCACATGAGAATTCACACAGGAGAGAAACCATTTGCCTGCAATGTATGTCACCAAGAATTTAGACACAAAAATATTTTAGTTCAACACATGAGAATTCACACAGGAGAGAAACCATTTGCCTGCACTGTAAGTGACAAAGAATTTAGACAAAAAAGTAATTTAGTTCAACACATGAAAATTCACACAGGAGAGAAACCATTTGCTTGCACTGTATGTGACAAAGATTTTAGACAAAAAATTAAATTAGTTCACCACATGAGAATTCACACAGGAGAGAAACCATTTGCCTGCACTGTATGTGACCAAGAATTTAGACAAAAAAGTATTTTAGTTCAACACATGAGAATTCACACAGGAGAGAAACCATTTGCCTGCACTGTATGTGACAAAGAATTTAGACTAAATAGTGATTTAGTTCGCCACATGAGAATTCACACAGGAGAGAAACCATTTGCCTGCACTGTATGTGACAAAGAATTTAGACAAAATAGTGATTTAGTTCGCCACATGAGAATTCACACAGGAGAGAAACCATTTGCCTGCACTGTATGTGACAAAGAATTTAGACGAAATAGTGATTTAGTTCACCACATGAGAATTCACACAGGAGAGAAACCATTTGCCTGCAATGTATGTGACCAAGAATTTAGACAAAAAAGTATTTTAGTTCAACACATGAGAATTCACACAGGAGAGAAACCATTTTCCTGCACTGTATGTGACCAAGAATTTAGACAAAAAAGTATTTTAGTTCAACACATGAGAATTCACACAGGAGAGAAACCATTTGCCTGCACTGTATGTGACAAAGAATTTAGACAAAATAGTGATTTAGTTCGCCACATGAGAATTCACACAGGAGAGAAACTATTTGCCTGCACTGTATGTGACAAAGAATTTAGACAAAATAGTGATTTAGTTCGCCACATGAGAATTCACACAGGAGAGAAACCATTTGCCTGCAATGTATGTGACAAAGAATTTAGACAAAAAAGTGATTTAGTTAATCACATGAGAATTCACACAGGAGAGAAACCATTTGCCTGCAATGTATGTGACAAAGAATTTAGACAAAAAAATATTTTAGTTTATCACATGAGAATTCACACAGGGGAGAAACCATTTGCCTGCAATGTATGTGACAAAGAATTTAGACAAAAAAGTGATTTAGTTCAACACATGAGTATTCACACAGGAGAGAAACCATTTGCCTGCAATGCATAAGACAAAGAATTTAGACAAAAAAATATTTTAGTTCAACACATGAGTATTCACACAGGAGAGAAACCATTTGCCTGCAATGCATAAGACAAAGAATTTAGACAAAAAAATACTTTAGTTCAACACATGAGTATTCACACAGGGGATAAACCATTTGCCTGCAATGTATGTGACAAAGAATTTAGACAAAATAGTGATTTAGTTCGCCACATGAGAATTCACACAGGAGAGAAACCATTTGCCTGCACTGTATGTGACAAAGAATTTAGACGAAATAGTGATTTAGTTCACCACATGAGAATTCACACAGGAGAGAAACCATTTGCCTGCAATGTATGTGACCAAGAATTTAGACAAAAAAGTATTTTAGTTCAACACATGAGAATTCACACAGGATTAAGAGAAAGTGCTTTAGTTCGACACATGAGAATTCGCACAGGAGAGAAATCTGTGTGAATTCTCATGTATTGCACATGAGAATTCACACAGATTTCTCTCCTGTTTGTGATAAACAATTTATTCAAAAATATAATTTAGTGTGTCATATGAAAACTCACAGGAGAAACCATTTGCCTGCAATGTTTGTAATAAAGCATGCCATCTGAGTCATAGCCAAAAATATGTACGTCAGGATAAGGTTAGGAAATAGCCACGCCACGAAATGTCATGAAATTGTAAATGTTAGGCTGTAGCTATTAGGGTTTAGTCTCGGGAATTCCCGAATATTTTGGCCGATTTAAGAACCGGGAAATCCAAAGTCATTTCCCGGGAAATTTCGGGTAAAATATTTTAACTTTTATAACACTTCCGAAATAACAGCATAATAGATTCCACATCCTCTGATTTGGCGCCTGTAGTTAATATTTTCTTCATTCATGACGACGCAGTACTTTTGGCCGTCCTATTCGCAAGGAGGGGGTGGGATCTCGATAGTTCTTACGTAAGATCACAAAAATGCGCAAAGTTAAAATTATACTTTGAAAAAGCGCGAGTGCCGAGATTCGCTCGGATGCGTACCTATAGGTAAACGAGTTCCATTTCCATGGCAACAACGGACCCGCGCCACTCGCACTAGTCGCACTGCGCCACCCGGGAACTCCCCGCTTGTGTTATTGCTATTTAAAAATTATCAGTATGTGTGAGTACAAATAAACATTTCTAAAAATTGTTACTTACCTACTTTGAAAAATAAACATTAAAACAAACCAAACGTGTATTCATTTTGACGTGACAACGTCTTATAAATTGGTTTGCCGGGTGACACTCCAAGAAACTGCGTTACGCTCCGCGTTGGTTTGCCGGGTGACACTTCAAGAAACTGCGTTACAGTTTGTGCAGTGCAGTTTCTTCAGTTACCACTCAAAGTCGTTGTCACGTAAAACTTTCGCCCGTATACCGATTTTACAGGCAACCAAATTTTTTTTCTTTAGATTCTTACGTAATAAATATTAAACAGGGTGTAGGGGGGGAGGTTGTCAAAAACTAGCGAAATTCGTCTTACGTAATAAATAAATGAATGGCCCATAAGTAAATGTGATTATTACCTATAGTGTTTCTGTGGACGTCCCCGCACCTAATAACAATAAAAACTAGAAGCAACGATGGTGCAGTGCAGTGCAGTGTTTTCGGATGTGTAAGTATGTGACGGTGAAGCAAATGTGCCGAAATTATCATTCTACTGGGTAAGTACAAGTTCTTTTGAATACCTATAAAAAGGTTCAACATTTACTTCTTAGATTTCCATACATACAGACAAGGGTCAAAAATTTTGTTTACGTTCTTTTTAAATAGTAGACTATTTCAAATGAACGTAAAACATAACGGAAATTCAGGGTTGCCTGCACTCGACAATAAAATTCCCCAAATGGCGCATTGAAATATTTTTGAATACCAACAGTGTATACACTGTTGGTATTCAAAAATATTAATACAAATATATACATATCAATATCATAAAATGTTTTTATTTGTTACAGATTTCCCGAAAACAACGATCTACGTCTGCTTCGGATAGAAGCCACGGGTCGCAAGACAAGGGCGGATCCAGGATCCCATTTTGACAAAGATTGGAGAAAGGGTTAAAATTACAGGTTAACAAAAAATAAAGTTTTTATGCTAATAAAAACTTTATTTTTTGCACAATATTTTATAATATCAAAATATTTTATAAAATATAATATATTTAATATATTTTTTTACAAAATAAATCATCGAGTCACGCGCGGGCGGCGCGAGGAGAGACGGCAGTGCGGCGTTGCGCCGAAAAAAAATCATTCTATAAGATAGCGGTTCTTAAACCCTTTGGACATCGAAATATTTGACAGAGACCTAAAATTAAGTTCGTTGCCTCAATGAAAAAAATGGAGCGCGGAGCGAACTTCGAAAATTTTAAAGACTTTTTAGCGACTTATATTAGTAAAAGAATCGATTAAACATATAAAATAGGCGAGCGGAGTGAGCCTCGAAATTTTTAGAGATATTTCAGTGACTATTGGAAAATTTTTGAGAGAAAAGGAATAAAAGTCGATATAATAACGGCGAATGAAGCGAGCCTCGGAAATTTTAAAGTCTTAGCGACGATTGGGAAATTTGCGAAAGAAAAGATAAAAACGGCGAGCAGAAGAGACGAGAAGAAAGAGACTCGAAATTTAAAAACATATTTTAGTGAAATTTAGGAAATTTGTAAGTGCAAATGAAGAAAAAACGACATAAAAACGGTGCGGCGAGCGGAGCGAGCCTCAAAAATTTGAGAATTTTAGCGCCGATTGGGACACTTGTGAAAGTAGAGTATACATAAGAAATAGGCAAGCGGAGCGACCTTCGAAATGTTCATGTTTTTTTAGCGACGATTGCAAAATTTGTGATAGAAACGAAAGCAGAGATGACATAAAAACGGCGAGCGGAGCGAGCCGCGAAAATTTTTAAAGACTTTTTAGAGAAGATTGGGAAATTTGTGAAAGCAAAGAAAGCAAGTACGATTTAACAGCGCCGACGAGTGGTGCGAGCTGCGACAATTATTGAGACTCCAGCGGCGGTGGGAAAATTTGTGGAAGAGAAGAAAGCCAAGGCAAAAATATCGGCGAGCGTAGCGAGCCGCTAAAATTTTGCGTCATTTCTAGCGACTGTTGGGAAAAGAGAACGTATCAACACTAATAGGTGTTGATACGTTCTTTTTTTTCACGCTTAAACGGCTAAACGGGTCTTAATGAAATTTGGCAGAAAGCTAAACGAACGGTATTCCGTACATGGCTACCTGAAAAGCGTGTGCGAAGCCGTGAGCTGAAGCTATCTATAAATACACGAAATTAATTCTAAAATAATTAAAATATCTGGTTTGACAGTCGCACTGGGCATATTTTGTCCTTCCGCACTTATTGAATTTATTTCTCTTCCTAGGAACAAGTAAGAAGGTATTTTAGCACTCACCTGCACCAATCCCCCTCTACAGAAAATTAAAAGGTAGTAGAGAAGTAGTTTGGTTCCGTGCGTGGACCACAACGCGCCTTGCAGTTCGAGTTATAAAGATTGTCTACTTAAAATTGATGATTATTGACTGTCATATAACTTAATATAATGTCATATAACGAAATATATTATATAATGTATAATTTTCTCCACAATCATGTTTAGGTACTGAACCTTTATTTTTTTATATGACCAGTATTGTCGCGGAGCCCCTACAGAGGCCCGGAGCACACTTTGAGAATAGCAGCTCTAAGGGGATAAAATAGTAGTTTCTAGTTTAGTTTTCGATTTAACTTGAAGTTAAATCAGTAAAATTTGATACCTAGGGATTTTAGGTATTTAGTTTTTCGCTCGATAAATAAATAAGACGTGCTTCAGTATTTTTGTAAATTTATCCTTTGTAGTATAGGAATTCCGTTACTCAGAAACATGAAAATTGATAGGTATTTCGAAGCGACGCGTGACCCGAGAGCTGGTGAGTATCTAGCGCAGCGCATTGCCATACAGCGGGGCACATTGGCGGATACAGGGGGGGGGGGCATGGCCTCCATGCCCCCCCCCCCCCCCCCCTGTATCCGCCAATGTAGGTATGCCATGTAAACCTAAATTGCACCTAAATTGACTCGAAAAATAGAGTCGAAAGTATAGAATTCCCAGGTCTTTTGGGGGGGGCCATGGCCCCCATGGCCCCCCCCCCCCCTGTATCCGCCAATGTCGCAAGATCGGAAACCCATTTTGGGTTCCCAATCTTCAAGAAAAATGTAGCAAACATTTTCATGAAAATCTATTGATACAAGAGAAACATCGAACTTATTTGTTCCCTTATGCTGTTCAAACACTAGTAAGTAAAATAAATCACTCTAATATTATAAATGCAAAAGTTTGAATGGATAGATGGATGGATGTTTGTTACTTCTTCACGCCAAAACTACTGAACAGATTGAGCTGAAATTTTGCACCGCTGTAGCTCTCAGCCTGGAATCAAACGTAGGCTACCTTTTATCCCATAAATCAGTTCCCATGGGATAAAAATTACCTTTGAACGTTTCCATAGAAACAACGCGTGCGAAGCCGCGGGCAGAAGCTAGTCAATACATAAAAATAATGATTCTGTGCCACAGTGGGTGAAAGTCTGTTTGAGACTCAGAGAAAGTTTATCTCAAACAGTCTTTTTCTCTGTATTTAGTCTACCTACCAATCAAATTTTTTACCGAATTTCTACCAATCAAATTTATTTGTTACTAGTTTACGCCCGCGGCTTCGCACGCGTTGTTTCTATGTTTAACGTTTAAAGGTGATTTCTATCCCATGGGAAATGATTTATAGGATAAAAAGTAGCAAATGTTTAATTTCAGGATAAGAATTACCTGTATGCAAAATTTCAGCCCGATCCGTTCTGTAGTTTTCGCGAAAAGAGGTAACAAACATCCATCACATCCATCCCAACCAAACTTTCACATTTATAATATTAGTGTTTTATGATAACAGACTATAAATATTTGACTAATTAGGCAGTGATGTAGGTAATAATATTGTAGCATAAAAGTGGCATTTAAGTCTGTCTTCTGTGCACTTTTAATTAGAAGTCTTATTCAATACACTTATTAAATCTCGAATTAAAGGTTATCTTAGCAATATCTAAAGCGTTAGATTAAATTAATTAGCAAAAGTGTAATTTCGAAGTCTTCGACTAATAGGTTGACGAGTAAGAATTTATTTCTAAACAAAAATGTAAATTTAAGAAACTACATTATTTTCTATATTCTAGTCTCTAAAATAATTTTAGACTACTCATATTATCTCGTAATAAGTGCCTATACATAAAAAATTATACCCAACTAAACGTTGTTTTACTTATGCTTACCTCAATTAAATGTGTACCCATGCCTGCAAACGTACTTATTTTAAGTACACATTTATTTATTCCTAGAACGATTCAATTTAACCAATTACACAAAATAAGGGTCCAAGTGTTGTTATTTGTTCTGTTACAATTACAACACTCAACAGGGTCATTACATTAAGTCGTTAGTGAGAATTTATACTTACAGGCTGTAACAAAAAGAAGGACCAAAAACCACCACTTGGTTTAAGTGCATAAACCATTCTTATACAGGGTGTTCCACGGCCATGCCACGTGGAGAAAAAGTAGCTTTTCAACTTAACTGTCCAATGAGTCACACACATTATGACTCACAATGAACGAATGAGTCATCTGTGACTCATTTTGTTTTTGTTTATCTCACGTCCATGAGTCAAAACGAGTCAAAAAACTAGTAGTTCTACGAACAGTAGACGTCGCGAACACTAACTTTTTTCAACAATTAATTTATTTATTAATGCACTAAAGTAATTTAAAACGGGATATTTTGGTAGGTAGGTTCGGTAGGTATATTTTGAAAATAGTCGAAATGGTTACCCTTTCAACCATGTTTTTCGGCGGTGACTCCTTGCAAATCGCCATGCCAGTATGAAAGCATCATAAGTATCACGGAGCAAAAGTGCCATATTATATCAAAAAAGTTCAGTAGCTTTAGCGACATCTATAAGATTTCTTACTTGCACAAACTGGCAAGTGGCCGTGCTACGTAGAAGGTAAGTAGAACGTGTTACAAAGATGTTCATTAAAACATCTTGAAGGTGGCGCTGTACTGTGTATTCTCTTGCATTATACTGCATCTTGCGGAGCTATTCTGCTCATCATGCCAAAAATCCTGATCAGATCTTTACCAATTTTTTATAAGAAGAATTATAAACAACAACCTTTCAATTAAAAATGTAATCATCGAAATCAAATGTCTTAGAGCCGAGATATTCTAAAGCCCCCTTTTTGCCTCTTTTTGAAGGAAGTACACCTTTAATCAAAAAATCCCGACGACAATAAAATTCTATAAAATCATAGAATCTGTACACAAAGTTTCGTACCGATCGGTTGTAAAATACGACCTGTAGAGGAGTACGGACATACTGACAAAAACGCCATTTTGGCCAGACCTGAAACGAAGACTTTCATTCACTAACGTTCACGACGTCAACAAGAAAATAATAATAATAAAAACAATAATTTTCGTTGATTTTTTTTTTCGTATAATTTGAATGAAAAATCCATCAGAAAATAAAAAATGATAGACGTGGGGTAGTTGTATATTTCATTGTATGCGGACAGTTAAGTTGTTAAATGTTGTAAATAGAAAATTTAACAGAAAGAAGACATAAACAAAATTACAAAAATAAACATTCAAAGATTTTGAATAATCGCCAGTCAGAACCGGGAATTGAGCCCGCAAATAAAAAAACAGGCTGTTTTACGATATCGATCAAAAGGCTCAATCATAAGGATTATTTTTTTCTAGATAACATAGCATCTTATATAAAAGGAAGACCACATTAAATAAATTGTAAGCAAAACGTAATTATTACTAATAAATTTAAAATTTCATGGTCTTCCTTTTATTCAAGATGCTATGTTGTTTGGAAAAATAATTCTTAGGATCGAGCGGTTTTGATCAGTATCGTATAATTACGGGTGTTTTTACAAAGCGGCGGGTTCGATTTTTGGTTCAGACAGGCGATTATACAAGAATGTTTGAAAGCAGTTTAAATTGTTTTTAAAATCAAAATGAAGTCTACTTTCAGTGAGATACTTCTTTGCACGTGGCATGGCCGTGGAACGATAGAAAGGTACACAAAGGTTTTGCGGAAATTCTTGTTCTGAATTCGAATTCGAAATTTTTCTTAATATTTGCCTAAATACATGAAGTAAGGAAGCTAAAATCGGAGTAACAAAATTATATGGCAACACCTTCCCCCCACCACCTCGTATACTTTGTCTTGCTCTTGGAACACGCTTGCCAGACATCTGTTTATATTCTGTGTATGGGCCCGTGGCAACACTGATGCATCCCTTCCTTCTCTTCAGCATTGCCACTTGGGTGATTTCACTAGATTTAGTGATTTTTTGGAGTACGTTAGTGATATTCTGAAGAAAATATCACTAAAAAAATATTTGATGATTTTTTTGTGATATTTATACTTAATAGCAACGAATTCCCCAATTTATGTGAAAATAGCACTATATTCTTAGACAGCTAAAACGTTTTTGTTTCGATAAGTTGTTAGCTGTGTGGTGCCGGCTTAGAATTTGCACCACCCAACTCTTGCCGCGGGTGTCGTAAGAGGCGACTAAGGGATATCCACCGGGGGGCGGGCAGCAGCGCCCCCTGCAGAACAATTCTACCACCGAACTGCGATCCCCAACCCGCATGCCCAGGGGGATTATGGTCATGACCCCCAATGTGATATAAGCCAACTAAGCGTTAGAAATAAGTATTCACAAGAATTGGCGACATTTAGAAACAGAGTTATAAAAAAGACACAAAAATATAGGTACCTATATCTTTTTAGCTTAGGTCAAAAGTTTATGCTACTTGATATTAGTATGTTGATTTTTTGTTAATTCACAAATACATTATTTTGTAGCCTACCGTGTAACTGCATTTCAAATTATTCAGTGAATTCTAAGGATTTTTTGTCAGAAATATCTCGCAATTTAGTGTTTTTTGAGACCAAACCTAGTGATATTTTTTTCTGCATGGTGGCAACATTGCTTCTCTTCTCATTGCTTTGCAGGGTTGCAGGTTTGCTTTGCATTCCGCGCGATGCCAGATCTACTCATTTAGCTGTAGATCTAATCTACCTGCTTTTTAAACCTCTACTGATTTATTTCTAAAATTCCGTTAAATCTACCTGTTTTTCCTGATTTTTGTCTATTATGTAAGCTGGCAATTGTCAGTGTCACTTCTCAAGCCAATGGTCACCAACGATTCATCACAATTAGGTACTGGCAATTATGAATGAAATTGAAGTGTTTGTTTGGTTCGTTTCTTCCTTCCACTTCTGTAAACATCTGTGTCTGTATCGTTTACGATTGATTGGTCGGTCCGTTCGTTCTTTCGATAAACTTTTGCGGCAAAAGTATTGCCAGATCTACAGATTTAGCAGCAAGTCTCTTAGATGGATAATTTTATTATACATTCTAGGTACCTACTTCATTTTTGAACTGTCTACTGTAGTATTTTATAAAATTCGAGAAATCTACCAGCTTTCCCTCAGACAGACCCATAAGGCCTTGTAACAATAAAACAAATTCAAAATTCAATTTCACTTGGTTTATTCGATTCTCGAGTCAACTTCGTGTCTATTTTTTCTAAATTTCGACCTTGCCTCCAGTAAATCCTATCTAATCCCTTTAGACATATATCTCGCTTCCCTATAATCATGCAAATTAAAAATTCCCTTTATGATTGTCATCAAAACGGCATCAATATCATCCTTGCCTGGATTCCTGGTCATTCAGGTATTCCAGGTAATGAGGCAGCTGATAACCATGCAAAATCTGCAATTCAATTAGGTTCACTTGAACATTTCAAAACCTTCTCGCATGATCTCTGTCTCCTTCCTAAAAGGCTGCTTGAGAAATCCTGGACAGACAATTGGAACTCATCAAAGCAAATGAAAGGCAAATATTATGCTGATATACAGCCAGAGATACCCTCAGTACCCTGGTTCTCCAAATTCCAAAAGGCAAATAAATTTACTACCTCTACTTTATATAGGTTAAGACTGTGTCACTGCTAGGGTTGCCACCCGTACTTTATAGTATTGTACTATATTTCGGGCTAACGTACTATATACTTTATGAGCACAATAAAGTACGCAAAAATACTATATTTGGCATACGAAACTTTTGAGTGTAACGGAACGGATCGCATCTATGAGTCTCATTGCGTTTTTGAACGCAACATACAACGTCAAATGTTATTGTCATCTCTCTCAGTCAGTCAACCTGAAACCGCGCGCGTTCTTTTTGTTTTTGTAGTTGGGAATTTGTGTAACTTATCTTGTTCTTTGCTCTGTTTGGTGGTGAATTATGATGGATGAATAACTTCAAAAACGATTTAACCAAACAAAAAGAAGATCTCTTCTTTGGATATGAAACAAGTTAAAAAATTAAAGAAATTGATCTTTCTGCACCGGAAGTAAGTAATAAAATTAAAAGAAATTTCACATTATTTCTGGAAAAGGCCGTAGCATACTTGGATAAATGGTTTGATTACAGTGAGACCAATCGGCTCTATCCATTAAGTAATATAAAATTAAAAGACAGTGTTAAATATGATAATTTTGTTCATATAATTGAAAATTTTAAACTGCAGAAACGAAATGTAAACATGAACGACCTATATGAAGAAATATATTCTGTAAATGAGATACTTGCACATTTCCGAAACTGTAACAGATTTTCTATATTGTCAACGTCACAGAAATGGCAAAAAATACTTAGTAGGTACTAATAAGTTTACCAATGTGTATAAAATTGTCTCATTTCTACTTTCCGTTCCTGCCACTTCAGCATCTACAGAGCGAGTTTTTTCTCTGATGAATGCTAAGTGGCGGGACGAAAGAAACAAAGCTTCACTAAATTTAATTAAAAACGAACTTATGATATACGTACCTTAATCTGGACTTAGATTGCTCAGATGCTTTGAAAGTATTCAGCACTGATAAATATTTGCTAAATATTGCAAAAAGCAATAAAAAATATGTATACAGGGTGTAAGGCTAAACAGTCTTATCCTTGAAACCAGAAGTTCAGAATCAAGAGCAGAGTCCAAAACCGATGAAAAAACTAAACTCTTTTTTTACATAATTTTGAAAAAAATATCCTCATACATCATAAAAGCATTTCACCCTACATTTATACCTACGCCGCCCGCTTTGTCGGTTTCGAACAAAGACGCGGCTCGCACCTACGCGCCGCCCGCTCGCGCGCGTCAGTCGCGGCCTGTCTGCTAGGTAGTGAGCACGTCACGACGCGTTCCGTGCTAATTTGTGATGTGCCGATTTGTTCGCGTATTGTGTTAAGTAGAGAAGTGACGATGTCGTTCACAAATGAACAGTGGACTGAAATGGTGCGACTTTATGCCATCGCTGGTGACAACATGAACTTGGCTCGTACGATGTACGCAGAGCGGTTCCCAGAACAACGTGTGCCAAGCCGGCAAACGATCCTAGCGGCTACACAAAGGCTACGTGCCTACGGCCAGTTCACCGTGCCTAGTCATGCACAAGTCATGAAAACATTTTATGCCTAATGTGAGTAAATCAAACTGTACTTAAAGCTGTAAATTTTAATTGAATTGTACATAAAACTTGATTGATGATGAACTTTTTAAATACGCCAAAAGTACCTACCTACTTTAGCCTACTTACTGGCAAATGTGTTAGAGTAGCTATTTTTGCCTGTCCTAAGCCAGGAAAAGTATGAAGGGAAAGTTCCATCACAAGTTGTAGGTACCTACGATTCGATACCTACACCACCGGCCGGCTACAGGCGAGAGCGGGCGGCGCGGCGTGATGAGGTCACTAGGGTGTCCATGAAATCACGTAGGATAGCAGAGAAATGAATTATGAAATTCCATCGAAACTAATTGACTTTTATTTTTAAAAATAACTTGTATCGTCTTATTTTAGGGGTGTACATACGTGGTTTCAAGGATAAGACTGTTTACGCTTACACCCTGTATAAAAAAGTTATAAATAGTACAGTAGTAGTAGTATTTACATGCTGTCCTTATTTTTTACCCCTTGCATGGTAAATGTACTCTATTTGCTCAAAAAAAGGTGGCAACCCTAGTCACTGCTGCTCTCCCTCGGAACAATAACAGGGCATGGAAGCCGTGCTAAAATAAAAACCGAGTACTCTATAGTTTATTCATTTATGTCAAATAGCATGTCCTAAGGTGTGAGTGAAACAAAACATGTTTTAAATAATTTTGAACGTGTCACAAGATAAAAACGAAGAAATGTCAAATGGTTACCTTTGGTCATCTTATAATGCTAACAAATACAAAAGTTCTATCCAAGACGTCAAAATACTTAAGTCGGCTATCAACTTAATTTTGTAGTTTTATGATTTGTTAGTAAATGTCTGGAGTTTGACGAATTCACCGAGTGAAAAAAGCGAGTATTTCATATTTTATGTCTGAGAACGTGGCCAGAAAGTTTGTACGTGAGGTGTACCAGTGCTCTGGAGAAAATGTCTTGTGTTATAGAAGGGTGTAAATCCCATAGTTCGAGAAAAGAAAATGAGGATGAATCGTTAACATTTCATCGGTAAGTTTCTAGAGATATTCTTCAATATTGGAAATATAAAAGTGTTAGACGGTAAGATAAAATAGTACTGTTTGTCTATCTACTCAAAAGAATACACCTATTTGCTTTATTTAATGATATTTCTGAAAAATAGATTGCGGCAGGAATAGGTACTAGTGATGTACCATATTATTGTTGTCGATAATAATCATTTTAATATTGTTGCAGATTTCCTAACGATGATGAAATGAAAAATAAATGGATTGAGTGCATCAATAGGTCCAACTGGACTCCAAAAAAGCACAGTAGAATTTGTTCGAAGCATTTTACCGAAGACTCATTTGTGCCAAATATTAATGAAAAATGGAGACGACTGAAATCCGATGCTGTTCCTTTATTAAACATACCAAAACAAATATCCAGCTTCGTCGTGGTATGTAGTAAAATATGTATTTATTTGACATATTAAGTCATTTAGTGCATGTTACTACTGCAGGCTACTTTAATTAACTTACAGATGTAAAAAATAGAAAAATTAAGTACCCAGTTTACCAATGTGATAATAGTTTTATCTCTTCTTCCACTAATGGACAAAAAATTGAAGTGAATAGAGTCACTACTACCTTATTTCTTGTTCATAATAATAACTATTTATTAAGCTATTTAGTATAAAATTTAACTTGTCTAAGTGTCATAATATATAATTCATTTTATAAGCCTAAAGAAATAAATAAATTGACTTTTTGACTTATTTTATTTTTAGCTTGTCTTACTTACTAAATTATATGTTGTACCTACTTAATGTTTCAGAAAACTTTATCATCAACTGAAGCAAATAATAGCCTAGCAGAACCGACCACAAGTTGTCAGTATCAAAATAGAACGGTAAGTTTTAATCATTACCTATTATTTTATTTTAAAAGTTAGCACATTGTTACAAGCTTTAGTGTAACTTGACTAATAATAGTAGTTATTGTTGTTGTTTGCAAGGGTTAAATCTTGTAACTCAATTTTGTAGTACTTATATTGTGTAATGATGTAATTCATATGACAATTAAATATTATGAAGTCGTTGACTTGATGTGATGATGAAGTTGAAAGGCGGCCATAGTAAAGGCTTACATAAAAAATTAATTTATTGACTATCTTGTTTTACTGATTGATATTAGCTTCCTCACATTTTTTTAAATATATATTTAATATTTGGCTGCTGATAATCAAACAAAATAGGTAAATTTAACGCTATTCGAGATTTGACATCTTTTTTGTACTTGTTTTAGGAACCACTGACTATAATCAACATGGAGAATACACCAATCGAATTAAAAAGAAAAATATCAAGCCTTGACTGTAGCACATCTGCTGATAAAGATGGAATAGAAGCTGCAAGTGAAAAAAAAATCAGATTGTTAGAGAAGCAAGTTGAAAATTTGAAAAACGTTTCAAAACGCCGTCTACAACGAATTAACACTCTAACTAAACGAGTAACACGACTTTCAAAAAAAATGCGGATCTCTACACAGTCTTACTAGACAAAATAAGACTAGAAAATGTGGAAACAAAATACATTAACATGTTGGATAGTATAAATAAAAATGATATTATAAAAAGGTTTCTTCAGAAACAATATGATGATGTGCTTACAAGGAAATACAGTATTGAAATCAGAAAATTCGCAGTTACATTGCATTATTTATCCCCAAAAGCATACTCATTCGTCAGGGAACAATTTGAAAACGTATTACCACACCCAAAAAGTATTTCAGCATGGTATAAATCTTTGGACTGTAGACCTGGATTTACAACAGAGGCTTTGGACTCGTTGAAACTTAGAGCAGAAGAAAATCCAAATAAAACTATATTTTGTGCCCTAGCTATGGATGAAATGGCTATAAGGAAGCAAGTGGAGTGGGATGGTAAGGAGTATTTTGGCTATAGTAATGTTGGTTGTGATCTTGATTTGGATGATGTGCCAGTAGCAAAAGAAGCCCTGACATTTATGGTAACATCAATAAACGATACATTTAAAGTGCCTGTTGGATATTTCCTAATTCATTCTATCACCGCGCAGCAGAAAGCTGCGCTGGTCGAACAGTGCCTTACGCTTTTAAAAAAATGTGATGTTAATGTTGTAAGCCTCACCTTTGACGGAGCTGCTACCAACAAAGCAATGTGTTCACATTTAGGCTGTGATATTAAATCGGAATCGTCTTTCACACACGACGGACAGGAAGTATTTCTGTGGCCAGACCCTTGCCACAATATCAAATTAGTCCGAAATACTTTCGGAGACAAAAAAACTTTTACAGATTACCAAGGAAACACAGTGACATGGTTTTATATAGAACTCCTTAACAAAATTCAAAATGAAGAACAGCTTCACTTAGGAACAAAGCTGAAAAATGAACATGTGCATTTCGTGAAACAAAAGATGAAAGTGCGCTTGGCCACTCAGTTGTTAAGTGAGTCTGTGGCTGATGCTCTAGAATTTTGTAAGCAATTAGGCATACCAGAATTTGCAGACTGTGATGGGACCGTCATGTTCATCAGGATATTTAACAACCTGTTTGATATAATGAACAGCCGCAATATGAGAGCACGTGGATGGAAAAGAGCGTTAACATCTTTCAATATAGAGGAAACGATTGAATTTTTTGCAGCAGCTGAAGTTTATATAAAAGGTTTGAAGCTTGGAGATGGAACTCGAGTAATTTGCTCAAACAGATCCACCGGATTCTGTGGGTTTCTGACATGCATGTCATCTCTCATCAAACTATACAATATGTACGTTGTTACAGATAATAATACTTTGAAGTACATATGTACTTACAAGATGAGCCAAGATCATCTAGAGTTATTTTTTGGGGCCATCAGATCAAAATGTGGCTTCAATAACAATCCTTCGGCACGGATATTTTGCGCTGCATATAAAAAACTACTAGTTCATGCTCAGTTCAAAGAGAGTGCTGCCGGAAATTGCATTCCTCTTGACAGAATAACGGTTTTGAACTGTACTCCTAATTATAAAAAAGCTATTGACGACAGCACCAATTGTAGGCGACGCTTAGAGCCCGAGACACACGATACCTTTGATGACGTAACTGATCATGATTATATTTTGTGCCCATCATCTCTTTCAGAATATCATAAAAATGTGGTAGAATATATAGCAGGTTTCATTGGAAAGAAATTGAAGAAAACATTAAAATGCGAAAAATGCATAGAAAGTCTTGAAAACACCGAACAACTCCGTGAAAAATCCTTGATAGCTATAAAAAATAGAGGAGGCCTATTCAAGCCAACATCAGATTTAAACAGAATCTGCCAAGTCTCTGAAAAAATTGTAAGAGAACATCAAGTGCATATAGGTTCAAAGTGTCTTGGCCAACCAAGAAATTTGTTAGAGATGATCAATAAAGTTTCAGCTAATATATTACCAACACAAATTTTTTGCGAGTTAAAAGATCATTCAATAGAGCAATCTTTATATGATGACCATAGGAATCTACTCATTAAGGCTATTGCACAAAATCATTTTAAAATCAGGATTCATTACATCACAAAGCAGTTGAGTGTGCCTACTGAAAAAATTCGCACATATTTAACGAAGACAATTATATTTAAAGGTCAATGATTTTATTCAATTAATGATTATTAATAAAGAATTTAATTAAATTATTTTAGTTTCATTTAAACTGTAGGTAGGTACCCCAAGTTTGGCAAGCTGTGAGCGAGACGTCGATGAAAAAGGTTCTTTGTGGAATGAATAAGTACTTCAATCTTGTCTCTGGTTAGGTACCTACCTATCGTGATGGCGTGTTTTTGTAATGGTTCGTTCGTTGCATTCCACATCAGAACCTTTTTTCTATACAAGTATACCTATGAACCTTTTTTTATCGAGTAGAGGAAGGTGGGAAGGTTATGTCGACGCCGCGTCGTCGCCACCGTCTCGCTCACGCCTTGCCAAAATTGGGATTCTAGTTTTCTAAGGCCCTTCGAAAAAAGTAGTTTAACCTAGTAAAAACTAGTTCCTACTAAAAACTGATTTTAACTGTGACATATGCAATGGAAGACTTCATAAAATATTTTTTCGCAAAATAATAAGGACTTTAATGATTATAAAACTAGGCTTTTTTCAATAAGATCGATTAAATAATAGCATAGCCATTGCCTGATTCTCCGTGGGTTGCCGAAATCATTTATTTTTTTTGCAAAAAAACAGGATAAAATATCAATAGTTCCTATGGCATGTAATATAACTCATATGATGAATATTTGTAGTTTTATTTTTTAATAAAATTTACATGTTTTTCATCGACATCGACACGACAATAAGCCCATCACTATCCAAAAATTAACTTGTGACAACCTGCATGTTAACGAAACAAAACGGTATTACATGTCTCTCTCCTACGCACTATTAGCATCGTAAGTAAAAAGAGATAAGCATATGCATTTCATTTCTTATTTTAGCCCGGCTTCCATGCCTGTTATTGTTCCGAGTGCTCTCCAGGGTAGGGATGCGCATATCATATCACTCTAATGAAAAGAGTGATACATATCTCTTTGATCTACTGATATATATCACTCAATTAGCTCATTAGCTCATTTAGCTCAGTGGATCAAAGATGTAGTCTTAGAGCTGGGTAGCTCATGAGTGAAAGAATGATAAAAAGATAATTATTAGGAATCCGTTCAACTGAGCTAGCTCTAGAGAGAGTGACAGACACATGAAAAAAGGTATAAACCTATCGTTCACAGTTTAAAGGCTTTGTTAATTATGTAACATAGAGTCAACGATTTTCCTTCAGACTTCACAGGCTTAGGACATACAAGTTTTCAAAGTTTCCAAAAAAGTTTCCGAAATTCCGAAAAAGTACGTAGGTGCTCAACGAAACCAAAACAACAACCAAAAGTAAACAAACAAAGATTCGAACCGATAACGATAACTTTAAAAACAATAATAATTGAATTTGCAGATTTTGCAGTCAAACGTATTTGCTTAACTAAAAGCCTGAACCGGATTTTGCTATCGTTCTCTCTTTTTCACGTTGTATTTGACATCGTGCATTTCACTCTATCAAATCATTCGGGATATTTCGGAACGAATCGCTCGCCTTGCTCGGTCATCTTCGCTATCGCTCACTTATCATTTAGCTCAACACTTCAATGGTTCGAAAATGAATCTTATTCCAAATGAGCTAAAGATATAGTTGAAACCAAGGTGAGCTAGAGATAGATTCGCTCAGTTGAACTGATCTATATCTTTTGTATCACTCACTCATGAGCTACTCACCTCTACTCCAGGGCGGCTATTCCCTATGACCAATGCAAGCGTGTTACACACCTACGACACGACAACGGCGTGGAATCGGACAAAACCGTATTCCGCATGCCCTAGCAGTCATTCCATAACACGGCACGGCACGATTTGAACTGTCAACTAAACGAGCTCGTTCATAGCGTGTTAAGGCACAGATTAGCGTGTTCCTGGGCGGCTATTCCCTATGACCAATGCAAGCGTGTTACACACCTACGACACGACAACGGCGTGGAATCGGACAAAACCGTATTCCGCATGCCCTAGCAGTCATTCCATAACACGGCACGGCACGATTTGAACTGTCAACTAAACGAGCTCGTTCATAGCGTGTTAAGGCACAGATTAGCGTGTTCCTGCAATAGTTAGTACGGCTCGTTTCGTCGTTCGTCTTTGGAGGTTATAATAAAATAATAACAAACATTATGTAAATAAAATCATTTCTTTTATAGGAACCCGTAAGTTACCTATAAATAAATTAAAATATCTACTACGGTTACGGTTCCCGCTCTAGATGTGACAACTATATTACCCGTACCTTGAAAGATTGTGTTTTACAAATAGAATTCCTACAAGCAGTGGAAGTCTTCCGGAAGATATACAATACATCAGACCACTGCTCGAATATGGATTCCAAGCTGCCAAGCGGTGCCCCTACTTTCATAAAGACATAAACCTGCTTGAAAGTGTTCAGAGAAAGGCTACCAAGATCCCATGGTCTTTACGACGGAAATCCTATGAAGATAGGTTACGCGCACTACGCCTCACTACTCTAGAAGAACGACGTCTTCGAGGTGACCTCATTGAAACCTACAAGATACTCACCAATACAACCTGCCATCCCTACAAGACATCTACATAAAGAAAGAAGGACATTCAACCCGTGGACACCACCTTAGATTGGCCCGTGACTCTACTCAAGCCCTTGCAGCGCACCATTTTATAAGCAATAGAGTGGTTCACAACAAACAAACACCTTCAAGAATAAACTTGACAACTGGTTACCAGACGACAAAAACAAACTAAAAAAAGTGACGCAATGACTTATTCAACACTGTGTGTTAAAGACACATCAGCCACAGGCTGCTCGTCTTTAATAAATAAATAAATAATTACATGGTGTTTTTATAGGCGTGAAAAACGTTAGGGAAGGGTAATCATTCAATAATTCATCACAATAGACTCGCATAATGAGGCATTGATTGTTTATTATATTGCATATTAGTGTAGTAGGCTTCTGGAGTATGATCAGCTGCGTGGAGCACAGGCGACATAAGCCATGGTTTTTGGGGATAGCCAGAGTCCCCTAGTAGCCACTCAATTTTTCCACTTCTGTGTAATTTTTAATCGCTGTCGCATATCTGAAACAAGGCAGAAATATTTTTTATTATTTAAATAGGTAGGTACCATCTTCCTCCCTTGGAGGATTTTGCAGACATCATTATTGGTGAAATGCAACTATGCACTGATATGTGTTGGTCTTCTCACAATGTAAAAATAAAATCATGTTATTTTCGTTAATTTCATGTGTTATTTTAGCTTTTCATGTAACCTCAACTTTATAGTTTTGTGCTACCACTTTGTAACACCATCGTGTTACGGTAGCGCAAAAAGGTGTGCGACTTTTGTAGTGCCGTTGCATAACATTTTGTGTTACTATTGTGTCAAAATTCTGGACTTTATCCACACAATGTTGAAACAAATCAATTTTTTACAAGTTTGCAATGCCCTTGTGGAGATTTCAAACAAAATTTAATAAATATAATGTATACATACCCTTTGTTTGATTACATTCCTCTCTTGTTTTGTGGTAGGAAATTTCACATAGCTTGGAAGCAGTTCATTGAGGGCATGAACAACTTCCTCTACACAGCAACTTACAGACGGCTAGCTGAGGGGCTCTAACCAGTCCTGCCCCACTGGCTTTTGATAGCTACCGGTGGCCAGGAAATTGAGTGTTGTATCTAAAAAAATAAAAGTAATTCTTTGTATTAAAAAGTAGGGTTAGAATAAAGGTAGTATTACAGTGTAGGTAGGTAAGTACAGCCACCTCCCCGAACAGCCTATAAGGAACTTTAACAACAGTCCATAGCTGGACGCAGGCCTCCCCGTGATAAGCACCTTATTGGTTTTTATCTCATGTACCTAAGTACCAGTACCTATTACTAATTTTAATGATGCACTTACTTTGATTTCTGGTGTTATACTTGTGCACCTTTGAGGAGTCACTCCATCTCTGCTTTTAAGGATCCCACATAGAAAAGAATACAGTTCTTTGCTAACCCTTTAGCACCGCACAAACAATTTAGGGTCCATTGAAAGAGGGTCCGCCAGTGTTGTTCCAAGTAAATTTTAGTATTGCCGTATCTCAACCTAAAAATTGCCGTATTCAGGGGAAAATTTAAAAAACGGGCCGTATATTCTAAGCTTTTATAACAAATGTTTACAAATGAAACATACAGTATTAAAAAATAAAATATACAGTAGGTATTAAATTTAATCGTCTCTCTCCCACTGTTTCCTATACTTTTGTTTGGTGTGCTTAGTTTTGAATTTTTTTTTAACAATTCAGTTCAGCGACTATAACTTTAAACTAATATAACTGAAAACTGAAGCAATAATTGCGGAGATATAGTGTTCAAAGTTTACAAATAAAGGGGCCGTCGTAAGTGTTGTAACTAGAAACAAAACTTACATTACACACACTAGAACAATACAACATTCATAACTAAGTGACTAAATTAGAAAATCGCTCGGTGTGCAAACACTAGTAAGGTCCTTATGTGCCGTCTCATTTTATCAGGTTACTTTATGTCTACAGCGGGAAACCCTTAGCCAGAAGGAGCCAGTCGCTAGTGCGTTCCGTTACACGAAGAAATTCAGTTTTGTCAGCGCTTCCTATACCGGCCGTATAATTTCATATAAATATTATACGGCTTTGAAATGTCTGCCGTATGCCGTATTCTTGACGATTTACCCGCCCGAAAACCGTATAATACGGCAATTGCCGTAGCCGGAACATCACTGGGGTCCGCAGAACCCCTGGGTAACCTCCTGTTTATAGTCGTACTTTGCTGGTGCCAGCGTCTTACGCGTCGTCTCCTTAGAATAATATCCTTATATAATAGAATGAGTCAGTCAGTCAGTGGTAATCTAGCTTTATTTATTAGAATAATTGGTAGATTTTTAGGTTATGTTGTTCAAAACAAACAATCAATGAAAACTACTTATTCGTTCCGAAACTAGTAATGAGTGACTTGAATGTTTATACAAATCATTATTTTTGGGCTCTAAATTTTCAAATCACATTATAGTAGTGTAAGCTCAACAATTTAATGGTTGAGCAAGCTTATTATTCAAAATATTTATTATTGGAAACAAAAAATAATTGTTAATAAAACCGTAAAATTTCCGAATAGACCGGATGTAAGATTTTGAACGAAGCGTGTGAAATAATCGTAAAACAAAACACGGGGCATAGACAACCAGTCTTGTGGCATGCAGAATACCATTTTTCGATTCCACACATAGGCTCGTTTGAAACGCGTTTGTGTTTAGAACGCGTTGTGACGTCACACGTTTTGGGCATGTTATCTCTTGGGTCATAGGGAATCGGGCCCCAGTTTTTTTGGCTAAACTTAGGATTAGGGATCATTCTATGTGTGAGTGTGGTTTAGAAGAAGGAACCATTGACCACATATTTTTCAATTGCTCTTAATTAAATTTTTCCCTTTATGATGTACTCCCCCCTGATATCCCTCGTCCTACTTCCCTCAAATGTTTACTATCCCTCATATTTTCCCCTTCTATAAATTTTTTATTATGTAAATTTGAAAATTCCAATAAGATTAAACTGTAATGTAAATATTAGCCTTATTTCCTAATTTGTACATTCCTTTTATTAACCCCTTTTTGTTTGTGCAAGCTTCCCACTAACTTTGTGTTGTTTTTTTAGGTACAAATCAATGGTACTATTCAAAAAGAGTTATTTATTTGTCTGTTTTTTTTTATAGAAAATTCTACCGTTTTATAAAACTCTACAAAAGTTTATGACTCTTTTGATACGGACACTGGCAGAATTGTGGCAGCACAGCCACAGCGAGCCATCAAAATAAGAAGTTGAGGTTAACTGACATCTAAAACTGACATTGGCAGAATTGTGTCAAACTATGACGCAGCAGAGCCAAAAATAAAAGAAGAAGAAGAGGTTAACTGAGTGAGATGCAGTGTTGCCGTGAACTAGGGGATTTTGTAGGTGTTTAGCGGGCAAAATTCTAAATTTAGCGAGAAAAAAGTTTTTGGCGACTTCTAACGACTTTTAGGCGGGTCAATATGACGCTAGAAGGGCAACCGTCTTTATTTCAAAACTAAAGATACTGAATTGATAAACATAATGAATCAAATTAATTATATTAATATTATATATTTTTAGAAGCAGGGCACTCGGGATTTCCCAAATTATGAGCATTCAGTGCAAGGTCTGTTCTGTTTATCTCGCTAACTGCTATCAAGAATGAGTGAAACCGAGAATTACGTACGTAGGTATTGGACAGTTTCGAAGGAGTTCATTAATTTTATCGTCAGTTTCTATTCGAAATTAAAAAAATTGTGGGTAGAACAAAGTTTATCGTAGGTAGTTTATATTGGCACCCTGTATTTCCTTTTTTATTTTGCCTTTTTCATTGAACATGAGTGTACGAACAGAAACTGAGAGTGACGGGCGGCCGCTATTTTAGTTCAATCGGGATCTTAAGCTGCTGATGACCCAATTGTTGATTACAACAAAAATGTGTGAATAATTGTCTTGCATTTGGTCGGTGTGGCTGCATAATTACGAAATAGAAAGAAAGTCAATAACGTTTTTTTACAATTTCTAGACGTATATTCTATTCATAGAAAAAGTAGATTGGGGTACATCACCATCTAGCAATAAATAAGGTTAGACATCACACATGGATCACAGCATCATCTAGCCCGAAGCTAAGCAGAGCTTGTGTTATGGGTACTAGATGACTGATATACTTAATAGGTACATTATACTACATAGATAATTATATTTTTAGGGTTCCGTACCTCAAAACGAAAAAAGGAACCCTTATAGAATCACTTTGTTGTCCGTCTGTCTGCCTGTTTGTCTGTCTGTCTGTCTGTCAACCCTCTTTCCTTAGAAACGCGTGGACGTATCGAGTTGAAATTAACGTCAAATACAAGTCTGTAACCTCTTGAAGCCGCGATATAAATAAAACTTCTAAGTCAACGCACTTAAAAGTTACAGCCGTTTAAGTCCGAATATTTTGAAATTTCCAAGGGAATCACATGCACATAAAACCTATAGGGTACTTCCGTAGACCTAGAATCATGAAATTTGGTGAGCAGCAAGGTCTTATAGCAAAAGTAAAGGCAAAAATCTGAAAAATATAAATTTGTAATTTATTCACTAAAAAAATTAGTTTCGAGCATTAAAAGTATTTAAAGTATTTTTTAGTGAATAAATTGGACCAAAACCTATAGGGTACTTCCCGTTGACGTAGAATCATAAAATTTGGCAAGAAACAAGGTCTTACAATTAAACGGAACCCTTAGTGCGCGAGTCCGACTCGCACTTGACGTTTTATTTATTACACATATAGAATTCGCAACCTGCTGCGTGACGCAGGAGTTTGCGGATTCAATTCCCGCATTGGGACAAATGTTTGTACGATCTGAAGATATTTGTTCCGTGTGTTTTCTATGTGTAATAAAAAATACACATAAAAAACCCTTAGAAAAAACATAGATGTTTATCTATGTAGGTAGTATAATGTCCGTTTTAAGGATATCGTTATCAAGTACTTACCCCATCCTGCGTCGCATGCAGACCTTCGCCCGCTGCGCCACAGAGGTCGTCAAAGAATAGGAATAGAACAAAGAACTGCGGAGGAATAGAACCACAACTACTACCTAAAGCATTTCGGTTTGAGCGTTACTGAGGTCGCAATAGATGAGGTAGGTTAGCGACTTCTAGCGGATTTTTATGGATCGATTTTTTCCATAACTAGAGGAATTTCTAATACTGGCTAGGGACTTCTAATTTAGTTGAACGGCAACATTGGTGAGATGATAACGGAATTGAATTACTGTATTTTCTTCTACATCTTCTCTAATTACAAAATTTTGAGTTTAATAATTGCTGGTTGTTTGTAGTTCTTTGACTTGAATAAGTTCAAGTCGAAGGGTGGCTCTGGTTACTTTTTAGTTTGGTGTGTAGTGAAAGAAAACAGGAGAATGTCTTCTGTGTGTAGAGTTTGCCTCGACGGCAATACCACACTGCATTGCTTAAAAAACAACCAACTCCTAGAAGTCTACGAAACACTGTCTAAGAGCAAGGTAAATATCCTGGTTAATGGTAAATTTTCCATAAAAAGGGCTTTACGGCTAATTAGGGTATAATAACCTACCTAACCTTTATAATGTAAGACACGAGCAAATAAATACTGAAATAGGTACCTACCATAGCAAAGGTATGAGGTGCAACCCTGTTCTAAGCACACATTTTAAATTATTTACTTCATTTATTTTAAAAATAAATAAATAAATAATGCTGGACAATCCACACTACATCATCTAGCCCCAAGCTAAGCAGAGCGTGAGTTATGGGTAGGGGAGAAGGAGGCACCTTTGAACATTTTTTACATTAGAGTCTGTAATATCTAAGATAGTTATTTTTATTTAGTTATTTTTGCTATTAAAGACATTTAGATGATCTAGCTACATAAATCAATTAAAATTATAATCAATTTTCACATGATTTAGTCAGAATTGATCTTTTAGTGAAGTAACTCAAATGTTCAAAGCTGCCCCTTTCCTGGGGCAGCTCTGAACATACCAGGGGCACCTTTGAATTGATGAATTTAAACAAAAAATACATTGTTTAAGTTAAATATTTTTATTAAATAAAGTTATTTAAAATGTTATGACTGTGTTATGTGATGTTACGTACAGTATTAAAGGAACTATGTGAATTATTCAAATGTTAAATATTGAAATTATAAACTTTTCATAAAAAACAATAAAAAGTAGCTTTTAAAAAGAAAATTATAATATTAACACAGTTTTACTTTCTAAATCTAAAATCAGATTAAATAACGTTCAGGCGCAATCACTATAGAAGACAACAATATAAGTAGACTTCCTCTGATAAAATCAGTTATTTAGGGTTACTTCCTAATTTGAACACTATTGGACATAAACGACTAGTTTTATTGACCTAGTTTAAACAAAGAGATATCAAATTTGAAACAAACAAACACAAATAAAAGAAACACAAATTTTCGCACCTATAATTTAGTGATGGATCTATTGAGTCACCTTTGAACATGTTCAAAAGTGCCCCCTTTGTTTTGTTCAAATCTACCCCAATGGGTTCGAAGAAATTATCTGGTAATTTTATTTTCGAAAAACCACTCCATGCTGGTGAACTAGAGCATAAAAATATTTAAAATGAATTTATCCATACAATAAATCAAGTTCCGCTTACAAATGTCTTCAAATCTTTCATCAACCCCCCTACAGTTTTTTTCCGTAATGTATACCGTCAGCTTCAATACGTACCGATCCTATCCATCCAAAGGTTGCCTGGAAGAGATCGCTGTTAGCGATAAGGCCGCCGATTGTGCCATATTCTATATAGTTAGTATTAAGTTCTTATTAAATTTTTCAGTGTATTGATGGTGCAATAAAGATATAATCTATCTATCTATACTTCGAGGTGCCGAAAACAGACATGGCCTATTATTCAAATTTTCGCGCGCGCACATGTGCGCCACTAACTAATGACAGACATGGGGGTCGGTACTGCGGTGTTATAAATACCATATTCGCCACAATTGGCCTAGAACTAACCTCGTAAACTCGTCTGTTCTAAGGTGCCCCTGTTCAAAGCTGCCTCCTTCTCCCCTACTAGATGACTGATATACATAATATAATACCTACATAACATAGATAGATATTTTTTATTATACATAGAAACAACCAGAACAACAATAATAACAATAATAGGTAGCAAAATCCTTGAATTACATACATTTCCTTAGAAATGGGTACCGTAATTGCGGGCTACTTTAGCTCTAGGGGTTAACTTTAGCTCAAATCGAAAAAAAGTTTCATCTTCTCGCCACTTCGCAGCGATCAGTCAGAGTAATCGATTTAGTTTAAGCCGGCATTGATAGATGACATTACTGGCAACGAGATAAGAAGGGACACATTAATAAATTGTAACTTCAAAGCGGCCATTTGCATTTTTTACTTTTATGTGTAATATCGTGCTGTTTTTACGTCTGCAAACTTCTGAGTGTAACGGAGTTTTTAAGATACGTGTCATTGAAAATTACATTTTGTTGTGTCAGAAATATAATTAGGCGTAGAATGAGAGTAGAAACAATTGGTTTTTCACTAGTTTACATACCAAAATTTTAAATATTTAGTGTGGGGATACTTTGACTCGCAAATTCGGGTTATATTGGCTCTTGCGCCAAGGTAACCCGATCGTATCAATTTCAGCCAATACAGAGTTTATAGTCGAAATTTACCATGTTTCAGCTTTCGCCATGCCGTCAAGGTATCGGCGATATAAAAAAAGGATGTTTCTCAATACCTGCATTAGACGCCTAATTAAGAAAGATACAAAAATGGTACCTACGATGAATCTCAATTACTAGACTATGAATCTCAATAATATGACAGTTAGGATATTTTGAAAGACTGTTAGATTATTTTGTGGGGCTGTAATAACAAACTTTTAAGCATTCTACATTTCAAAGTTTACAGGTAGTTAGTTTTTGTTAAATTTCAGTAAGAAGGTGGGTTAATTTATTCGTTTTTCTTTAAAAACAATATTTCAAATGTTAATTATTGTATTATCTGTCATTATAAGTAGAAATTTAATAATAAGCATAGTTTTTATAAAATTTAGTGAGTCGTTTGTTATGAAGTTGATTTTTGTTCTATTTACGTTATTAATTTAAAAAAAATTATATGACAAATACAAATACAAAAAAATACAAAAACGTTTATTTTAGAAATGTGTGTAACAATTCAGTTAGAGCACTGTCTCCTGTGGTAGCTACAATGTAGCTGTGTTACAGGCGAACAGTTTCTTCACAAAACGTTTACTATTGTGCTATCTTTCATTTCAAGGCCTTACTTTGTCTCTATACTTGACACAGATCAGATTACAAACGAAATAAAATGACGAGCCATAGTAAACCTCCTGAAAGAACAACTTTGGCTCAAAGTTTAAATAAAAAAATTAATCCAACTGTCACATTTTTTAAATAAATTAATATTTGAATAACGAGCTACTATCCTTATTTAACAAATAAAACCATTATGACCCTTACAAGTCTATCAAAGACTATAAAATATATTGATTTCCCAAAATATACGGAAAAAGTATCTAAAGTAACCCGCACTTACGGTATACTTTCCTACCTTTGGATTTTGTTGACATCGTCTTATTTCCCATCAAATTTCAGGCAGGTATAGCATAGGTACCTAATCCTTGCATTGTGTTTCCAAATGTTTTGTTATCCTTATAGAGGTATGTGTTTTGTTGGCATTGCCTTAATTTAACCTTTTGTGAGTGTAAAATACAAACAAGATGTCTTAATCTTTCACTGCCCAGCCTCTGCAATGCAATCCGCAACGACGACGCATTGTCATCGCAGCTACAAACAGTGCTAGAACAATACATGTGCATTGTTCTCAGTGAAATTGTTAATGTCTGAGCTATTTCTCAACTGTCTCACTCGCACAATACATTCATGAAGTGACCCTATGTGTACCGCAACACAGTTATCATGAGCACATGTGTGCAGGCAGATGCAGTTTTTGTGTGGAGAAATGGTTGAGTGTTGGGGGTGTGCCAGAATCATGTTCCTATTAAAATTTGTTGTTTAAAAATAGCATTTTCTTTTTCAGTTCAACTCTGAAGATGCAAGGCCGAGAGTTTTATGCCGTATTTGTTACTGGAAGCTGCTGAGGTGCCACACCTTCTCCCAAATGGCTCACAGATCTGAACAGATCTTAAGCCATTTTTATGATAAAGGTTTTGAGGTACCAACAAATTCCTTAAGCTATCAATACTACTAAAAGCCTTTTTACACGTATGCACATTGATTTCACTGTTGTGTCATACAAGAGTACAATAAAAATCAAGATTATTTAAAAAAAAACAAAAACATCCAATTATTACGTAATTTAAATCAGATTGATATGATTTTGATGATAATCACTTTAGTCTATCAATTTTTAAGGTTTGTATAGGTAGGAATGAAAGGTAGGTTCAATAGTTTAATCACACAAAGTACTAGCAGAAAGAGGAGACACCAAGATTGAAACATAATGTTATCCAGTCCAGTAATTTTTGTTTATTCAATCCCGATATGTCCCCATTTTTTTTAACTGCTATTAGGTACTGAAAATCATGACATTTATTCACAAAGAAAATTATACTAGTATTTACAATTGAAACAATTGAGCTAACTGCCGACTGTTGCAAACAGTCTACAGATAGCTCAACTGATCCATATCAACACCAGTCGGAAGCGTCCCCAAGACGCTGGCTGCATTGCCACGCTGTATGGCAATGCTGATACGCTGTGCCAGATATTCACCAGCTCTCGGGTCACGCGTCGCTTCGACCAGACGCTCAGATAGTTTTTGGAAAACCCGAAGAGCCTCGGTACCCCACGGACCTAGGGTCTCGACTCCAAGGGGAGCAAATGTGTAAGCTCTGTCGAGACCTGCATATTTGCGCCTCTTGAGATCTTCGGCCAAATCTGCCGCCGCCGCACCCGCCCTCACGGATGTCCTCGGAAGATGGGAAGGCGCAAGTGTGTCGACGCATGTAGCATCCCACACAATGGGCCTCCCCAACTCCCATGGGACTAGTGTCATACCGTCGGGCCTCTTACCATCGTCACGCAACAGACCATTCGGTTCGAGAATAGCTGGTACATTAGCGGTGACAAAGGCCCGCCGGATGATGTCGTTAAGGCTAGCGTGGCGAGATATCCGACCGGCGGCCCTAGTGCACGATAATCCGTGATGACCAAGCTGTTCGACAGCAGTACCGCACTGGCATTGATGAGGTGCGCAACACCTTGCACCCAACCGGAGACATGTTGCGATACGGAAAGTTACGGGATCCAATAAAGTACCAGTGTTATATGAAGGAAATGCTTGCAACCAATGTCCTGACTCCCATTTAGAAACGGCCAGGAGGCGGGCACGATCTGCAGAGCTGGAGCACGTTTGTAACAAACAGTTCCGTGTCAACTCACACAGAGGCCCGTCCCATTGCCGTTGGGACAAAAGTGATTTTGGGGGAGCAGCATCGGGGCAAGCACTATGCCAAGCCGTTCGAGCTTCGTCTAAAAATTAAATTTTCAATGACATTCCAGGTGGGACCAAAAGAGAAGGATTTAAAATTTTTTCAACTAAAGAACTAGTGCTGTAGACAGAAGACAAGAACGCTGGTAGGGCTACACTTGAAATTTTGCGTATACCTAAGCCTCCCAATTTGACAGGCAGGGAGGCCTGCGACCATGCCTTGTCATCTAAATTGATATTCAAAACCGATGATAAAGTATTCTTTATTATGTTGTCTAAGCCTTCCAAGAGCTCGCTGTGTTTCCACAGTTGACTACATCTCAAAGAATACGTAAATTTAGGTACAAATAGACAGAACCGAATAACTGTAAAAGCCATTTGACTATTAATTTTGAGCAGTCTGTCCGAATTTTTGTGGAAATTTTGAATTTTCTCATCTACAAATGACTGAAAAGACTCATCAAGAATTGGTGAACCCAGGAGTCGAAGTGAACATTTATCAACAACTGTAAGGGGCACTGTTGGGGGCTAATGTATTGAATTTCTCAATGATATTGTTTTTGTCTACACAAGAGTCCGAAATAAAAAGCTCACACTTTGAAAAATTTAATTCCAAACCTATTTGTCGAAATTCGTCTGTGATGATTTTTAGATCATCAAAAACTGCGTTCACCTCTCCACCTAATGTTCCATCATCCAAATACCAAACATTAAGCTTGGATTGGAGACGTTGAATTATGGGTTGGATGGCAAGGCTAAATATGGCCGGACCAAGAGGGTCGCCCTGCTGACAGCCAACAGCGGACGAAATGACTTCATTCCTGTATATTAATTTTGATGGCGAACCGTAACATTGCCAAAGAAAAGGGTAAATTTCTGGAATTTTGTCTTTAATTTCTTTTAGCAAGGCGCCCCTGTCTACGGAATTGAAGGCGTTTTTGACGTCTACCTTCAGAATTACCTCCCCATAATTTTGGTCTAAAAATGTACGAAGGGAATGTACTGCGGCCTCACATCCTCACATTGATTAGGTACTTGAGTCATTTACAACGGGATATTTAGCATGATTTAAGTTTTGAGCTTTCTAATATTTCGGCACAGTTTTATGCGCCATGATCACAAAATAACTGAGGGCACTGCGAGTCAGTTGTTTCAATGAATCTGAAAATTTGTAGTAACACATTTCACAAAAAAATATGTATTGTTTCTCGGAAGAAAATCATATCCCTTGGGGAACTTTTCTACTGCTGACCTACTAAATTACATGGCAACAAGCAATGTATTATTTGAAGTACGAACAATCAAATACCATTTTAACATTACAAAAAATCCTTTATTCCTTTGTTGGAGTTTACTATTTCCATAGGCCCTGGAAGCGCAATTCCGACACGCACTTGGCCGGTTTTATTTTGATGTAGTCTGTTTGAATCCACTGCTACTTAAAAGTACAATTAATGTTTTAAATAATTTATGCATTAGTTGTATAATGAATAACAAATTATTTATTTCAGGCTACTCATGACTATATAACAGAGCTCAAGCTAGGAATGAAACAACAGCTGTCTGTGACCACTGTGCAGTCTATTACCATTGATGGTTGTACAACTATCAAAGATGAACCAATACCTAGTATTGAGATAAAAGAAGAGGTGACCGCAGATCAGGATACATTGCTGGAGGTTGAGTCTGCCCCTGGAGATGGTACAGAATGTCAATTACCATTAGAAGATAACAGCGATCGAGAGAATGATGTGAAAGAAGTTCCTTCTAACAGTCATGTTGTTGGACACATGAGAGTTCACACAGGGGAGAAACCATTTGCCTGCAATGTATGTGACAAAGAATTTGGAAAAAAAAGTAATTTAGTTAAACACATGCGAATTCACACAGGAGAGAAACCATTTGCCTGCAATGTATGTGACAAAGAATTTAGACAAAAAAAAGTTTTAGTTGAACACATGAGTATTCACACAGGAGAGAAACCATTTGCCTGCACTGTATGTGACAAAAAATTTAGAAAAAAAAGTGATTTAGTTAAACACATGAGAATTCACACAGGATAGAAACCATTTGCCTGCAATGTATGTGACAAAGAATTTAGACAAAAAAGTGATTTAGTTCAACACATGAGAATCCACACAGGAGAAAAACCATTTGCCTGCAATGTATGTGACAAAGAATTTAGACAAAAACGAGTTTTAGTTCAACACATGAGAATTCACACAGTTGAGAAACCATTTGGCTGCAAAGTGTGTGATAAAAAATTTAATCGCAAACATCAATTAGTTACTCACATGAAATTTCACACAGGAGAGAAGGAGAGAAAACATTTGCCTGCAATGTATGTGACAAAGGATTAAGAGAAAGTGTTTTAGTTCGACACATGAGAATACACACAGGAGAGAAATCTGTGTGAATTCTCATGTGCAATGTTTGTGATAAACAATTTATTTAAAAATATTATTTAGTGTGTCATAATTATGAAAACTCACAGGAGAAACCATTTGCCTTCAATGTTTGTAATAAAGCATGCTATCTGAGTCATAGCCAAAAATATGTACGTCAGGATATGGTTAGGATATAGTCACGCCACGAAATGTCATGAAATTGTAAATGTAAGGCTGTAGCTATTAGGGTTTAGTCCCGGGAATTCCCGTTCCCGAAATTCCCAGGAATTCCCGAATATTTTGGCCGATTTAAGAACCGGGAAATCCAAAATCATTTCCCGGGAAATTTTGGGTAAAATATTTTAACTTTAATAACACTACCGAAATGTCAGCCTAATAGATTCCACATCCTCTGATTTGGCGCCTGTAGGTAATATTTTATTCATTCATGACGAGGCATTAGCCGTCCTATTGGTAAGTAGTTGTTTTTATGATGGTGTGAATGTACCATCTCTATTGAGAGAGGAAATATCGTTTTATTTTATTTAGACAACAATTCCGCCAAATCACTGGGGCGACCGCTGGGCTCCGACCATTGGCCGACTCAAAGTCAAGCATCACACCCCAGTTGGGCAAGCATATAATTTTATCGATATCGATAGATAGTAACAAAACTAAGAGCATCGCGAAAATTATTTAGCTCAACGATAGTGAATTTATAATTTTTTTTTAAGCAAACAAATCAAATACGTAACTACTAGTGTGGCATTGTTATATTTGATTGGAATTTAAGGGCGTATACAACCTCAAATTGCTTATTTTCAACTCCGTCGGACCTCCATATCTTCCAAACTACTGAATATTTAACTTTGAAATTTATATATGGTAAAGTTCAGGACTTATTCTATCGATCATATGTTTCGAAAACACGATGCCATAAAATTTTCTCGATAGAAAAAAATCGCAAAGTTACCTCTAATTTTTTACTAAAACCCTAATTTCTCAATAAATACAGATGATACGATCTTGAGATTAAGCATAGTAATTGAACTAAGTATAAAGAACATTTTATATGTTGCCTTTTTTTCAATTAACTATTCTAATGTTTGTGGGGAGCAAATAACTACTAAAAACTTGATTTTTGGGCTTACGCCGCTTTGCTCTGTCCCGCTCCTGTGAACGCGAAATCCTATGCCTATCCTCTTCACACAATAACGAGGTAGGGTACCGCCTTAATTACAAATTTCTGTATTGTTTCTATGTGAAAATTGAATTATATACACATACAGTTTACATCCAGTAAGTTTTTGATGCCCTAATAATGATCCCGGAGTATTGTATAAAACTTACACTGATCAACGATAACTCAATCAAAATTTCAGTTTTAAGGGGGTATAGTACCTCAAATTGCTTATTTTCAACTCCGTCGGACCTCCATATCTTCCAAACTACTGAATATTTAACTTTGAAATTTATATATGGTAAAGTTCAGGACTTATTCTATCGATCATATGTTTCGAAAACACGATGCCATAAAAATTTCTCGATAGAAAAAAATCGCAAAGTTACCTCTAATTTTTTACTAAAACCCTAATTTCTCAATAAATACAGATGATACGATCTTGAGATTAAGCATAGTAATTGAACTAAGTATAAAGAACATTTTATATGTTGCCTTTTTTTCAATTAACTATTCTAATGTTTGTGGGGAGCAAATAACTACTAAAAACTTGATTTTTGGGCTTACGCTGCTTTGCTCTGTCCCGCTCCTGTGAACGCGAAATCCTATGCCTATCCTCTTCACACAATAATGAGGTAGGGTACCGCCTTAATTAGGTACTTCTCGTTAGACCGGGAGTATCGATACATAATTTATTATATCAGCACAACACTAGTATGATTGACATTTATAAGTGACAAATCACTGATCAGTTTCGGAATTCGAAAGAACATATTTCCTCTCTATTGGGTATGTGCTCTATGGATTGTAAACACTAGCGTCTAGCTGTAATCTAGCTGTAATCTTGTGTTGGGGCATCCCAACACAACCTTCTAATGTGAAATCAGACCTTGGACGAAGGAAATCTTCCTGATCGAAATAACGGAACATACAGTGCGACCGAAAAGAGTAGAAAATAAATGAAGGCGCTGCTGTCGTTTAGATGGCAACACGAATACTAGGACGCAAACGGTCTTGATCCTTACGTTTAGAGATTCAATTTTGTTGGAAACGTGTATGTCAATATTTACAAATCCGACCAAAAATAAATTAATTATTAAGAAAATTTACCTACTGTAAACTGGCAACTCTGTATGAATGTTGTTTGTAGACAAAATACATTTATGATTACAAAAGGAATCTCATATTGTTACTATTATCGTAATCATTTATTCCTGAAAATAATAGCTTTAGCTTATCTAGTTTACTAAACCAGTTTTAAAAATAATATTATGTAGTAATATAATATCATAATCAACAAAATAGGTAGGTACATGTTTCTGATAGCGCATAAATTGAAATCGTCCAATTGTTATAAGGTCTTCTGTTCACGCCATCTAGTGAGGAATGCCGGAAGTACATACACTACGTACAAAGCTGAAGGATCGATCGATGGACCAGCCTAGTTCCTGAAGCTGACACCAGAGGCGCGGCTCCAAACTATATAAGTTGAACGACGAAGCATTTTTTTCTCTTTTACCTGCGCATTTTGTTATTCACATGTTTGTTTGTAGAACCTTTGGGGTTTGCTTACCGATAGGTACGATAACTCAAAATTGTTGGTTCATAATCATGTAAAATCACTGTTTTCCATGCAAACTACCAAAGAATCTCCTCATCATATTAGAAAACTGATTGATACAGTTCTTAAAAACTTTCGTGCATTGAACACTCTGGGCGAACCCACAGATCAGTGGGATACGCTAATAATTTATCTATCGCATCAAAACTGGACTCAATTATCGAGAAAGAATGGGAACAATTTAAAAATAATTTATACAGACAAAGGGGAGGTCAGTCAATAAAGTTAGAGGATTTACTTGATTTTCTTAAAGACAAAGCTGATACGTTAGAGATGATAAAGGCACATAATTCCTCTCCATCTTCTAGCAATAATAGTTCTAACAAAGGGCAGACTGAATCTTCGAAAAAGATTCAGTCCGAGAAATAATAAAATCTAACCGCAATTTATCTAGTTTAAATATGTTTTTAGATGAGCACGAGCTTATGCGCGTGGGTGGTAGATTAGCGAACTCTCAATTTAATTACGATAAAAAACACCCCAAGCTGCTTTGTACTAAACATCACTTTTCAATTCTTTTGTTTAGATATGAACATAAAAATTTATTACATGCCGGACCTCAATTACTATTGGCAACTATAAGAGAATCTTGGTGGCCGCTTGGAGGTAGAAATTTAGCTAGGAAAATAATACGTCAATGCAATAAATGCTGCCGAATGAAAGGACAAACCATTAAGGTCCCTATGGGAGACCTACCCAAGGAACGTATAAGTACCTTAGGCTTCCCATATTTGTACAGCGGGTTGGACTATTGCGGCCCTTTGAAAATACTAAATAAGAAAGGTAGGGGCGCTAAACTTGAAAAATGTTACATTTGTTTATTTGTATGTTTTATAACCAAGGCAGTGCATCTGGAACTCGTGACAAGCTTATCCTCGGATAGTTATATATTAGCTCTAAAAAGATTTATTTCCCGTAGAGGAAAACCTTCAGAGATTTTTTCAGATAGGTAATGGTACTAATTTTGTTGGTGCCGCGAGGGAATTCACAGAATTCTTGGCTAACAATAGTCAGTCTATCATTGATTATGCTACTAATAATAAAATAGAATTTAGATTTATTCCTCCATACACTCCTCATTTTGGTGGATTATGGGAAGCTGGGGTAAAATCCTGTAAACACCACATTTCTCGCGTGATAGGAAATGCCAATTTAACTTATGAGGAATTCAGTACAGTTTTGGTACAAATTGAAGCCGTCCTGAATTCCCGCCCTATGTATCTTATGTCTTCAGATCCGAACGACCTTACCCCTCTCAGCCCAGCCCATTTCTTGATTGGCCGAGCTCTGACGACACCTGCTGAGCGCGATGTGTCAGCGCTGCCGCTGCCTGCCCTGTCTCGCTACAAACGAATCGAGTGCCTCAGACAATCGTTTTGGAAGCGCTGGTCTATGGAGGAAACCTGTTCCCAGGAAGAGATGGAGTTACGAGAATAGCCGAGATACGTACCTCCACGGGTATCGTGAAGAGAGCATTTTCCAGAATATGCCCGCTTGAATCCGGCACTGATTCTCCGACCGAGGAATCGAACCTGGTACTCATCACACTGGAGGATCAACCACTAAGCCATGAGCGCTCAGGGCCGCCGGGATGTTCACGCCATCTAGTGAGGAATGCCGGAAGTACATACACTACGTACAAAGCTGAAGGATCGATCGATGGACCAGCCTAGTTCCTGAAGCTGACACCAGAGGCGCGGCTCCAAACTATATAAGTTGAACGACGAAGCATTTTTTTTTCTCTTTTACCTGCGCATTTTGTTATTCACATGTTTGTTTGTAGAACCTTTATTACAAATTTATCATTCAATCTAATTCTTTCAATTGAGCTCCTATCTATTCCATACAACTGGACAAGCTTCCAGCACCTATAGGGCCCTTCAGGCATGTAGGCAGCATCAGGCAAAAAACATCTTCCTTCTCTTGTTTCTGCAGGAGTTTTGAATATTCTTTTGTAATGCTAGTAGAACCTTGCATCTTCAATCCCAGATTCTTACATAACAAACCTATCTAAAAACGAATTTAAATTATACTGAAATGTAACGCAGGACCGCTAAGAGTGGCAGATGGGTTTGAGGTCAACATAATTATGCCAAAAACGGATGATGATGATAACGATTTTGTTTTAAAGGCTCAAAATATGGAAGTGGACTATACTTTTTCCAATACAAACGGAAATAAACAATATAAATACCATGAACGCAAATGCAAAAAAACAACACAAATATACTACCTACCTACCCAGGTAATCAAATTCACAGGTTTAATTGTTTGAGAGAGGCAGATTTTACTGTTTAAAGACAATAGAATCGAGTACTATATCAGTGATCTCGGAGGTTCTTTGATAATTGTTTGAAATATCGGGCTATAGCTTTTCCACACAAATTCGGCAAAAAACGTATGAAAACTTTATCACTTGTCTTGATCCACTGCGATTAGTTTTTTCCATGTCGAATTACACCAAACACATTAATACAGCTATTGTAATGCAAGCAAATTTCGTTGAGGTACATACATCAGTGGTCTTTAACATTCGACTCTACGTTGTCAAATGCAGGCAGGAAACGAACTAGAGTTCTTTTTTCCGGTTTCTACGTCGAGCTTTTCTCGACGTAGAAACCGTTGTTCTTCAAGTCACGTGCTGTCGCTCAGACAGAGAGCCTTGTTGGCTTCTCAAGAGCTGTTCGTTAGCCTGTTGGCTGTTTGTTCTGGTCTTCTTGGGAATTGACTTCGGAGTTTTTGCATCCGGCGGTCTTGTGTGCAGAGGAGCGAGTCCGTTGAGGTGTACGTGGCGAGAGTTGTCCGCACGATCGTACATTTTGCGCGCCAGCTTTACCACAAACTCCTTAACTGTGTTAAGCTGCAGGTCACGTGCGATGACGCTGTTTCGCACATAACGTCCGGCGCCTGTACAGACTCTGAGAGCAATGGTTTGCTGGGCTTGGATTCTTTTCTGATTTGTTGCAGAGCACGGGGAGTACCATGCTGGTGCTGCATATGTGAGTCTCGATCGAATGTAAGTCCTGTAGACCCCTATCTTGGTTTTTAGTGGCAGTTTGGATGTCAAGATTGGTCGGAGCATGGCTCGAGCTGCGCGTGTTTGTCGTAACGCGCGCTCCACCTGTGCGTTCATCGACTACGACCTGTGTCGTAGTTCTAGGGGTGGTAAAACAGTGCGCTGACGGGTGACAAGCAGTGCTGCCGACTTTCCAGCGTTGACTGCAATGCGCCATCTGTCTAACCAAGCTGGTAGGAGTTTCAGCAAGCGCTACATCCGGCTAGCGGCTTAATTTATCCCCGTTACGACGAGTAATTTTTTTACACAAACATTGTAAAATGGATCTTTTTGTCTTATTTCGGACCATTTTGGCGTTCGGATTCGGAACTTTTTCATTTTGACTGCCGGCAACACTGCAGTGTCAGTCAGTCAGTGTTGAGGTTAACTGCTTTTCTCCTAAAGTTAACTATGCCTTGTGTAAATTCATATATAATAATGATATAAAGTTGTAATTAGTACTTAGTAGTAGTAGTAGGTTCTTTTCATTATATGTGTTTATTTTTTGTGAATTCAATAATCGCGCAGTTTTGAGTTATTTTCCTTATGTTTTGTAGTTTTGTGGGGTTTTTTCTTTTTTTTTGTAAATACTGTACAATACATAAAGGTTATATTGTTCATTCCATAAAGCTTGCGATGCTATCATGAGATGATGAGACGGATATTGGCAAAATTGTGTCAAACCTGACGCAGAAGCCATCAAACAAGAAGTTGAAGTTGAAGTTAAGAGGAAGGGTCACTATAATGCACGACAATTTATTGTACGGCACTATAATGCACACCCCAATAATCCGTGTCAAAACGGTTTCAATTATCCGGGTGTACAGTATCTCGACGTGCAATATCAGCCTGTGTAAGCTTGTCACGTGTCGATAATGCACAACCATTAATGTACTGCCCGTAATTGTACACTCCTATAATCGAAAGCCCTGACACGGATTATCAAGGTGTACATTATTTGGCCGTGCAATATCGGTTTGCGCATTATTGACACGTGACGAGCTTCCAGAGCCAATTTTCGTAACGACCTTGCTTCCCATTCGCCGACAATCTCTCTCCTCATTGGTCGATATGAAGGCAGTCATGCTTCTTTTGTACTGTTCCAGTTCAAACATTTTCATACAAAAGTTGCCATTAATAATATATTTTATGAATGAGACGTTTTCGTAGTGTGAAAAGTAAGTTCGACCAGACTGAAAAGATGGCGCTTTTAGTTTCAAAATGTGTGGCAGAGACCTTACATAAGTTGACATGACACACTACCACAACCTTTCTTCTTCCTTAGATTACAAATTTGATGACCTGCCGTCATCAAATTGCGTGTGTCGGATTGCGTGACCCCCGCGTGTCCCCCCGGAACCCCCTCCCCCACCAAACAATCTGATATGGGTATCGTTTTCGATTAACAAGCGGGTGAGGATTCTTATTTGATGACGGGGGGCATGTGTCTAGTATAGGGGAACAGCACGGCGAGCGAAGCAAGCCGTGCTGTGACTCCCACGCCCACTATTAATCGAATGGAACTTCGTTCCACACGGGTGTCCCTAGACACCTCTCAACTTTTTTTGCACACATGGGCAGTTCGGTAAAAAAAATACGTGATTAATTATTTATTTATGTATAGTTTCTTTATATCGAGTTTCGAGTGAATTCAACTTAGGAATTATAATTTTGTACAGTAACTTTATCACCCTTTTCAATTCCCTCAGAGGTTAGAAAGGTTTGAAAATAAGCCTGAAAAAGAACCTTAACTAGCAACGTACCTAATTTCACCTAAATCGGTTAGTTTATTCGCATTCACTGCCCAGCCTCGGCGGTGCGACCCGCAGGGGCGCGCCGCCGCCGCCACACGAGTGTCGAGAGGCTCGTCTGCGTCTTGGGCCATGGACAGGTTAGTGTATCGCATTCACTGCCTAGCCTCGGCGGTGCGACCCGCAGGGGCATAACATAAAAGAAATGAAAAACGAGCCGAGTGAGAGGGCTTGAGAGTAGTAGTTCAAGCCCTCTCACTCAGCTCGTTTTTTTACTGTGAGATGTCACAAGGAAAAATGAGCCTTAAAAACATTATGTCACAGAGTACTTATAAATGAATGAAATATGTTCGTGCACGATCCAGTTTACTGTAAAGATTCATGCTCCGTACTGACAGTTCGGTATATTGACCTATATTCGAATGGCATGACATGAGGTTTGTGCAGTCTAGTTTTCACGAGCTTACTTGTACGTGTGGCCACTGCACCGGCGCAGTATTTTTGCTCAGTCATAAATCATAATCATAACTGCACAAACTTGACTTCGCAAGTCAGAGCGTGTGGCCAGGCTATTAGTCGGTAGGTACCTATGTAGTACCTATGTACCATCCTTTGCAAATAATTTGGCGTGTTCTAAAACTTTAAACCGACTTCAAATCCACTAAGTGGCGACATCTATATTATAGTTAAAATTCGAGTTTAATTTAGTTACTTTATAAAGTACTAGAGTCTAGTAGCTAAGCTAGACGATCGCCTCGCGGTTTCACCCGCATATAGTTCCCGTTCCCGTGGGAATTTCGGGATAAAATATAGCCTATGTCACTCCCTGAAAATTAAGTTTCCTAAATGTTCCTAACGGTGAAATAATTTTTCAAATCGGTCCAGTAGTTTCGGAGCCTATTCAATACAAACAAACAAACAATCAAATCTTTCCTCATTTTAATATTAGTATACCTACCTAGACACATTTTTGTAGGAAATTATCGCAGCCCAAGATCACAGCTGCGATGTATAGGTACCTACCTAATTAGGTACCTACCTACATTAGGTACTTAGGTACCTACCTTTTTTTACCTACGAGGAGGTATAACTCTACATTACTGCGTATCCTGGTAGGGTAACAGGACACTAACCCACTGAACAAACACTTATTCACCATCAGAGCGACAGACTGCCCTCTCCCGCAGAGGGTGTACCTATCACGCATCAGCAACGACGAATCAGCTGCCCACGTAGGTACTAGGTAGTCCTGGAATACTCCCTAGGAGTAACAGCACAACGAACATAAATCCTAAACTTGCCGAGGTCACTCCGCGAAGCCTGTGAAGACCCCAGGAAGATTCTGTGCTTCTGGACGGATTTAGACTACCTAGGTAGTTATGCTAGCTAACGGAACGCATAATGGACCAACTCGAGTTCAACGACACAATAGATAATACTAGGTACCTTACCTACCTAGGTATTTATCTATTGTGTCAACAAGTTCAAATGCGGAAATAAGAGTACCTACCTAGGTACTTCCACCATACTATACCTAGGTCCTACCTGACAACTTTAAAAATAAATAAATTTGTAGGTACCTACCTATTTGTAGTAATTTTTAATACTTTTTATTAGGTGTAGGTATAATAAGGTACCTAGAAAACACCCAAAAGGTATCAATCATCAGACTTCTTGGTGCCAAACTTAGACATTTATAGGCAGGCAGGTGGGTAGGATACAGTATAAAGTACCTACCTACCTACTCAAAATCAAAATCAAATCAAGCCTATGGAACTTTATTTATTTGCACCACTGAGTCACGGTAATATTATCCTATAATAATATTACCGTGACTGAGTAGGTTATGTTATGAGATCACAGAGATATTATATAGGAGCCCGTTGTCAAAAAGAGATGAACATACTGTTCTCACTTTACATTAGCGGACGGCCAATGACAGCCTAGCATAATCGGCTGACTGGATCGGCGAACTGGGGGAGAACGGGTAACGAAGCAGCAATAAGAAAATTAACAAAAAATTTTAAAATAAAAATGTTTACTGACAAACTATAGTATTAAGTACTTAGTATAAGCTAAAATTTTTGTAATCACATTAATAAAGTAACAAAAAAATACTCTAACTTAACCTTATTGAGTAATTACTAATTATCATAATAATAATCTCGTTATCACGCTAATATTATAAAAGCAAAAGTTTGGATGGATGGATGGATGTTTGTTTGTTACCTATCTCCTCACGCCAAAACCTATGAAAGGATCGGGTTGAAATGTTGCATAAGTACAGGTAATTTTAATCCTGGAATCAAACATAGGCTACTTTCTTTCTAGTAAATAGTTCCCATGGCATATAAATCACCTTTAAACTTTTCCATAGAAACAACGCGTGCGAAGCCATGAGAATAAAGTAGTTTATTATAAATGCGAAAGTTTGGATGGATAGTTGGATGTTTGTTACTTCTTCACGCCAAAATTACTGAACAGAATTGTTGAGAAAGTCGTTGGCATCCATTCATCGTCTCGTCTTTGGGTTCTCACGACTTGCCTGTACTTGCATTTCTTCATTTCTCTATGATTAATTCGTCTTTATGAAATCTAAAACAAAATAGAAGTACCTAGTTGTTGAAAGTCAAATGTTAAAATCTGTATATTTACCTACTATGAAAAATATTGGATAGCAGTGGTAAAAAATAATATTGTAGGAAGGCCCCGATGCGATATTCGAGTAATAGATCAGCCTCATATTACCCCAACCTCCCCTAGCTTCGTTCAAACCGACAACACCGCACGCCATTATCTCGTTCTCTCTGTCACCCATGAACGCAACGCACTACGTCTTGTCTCGTTCGTGTAAGTAGCAAAGCGGCAACTCCGCGGCAGTGAAATTTGAGTGAAATAAAATAACCTAATGTTTTTCCATTTTAAATAGGTAGATTCACGTAGATTAGTATACAGTTTATATACCTACTTATCCACCTACCTACCTATTAACATCATTGATCCTACCTACATTTGACTTGTGATGTAAATCACATTAATATTATAAATGCGCAAGTTAGGATGTTTAGATAAATAAATAGATGCCTTTATTCACAAAGAAAATTATACTAGTAAGTATTTGCAATTGAAACAGTTGAGCTACCTGCAGACTGTTGCAAACAGTCTACAGGAAGCTCAACTGATCCATATCAATACCAGTCGGAAGCGTCCCCGTAATAAATAATATCGCTGGACGATCCACATAGGTACCATTATCTAGCAATGAGCTAAGCAGAGCTTGTGTTATGGGTAGGTATAAGTACTAGATAACTGATAATAGGTACTTAATACAATACACTACATACCGACCTAGATAAATATTTTTTTATATATAGAAAACATCCAGAACACCCTGAGCAAATATCTGCAGTTCGTACATACAATGTATGTACGAACTGCAGAAAAATGTATGTCATACATTTTTCCGGAGGCGGGAATCGAACCCGCAACCTCCTACGTCGCAGGCGGACCTTCGCCCGCTGCGCCACAGATGTTGTCATGATGGATGGATGGATAGATAATTAGATACCTAGATGGATGTTCATTATCTCTTGCTTGATGCCAAAACCACTGAACGAATTGAGCTAAAATTTTGACTAGGTACAGCGGGTACAGCCAATTCTAATCCTGGAATCGAAGATACTTTTTATCTCATAAATCAGTTCCCATGGGATAGAAAACATTTTCACAGAAACAACGCGTGCCAAGCAGCGGGCAGAAACTAGAACTAAATAAATATTTTTAATTTCTTGTATCGATATCAATCGATAAAATCAACATCCGACTTGACTACATCACAAATTGAATAGCGAAGAATAGGTAGAATCAATTCAAAATCAACTTTATCTTAATGGCATACCTATGGTTGATTTTGACTAAGCGTTCTATTAAATAATTTATGAATTGAAATAAAATCAGACTAATAATAAAAATGCAAAAGTTTGGATGGAATGGATGTATAGCTGGATGGATGTTTGTTACGTCTTCACGCCAAAACTACTGAACAGATTGAGCTGAAATTTTGCACCGGTGTAGCTCTATGCCTGGAATCAAACATAGGCTAGACTTTTTATCCCATATATCAGTTCCCATGGGATAGAAATTACCTTTGAACGTTTCCGTAGAAATAACGCGTGCGAAGCCGCGGGCAGAAGCTAGTACTTCACATTTTACTACAAAACACAACAAAAATCGGTAAGTACTTAGGTAGATACTTATCGATGTATCTGTATGTGTATGGGTACGAAACACCTCCATTTTGAAGATTTTTCTCCTAGGTAGGTACCTACTATCATTCATTTTACATTCTAAAATTGAACAATACTAGGTACCTACGGCATAAGTAACTACGGAAACATTAATTTGTCGCGAGCGAGACTAGCTAGTAGGTACCTACTCCATCCACTCGATGTTTGAATTTGAACCCCTATGAAGATGTTTTCCCTGTTCTTCCTTTTTCCGTGTGCAAGACAATGTCTTTAGAAACCCATGCACACGGAAAGTAGGTACCTAGGTACCTAGTCTAGCGACAAATTTATTTTTCTGTAGTTATGCCGTAGGTAATATATAAACTAGGTCACACTATTGACCTCTACTGTACATGCCATTATTTTATTTCATTTTTATTAGGCTATCCTAGAGCGAATGTGTAGGTAGTTAGTTAGGTAGGTACCACTAAAACTTACCTACGTAGGTACAACGCTTAGGTAGGTACACTTACAAGGCACCTACGTAATTTATAAATAGATAGGTAGGTAGGTACCTAAGGAGTCGACGTACTGTACTATTTACCTATTTAATGTGCCTACTGCCTAGGTGGAGTAGGTTGGTAAGAAAAGAAAGTACCTAACATAGATTATAAAGTACCTGCCTAGCTTGAGCTGTGGCAAAAAGTGTCGCTCCAATTTTCGTTACAATTTTTTCCGTCTAGGTACCTAGCCCCTTTCACAACGCGCGTTAGGGAACTACGTTCCAAAAATATATTTGAAGTACCTAGGACCTACCTAGATTTACTTTATTCTTTTACTTTCATAATGTTAAAAAATTATAGTTATCGATGCTCATAATTATGTCAAACTTTTTCATTTTACCTATCCCGAAATACCTACCCACCGACCTCACTATACCCACGGAAATGGACTTTAATTCCGTGACTATACCGCTGAATTTCTAGTGTAGGTAGTTTCAATTCAAGTATGTATAGGTACATATAGGTATTAGTAATACCTAGTAGGTAAATAGATTGCATTTAATCATCTAAGTACTTAACTAGCCGAACTGCAATGTGAACAGAGCTTTTTTATGGGTAGGTACTTAGGTAGGTAGATCGTAGGTACAAATACTTTTCCTGAGGCGGGAATCGAACCCGCAACCTAAGAGTATATTATAAAAGTAAACGATTGTTTTGATGAACTTTATCTAGAATCTAGATACCTAACCTACCTACATTAGTTTAGGTTAGTACCTGCCAAAATAAATCAGTTTGGCTTCCAGGTACCTAACCTACTTAGGTATTATAATTACTTAGGTACCATGCTAGGGATGCTAGGGATATTACCGTGGCTAGGGCTAGGGTCTGTGGCCATAAAGGTAATAACCTATTTGCCACAATGTACCTAGGTACCAACAGCAGTGAATAGGTCGGGTCGGTAAGATTATGTACCTTATCTAGGTAGGTACCTAATGTTAGTTCATTTCGTATTTCGTACTGATATTGTGTAGGTACATAACATACTTACCTGATAGGTACGATCAGCAAAAGATCCACCTAGAAACCACAAGGATGATTTTTCTACGAAGTGACCCGGTTGCCACCCCCGGCTTGTTAGATTTCTTTTAATTTAAAGACCAATGGGAGCTTCGTATTTCGTGGGTTACCTGACCAGACCCACTTTTGCATGCTAATGTTAGTAGAAGTTATTTGAAACTAAAATATTATTAACATCTGTGTAAACTACACTATGTTCAAGCAAATAAATTATCTTTATTTACGATTCATTTTATAATGCGAAAAAAAGTGGGTAAAATACGAATTACTAATACTATAATACACTACGTTATAACTTTTTCATAACTTAGGATACCTATTTAGATTTTTAATTCAATTTCATATTAATACATGTCATAATCATAACCAAGAACCCCAGAACTTGACTTTTTTGTATTGAGTGTGGACATGTGTTCTGTTGTTCTAAGATAATAATCCGAGATCTAAAGGTTACCGTTAAATTACCGTTAGCAACAATAAACCAACTACAAAACGTTATAGAACAATAGAAAAATAGACAAACAAAATAAGAAGGCGTGACGTGTTACCCAAAACCAACGCAAAGCAAAAGAGTTTCAAACTGGATAGGTAGATTTTTTGCTGATGGTACCTACCTTAATTATATTCAATTCATTGCTGATGAGGCATTGTTTAGATAAGTTTATGTTGATACATTATTATGTACCTACCTAGGTACATAATTGACAAACGATTCGAACGACGACATTCGCCCGATGCATCACGCATCGGTAAAGCATCGGGCAAAGGTCCGCCTGCGACGTAGATGGTTTCGGGTTCGATTCCCGCCTCGGGACACGTTGTTTATATTTTGTCCCGAGGTTGTTACAGATTAGGTACCTACCCACTTTATGGATCAATGATGTATATGTATCTAGGTAAATATATCGGGGATTAGTACCTAGGTAAAATGTAGGTTTTTTTTAAAGTCTGTTGTACCTACGTTCGCCGATTTCTCTGCTGGTGCCTTCGCTATTGCATGCAGGCATTATCTATAAGTAAGTACCAATATTACAACGAGGAAAGATTTCATTGTTTGCATTGAATAGGCTCCGAAACTACTGAACTGATTTGAAAAATTCTTTCACCGTTAGGAAGCTTACTTTTCAGGGAGTGATGGGCTATATATATATATTATCCCGGAATTCTCATGGGAACGGGAACTACGCGGGTGAAACCGCGAGGCGATCTTCTAGTTAAAAATAATCCCGAGATGGTCCCATCAAAATATATTACATCAAAATATATTCTAAATATATTCCCGTAAGGGGTAGTATTTGTAATTTAACAACAACAGTGTAAAATTAAGGCGAATAGTAGGGGTGATAGTGGCGCCACTACATATTTAATTTAATCATTAAGTTATACAAAGGAATTAGCAAAAAATCGGACCGCTGGTAGACGATACCTATCACAAGCTTTTATTTAATGTATCTGTAATAGTTTTGTTTTGTGTTATTCAATCAAAAACCTTGTTTGGAGGACTTGGTGGACCACCAATAGGAACTAAACTCTTGAAACAAGTATCTGCCTAAATAATACAGTACAAAACTATTCAAGATACATTTAAAAAAGCTTATGATAGATATCGTCTACGCGCGGTCCGATTTTTTGATAATTCCTTTTGTATAACGTAATTATAAAATTAAATATGTTATGTAGTGGCGCCACTATCCACCCAACTATTCGCCTTAAGGAATTATTCATAGTAGGTTTTAACCGACTCAAAAAAAGAAGGATGTTCCATCTCTCTGTCGCCCGGTATTCAGCTTACCCCATCCAGCATCCGCCTGTGCTTCTTTTGCAGGTGTGTGAATTTATTGTCTCTGTGTCCGAAATCTATAAAATTAGGTAGGTACCTACTTTCGAAACTCCCGGTAAACATTCCAGGTAACCTCATATTTAGATCCAAATGACTGGACTATACCTACAGAAATACCTTCACACATTCAATAAGATAGTCCTGGAGAGCTAAGTGACCCAGACCTTACATCTTTTTTATTTATTTAATTTGGATTGCCATCAGCTTATCTAATTACAATAGAAATTAAAATAAATACAGAAAGCTAATAATAGGCACTCACTAATAGAGATACCTTATTATTATAAAAGCAGAAGTTGGATGTTTAGGTAGTGATATCTCTTCATGAACTACTGAACTTATTCAGCTTAAATTTTCCAAAGATATAGATAATTAGATTGACATAAAAGCTACTTTTTATCCCCAATTATTGCATGCGAAGTCTAGGGTTGAATTAGTAGTAATAAAAATTAAAAGTACTAGTAATAAAATTAGAACCTTGATAAGATGATGTCTTTATTAAAATATAAAATATGAATCGTCAACAAAACATCCACGTTTTTAAACCTTAATACTTATAATAATATAGTTCCCTTTTAAAATTCATGAGTTGTGTACTTATGTCTTCTGTTGATCTTATGACAAAGGCCGTTTCCATGTTTGTCTTGACAACCAGGCCCAGCCTGACTTTAAAGATGCAGAATAAACTTAGACCTTTTCTCTGTTTCTTGTATTGTTTGTCCCGCCCATCACCATCAATTGTTTTTGAGGATTGTGTAAACAATATCATTTGGTTCCGTTTGGGTCCTAATGACTGAGTGGGTGATTTAATCTCATCTGCTTCTGCCGTGCCCTTATCACACTCTAGGTGGGGTTGGCATGACATTTTATTCGCTTCCATTTATTTTTGTCTGTTGAAATTATTTGAAAAATAACATAATATTCCTCTTCTTCAATCTTTGGCAGGGCTTTATGATGTGTGCCTTGGTAAGATTTCAATAAGTATAGAAAGCTTTAACAGCATTATGTTAGCAGTGGGAACATTATTATGTGTTGATAACAGTTTCCATTTTGTGTAGATGTATTATCCTGGTTTTTCATTACTTCTTTGAATTTCCACAGGAATTAACATGGTACTGCACTTTTTTCTACAATGACCCTGCTGAAACATGGAATAAAATATGAAAAAATAATAAGGTTTTAGTGTAGAGGATGTTCAGATAAGTTTTCTACTACTAACAACTAAATACTAAACTTTATGAGGATGAGATAACTATAACTATACTTTGACGACCTCTGTGGCGCAGCGGGCAAAGGTCCGCCGGCGACGCAGTAGGTTGTGGGTTCGATTCCTGCCTCGGGACAAATGTTTGTACGATCTGCAGATATTTGTTCAGAGGTTCTGGATGTTTTTCTATGTATAATAAAAAATATCTATCTATGTAGTGTATTGTATTATGTACATCAGTTAGTACCCATAACACAAGCTCTGCTTAGCTTGGGTCTAAATAATGCTGTGTGAATTGTTCAGCATTAATTATTTATTTATAAGTAATTAGGTATATTAAAAAATTGAACACTACATAAACCATCCTTCGTGGATGTAAAGGCCATTGATGATGATGAGATATATTAGATATGGCTGATGAGGTTTCAAGGAATGGATCAGCATTTATTTATTGTATACTGCTTTAAGATAATAAACAATGTCATCCCCATATTTTTACCTTTGTGGTATTGAACAATTCGATGAATCATTATACAAACTAGATACAAAATGATTACCCTTCCTTTTTAGATAAAAGATGACTGACTTCTTTCTTCTTCTTTGGCAAAATGATTTTTTGTCGTTGGTTGGCAACATGTTTCTTGTTTGCCTCTGAAATAGAAGATGCGAAATTCGTTATTGAAATTTTTAATATCAATAGCTTGAAGTTTACAAGAACACGCAATTTGTAGGCCCTATCCCATAAAATAATAGGATTCTTTGAAACTGAAACTTTTCAAAGTATATTGTGTACTTAATGATCAGGGGATTCTGATTCACAACAGTATTTATAGGTAACTTGAGTTTGGCCGGAGCCTCTATGAATAAACTTTCTTCAGAAAAGGTTATGTCAAAGGCTGTGTGTAGGTACATTATTTTAATTATTAGTAGTAGGTAAGTACTTCAATTAGATAAATAATACTTTAAGAGGCTAGGTTAGGCACAACACTAGAAAACTAATTTAGATTATACTAGCCCTTTATGATCGCATTTCCTGAAGACCAGTACCTATTGGCCTCCCATTTACTCTTTCACATTGTCATGACACTGCACAGCACACAATGCTGTAGGTACACATGTTTACCGGGGCGGAGCCCTGACGGTAACGATCGATGATAGAAGCACTGACTTGACTTATTTTGCACTTTGCATTGCAGTACCCCACCCGGGCTCATGACGTGTTGGTAGCTGTAATCTATTCAATTCATTATGATCTTTGTACAACATGAAAGCAAAGCAAAGCAATAAAACACTTGAAATTTGACTGCCAGTCAGTGTTGCCGGCAGTCAAAATGAAAAAGCTCCGATCCGAACGCCAGAATAGTGCAAAATATGACAAAAAGATTTGTTTTGAAAATTTTGTTTTGATTTTTTTTAATTACTTGTCGTAATGGGGATATTAAGTCTTCCATATGAATTGTACTTTATGTTGCTTCATCTTGATGAACTTCAGAAAACCTTGCTTATACTTTACAAAGGTTGAAAGACTGAGATAAAATAAAACGTCAAGTGCGAGTCGGACTCGCACGCTAAGGGTTCCGTTTAATTGTAAAACCTTGTTTCTTGCCAAATATCATGATTCTAGGTCAACATGAAGTAGGTACCCTGTATATTTAGGTGGAGTCAAAAAATATTATTTTCTTGTTAATAAATTACGAATTTACGGTTTTCAGATATTTCTCGTTATATTCTGTGGTATATAATCTTGCTTCTTACCAAATTTAATGATTCTAGGTAAACGGGACGTGCCCTTTAAGGTTTTGGTCTAAAGCAAGAAATTTTTTTACTGAGAAAAAACAACAAATTTACTGTTTTCAGATTTTTCCCTTTATTTGTGCTATAGGGCCTTGTTTCTTGCCAAATTTCATAATTACTACGGGAAGTACCCTATAGGTTTTGGTCCATGGCATGGCATTAATTTCAACTCGATATGTCCACGCGTTCCTAAGGAAAGAGGGTTGACAGACGGACAGACAGACAGACAGACAGATAGACAACAAAGTGATCCTATAAGGGTTCCTTTTCTCCTTTTGAACCCTAAACGGAACCCTAAAAATTTTCAAAAAAGTCCCACACTCAAATAAATTTATGTAGAGCAGACGACGCGCCCAACTCTGTCGTCATGCGAGTGAAGGAAAACGTCCAACCCAGAAACTCAAGTCTATTTACTTAAAAAACACTAGCTACCTATCTATCAACCTACTTACCTATGCTTCCTGTAATCTGTCTGATTCCCTACGTCACGCAATTACATTCAAGCCTCAGTGATTCAAGCTACCTCTTCAGTCGGTTCCTTGCTAATACGTACTCATTTAAATTCAAACTTCAAACATTTGAAAAGTGACTTTGCAAAACCTCACTAAGTCCACCATTCCATTGACCGCGAAAGAAAAGTTAAAGATAATACACATGAGAGAAGTGAAAATGTAACCATAGACGTAGAACAATTTTCTACTCTAATGAATGTGTCCCACCACCACTGGACATGCTATTGCCTACTGAGCCATACTGCTTGGCTTTTTTCGTAAATACCAATTGATTTTTTTTTTCATATGTTGAGGTTTGCTCTGCGATGTACCGAGGTCGTTTGGATCGTCGTTTTGGTCCGAAAAGATCCGCAAAGAGTCATGGTCCGCAAAAGATCCGCAGAGGCAGAAAAAAGTCCGAAACGGACCAAAAAGGTCCGCACCGGCAACACTGCTGCCAGTGCTGTGCTGCCACCTGGTGCACGATCTTCAATAGTAACAGCCATGGGTGCAGTGTTGCCAGATAAGAAAGCCAAAATTAGTGTAAGAGGCATCACTGCGGTGTAAAGGCAGCATCGATTTGACAGCTACTCTCTTCTAGTGGCTTCGTTTTATTAGGTGTACAATATCAACACGTGCTGATAATGCATGTCCCGATAATGTACACCCAATAATCCGTGTCATGGTCTTCGAATTATTGGTGTGTGCAATAATAGCCGGACAAAATTGAGTTTGGAAGCTCGTCACGTGTCAATAAAGCACAGCCTGATATTGTACGTCATTATAATGTTCACCAAGATAATCAGAAGCCATGTACACGAATTATTAGGCTGTACAAATTTGGTCACCAATTATTGTGCCGTACAATATTTGGTTGTACATTATTGTCTCCCAAGAGGAATTACTGTATTTTCTAATATCTTCTTCTTACAAAATTTTGAGTTTAATAATTGCTGGGTGTTTGAAGTTCTTTGACTTGAATAAGTTCAAGTCGAAGGGTGGCTCTGGTTACTTCTTAGTTTCGTGTGTAGTGAAAGAAAACAGGAGAATGTCTTCTGTGTGTAGAGTTTGCCTCGACGGCAATACGACACTGCATTGCCTAGAAAACAACCAACTCCTAGAAGTCTACGAAACACAGTCTAAGAGCAAGGTAAATATCCTGGTTAATGGTCAATTTTCCATAAAAAGGGCTTTACGGCTAACTAAGGTTTATTATCCTACCTAACCTTTATAATCTGAGACACGAGCAAATAAATACTGAAATACCATAGCAAAGGTATGAGGTGCAACCCTGTTCTAAGCACACATTTTTAAATTATTAACCTACTTCATTTATTTAAAAAATAAATAAATAAATAATGCTGGACAATCCACACAACATCATCTAGCCCTAAGCTAAGCAGAGCTTGTGTTATGGGTACCTACTAGATGACTGATATACATAATATACCTAATACATAGATAGATAATTTTTATTAAACGTAGAAACGACCAGAACAACAATAATTGGTAGCAAAATCATTGAATTACATACATTTCCTTAGAAATGGGTATACTTTCCTACCTTTGGATTTTGTTGGCATTGTCTTAATTTCCCATCAAATTTCAGGCAAGTATAGCATACCTAATCCTTGCATTGTGTTTCCAAATGTTTTTTTATCCTAATAGAGGTATGTGTTTTGTTGGCATTGCCTTAATTTAACCTTTTGAGAGTGTAAAATACAAACAAGATGTCTTAATCTTTCACTGCCCAGCCTCTGCAATGCAATCCGCAACGACGACGCGTTGTCATCGCAGCTACAAACAGTGCTAGAACAATACATGTGCACTGTGGGCAGTGAAATTGTCAATTTTGCGATATTATTTGATTTCTTAGAAATTGTCAATGTCTGAGCTATTTCTCAACTGTCTCACTCGCACAATACATTCATGAAGTGACCCTATGTGCACCGCAACACAGTTATCATGAGCACATGTGTGCAGGCAGATGCAGTTTTTGTGTGGAGAAATGTTGAGTGTTGGGGGTGTGCCAGAATCATGTTCCTATTAAAATTTGTTGTTTCAAAATAGCATTTTCTTTTTCAGTTCAACACTGAAGATGCAAGGCCGAGAGCTTTATGCCGTATTTGTTACTGGAAGCTGCTGAGGTGTCACACCTTCTCCCAAATGGCTCACAGATCTGAACAGATCTTAAGCCATCTTTATGATAAAGGTTTTGAGGTACCAACAAATTCCTTAAGCTATCAATACTACTAAAAGCCTGTTTACACGTATGCACATTGATTTCACTGTTGTGTGGAGGCTTTGCCATCTTTCCTTTAATAAGGATATACAGGAGTACAATAAAAATCAAAATTATTTAAAAAAAACAAAAACATCCTATTATTATGTGATTTAAATCAGATTGTTTTGATTTTGATGATAATCACTTAAGTCTATCCAGTTTCAAGGTATGTATGAAAGTTAGGTTCAATAGTTTAATCACACAAAGTACTAGCAGAAAGAGGAGACACCAAGATTGAAACATTTTCATATCTGTTATCCAGTCCAGTAATTTTTGTTTATTCAATCCCGATATGTCTCCATTTTTTTTAACTGCTATTAGGTACTTGAGTCATTTACAACGGGATATTTACCATGATTTGAGTTTTGAGCTTTCTAATATTTCGGCACAGTTTCATGCGCCATTATCACAAAATGACTGAGGGCACTGCAAGTCAGTTGTTTCGATGAATCTGAAAATTTGTAGTAACACATTTCACAAAAAAATATGTAGGTATTGTTTCTCAGAAGAAAATCATATCCCTTGGGGAACTTTTTTACTGCTGATCTACTACATGGCAACAAGCAATGTATTATTTGAAGTACGAACAATGAAATACCATTTTAACATTACGAAAAATCCTTTATTCCTTTGTTGGAGTTTACTATTTCCATAGGCCCTGGAAGCGCAATTCCGACACGCACTTGGCCGGTTTTATTTTGATGTAGTCTGTTTGGATCCACTGCATAAAAGTACAATTAATGTTTTAAATAATTTTTGCATTTTTTGTATAATGAATAACAAATTGTTTATTTCAGGCTACTCATAACTATATAACAGAGCTCAAGCTAGGAATGAAACAACAGTTGTCTGTGACCACTGTGCAGTCTATTACCATTGATGGTTGTACAACTATCAAAGATGAACCAATACCTAGTATTGAGATAAAAGAAGAGGTGACCGCAGATCAGGATACATTGCTGGAGGTTGAGTCTGCCCCTGGAGATGGTACAGAATGTCAATTACCATTAGACACCATTGATGGTTGTACAACTATCAAAGATGAACCAATACCTAGTATTGAGATAAAAGAAGAGGTGACCGCAGATGAGGATACATTGCTGGAGGTTGAGTTTGCCCCTGGAGATGGTACAGAATGTCAATTACCATTAGAAGATAACAGCGATCGAGAGAATGATGTGAAAGAAGTTCCTTCTAACAGTCATGTTGTTGGACACATGAGAGTTCACACAGGGGAGAAACCATTTGCCTGCAATGTATGTGACAAAGAATTTAGACAAAAAAATATTTTAGTTCAACACATGAGAATTCACACAGGAGATAAACCATTTGCCTGCACTGTATGTGGCAAAGAATTTGGAAAAAAAAGTCATTTAGTTCAACACCTGACAATTCACACAGGGGAGAAACCATTTGCCTGCACTGTATGTGACAAAGAATTTAGAAAAAAAAGTGATATAGTTAAACACATGAGAGTTCACACAGGGGAGAAACCATTTGCCTGCAATGTATGTGGCAAAGAATTTGGAAATAAAAGTAATTTAGTTCAACACATGAGTATTCACACAGGGGAGAAACCATTTGCCTGCACTGTATGTGGCAAAGAATTTGGAAAAAAAAGTCATTTAGTTCAACACATGACAATTCACACAGGGGAGAAACCATTTGCCTGCACTGTATGTGACAAAGAATTTAGACAAAAAAGTGATTTAGTTAAACACATGAGAGTTCACACAGGGGAGAAACCATTTGCCTGCAATGTATGTGGCAAAGAATTTAAAGAAAAGCAAGTTTTAGTTCAACACATGAGAATTCACACAGGAGAGAAACCATTTGCCTGCAATGTATGTGACAAAGAATTTAGACAAAAAAGTGATTTAGTTCAACACATGAGAATCCACACAGGAGAGAAACCATTTGCCTGCAATGTATGTGACAAAGAATTTAGACAAAAACGAGTTTTAGTTCAACACATGAGAATTCACACAGGGGAGAAACCATTTGCCTGCAATGTATGTGACAAAGAATTTAGACTTAAACAATTTTTAGTTCAACACATGAGTATTCACACAGGGGAGAAACCATTTGCCTGCACTGTATGTGGCAAAGAATTTGGAAAAAAAAGTCATTTAGTTCAACACATGACAATTCACACAGGGGAGAAACCATTTGCCTGCACTGTATGTGACAAAGAATTTAGAAAAAAAAGTGATTTAATTAAACACATGAGAGTTCACACAGGGGAGAAACCATTTGCCTGCAATGTATGTGGCAAAGAATTTAAAGAAAAGCAAGTTTTAGTTCAACACATGAGAATTCACACAGGAGAGAAACCATTTGCCTGCAATGTATAAATTTAAACAAAAACGAGGTTTAGTTCAACACATGAGAATTCACACAGGAGTGAAACCATTTGGCTGCAGTGTGTGATAAAAAATTTAATCGCAAACATCATTTAGTTACTCACATGAAATTTCACACAGAAGAGAAGAAGAGAAAACATTTGCCTGCAATGTATGTGACAAAGGATTAAAAGAAAGTGTTTAAGGACGTAATTACAAATTTCAATGGTTTTTAGGTACCATTAAATTAACCAGGAATCGCTACTGTTTAGATATCAGGGTATAAAATGAAAGGTACTATATTAATCTTTACAGGGTGCGAAAATAACATAGGAGTCCCATACAATATTTTTACATAAAAACGTTTTTACCAACGCAAGAATCGCTGAAATTGTCGAAAAATGGGGTCTGGATAGGTACATAAATAGCCATTTCTGCTGCATATTTCAATGTGAAAGTAATAAAAAAATGTGGCTTATATAGTCCCCTATACGTCTTGGGTATTGTTTTGTACCCAAATAAAATACTTTTTTATTTATGAGAAAGAATAGATAGCCGAAAATCCACCATGATTTTTCCATACATTTTTCTATGAAAAGGTTTCAGAACGCGCTGCACATTAGACTCTATTTCATTTTATTTGTCAGTCGCGCGTCAGACGCGCTCATGGAAGCACGGGTATGTCGAATTTTTTGCAAAAAATTAGAACGACAAATTTCCAAAGAACCGTATGTGTGTTGTGTACTGTGACTTGATAACATTGACACTTTTTTGGGCCGAAAGTATATGTGCCTAAATATGTATGATTTGGAAAAAGTCAACATCATCATCATCAGCATATAATTAAAGACCAGGGTAGAAGCCTAAATAATAAAAAGTGAAACAAATTCATAGTAGGATGAAACCCATTGGAAAAGGAGGTGAATAATATAAAAAGGTTAGGAAAAATAATTTGCGGGCGATCTGAGGTCGGGAAGGGGCAGGGGGTGAGTTTTAAAAGTAAAAAACGGGTTATCTCGATTTCCGGCAAAACTACAAGTCCTATGGAAAAAAATCAAATGGCAAAGTTGTAGGTAATAAAAAGATCTACAACTTTTGTTTAAACACTTTTTTCAGATAACCTCAAAATTTATGTAAAAAATTCAAAAAACCACTTTTTTGGTTTTTTATTTTTATCTTTTACAAAATAATTCTTTTTTCACGAAATTTGGTGAAAACTTACCTTTTTATGTCCCAAATACACTGTAATTAATTTGATTTGAAATATTTATTTTTTCACCTTATTTTGACTCAATATCGAAAAAAGCACCCTCATTTTGAATCAAGAATTCACCCGTCAAAATATTAGCTTTTTTCAAAAACTGGAATATGATTTTTTTTTTCTCATTTTATTTTACAATAGACGAGAAAATCAAATAAGCTTGCCTTTGAGTCGTCAAGTGGTAAATATCAATGGTTCGTATATGAGCTGCGTTTCACATAAAAACCATTTTTAGGGTTCTGCACCTCAAAAGGAAAAAAGGAACCCTTATAGGATCACTTGTTGTCCGTCTGTCAACCCTTTTTTCTCAGGAACGCGTGGAGGTATCGAGTTGAAATTAACATCAAATACTCAAGTCCGTAACTTCTTAAAGCCGTGATATAAATTAAACTGCTAAGTCAACGCACTCAAAAGCTACAGCCGTTTATGTCCGAAAATTTTCAAATTTCCAAGGGAATCACATGCACCCAAAACCTATAGGACACTTCCCCTAGACCTAGAATCATGAAATTTGGTGAGCAGCAGGGTCTTACAGCACAAGTAAAGGGAAAAATCATAAATTCATAATCTATTCACTAAAAAAATTTGGTAAGAAGTAAGGTCATATAACACAAATAACGACAAAAACCTGAAAATCGTAAATTTGTGGTTTATTAATTAAAAAAAAACAAGTTTTGATTCTCTCCCTCGACCAAAATATACAGGGTACCTACTTCATGTTGACCTATAATCATAATATTTGGCACAAATATTATGATTATACACAATAGATTATATACAATTAAACGGAACCCTTAGTGCGCGAGTCAGACTCGCACTTGACGTTTTATTTTTATATCCCTGCTTGACAGCTACTCGACACGTCCACGACTACTAACATTCTCGACTGTTGGTAGTCCAGTAGCTATCGTGATAGTAATCGAGAAGTCGACGTCTTGATTACGCCTTGCCGAGACTCACCCCTCAGTACCTACTCACTAATCTCCGAAGTACCTGGTACCTAGTTACCCATTAGTACCCATTAGTAGTAAATTGACAAAAGTTTGAAGCGCGATTCACACTCGCACTTGACGGATCTTGTTTATTTTATTATGCATAGAATAGATAAAAGATAAATAACTTGCTATGCTATTGCAATTTTTTGTAGGTACCTACATCGATCCTACCGAAGCTTCAAGTATCAAGATTTGTTAGTTAATGTATAAAAACAAGCGTAAAGCGGCTTCAATGTGTGCGTGGAGTTTTTGTGTTAGTGTGCAGGCTCAGATTCCTAAATTTGAGCGAGTCAAATTTGTAATTACGTCCTTAAGTTCGACACATGAGAATTCACACAGGAGAGAAATCTGTGTGAATCCTCATGTGCAATGTTTGTGATAAACAATTTATTCAAAAATATAATTTAGTGTGTCATATGAAAACTCACAGAAGAAACCATTTGCCTGCAATGTTTGTAATAAAGCATGCTATCTGAGTCATACCTATCCAAAAATATGTACGTCAGGATATGGTTAGGAAATTGTAAATGTAAGGCTGTAGCTTTTAGGGTTTAGTCCCGGGAATTCCCGTTCCCGAATTTCCCGGGAATTCCCGAATATTTTGGCCGATTTAAGAACCGGGAAATCCAAAATCATTTCCCGGGAAATTTCGGGTAGAATATTTTAACTTTTATAACACTACCGAAATATCAGAGGCTTCCGTCGTTTGGGACCGCTAGGTGTAGGGACCGCGGTCCCATTCGCCGGATTGATATATTTTTATTATTTTTCTTTCGTCGAATGGGACCGCAACCCACGTGAGGTAAATTGTACAGTCATCGTCAGATACAGATCGGAAATAAATACGACGATGTTTAAGTTAGTAGTACCTAGTTCTTAATGTAATAGTTTCTGTCAGTTAAAAAATTAATATTTTTTGTGTGTTGTGTACCAAAAAATTGTATAAAAGTTATGATAATTAAATTAACTTAAATATAAACTTGCATCGATGAGAATTTTAACTAATAGTGATTGCATACCGAAGCGACAGAAATCAAAAAATATCACTTTATTTCCGTGTCAGTGTTTAGTTTTATATTTTGACCTTTTCTAAGTGTACATTTATTGTATTTATGGAAATATATAGTTGTATATAGTTTGTCGATTATTTTTATAGAGCCTGGGTGTGATTTATCATTTTATTTTTATTACATTTGAAATAACAAAGACGATTACAAAAAAGTGTTAAAAGTCATTAGAAAGTACGATGAAGACTAACTAGTCGCGCGATTGTTGTATAATAGTTTATTGATTATTTTATAGTAGGTATGATTTATATTTATATTTTTATTACATTTTTAATATCAAAAAGATTACTAAAAAGTGTTAAAAATTATTCGGTATTACGATGAACAAGTAATCAATACTCATTGTGATTGTTGTAAATAGTTTGTTGATTAATTATAGTAGGTACGACTTATACATAATGTAAGTATATGTTTATTATATTTTAAATGACAATGACCATAATTAATATAAGTAAAACGCATTATGACTGATTTTTTAAAATTGTTTACTTGTCTAATTCATTGTAAGTTGTTGATTATTTGTAGTATATTTTTATTCAATTTAAAATAACAAACACTCTATTAAGTTTTAACTAAGATGATAAAGAACAAGTTTGTCGCACAGAATGTAGGTATATTTTTATTTCATTTTAAATGACAAAGACCTTAATTAATATAAGTAAATCGTATTAAGATCGATTTTTTAAAATTGTTTACTTGTCTACTTCTTTGTAATTTGTTGATTATTTGTAGTATGTAGATGTATATTTTTATTCCTTTTAAAATAACAAACACTATGTATAATGTTTCAACTGAGATGTTAAAAAACAAGTTTGTCGCACAGAATATAAATGCCGATTTTTTCAAATTATTTTTTAACCGTAAGCAACTTTCAAAATCAGTAGTATGTAGTAGGGGAGAAGGAGGCAGCTTTGAACAGGGGCACCTTAGAACAAACGAGTTTACGAGGTTAGTTCTAGGCCAATTGTGGCGAAAATTGTATTTATAACACGGCACCGACCCCCATGTCTGTCATTAGCGGCGCACATGTGCGCGCGCGAAAAATTGAATAATAGGCCATGTCTGTTTTCGGCTCCCCGAAGTAAACATTACGGAAAAAAGTTGTAAGGGTGTTGATGAAAGATTTGAAGACATTGGTAAGCGGAACTTGATTTATTGTATGGATAAATTCATTTTAAATATTTTTATGTTCTAGTACACCAGCATTGAGTGGTTTTTCGAATATAAAATTACCAGTTAATTTCTTCGAACCCATTGGGGCAGATTTGAACAAAACAAAGGGGGCACTTTTGAACATGTTCAAAGGTGGCTCAATAGATCCATCACTAAATTATAAGTGCGAAAATTTGTGTGTTTCTTTTATATGTGTTTGTTTGTTTCAAATTTGATATCTCTTTGTTTAAACTAGGTCAATAAAACTAGTCGTTTATGTTCAATAGTGTTCAAATTAGGAAGTAACCCTAAATAACTGATTTTATCAGAGGAAGTCTACTTATATTGTTGTCTTCTCTAGTGATTGCGTCTGAACGTAATTTAATCTGATTTTAGATTTATAAAGTAAGACTGCGTTAATATTATAATTTTCTTTTTAATAGTTACTTTTTTATTGTTTTTATGAAAAGTTTATAACTTCAATATTTTACATTTGAATAATTCACATAGTTCCTTTAATACTGTGCGTAACATCACATAACACAATCATAACATTTTAAATAACTTTATTTAATAATAATATTTTACTTAAGCAATGTATTTATTGTTTAAATTCATCAATTCAAAGGTGCCCCTGGTATGTTCAAAGCTGCCCCAGGAAAGGGGCAGCTTTGAACATTTGAGTTACTTCACTAAAAGATCAATTCTGACTAAACCATTTAAAAATTGATTATTATTTTAATAGATTTATGTAGCTAGATCATCTAAATGTCTTTAATAACAAAAATAACGAAATAAAAATAACTATCTTAGATATTACAGACTCTAATGTAAAAAATGTTCAAAGGTGCCTCCTTCTCCCCTATACATAAAATCAATTAGGTATAGGTATCTATTTTTATCTTTGCTGTAACTAAATTTTTGTAATAGCAAATAATTGTGAACCTATAAGAAGCCAGAGGAATGTGCCCTCGTGTCTAAATACAAGTGAAACTTAGTTAGAGCGAGGTATCATTATCTTTGACCCTAAAAGGTTTAGTACAAGTAGGTATCTACGTAATGATGACACACTAAATTAAACTAACTACATTATTAAATATGCAATAGATTGTAAGTACCTTTTTTGTAAACCCTTATCTGAGAATAAATATTTTTATTATCTATCATACACTCATTTGTTTTTATATCTCGCTATAAAATAGTCAGATACATAGTGAATGTTATTTATCCGAACAGAAAATAAAAAATGATGGACGTGGGGTAGTTGTATATTTAATTGTATGAGGACAGTTAAGTTGTTTGACAAATATGATAGACTGGGTCTGCCCTCGACTTCGCTCGCGTTTTTCGGAATAAAAAGTAGTCTTAATGTTATTACAGGTCCAGAACTTTGTGTGCAAAATTTCAGCTCGATCCATTCAGAAGTTTTGGCGGTGTTTCATCATTATCGCCTATATTAGTCCACCGCTGGTCATAGACCTCTCTGAGCGCCATAGCGCCGTCTTCAGCTAGCCGTATCCAGCATCTGCCTGCAGTTTTTCGCAGGTCGTCATCCCACCTGGCCGGAGGGCGTCCTACACTACGTTTGCTGAGTCGCGGTCTCTCCAGCTCTCCAGTTTACGTTACCCCAGCGGCGATTCTTCGCGGAATTGGCTGAGTTTACGGTCAAATATTTCACAACTTTCACCTTTGTAATATTAGGAGGATAGGAAGCAGGACAGCATGACATTTTTAATACCTATCTTTATCTACACGACTAGGGAACCGACGAAGACGACCTCAGTGGCGCAGCGGACGAAAGTCCGCCTGCTACCCACACCCAGCTGGGTTCGGTTCTCAAGTTTTTTTTTCACACCACACAACCAAAGCCTCTGTGGAAGGGTTAAAGGTAGTGACTTGGTTGTCCATAAAGGGAATGAAATAAAATTATTTTATGAATGCACATTTATAATATTTGTTATAATTATTTCATAATAATAATTTAATATTCTCTTACAACACTATTAAAGCTGGCACAGATTTTTAATTGGTTTTACCGCAATTCCGCTAAAGTAATTAAAATAATTTAACAGTACCTTTATGCACTTAAATATCAAATAAAATAATTAATTATAAATATAATTATGAATTATAAATAACAATGATTTTCTAGTCATAACAACCAATGCATGAACAAGAAAAAAGTTTGTGTACCGACATTCTTTGCTTTTAACATAAATAAATAAAATAATTAAAGTAAAACATACAAAATAAGTTAAAATTCGATTCTCTAGTTAACTTTAAATACCTAATTAAATTCGCACTATGCTAAGCTTTCTTACAGTAAATCCGATTATTATTTATATAATTATGTATTATGATAACTTTCACATTAATTGTATCGTGGATTTTACATTATTCTTAAGGCGTAGCGCATCGGCATTGCCATACAGCAGCGGGAGAATAAATTAACTTTGCGCATTTTTGTGATCTTACGTAAGAACTATCGAGATCCCACCCCCTCCTTGCGAATAGGACGGCTAAAAGTACTGCGTCGTCATGAATGAAGAAAATATTAACTACAGGCGCCAAATCAGAGGATGTGGAATCTATTATGCCGTTATTTCGGAAGTGTTATAAAAGTTAAAATATTTTACCCGAAATTTCCCGGGAAATGACTTTGGATTTCCCGGTTCTTAAATCGGCCAAAATATTCGGGAATTCCCGAGACTAAACCCTAATAGCTACAGCCTTACATTTACAATTTCATGACATTTCGTGGCGTGACTATTTCCTAACCTTATCCTGACGTACATATTTTTGGCTATGACTCAGATGGCATGCTTTATTACAAACATTGCAGGCAAATGGTTTCTCCTGTGAGTTTTCATATGACACACTAAATTATATTTTTGAATAAATTGTTTATCACAAACAGGAGAGAAATCATGAGAATTCACACAGATTTCTCTCCTGTGCGAATTCTCATGTGTCGAACTAAAGCACTTTCTCTTAATCCTTTGTCACACAACATAAAATATTTTTTTGTCTAAATTCTTTGTCACATACATTGCAGGCAAATGGTTTCTCTCCTGTGTGAATTCTCATGTGATTAACTAAATCCCTTATTTGTCTAAATTCTTTGTCACATACATTGCAGGCAAATGGTTTCTCTCCTGTGTGAATTCTCATGTGGCGAACTAAATCACTATTTTGTCTAAATTCTTTGTCACATACAGTGCAGGCAAATGGTTTCTATCCTGTGTGAATTCTCATGTGTTGAACTAAAATACTTTTTCGTCTAAATTCTTGGTCACATACAGTGCAGGAAAATGGTTTCTCTCCTGTGTGAATTCTCATGTGTTGAACTAAAATACTTTTTCGTCTAAATTCTTGGTCACATACATTGCAGGCAAATGGTTTCTCTCCTGTGTGAATTCTCATGTGGTGAACTAAATAACAATTTTGTCTAAATTCTTTGTCACATACAGTGCAGGCAAATGGTTTCTCTCCTGTGTGAATTCTCATGTGGCGAACTAAATCACTATTTTTTCTAAATTCTTTGTCACATACAGTGCAGGCAAATGGTTTCTCTCCTGTGTGAATTTTCATGTGTTGAAATAAAATACTTTTTTGTCTAAATTCTTGGTCACATACAGTGCAGGAAAATGGTTTCTCTCCTGTGTGAATTCTCATGTGTTGAACTAAAATACTTTTTCGTCTAAATTCTTGGTCACATACATTGCAGGCAAATGGTTTGTCTCCTGTGTGAATTCTCATGTGGTGAACTAAATCACTATTTTGTCTAAATTCTTTGTCACATACAGTGCAGGCAAATGGTTTCTCTCCTGTGTGAATTCTCATGTGGCGAACTAAATCACTATTTTGTCTAAATTCTTTGTCACATACAGTGCAGGCAAATGGTTTCTCTCCTGTGCGAATTCTCATGTGGCGAACTAAATCAATATTTAGTCTAAATTCTTTGTCACATACAGTGCAGGCAAATGGTTTCTCTCCTGTGTGAATTCTCATGTGTTGAACTAAAATACTTTTTCGTCTAAATTCTTGGTCACATACAGTGCAGGAAAATGGTTTCTCTCCTGTGTGAATTCTCATGTGTTGAACTAAAATACTTTTTCGTCTAAATTCTTGGTCACATACATTGCAGGCAAATGGTTTCTCTCCTGTGTGAATTCTCATGTGTTGAACTAAAATACTTTTTCGTCTAAATTCTTGGTCACATACATTGCAGGCAAATGGTTTCTCTCCTGTGTGAATTCTCATGTGTTGAACTAAAATACTTTTTCGTCTAAATTCTTGGTCACATACAGTGCAGGAAAATGGTTTCTCTCCTGTGTGAATTCTCATGTGTTGAACTAAAATACTTTTTCGTCTAAATTCTTGGTCACATACATTGCAGGCAAATGGTTTCTCTCCTGTGTGAATTCTCATGTGGTGAACTAAATAACAATTTTGTCTAAATTCTTTGTCACATACAGTGCAGGCAAATGGTTTCTCCCCTGTGTGAATTCTCATGTGTTGAACTAAAACTCGTTTTTGTCTAAATTCTTTGTCACATACAGTGCAGGCAAATGGTTTCTCTCCTGTGTGAATTCTCATGTGGCGAACTAAATCACTATTTTGTCTAAATTCTTTGTCACATACAGTGCAGGCAAATGGTTTCTCTCCTGTGTGAATTTTCATGTGTTGAAATAAAATACTTTTTTGTCTAAATTCTTGGTCACATACAGTGCAGGAAAATGGTTTCTCTCCTGTGTGAATTCTCATGTGTTGAACTAAATGACTTTTTCTTCCAAATTCTTTGTCACATACATTGCAGGCAAATGGTTTCTCTCCTGTGTGAATTCTCATGTGTTTAACTAAATCACTTTTTTGTCTAAATTCTTTGTCACATACTGTGCAGGCAAATGGTTTCTCTCCTGTGTGAATTCTCATGTGGAGAACTAATTTGCTATTTAGTGTAAAATCTTTGTCACATACAGTGCAGGCAAATGGTTTCTCCCCTGTGTGAATTTTCATGTGTTGAACTAAAACTTGCTTAAGTCTATATTCTTTGCCACATACATTGCAGGCAAATGGTTTCTCCCCTGTGTGAATTCTCATGTGATAAACTAAATCACTTTTTTTTCTAAATTCTTTGTCACATACAGTGCAGGCAAATGGTTTCTCTCCTGTGTGAATACTCATGTGTTCAATTAATTTTTTTTTTTGTCTAAATTCTTTGTCACATATATTGCAGGCAAATGGTTTCTCCCCTGTGTGAACTCTCATGTGTCCAACAACATGACTGTTAGAAGGAACTTCTTTCACATCATTCTCTAGATCGCTGTTATCTTCTAATGGTAATTGACATTCTGTACCATCTCCAGGGGCAGACTCAACCTCCAGCAATGTATCCTGATCTGCGGTCAACTCTTCTTTTATCTCAATACTAGGTATCATCTTACTAGGCTCATCTTTGATAGTTGTAAAACCAATGGTAATAGACTGCACAGTGGTCACAGACAACTGTTGTTTCATTCCTAGCTTGAGCTCTGTTATATAGTCATGAGTAGCCTGAAATAAACAATTTGTTATTCATTTACAACTGATGCAAAAATGATTTAAAACATTAATTGTACTTTTGTGTAGCAGTGGATCCAAACAGACTACATCAAAATAAAACCGGCTAAGTGCGTGTCGGAATTGCGCTTCCAGGGCCTATGGAAATAGTAAACTCCAACAAAGGAATAAAGGATTTTTTGTAATGTTAAATGGTATTTCATTGTTCGTACTTCAAATAATACATTGCTTGTTCCCATGTAGTAGGTCAGCAGTAGAAAAGTTCCCCAAGGGATATGATTTTCTTCAGAGAAACAATACATATTTTTTTGTGAAATGTGTTACTACAAATTTTCAGATTCATGGATACAACTGACTCGCAGTGCCCTCAGTTATTTTTTGATCATGGCGCATGAAACTGTGCCGAAATATTAGAAAGCTCAAAACTCCAATCATGGTAAATATCCCGTTGTAAATGACTCAAGTACCTAATAGCAGTTAAAAAAAATGGAGACATATCGGGATTGAATAAACAAAAATTACTGGACCGGATAACAGATATGAAAATGTTTCAATCTTGGTGTCTCCTCTTTCTGCTAGTACTTTGTGTGATTAAACTATTGAACCTACCTCTCATTCCTACCTATACAAACCTTAAAACTGGATAGACTAAAGTGATTATCATCAAAATCAAAACAATCTGATTTAAATCACATAATAATAGGATGTTTTTGATTTTTTTAAATAATCTTGATTTTTATTGCACTCTTGTAGGTATATCCTTATCAAAGGAAAGATGGCAAAGCCTCCACACAACAGTGAAATCAATGTGCATACGTGTAAACAGGCTTTTAGTAGTATTGATAGCTTAAGGAATTTGTTGGTACCTCAAAACCTTTATCATAAAGATGGCTTAAGATCTTTTCAGATCTGTGAGCCATTTGGGAGAAGGTGTGGCACCTCAGCAGCTTCCAGTAACAAATACGGCATAAAGCTCTCGGCCTTGCATCTCCAGAGTTGAACTGAAAAAGAAAATGCTATTTTGAAACAACAAATTTTAATAGGAACATGATTCTGGCACACCCCCAACACTCAACCATTTCTCCACACAAAAACTGCATCTGCCTGCACACATGTGCTCATGATAACTGTGTTGCGGTACACATAGGGTCACTTCATGAATGTATTGTGCGAGTGAGACAGTTGAGAAATAGCTCAGACATTAACAATTTCACTGATAACAATGCACATGTATTGTTCTAGCACTGTTTGTAGCTGCGATGACAACGCATCGTCGTTGCGGATTGCATTGCAGAGGCTGGGCAGTGAAAGATTAAGACATCATCAAGGTTAAATTAAGGCAATGCCAACAAAACACATACCTCTATAAGGATAACAAAACATTTGGAAACACAATGCAAGGATTAGGTATGCTATACCTGCCTGAAATTTGATGGGAAATTAAGATGATGCCAACAAAATCCAAAGGTAAGAAAGTATACCCATTTCTAAGGAAATGTATGTAATTCAAGGATTTTGCTACCTATTATTGTTGTTCTGGTCGTTTCTATGTTTAATAAAAAATATCTATCTATGTTATGTATTATATTATGTATATCAGTCATCTAGTACCCATAACACAAGCTCTGCTTAGCTTAGGGCTAGATGATGTTGTGTGAATTGTCCAGCATTATTTATTTTTTAAATAATTGAAGTAAATACTTTAAAAATGTGTGCTTAGAATAGGGTTGCATCTTATACCTATGCTATGGTATTTCAGTATTTTCTCGTGTCTTACATTCTAAAGGTTAGGTAGGTTATTATACCTTAGTTAGCCGTAAAGCCCTTTTTATGGAAAATTGACCTTAACCAGGATATATACCTTGCTCTTAGACAGTGTTTCGTAGACTTCTAGGAGTTGGTTGTTTTCTAAGCAATGCAGTGTCGTATTGCCGTCGAGGCAAACTCTACACACAGAAGACATTCTCCTGTTTTCTTTCACTACACACCAAACTAAGAAGTAACCAGAGCCACCCTTCGACTTGAACTTATTCAAGTCAAAGAACTACAAACACCCAGCAATTATAAAACTCAACATTTTGTAATTAAAGAAGATATTAGAAAATACAGTATTTCAATTCCGTTATCCGCTCATCTCACTCAAGTTAACTTCAATTTCTTTTTTTAATGGCGCCGCTTGCTTTTCGATACGACTCTGCAGTGTTGCCACCTTGCAGAAAAAAATATCACTAGATTTGGTCTCAAAACTCGCTAGATTTCGGGATATTTTGGACAAAAATCACTAGATAATTTAAAATAAAATTACACGCTAGGTACTACAAAATAATGTACTTCTTTGTGAAAATAAGAAACTAAAAACACAACATACTGATATCTAATAGCAAAATTTTTTGACATTAAGCTAGATAGATATTTGTTTTTGTATTTTTTTGTATACACACAACTCTGTGTTTCTCTTTTTAGGGTTCCGTACCTCAAAAGGAAAAAATAACTCTTATAGGATCACTTTGTTGTCCATCTGTCTGTCTGTCTGTCTGTCCGTCTGTCAACCCTCTTTTCTCAGGAACGCGTGGAGGTATCGAGTTGAAATTAACATCAAATACTCAAGTCCGTAACTTCTTGAAGCCGTGATATAAATTAAACTTCCAAGTCAACGCACTCAAAAGTTGCAGACGTTATGTCCGAAAATTTTGAAATTTCCAAGGGAATCACATGCACCCAAAACCTATAGGGTACTTCCCGTAGACCTAGTATCATTAAATTTGGTGAGCAGCAAGGTCTTATAGCACAAGTAAAGGGAAAAATACGAAAAACATAAATTTGTAATTTATTCACAAAAAAAAAATTGTTTTGACTCTCGCCATGGACCAAAACCTATAGGGTACTTTCCGTTGACGAAGAATCATAAAATTGAAGCAAGGTCTTATAGCACAAGTAAAGGAAAAAATCCTAAAACCGTAAATTTATAGTTTATTACCAAAAAAAAAAAAAGTTTTGATCCTGCCTCGACCAAAATATACTTCAAGTTGACCTAGAATCATAATATTTGGCAAGCAACAAGGTCTTACAATTAAACGGAACCCTTGGTGCGCGAGTCCGACTCGCACTTGACGTTATATTTTTACTGGCACGTTCATAGTTAATGCGAAATAACTAAGAAATGCTTCACAAATCTTACGCGAATGATTTCGATGTGATCACTTACCTACTTTCCCGAACGAAGTTTAGCAAGAACTGCCTAGCAACAGTAGCAAGCACCTAACTACATAGGTACATAGGTACTCAAATAAACTAGTTTAGTAGGTACGTGATAGGTTCTCATCAGTAGTCGGGGATTCCCCAAGGTAGATTTGCATAACCAAACAAAAACGTTTAATTCATGAACCTATAAAGATTCATGGTTTCATTACGTTTCGGCTGTCTAAGAAAAGGATTGCGCTATTTTCACATAAATTGGGGAATTCGTTGCTAATAAGTATGTATTTTCAAAAAATTTCGAGATTCGATAAATATCACTAAAAATCACCAGATATTTTTTTAGTGATTTTTTCTTCAGAATATCTCTAACGTACTCCAAAAAATCACTAGATCTAGTGATAAAATCACCAAGGTGGCAACGCTGCGACTCTGCCAGTGTCTGTGTCAGTGTTGCCAGATGGAATTTGACAAAATCAGTAGAAAAACAAGTAAAAAATCAGTAGCTTGAAGAAAAAATCAGTAGATTTGAAAAAAATACAAATTTCTAGCTTCCGACACGAAAGACGCGTAGTAGATATCAATCTGTACGTTTTTTTTATATCTACTATTATAGTTCCCTATTGGATGAACCGATTTTGGTGCCGTTTTTTTTTTAATATTTATACAGAGTGTGTGTTTCACTTTTGGATGATGACATTCATCAAAGTTACCCAAGTTGCAAAGTAAAATATTCATGGCTTTCGAATTTCGCAAAACTAACGTGGTTGTAGTAGGTTTTTAAGAAACTTCTTGCAATGATTATGAAAACATTGATCAAAGCAACTCATCAGCTTGGACTTCGTCGAGATTTGTTCATTATCAGGGGCACTGATCAGGTTTTTTGAGGTACGTAGGTAGTGTACCTACGATGATGTTCCGTTATTCCAATCTACAAAAAAAACTATATTCACCAGGGAAAGAGGGGTTGAAATTTAGAAAAAATAGACACGAAGTTGACTCGAGAATCGAATGAACCAAGTGAAATTGAATTTTTAATTTGTTTTGACAAGGCCTTAAGGGTATCCCTAAGTGAAACTGGTAGATTTCTAGAATTTTTCAAAATAATACAGTAGACTGTTGAAATGAAGTAGATCTACTCGTAGAAAGTATAATAATATTAATAATCCATCTATGAGATCTACTGCAAAATCAGTAGATCGGACGATACTTTTGCCGCAAAAGTTTATCGAAAGAACGAACGGACCGACCTTTTTTCTTTGCCGCAAAAGTTTATCGAAAGAACGAACGGATCAATCGTAAACGATAGGGACACAGATGTTTACAGAAGTGGAAGGAACGAACAAACAAAACAAAAAGTTCAATTGGTGACACTGACAAGTGACAGCTTACCTAATAGACAAAAATCAGGGAAATCAGGTAGATTTCACGAAATTTTAGAAATAAATCAGTTGATCAGTAGACGGTTTAAAAAGCAGGTAGATCTACTGCTAAATCAGTAGATCTGGCATCGCTGGTCTGTGTAGGAGTGTCATAAACTTCGAGAACAGAATACGATCGGTATAGCGAACCTAGATCTTAAAATTTTGCATCAAAATGATTTTGCTAAAGGCGCTTCTGCAATTTGTAGCTGCACTATCGGCAACTGAGGGCCGGGCCATTACAAAAACATTGCTCGGCAATTGATGTCCGGGCAATGTATGGCCGGGCCATGTGTTGCACATGGCCCGGCCATGTCGGCTATACAGTGGCTCATGATGCAGACTCCTAAACGGGCTACACAAATCGGCAACAATGGCTGACGAAATCACACTTGTCGCAGCGGCTTAGGTACATTATTTTAAAATCAAAAAAGAAAAAAGAGAGATTGTGGATTCGACCTTACCTAAATAGGCGTAAAACAATAGGCAATTTAAGTCTGGAAATAAGCCTTGATGAAAAATTATTTACAAACTTTACTAGAATGTCGGTAGAAAAAGATGCACTATGCCGTTACAATAGGGAGCGACTGAAACAACAATAGAACTAGCCCGGCAATATTGCAGTTCAGATCGATCAGTCAGCGATCGCTCGGCCATGTATGGCCGGTATTGCTCGCAATACCGGCTATACGGGCTACACCGAAAATGTTTGGCAATGATTGCCGGGCCATTACTGCAAGATTGCATAGTGTGTCTGGTGTTGCTGGCAATGTTGCCGGGCCATACCAGACACATGTATTGCAGCTACAAATTGCAGCAAAGTATAGCCCGTTTAGAAGCGCCTTGTAACAAACGGACAACATAAGCAAACGGACAACACAACATAAAACATGTAAAGCACAGATTAATGCAAAATACTCAACCAAACCAACCAACACTGACTGACTGACTGAACCAGTGTTGCCGGCAGTCAAAATGAAAAAGCTCCGATCCTAACGCCAAAATGGTCCGAAACATGACAAAAAGATCCATTTTACAAAGTTTGTGTAAAAAAATTACTTGTCGTAACGGGGATATTAAGTCTTCCCTAGAAATTGGATTTTATGTTGCTTCATCTTGATGAACTTTCGTAAACTTCGCTTATTTTTTAAAATACATTTTATTTTACAACATTTTTAAATATCGATAGGTACCTACTTATCTGAAAATATAATGAAAAGGTAGGTATTGTAAAGGTTGAAATAATGAGATAAAAAAATATTAAATAAATGTCCTACACTCAAATACATTCATGTAGAGCAGACGACGCGCCCAACTCTGTCGCCACGCGTGACGCGAGTGAAAGAAAACGTCCAATTCAGAAACTGAAGTCTGTTATCATATCAAATCAAATCTATCTGTCTGATTCCCTACGTCACGCAATGAGGGCTTTTCGGATGACGCTGTATGAAACTCAAGTGTCAAAAATCTGCCAAAAAACGAGAGAAATTGAACTGTCACTGCCGTTAATACCTTCTCTTCTCTGCCCCTGTGTCATTGCGGTGCGTTGTATGTTTGCGATTTTGGTGTTCTTTTTCTCTACGTTCCTCGATTCTCTGACCCTCGCTCACCCACTGGACCTCGATTCCTCGCTTTTCTGGACCCTCACTCTCCCACTGGACTGGACCTCGATTCTTTTCGAACTACTTTGAACTACGCGTAGGTAATTTGTACTCTGCCTACCATGAGCAAAGATCACTTCGAAGAAGACTTCGCGCTGGTGCAATCCGTCTGATGTCAACCTTACATGATGTACCTACTATTTTGAATGTACTATTTGAATTAATCCTGGGTAGGAACTTAATTAAAAACTCTAGTCTTTTTTTTGACGATTATTTTCTTAATCTATTGATAGATTCGTATATCGTCATACCGTATATCCCAATATTTTCTCATAAGGAAAATAGCAGTACATATCAATAATATATTGATTAATGGTAATAAAAAAGCATTATAATGTGAATCGTCTTAGTAGGTAATTATTCCATTGAGTAACAAAACTTTATCACTGATAATCATTTAATAAAACGCTTTAATAATGATTAGGTATTAGAAGTTTTTATTGGTCTAAATAGTCACAGAAGTCATAAAAATGGCACTTCAAACTTATACTAACAGAAAAGGTACAAAAGTTTAGTAAATCTAATTCTCTTGACTAACATAATGGAAAATTAGAATCATATTTTTCTATCCCACTTCTAAAATAGACAACGCTTGCTATTGTAAGCATATTTACAGCTAGTTTAACATAGGTAATTAGCTGTTTTATTAACATCAAATTTGGCTCTAGTAATGACAAAACAGGAGTCTTTGAAATAAAACTTTAATATTGTTTAAGAGGACAGTTTGTCAGTGGAACCTTGAAATCACTAAGTGGAAAGGTAAGGCACTGATCACAATGTTAAAAATTGTTGCACTTTCATAACATACAACTAAACTAAGGTGCACTTCAGTCAGCCCAGCTCAGCTCAACAGCCTATATTGGTCCACTGCTGGACGCAGGCCTCCCCCTGATAAGTGCCTTATTGGCTTTTTTCTCATGGGGGCAGTGCCCATAATTCCTACGCTGGGCATGCGGGTTGGGATGGCAGTTTGGTGGTAGAATTGTTTAGTAGGTATTCAGTATTTTTATTCCGAAACATTTTTACATAGTTTTGTAAGTATTCATGTACCCTGTCAGGCAATAGAAAGATGATGATGACACAAAGATGAATTAGAATATTTGTAATTGCATGCTATTAATTTAATTATGTACCTTATATTCATACACGATTTAAATTGTTTTTGAATAAATAAACCAAACGAATATATCTTAATCTAGGACATTAGATAAGGTGTTCTTTTAGCCGATAATAACAAACAACTTTTATACTTGACATCTTACTTTATTAATTATCTTACCGTTGGGCATAATCACTAAAACTAACTCGGAATATTAATAATTTGTTCAATAATACAGGTGTCTTTTTTTTTAAAATCATTCGTGTCGATTTCCGTCAAAAGTAAAAGGTTTAAAAAAAACTAAATATACATGCAGTTATTGTTTTCTTATAAACCGAGGGCATGACTCCTTTCACGACTTTTGTTTAAGTTCCGTGGTTTCGGACTTGGCCATCATCACCCTTCTCAAAAAACCACCCTGTATAGTGACTCGACTCGGCCTCATGGAAAGCAGGAGTAGTCAGAAGTCCAAGAGTGGAAAGCATTTTTTGGCCTAATCTACATCAATCATCTTACATTACATTACTAGATAAATACTAATCAATATTCATCATCTTCAATTGCTGTTCGTTTGTCTCGTTTAAACTCGAGAACGGCTAGACCGATTTCGCTAATTTTGGTCTTGAAAGCACAAACTGGCCAAATCAAAAAAGCTCACTCATATCATAGCGTTGCGTGACACCCGCGTGCCTCCCCGGAACCCTGGGGGAGAATTACTTAACAAGAGGGTGAGGATTACTTATTTGATGACGGGGGGCATGTGTCTAGTATAGGGGAACAGCACGGCGAGCGAAGCAAGCCGTGCTGTCCTCCCACTTCCACGCCCACTATTAATCGAAAGGAACTTCGTTCCATCCGGGTGTCCTTTGACACCTCTCAAGTTTTTTTTATACCTATTTATACAGAGTGTGTGTTTCACTTTTGGATGATGGCATTCATCAAAATTACCCAAGTTGCAAAGTAAAATATTCATGGCTTTCGAATTTTGCAAAACTATGTGGTTTTAAGTAGGTTTTAAGAAACTTCTTGCAACGATATGAAAACATTGATCAAAGCAACTCATCAGCCTGGACTTCGTCGAGATTTGTTCATTTTCGGGGAGAACTGATCAGGTTTTTTAAGGTACCTACCTAGGTAGTGCACCTACGATGATGTTCCGTTACTCCTATCTACAAAAAAAACTATGTTCACCAGGGAAAGAAGGGTCGAAATTTAGAAAAAATAGACACGAAGTTGACTCGAGAATTGAATAAACCAAGTGAAATTGAATTTTGAATTTGTTTTGTTGTTACAAGGCATTATGGGTCTGTCTGAGGGGGAAAGCTGGTAGATTTCTCGAATTTTATAAAATACTACAGTAGACTGTTCAAAAATGAAGTAGAATGTAAAATAAAATAATCCATCTGAGAGATTTGCTGCTAAACAGTGTTGCCACCTTGCAGAAAAAAATATCACTAGATTTGGTCTCAAAACTCACTAGATTTCGGGATATTTTGGACAAAAACCACTAGATAATTTAAAATGAAATTTCACGCTAGGTATTACAAAATAATGTATTTGTGAAAATAGGACACTAACAAATGTTTTTGACACTAAGCAAGATAGATATTTGTTTTTGTGTTTTTTTTATACACACAACTCTGTGTTTCTTAATGTCGCCAATTCTTGTAAATATTTCTTATTGATAAAAATTACAAAAGGTTGTAGTAGTATCGTTTGCTACAGGCCGTAACCACATCTTGATTTCTTAGGTTTCCCATTCTTGTCGATATTTTTGTGAATAAGTATTTTTTTTTACTGGCACGTCCATAATAAATGCGAAATAACTAAGAAATACCTCACAAGTCTGACGTGAATGATTTCAATGTGATCACTTACCTACTTTCCCGAACGAAGTTTAGCAAGAACTGCCTAGCAATAGTGGCAAGCACCTATCTAAATACACACTCAAATAAACTAGTGATAAACGTGATAGGTTCTCATCAGTAGTAGGGGATTCCCCAAGGTAGGTTTGCATAACCAAACAAAAACGTTTAATTCATGAACCTATAAAGATTCATGGTTTAATTACGTTTCGGCTGTCTAAGAAAAGGATTGTGCTGTGCTATTTTCACATAAATTGGGGAATTCGTTGCTAATAAGAAGGTATGTATTTTCAAACATTTTCGAGATTCGATAAAAATATCACTAAAAATCACCAGATATTTTTTTAGTGATATTTACGTACTCAAAAAAATCACTAAATCTAGTGATAAAATCACCAAGGTGGCAACGCTGCTGCTAAATCAGTAGATCTGGCAATACTTTTGCCGCAAAAGTTTATTGAAAGAACGAACGGACCGACCAATCAATCGTAAACGATAGAGACACAGATTTTTACAGAAGTGAAAGGAAGAAACGAACCAAACAAACACTTCAATTTCATTTATAATTGCCAGTAATTGTGAGAATCGTTAGTCAAGGAACATAGATACCTTGAGAAGTGACACTGACAAGTGCCAGCTTACCTAATAGACAAAAATCAGGAAAATCAGGTAGATTTAACGAAATTTTAGAAATAAATCAGTAGAGGTTTAAAAAGCAGGTAGATCTACTGCTAAATCAGTAGTTCTGGCATCGCGGAATGCAAAGCAAACCTGCAATCCTGCAAAGAGAAGAGAAGAAATGTTGCCACCTTGCAGAAAAAAATATCACTAGATTTGGTCTCAAAACTCACTAAATTTCGGGATATTTTTGATAAAAAATCCTTAGAATTCACTGAATAATTTAAATGCAATTACACGGTAGGCTACAAAATAATGTATTTGTGAATATAATTAACAAAAAAACAACATACTAATATCAAATAGCATAAACTTTTGACCTAAGCTAGAAAGATACCTATATATTTTTGTGTTTTTTTTATAACTCTGTTTCTAAATGTCGCCTATTCTTGTGAATACTTATTTCTAACGCTTAATTGGCTTATATCACATTGGGGGTCATGACCATAATCCCCACGCTGGGCATGCGGGTTGGGGATCGCAGTTCGGTGGTAGAATTGTTCTGCAGGGGGCGCTGCTGCCCGCCCCCGGTGGATATCCCTTAGTCGCCTCTTATGACACCCGCGGGAAGAGTTGGGGTGGTGCAAATTCTAAGCCGGCACCACACAGCTAACAACATAACGAAACAAAAACGTTTTAGCTGTCTGAGAACATAGTGCTATTTTCACATAAATTGGGGAATTCGTTGCTAATAAGTATGTATTTTCCAATTTTTCGAGATTCGATACGTATCACAAAAATCATCAAATACTTTTTTAAGTGATATTTTCTTCAGAATATCACTAATGTACTCCAAAAAATCACTAAATCTAGTGATAAAATCACTCAAGTGGCAATGCTGAAAAGAAGGGAGGGATGCATCAGTGTTGCCACGGGCCCATGCACAGAATGTAAACCGATGTCTGGCAAGCGTGTTCCATTCCAAGAGCAAGACAAAGTATACGAGGTGGTGGGGGGAAGGTGTTGCCATATAATTTTGTTACCCCGATTTCAGCTTCTTTACTTCATGGATTGAATTTGCGATTAACAAGTTCAAAAATTTAGGAATTCAAATTCAGAACAGGGAATTCCGCAAAACCTTTGTGTACCTTTCTATTCTAGTAGGTATACAAGGCGGGCGTTCCACGGCCATGCCACGTGCAAAGAAGTATAATAAGTAGTAGTATAGTAAGTAGACTTCATTTTGATTTTAAAAACAATTTAAACTGCTTTCAAACATTCTTGTATAATCGCCTGTCTGAACCGAAAATCGAACCCGCCGCTTTGTAAAAACACCCATAATTATACGATACTGATCAAAACCGCTCGATCCTAAGAATTATTTTTCCAAACAACATAGCATCTTGAATAAAAGGAAGACCATGAAATTTTAAATTTATTAGTAATAATTACGTTTTGCTTACAATTTATTTAATGTGGTCTTCCTTTTATATAACATGCTATGTTATCTGGAAAAAAATAATCCATGTGATTGAGCCTTTTGATCGATATCGTAAAACAGCCTGTTTTTTTATTTGGCGGGCTCAATTCCCGGTTCTGACTGGCGATTATTCAAAATCTTTGAATGTTTATTTTTGTAATTTTGTTTATGTCTTCTTTCTGTTAAATTTTCTATTTACAACATTTAACAACTTAACTGTCCGCATACAATGCAATATACAACTACCCCACGTCTATCAATTTTTATTTTCTGATGGATTTCAAATTCATTCAAATTATACGAAAAAAAAAATCAACGAAAATTATTGTTTTTATTATTATTATTTTCTTGTTTTTTGACTCGTTTTGACTCATGGACGTGAGATAAACAAAAACAATTGCATCAACAAATGAGTCACAGATGACTCATTCGTTCATTGTGAGTCATAATGTGTGTGACTCATTGGACAGTTAAGTTGATAAGCTACTTTTCCTCCACGTGGCATGGCCGTGGAACGCCCTGTATAAGAATGGTTTATGCACTTAAACCATTCAAGTGGTGGTTTTTGGTCCTTCTTTTTGTTACAGCCTGTAAGTATACATTCTCACTAACGACTTAATGTAATGACCCTGTTGTAATTGTAACAGAACAAATGACAACACCGACCCTAATTTTGTGTAATTGGTTAAATTGAATCGTTCTAGGAATAAGTAAATAAATGTGTACATAAAATAAGTACGTTTGCGGGAATAGGTACACATTTAATTGAGGTAAGCATAGAAGTAAAACAACGTTTAGTTGGGTATAATTTTTTATGTATACTTAATACGAGATAATATGAGTAGTCTAAAATTAGTTTAGAGACTAGAATATCGAAAAATAATGTAGTTTCTTAAATTTACATTTTTGTTTAGAAATAAATTCTTACTCGTCAACCTATTAGTCGAATACTTCGAAATTACACTTTTGCTAATTAATTTAATCTAACGCTTTAGATATTGCTAAGATAACCTTTAATTCGAATTTAATAAGTGTATTGAATTCGACTTCAGATTAAAAGTGCACAGAAGACAAACTTAAATGCCACTTTTATACTACAATATTATTACCTATATCACTGCCTAATTGGTCAAATATTTATAGTCTGTTATCATATAACACTAATATTATAAATGCGAAAGTTTGGTTGGGATGGATGTGATGGATGGATGGATGTTTGTTACCTCTCTTCGCGATAACTACTGAACGGATCGGGCTGAAATTTTGCATACAGGTAATTCTTATCCTGAAATTAAACATTTGTTACTTTTTATCCTATAAATCATTCCCATGGGATAGAAATCACCTTTAAACGTTAAACATAGAAACAACGCGTGCGAAGCCGCGGGCGTAAACTAGTAATAAATAAATTTGATTGGTAGAAATTCGGTAAAAAATTTGATTGGTAGGTAGACTAAATACAGAGAAAAAGACTGTTTGAGATAAACTTTCTCTGAGTCTCAAACAGACTTTCACCCACTGTGGCACAGAATCATTATTTTTATGTATTGACTAGCTTCTGCCCGCGGCTTCGCACGCGTTGTTTCTATGGAAACGTTCAAAGGTAATTTTTATCCCATGGGAACTGATTTATGGGATAAAAGGTAGCCTACGTTTGATTCCAGGCTGAGAGCTACAGCGGTGCAAAATTTCAGCTCAATCTGTTCAGTAGTTTTGGCGTGAAGAAGTAACAAACATCCATCCATCTATCCATTTAAACTTTTGCATTTATAATATTAGTGTGATTTATTTTACTTACTAGCCTTTGAACAGCATAAGGGAACAAATAAGTTCGCTGTTTCTCTTGTATCAATAGATTTTCATGAAAATGTTTGCTACATATTTCTTATTACGTAAGAATCTAAAGGAAAAAATGAATACACGTTTGGTTTGTTTTGTTTTTCAAAGTAGGTAACAATTTTTAGAAATGTTTATTTGGACTTACAAAGGTACTAATAATTTTTAAATAGCAATAACACAAGCGGGGAGTTCCCGGGAGGCGCAGTGCGACTAGTGCGAGTGGCGCGGGTCCGTTATTGCCATGGAAATGGAAATCGTTTACCTATAGGTACGCATTCGAGCGAATCTCGGCACTCGCGCGGCTGTCCGCGCTTTTTCAAAGTATAATTTTAACTTTGCGCATTTTCGTGATCTTACGTAAGAACTATCGAGATCCCAACCTCTCCTTGCGAATAGGTAGGACGGTTAAAAGTGCTGCGTCGTCATGAATGAAGAAAATATTACCTACAGGCGCCAAATCAGAGGATGTGGAATCTATTAAGCTGTTATTTCGGTAGTGTTATAAAAGTTAAAATATTTTACCCGAAATTTCCCGGGAAATGATTTTGGACTTCCCGGTTCTTAAATCGGCCAAAATATTCGGGAATTCACGGGAATTTCGGGAATGGGAATTCCCGGGACTAAATCCTAATAGCTACAGCCTTACATTTACAATTTCATGACATTTCGTGGCGTGACTATTTCCTAACCATATCCTGACGTATATATTTTTGGCTATGACTCAGATAGCATGCTTTATTACAAATATGCAGGCAAATGGTTTCTTCTGTGAGTTTTCATATGACACACTAAATTATATTTTTGAATAAATTGTTTATCGCAAACATTGCACATGAGAATTCACACAGATTTCTCTCCTGTGTGAATTCTCATGTGTCGAACTTAAACACTTTCTCTTAATCCTTTGTCACATACATTGCAGGCAAATGTTTTCTCTCCTTCTCTCCTGTGTGAAATTTCATGTGAGTAACTAAATGATGTTTGCGATTAAATTTTTTAACACACACTTTGCAGCCTAATGATTTCTCCCCTGTGTGAATTCTCAATGTGTTGAACTAAAACTTGTTTGTGTCTAAATTCTTTGTCACAGACATTGCAGGCAAATGGTTTCTCTCCTGTGTGAATTCTCATGTGTTGAACTAAATCACTTTTTTGTCTAAATTCTTTGTCACATTCATTGCAGGCAAATGGTTTCTCTCCTGTGTGAATTCTCATGTGGAGAACTAATTAACTTTTTTGTGTAAAATCTTTGTCACATACAGTGCAGGCAAATGGTTTCTCTCCTGTGTGAATACTCATGTGATAAACTAAATCACTTTTTTTCTAAATTCTTTGCCACATACTTTGCAGGCAAATGGTTTCTCCCCTGTGTGAATTCTCATGTGTTGAACTAAAACTTGCCTAAGTCTAAATTCTTTGCATGATATTGCCTCCTGACATCCCCCGTCCTCTCTCTTCAACGACTCTTCTTCCCTTAGTGTTTTCACCTTTTGTATCTAAACTTTGTTACAAATACATTAACATACTAAAAGACATATACGACAAAAGCAGAAGCAGAGTCAAACTAGATAAAACTGGAGAAGCCATAAAAATAGGCAGAGGAGTAAGACAGGGAGACCCTCTATCACCGAGGTTATTTATTGCAGTATTACAACACATAATGTCTAACCTAGACTGGCACAACAAAGGCATAAGCATAGGCAACAAATACCTCAGCCATTTGCGTTTTGCAGACGACATCATTGTTATATCTGAGACCTCCAGACAACTAGAAGAAATGCTAAATGATCTTCACAGGGTCAGCAACGAAGTAGGACTAGAAATGAACACCTTAAAAACAAAAATTCTTACAAACAGAAAGAAGGAACCCATATATATAAATAACAGAGAAATTGATTACGTAGACAATTATATATACTTAGGAAAACAACTATCGTTTGAGAAGAAAAGGAACTTAGACGAAATTGAACGAAGAATTAAACTGACTTGGAACAAGTTTTGGAGCTACAAAGAAATAATGAAATCCAAGCTACCAACAAAACTAAAGGCAAAAGTGATGAACTCATGCTTACTACCATGCCTCACATATGCATGCCAAACCTGGATTTTCAACAGCAAAACCAAAAACAACATCAATGTATGCCAAAGATCTATGGAACGGAGCCTTCTAAATATTAAACTATCTGACAAACAGAAAAACACTGACATCAGAGAAAAAACTAAAATAATAGATGCTCTCCAACACGCACAAGCCCTTAAATGGAGATGGGCGGGTCATTTAATTCGCTCAACAGAAGAGAGATGGACACGCAGGACCACGATCTGGAAAGGACCTTATGGAAAGAGGAGGAAAGGAAGACCACAAGAAAGATGGCAAGACGAGATAGTAGAAATTGGGGGAAAAACATGGACAGAGAAAGCAGAGGACAGAAACAAATGGATGCAACTGGAGGAGGCCTATACCCGAAGAGGGGTCCTTAACAATTAACATTAATTATATTTTTTAAAGCAGATATATTTTTTTTCTACTGTAAACAACTTGTTAAAGGAATAATAAAGGCTTTTTTTTTTTTTTTTTTTTTTTTATCTAAACTTTGTAGGTAGATTTATTTCTGTAAATAATATAAAGTTGTAGCTTTGTAGATTATGTAAATATTATGTTTTTTCATACTCAGAATGATAGTTTATTTTAGTACTTTTAGAATAGCTTCTTACTATTTATTTTGGTTGTTAATGTTCGCTTTTGTACTTCATGAACTTTATTGAGATTAAAATTAACTCATTTTATTTTAATTAATACAAACTCAACCTCCATAAATTTAAATCTTATTCGTTCTAAAACTGACATTGGCAGAATTGTGTCAAACTATGACGCAGAGCCAAAAATAAAAGAAGAAGAAGAGTTAACAGAATTACTTTATTTTTAATAATAAAGAGCGGATATCTTACAAAATCTAATCTTGAGTTTATTATAATAATTGCAGGTTGTTTGTAGTTCTTTGACTTGAATAACTTCAAGTCGAAGGGTGGCTCTGGTTACTTTTCAGTTTGGTGTGTAGTGAAAAAAAAAACAGGAGAATGTCTTCTGTGTGTAGAGTTTGCCTCGACGGCAATACGACACTGCATTGCATAAAAAACAACCAACTCCTAGAAGTCTACGAAACACTGTCTAAGAGCAAGGTAAATATCCTGGTTAATGGTCAATTTTCCATAAAAAGGGCTTTACGGCTAACTAAAGTTTATTAACCTACCTAACCTTTATAATGTAAGACACGAGCAAATACTGAAATACCATAGCTTATGTATGAGGTGCAACCCTGTTTTAAGCACACATTTTTAAATTATTTAGGTACTTCATTTATTTATTAAATAAATAAATAATGCTGGACAATCCACACAACATCATCTAGCCCCAAGCTAAGCAGAGCTTGTGTTATGGGTACTAGATGACTGATATTCATTATATAATACAACAAAAAATATCTATCTATGTATGATGACATAGATAGATATTTTTTATTATATATAGAAACGACCAGAACAACAACAATAACAATAATAGGTAGCAAAATCCTTGAATAACATATATTTCCTTAGAAACGGGTATACTTTCCTACCTTTGGATTTTATTGGCATCATCATAATTTCCCATCAAATTTCAGGCAGGTATAGCATACCGAATCCTTGCATTGTGTTTCCAAATGTTTTGTTATCCTTATAGCGGTATGTGTTTTGTTGGCATTGCCTTAATTGAATCCTTTTGTGAGTGTACAATACAAACAAGATGTCTTAATCTTTCACTGCCCAGCCTCTGCAATGCAATCGGCAACGCGTTGTCATCGCAGCTACAAACAGTGCTAGAACAATACATGTGCACTGTGGGCAGTGAAATTGTCAATGTCTGAGCTATTTCTCAACTGTCTCACTCGCACAATACATTCATGAAGTGACCCTATGTGTACCGCAACACAGTTATCATGAGCACATGTGTGCAGGCAGATGCAGTTTTTGTGTGGAGAAATGGTTGAGTGTTGGGGGTGTGCCAGAATCATGTTCCTATTAAAATTTGTTGTTTCAAAATAGCATTTTCTTTTTCAGTTCAACTCTGAAGATGCAAGGCCGAGAGCTTTATGCCGTATTTGTTACTGGAAGCTGCTGAGGTGCCACACCTTCTCCCAAATGGCTCACAGATCTGAAAAGATCTTAAGCCATCTTTATGATAAAGGTTTTGAGGTACCAACAAATTCCTTAAGCTATCAATACTACTAAAAGCCTGTTTACACGTATGCACATTGATTTCACTGTTGTGTGGAGGCTTTGCCATCTTTCCTTTAATAAGGATATACAAGAGTACAATAAAAATCAAGATTATTTAAAAAAAAAACAAAAACATCCAATTATTATGTGATTTAAATCAGATTGTTTTGATTTTGATGATAATCACTTTAGTCTATCCAGTTTCAAGGTTTGTATAGGTAGGAATGAGAGGTAGGTTCAATAGTTTAATCACACAAAGTACTAGCAGAAAGAGGAGACACCAAGATTGTGAAACATTTTCATATCTGTTATCCAGTCCAGTAATTTTTGTTTATTCAATCCCGATATGTCTCCATTTTTTTTAACTGCTATTAGGTACTTGAGTCATTTACAACGGGATATTTACCATGATTTGAGTTTTGAGCTTTCTAATATTTCGGCACAGTTTCATGCGCCATTATCACAAAATAACTGAGGGCACTGCAAGTCAGTTGTTTCGATGAATCTGAAAATTTGTAGTAACACATTTCACAAAAAAATATGTATTGTTTCTCAGAAGAAAATCATATCCCTTGGGGAACTTTTTTACTGCTGATCTACTACATGGCAACAAGCAATGTATTATTTGAAGTACGAACAATGAAATACCATTTTAACATTACAAAAAATCCTTTATTCCTTTGTTGGAGTTTACTATTTCCATAGGCCCTGGAAGCGCAATTCCGACACGCACTTGGCCGGTTTTATTTTGATGTAGTCTGTTTGGATCCACTGCATATAAGTACAATTAATGTTTTAAATAATTTTTGCATTTTTTGTATAATGAATAACAAATTGTTTATTTCAGGCTACTCATAACTATATAACAGAGCTCAAGCTAGGAATGAAACAACAGTTGTCTGTGACCACTGTGCAGTCTATTACCATTGATGGTTGTACAACTATCAAAGATGAACCAATACCTAGTATTGAGATAAAAGAAGAGGTGACCGCAGATCAGGATACATTGCTGGAGGTTGAGTCTGCCCCTGGAGATGGTACAGAATGTCAATTACCATTAGACACCATTGATGGTTGTACAACTATCAAAGATGAACCAATACCTAGTATTGAGATAAAAGAAGAGGTGACCGCAGATCAGGATACATTGCTGGAGGTTGAGTCTGCCCCTGGAGATGGTACAGAATGTCAATTACCATTAGACACCATTGATGGTTGTACAACTATCAAAGATGAACCAATACCTAGTATTGAGATAAAAGAAGAGGTGACCGCAGATCAGGATACATTGCTGGAGGTTGAGTCTGCCCCTGGAGATGGTACAGAATGTCAATTACCATTAGACACCATTGATGGTTGTACAACTATCAAAGATGAACCAATACCTAGTATTGAGATAAAAGAAGAGGTGACCGCAGATCAGGATACATTGCTGGAGGTTGAGTTTGCCCCTGGAGATGGTACAGAATGTCAATTACCATTAGAAGATAACAGCGATCGAGAGAATGATGTGAAAGAAGTTCCTTCTAACAGTCATGTTGTTGGACACATGAGAGTTCACACAGGGGAGAAACCATTTGCCTGCAATGTATGTGACAAAGAATTTAGACAAAAAAATATTTTAGTTCAACACATGAGAATTCACACAGGAGATAAACCATTTGCCTGCACTGTATGTGGCAAAGAATTTGGAAAAAAAGGTAATTTAGTTCAACACATGACAATTCACACAGGGGAGAAACCATTTGCCTGCACTGTATGTGACAAAGAATTTAGAAAAAAAAGTGATTTAGTTAAACACATGAGAGTTCACACAGGGGAGAAACCATTTGCCTGCAATGTATGTGACAAAGAATTTAGACTTAAACAATTTTTAGTTCAACACATGAGTATTCACACAGGGGAGAAACCATTTGCCTGCACTGTATGTGGCAAAGAATTTGGAAAAAAAAGTCATTTAGTTAAACACATGAGAGTTCACACAGGGGAGAAACCATTTGCCTGCAATGTATGTGGCAAAGAATTTAAAGAAAAGCAAGTTTTAGTTCAACACATGAGAATTCACACAGGAGAGAAACCATTTGCCTGCAATGTATGTGATAAAAAATTTAAACAAAAACGAGGTTTAGTTCAACACATGAGAATTCACACAGGAGTGAAACCATTTGGCTGCAGTGTGTGATAAAAAATTTAATCGCAACCATCATTTAGTTACTCACATGAAATTTCACACAGAAGAGAAGAAGAGAAAACATTTGCCTGCAATGTATGTGACAAAGGATTAAGAGAAAGTGTTTAAGTTCGACACATGAGAATTCACACAGGAGAGAAATCTGTGTGAATCCTCATGTGCAATGTTTGTGATAAACAATTTATTCAAAAATATAATTTAGTGTGTCATATGAAAACTCACAGAAGAAACCATTTGCCTGCAATGTTTGTAATAAAGCATGCTATCTGAGTCATACCTATCCAAAAATATGTACGTCAGGATATGGTTAGGAAATTGTAAATGTAAGGCTGTAGCTTTTAGGGTTTAGTCCCGGGAATTCCCGTTCCCGAATTTCCCGGGAATTCCCGAATATTTTGGCCGATTTAAGAACCGGGAAATCCAAAATCATTTCCCGGGAAATTTCGGTTAGAATATTTTAACTTTTATAACACTACCGAAATATCAGAGGCTTCCGTCGTTTGGGACCGCTAGGTGTAGGGACCGCGGTCCCATTCGCCGGATTGATATATTTTTATTATTTTTCTTCCGTCGAATGGGACCGCAACCCACGTGAGGTAAATTGTACAGTCATCGTCAGATACAGATCGGAAATAAATACGACGATGTTTAAGTTAGTAGTACCTAGTTCTTAATGTAATAGTTTCTGTCAGTTAAAAAATTAATATTTTTTGTGTGTTGTGTACCAAAAAATTGTATAAAAGTTATGATAATTAAATTAACTTAAATATAAACTTGCATCGATGAGAATTTTAACTAATAGTGATTGCATACCGAAGCGACAGAAATCAAAAAATATCACTTTATTTCCGTGTCAGTGTTTAGTTTTATATTTTGACCTTTTCTAAGTGTACATTTATTATATTTATGGAAATAAAGAGTATTTGATTTTTATTGTTGTATATAGTTTGTCGATTATTTTTATAGAGCCTGGGTGTGATTTATCATTTTATTTTTATTACATTTGAAATAACAAAGACGATTACAAAAAAGTGTTAAAAGTCATTAGAAAGTACGATGAAGACTAACTAGTCGCGCGATTGTTGTATAATAGTTTATTGATTATTTTATAGTAGGTATGATTTATATTTATATTTTTATTGCATTTTTAATAGCAAAAAGATTACTAAAAAGTGTTAAAAATTATTCGGTATTACGATGAACAAGTAATCAATACTCATTGTGATTGTTGTAAATAGTTTGTTGATTAATTATAGTAGGTACGACTTATACATAATGTAAGTATATGTTTATTATATTTTAAATGACAATGACCATAATTAATAAAAGTAAAACGCATTATGGCTGATTTTTTAAAATTGTTTACTTGTCTAATTCATTGTAAGTTGTTGATTATTTGTTTTAGGTATATTTTTATTCAATTTAAAATAACAAACACTCTATTATGTTTTAACTAAGATGATAAAGAACAAGTTTGTCGCACAGAATGTAGGTATATTTTTATTTCATTTTAAATGACAAAGACCATAATTAATATAAGTAAATTAAGACTGATTTTTTAAAATTGTTTACTTGTCTACTTCTTTGTAATTTGTTGATTATTTGTAGTATATTTATATTAAATTTAAAATAACAAACACTATTATGTTTCAACTAAAATGTTAAAGAACAAGTTTGTCGCACAGAATGTAGGTATATTTTTATTTCATTTTAAATGACAAAGACCTTAATTAATATAAGTAAATCGTATTAAGACTGATTTTTTAAAATTGTTTACTTGTCTACTTCTTTGTAATTTGTTGATTATTTGTAGTATGTAGGTGTATATTTTTATTCCTTTTAAAATAACAAACACTATTATGTTTCAACTGAGATGTTAAAAAACAAGTTTGTCGCACAGAATATAAATGCCGATTTTTTCAAATTATTTTTTAACCGTAAGCAACTTTCAAAATCAGTAGTATGTAGTAGGGGAGAAGGAGGCAGCTTTGAACAGGGGCACCTTAGAACAAACGAGTTTACGAGGTTAGTTCTAGGCCAATTGTGGCGAAAATTGTATTTATAACACGGCACCGACCCCCATGTCTGTCATTAGCGGCGCACATGTGCGCGCGCGAAAAATTGAATAATAGGCCATGTCTGTTTTCGGCTCCCCGAAGTAAACATTACGGAAAAAAGTTGTAAGGGTGTTGATGAAAGATTTGAAGACATTGGTAAGCGGAACTTGATTTATTGTATGGATAAATTCATTTTAAATATTTTTATGTTCTAGTACACCAGCATTGAGTGGTTTTTCGAATATAAAATTACCAGTTAATTTCTTCGAACCCATTGGGGCAGATTTGAACAAAACAAAGGGGGCACTTTTGAACATGTTCAAAGGTGGCTCAATAGATCCATCACTAAATTATAAGCGCGAAAATTTGTGTGTTTCTTTTATGTGTTTGTTTGTTTCAAATTTGATATCTCTTTGTTTAAACTAGGTCAATAAAACTAGTCGTTTATGTTCAATAGTGTTCAAATTAGGAAGTAACCCTAAATAACTGATTTTATCAGAGGAAGTCTACTTATATTGTTGTCTTCTCTAGTGATTGCGTCTGAACGTAATTTAATCTGATTTTAGATTTATAAAGTAAGACTGCGTTAATATTATAATTTTCTTTTTAAAAGTTACTTTTTTATTGTTTTTTATGAAAAGTATAACTTCAATATTTTACATTTGAATAATTCACATAGTTCCTTTAATACTGTGCGTAACATCACATAACACAATCATAACATTTTAAATAACTTTATTTAATAATAATATTTTACTTAAACAATGTATTTATTGTTTAAATTCATCAATTCAAAGGTGCCCCTGGAAAGGGGCAGCTTTGAACATTTGAGTTACTTCACTAAAAGATCAATTCTGACTAAACCATGTAAAAATTGATTATTATTTTAATTGATTTATGTAGCTAGATCATCTAAAATAAAAATAACTATCTTAGATATTACAGACTCTAATGTAAAAAATGTTCAAAGGTGCCTCCTTCTCCCCTATACATAAAATCAATTAGGTATAGGTATCTATTTTTATCTTTGCTGTAACTAAATTTTTGTAATAGCAAATAATTGTGAACCTATAAGAAGCCAGAGGAATGTGCCCTCGTGTCTAAATACAAGTGAAACTTAGTTAGAGCGAGGTATCATTATCTTTGACCCTAAAAGGTTTAGTACAAGTAGGTATCTACGTAATGATGACACACTAAATTAAACTAACTACATTATTAAATATGCAATAGATTGTAAGTAGGTACCTTTTTTGTAAACCCTTATCTGAGAATAAATATTTTTATTATCTATCATACACTCATTTGTTTTTATATCTCGCTATAAAATAGTCAGATACATAGTGAATGTTATTTATCCGAACAGAAAATAAAAAATGATGGACGTGGGGTAGTTGTATATTTAATTGTATGAGGACAGTTAAGTTGTTTGACAAATATGATAGACTGGGTCTGCCCTCGACTTCGCTCGCGTTTTTCGGAATAAAAAGTAGTCTTAATGTTATTACAGGTCCAGAACTTTGTGTGCAAAATTTCAGCTCGATCCATTCAGAAGTTTTGGCGGTGTTTCATCATTATCGCCTATATTAGTCCACCGCTGGTCATAGACCTCTCTGAGCGCCATAGCGCCGTCTGCAGCTAGCCGTATCCAGCATCTGCCTGCAGTTTTTCGCAGGTCTTCATCCCACCTGGCCGGAGGGCGTCCTACACTACGTTTGCTGAGTCGCGGTCTCTCCAGCTCTCCAGTTTACGTTACCCCAGGGGCGATTCTTCGCGGAATTGGCTGAGTTTACGGTCAAATATTTCACAACTTTCACCTTTGTAATATTAGGAGGATAGGAAGCAGGACAGCATGACATTTTTAATACCTATCTTTATCTACACGACTAGGGAACCGACGAAGACGACCTCAGTGGCGCAGCGGACGAAAGTCCGCCTGCTACCCACACCCAGCTGGGTTCGGTTCTCGCCTTTGGACAAATTTTTTCGACCATCTGCAGGGAAGAAAAAAAGTTTTTTTTCACACCACACAACCAAAGCCTCTGTGGAAGGGTTAAAGGTAGTGACTTGGTTGTCCATAAAGGGAATGAAATAAAATTATTTTATGAATGCACATTTATAATATTTGTTATAATTATTTCATAATAATAATTTAATATTCTCTTACAACACTATTAAAGCTGGCACAGATTTTTAATTGGTTTTACCGCAATTCCGCTAAAGTAATTAAAATAATTTAACAGTAGGTAGGTACGTATGCACTTAAATATCAAATAAAATAATTAATTATAAATATAATTATGAATTATAAATAACAATGATTTTCTAGTCATAACAACCAATGCATGAACAAGAAAAAAGTTTGTGTACCGACATTCTTTGCTTTTAACATAAATAAATAAAATAATTAAAGTAAAACATACAAAATAAGTTAAAATTCGATTCTCTAGTTAACTTTAAATACCTAATTAAATTCGCACTATGCTAAGCTTTCTTACAGTAAATCCGATTATTATTTATATAATTATGTATTATGATAACTTTCACATTAATTGTATCGTGGATTTTACATTATTCTTAAGGCGTAGCGCATCGGCATTGCCATACAGCAGCGGGAGAATAAATTCAGCGTCTGGGGGTCACTTCCGGTTGGTACTGCATCAGTTGAGCTACCTGTAGATTGATTGCAACAGTCTGCAGTTAGCTCAATTGTAAATGGTTCTAATTTGTATTATTTGATTGTAATTTATTTGTTGATAAAGGTCATTAAATTAAATTGTACCTAATAGTAATAAAAACAACACCAAGATATTCCGAGTTAGTTGTAGTGATTATTCCCAACGGTAGGATAATTAAGTAAGATGTCAAATATAAAAGTTGTTTGTTATTATCGGCTAGAAGAATTATATAAAATCCACGTAACTAATAACAGATCAACAGCTAAAGTATAGACAGAATATACAAGGTGCCACGGAAAGGGTGTACTTAGCCGAAAGGGGGTGATTTTAAAATTTTTTTTGGTGAATAAACTACAAATTTACGGTTTCCGGGTTTTTTTCCTTTACTTGTGCTGTAAGACCTTGCTTCTTGCCAAAGTTCATGATTCTAGGTTTACGGGAAGTCTAAGTACCTACCCTATGTGTTTTGTGTGCATGTGATTCCCTGAAACTTTCAAAATATTCGGACATAAACGCCTATTACTTTTGATTGTGTTAAATACGCATGCAAGCTGTGTGTAAAAGAAAACGATTAGGAAGAAAAAAATCTTTATTGTTTGAACTAAATATTCGAAACTCAAAAATCGTTATTCACATGTTGATCCCCTTCGGGTCCAGATGCCCCCCCCCCCCCCTTTCGGCTTAGTACACCCTTTCCGTGGGGCACCCTGTTTAGGTAACTTTAATAATTATACATAACAACAATAGTTATCCATTAACATTCAGGGACACCGATATTCAAATTATTTACTTTTAAATTATTTGGAAAAACCTAGACAATAACATTTTAAGCACCAACACGTACACATAACAATGAACATTAATAATTATCTCAAATATTAGAAATTAAAATTACATTGAATATTTACGTGAAATGCAAACGCATTCAGTCCAGGTTTTCTTTTATAACAATAACTAACTTCTGCCCGCTGCTTCGCACGCATATTTTCGGCCTATTGTTTAAGTAAGGCTACGTTCTAAGTGTATGCCAAATTTCATCTTGATCTGTTTAGTAGTTTTGGAGATCCTAGGTAACAAAAATGTCACATTTCACAAACTTTCGCATTTATAATATTATTAGGATTAGTAGAATACGCAAAATAATAACCTGTAAGTAGTAAATAATAAATGAAGTTTTATAAAAATGAATCTTTTATACATAAACACGTCGTTGTGCTGTCATTGTGATACTTTGGACGGAATGCAAATTAATAATAATTATAAATAATAAATTGAGGCATTATAAAGGTTAAAACTTACAAATAGCGTGCATTCTTCAAGTTCCTCTAATAAAATACTATAAACTGGTCTATAAATGGATTAAAAATTCTATAGAAATATATTTACAAAAACGATGACGTAGGATTTCCAGGACGTTTTTGTTTTTATTGGCACACTTTTGATATAATTTTGATTTCGACCAATAAAAATAATATAATCTACAACGAAAGCAAATTTTTATACTTATGACATTCTAACACCTAATGCATTTTCTAGTCTACCAGCTATCTAGTGTCGCTACCTATTACATGAAAGTAAATATATTTTATTAATATTATATTGATATAAATGAAATAACCTACTAGCAAAATGGACGTTTGGAATTGGCAAGCATTAATATTTTAATATTATTTTATACGTCAAGTGCTTTATAAATGCGATTCGGGAGATCTATGAAAATGGAATAATTTAATTAGCGAGTTGTTCTTATGTACATTAAAAAATAAATGATTGATCTAAACATTGACTAACGATAAGTACTAACTTATTCTATATAAATCTAAATAACAATAAATACAACAGTGAACACAGAGATCACAACAATTAGTGATCAGTATTATTATTATAATAACTAATAATAATAAATACTATTAACTAAGTCCTAGCCCACTAATTTATATGAATTTTTTGACCGAACGAATTGAATTAAAATTGAATGAATGACTGAACGATTCCTACATTATAAATATTTTGCACTGATTTTGAAATATGAAGTAAATTAACCGCTAAATGTGATAAAATAGAAAATAATGGGGTGGTTTCCGTCTCAATTGACAACCGGTGGCAAGTTCATGGTGGTCAGATGGTCCAGAGGGATTTATATTATGTATATTAACCAATAGGAACGAAAACGTAAAAGAACGAATGAATGAACGTTTGTCAAGTTAACAATGAGTGAACAGTTTAAAGAAACTACGCCCTTTCTCCGGTTCTGGTCCCATTAGCATTGGCACTTGGTTCTTGTGCGTTATTGTTATCTGAAAGAACAATAAAACGATTAGATGATAGATAGACTGATAGACTCAGTTTTGAGAGACCCATCGAATGAAAAAATAATAATATTCGACGAGTCTCTCAAAACTGAGTCTAATGGTTCTGTAATTTTTTTTCCTAAACTTATAGTTTCGGAGTAAATCACTAAAAACTGATATCTGCCTACGGTTAACGGGCGGCGACCGAGCGAGTGACGTCACACGAACCCGCGGCGGCCCCTCAGTGAACTTCACTAATAATTTTGGTCATAACTTCGTCAATTTTTGTCGTAGAACAAAAAATTTTACACTGCGTGATTTCTTAGCTCTATAAATTTGCATTCTCAACTAAAAACGTTACGGATCCTCATCCTATGAAATTGTATAGGTACTGTCTCATTGGCCCGGCCCAACACCGCAATGCCGGCGCGAAGCCGACATGTCGTCGCAGCAAAGCAAATTACCCACTTGTGTCGGGCTGGCATCGTACATATCTGTTGTGTACCTATGCAATCTTCTACATATGTAATGAACACAGGATTATAGAGAAAAAAAAAACAAAAAAAATAAAACAGATACAAAATACCTAGATAGGTAGTGTGTTATACATACGGGTCAAAAAGGTCCCTGTCTCAGCATTATGCCGCTACAAGCCGAAGCTAGTAGCGGCGCTGGTTTTCAGACAGGTCCTAGTGTGGCAGCAATACAAAGAAACAGAATACAAGGAGTAGGTACACGGGTTACAAAAAAGATACGAAAAAAAGAGAGGAAGAAAAAAGGATAAATTATATTAAAATAAGTGAGTAAGACCTCTATGGAAATAAGATACAAACAAAACGTGCGTGCGAGGTCTCTGTGGAATTACAAAGTCGTGTCGTGTCGGTCAAATGAAGAATGTAGCCGTCGGTGTTGGGTCGACCAATGAAGAAAAGTCCAATGGTCCAATGAAGGAGGTTTACCTTGCAAGGAGGCTGCATCCAAGGCTCTCCGTCAATCTGCATATAAGATACAAAAAAACGTGCGTGCGAGGTCTCTGTGGAATTACAAAGTCGTGTCGTGTCGGTCAAATGAAGAATGTAGCCGTCGGTGTTGGGTCGACCAATGAAGAAAAGTCCAATGGTCCAATGAAGGAGGTTTACCTTGCAAGGAGGCTGCATCCAAGGCTCTCCGTCAATCTGCATGGGGAAGGTTCTTTTTGTTGTGATGGTGATAGAACTGCACTGCGCGAGACGCCGACCTGACGCGCGGAGACCTGTAAACCGACGGCGTTATCAGACGACCTCTGTTACGCTATAACAGTACGGGTTTCTTCAGTCATGAGTAGTTTTAGATTTTAATAATAATAATAATAATAATAAATCATTTATTGCCTATAAATTACTTAACCTAAACTAGAATTAACACAAAAATTAAAAAACTAATCATAGGCAAAGGGAGTAGATTCAGCTTTGTGCTGAATGTCAGAAACATGCAGCGCTGATTTTAAATCTACTCCCCTCGGTAGGTGGTCACCGAGGGGTTAAGGGATAGCGGGCTTAACGTGGGTGTTTTCACACTTTAACATACTAATTAATTATATACATATCTGGGTTTATGAGTGTGTGTCTGTGTGCTAGTTCTCCTGAGGCACCAGTCTCATGAGAGTCTGGGCAACCGGAGACCTTATGAGCGTGTGTGTGTGTGTGTTTGATGGTGTGTGAGGGTGTGTGTGTGTGTGTGTGTGCCTAAGTGTTACTTTAGATGCGCGTGTACTGTAATATTATAGGTGATTGAGAGAGCGATTTGAAAGTTTAAAGGTTGTTTCTATCATATGCTTCTGTCGTGAAAGTAGGAATATTTTTACCTTTCTTTTAAATGTTACAAGGCCAATTTTAATTCTTAATGGAGGTGGTAGATTATTCCAAATCTTTGAAGCCCTGTATTTGAAACAACCCTTAAAACCATTGGTCTTGTGATTTGGGATGGCAAGAAGATTGAGATTTGTCATAAAATTACAAGATTAAGTACTTAATTTTTATTTTATTCAATACTAGACGATCGCCTCGCGGTTTCACCCGCGTAGTTCCCGTTCCCGTGGGAATTCCGGGATAAAATATAGCCTATGTCACTCCCTGAAAAGTAAGCTTCCTAACGGTGAAAGAATTTTTCAAATCGGTCCAGTAGTTTCGGAGCCTATTCAATTCATACAAACAAACAAACAAACAAAAAATCAAACCTTTCCTCTTTATAATATTAGTATAGACTAGATGATCGCCTCGCGGTTTCACCCGCGTAGTTCCCGTTCCCGTGGGAGTTCCGGGATAAAATATAGCCTATGTCACTTCCTGAAAAGTAGGTAAGCTTCCTAACGGTGAAAGAGTTTTTCAAATCGATCCAGTAGTTTCGGACTCTATTCAATACAAACAAACAATCAAATCCTTCCCCTTTATAATATTAGTGTAGATTAGTTTATGCCTGCGGTTTTGCACGCGTTTTTTTCTATGGAAACGTTTAAAGGCGATTTCTATCTCATGGGAATTGATTTATGGGATAAAAAGCCTATGTTTGATTCCAGTATAAGAATTACTTGTATGCAAAATTTCAGCCCGATCCGGTATGTAGTTATGGCGTGAAGAGGTAACAAACATCCACCCAAACTTTCGCATTTATAATATTAGTGTTATGTGATGCTGGACAATTTACACAGCATTATCTAACGCGAAGTTAAGCAGAGCTTGTGTTATGAGTAGGTAGGTATAGTTGTTCTATCTCACGAAGTCCGTTGGCACCCGTTGGGCTATGTATGTCATAGTGAATGCATGTACACATTGTTTGAGTGTGCGTAAGCTCAGAAGCAATCAGTCTCGCCCGAGACGCGGTCCGGGTCACTAGTGCTCATTGTATTCACGTCAGATTTTAGTAGCGAGTACCGTCAGCATGACAACTAAGAGCAAAGTTGTTCGTAGTAGTAGGGATAAACGGACTTCGTGAGATAGAACAACTGTACTACATAACTGATATATTTATTTGATTTTACTACATAATAGGTAAAAATATATTTTTGTCATACATAAAATATACCTACCCTGAACAAATATCTGAAGATCGTACATACATACATTTGTCCCGAGGCAGGAATCGAACATATGATTATTAGTTACGTAGCTCGATAGATGGCATAAAATAGCCACCGGCAGTAAGAAGGTTTGAGCGAGGTTGAATAACTTTTTGTTCATTTCTATACAATTCCTTGAAATTTTTAAAACTAGTAAAACCACTATGGATAATAAGACTAAAGCTTCCACACTAGAGTTATTTAAAATATCCTGTTGTAAATGACTAGAATTCCTTGAAACACAAACTTCTTTTAAAAAAGAAAAAAAAACAAAATTGGATAAACTTCCATGTTTCTTCTGGACTGGAGCTAACTGAGGGAAAGATGCGGGTTCAAGTCCCGTCGATGTCGATTTGTTTTGGGATATTAGGTATTTGATTTCTAAGAAATTACCTTGAGTATGAGAGCTTACGCACTATAATAACAAAAACCTTCAAATTTCTTGATATAGGTAAGGAATTTTGTTTCTTCGTGGCCAAACCACGGAACGACGGAATGAACCACGCGAACTTCATGAATTAGTCTTTCTGATCAATTCATGAATGGTTTTGTTTTGAAATATTGAAATGGTCATTTATCGGCAAATGCAGCTATTTGGAACACAGGTACACAGAACCAGTTCTGTGGAAAAGTAGGTAGGTACCTATTTATAATTTATCAGACTGACCTGTTCTTACTTGGCCCATGTGCAAGCAATTCTCCAAGCCAATCACTTCTATAAGTTTGTCACCGATATCTGTGGAGAAACAAACATACATAATTATAATAAACTTATAATCAGCTGATTTAATTATGTGACATCTCTTTAACTGAGAGGAAACATAGATTTTATGACGATTCTTAGTTTTAGTTTGTAAAACTGTTTTGTGATGCTTTCGCTGATGTCCTATTATTAAAACTTATATATTGACTCTTATGTGTGTACATTCTTTGCAACGATTTTTTATTTATGTGCCATAATGCCAATGTGGTTCATAACGTATGTACCTATGCCACCACTTTGCCACCGTGTGCGCGCGAAATGTTCAGAAGCGCCACGCCTTGTAGCGATGAACCCTTGTTCATTCACTCACTCATTCAGTCATTCATTCAACAGCCGTCGGACCCACCTTGATGTGCGTTGTGGAAGCGCCCCCGGCGATGCGCGCCGCCAGAGCCCCACAGGTTGGAGCCCCCGTGTGCGTACGGAATGTTCAGGAGGGCCACGCCTTGTAGCGACGGACCCTTGTTTAGTTCTAAGGAGGAGCCGTCACACTGGAACAAAAGTTACGGTTGATTTAAGCTGAAGGTAGAGAGAGTAGCAGTCAGAAGTGGTGTCCTAAATTCCAAAGACATTGTCTTGCAGCCTAGGTTCAAATCTACAAAGTCATTTATTCTTAATGTTTACCCTAATTTTGAGGCTTAGTATATGATCTATTTCATTAGGAAATAAAACTGCATATAAGCCTTAAAATGGTTCTGAAAAGTTCTCATATAAAAAATCAAAAACGCAGAACAGTCGATAAGAAAAAGATGAAGGCACATTTATCCAAGAATTAAATTTATCATCAGCCTATACTAGTCTACCGCATCCAGCATCTGCCTTAAGTTTCGCAGGTCATCCCACCTGGCCGGAGTGCGTCCTACACTACGTTTGCAGAATTGCGGTGTCCACTCAAGAACACTTTCACTCCAGCAGTTGTCGGTTCTTCGCGAGATATGGTAGTATTTTCTTCGCGAGTATTTTATAGACGAGATTGAAGAATAAATGATAATAATGTTGGACAATTCACACAGCATTATCTAGCCCCAAGCAAATAAAAGAACGAATGAATGAACGAAACCCACCTCGATATCAATATTCTCGTGCAGATTCTTGCAGCTCGCCGCGAACTGTTCCGAGGTAGCGAACTCGAAGTACCACAGTTTGTTCTTCATCCTTGAACTGAACTTGTCCGGGTTTCGTTCCCGCTCTGTGTGGAATTTCACGCAGATTGCGGCATCCTGAAATAGATGGATATACACATTTTAATTGTGCGCATAAAACTTATGAGCAATCTCTACCAGACAATGATCTTGACGCCCGTAACATGCCTCCGCTGCGAAACCTAAAGGTCGATTCACACATATCAGTAATAAATAATAATAATGCTGGACAATTCACACAGCATTATCTAGCCCCAAGGTAAGCAGAGCTTGTGTTATGGGTACTAGATAACTGATATACATAATAATATACGAGTACATAGATAGATATTTTTGACGTGACAACGGCTTATAATTCGATAGAGCCGGCTGCACGCACGAAAAAACATGACGTCATGCGGCGTTACCTCGTCATGCGGCGCTACCTCGCTCTGAGGCGTTCCATGTAAGGCTTGAAGTGCAAGCGAGAGCGCTCGACATCCGTCTCTCTCCTACTTGAGTGAGCGATGCATCTGCTTTGTCACGTTCAACTATCGTCAGTAAACCGACTTTACAGATTTTTTGGTTGAATTGTTTATTATACATAGAAAACGACCAGAACACCCTGAACAAATATCTGCAGATCGTACAAATATTTTTCCCGAGGCGGGAATCGAACCCGCAACCTCCTGCGTCGCAGGCGGACCTTCGCCCACCGCGCCACAGAGGTCACACACCACAGTGAAGTCACAGTTCCGACACAGTACTGGCACAGTACCGGCACAGTGCGAAATATTCTTTCATACATTCTCTATGAACGTATCGCCACTTGTCAGTGTCAGTGACGACACAGTGCTCTCAGTGTCAGTGCCGACACCGGCAGAGAATGTATGAAAGAATATTTCGCACTGTGCCGGAACTGTGACTTCACTGATTTATGTGTGAATCGACCTTAACAGCGGAACCGTAGTAATTTCGCTATGTCTTGTCCGTATGTTCCTACATACGGACAAGACATAGCGAAATTACTTCTCCTGAAGCGGAACACTAGCGAAACTGCCTGTTCTAACGCATAGATTTGACTATCATTCTATCTCTTTCCCCGCGCGGTTCCGCCGATCTGCTCCGACGTCAGCCACACCTCCGCTATAGTTCCGCAACTCAAACTACACTTGATCGCTGCGGAATCGGGTCCGCTACTCGGGTTCCGCAGCGGAGGTGTGCTACGGGCGAGAATAGTGAATACTTATAATACCAAATCGTTGGATTGCACAAGAAGAATAAATTAATTGTAACTTTTATTATACAATTGTTATGGTTATATTGTAGAAAGAATAATACAGTTATAGAATGAACGGCAACGTGACATTTTGAATGGTAAAATTGAAGAGTGAATGATAACTAACAGAATGAACAATAACATTTAAAAGTTTGAAAAAATATTGGTTAATTATAATTGAAAAGTGATTGATGTATTTGCTACAACAAAATAATTCGTTTGTAGAAAATAATAAGTTAACTGCACGATTTTGAAGATTTTGAAAAAAACATGGCGGGGGCTAAAATCTTCAAACCCCTTTTGCGATTTGTTAACATATTTAAAATATTATTATCAAAATCAAAAACTCTTTATTTCCATAAATACAATAAATGTACACTTAGAAAAGGTCAAAATATAAAACTAAGCACTGACAAGGAAATAAAGTGATATTTTTTGATTTCTGTCGCTTCGGTATGTAGACTAAAGTAAAGAAGCGACGAAGAAACCTTTAGCCTGTTAGTTGTTATTTTTCGAGTTGGAGCAAAACCCGTCCCAAGCTTTTTTGTCCTCTAGATAATCTGATATTTTATAGTAAGCCTTTTTGCACAGCAAGGTTTTGACAATTTGTTTGAATTTATTTACTGATAATTTTTGCAACTCACTAGGAGTTTTGTTGTAGAAGCGTATACATTGCCCTTTAAAAGATACATTTATTTTGTGTAGCCTAGTTGTGGGTACAGCGAGTTCTTTCTGGTATTAAAATTATGTTTATCGCTATTTTTAGGGAACCGATTTATATTTTTGTGAGTGTACAATAAGTTTTCATAAATATATTGACAAATATATACATTACTATGTTAGGTACGCCATAAATCCCCGACCTTCAAGACACAATGAAACACGGACCCCATTTTTCAAACTCGACGCCGCGCCATAGAGAATTTGAGGTTTTTATGCTGCAAGTTGTTTTAATAACATTGTGTCTTGAGATACCTCAACCTCAATAGGCTGTATTGATCCACTACTGGACGCAGGCCTCCCCCTGATAAGCGCCTTATTGGCTTTTATCTCATGGGGGTAATGCCAATAATCCCCACGCTGGGCATGCGGGATGGGGATCGATAGGTTACTTATTATACCGAAAATACGCGTGCGAAGCCGCGAGCACTAGTACCTTTATAATATAGCGATATATCTATACTAATATTATAAAGAGGAAAGATTTGATTGTTTGTTTGTATTGAATAGGCTCCAAAACTACTGGACTGATTTGAAAAATTCTTTCACCGTTAGGAAGCTTACTTTTCAGGGAGTGACATAGGCTATATTTTATCTCGGAATTCCTACGGGAACGGGAACTACGCGGGTGAAACCGCGAGGCGATCGTCTAGTAATAAATAAATGGCTACTTACCACTCCGATAGAAAAGTAGTTATTGATGATATTGTACGGTACTATCGTAGGGTGCGGGGCTGAATCGGGGATGATTTGAAGATCGCACTGAAAAATAATTAAAATCCATACTTAATTACCATTATAAATAGCGACGCGTGACCCGAGAGCTGGTGAGTATCTGGCGCAGCGCATCGGCATTGCCATACAGCGGGGCAATGCAGCCAGCGTAGCGACGACGCGACGACTGGTATTGATATGGATCAGTTGAGCTACCTTTAGATTGTTTGCAACAGCCTGCACTTAGCTCAATTGTACTTAAATACTAGTTGTTATTTGTTTCTGTTATTTGGTTGTAATTTTCTTTGTCAATAAAGTATATTATATATCAAAAGTTTTCAACGATAGGTATCCTATAATATAGACAGACTCCACGATGGCTACCTATCATGATATTTCAGAGAAAGCTCAAAACCTTACTATTATAAGATTTTATCACACTAATATTATAAATGCGAAAGTTTGGATGGATAAATGGATGGAGTTTGTTACCTCTTCACGCCAAAACTACTGAACGGATCAGGCTGAAATTTTGCATACGAGTAAGTCATATCATAAGCATACAGGCGACTTTTTGTTCCATAAATCAGTTCCCATGCGATAGAAATAACCTCAAAACGTTTCCATAGAAGCAACGCATGCGAAGCCACGGGCAGAAGCTAGTAAATGATAAGAATGTTGACAATTAAACAAATTATCCTTATCTTCCATTGACCAGTCTACATTATTTCTTTAATTTGATATTATGTAGGTACCCTTATCATTTGTTTAAAGTTTTTATTTTTAGTTCATAATCGGCGCGTCGAACAACTGTATGCATCTGAGACTGCATTCCGAGTTACGCTAAAATCGATAAGCGCCCTCACAAGCGTTCCAAATTACTGTGAGCGCGACAACGATGTCCCGTGTGACGTCATAGATGACGTCATTACATGCGGCATTTTGCGATATCACCGACCATCACTGTGAGCGCTCTGTCAAAACTGACGTTTACTCTATCATAACTCACACTATCACTCACATACAATACTACTCTACGTACAATGACATTAGACACGTGACTCGTGACCGTGAGCGCGTTCACAAGTGTTCCGAAATGATGATGGCACTCAACTGTCAATATCGTGCTTAATTTGGAACGCCAAATAAGGTTGTAATTGCTAACGGCGCTGTAATCGTATTTCGGATAGCACCCTAAGTAGGCTGTGGCAGTACTAGGTAAATAGGTGATAGTAACTACTGACCTTTAGTAAATTGGATGACATTCATAAGGGTCCGGCGGAGGATGAATTTCCCATACAAACGTAGTACCAAAATGATTTGTAATTTAAGAATATTTTCACCTTGGCCTGCTATTATTTGTATTAAAATAGTATTTATCTAGGTTCTTGACACAATTTTTTTTCAAAATACCTTTCTGAAATGAAATTAAACCGAATCGCATTTTTAAATCAATGAATGAATGTTTTCTTAGTATTTTTCTAGATAAGTATTTTGAAAAAATCTTGTGGCAGGAACCTAAATAAATACTATTCTAATACAAATAATAGCAAACCATGGTGAAAAGATTCTTATATTACAAATCATTTTGGTACTACGTTTGTATGGGAAATTCATCCTCCGCCGGACGCTGTCCGCCGAAACTCCACAATGTCTGAAAGCCCGTCTGTACAACTAGTGTGTTCTACCTACCATGACTTACGGTGCCGAGACATGGACGCTCACTCATGAGGCTGTGTACAAGATGAGAGTTGCACAGAGAGCCCCTTGGCTCTCTCTAGCGAGCCATGCTCGGCATCAAGCTTATAGACCGGGTTCCCAATGTCCAGATCTGCTGTGCGATTACGCAAAAACACCCATCTTAAATTGACATTTGAAAGCCCTTTGAATGGCCTTCGTAATTTGCTAGTGTATGGATATAACCATTAAAATGGCTCTTTCGAGGCCATTCAAAGGGCTTTCAAATGTCAATTTTAGGATGGGTAATTTTTGCGTAATTGCACAGCCGAAGTCGAACAAAGGTGCAAGACGTGGGAAATCGCATCATGGAACTAAAATGGACCTGGGCAGCACATCTTGCACGGAGACAAGACGACAGGTGGAGCAAGGCGCTTACTGAATGGCGCCCAAGAACTGGGTACAGAAGCGTTAGACGTCCAGTGGCAAGATGGGCAGATAACATCTCTAACATCGCAGGGCGAACCTGGATGAGATTGGCGCAGGACCATGTGGAGTGGCACAAAAGTTTGGAGGGTTATACCCAGCAGTGGGTCAAGTCGGGTTGCGGATGATGTTGATGAACTACCTACCTCTGTAGAAGTGTTTTCCACGTGTATGGACCACCGATCCATCATCACAGTGCTCGCTTTGCCGATCTTATCCAGGATCTTGTGTATGGACTCTCCTTCGTAGCTGAAAACAAAATCACATCACACGAAAGAAAGTTTGGATGGATGTTTGTTACCTGTTCACGCCAAAACTACTGAACAGATCGGGCTGAAATATTGCATACAGGTAATTCAAATCCTGGAATCAAACATAGGCTACTTTTTATCCCATAAATCAGTTCCTAAGGGATAGAAATCACCGTTAAACGTTTCCATAGATAAAACGCGAAGCCGCGGGTAGAAGCTAGTTAAACAATATAATAAAGCTAATTTCCCAAAAATTACCTCCTTTCGGCTTAGTACACACGTTACATGGCACCCTGTATATTAAGTATAAACCCTTCTTATCCAAGTACAACTCGCACTTGGCCGGTTTATTTTTCTCGCCCTCCATTCCCGTATCTCTGGTACTTATAAAATGGACTAAAGTACTTTATACTACACCTGCTCGGAAAGTTGCCTATTCCATTTCCATTTATAGAATAGAAAGTATGTCTTTGCAGGCCTATAGGAAACCGGGAGGAAAAACTCTATGGAATTTCATTTCTCACGTGTTTTAGCGGGAGGAAAAAGTGTATGGAAATCCATTTCTAACGTGTTATTTTTTTTTATTTTTTAAAAGATTGGCCGGTAGCTATGGTTACTTTCGTTCGGTCAAACGACAAAAAGTTTATACTCCAAGTCCATTAGGCCTCCTCCGATTTCCGAACAATATTTTGAAAAAAGAACTCAAAGGCTGGCGCGGTCAATGAGGTTTTACCAACATCATTGGGCGCGATTTCAATTAATAATTAATTCTGCTTTTTATTTTCCTCGAAGGTGTAGTATAAAGCACTATTTATCACTCGGCAGAAAGTGCGATTCCTACCTCGTGTGTTTTAAGGCCCTCGGCTGCGCCTCGAGCCCAAAACGACACACTCGGTAGCAATTGATCACTTTCTCGCCTTGGTGTAAAATGCACTATTACTTACCCCCCACCCCACCGCAGGCAGCGCGCTAAATCGTTGCCAGTGCCGAGCGGGATTACACCAACAGCTGGTTGCATCTCCATTTGTACTTTATCTGTAGAAATATTGCATACAGGAAAGTCTAACGCTGGAATCGAACATAGGCGATTTTTTATTCCATAAATCAGTTCCCACGGAATAGAATTGCCTCAAAACGTTTCCATAGCAACAACGCGTGCGAAGCCGCGGGCAGAAGCTAGTGTATAATAAGTTTAATCTAGTCGTTAGTTATTCCTCAATAAATAAATAAGCTAGAGAGATTTACTTATTCGTACCTACATAAAAAAATATCATCATCATCATCATCAGCCTATATTAGTCCACTGCTGGACATAGGCCTCCCCTAATGAGCGCCATAGCGCCCTGTCTTCAGCTTGCCGCATCCAGCATATAAAAGAATATAGGTAGGTACAATTCTTTTTAAGTTGTAACCCGCGAAATAAGAATGAGGAATTAGTTTCTGCGTTCTGCAAGGAATCAAACTACCAGAGAAGTAGTTTTCCATAAATAATTAAACATTTTCTATGAACTATTCTTCTTTCATGTCCAGTCCATCCCAAGGTTGCCCGGAAGAGATCGCTCATAGCGGCATGTCTGTTGTATTATTTTCTTTCTTTGTGTGGTATACCTACTTAATAAAGTATTTTCTAAGGTTTTTGTTATTATAGTGCGTAATTTCTAATTTCTAAGAAATCGGTCGAAAATTTTTGCGATATTATTTGATTTCTTAGAAAGTATTTTCTACCCATCTACACTAATATTATAAAGAGTAAAAATATTTGTATTTTTGTAACAATGCCCATGTACAGCAGATAGGTACCTATAGATATTAATTTCTTTGTTTTGTGTTACATACTATAATTAATATTTATTTTGTCTTATTAGAGTTATTAGTTATCTCTATTAAAATATGAAATGTAAATTGACTTAACCAAGTGTGCCTTGTGCTCTTGCGGCGAATAGGTATATATGATGAGTATGAATAAACTCTGGACTACTGGACTGATTTCAAAAATCCTTTCACCATTAGAATGCAACTTTATCCGCGAGTAACATAGCCTAGTATATTAAATATACTTGATGATTTCAAAAATCCTTTCACCATTAGAATGCAACTTTATCCCCGAGTAACATAGCCTAGTATATTAAATATACTAGGCTATGTTAATCGGGGATAAAGTTGCATTCTAAAACTAGTAGTTCTACGAACAGTAGACGTCGCGAACACTAACTTTTATCAACAATTAATTTATTTATTAATGCACTAAATTAAGTAATTTAAAACGGGATATTTTGGTAGGTAGGTTCGGTAGGTATATTTTGAAAATAGTCGAAATGGTTACCCTTTCAACCATGTTTTTCGGCGGTGACTCCTTGCAAATCGCCATGCCAGTATGAACGCATCTTATGTATCACGGAGCAAAAGTGCCATATTATATCAAAAAAGTTCAGTAGCTTTAGCGACATCTATAAGATTTCTTACTTGCACAAACTGGCAAGTAGCCGTGCTACGTAGAAGGTAAGTACAACGTGTTACAAAGATGTTCTAATAGGTGGCGCTGTACTGTGTATTCTCTTGCATTATACTGCATCTTGCGGAGCTATTCTGCTCATCATGCCAAAAATCCTGATCAGATCTTTACCTATTTTTTATGAGAAGAATTATAAACAACAACCTTTCAATTAAACATATAATCATCGAAATCAAATGTCTTAAAGCCGAGATATTCTAAAGCCCCCTTTTTGCCTTTTTTTGAAGGAAGTACACCTTTAATCAAAAAATCCCGACGACAATATAATTCTATAAAATCATAGAATCTGTACACAAAGTTTCGTACCGATCGGTTGTAAAATACGACCTGTAGAGGAGTACGGACATACTGACAAAAACGCCATTTTGGCTAGACCTGAAACGAAGACTTGTTCACTAACGTTCACGACGTCAATAAAAGCTTAATTTCTAAGTATCAGTGTGTATAAATTGTATACACACTGACACTTAGAAATTAAGCTTTTATTTTTGTCAAACCTATCTCAATGGTAGTTACTCGGCTGACTCGTTAATAACACTCCCTTACAAACCTCTGTGGTTAAGTCAGTGTTATTAGTATAAGTTTTTCATGTAATATTAGTTTATGTAGGTAAATAAATAAATAAAGAAAAATGTTTAAAAAATAAATGTCCTCCCGTGCGAAGCCGGGATGGGGCGCTAGTCTATATATATATTTAATTACGTGTCTCACCCATGGTTTCCAACACCCAGCCCACCGTGCCGTCTCCTCCGCAACAGATCACCCTGTAGTTCCGTACATCTTTGAACATCTGTAGCCCTGCAAAATTTATACAATTTGCAATATTCATACATATTTTTTTCATTCAATTTTTCATCTATAGAACTGCAATATTCATTCATTTTTTTTTCATAATGTATTCATAATAATGTTCATCTGTAGACCAGCAATATTCACACAATTTGCAACATTCATAATTATCTGAGCGTCTGGTCGAAGCGACGCGTGACCCGAGAGCTGGTGAGTATCTGGCGCAGCGCATCAGCATTGCCATACAGCCATACAGCAGCAATGCAGCCAGCGTAGCGACGACGCGACGACTGGTATTGATATGGATCAGTTGAGCTACCAGTAGATTGTTTGCAACGGTCTGCAGTTAGCTCAATTGTTTCAATTGTAACTAGGTACTAGTAATTTGTTTCTCTTATTTCAGAATAAGAGAATCAAATTAATAACGTCCTTATTAATAAGGACTTTATTTGTATTAATAATTTCAAAATCAAAATCAAAAACTCTTTATTTCCATAAATACAATAAATGTACACTTAGAAAAGGTCAAATCATAAAACTAAGCACTGACACGGAAATAAAGTGATATTTTTTGATTTCTGTCGCTTCGGTATGTAGACTAAAGTAAAGAAGCGACGAAGAAACCTTTAGCCTGTTAGTTGTTATTTTTCGAGTTGGAGCAAAACCCGTCCCAAGCTTTTTTATCCTCTAGATAATCTGATATTTTATAGTAAGCCTTTTTGCACAGCAAGGTTTTGACAATTTGTTTGAATTTATTTACTGATAATTTTTGCAACTCACTAGGAGTTTTGTTGTAGAAGCGTATACATTGCCCTTTAAAAGATACATTAATTTTGTGTAGCCTAGTTGTGGGCACAGCGATCTTATGTTTGTTTCTGGTATTCAAATTATGTTTATCGCTATTTTTAGGGAACCGATTTATATTTTTGTGAGTGTACAATAAGTTTTCATAAATATATTGACATGGTACTGTCATTATGTTTATTTCTTTGAATTTATCACGCAGGGATTCTCTGGGACCCATATTATAGATTGCACGAACAGCCCTCTTCTGCAGCACAAATACGGTGTTAATATCTGCAGCGTTCCCCCACAGCAGTATACCATAAGACATAATACTATGGAAGTAGCTGAAATAAACAAGTCTAGATGTGTCCACGTCTGTAAGATGACGGATTTTTTTGACTGCATACGCTGCAGAACTGAGTCTCTTCGATAGCTTATCTATGTGTGGGCCCCATTGAAGTTTATTATCTAAGGTGATTCCTAAGAATACGGTGCTTTCTACAATTTCTAAAGTTTCTCCTTTAACGTTTACATCAGCCTTCACTTGTTTAACATTAGGTAGAATAAATCTAATACATTTTGTTTTGGTTTCATTTAACAAAAGATTATTGACACTAAACCAATGAACTACTTTTGAGATTGCACTATTCACATCGTCGAAATTTGTGTTTTGTCGTTTCATTTTAAAAATTAATGAAGTATCATCAGCAAACAATACAATCTCGTGATTATTCTTGACAAGATGAGGCAGGTCGTTAATATAAACTAAGAATAGGAAAGGACCGAGGATAGAACCCTGTGGTACACCCATTGTAACTACAGACCCCGAAGACCGTTTCCCATTAATGTCAACTCTTTGTATCCTATCACTCAAATAAGATGTAAGAAGATCCAAAGAGGTGTTTCTTATTCCATAGTGATGTAGTTTCCTGATTAATGTTTCATGGTGTACGCAATCGAACGCTTTTGACAAGTCGCAAAAAACGCCTAAAGCGTCTTGCGACTTCTCCCAAGCATCAAAAATATGCGATACTAACTCTACACCAGCATCAGTAGTTGACCTGCCGCGAGTAAACCCAAATTGCTTACAATGCAGCAGGTCATTGCCATTGAAATGCCTAAGCAATTGATGTAGAATAAGTTTTTCAAAAACTTTGCTGAATGTTGGCAGTACTGATATTGGTCTAAAGTTAGTGGGGTCAGACCTACTACCCGATTTAAACAGTGGGATTATTTTACTACATTTCATTAGATCAGGAAATACGCCACAATCAATAGATTCATTAAATATAAAAGCTAGATCTGTTGCAATGGTATCAATCAATGGTTTAATAATTGTAACGGAAATGCCCCAGAGATCTGCAGTTTTCTTTATATTTAAAAGTTTAAAGGTTTTTTTAATATCTTTTTCATCAACATGGGTGAAATTAAATTTATTTTTGCATTTAGATACATTTTCTATAAGCAACGACTCAGCAATTACCTGAGAAGAGTTTAAACACTTTGTAGTTGAGATTGGAATTTCAGTAAAAAAGTTTTCAAATGCTTGGGCCACTTCGACATCATTTTTAACTGAGCAATCATTGATCTTTAAATTGTAATCATTAACGTATGTACTGACCTTTCCAGTCTCACTTTTTATTATATTCCAAGTTGATTTTATTACATTATCACTATTTCTAATTTTCGAGCTAATATAATTTGATTTTGCTATTTGACAAACTTTTCTAAATATTTTTGAGTAATTTTTTACTTTTTCTTTGAACTCCTGGCTAAAATTGTATTGTTTTTCACTATACAGTTCATACAACTTTTGTCTACTTTTATGTATACCCACTGTTGCCCACTCACTAAAGGTAAGTTTTTCTGAGACCATAATCGATTTGGGTGTGAATATTGAATTGAATGCATTGGTAAATTTGTTAAAAAAATTGCAATATGACTCATTTGGGTTGTTAAGTGAGTGATAAGGTGATGGTTTACACTCCCAATCCAATTTCAACCGTTCAAATCGATTTGTGGTTACAGGTATGTATGTTATTTTCTTTTTAGAATTATTATTTTTTACTTGAATTTCTAGTTTTATTAGTTGACCTAAGTGGTCTGATTTTAAGTAGCTTATTATTTTTTTGGTTACAATTTTTCCACTTTGGCAAATAAATACATTATCTATACATTTTGCTGAGGTTTCAGTTATTCTAGTAGGTTCCATAAATAATGGCCTTAGATTATAAGAATTAAATAAATTAGTCAATCTAGTACTGAGGGAGAAAACTTCTAAAAGGTCAACATTGAAGTCCCCGCATACCATTATAGTTTTATTTGATTTTGATAATTTAAATAAAATGTTCTCCATAACATTTTCAAATATTTCAAAAGAAGCTGATGGTGGGCTGTATACGCTTACTACAATAATTTGCTCCAACTCTACACATGCTACTTCAATGTGGCTTTCAACGGATAAGCATGTTATGTCCTTACGGTCTTTGAATTTCATGAATTTGTTTAGTAATATTAAGGAGCCTCCACGAATAGCATGTGATCTGCAAAAAGAGCTGCCAACCTGGTGGTTACTGAAATTGAACATGAGCTCATAGCTTTTCAGCCAATGTTCTGTTAAGCAGATGATGTCAATATGAAAAGAGTTCATGAACAATTCCAACTCTAATAATTTACTTTTTAATCCTTGAATATTTTGATGCACCAAGTTGGTAAACTTTGCATTTGTTTTACAGGTTTGATTTCTTTGACTTTTTATGTAACCAATATTATTTGACTGTTTATGGCTAGAGACTTCCTCTATTGTCGTTAAATTTAATTTAAATGGCTTGGAAGAACTTCCAAGGTCTTGGTTGTAAATTTATTACAATGCTCAAAAGAAGCATTTTGTTTAGCCAAATTTTTGGCTGTGATATTAAAGTAATAGGATAGCGAAACAGCTATTTGTTTTTTGGAATAATTTGAAAGGTAGTAATTACCTTTTTTAGTCAAGCAATATTTTTTACTAACAATACTGTTAGTGTCAATCACATGTATATTATTATTGCATGAAATAGTATGCAATGTCATATTTAGCTTATATCTAATGTTATTTTCTGTATTTGGCAAGCTGTCACTGTAGGGGAATGTGAACATTACAATTTTATTTAACTGTAGGGAACATAGTTTGTCCATATATTTAATCAAGTCTAATTTGTTCACATTACCCCTATTTCCAAGAAATATTATCAAGTTTGAGTTATTGTGAAATCTTTCATTTTCAATTCTGTGCATAATATCATGAAGATTGCATTTAGGTAAGCAATTATTTATAGAGTGCTCCATATTCATGTTTAAAAACTGGCCCATATTTTATCCAATTTCATCGCAGTACATTATGGTTTTATTACCTGAGCATGAAGTGCTGAGGTCCAGGTGGGATGCGGCTGAGACAGTACTGTCCGGACTTGAGTTAGGACTGACCAAATTGGGTCCACAGCACCCGCAGCCCTCCAGAATCCTGCCCTCCAGACTCACCTGGCTACTGAGAAGCGCATCCATGGCCAGGTTGAGTTCCCTTGTCTGTTCTGTAGTATGCTCATAAAGGCTGATGTAGTGCCCTAGGGAGTGCTCGGCCTGGCCAAGTTTGCATCTCAGCTCTTGCAATTCAGCCTCATATTGCAGCTGATTTTGATTTAGCTGTATTGTACAAAGCTCTAATTCATTAACCAGTTTCCTATTACATTTGATTTTAGATACTTCTTGTTTTTTATTTTTTAATAAATTTTGTGTTTTTTGTATGAACTTACTTAATTTAACATTTTTTTTAAACTTATTTTTGCTTAGTTTGTGTTTGTTGTTTTTGCTGCTAGCCTCCACATTACACACTGAGTCATCTTTTGTTAAGTCAATACTTTGCAATGTGTGCATGCTGCAGCCGGCAACAGAAACATGGCCCAATGATAAGTTAGCCGATACTAGCTCATCAAATAAAGTTTGAGTTTTCGCGGTGGCAGAGTTCTGGGCCGCTTCTTCTAGCTGGGCGATGTGGTGGTGTGCATCACACAATTCCTTCTGCAGGATTGAAGTTCTGTGCAGGGCCGTTTCAAACTCAATGCCACATCGTTCATCGAACCTATCTATTATGGTCTGAAGCCTATCCCGTTCCTCAACAATAGAATTGTTCTCACAAAATAACGCGGCCATCTCATTTTTTAATTTTCTATTATTGTCTAGCGCTTCTAAGAGAATGTTTTCGTTGTCATTTCGTTCTAATTCTAATTGTGCAATCTGTCTCTTCGCTGACTTCAGTTCTAGTAAAGCCTGGTTTAAATTTGTTTCTGCTTGGCGCAACAAGGCGCTTCGTGTATTCATTTTGAACGGGATTTATACCGTAGCGAGCCGAATTCAGTTAGTTATAGGTCATTTTATTATTTTCTATATTCCAATCTACATTCCATTCCGTTCCTTCTCGATTTTAAAGTAGATTATTTTCTTTCCCGTTCTATCATGCGTAATTATGAGAATCATAGGTACATGCCATAATCCACCCTATTCCGTCGCACTATTTTTTATTCCATCCTATTCCGTTTCACACTATTGCCTTGTATTTCCCTGTATTAAATTCCAACCAATTCTATTCTACTCGTTTCTCTTTTATTTGCAGTTTTATGATTCAGTTTTCAAGTTTTATAATATCCATTCTTAAGAAACCCTTTGATAATTATCAAACAGACTGACAGAGATTTAGACCGGTTCTCTGTCACCACCGGTTTACTGTATATCCTCGGACTATTCCGCTCTGTTTCATTCTATCATACTTCATTCCATCCCATTCTATCATATACCGTATGTAATCTAAATTACAAAGAGCTTCACTTAACCTGCATAGGCTCACCCTTGCCAATATCTTGGACCTGTCTCGGGTTCAGTATATAGTGCAGCTACACAATTCCATTCCACTTTTTTCTTGTATATTCCACTCTGTTTCATTCTATTATACCTACTTCATTCCATCATCCGTACATATCTATTCTAAATTACAAAGAGCTTCACTTACTTTTCATAGGCCCATCCTTGCCAATGATTTGGAAGTAGATAAATTCTATAGAGTACACTTTGTTTTATTCCTTCCTATTCCATTCCATCCTACCTAATATTCATTCCATCCTTCCTATTCCAATCATACAGAAATTCTATCATACTTCATTCCATCATCTATTCTAAATCTATCTATTCTAAATTACAAAGAGCTTCACTAACCTTGCATAGGCCCAGTCTTGCCAATATCATGGACCTGTCTCGGGTTCAGTATATACTGCAGCTTCCGTAGCACCCTCGACCCCTGTCGACCCCCCGACTTGGGGTTGATGAACACCAGTAGTGGACAGGTCCCGTCAGGGGGCGTGATTTGGAAGGAGATCGGGGGCGCTCGTGGCTTATCCTTCGTCTCTTCTGTTATTGAGGTTGGCAGGGATATTGATGTAGGTATTGAATGCTGAAAATTAAAGTAGGGTAAATATTTAAAGATCTCTCTAAAGTTTTCATAGAGGCATCAGAGGTTCATCAGGGTCCTAATTCCACTAAATTAATCGCTTCACCCCATAACAATGGTTTAGTCTCAGAATGACAACTTTACGTTTGATGAAGGAAACTACAGAAAGAAAGAAAGAAAGAAGAAAGAAAGAAAATACATTTATTTGGACTATACATAACACAACACATTACAATGATATATACATACAATGAACACAGGATTATAGAGAAAGGAAAAACAAAAAAAAGAAAACATACAAATTAGATATGGTGTTACATACGGGCCAAAAAGGCCCCTGTCTCAGCATTATGCCGCTACAAGCCGAAGCTAGTAGCGGCGCTGGTTTTCAGACAGGTTCTAGTGTGACAAGCTGTGCGGCGCGTGCCGGCCGAGGGAGCACGACCCGCCGGCTGCGCCACACAGCGGTTATACCATAGTCTGTCAGTTAACTATAGTTACCTGATCATGATGGTGTTTGTGCGGCAGAGAGCGCTGCCTGTCTAGCACGAGGGGGCGGATAGCGGTGGGGGGCACGATGTGCGGCGCGTGCCGGCCGAGGGAGCACGACCCGCCGGCTGCGCCGACACAGCGATTGTGCAACTAAAATGATAAAAAACTAAGATGTGTGCTTATGACCACACATAAAGATCAAAATTTGAGTTGCTGAGTCGAGTTTTGCCGAGCGTAACTGATTTGAGCGTGACAGTTCAGTTCAATTCACTGTTCAGAAGATTTGTGCAAAATATGTCATCGTGATTCTGCCTTTTTTTGGTTGTGAAAGTTCTTCGAGTAAACATCATTCTGTCTGTTGTCTGGCGTTCCTAGTAGATTCTTGTTAGTTTTATTAAGAATTTTGGGTTGGTCCTGAAGTTTGTGCGTTTCCGTTAAACAGGAAACTTACCGTGATATGGCACCAGCGGCAGTGCAGCCCGGTTATTCCGTTGTAGCCTTTGATCTTTTTTCGACACCTCGCGCATTTGCCGTGGCAGTTTCCTGAAAATATATTATCTGTTTAAAATCAAAAGTTCCGTAAGTAGACGGTAAACTGAATCCCTAAATATACAGGCTGCGCCAAACGCTAAATATTTCTGGTTGTCTAATAAATGCCTGAGGGGTTTTACACTCTACACAAGATGAGGAGTGTTAACGTGTGTCTTTTTATAATGAAAAGGAATATAGTTTGAATTTTTATTAGGTTCACACACAAACAGCACAGGAAAAAATAAAACAGAAGCAGTATTTTAGGCTAGAAATCAGGTACACATTTAAGGCAAATGAATAAAAAAAGTAAAATCAAAACCACCATATACCATGATATAATTTAAATAGGCACCTTCCTACCAAAAGTGCTCTTGCCTTAGTAACACGTAGATTGTCACTGCCCACTCTGGGCGGGGGCTATTCACGCGTTTCTGCGTTGCCGTGGTGAGCCCAAAAGGGGCAGTCTCAGCTTGATGCTGTTCTCCGCCAGGATAGGTACAAAACTGCGCTGGTTTGAAAACCATGGATATTTTTTATTGAAATAAAAAAATATCCATCTATGTAATGTACCAAAAATTACTTATATCGATATTTTTTTATTTAAAACCAGCGCAGTTGTATTAAGTAGGTATATCAATTATCTAAAATAATAAACACAGCATCATCTAGCCCCAAGCTAAGCAGAGCTTGTGTAATGGGTACTTGATGACTGATATGCTTAATTCTAATAATAGATTATAAAGATACATATTTTTTATCGTACATAGAAAAACACAGAACACTCGTAATTTATATTTGCAGTTCGTACGGAATCGAACCCGCAACCTCCTGCGTCGTAGGTGGACCATCGCCCGCCGCGCCACGTTTACGATTGTTAACAATTACATTTTCAGGGCAAGTACGGTTCATAATGAATTCGTCAAACTACAACAGTTTTTGACAAATACAATATTGGCTGATATAGGCAGTTCTACTACCTTCGATCCAATGATGCGCCAGCGTGGCGGGCGCTCGCTTGGACTTGGAGTAGGTCGCGATACAGGAGGCCGGCGCGCGTTGCACGCAGCGCTCGTGCACTGTGAACTTGCAAACTGGGAACAAGAAATATCATGTTTAGAAAATCATATTAATATTAGACCAATATGGTATATGTATAGGCGGCCACCATAGGACGTCGCATCTTTGCATTAATGTAGTGAAATCCAGCCGGCTGCGCCAGTTAACAATGTTAACGTGGGTGTATGTAGTCATGGGTTCATTTAACCCAACGTTTAATTTTACTTGCTTATCCTTTCAAGCTGTTGAAAGCATGACCTTTATAGCGGTCAATTTACAATGAACTTTACCGACTTTACATCGTAAAAAGTGGTTTTCCTCATTGTTACGACACAGCTTGTAAAATCCAACTAGGTGTAATACAACCTGATTAAATAAGTAGAACCCCACTCGCTTAAACAAAGACTGCCTTATTCTTCTCTTACACATACAACACAGTATTATCATACAGACCCCTGGGTTTGCTTTTATTTTTTTCTCTACAAGCCTTCCGGCTGCGCCAAAGAGATCACCATTAACTGGCGCAGCTGCTAGGATTTTTGACTTTCCTGTTTGTGTTAAAGTATTTATTTATTTATTAATTATAGACGAGCAGCCTGTGGCTGATGTGTCTATATCACACAGTGTTGAGTTAAGTCATTGCTTCACTTTTTTTAGTTTGTTTTTGTCGTCTCCATGTCAAGTTTATTCTTGAAGGTGTTTGTTGATGTGGCTGATATAATGTCTTCTGGTTCTAATTGTGAACCACTCTATTGCTTATAAAATGGTGCGCTGCAAGGGCTTGAGTAGAGTCACGGGCCAATCTAAGATGGGAAGTAATATGAATTCTACTCACATATACAACAGAGTCCCTTTTTCCCCAGCCCCACCAGCATGTTCAGACACAGGTTGCAGTACGCTGGTCTGCTGAAGTGTTTCAATCTCCACGCGTGCTCCCCATCTTCTTTTACGTTTGTGTCGAGGCCTAGTAGGACTAGTAGGGGGATAGTTGTCATTCTGGAATAAACAGATACAGTTGTTCTATCTCACGAAGTCCGTTTAGCCCTGGTTGTAGGCCAATGATTTCACAACTTTTCTCATGGTTTAGGATTTTACCATGCACTCTCAAATACCCTGTATACTAAGTTTTAATCGCGAGATCTAACTCCGGGGTGACCCAATAGTCATCTTACGTACCCTCCTCTCTTCCACTCGTCCAGTGAAACCGTGCCGTCTGCGTCATAATCTATCTCCACCATCATGTCTTGAAGGATCTGAAACAGATAGGTACCTATTTAATGACGAACTCTGTAGCGCAGCGGGCGAAGGTCCGCCTGTGATGCAGGAGGTTGCGGGTTCGATTCCCGCCTCGGGACAAATGTTTGTACGATCTGTAGATATTTGTTCAGGGTGTTCTGGATGTTTCTCTATGTATAATAAAAAATATCTATCTAGTAGTGTATATCAGTTATCTAGTACACAAGCTCTGCTTAGCTTGGGGCTAGATAATACTGTGTGAATTGTCCAGCATTATTTATTTATGTAATAAAAAATATTGTGGGATAACGAATTTTAAAGTACCTACATATATTTAATTACCCCACCTCACCTCAACATCCTATACCTATTTGTCCGCTGCTGGACGCAAGACTCACCCTATTAAGTGCCTTATTGGCTTTTATCCCACGAGGGGGTAGAAATGCCAATAATCTCCACGCTGGGCATGCGGGTTGGGGATCGCAGTTCGGTGGAAGAATTGTTCTGCAGGGGGCTCTGTTGCCCGCCCCCGGTGGCTATCCCTTAGTCGCCTCTTACGACACCCGACCCGCGGGAAGGATCGGGGTGGTGCAAATTCTAAGTCGACACCACACAGCTCATTTGAATATGAAAGTCTAATTCTGTCGAGTCTAATCTTGCCAAGAGCTTAGGCATATATACATTAAGGCAGCTTAAAGCAGTCTATCCTAACTGCTACAAGCTACAACTGCATAGTGAACTATGTAACTGCTCGAGCAAATAAGCTTTAATTTCAGTGAACATAGATTCAGGCGTTACTTTGCTGAAATCCATTCTATAATATTAGGATATTGTTACTAAATATTGTTTTATCCTAATATTATACAATGGATTTCCGCAAAGGTACGCCTGTATCTATTATTTATCTTATATCAGCAGGTATAGCTGAACAGGCAAAATTATACATCAAACTAATTCAGTGAACATGCTAAATAATGGCTACTTACAGGTCTCAATTCTGAAGTCTCCCATCCGAGGTATTCGGCCACCGTCATCATCTGGTTCACGATGCAATCCATCTCGTTTGTATCCAGTACTCCGTTACCATCCGTATCGTAGAGACGGAACATGACTGAAATTATAGAAAATAAATAAATATATAGTTATTGTATATGCAATTCTACCATCGAACTGCGATCCCCAGCCCGCATGTCCAGCGTGGGGATTATGAACATTACCCCCATGTCATAAGAGCCAATAAGGCGCTTATCAGGGTAGAACTGCGTCCAGTAGTGGACCAAAACAGGCTGTTGAGGTAAGAGGCCGATCCCATGGGAGTTGGGGAGGCCCATTGTGTGGGACGCTACATGCGTCGACACACTTGCGCCTTCCCACCTTCCGAGGACATCCGTGAGGGCGGGTGCAACGGCAGATTTGGCCGAAGATCTCAAGAGGCGCAAATATGCAGGTCTCGACAGAGCCTACACATTTGCTCCCCTTGGAGTCGAGACCCTAGGTCCGTGGGGTACCGAGGCTCTTCTGGGTTTTTATTAAATTATCTGAGCGTCTGGTCGAAGCGACGCGTGACCCGAGAGCTGGTGAGTATCTGGCGCAGCGCATCAGCATTGCCATATAGCGTGGCAATGCAGCCAGCGTCTTGGGGACGCTTCCGACTGGTATTGATATGGATCAGTTGAGCTACACTGATTGCTTGCAACAGTCTGCAGTTAGCTCAGTTGTTTCAATTGTAAATACTAGTGTAGTTCTAATTTTCTTTGTGAATAAAGATTTCTGCCATGTTATTGTATAGCCCTATGAGATAAATAAGGCGCTCCTATCAGGGGGAGGCCTGCGTCCAGCAGTGGACCAATATAGACTGTACTGGGGGCGAGTCTTTTTGACGTCGGTAACGATACGTGATCGTGACATCTCCTGTTCAACCGACGAAAACCATAGGAGGTTCTCAAGTCGACGCGTTGTATTGTATTGTGTACTCTATTTTCCGCACTTAGACTCGGTTTGGTCCGTTGTGCGTGTTTTGTTCTGCTAGTGTAACCAGCCTAGCTCCGTCCAGAAGCGCAGAATCTTCCTGGGATCTTCACAGGCTTCGCGGAGTGACCTCGGGTGGTCGAGGATTTCGTGTCGTTGCGCTGTTACTCCCTCGCATTCCAGGACTACGTGGGCAGCTGATTCTTCGTCACTGAGACACCCCCTGCAGCGGCTGTCTGTCGCTCCGATGGTGAAGAGGTGTTTATTTAGTGGGCAGTGTCCTGTGAGTGTCCCCACTAGGACGCGTAGGTCCATTCTGGTCAGGTTCAGTAGGCGCTTAGTTAGCCTTGGTGATGCAGCTGGAAGGGCTGCTCTTGCCTGGCGGCACTCTTGTAGGTGTGTCCACGCGTCGACGCGTATATTTTTTTAATGTATGACCACGCATAACTTTTTACAGAGTAGTCCGATTTTAATAATTCTTTTTTGATTGGAAAGGGTATATTGTATTTTTGTTGGTGTACAATAAAGTATTTTGAATTGTAAATAGTACCTTAAAGCTTTTGTAATTAAAGTTATAAATAAACATATTTTCTTTCTTCCAACACAAACCAGCTTCGTAGTGACACCGCTTACATTCAATGGACTTACATTCTAGCTTGTCCTCTGGTCTTCCCGCCTCCAACAGCGACAGATAGCAGACGATGTCTTTGAGAGATACCCTGGCTGTGTGCACTTCTAGGGCCGATGATCTTCTGATGATGTTCCTGAAATCTGGAGAACAAGATAGTCGTTAAAAAATAAACTTAAATTGTTATCTTCGCAACGTAAACGTAGAGCGAGTGAGATGACTAAAAACTGTGCAGTTTAACGCTGCACAAGCCCAGTGCAGGTTTTTAACATCTGCACAAGCCCAGCGCAGGTTTTTAACACCTGCACAAGCCCAGCGCAGGTTTTTAACATCTGCACAAGCCCAGCGTAGGTTTTTAACATCTGCACAAGCCCAGCGCAGGTTTTTAACACCTGCACAAGCCCAGCGCAGGTTTTTAGCACCTGCACAAGCTGAGTTGGAATCATTTTGTAGCTAAAACTAAGTTTAATAGTATTATATCAAAATCAAAAACTCTTTATTTCCATAAATACAATAAATGTACACTTAGAAAAGGTCAAAATATAAAACTAAACACTGACACGGAAATAAAGTGATATTTTTTGATTTCTGTCGCTTCGGTATGTAGACTAAAGTAAAGAAGCGACGAAGAAACCTTTAGCCTGTTAGTTGTTATTTTTCGAGTTGGAGCAAAACCCGTCCCAAGCTTTTTTGTCCTCTAGATAATCAGATATTTTATAGTAAGCCTTTTTGCACAGCAAGGTTTTGACAATTTGTTTGAATTTATTTACTGATATTTTTTGCAACTCACTAGGAGTTTTGTTGTAAAAGCGTATACATTGCCCTTTAAAAGATATATTTATTTTGTGTAGCCTTGTTGTGGGCACAGCGAGTTTATGTTTATTTCTGGTATTAAAATTATGTTTATCGCTATTTTTAGGGAACCGATTTATATTTTTATGAGTGTACAATAAGTTTTCATAAATATATTGACATGGTACTGTCATTATGTTTATTTCTTTGAATTTATCACGTAGAGATTCTCTAGGACCCATGTTATAGATAGCCCGAACAGCCCTCTTCTGCAGCACAAATACGGTGTTCATATCTGCAGCGTTCCCCCACAGCAGTATACCATACTATGGAAGTAGCTGAAATAAACAAGTCTAGATGTATCCACGTCTGTAAGATGACGGATTTTTTTGACTGTATACGCTGCAGAACTGAGTCTCTTCGATAGCTTATCTATTGTGTGGGCCCCATTGAAGTTTATTATCTAAGGTGATTCCTAAGAATACGGTACTTTCTACAGTTTCTACGGTATATCGTATAATTGTCATTTTGTATTCTTTTTTAGTTATGTAACGGTTTATTTAATTTATGTTTTAGTCGCAAATAAACGTTTTTGATTGATTGATTGAAAAATAGTGACTCATTGCATTGTCATTACACATATTGAGTGACCGTGCGGTCGTGACAGTGTTCGGACGTATTTTGTTCTCTCTCTGACCAAAAATATATAAATTTAAATTCAACCAAGTAAAAAAGGAGTGAAAGAAATAAATAAATAAGAAAGAACCGGTAACAAACCTTGTGGTCAGTTTACCTCAAACCGGACTATTGCACCAACGTTGACTCATTCTGCAACTCGTGCCGCGAGTGTAAATCGCAACGCGCAAACAATGGCAGGTAGGTTAGAACGATCACCGCCTCCTACAACTTCGCGTACTCATACGCCATCAGCTTCAGATACAGACTCGGTTCCCATGGAATCTACAGTTGAAGGTACTAAATCATCGCGCTCAAAACGTAACAAACGTGTTTTGGACGAAAATCCAGGAGATGCTTTCACATCTTTTCAGTCGGAAATGCGAGATATGTTTAAGGCCTTCACTGAAAAACAGGACAATCGGTTGAATGCTATAGAAAATCGAATTAAATCCGAAATAAAAAGTCACTCCAGTGACCTTCGTACCTCGTACCTAAACATCGAAAAATCCATTGAATTCTTGTCAGGGCAGGTCACGAATGTTGAAACCAAAATCACGTTAATGGAGCAGGAACGAAAGGTTTTGACCGAAAGTATATCAAAAATTGAGGATAGGATTGATTCGATCGAGAGAGAAGTGAATAAAACTTGCATCGAAATTAGAGGAGTACCAAAAAAGCAGCGCGAGACGAAGGGAGAGCTGAGCCAAATAATTCAAAATGCGTTTAGGTTCGTAGAAATGAGCCTCGAACCTTCACTCCTCCGAGATGCCTACCGTCTTCCCAGTAAACAAGACCAGTCCGTGTCTACTGTAGTTGTTGAGTTTACGAGCACTTTTATAAAGACCGACTTCTTGAATAGCATCAAGGCGTATAATCGCGCACATCCACGAGACCAAATGAAATCATCCATATTAGGGCTGAAAGACACAAACAGTCCTATCTTTATCTCAGATCACCTCACTCCAAAAATGAGACGTCTGCACTATGTGGCCCGTGAGTTCGCAAAAACTTACGGTTACAATTTCTGTTGGACCGCAAATGGACGCGTGTTCATACGTGAAGCGGAAGGAAAGCCCTACTTATGCATCAAATCGGAGGCTCAACTCGATGAGCTTAGAAACAAGAAGTGACTACAATGTAACATAGTCGTAAACTGTACATTAAAAATAGCCTATTGTGTGATTGTTAGTTATAAGTTTTTAGATCGTTATGTTGTAAAACCCCTACCTCGCAAGATTTTAGTGTGGATAATAATCACTAATTTAAAGTTACACTATTCACAAACCACTATTAGTAACGCGATCTTTTGTACATTAACACAAGCTAAAAATAGCTCATTTGATGTCCTCGTAATCTATGGGTATAATTTAATGAAGTGTAGATATAACTTAAGTCAGTTAATTGCATCGCTATTATTGTTTAATGACTGCAAAAAGAAACCTCAAACTAGTTATTCATATGAATTTCATAAAAATAATGAAGGTAGTTTGATGTGCTGTGTTATTTTCGTGTCTTTTTTTTGAGCAGAGATTTAAATATTATGTTGTCTTTTCACAAAGCTCACATTTTTTGCCTACTTTCATCTGCTTTAAGAATGTACATTATGAAGCATTTATTGTACTGTTAGTATTAAAAGGTAAAGCAGCACTAGTAAATTCAAGGTGTCATGTTACAACAAAGCTCCTCTGCATGTTTATCTCTAAATATGAAGCAAGAGGAGATTTGTCAAATAAGATGCATTTGCTTTCCGTGACAATGTGTCCTTTCTCAACAGCAGTTTTGTCTGATAGACAACGCCCAGTAATACCTCTCTTAAGGGGAAGTATGCGTGTTCTCTTGAAATTTACAAATGTATTGCGCTTATTACGATATATCACGAGCAATACTAAAACATTTTATCGAACGCCAACTTCCTTTACTGTCTATTATATAATGATCATAAAATACAATCTCAATTTTTATCCCTCAAATCACTATGGATAGTAACATCATATCACGGGAACTGGATGACATTTGTATTGTACCTAGCGTTGAATTGGCTTCCCCTACCCAATGTCTTCAATAGACGTGTGCGCCGACGTTAAAATGATCGGCGGCGGGCGCCGGCCTGAAATCGGCGGCGGCGGCGTGATTTCGGCGTGAAATCGGCGTGTAGGTATAAGTAATAAATATATAATGCTGAACAATTCACACAGCATTATCTAGCCCCAAGGTAAGCAGAGCTTGTGTTATGTTATGGGTACTATACTAGATAATTGATATACATTAGGAGGTGCATTTCGAAACTTCGAAGTTTCGTAAATTCGAAGTTCATAGCCTTTTTTGGCCTTTTTTTAAGTTCGTATTTGGTGGCCACAAATTCGAACTTTCAAATTTTTTTGTTTCGATGATTTACCCATGCAAATAAGGCACCTTACGCAGTCGCGGAACGCACGCGTGCTATGAAAGAGTGAAATGCGACCAGTGTTGAAGCTGAGAGAGCTTTCTCAGCGGCTGGCTACATTTGTAACCGCCTGAGCTCTCTCAGCGGCAAAACACTGAATGCCCTAACTTTTTGAGGGGTTTATTATCAACTAACGTAAAATGTAATACTTTATTGGACTTTCTGTACTACTTTCTGTATCGCAACAAGTCTTCGGTTGGGTGCAAGATGTTGCGCGCCTCATCAATGCCAATGCCAGTGCGGTATTGCTGTCGAACAGCTTGATCATCACGGATTATCGTGTACTAGGGCCGCCGGCCGGTCGGATATCTCACCATGCCAGCCGGTGACGTCATCCGGTGAGTCTTTGTCATCGCTGACGTATTCTCAAGCCGAATGGTCTGTTGCGTGACGATGGTAAGAGGCCCGACGACGGTATGACACTAATCCATGGGATGGCATGGGACCTGGGGAGGCCCATTGTGTGGGTGTGGGACGCTACATGCGTCGACACACTAGCGCCTTCCCATGTTCCGAGGACATCCGTGAGGGCAGGTGAGGGGTAAGATTTGGCCGAGGATCTCAAGAGGCGCAAACATGCCGGTCTCGACAGAGCCTACAACATTTGCTCCCCTTGGAGTCGAGACCTCTGGTTCTTCGGGTTTCTTAAAAATTATCTGAGCGTTGAGTCGAAGCGAAACGTGACCCGAGAGCTGGTGAGTATCTGGTGCAGCACATCAGCATAGGCATACAGCGGGTCAATGCAGCCAGCCTCTTGGGGACGCTTCCGACTGGTCTTGATATGGATCATTTGAGCTACCTCTAGGCCAAACACGGAGATTATTATCTAGGGTAGAATAGACATTATCGACATCGCATCGCATAATCGTCATACATTGCGTGCATTATAGAAGTAAAAGGATTGACTTTCAAACAATTTACGCATTTGTTGACATAGTGACGTAATTTTTCTCTATTCTACCCTAGACAACAATCCCCGTGCCCTGCTGTAGATTGTTTGCAACAGTCTGTAGTTAGCTCATTTGTCTCAATTGTAATTAAGTATCATGATCTGTGATAATTACAACAACGTAAAATTATAGAAGTAGGTTAACCAGTTCTCTGCCAGGCTTCAGCGATACAACTCGGACGGGCGCTCGTTGCATACGTGCAGTGCAAGCGCGTCGGTGACACTTAATGTGGTACGTAATCAAAGTATTTTCGTATGTTTTGGATTAGGTATATCACTTTACCGATTCTAACTCTATGTGTAAAGGGACAGGAGAATAATAGTTACATTTTCTGTCTTAACTTCGAACTTTCGAAATTGAGCTTCCGAATTTAAAGCCAGTTTCGAAATTGAAAAATATTTAAAACCCTGACGTTTCGTATCCCTAACAGTGTTTGTGCCTTTGTGGTAACTTCGTAAGGTATCGAAAATAATTAAATGCAATTTATGCATTATAAATTTAGTCTCAATCTTTCTAGCGGAATTGTCTTGATAAAGTTTATTTTCCTACGGTGTCCCCTCCAAGTCTATATCGGCACCTGTATCTGTCTGAATCAGCGGCGACTTTTTTTGATACCGTTCGGTTCGCGGTGCCCTTTGACATCGCGGCGCCCTTTGACATCATGGCGCGGCGCGGTTTCTTCTTTGACTACAACTTGGTTGTAGGTAGCAGGTGTCGGACAATGTAATAATCAATAAAATAAGGGAGTTTTCAAAGCGTCTAAAAGAATACGTTCCACGCCGATTTCACGCCGATTGGCCGATCGGCGGCGGCGGCGTGAAAAATTTGCCGGCGGCGGCGGCGGGTCGGCGCGGCGCACACGTCTAGTCTTCAATACCTGGGTGATGTTTCAAACCAAATATCAGTAATTTCACAAAATATTCGAAGTATTAACAAAAATCTAGATAGCTTTATGGTTTTTGTTGCGAGGCTAAACTTTGTTCCAGACTTATTAATTTTGACCGAGTGTTGGCTCGATATTACGTTCACTAACATTAATATAAATAATTTCAACTGTCATTTCTCCAAGTACTACTTGAATCAGAATGATGGCATCGTGGTTTTCTACAAAAAAGGCCTTAATGTAGAAATATCTGAACCGCCTTTTCATCAGGCAAACTGTCTTATCATTAATGTAGTTAACTTCATTACAATAATTGCATTGTACAGATCTCCATCTTATGCTAATGCTAACATTTTTATAGATTCGCTAGAGAAAACCTTATCAGCATGTAAGGGAGGGGAGGGGGAGATTGTGCACTGACTGGAGATATAAATATCGATATTAAAAAAGATTCAATTCACCCGCAAGCTGAGGACTACCTAAATCTACTTGCACATCAGGGATATGTTTCGGGCTTTCTTCATCCGACTAGAGGTCCTAACTGTCTAGATCACTTTTTTATAAAGTCTAGACTATCTAGTCGAGCTATTGTATGTAGAGCCGGCATAACTGATCACGATACTATATTATTTTCAATAGATAAGGCTATAAAAACAGAGACCAATGAAAAAAGAACAAAAAAAATTGACTATGAAGGACTATTAGCTGATTTACATAAGATACAATGGAATAAATTTTACAAACACACGGACATAGAGAAAGCTACTGATGAATTAATCGAAATAATTAGATCAGCAATAACTAAAAACACAAAACAAATAAAACAAAGACGAAGGTTTGACTGTATGTTGCCTTGGATGACACCAGGGTTGTTAAAATGTATAGAGAAGCGGGATAAATTGCACTTGGATGCAAAAAAACGACCAGATGATAATAACATTCAAAATAAATATAAAAGCTATAGAAATTTCTGTAATAATTTAATTCAAAATTGTAAAAATGAACATGAGAGAAATGAAATAAATAAATGTAAAGGTGACAGCAAGAATACATGGAAAACAGTTAAAAGAATATGTGGTATAGATAAAAAACCCCTCCAAAGCACAGAACTAACAAAAATAAAAAATAACCCACTAGAATCACTTAATTCAGTAAACAAGTACTTCTGTAACGTAGGTGATCAATTAGCAACCGCAATACTCGGCTCTCTCCAAAAATCTGAAATGCAACTTGCAAATGACCATGGAAACATACATACCCAGTTCAAGTCTTATCAGTCCTTTTTTCTATCGCCGACTAACGAAACGGAAATAGACACAATCATAAGGTCCTTAAAAAAGAAATCATCGGCAGGACACGACAACATTAGTAATATAATTCTTATAAAATGTAAAGATGTACTGGCTGGACCTATCGCCTTTATGTGTAACTTAAGCATAGAAAGTGGATCAGTACCGGCTAGCTTTAAATTGGCTGATGTAATTCCAATTCTAAAAAATGGTGACCCAAAGGTGGCTTCAAATTATAGGCCGATCTCTCTTCTCAGCTGCTTGTCTAAAGTCCTGGAAACCCTGGTAAACAAACGGCTTCTTAAGTACCTGGAGACAAATAAACTTTTATCGCCACAGCAGTTTGGATTTCGGGCAAACAAATCGACAGAGGATGCCGTCAGTCTTCTGTGTGACCAATTAGTGGGAAGTCTTGATCAGGGGCTAAAATGTGCAGGTGTCTTCCTCGACCTAGCGAAGGCTTTTGATACTGTATCGCGTAAGATTCTTATCAAAAAACTGGAGCTACTTGGAATACGAGGAATAGCGCTGACTTGGTTTGACTCATATTTAACAGGTAGACGTCAAAGAATTCGGGTAGGGGAAGCGCACAGTGAATACCGTGATGTAGGCTTTGGTGTGCCGCAGGGCAGTGTCCTAGGTCCTACACTATTCCTCGTGTACATTAATGATCTGTGTTCACTCAATATCACCCAGGGACAAGTTATTACCTTTGCGGACGATACCGCTATTATATTCCAGGGTAAAAACTGGGATTCTGTTGAGACGATCTGCCAAAATGGTTTAAACTTGGTCTGTGCATGGTTGAGACAGAACTTGCTAACGTTGAATGCATCTAAGACTAAAATTATACCTTTCAGCATCTCAAAACGAACTGAGCCTCTTAAACCATTTCAGCAAGTTATTCATGACAAAAACTGTCTGCCCTATAATACAGGTGGCTGTAAATGTCCAAGACTGGAGCAAGTCCGCTCTCTCAGATATCTAGGTGTTATATTGGATAACCACCTAAATTGGAGAGACCATATAGACGCCCTTAAAGGAAGAGTCAGAAAGCTGCTATTTATCTTTAAAAGGCTTAGAGCGAGTGCTACTGAGGAGATACTCAAGCTTGTATATACAACGCTTTGCCAATCCATACTTAGCTATTGCATCGTTGCCTGGGGAGGAGCTTGCAAAACTCATCTTCTCAGACTTGAACGTTCACAAAGAGCAGTATTAAAAGTAGCTAACAAAAAGAACTTTTTTTATTCCACAAAACTATTATATGAGGAATGCGGTCATCTTACAGTAAGACAACTATTTATTTTACGTGCTATTCTAAAGTTTCATAAAGTGGCTCCGTCCAAAATGATTATGAGTCATCGCCATATCCGATGGAAGCCCCCTCCTCGAAAAACTATATTCTACTGTAGGTTCTATTCATGGATTGGACCTTTTCTGTACTCAAAAGTAAATCGGGCCTTAAATATCCACGGTCTTTCGAAATGGAGCTGTAAAAAGCTTCTCACAGCCTGGTTACTCAACAAAGACTATGATGAAACTGAAAGCATTCTACTGTTTGATAAATAGCACACCAAAATAAATAACTGAATTAATCGGGACACTCACAATAGGTGTATAAAAACGGGTATAAATATATATATAAAGTATGAAAAATCTAAAAAAATATTTTGTGTACCTAACGAAAAAATTAAACACAAAATAAAGTAATCACTTCGCCTTAACTTCCTTTTCCGTAACTTAGTTAGTTCACTCTTACTAACTTACCTACGTAGTATTTTACAGGTATAGTACCATTTAAGCTGATTTATATGCAAATTTAATCTGTTTTACTACTATTGCTATTACTATTTTTATTATTTTTTTTGTTTTACCTAACTACAAGTAAACCTATCAAATGTCTGAAAATCATTATCAGGTATTACTTATCCACCCACTCATCCACATTGATTACTTAGTTTTATTGTTGAAATAAGAAGATAACGAGAACACTGTTATTGACTACATTTATCCATTCTGACTGTTGTATTGGTCTGCACGACACAGGGAATCCTAGTGTGTAGATCAAGATCTTTGTTAGTTATCACATAATTGTTACCTACATTCTCTTTTGCATACTTTCAAGTAGGTACCTACATACATTGTCAAAATTGTAGTTTTAAGTAAGCATGTAATAATTTAGTTTTTATAAGTTTCAAAATAAACTTATTATTATTATTATTATTATATCGACGACCTCTGTGGCGTAGCGGGCGAAGGTCTGCCTGCGACGCAGGAGGTTGCGGGTTCGATTCCCGCCTCGGGATAAATGTTTGTACGATCTGCAGACATTTGTCCAGGGCGTTCTGGATGTTTTCTATGTATAATAAAAAATATCTATTTAAGTAGTGTATTGTATTATGTATATCAGTTATCTAGTACCCATAACACAAGCTCTGCTTACCTTGGGGCTAGATAATGCTGTGTGAATTGTCCAGCATTATTTATTTATTTATTTATTTATTTATATACCAAGGTACACCAGCTAAACTCAGGATTGCCATGTTGAACCAAACCTAATAAAAGACCTCCAATCGGATTCCCTATCCACAATTAAATTAAAGGAATTCTTAGTTGACAAATGCTATACCGTACTATCTACACAATTTTACTTGTAACTATGGAATAGGTCAAAGATCCTATGACTACGGTCCTTATGTATCTTTGCGTAAATCAATTTTTAAGTGACAAAATAGAAAACTGACATAATAAAAATGTCAAAATTTAATTTGAATACTGACATTATTAGACTGAGGTAGGTACTACTCACCTTAGTAGCTACAAATTTTTACCAACAAAACAAAATTAAAAACCTGCCGACGTATTGGCTGAACAGATTTTCATGAAGCATGGCTAAGAACACTCGGGATTATCTACTTACTTAACAAAACAAAAAAAACTAAACGAAAATCGGTTCATTCGTTTGGGAGCTACGATACCACACAGACAGATACACAGCCAGACACGTTAAACTTATAACACCCCTCTCTTTTTGCGTCGGGGGTTAAAAACAACCTCGGTCTGCCTTCCCCTTGTTGGTACGCCCAACAAGGTTCACATTGTGATATTTCATCATCATCATCAGTCTATATTAGTCTACTGCTGGACATAGGCCTCCCCTAATGAGCGCCATAGCGCCCTGTCCTCAGCTTGCCGCATCCAGCATCTGCCTGCAGTCTTTCGCAGGTCGTCATCCCACCTGGCCGGAGGGCGTCCTACACTACTTGTTTATTATTTGTTTATTTGTTTATTAAAAATACTTATACTATTTTTACAGGGGCCCTTTAATGCAATAGTGTAAAAAGTCTAGATAAATTAAAATAAAAAAATTAAAATTACATGAACTAATAACTTAAATTACACAATAATATATAAAATTCGTCAATATACAATGTCAAATTATTTTACATCGATATAATAATAATTCACTTAATAAATTCAAATTACATAATGTCAAACCTAATAAAATAATAATAAAGAAAAAAGTAAGTAGTAAGTAAAGAAAAGTTGTGATACTTAGGTACTTATCGATAACTAGCTGACCTGGCAAACTTCGTACCGCTCTCGCCTTTTAAACCTTTCCTCTAAAATAATCCGCCATTTATTGAATTCATTTGTTACAAAAAATGTGATAAATGAAGAACCGCTCGACCGATTTTGTGCAAACTTCACATAAACCATCTACTAAATAGTCAGAACAAAGCCTAAACATTTGGTTTGGATAGGTTAGCCGGTTCTTTTATACTAATAATATAAAGAAGCTTACTTTTCAGGGAGTGACATAGGCTATATTTTATCCCGGAATTCCCACGGGAACGGGAACTACGCGGGTGAAACCGCGAGGCGATCGTCTAGTGAGTTATAAAATTACAACGAAAATTGGCATTGATTTTTATTTATATTGATTACCTACCTACCAATGTAATGACAACAATAAATATATTGAGTATTGAATGGCAATGCTAATTCGTTGACTGGAATAGATGCCAGCATTCCTATCACCTGTGGACTCTATGATAAGTTTGGTAAGATCTTTATAAATTGCGTGTACCCAAGCTCCAAGGCTCATAACTTGCCCTAACTATTGTATTCTACACTTGCGAGCTTTAAAATGGAATCGCTTCATCGCGCGAGTTGATCAAAACAATTTTTTTACAATTTATGTACAATGAACTATAGATTGTGGTATATCATTTGAAAGGTAATTTTGTTACCTTTCAAGTGATATCAAGAAGATTTAAAATTAATTAAATTGGCTACCTAAATATTGGGAATTATTGCAATAGGTCGAAGTTGCATCTATCGGCTTCTATCGGCGCCGGAGCTGGATTAGCTGGATTTCTCCCTCGTATCCGCTGTTTTAGCTCGTCCCACATTATGCCAGATTAGGTTCAAGTCAGGCTGGCCAGTCTAGTGTGGGAATGCCGACATGGAAGACGTCTGTCGGTACTGTCTAGTCACTGCTGCGGTGTGGCAGCGGACATTATCGTGCATTAAATCAAAATTAATCGTCGCCAATAAATCCTGCGTAAGGGAAAACATAACTTAACTCATAGTTCACTGCAAAGAAATTGTAAAAATGAGTCTTGAACAACCCTTGAAGCGATTTCAGTTTAAAGCTCGCAAGTGTATATTGTATTGTACCTACCTTCTATTTTAGACTGGTTGACTCGCAGAGAGTTGCTGCTCTTTCTACTCGAGTTCCTCGACATCTGAAAAACAAATACAATCCTATAATTAAAATAATATCTAACGTCTGCACTTGCACAGTTATGCTATAGAAGAGGATTGCAAAATATTTCGAATAGGCAGGTCAATGCTTGGCGTTGTGTGCAAACACCAGTTTGTTTGTACCCAGTGCAATGCTTGGCGAAAACCATGTTCACAGAGTTTACCTAGAGCTCTGCTACGCACAAAAATTTAATCACGTAGTAATAACCAATATTATATTCAACTTATTGTGTAGTAGTTCGTAAAGTAAATAAAATGTTTCATAATTAAGACGACCTCTGTGGCGCAGCGGGCGAAGGTCTGCCTGCGACGCAGGAGGTTGCGGGTTCGATTCCCGCCTCGGAACAAATGTTTGTACGATCTGCAGACATTTGTCCAGGGCGTTCTGGATGTTTTCTATGTATAGTAAAAAATATCTATCTATGTAGTGTATTGTATTATGTATATCAGTTATCTAGTACCCATAACACAAGCTCTGCTTAGCTTGGGGCTAGATAATGCGTCCAGCATTATCTATCTATCTATCTATCTATCTATCTATCTATCTATCAATCTATCTATCTATCTATCTATTAATTGGGTTGGGGTAAAAATGACACCGGACCATTTTTTGTGCTACTTGTCAGCGTCGAATAAAATATTATTTTTTATGGGTAAATTCGTCACCGATTCTTTCATCGTGTTTTGATTCTATGATTTTAAGTTTATTAACTAATGTTAATAATAATTTTATTATTGTATGTCCGAAAGGACAAACTGTTGGACAATTTAAAGGTAATTCTTAAGACTAACCATGTACAGTCAGCTGCACAGGCATGTATACACTTCCAAGGTTTAACTTTTATTTTACTCGGAACTTTCCAAATAAAATGACATGCACACGTTTTTTGTACAAAGTAGTCATCGTACTTCGTCAGAATGCGGTACATAAATCATCACAATTACTATACACTTACTATTTAGTCAAATTGAAAACTTGGGAGTGTATACATATTTTTGCAGCCGACTAGTACACAGTTTGAACAATAAATGTTTCTTATTCTTAAGACGTTTTCCCTATCAGTTATCCGTGCGGGATAAGTTTGTATTTTACAAAAAAACTATCGCAGTTTGACGAATTCATAACGGAGGTAAGCGGGATAACTACGAACCTTATTTGTTAACTTGAACCGCACTCACACTAAAGAGGTCCCTCGTTAGAATAGATAAGAATATCTTTATTGTCAAAGGTGAAACACATTGTGTTAGGGTACATCTCGCCCGAATCTAAAGTCTCTTACAGCTGTATAAAATTGTATAATAATTTCGATGGCTATGACTTAACCTGTACACCGAAAGTTAAAGGATGAAACGTAGGTGTTCTTCCAACACAAACAAGGTTCGTAGTTAACCTGGTTACATGAGATAGGGAAAGACCAATTATTTTTACCCTTGGGACTCTAATACACGCTGCTTACGCTTACAATATGTCTTAAACTTAAATCCAAAGGTTTATGTTTTTCATTATCGCGTATATTTTTTGTATTTCCATTTTTAAGTTGTGTGTGGCTATGAATAAATTCTTATAATATGGATTTTGACGTGACAACGTCTTATAATTCGATAGAGCCGGCTGCACGCACGAAAAAACATGACGTCATGCGGCGTTACCTCGCTCTGAGGCGTTCCATGTAAGGCTTGAAGTGCAAGCGAGAGCGCTCGACATCCGTCTCTCTCCTACTTGAGTGAGCGATGCGTCTGCGTGGACAGCTGCTATACTATAGTACATTTACATGTTTTGATCGAGTATCAAATGCTACCATTCCATCAGTATTTTCTTAAGACGTTGTCACGTTCAACTATCGTCAGTAAACCGACTTTACAGACAACCAATTTTTTTAGTATAAGTTGTGTGTGGCTATGAATAAATTCTTATCATATGGATTTTTGTTTTACCTGGCTGTGGCTCGGACTGGTTTCAGTTCTTCGCTCGAGGCAGAGAGAATGTGACGAGTAGGATGGATTGGTGGTGACTGCAAACATTGGGTGGACGCTACCTGGAACGCAAGAAACCTAATGTTAAGCATATATTAAATAAATATCACTAGCGGCGTATGTGGCCGTGTGGTGCTTAGGATTTGCACCACCCCAACTCTTCCCGCAGGTATTGTAAGAGGCGACTAAGAGACATACACCGGGGAGCGGGAAGCAGTGCCCCCTGCAGAACAATTCTACCACTGAACTGCGACCCCCAACCCGTATGAGCAGCGTGGGGATTATTTGCATTACCCCCTGATAGTAGGCCTTCCCTTACTATCACGAGAAGGCCTGCGTCCAGGTATAGACTGTAGTGTAACGGCGTAAGGGGGTTCCATATTTGAGACTGATTAACTTTTAATAACATAAGTACAATATGGTCGCAATAAAAAAATTGTTTCTGCTTCAATTGAGTTGCAAGATTCTACCCGTACAAACATAGTTACATACATTGCAAGTTAAATAACAGCTTGTAAAATGGCTATCTAGCCAGCTTACCGTTTAGAAAAAATAAATAAAAAAATTTACCGTATAAAACTTTCATCGTGGTTGACGTCCACAATAGAACTGAAACTAAATTGCTTAATGCCGATGGACCCCCGCACATCTCGGGTACCAAGGTCCGAGATGGCACCCCGAATCCGAACTCAAAGGCGTGGCTACGAAAACTCAAAAGCACACCCAGATATTTTTCTTGCGGCTCGCTTCGCTCGCATTTTCTAGTCTGTCGTCCTCCTATTTTATTGTTAGTAGCCAAAAAATCTTAAAATTGTTCATTATCTTATCATCATTGCCTTGCTAAGAAGCAAACCTCAACAATTTCAAAAAAAGCTACGACTTCTCCACTCGCCGATATTTATTTTGTATAACACTAATTAGCAGGATTATTTTCTTAACAATTTCATCAGCAGACGCAAACACCGCTGATCATTTGTATTTCTAACTTTTTAATTAACCTCCGAAAAAAAAATGAGATAATGTCGCGGCTCGCTCCGCTCGCCGTATTCTCGCCAGTTTATTGGCTCGGCAAATGTCCAGTCCAACCACTCAGGAGTAGATAGGCGCAGATACTCTGTCCAAACTATGTTAGTCACAAGACCCCGTGAGGCTTTTGAGCATCACCCTGACTCTGCGGCCTTATCGCTGAAGAGCGATATCTAACAACCTTGAATTGACAGTATCGTTGAATACGATGACGATGATGTCCTGTTAGCCGAATTTACACGGCAGGCCAGCCTCAACGCAGACCAGCCAGGTGCGTAGGAAATGAATATGCAGGTCTCGACAGAGCCTATACATTTGCTCTCCTTGGAGTCGAGATCCTAGGTCCGTAGGGTACCGAGGCTCTTCGGGTTTTTAAAAACTTATCTGAGCGTCTGGTAGAAGCGACGCGTGACCCGAGAGCTGGTGAGTATCTGGCACAGCGCATCAGCATTGCCATACAGCTAGGCAATGCAGCCAGCTTAGGGACGCTTCCGACTGGTATTGATATGGATCAGTTGAGCTACCTGTAGACTGTTTGCAACAGTCTGCAGTTAGCTCAATTGTTTTAATTGTAAATACTAGTATAATTTTCTTTGTGAATAAAGGCTATCGTAGGAAATAATATTATAGTGTACAAGTGTATGCGCGAACAAAGGTGCACTCTCTATTGGTAAATCATGATGATGATAACGTAAAGGATGCTTTTGTCTAAGCATCCCTAAACCAGCTAAAACAACAAACAAAGTAGAATTCAAAAACAACAGCATTTTGCTTCTATAAAATTTGGCCAAAACAATTTTGCATTAGTTCTTTTGTGGACGTCAACAACGATGAAAGTTTTATACGGTTTCATTTTTTATTTTTGTTTTCTAAACGGTACGTACCTATCTAGCCTTTTTACAAGTTTTTATTTAACTTGAAATGTGTGTAGCTATGTTTGTACGGGTGGGATCATGCAACTCAATTTTGTATACCTACACGTTTTGTTTGGATGACAATACATTAATGGCATTTTTTTTTTCAAATAAAATAATAAAACTTATTTTGATGTACAGTTTCCAAATATGGTAAAAAATCACTAGTACTCACTAGATTATTTGTCCTGTAGATGCATACAATTGTCAAGTTGTATTCGATGCCCGATCCGTTTAGTAGTTTTGGCGTGAAGAGGTAACAAACATCCATCCATCTATCTATACATCCATCCAAACTTTCGCATTTATAATATTAGTGTGATATTAGTGTGATGATGTTTGTTAGCTCTTCACGCCAAAACTACTGTACAGATCGGGCAAAATTTTGCATACAGGTAATTCTAATCCTGGAATCAAACGCTACTTTTTATCCGATTAATCAGTTTCCAGGTGATAGTAAAACGTTTCCATAGAAAACGAGGGCACAAACTAGTATTAAAAATGGGAAAGTTTGACTGTTTAGATGTATGGATGGATGGATGGATGTTTATTACCTCTACATGCCAAAACTACGACGTTTCATCCCATAAATCGGTTCCCATGGGATAAAAATAACTTTTTAACGTTTCCATAGAAACAATGCGTGCGAAGCCACGGAAACTAATGTAATACTAGTTTCTAATAATAATAATACGAGCTTGTCAGCATGTGGGATGTTGATTTAGCGACTATCGTCCCGATAGTCAAAAATATAAAAAAAATAGTTTATTTCTTTTACTTAATCTAATACATTTCAGTGGTATGGGACCCTCTTTTAAGTAATAAAATACCTGTGCTAGAGGGTCTCGCTTTGCAGCGCAGCTATCTTAGAGATAATTAAGTATACCTACTTAACAATTTTATGGTTAACTAGCTGCGCCCCGCGGCTTCGCCCCCGTGGAAATTTATGTTTCCAACTTTCTTAATTTTTTCTTTCATAAGAACCTTCTCCTGACAATAACAAACACAACAAAGAAAGAATTAGCGAAATCGGTCCAGGCGTTGTTGAGTTATGCGCTTACCAACACATTTTGCGATTCATTTTTATATTATAGATTATTTAAATCAGACGACATTTTACTTCAAGGCACAAATAGAAACAATTTAAATGTCAGAGAATAGATTGTTCACAAAAGTTTTACAAAAATATTATTTTTATTTGTGATAATTCTATAGAAATGCAATAAATGTACCTAATATCTACTCTACAAAAATTAATCTATAGCAAAAATAAAATTAAAAGTTGGTAGTACCTACCTATGTATGACTATTGCAGTTACTCTAACTATGCATATGTGTGAGTGAGGGTGTATCTGTGTGCGTATGTGTGTGTAAGGGTGTGTTAGTGCGTGGAGCATAGTCGTTTCGGTTAACGTCGTAATAGCGAAGAGCCTCGATCAACATCTCAAGAGACTCTCGCTAGGAAGTTGGATCAAGGGCCAGATTCAAAAGGCGGTACTCCTGGACTCGGCGCGCATCGTCAGGGAGTTCCTCTCTCTGCAGCCCTAGTCACCGACCGCTTGAGCCTAGCTTCGCGGCCGGTGATTCACCGACCACCGTGCCGATATATTTGTTACAGTAGAATAGTTTATAATATTTTATTTTCTATTGTAAAAATGTATTTTATAACGAGATTTTAGAATAAATGAGGGTATAATGATACTTAACTTACTAATATTATAAATGCGAAAGTTTGTGAAATGTGAAATTTTTATTACCTAGGATCTCCAAAACTACTGTACAGATCAAGATGAAATTTGGCATACACCTAGAACGTAGTCTAACTGTTATGGATACATTTATTCACAAAGAAAATTATACTAGTATTTACAATTGAAACAATTGAGCTAACTGCCGACTGTTGCAAACAGTCTACAGATAGCTCAACTGATCCATATCAACACCAGTCGGAAGCGTCCCCAAGTCTAACTTAAACAATAAATAAATAAATAAATAATGCTGGACAATTCACACAGCATTATCTAGCCCCAAGGTAAGCAGAGCTTGTGTTATAGGTACTAGATAACTGATATACTTAATACAATACACTAAATAGATAGATATTTTTTATTATACATAGAAAACATCCAGAACGCCCTGGACAAATGTCTGCAGATCGTACAAACATTTGTCCCGAGGCGGGAATCGAATCCGCAACCTCCTGCGTCGTAGGCAGACCTTCGCCCGCTGCGCCACAGGGGTCGTCAGGCAACGTCGTACAATACGTCGTACATCGTCGTACAATAGGCAACTTATTATAAGTACCGAAAATACACGTGCGAAGCCGCGGGCAGAAGCTAGTCACACTAATATTATAAATGCGAAAGTTTGGATGGATGGATGGATGGATGTTTGTTACCTCTTCACGCCCAAACTACTGAACGGATCAGGCTGAAATTTTGCATACAGGTAAGTCTAACCCTGGAATCAAACATAGGCGACTTTTTATCCGATAAATCAGTAGCCATGGGATAGAAATAACCTCAAAACGTTTCCATAGAAACAACGCGTGCGAAGCCGCGGGTAGAAGCTAGTCTTAAAGTTATAAGCACTTTCTGCCTGAGAAACAGGTTTAACCTAGTTCAGGCACTTGTTTTATTTCATTAAAACATATGATATTATTTACTATATTGTAACACTTTAGTCCTAAGTTATCTACTATATAAAAATAAGTCGGGTTTTCCTTCCTGACGCTGTAACTCCAGAACGCACGAACCGATTTCCACGGTTTTGCATTCGTTGGAAAGGTCTCGGGCTCCGTGAGGTTTATAGCAAAGAAAAAATTAAGAAAGTGGGAAACATAAATTTCCACGCGAGCGAAGCCGCGGGGCGCAGCTAGTTTTGAATAAATTTACTTTACTTTACTGTTGTTCGCAGGTGAATCAGATGGCTGGAGAGCAGTTCCAGCCAACGAGGCGATGTACGCCGAAAGGAGTTCTGACGTGGGCCGGAGGGCTGACTCGGGCGCTGCATGGCGGTACGACCACCTACTGCCCAGAAGTAACTAGATTATAAATTATACTTTTTTTTTCTTTTTAAAAGATAACTTTATTCACAAAGAAAATTATAATAGTAGGTATTTACAATTGAAACAATTGAGCTAACTGCTGACTGTTGCAAACAGTCTACAGATAGCTCAACTGATCCATATCAACACCAGTCGGAAGCGTCCCCAAGACGCTGGCTGCATTGCCACGCTGTATGGCAATGCTGATACGCTGTGCCAGATATTCACCAGCTCTTGGGTCACGCGTCGCTTCGACCAGACGCTCAGATAGTTTTTTGAAAACCCGAAGAGCCTCGGTACCCCACGGACCTAGGGTCTCGACTCCAAGGGGAGCAAATGTGTAGGCTCTGTCGAGACCTGCATATTTGCGCCTCTTGAGATCTTCGGCCAAATCTGCCGCCGCACCCACACGGAAATTATTTTATTATTAGATAAATTTATTTTTAATTTTATTATTATTTATTATATTATACTAATTATAAACAAATCGGTAGGCACGGTAAGTCTCGACGTATGAGAGGGCCATGTAGCCATAAGATTTGTGATAGTGAAAGGTGACGGATGGCACGAGACTCGCGGGACGTAACCTGCGATAAGCTAGGTTCACATTGCTGTGTCGGAAAAAAAAGGCACGGTAGGTCTGGTTCACCAGTTCAAAGTCGCTCAGCGAGCTATGGAAAGAGCTATGCTCGGAGTCTCTCTGAAGGATAGGATTCGTAACGAATACATCCGACAGAGAACCAAAGTCGTGTGGATAGACATAGCTCAAAGAATTAGCAAGCTGAAGTGGCAGTGGGCCGGCCATATCTCGCCGAAAGAACCGAAAACCGCTGGGGTAAACGTGTTATTGAGTGACCACGACTCGGGAAACGTAGTGTAGGACGCCCTCCGGCCAGGTGAGATGATGATTTGCGGAAGACTGCAGATGCTGGATACGGCAAGCTGAAGACAGGGCGCTATGGCGCTCATTAGGGGAGGCCTATGTCCAGCAGTGGACTAATATAGGCTGATGATGATGATGATGATGATACTTAGTGTCCTACCAGCAACCACCAGAAAGAGTATAACTCGAAAATATTACACGTGTAAGGGTAGATGTGGGGCTACCGTTACAGCCGTCGCACGGCGACGGCGGGGGGCGGGGGGCGCCGCGCTGGGAAGCGAGAGAAGTATCCAGTTCCAAACCAGATGCCATGTTAATTCGCCCGGGATACCTATTCACCAGCCGTTGGCAAGATACTTACAATGTTCCTAAAAAGATATTTCACAAAAATCTGATCGTTTTGTTTTTGGCGTCGAGTTTGAGATATCATTGTCATTGAAGGATAGATTTATACGAATAAGTAGTGCAAATTCTTTCAAGTAAACCGGTCCAGTACGAATAGAACTCGCGCACCGAGGGTTAAGTTAAAATAGTGGGACGGAAGGCAAACGCCGCCGGCTTGGCAATATGGCGATTTCCAGCCCGTCAATCAATCACATCCTAAAGCGCCAGGTTTCTGAGATATTCACAGTTGAAGTCAAGAGCAATATCAGTGTTAGTCATTGTACATTGACAGTTCACAAAGGTGTCATGTTATAGAACAATGTTGCCACATGGCTCATTTTATGTTGGAATATTTTCAACAACAGTCGAAAATAACTATTTCTCTAATGCAAGGCTGGCCAATATATTTTCCAGGTGAGCAAAAATTCTCAGACTGTGGCGGCCCCGGGCCACCACTACAACTTTATTCATAACGAAATTCATACATAAAGAACACAATATGCTTTATTTATTTTATTTTTACATGAAATGAATTAACATACTTAAATGAAATTTTTAATGTGATCTGTGAAGAGGTTTTCCAGATACTAATTTGTCGATATTAGGTTTTAAATCTGATGTTGAAAGTTGAAAGTATAATCAAATCAGAGATGTCTTTTGCAGTGAGTGATGTGCGATATTTATTTTTAATGAATGATAGGTTTGAAAATGTTTTTTCACACACATAGGTGGAACTAAATCTGCTTAAAATTCGAATAGCAATGTCGCGCAATGTTGGAAAATCTTCAATAGAATCGCCGGCCGCCGACGCCGCCGGGCACAGCGCGGGGGCGCGCGCGATGGTCGGTCGGGGTGCTGGCGGGCAAATTCAAATGCCTTGGCGGGCCACTCCGTGGCCCGCGTGCCTGGGTTTGGCCGGCCTTGCTCTAATGCAACCATACTCAAAATGCGCACGGGGTCTCCACGAAGCCTCTGTGCTGGCCTCCGCGACGATACTGGTCATAATTAAAAAAATATATATTTTTAACTATATCTTTGTAATTCGGACCTAAAAATTTTCCACCGCCGCCCGCTAGTCTCAATAATTTGACGGCTCGCACCGCTCGTCAGCGCCGTTATATCGTATTTTCTTCTTATTCTTTCACAGATTTCCCAACTGTCCCTAAAAGTCTTTAAAATTTTCGAGGCTCGCTCCGCTCGCCGTTTTCATGTTCTGCGATTTAGGCAACGAAGTTATTATAAGGCTCCGTCAAATATTTCAATTTACAAAAGGGTTATGTCGTTAAAAACGTTTGAGAACCGCTGTTCTAATGAATCTATGTGCAGGTAGCTAATGTTATGACCGAAATATTCAAACCCCTTTAATTTTTTGTAAATGTATTTTGTATTTTCAGCCTTCATGCACAGTTTATACAAATTTGGGTATTGTACCCCGGAAGCCATTGACCCAGTTTGGTTGAGAGCGACGCTGAATATAACCTTTGGCACTCTGGCCGACGCCAAAACTGACTTTATTTACGTAAGTCCTTATCTGCAAGAAATATTTTATTCTTCATTATTTAATAAATACCCCCCGACTCAAAAAGAGAGGGGTGTTATAAGTTTAACGTGTCTGTCGTGTATCTGTCTGTGGTATCGTAGCTCCCAAACGGAAGAACCGATTTTCGTTTCGTTTTTTTGACGTGACAACGTCTTATAATTCGATAGAGCCGGCTGCACGCACGAAAAAACATGACGTCATGCGGCGTTACCTCGCTATGACGTCATGCGGCGTTACCTCGCTCTGAGGCGTTCCATGTAAGGCTTGAAGTGCAAGCGAGAGCGCTCGACATCCGTCTCTCTCCTACTTGAGTGAGCGATGCGTCTGCGTGGACAGCTGCTATACTATAGTACATTTACATGTTTTGATCGAGTATCAAATGCTACCATTCCATCAGTATTTTCTTAAGACGTTTGTCACGTTCAACTATCGTCAGTAAACCGACTTTACAGACAACCAATTTTTTTTTGTCATAGATAATTTTATCCCGAGTTTTCTTAGCCATGTTTCATGAAAATCTGTCGGGGGTTTTTTTAATTTTTTATTTTGTTCCAGTTAATTTATTTGTTGCAGGCACTGACAGACGTGTCATGGCAGAGATACCGACTGCAGTGTGTGATCCTAAAGTTTTATGTGCCGAAGAAGTATTTGTTTGTGAAAGGGCGTATGCCCCTCGCTTACTGCCAAGGACAAATCTTCATCTTCGTCTTGATGACTGTCCAACGTATTTCTGTCCACGAGTTCTACATAAAACCAAGTCTATATTTGCCCACGGATATGTATTTGGAGTTTTATCATCCGCCTTTTTTGTAATCTCAATGGTAATTTCCGTGAAGCTTCGTTTACAGCTGATTTGCGCGCAAGTCACAAGCTGCCTGCGAGCGTGTCGGAACCAAGATTTAAATTTTTGGTCGGAACATGTTTTGTTTACATAGTTTCTTGATTTTTGCTTTTGAACGGGTCAGCGCGGTGTTTTTGTGTAAAAAAATACATACAATGATTCGCTTAAAGTAAAGTGTAATCTATCAGTGCCAAATGAAAATATCTCGTGGTGGGCAGGGAATCACAGCAAACACAAGTACAAAGTAAGAAGCCGGTTAGTCGGCGCTCATAGTCGAATAGTCGCCAGCTACGAAAGTGGCCGGATAATCGGAACATCAGGGTGCATTTCTCTTATTGACAAGTTTCAATAGCTTTCAAAATTAACTTCCGCTGCTTACTCATAACACTCCATAAAGTTCAAAAGTCCTGTAAACTTCAGCGTAACTTAAAAAGCAACTTGAGTGCCAGTGAGCGAACTTGAAGAAAACTTGTGTAAAAGCGTACTTCCGCACGAGATTGAGAACTCTTTGTCGAATGCCTTAGGGTTCTAGTCCTCTCTAACTTCGAACTTCTGAAAAGGTTTTGCCTGGAAGTTTTTTCCCTAATTTTCAAGGTTTTTCACACTTATTCCTTCCACAGTTTCTAACAAATTTTTGTTTACTTTCTTGTCAGATCTTTCTACGCGTCGTCGCTTCAAAGACTCTTTGTCTTTGAAGCGACAACGTGCAAAAAGGTCTATTGAAAAACGCTGACGCAGCTAACAGAAATGTGCGCGTTCTATTGAAAAATTAGGTTGAATCGGGATTACCTACCTACCCGACAGGAGTATTTACGTTCCTTGTACCCGATGGTATCCTAAGAATGGAAAAAGACGAAAGGGACGTCAAATCAAGAGATGGGAAGATGATCTACCAAAAGGTTGGAGGAGATTAGCTCATAACAGAGATGAGTGAAAGAAACAAGCCTATGTCGAAGGACAACCTGACCAGAAAACTGGTTGCTAAAAGAAATTGTTTTTAATTTTATGTTTAAAAATAGCACTTTCTGTATAATATTATGCTATAAATGTACTTATGTATACTGTAACAGGAAACAATAAATAAAAATACATTATTGCCCGCGGCTCGTGCACAAAAAGCTCTCCTGTGCAGTGCTCGCAAGGAATCGGAAAGCGCGTCTAGAACCGCAATCACCCTGAAGAAGTTATTTATAATTATTTCAAATAAATTTTGTAGGGTGCGTAGTGTGCCCATCACAATCCTATAAGTTAAAAGAGTTTATTAAGTTTCACGGTTTATTTGTACGTAACTTTAAAGCCTCCACCACAAAGCCGCGAATTTGAAGCGCGTCTTGTGTCGAAAAGTTGAAATAAATTTATTTTGAAAAGATCCTTTCTACAGTTTTCTATAACCCTTGTGCTAAAAGTCTGTTCCTAATTTATTACGCGGCCGATTTACGAATAAATCGTTGTGCATTTCATTCTAACGCGCGGGTATGTCCATTATGTCAGGTGAGATAGCATACACTTAGCCCGCGCCCACTGATGAGTTGGCCCCGACTTGTGCAGCCTTAAAGTAAGTTAATGGTCGCAAGTATAAGCCCCGCAAGTTGATATTACGATGGAACCTTGTCCCAATAACACCTGCGTGACGTCATCCGTCGCAAAAAAGTACAAATAGCAAGAAAATGTAATAAAAAGTAAATAAGCTAGGGTTATGGGATATTTGTATTTAAACCAGGCCACACGTTCCGAATTTTGCAAAATATTCAAAATGTCTATTACTAGTTGCTTCGATATTAAAATGTCCTCAGTAGTGTTCGAAGCACTTTTTAAGGCACAGTTTATATTTTGGATAACTAACTTAGTCTTCTTTCTCTTTTAAAAAATAATTGTCCACTTTAATTATCATTACACGAGCACGACTGTTAATTAATTTCTTACTCATTTTAACGGGTAACAGGTAACAAAACTAAACAACAAAACTCAAAAATAACAATAAAACAGGATAACAAAAACAAAAAGCTATAACAAGTACTCGATGCGCGTAAGCACGTAAGCGCGGGCTGACCTTGCGAACGGTACTGACGGTGCGACGTCGACTACGTCACCAAGATGGCCGCCAATCGCAATATCAACTTGCGGGGCTTATATATACGCCGTGACGTGTTGCCCAAAGGACAGTTGCTTGCGACTGGCTCTAACACGTCATAACGTAAGGACTCGCGGAAGTATGCAGTGCTGTATGGTATGCAAATCGTATGAATGTGATAAGCCAACTCTCGACCGACCACGTACGATCACGGTGTAGATAGATAGATAGATAGAAAACACTTTATTATACCACACAAATACAGGCAGTGGCGTAGCGTGCCTTGTCGGGGCCCCGTATAAAAATTATCATTCGTACTTACGAATGATAGACGATTTAATTTTCTAGGTTAAGTTATTGTACCTATTGAAAACAAACAATGAAAACTATTCGTTCCGAAACTGGTCATGAGTGACTTGAATGAAATCATTATTTTTGGGCTCTAAATTTTCAAATAACACTAAAATATCGCAAACTCAACACCTGATGGTTGAGTAAGCTCATAATTCAAGATATTTATTTCTTGAATTGAAAATTGGAAACAATTTATTTATGACTAGGTACATAGTTTATGCCCGCGGCTTCGCACGCGTTGTTTCTATGGAAACTTTTAAAGGTGATTTCTATCCCGTGGGAACTGATTTATGCGGTAAAAAGCCTATGTTTGTTTCCAGGATTAGAATTACCTAGATGCAAAATTTCAGCCCGATCCGTTCAGTAGTTTTGAAGTGAAGAGGTAACAAACATCCATCCATCTATACATCCATCCATCCAAACTTTCGCATTAATAATATTAGTGTGATAAAACCGATAATTTTCCGAGTTGATCAGATGTATGATATTTGATGTACTTTTTTTGAATGTTGTCATATCTGAAATAAAAAAAATAATTGAGAAGTTTTTATTAATTTTTGCTTACGCACGTCGGGGGGCCCCGTGGCCCGGGGGCCCCGTATAATTGATACGGCAGATACGGCGGTAGCTACGCCCCTGAATACAGGAAACAATATAGAGAAAAAGCTTAGAATAGAGGGAGTACTTTTCTCTGAGAGCGATCTCTTCCGGGCAACCTTGGGATGGACTGGAAATAAAAGAACAATAAGACGGTGGCACTGAATCAATATAGATACCTACTTAAAGAAAAGGAAACAAATACTTTCACTACTACATACCTACCATAATACCTACAAAGATTAATGATAAACTTAATAAACATTTTAAGGTTGTCTAACTCTTTACAAGGATATATAATGCTGATGAAGCAGTTTTGATAGCCTCTGTGGCGCAGCGGGCGAAGGTCTGGCTGCGACGCAGGAGGTTGCGGGTTCGATTCCCGCCTCGGGACAAATGTTTGTATGATCTGCAGACATTTGTCCAGGGCGTTCTGGATGTTTTCTACGTATAATAAAAAATATCTATCTATTTAGTGTATTGTATTATGTATATCAGTTATCTTGTACCCATAACACAAGCTCTGCTTACCTTGGGGCTAGATAATGCTGTGTGAATTGTCCAGCATTTTTTTTTTTTTTTGAAGATAGCATGTGATTTTGCACGTCTTATGTCCAGAGGGAGAGCATTCTATAGACGGGTAGCTTGTACAGTGAAAGATTTGTCATAGGAAGAGGTGGTGTGAGCAGGTGTAGCAGGTGTAGTAAGTGTAGTAACCTATCGGCATGACGGCTCAAACGTTAGCAGTTGAAACGTTAGAGTGCGCGTTCACAGCCCGGCATCGGACAATCCGCACTGGCCCCATCAATGGCTTGCCATGCAAGATCCGCACCGCACGGAGCCGGCTGTCGGCAAGGCCGAGGATTCTTGAAGGCAACTTTTCCGTTTGGTGACGTCATTCGGTTGGTCGATCTGTGGACGCACTTGTCAGTAGCGGTGGGTTGCACACTCATTCCTGGCGAGGATTGTGCGAGGCGCTCATTCGCTCAAAGAGTCGGCACACTGTGCTAGCACGATTGTGTTGTGCGGCCGCCGTCGTCGCCGCCACCGTTGGGAACACACTTGATTGTGCTACCTGTGTCCTGCTCGCACGCGCGGAGAGCGACGCGAGTGAGCGAGAGCCTTTGGCACACTGTGCTGTTCTCGGCAAACAGCACAATGCATTGTGCCATTTGTATCCCGCTCACTCCAGTGGCGCGCTGCACGATTGAGCGGGACGCAGATAGCACGATGATGATTCACCTCGCGAGGCCCTCGCGCCTCGCCTCAATCGTTGCAGCACGATTTTCAAAGTCGTGCGAGAGCCTCTTTTGTTCAAGTGTGCAGATACAATTGTGTTAGCACACGTGCTGAGGACTCACCTCTACTTGTCAGTGGTTTGTCCGATGCCGGCTTGTGTACGCGCACCCTAACGTTTCAACTGATAACGCTTGGGCCGTAATGTCAATAGGTAACTACACTTACAAAACCGTGATCGCGGACCTGGAAGAAGTAGCGTGACCTTCCTCAAGGTGAACCTGTAGGAGATGGCGGAACCTCTGGATGCGGGTAGCGTAGGATCAGTCATTGTGGCGAGCTTTGGACAACGCCTATGTCCAGCAGTGAACGTTTTTCATGCCTGTTTGCGTCAGTGGGAGGCATCGCAGCCTAAACCTGTAGATGCTGGAACTAACCTGTTCTACTCCTGGAACCCTTGTCGCTGCCGTCTACGGAGTCTCCAGAGCTCTTGCCCAGCTGCTGCAGTCGCTCCGCCAGGCCCTGGATCTTGGAGGCCAGGCTCGTCTTGTTCTGGAATAAGTGGTTTGATCTCTTACAGGTTGCCGGACTTGTATACAGGGTGCCATGGAATAGGTGTGCTAAGCTGAAAGGGGATGATTCTGGAGCTAGAGGGGATAAAATTGTGACTATCGATTTAGCTTTATTTTAATCCCTCTGAAATAGTTTTTAGTTTTGTATAATTTAGACAGAGAAGCGAAAACAGAGTTCGTTGGCCACCAAGAGAAACTTCGCTATTCTGCATAAAGGAAATAAAAGAAAACTATTTTATGGGCATTAAAATAAAGCTTATGATAGGTATCATAAGCTGTACAATGGACTTCTAAAAATTCCTTTGATTAACGTAATTTTAAGAAAGAAAATGCGGCGGCGCTAGTTTTAGTCATACATGCGCCTTAATCGATTTAGATCAAACTTGGTATGTAGATAGTTTAGGTTCTAGAATAACACACATAGGCTAATTTCAAAAATTAGGTAACCTCTGAGGGGGTTACAAGAGTGGTAAAGTTTCTATGGAAAATTATGATTTCTTGGTTCGAATCACTCAAATCACGGTATAAATAACATAAGTATGCAGTAAATAAAGAATTACGTATTTTTAATTTTTTACAAAACTACCCCTTGGGGAAGTGCAATAAAATTCTGAAATTTGAATGATTTCCACGCGGGCGAAGCCGCAGGGCGCAGCTAGTTATATTTTAACTAAAGGTCGCAAGGACGCGGGTATAGAAAAATGCGCGTGCGATTTATGGGATAAAAAGTAGCCTATGTTTGATTCCAGGATTAGAATTACCTGTTTGCGAAATTTCAGCCCAATCTGTTCAGTAGTTTTGGTGTGAAGAGGTAACAAACATCCATCCATCTATCCATCCATCTAAACTTTCGCATTTATAATATTAGTGTGAAGTGTGATTAGTGTGATTGGGAATGGTTTTGTGGTAGCTTACGTGGTCGGAATGCGCGGTGACGGCTGCACATGCGGCGGTAGAGCTCGCTGCCGCCATCTCGCGGAGCGCCGGCCGCCGCTCGCGGCGCACGAACGACAGGAACAAATGTCTGCAATAAATAAATATAAATAATAAATAATGCTGGACAATTCACACAGCATTATCTAGCCCCAAGGTAAGCAGAGCTTGTGTTATGGGTACTAGATAACTGATATCTATCTACACTCGAGAGCAATGAATCCGGGTCACTCAAAGAATCCAAAAAATCTCGGAAAGTAAGAATGCTAGGTTAATGCAATAAATTGTATTTAATAGACAATTTAATACTCCTTAAATGAAAGTTAAAAAAATATGAGTCACCATACATTTTATTTACACAAAATTACATAAAGAAAAAAAACTGCTGATCTCTCCTTAAAACAAAAATAGGAAACATGAAATTTTTGAACTTTATGACGATTTTCTTGAATTTCAATACTTCGTATTACCTCCTCGTGCTTCCATTACTGCGTTTACGCGGTTTGGCATGCTGTACACCAAGTTCCTTATACGATTTTGGGCAATATTCTCCCATTCCTCTGTGAGAGCAATTTTGAGCTCAGGAAGCGTGATTGGGGGAGGGTTTCGTTGTTTTACGCATCTCCCTAGCTCGTCCCAAGCATGCTCGATCGGGTTGATATCCGGGCTGCGCGCTGGCCACTCCATACAAGTAATGTTCATCTCTTGAAGGTAGTCATTCACAATCCTACCTGTATGAGGTTGGGCATTGTCATGCATAAATATAGCATCCTCACCCAAATTGACCATAAATGGACCAACGTGTTCGTTGAGGATTTCTTCCACATATCTTACGCTAGTTAAAGAGCCGTTTTCTATGATCACCAGCTCTGTGCGACTTTCAGAGGAAATTCCGGCCCACACAAGTACAGACCCACCACCGTAGGCTACTTTTTCTTCGATGCATGCTTGCTTGAATCTTTCCCCTGGTCTTCTATACACTCTGTGTCTTTCATCGTGCTTGTAGAGCATAAATTTTGATTCGTCGGAGAACATAACTTTCGACCAATCTTCAATACTACAATTTACGTGGTTCTGGGCATATCTTAGTCTTGAAATACGATGGCCACGCTCCAGTTTAGGGCCGTTTGCAGGTCTAAGGGGTTTTAAGTTAGATTCAGCAAGCCGACGTCTTACTGTCCATGCACTTGGGTTACTTCCTCCGAGGCGTCGAAACTGATTTGTGAGTTCAGTTCCTGTGAGAAAGCGATTTCGAAGCATGGTGTTCACCAAGTATCGGTCTTCTCGTGCTGTGGTACACCTAGTTCTGCCCGTTCCTGGTCTGCGTAGGTTAGAACCAGTTTCTTCGTAACGTCGGAGAACTCTTTGTACTGTTGACAGCGACACACCGACAGTCCTGGCTGTATCGCGCTGACTCCGGCCGGTTTCCAATGTAAGTATTCTGGTGCATTCTTCAAGTGTAAGCGACATGATTTCAGCTTGAATAATGAATATTGAGCACTATCAACCTGGTTTATGTACCAACATAAATGACAGATTACAAACAAAAGCAAAAACAAATCCTGTGATTTCGTAGTTCCATCTTCGACAGTGTTCCCTTTTCAAATTTGATTTTTTTATGATATAACTTTACAATAACTAAGAAGTTTTAATACTTTCATTTAAGGAGTATTAAATTGTCTATTAAATACAATTTATTGCATTAACCTAGCATTCTTACTTTCCGAGATCTTTTGGATTCTTTGAGTGACCCGGATTCATTGCTCTCGAGTGTATAATATAAAAATGAATCGCAAAATGTGTTGGTAAGCGCATAACTCAACAACGCCTGGACCGATTTCGCTAATTCTTTCTTTGTTGTGTTTGTTATTGTCAGGAGAAGGTTCTTATGAAAGAAAAAATTAAGAAAGTTGGAAACATAAATTTCCACGGGGGCGAAGCCGCGGGGCGCAGCTAGTAATAAATAATGCTGGACAATTCACACAGCATTATCTAGCCCCAAGGTAAGCAAAGCTTGTGTTATGGGTACTGGTAACTGATATACATAATAATAATATACGAGATAGATATTTTTTATTATATATAGAAAACGACCAGAACACCCTGAACAAATATCTGCAGATCGTACAAATATTTGTCCCGAGGCGGGAATCGAACCCGCAACCTCCTGCGTCGCAGGCGGACCTTCGCCCACCGCGCCACAGAGGTCGTCGCAATCACAAGAGGTCTACTTACATCTGAGCATTTATATCCTAAACACTTTAAGACCTAGACGGGATCTGAACCCGCAACTTTCCACTTAGTACAGGATTGCGCCACAAGGTTAAGCTTGACAAAAATCTTTGAGACTTTGTTAGCAGTTCGTTCAAAACGCGATTCGTTTAATTACAGTTGAAAAGCGTTTCGTCTAATTAGCGGTTCGCCAAGAATCCATATAATTGTAACTGTAAGACCTTGCTTCTTGCCAAATTTCAAGATTCTAGGTCAACGGGAAGTACCCTATAGGTTTTGGTCCATAGCGAGAATCAAAGGTATTTTTTTTAACTACAAATTTACGGTTTTCGAATTTTTCCCTTTACTTGTGCTATAGGTAAGACCTTGCTTCTTGGCAAATTTCATGATTCTAGGTCTACGGGAACTACCCTATAGGTTTTGTGTGCTTCACTAGGATTTTTTTTATAAATAAATGATTCTGGACAATCCACACAGCATCATCTAGCCCCAAACTAAGCAGATCTTGTGTTATGGGTAGGTACTACATAGATGACTGATATACATAATATAATACATTACATAGATTTTTTTTTTTATTATACATGAAACGACCAGAACACCCTGAACAACTATTTGTAGATCGTAGAAACATTTGTCCCAAGGCGGGAATCGAACCCACAACCACATGCGCCGCAGGCGGACCTTCGCCCGCCGCGCCACCGAGGTCGTCAAAATAAAATATTCGGACATAAACGGCTGTAGGTTTTGATTGCGTTGACCTAGAAGATTTATTTACTTTTATATCGAGGCTTCAAAAGGTTACGGACTTGAGTAGCTGATGTTAATTTCAACTCGAGACCTCAAGGCTTGGCCAAACCAACGCGTTCAATTCGCGTCCGCGGTGGCGTGCGCGGTGGCGATACTGCGCGTGCAAAAGTTGTATACACCGTCGCGTCCGCGGTGGCGTGCACGGTGGCGACTTTCCGAGCAGGTGTAGTATAAAATAGCTGCGTGCAGCGTCCTAACGTAACAAGCCCGATCTGATCGCCACCGCCGCGTGCAGACGCTGCACCGGACGCCGCGATCAATCAGAGGACGCATCGATGTGAACACGTCGCTACAAGTTCGTACACAACAACTGACCGCCACCGCGCACGCCACCGCGGACGCGAGCTGAACGCGTTGGTTTGGTCAAGCCTTCACGCGTTCCTGAGATAAAATGGTTGACAGAAGGACAGACAGACAGACGGACAACAAAGTGATTCTATAAGGGTTCATTTTTTACCTTTTGACGTACGGAACCCACAAAAAAGGGCCTTTTGGTGACTGACAGCTTCGTTTCAACTTTTCTGTGGGTAAGGATGGCATGGATGTCACCATACATACTTACAAAAAAGCTGAAACGACTCTGTCGTCGTCAATATTTTTTTAAGGTAAGAACAACCGTCTGTATGTCATTCCACCTGGGTGGAGAGGGTCTTACGCTACGTTTGCCGAGTCGCAGTCTACTCAAGAACACGTTTATCGCATATACCTAACCAACTTTTTGTACATTTGAAGTAAAGTTAGTTAAGTAAGTTAATGACGACCTCTGTGGCGCGGTGGGCGAGGGTCCGCCTGCGAAGCAGGAGGTTGCGGGTTCGATTCCCGCCTCGGGACAAATATTTGTACGATCTGCAGATATTTGTTCAAGGTGTTCTGGTCGTTAACATTGTTGCAATGTGTGCTTCAAAATAAGTCTTGGATCTTAGCCCTAAGTAAGATAATTCTCTTTTCTTTTATTATAAAATAGAACTTGCAACAATGTTAACATTGCTTTATTGTCTACATTATTGGCTATCAAATGAGTCCTCTATCGTCTTCCTAAGACCTCTACATGGGTAGCTATACCTTAATCAGTACAAGCACCCGTGCTTCGAGGCAACAGAAAACAAAATGGCTGACATTTTATCATGGAGAGAGAAAAAAAAATAGGGATAGTGATTTGTCGATAAAATTTACCGTAGGTACTGACGATCGTGACGTGACACAATCCCTCTGGCCTTCACTGAAAATCAGCGCTGGGTGGACACATCAGTGTGCATCCAGCACTACGCTGAGTGAAGGGCCATATTTGCCTTTAACGCTGCTACGCACAAAACAAATCTTTTTCTTTTTGTAACTATTAGGTAGTCTTAAGGTTAATTGTGTATAGTAGTTATAAGGTAAATAAAAATATTTTCTTTCTTTCTTTCTTTTCTTTCTACTTCACCCCCCCAAAGTCGCCGACACCGGTGACCGGACACATTGTATACCTAGTACGTCTTCGTACACCAACTGACCTGGAGAGTTCATCTGGGGTGGAGACCTCGAGGAATGTATCCAGGAACCATCGGAAGTTCTCATAGTCGATGTCCTGGAACAAACATAATTCGGTTAGCACGAATAGGCATATCGGTCCAGTAGTAGATTCGGGGCAATTGACGTGAGATACGAACACAACACAAACAGACACAGTAGTGATTCTAAATCATTGTTATTTATCTGTTTTGACGATTTTTGCCGCGAGAGCTGGTGAGTATCTGGCGCAGCGCATCAGCATTGCCATACAGCGGGACAATGCAGCCAGCGTAGCGGGGACGCGACGACTGGTATTGCCACGCTGTATGGCAATGCTGGTGCGGTGCGCCAGTTGTCGCCTGTTCTATTCTTTGATTATAATTTTCTTTGTTATTTAAATCCAAAGTCGAGTTTTTCCGTGAGTGTGTTCCGTATTTCAATCGAAATATAGGTGTCCCAGCATGTGTTGAACATTATACGCTTTTGCTGTCAGAGATTTTATTGGAAGATATCTCGTGCTCATGCTGAGTTTTATGACTCGACTCAAGCAAATTGTTTTATTACTAACAAGACGATCGCCTCGCGGTTTCACCCGCGTAGTTCACAAACAAACAAACAATCAAATCTTTCCTCTTATAATATTATAGTATAGATTAAGTACCAATTAAGTAAATAACTAGCCCTAATCATAAGACGGCCTCTGTGGCGCAGCGGGCGAAGGTCTGCCTGCGACGCAGGAGGTTGCGGGTTCGATTCCCGCCTCGGGACAAATGTTTGTACGATCTGCAGACAAATGTCTAGGGCGTTCTGGATGTTTTCTATGTATAATAAAAAATATCTATCTATGTAGTGTATTGTATTAAGTATATCAATATCAGTTATCTAGTACCCATAACACAAGCTCTGCTTAGCTTGGGGCTAGATAATGCTGTGTGAATTGTCCAGCATTATTTATTTATAAGTGCATATACATATAATAAATTATGAATCTCTTTGGTGTCCGAAATAAAATATATGTTTTTTTAAATTTCATTTTATTTTATTTAAAGGTCTTAAATGGTCTTAAATGTAGACTAATCATATGAGAATTCATTCTACACCTTTCCTACGCCCATTCCTCTGCCAATGTTACAATATCAGTGCCGATGTGTATTTTCTTTACCAAAACACCCTCAAGCGTAGACGTGTAGCTCTATCCATGTTCCTCTAATAATAGAGCAAGAACCTGCCTCTTAGAACCCACACAATTTCCGTGAGGGTGGGTGCGGCGGCAGATTTGGCCGAAGATCTCAAGAGGCGCAAATATGCAGGTCTCGACAGAGCCTACACTTTTGCTCCCCTTGGAGTCGAGACCCTAGGTCCGTGGGGTACCGAGGCTCTTCGGGTTTTTATTAAATTATCTGTGCGTCTGGTCGAAGCGACGCGTGACCCGAGAGCTGGTGAGTATCTGGCACAGCGCATCAGTATTGCCATACAGCGTGGCAATGCAGCCAGCGTCTTGGGGACGCTTCCGACTGGTATTGATGGATCAGTTGAGCTACCTGTAGACTGTTTGCAACAGTCTGCAGTTAGCTCAATTGTTTCAATTGTAAATACTAGTACTTATAATTTTCTTTGTGAATAAAGGCTAGTCCCACAAATTGATACACACTTTGATTGGTTTATATGTATATATTTTTTTAGATATTATACATTTTTATTATTTTACTAAATTATCAGTTTATTATAATAAAGTTTATTTTGAAACTTATACAAAACTAAATAACAATTATGTAACAACTAACAAAGGTAACTTGACGACCTCGGTGGCGCGGCGGGCGAAGGTACGCCTACGGCGCAGGAGGTTGCGGGTTCGATTCCCGCCTCGGGACAAATACTTGTAAGATCTACAAATATTTGTTCCGGGTGTTCTGGTCGTTTCTATGTATAATAAAAATATCTTCGTATGTAATTTATTATATTATGTATATCAGTCATCTCGTACCCATAACACAAGCTCTGCTTAGCTTGGGGCTAGATGATTCTGTGTGGATTGTCCAGCATTATTTATTTATTTATCTACCCACTAGGATTCCCTGTGTCGTGCAGATCAATAGAACAGTCAGGATAGATATTAGAGATTATTATATACTAGCTGTCCGTCCCCGGGATACGTTCTACCACCCAGCCAAATTTCATTAAGATCTGAGCAGCCGTTTTGGCTTGAAAAGGCAAGCCAGACAGTTACGTTCGAATATAATATAAGTATGGATAGTACTTTGTATTAAGGCGAATAGTAGGGGTGATAGTGGCGCCACTACATATTTAATTTTATAATTACGTTATACAAAGGAATTATCAAAAAATCGGACCGCGCGTAGACGATATCTATCATAAGCTTTTTTTAAATGTATCTTTAATATTTTTGTACTGTATTATTTAGGCAGATACTTGTTTCAAGAGTTTAAGTTCCTATTGGTGGCCACCAAGCTCTCCAAACAAGGTTTTTGGTTGAATAACACAAAACAAAACTATTACAGATACATTAAATAAAAGCTTGTGATAGGTATCGTCTAGCGGTCCGATTTTTTGATAATTGCTTAACTTAAAGATTAAATTAAATATGTAGTGGCGCCACTATCCACCCTACTATTCGCCTTAAATAGATAAATAAATAAAATTAATAATGCTGGAAAATTCACACAGCATTATCTAGCCCCAAGCTAAGCAGAGCTTGTGTTATGGGTACTAGATAACTGATATACTTAATACAATACACTACATAGATAGGTATGTAGATATTTTTAATTATACATAGAAAACATCCAGAACGCCCTGGACAAATGTCTGCAGATCGTACAAACCTTTGTCCCGAGGCGGGAATCGAACCCGCAACCTTCTGCGTCGTATTTCCCGTATGTTACGATTTTCCGGCTAACTTTGCCCATTTGTTTTGCCTTCCCATACGATTATCATAATGATAAAACTAAAGTTATTCTCGAAAAAAGTTTTCGGGGAGTTTCCCTACTTCCAGTGGCCCTTTGCCGCTAGAGATCGTCGTAAATCACCCTACCCTGCCCAGGTGTTGCCACCTATCGCGAATTTTCAGCTAAACGCCGAGTAAACGCGATTCAATCGCGTTTACTCGGCGTTTAAGTGAAAATTCAATTAACCTAACCTAACAAGGTAAGGTTTTCTAATTCACTTCTTGAATGAATGACCCCCTTGGGTAGATGATGCTATGTAAATTTTCTACCATTATTTTTGGGTCAGAAAGTGCACCTACAGAAGGTTTAGCGTCATCAAATAACTCACATAATAATAATAATAATAATAATTCATTTATTTCAGACTATAGAAAAGTAATAGATCTTATTTTACTTATTCTACGGTCCATAGTAATATATACCTTAAAACTAACATACATCTTTATATATATAATTCTTCTGTGAGTGTGTATGTCACTGAACTTCTCTGAAACGACTGGACCGATTTTGATGAAATTTTTTGTGTGTGTTCAAGGGGATCTGGAAATGGTATAGATTCACAATTTTGACTGGACCGATTTTGATGAAATTTTTTTGTGTGTGTTCAAGGGGATCTGGGAATGGTTTAGATTCACAATTTTGTCCGATGGACAATGTTTTTTTAATTAACGCGTGCGAAGCCGCGGGCAGAATCTAGTAAAATATAAAAAACGTAATTAATAACACATTGTGATTACGGCGTCGACGTGTAGTGCACATAGTGTCATGTGTCTGTAAAGTGTAAACGCACGATGTGTCCCCTCTGCTTTATAATGTTTCTGTTAATAAAACTATGTATAGTGAGTTATTATTTGTAGCCAAATCAAGCCATATTTTCTAATGCTGCAATTATCTACGACGCCATCTAATGGCGTCGACGTATCTGTTGTCAGCATTAGAACTTAGGTAGGTACTTATGTGCCATACAGCGTGGCAATGCAGCCAGCGTCTTGGGGACGCTTTCGACTGGTATTGTTAAGGATCAGTTGAGCTACCTGTTGATTGTTTTCAACAGTCTGCAGTAAGCTTAGTTGTTTCAATTGTAAATACTAGTGTAATTTTCTTTGTAAATGAAGGCTTCTGCCATTTCATGTATTTATGTGATCCTTTAAGTTATATAAGCAATTTTACTGAAGATATTGTTAAAATACCTACTCGCCTAGATTTTGAAGACTGTCTTTTCTAGGAATTTGTGGTTGATTGTGCGTGTAAATCGCCAATGTCTCGTTACAACCTTTCGTTAATTTGATATTTTAAGTTGCAAATAACACTTATATAAATAAAAGAAGATGTGATTTTATTAAAAACTAGCTGCGCCCCGCGGCTTCGCCCCCGTGGAAACTTATGTTTCCAACTTTCTTAATTTTTTCTTTCATAAGAACCTTCTCCTGACAATAACAAACACAACAAAGAAAGAATTAGCGAAATCGGTCCAGGCGTTGTTGAGTTATGCGCTTACCAACACATTTTGCGATTCATTTTTATATCATAGAGATATAGTTTTTCTGTATTATTCGAATAGTAGCAAAATAGCGGAATTTTTGTCTTAACGACATCTAGCGAAGATTCATTGAAGCGCTTAGGTAGGTTTACTAGCTTCAGTTTTTCGGTGTTACTTTCTTTGGTGCCTCTATTGACGTTAGCCTTGTAGTTCAGGCTGAACTACAAGGCCTCTTGGCCGACATGGGCTGAACCGTTCAGCCCATGTCGGCCAAGAGGTCCCCCACACACATCACCAACTCATTACCTACAATACCCACATTATTATGCAGCAGAAATAAACACATTGAATTCTTTGGGTGTTCTTTCAACACAAATGGGGTTGGTAATAAACCCGCTTAAATCCGTAAAGAATATTGAATTGAATTGAAATAAATTTGTAACCCAAACCATGCCGTATTACCTCTCTGACTATTCACGTTGCCACGGCTCATGTAACCGTTGCTTAGCAACGCTCTCGATAGCAAACATCTTACCAATGATTGTCTATTTATAGGTTTTAGCAGTCTTTGTACCCACAGAGATTCGTTCGTAGAACATAAGGAGGTTCCTTTGTTGAGGATTTTGGGAATGGGTTTAAAGATTTGCGTATGTAGGGAGGCCCTAATATGGTCGGGCACTGCTTTTTTATCAAAATCTTCGCGTACAATGAATGTTATTAATATTATATTTGGATAGAGAACACTCCACACTAATAATTATAAAATAGTTGTTAGCGGTACGTCCAAAACGCGATTCGTCCAATTACAATATAAACGCGATTCGTCCAAAACGGGTTTCGTCCAATAAGCGGTTCGTCAGGAATCCATGCGCAGTTCGTCCAATTCTTAATATCTATATGTGTTTTACTTTAGAACAAAATAGTTTACGTTTCATATATTTTATTGTTTCATTCCCACATTTTTGAAAAATGACAGTGAATGCCAAATATGACAGATATGATGTCAAAAATGACAACTGATGTCAAAAAAAGTGACGATCGATGTGGCGCGGTGGGCGAACGTCCGCCTGCGGCGCATTTTCATACATACTACACAATTGCGGGTTCGATTCCCGCCTTAGGACAAATGTTTGTACGGTCTACAAATATCTGTTCCGAGTGTTCTCGTCGTTTCTATGTATAATAAAAAATATCTATCTATGTACCTAATGCATTATAATTATTAAAGTATAATCAAATCAGTCATCTAGTACCTACCCATAACACAAGCTCTGCTTAGCTTGGGGCTAGATGATGCTGTGTGGATTGTCCAGCATTATTTAATATGTATGAAAATGCGAAACTATCTCAAACTCACTGTCTATGATAAAAAAAGGTAGCACTCCGGGAGTGCCGGCAGAAGTGAAAACTTACATCTTACGATCTTACGCTTTTTCGATCAGCATCACGTGACCCTGACGCGAGTTTGAAAGTTTTTACCCATACAAAAAAAGTGCTCAGCGCCGCTAAAGAAGTTTTCACTTCAAAAAAAACATGACTAAACTGCACAGAACCTAATCAAATTTTGCAAGATGGATGATGGGAAAACCATACTTAACCAAATTAATTTTTGTCTCAAAAAAATTGGTTGTCTGTAAAGTCGGTTTACTGACGATAGTTGAACGTGACAACGCAGACGCATCGCTCACTCAAGTAGGAGAGAGACGGATGTCGAGCGCTCTCGCTTGCACTTCAAGCCTTACATGGAACGCCGCATGACGAGTAACGCCGCATGACGTCATGTTTTTTCGTGCGTGCAGCCGGCTCTATCGAATTATAAGACGTTGTCACGTCAAAAATCCTTAACTAATAAATAAGCTCAGGACACATTGGTAACAGCTGGTGTCTATTTTCTAAAAGTAGGAAAATTTCCAACACCCGAACATTTTCCCCATAATTTTTCCCTTCTCAATGTTGATTTTCCCTAACGCTCGGGAGCGTTCAATCAAACATGACAAGTCTTCGGGGAGTTTGTAGAGATTATTGGCACTTTTCTCTTATGTTTCCACAGAGCTGTAAATCTAATAGAAGTGACTGTTAGATGTTGTATCCTTCGTTTTACGCACAAGTGATTTTCCTGGGTAGTCCTTTGGGAATTTCTGTTTATTATTGTGTAAGAGAAAGGGAAGTTAATGGGACGTTTATTTTATGCTAGGTTCTTCCCATGTCTTGGCTCTCGTGCATTCAGGGAATATTAATTAATTTGGTAAATAATTTTTTTTAGTCCTTTCGGAATTTGTGTTTTATTATTGTGTAAAAGAGAGGGAAAGTTAATGGGACGTTTTTTGGATCGAAGTTCCTTATCGCCCGTTGTGAAAGGGGGACGGAAAAAATTCATACGAAAAGTTGTAACGACACTTTTTGCGCGGCGGTAGATATATTAGTGACATAAGGATTACAGCAAAGGGGACGTCCACATACGTGAGGCATTTAGTGGGGGGAGGGGGTCGAGCTAAATCCCACCCAGTCTCACGTGGAGGGCAATATCAAAAAAAAATTTGCAGTTCCTTTTTAAGATTCATTTATTTATTTGTTTATTTTATTTTATTAAAATTATTATTTATTAAAAATAAATAATGCTGGACAATTCACACAGCATTATCTAGCCCTAGATAACTGATATACATAATACAATACATTACATAGATAGATATTTCTTATTATACATAGAAGACACCAGAACGGACAAATGTCTGTAGATCGTACAAACATTTGTCCCGAGGCGGGAATCGAACCCGCAACCTCCTGCGTCGCAGGCAGACCTTCGCCCGCTGCGCCACAGAGGTCGTCAATAACAAAATCCACAGCTCTTAGAGAAAAATTTAATGAAACTTAGACTATCTAACCTACAGCCAATAAAGGGATTTACATTTTATTAGTTTGTCATAAGTTGACTATCACTAAATCTTAAATATAACCTAAAAGCAAAGTTAATGTATACATAAGTCTTTGTCGTAAATAAATGTTGTATAATTACATTTTTTAGTTTAAATTATAAAATACTAACTTCTGCCTGCGGCTTCGCACGCGTTGTTTCTATGGAAACGTTTTGAGGTTATTTCTATCCCATGGGAACTGATTTATGGGATAAAAAGCATATGTTTGATTCCAGGCATAGAGCTACACCGGTGCAAAATTTTAGCTCAATCTGTTCAGTAGTTTTGGTGTGAAGACGTAACAAACATCCATCCATCTATACATCCATCCATCCAAACTTTCGCATTTATAATATTAGTGTGATGTGATGTGATGTGACTTAAACGGCTTAAAAGACTTAAACGGTTCTTCGTTTCATGTTAGTGCGAGGTTCTCTGTTTGTGTTTTTTTAATTTATTCTGCGATTTACAAGATACCTACTCGCATTGTGTGCCGCTCTGTGTAGCGAATATGTCGTAGGTCTATCAGGCTTTTAATAAGTGTTTTTTTTTTAATCTGACCATTAGTTAGTTTCTGTGATTGCACATAACCAACAAAGTTACACGCCTTTTAATCAGTGCTGTGTAGTATTTTTATTAAGAGCGTGCATTGCGTGCCATTTAGTAAAAAGGATAGGCATAGGATTTTGCGTTCATAGGAGCGGGACGGAGCATACGTTTTTGGAACGGCGTAAGTGCAAAAATCAAATGTTTGCTTATTTATAAGAAAACTACACAACTTAAGAAGAAACTGGTCCAAGGAACCTACATAATAAATAATTAGCAATAATCTCATCAAAACGTAGATCATTTCCATAGACCGCAGAGTCCTTGTGATGTCGACAAATTATGTGCGAAACACTGCTCTTTGTGCCGCTACTAGCTTCGGCTTGTAGCGGCATAATGGTGAGACAGGGACTTTTTTGGCCCGTATGTAACACACTATTTAATTTGTATCTGTTTTCTTTTATTTTGTTGTGTTTCCTTTGTTACGCAAGGCTGATCTATGGAAAGTGCTGCGCTTGCACCGACCTCAATACTGCACGGACTTTGAGTGTTATGTCACAATCTATAATATGGGTCCCAGAGAATCCCTGCGTGATAAATTCAAAGAAATAAACATAATGACAGTACCATGTCAATATATTTATGAAAACTTGTTGTACACTCATAGAAATATAAGTCAGTTCCCTAAAAATAGCGATAAACATAATTTGAATACCAGAAACAAACATAAGCTCGCTGTGCCACAACTAGGCTACACAAAATTAAAATATCTTTTAAAGGGCAATGTATACGCTTCTACAACAAAACTCCTAGTGAGTTGCAAAAATTATCAGTAAATAAATTCAAACAAATTGTTAAAACTTTGCTGTGCAAAAAGGCTTACTATAAAATATCAGATTATCTAGAGGACAAAAAAGCTTGGGACGGGTCTTGCTCTAACTCGAAAAATAACAACTAACAGGCTAAAGGTTTCTTCGTCGCTTCTTTACTTTAGTCTACATACAGAAGCGACAGAAATCAAAAAATATCACTTTATTTCCGTGTCAGTGTTCAGTTTTATATTTTGACCTTTTCTAAGTGTAGGTACATTTATTGTATTTATGGAAATAAAGAGTTTTTGATTTTGATTTGATTTTATGTTTTGTCGACGGCTCGTGATAGTGACGTCAATCGCGATGTCTTCGTTACTTAGATTATAAGGAAAAACCTATTCTCGATTCACACTTCGAACGAGTATCAACTCTGTAATTTTGGCTAATAAATTAGGGTTAAATATTAAAGTCTTTTTTTAAAAGCCACCCCGGAGCGTGACCTACATAATTCCTTTCTCTATAATCTTGTATGTTCATTGTATGTAGGTACATATATATAATTGTAATGTATAGTCCAAATAAATGTATTTTCTTCTTCTTTCTTTCACTTTCATGTTTTTTATCGTATTTTTTTCGCAATCGTGTTTTCACATTTAAGGAACCAAATAAAAAATGTTGATTTTAATGTACTTTATTTAAGTTTTTACCACCGGTGAGTACCAAGATCTAAGCTTAGGGTCAAAAATCAAAAAACTCTTTATTTCCATAAATACAATAAATGTACACTTAGGTATAGGTCAAATTATAAAACTAAACACTGACACGGAAATAAAGTGGTGACCACCAAAGCCGTTAGATTCCCCCCTTATGTACAGATAACAGAGAGGAATAAATAGATATAGTTTGACGACACTGATCAGCAGCTCTTTCTATTGGCTACTGATCTGTGGCTCCTCTATCTAACGTCCAAAGCCCTTATATTATTGTGTACTTTATCATAAGGTTTCTTCGAGCATTTCCAAGAAAAATATGGATCAACATGAAGAGGGCTGTTACTTAAGGTGGTTCGATTCGTGATGGCGGGATTAATGCTTTGCTGTTTTTTTAATATTTTAAGAATAGAATAGAATATAAATTTATTTGTTACAGAACTTACACAGCTTAGACTAAAATACATAATTAACCTAGATTAAAATACGAGGTGTAAACCCAGTAACAAAATGGCTCTGCCTCAGCATGGGTTGGTTGACTAGCAAGCTAGCAACCAACGCTGGTCTTCCGTCAGAGCCACATGTTGGCTTTACGGACTAACTACTCAAACAGACAAATATAAAATTCAAACATAAAAATCAAACAGAGACAAACTTTTTGCGTTTCAAATTTTCTGCGTTTTAAGTGGTACACACGTCGATGAGTAAAATTCGGGAGCTTGGGCAGGCTTCTCGAAAGTGGAACGCTCAAATTGAGTCCAATTAGGTTCACCCACCTCAGTCACAGTCGGACCGGCGCGGCCGGCGTACGTGTTTCGCGGTACTGTTGTCTCGACCGCACTTCGGTCTAGATACGTCTCTCTCTCCTTCATTGTTGTTCAATAAGTAGGTATATTGCAATAGATTGGAAATAGCGTGTCTTTGTGTTTAGTTGTAGGTAACACAACACAGGCCATTTATTGAGATAGCGCTGGGAGAACGTACCGTATCTACAGAATTTTACTTATATCAATGGGTACACATGAATAAGAATAAGAATATAAGAATTTATTCATAGCCACACACCACACTAAAAAAAGGAAAATACAAAATAAACCTGATAATGAAAAACATAAACCTTTGGATTTAAATTTAAAACATATTGTAAGAAGCGTTTATTAGAGTCCCAAGGGTAAAAATAATTGGTCTTTCCTTATATAGATAGGGAAAGACCAATTATTTTTACCTATGTGCGCGGCTAATCTAGCCATGTCGTGGCCATATCTTAGAATTGGTGACGTAACCGACTTTTTTTTCATGAAATGGTTGTATTTCATGATATGGCTAGCTAAAACTGACTACATCGTTTAAGCATCAACGTTGAATGATATTTCAATCAACGTTTGGCCATATCATTAATGTAGAGTTTCCATGACCATCCATCAAAGGTTTAATAAAGAATCCAAGTAACGAAGGAACTTTATATATTTCTTGTGAGTAAAAAAAATTGCTTACTGTCGTTGGTTTGCAGTTTAAACTGGCAACATAATACTTAAAATATTTTGACCAATTCCAAATTTAATATAAATCTCATTCACAAAAAATTGAAGATATTGGAAAAGTTGCACTATATTTTTTTGGATTGTCAACTTATTCATAATAAATAAAATAAATAAATAAATAATGCTGGACAATCCACACAGCATCATCTAGCCCCAAGCTCAGCAGAGCTTGTGTTATGGGTAGGTACTAGATGACTGATATACATGTCATAATATAATACATTACATACATAGATATTTTTTATATTGTATTTTATTTTGATAATGTATATTCTATCATTCTATCATTTTTAGTCGGCCATGTCTAACAGTTTTGTGGATTTCTGTAATATTTTTTCATGCGAACTATACGAATATTCGGATCTACAACCCATTTCTTTTTAAAAATTAAATCTCTTCCGTATAAGTCAAGTAGTTTTGTGTCACATTATTATTAGCTTTTTTAATAGAATAATTGTCCGCCGAATTGATGCATCACAAAAACACTAAAAACAAAAAAATATCAGCGCCTCTAACGGTAGATAATGCAACTAGTTCATGATATGATCACATTGATCACTGATGTTTGACCATAATATCATGAAATAGCCGAGCGTTTAGATTTTTATATCGTCAAACGCTGATTTATTCATTGATCTGGCCAGACTACGTGATGATGTAGGCAGTGCGTATTTTCCATTTCATGAAATACAACCATTTCATGAAATGGTCGGTTTCATAGGGGTATTTATCGCGTACCGTTTGTTTTATTTCCCCTTTTAAGTCGCCCCGCGACCACGATCGCTGTAACGCGGTAGAAACGATACCCCTGAAATCTAGGATGGGGCGAATGCGTCTACAAGAAATAAGGAACATTAGACGCTATAGCCCCGAATATTTTTGTTCAACTCATTACCCTAAACTAAGCACAGAATTTGGCGTACGAGATAATAGTAAACTTTATCACTAGTATTTTTATAAATTATTTTGATCAAAATTGTTATAAGCTCTTCCTATTACATAATACTAGTGAAAGACGCTTTCGCCCCACCTGGGGTTAAAGCGTATAAAAATCCCAGATTTTATAGAAACGTCATTTACACATAGAAGATATTCAAAATTCCATTATATGGTGTTGAAATATGAAAATAGATAAAATTTCCTAACTTGCATCGTATGTTACAGCTCATAAGGACACATAATATGTTGGTTATAGTCAGATGAATATGCCGTTCAAAGTATTGTGACGCCTTAACCCCGGTTGACCTTATATTGAAAGGTAAGAGAGCTACGGACAGCTTACATTATAATAAGTGCGTATTTTAGTGTGCGAGTGTGGGAATGTAGAGTATGTGTGAGGGGTTTGTATGGTTGTGAAAGGTTTGCTTGCAAGGCAAAACGGGAGTGTGGTGTATGTTGAGGTCTCCTGAGGACACCAGTCTCATAAGTCTCATAATCTATGGCTATAACTTATATAAACAAGACCCGTCAAGAGCGAGTGTAACTCGCGCGCCGAGGGTTTCGAACGTTTGTAAACAAGTAGGTATGTACTAAAGGTACCGGTTAGAGACTTCGAAATTTAATGAATACCTAAAACTAGTAGGTACCTACATTTCAGATGGATCTCTCTGCATGCTTCGTTGATAGGGGGTAGCGGTAAATTTTTCGACTATTTTCAAAGCATTTAAAAAAGTATGAGACCTACAGAAAATTTAAAAACTGTTTTGAAATGTACAAACCGTTACCTTTCATTTGATACCCCATTCAGAGGGGTAGCTTCCTCTTTTGATAAAAAATTTCGACTTTTTTCAAAATATTTCAAAAAGTATGAAACCTACAGAAATTCGAAAAACGGTTTTGAAATGCACAAATTGATACCTTTCATATGATACCCCATTCAGTGGGGTAGACCCCCTTTTGAAAATTATTCCCCTCTTTTTTGACCATTTTTCAAAAAGTGTTCTTATTTCAGACTTCTCTATATTTTTCCGGTAAAATATAGATCTATATCTACAAACGCTCCATACATTTTGAATGGATCACTCTGCAAACTTCGGAGATAAGGGGGGGGGGAATGGGTATTTTTTCGACTAATTTTAAAATATTTCAAAAAGTATGAAACCTACAGAAATTCGAAAAACGGTTTTGAAATGTACAAATTGATACCTTTCATATGATACCCCACTCAGTGGGGTAGCCCCCGCTTTTGAAAATTATCCCCCCCTTTCTTGACCATTTTTCAAAAAGTGTTCGTTTTTTAGACTTCTCTATATTTTTCCGATAAAATATAGATCTATATCTACAAACGCTCCATACATTTTGAATGGATCGCTCTGCAAACTTCGGAGATAAGGGGGGGGGAATGGGTATTTTTTCGACTTTTTTCAAAATATTTCAAAAAGTATGAAACCTACAGAAATTTTAAAAACGGTTTTGAAATGTACAAACCGATACCTTTCATATGATACCCCATTCAGTGGGGTAGCCTCCCCTTTTGAAAATTATCCCCCTCTTTTTTGACCATTTTTCAAAAAGTGTTCGTTTTACAGACTTCTCTATATTTTTCCTGTAAAATATAGATCTATATCTACAAACGTTTCATACATTTTGAATAGATCGCTCTGCAAACTTCGGAGATAGAGGGGGGGGGGGGGGAGCGGGTAAAATTTCGACTTTTTTCAAAATATTTCAAAAAGTATGAAACCTACAGAAATTTCAAAAACTGTTTTGAAATGTACAAACCGATACCTTTCATATGATACCCCACTCAGTGAGGTAACCCCCCTTTTTGAAAATTATCCCCCCTCTTTTTGACCATTTTTCAAAAAGGGTTCATTTTACAGACTTCTCTATATTTTTCCTGTAAAATATAGATCAATATCTACAAACGCTCCATACATTTTGAATGGATCGCTCTGCAAACTTCGGAGATAGGGGGGGGGGGGAATTGGTATTTTTTCGACTATTTTCAAAATATTTCAAAAAGTATGAGACCTACAGAAATTTCAAAAACTATTTTGAAATGTACAAACTAATACCTTCCATTTGATACCCAACTTGACTCTGTCGGTCTCTTTTAAAATTTTGACATCTCAATTTGTATGGAAAATGTTCATTTTCATTTATTTAATTTTTTTTTCTTAAAATCTGTACAGGCGCACGAAATGTATTATTATTTTAAATTTCAAGTTGATAGCTGCTGTAGTTGCTGAGTTATTAAGGAGGGAAAAAAGGACAGACAAAGCAAGACCATAAGGGTTTCGAAACCGATCTTCGAAACCCTAAAAACGGTCTTTTGCCGGTGATGCCCAGATATAATTACCAGCAGAGCTTAGACGGCGAGTTTGCGAGCTGCGGCGGACAAAGTTTAATTAAAAAGTATAAATAACCCTCCTTTAGTGGTCGGGTAAAAATAAACTCCTGCATTGCGGGTAAAAACGTGATTATTTCGAATCTGCGAAAGGAACGGCTAGTGGTAGTATTTGAAAACCGTACAAATCACATCTTAGCTTGGGGCTAGATGATGCTGTGTAGATTGTCCAGCATTATTTATGTACTAGCTTCTGCCCGTGGCTTCGCACGCGTTGTTTTTATGGAATAGTTCAAAGGCAATTTCTATCCCATGGGAACTGATTTATGGGATAAAAAGTAGCCTATGTTTGATTCCAGGTTTAGAGCTACACCGATGCAAAATTTCAGCTCAATCTGTTTAGTAGTTTTGGCGTGAAGAAGTAACAAACATCTATCCATACTTTAACGAAATACCTATACATGTAATTAATAAAATAGTATAAACATAGAATGTAACGACATCAAGTGTAGCATCAAGTGTACCTACGATGGAATAAATAAATACAAATACAAGTAAATACATCGATCCATCCAAACTATCGCATTTATAATATTAGTGTGATGTGATTTATTTCATTATAGCCTTTATTCACAAAGAAAATTATACTATAATTTTTATTTTTACTTTTATTATTACAATTGAAACAATTAAGCCAACTGCAGATTTCATTATTGATTTATTTTATTGTATTATAAGTATTTTATTATAATTTCTAAGAAATCGAATTATATCGCAAAAATTTTTCGACTTCGACGGGACTTGAACCCGCGTCCTCCCCTCAGTACGGGAATGTGATGACTGAGGGGAGGACGCGGGTTCAAGTCCCGTCGAAGTCGAAAAATTTTTGCGATATAATTCGATTTCTTAGAAATTAGAAATTATCCAGAGTGCGAGGATTACGCACTATAATAACAAAACCTTATTTTATTATATTTTATTGTTCTGGTCGTTTCTATGTATAATAAAAAAAACTATTTATGTAATGTATTATATTCTTAATCTAGTACCCATAACACAAGCTTTGCTTACCTTGGGGCTAGATAATGCTGTGTGGATTGTCCAGCATTATTTATTTGTTTATTATTTATTTATTGTACTTGTCCCAAACCGGAATCGGACTGGCAGCCATCCGCTGCGCCACTAACCAATCGTTTCCCAGTGCTTTATTTACCAGTAATTGATATAAACTGCTGTTGCTCGCAACTCGTCTTCATTTGGAAGACGTCTGCTCGTTCCGATTGGGGTCTTATCAGGCTTTATGGGGTTTGTTTTGGCAATTGCAGATATAAAAAGAAAGAACGACTATTTCGTTCACATTGCCTAAAGTTTTCAAAGTACTTATGTACTTACTAGCTTTTGCCCTCGGCTTCGCACGCTTTGTTTCTATGGAAACGCTTAAGGCGCTACCCCGACCCAAATCAGCGCCACCACCTATTTTATTTAAGTATTATGTCAAACGAAGGAATTTAATGAATCGATTGGCCAGTTTGTGCCTTCTATCATAGGCTTTTTTTTAATGCCCCTGTAACAGTTTTATTTTGTATACTTAAGGCAGAGATGCGAAGTTGCTCTTTTTGGCCACCATGGTGGGAAAAAAGAGCAACTTCGCATCTCTTCCTAATCTATACAAACTAAAACATTTGTAGAGGCATTAAAAAAAGCTTATGATAGGAAGCAAAAACTGGCCAATCGAATTTTTGAAATTTTTTCGTTTCACATAATAATTTAATAAAATAGGTGGTGGCGCTGATTTGGGTCGGGGTAGCGCCTTAAAGGTGATTTCTATCCCATGGTAACTGATTTATGGAATAAAAAGTAGCCTATGTTTGATTCCAGGGTTAGACTTACCTGTATGCAAAATTTCAGCCTGATCCGTTCAGTAGTTTTGGCGTGAAGAGGTAACAAACATCCATCCATACATCCATCCAAACTTTCGCATTTATAATATTAGTGTGATGTGATGTGATTAGTGTGATGTGATAAGTCCTTTCGAAAAAAAAACGTATTAGGCTTTCCACACAACGTCCAGCCTTTGCCTGGTGGTAGAAATATTAACGATTTTTGCTTTGATTCCGTTTTTCCCTTTCCAGTAAACATTATAACAGAAAAATATTCTACGAAAGCGTAAAGCTTTGAAGTGAACATTTAGTCGGAATTATTCTCCCATTTTAATATTTGCTTCCACAATATTTCTAGGAAAACCAGTTTTGTATAGAAATTATAATCCTCTTAGTGAGAAAGTGGGGAAATAACGTGAGAGCGGATTTTCTTCGAATTTTCTACGTGAATTTTAAATTGCCGCGCATTATATATTTGGACATATAAATACAAAGTACTTTATTCACAAAGAAAATTAATAAATAAATAATAAAATAATAAATAATGCTGGACAATTCACACAGCATTATCTAGCCCCAAGGTAAGCAGAGCTTGTGTTATGGGTACTAGATAACTGATATACTTAATACAATACACTACATAGATAGATATTTTTTATTATACATAGAAAAACATCCAGAACGCCCTGGACAAATGTCTGCAGATCGTACAAACATTTGTCCCGAGGCGGGAATCGAACCCGCAACCTCCTGCGTCGCAGGCAGACCTTCGCCCGCTGCGCCACAGAGGTCGTCAATTATACTAGTATTTACAATTGAAACAATTGAGCTTACTGCTGACTGTTGCAAACAGTCTAAATACAAAACATCTTATGAATGAATGCCCGGAAGGGTCAGGTTTCTGAGACATTTACAGATTTAAAAAAATATTTCGTTTTCTTCATATTATGTGAATATCTCAAGAACCTGACGCTTTAGAACATTGTTTTAAAAGATCTTTTTCTTTGTATCTATTGAAAAATTTACTAGTTATTTGACCTATTTCTGCTAGGAGGTTGTAGGGGAGGTTGTTTCCGTCGAATTAGACCATGTTCCAGAGCTAAGTTAACAATTTCTGAGAAAAAAACATTTATTCCTCGCAGGCCTCCTGGCCCAGGTCCTTGGCCTCCCTTGTGATTAATGATATTTCGTGATTTTTACCGAACCCCCCTTTCGAGCCTCACGAGTTTAATGAACGACTTAGGAGGACATTATCATCATTGTACAATCACGAATATCATCTGAAACTCCGACTTGACCAGCATAGCCGTGCGGTTGCTCTGTCGTAGCGGCTTAGAATTTGCACCACCACCCCAACTAAAACTGATCTAAGCGTAGACAAAGAAAATTACTACGAGGCTTTCTTGGACGAATGAAACGTGGTTTCGATAACAATCAGGGCATACGCCCTGATTGTTTTGCTAGAAAATAATAAGCCCTGAAATTTTAGGGCTGCCATACTCATATTTTTAAAATTTGCCGCGCTTTTTCAGTATCATCTCTCGGTAGGTAGTATAGGCTGTTCGGTAGGTATAGAGTACATGTATGATGTTATTCGAGTTGACTGTATCACTCATTATAAAAATGGTTACGAGATGGGAAGGAGCCCTCTTCCCGCGGCTGTCGTAAGAGGCGACTAAGGGCTATTCACTGGGAGCGGGCAGCAGCGCCCCCTGCAGAACAATTCTACCATCGAACTGCGATCCCTAACCCGCATTCACAGCTTGGGAATTATGGGCATAACCCCATGTGATAAAAGACAGCAGGGGGAGGCCTGCGTCCAGGAGTGGACCAATATGGGCTGTTGAGGACCAGCATGGCTAATGATGATGATGGAAGCACGTGGAGGTATAGATTGTCCAAGGTGTTTTACCACACAAAGGTTCAACACAAAGGCTTTTGGCTGAAAAACAGCGCTGAGCGGCGATCGCTCAGCACATGCTGAGCTAAAGCCTATTTCGGCACAGGGTCATGGGGGCAAAGCTGTATTTGACGGTCAAAATTTGTTTTTAATTTAGCTCCTTATTCTTTGTTTGGTTTTGTATATTGTATATCTATACTAATATTATAAAGAGGAAAGGTTTGATTTTTTGTTTGTTTGTTTGTTTGTATGAATTGAATAGGCTCCGAAACTACTGGACCGATTTGAAAAATTCTTTCACCGTTAGGAAGCTTACTTTTCAGGGAGTGACATAGGCTATATTTTATCCCGGAATTCCCACGGGAACGGGAACTACGCGGGTGAAACCGCGAGGCGATCGTCTAGTCTATTATAAAGAGGAAAGGTTTGATTTTTTGTTTGTTTGTTTGTTTGTATGAATTGAATAGGCTCCGAAACTACTGGACCGATTTGAAAAATTCTTTCACCGTTAGGAAGCTTACTTTTCAGGGAGTGACATAGGCTATATTTTATCCCGGAATTCCCACGGGAACGGGAACTACGCGGGTGAAACCGCGAGGCGATCGTCTAGTGTTTTATATTATGTGTGACGAAATAAATGCTTTTCTATTCTATTCTATTTTTACGAAACTGGAAGCTTTTGAAGCGTGCCATTTTATGAAAAGGATAGTCATAGGATTTCGCATTCATTGGAGCGGGAGCATACGTTTTTGGAACGGCGCGGGTAAGCGCAAAAATCAAGTTTTTGCTTAGGTATTTACAAGAACTACACAACTCATGAAGAAATTAATAAATAAATCAATAATGGTGGACGATTCACACTACGTTATCTAGCCCCAAGCTAAGCACAGCTTGTGTTATGGGTAGGTACTAGATAACTGATAAGTATACTTATCACATCTTGCAGGGACATCGGTAAGGGCCGGTTCTGCAGCAACATCAGCGGAGTCTCTTAAACGGCGAAAATACGCTAACCTTGACCGAGGTTACCTATTTGAGCCGTTTGGGGTTGAAACCCTTGGTCCTTGGGGTCCTGGGGCACACGCAATTTATAAAGATCTTACCAAACTTCTTATAGAGTCCACAGGTGATCGGAATGCTGGCTTTTATTTCGGTCAACGAATTAGCATTGCCATTCAACGTGGCAATGCTACTAGCATTCTGGGCATTCTGCCTTCTGGTGACGGCTTAAATTTTTAAGATATAGATTTATTTACGTGTATACACTAGTTGTTATGTTTTATTCTGTTAATGTTGTGTTGTGCTAAATGTTCTATGTGCTAAATAAATGTTCTGTAACTAGTATACTTAATACTGTGTGTAATCTACTATATAAGGATCTTAAACTCTCTACCTCCATAACCAAAGTCGAACAACAGTTTGGCACTATTGTTTATTTGTTTTTTATTTATTTATATTTTTTATTACGCAAGGCTGATCTATGGAAAGTGCTGCGCTTGCACCGACCTCAATACTGCACGGACTTTGAGTGTTATGTTTTGTCGACGGCTCGTGTTAGTGACGTCAATCGCGATGTCTTCGTTACTTAGATTATAAGGAAAAACCTATTCTCGATTCACACTTCGAACGAGTATCAACTCTGTAATTTTGGCTAATAAATTATGGTTAAATATTAAAGTCTTTTTTTAAAAGCCACCCCGGAGCGTGACCTACATAATTTTCTTCTATTTAGATTGCTTGTCTTGAATGTTAAAATATGTAATTTTGCTTTTGTATTGTTTTCTTCCTTTTCTTTCATTTTCCTGTTTCCATTTATTTTATTGTATATAGTCGTTGTAAACGCACCACTCCAGACGGTCGTGACGTAACGCCTATGGCCCTCACTGAAAACCAGCGCTAGGTGGACACAACAGTGTTCATCCAGCATCCAGCACAACGCTGAGTGACAGTGATAGATAGTGAGGTTGATTTTGTAGCAATATAGTATTATTTTGTAGCATAAGTTCTCGTTCTGTGTAGTAGTTTTTAAGGTAAATAAAAATTTATTAATTATAATTAATGCTGGACAATTCACACAGCATTATCTAGCCCCAAGCTAAGCAGAGCTTGTGTTATGGGTACTAGATAACTGTTATACTTAATACAATACACTACATAGCTAGATATTTTTTATTATACATAGAAAACATCCAGAACGCCCTGGACAAAATGTCTGCAGATCGTACAAACATTTGTCCCGAGGCGGGAATCGAACTCGCATCCTCTTGCGTCAAATATAAAAATATTTCTTTCTTTCTTTCAAAGAAAAATCGAGTTTTTTACCACGGATATCCCGAGAGTACCGATATTTACGCCTAGTTTAACAACCAAACCGTTAGAGTCGCCCCTTAAATATTTCGAAAGATTAAGGTCGGTATTTATTTAACTTCGTTTACTTAGGGGCGGTAGTCTTTGACAGAAAATCCTTTGATCTTTGAACTGAAGAGCGACGCTCTCTAATCCCTTCGCATGAACCAACTCTTTAGTAACCTGTAGCGGTTGTCATGACAACCAACAGCAACTGAGAGACAAAATGTAGTTTCATTTTTTAACCGACGAAAAAAGTCGACGCGTATTTTATGTATGACCACCATCGAAAATTGTCTGAGCGTCTCGTCTGGTCGAAGCGACGCGTGACCCGAGAGCTGGTGAGTATCTGGCGCAGCGCATCAGCATTGCCATACAGCGGGGTAATGCAGTCAGCGTCTTGGGGACGCTACGACTGGTGTTGATAAGGATCAGTTGAGCTACCTGTAGATTGTTTGCAACATTCTGCATTAAGCTCAATTGTTTCAATAGTGATTACTAGTTCTAATTTATTTCTATTATTTGTAGCTGTGTGGTGCCGGCTTAGAATTTACACCACCCAACTCTTCCCGCGGGTGTCGTAAGAGGCGACTATGGGATATTAACCGGGAGCGGGCAGCAGCGCCCCTGCAGAACAATTCTACCACTGAACTGCGATCCCCTACCCGCATGCCCAGCGTGGAGATAATGGGCAGTACCCCCTTATGAGATAAAAGCCAATAAGGCGCTTATCAGAGGGAGGCATGTGTCCAGCAGTGGCCCAATACAGGCTGTTGAAGATTTGATTGTTATGTTCTGTCAGCAAGGCTCAAACGGCCATGATATTTGCAACCCCTTACCCCACCCCTGTAACTCTTAACTAGGTCGTCGAAATACCACTGGGTCGAGCCGCCCCATTCAACCTTCAACTTTGATCTTTGGACACAGGAGTTAATTTCGAATGGAAGTATGCTGATAATAATACTTGTAGATTGTGTTATCTGTGCAAACAGAATCATTTCAGTCTATTATTATTAGTAACAAGGAAGTACACTCGACAGTAAATAAACCGGGGCACCCGCTACCTTGAAACTCTGATTCGAAAAAGTATAAAACTTACAACTATGAAAGTTTTACTTACAAAAATTGGTTGTCTGTAAAGTCGGTTTACTGACGATAGTTGAACGTGACAACGTCTTAAGAAAATACTGATGGAATGGTAGCATTTGATACTCGATCAAAACATGTAAATGTACTATAGTATAGCAGCTGTCCACGCAGACGCATCGCTCACTCAAGTAGGAGAGAGACGGATGTCGAGCGCTCTCGCTTGCACTTCAAGCCTTACATGGAACGCCTCAGAGCGAGGTAACGCATGACGTCATGTTTTTTCGTGCGTGCAGCCGGCTCTATCGAATTATAAGACGTTGTCACGTCAAAAAGTGTGTTTCATGTTGATTAAAATGACTATGCATTTATTCTAAAGTACCATCATACTCATATTGTAATCGAGCAACAAACACAATGCTACCGATTAGTTTTGTTCTGACTAGAGTTCTCGCTTCGCGTTCTTTTTTTCTACAAAATCAAAATCTCTTTATTTCCATAAATACAATAAATGTACACTTAGAAAAGGTCAAAATATAAAACTAAACACTGACACGGAAATAATGTGATATTTTTTTATTTCTGTCGCTTCGGTATGTAGACTAAAGTAAAGAAGCGACGAAGAAACCTTTAGCCTGTTAGTTGTTATTTTTCAAGTTGGAGCAAAACCCGTCCCAAGTTTTTTTATCCTCTAGATAATCTGATATTTTATAGTAAGCCTTTTTGCACAGCAAGGTTTTAACAACAACGAGAATAGTCGGATATTTCTTATCATTCCTTTAGTTTCTATCAATCGTTTGCTCATACGCGTGAACTTTTGCGACTATTTTCGGTCCATAATGGATACGACACCTGAGAAAGCAGCTCAAGCTATAGCTCTACTTCAAGCAAGCGTTGCGCAACGGGAGGTCGCTCGAAGTCGTCGAATTAGCAGATATTCGGTGCGTACGCGTATGTGCGATATACGTTCTCCCAGCGCTAACTCGACAAAAATGGCCTGTGTAGAACAACACTTACAACTCAACGCAAAGACACGCTATTTCTAATCTTTTGCAATATACCTACCTTATGTATGAACAACAGACATGAAAAGACGAACTTAAACGGAAGTGCGACCGAGACAACAATACGCACGTGACAGATTTCAATAAACAAATCGAATATTTTTCAATCACAACATTGAAATCAACTGCCACCTAGTGGAAATAGGTCGAGTCTACGGATAGGTGACGATGCAATGTAAACACCGTGCACAAAATAGTATCTCTGAAATGTAACAGATGTCGCTATTATCATCTGCATTTGTAATGAGAACGGTTTTGTGGGTGTTTAGCAACCTTATTTATTTAATCTGTATCAATATAGTAGCAGATAATATTCATAAATCATTAATTGGATAAAAGAGAAGTTTTGTTAAGTTATAATTTCTTTAAATAAAAGTTTGGTATACGATTACGTCAGTTAAATCGGAAATATGATGATAATGGACTGATTTTGTATTTGTTTACTAATTAAATAAACTTATATGTAACAATTCATGAAGCAGATTATATTCATAAATCGTTAATGTAATTATGGATTACCGTTGTTAAATTAGAATCTATTTAAATATAAGTTTGTAATTATCGCTTCATCAGCGAAATCCTGAACATGACGATAGTAACCTCTGGGAGATAATGAACCCATTTTGATGACCGGCAAAAGGCTTAGAATAAGTTTCAACATGGGTTTACCATGTTATTTGTTTCGAAAAGGGTTAGATTTAGAATAAAAGTAGATCTGAATGCTGATTGGCTCTGGTGATTCAACAAACATGACCATATTTGGATAGGAAAGAGAATGGGTAGGCCTTGGAGAGGCAGTATAAAATAGAAACATAAGCCAGAACGGGATTCAGTTTGTGTTGTGCAGTTCCAGAGACAAAGTTAAGTAAACCTTCGTTATTATACTCCTTATGTATCTTTCCATGTACACGTACAGGTACATCTACAAGTACCTACTTATATTATTTCTCTTTGTAAATATAGCTTCCGAGTGGAAACTAAATAATAACTGTATGTACCAACATATTACTGTGTACTTTGTTAAACTGAAGTAGTACCTATGTAATTTAATACCTTCTAATTACTATTGTTTTCATTCTTTTATTGTGTGTTGATTTAGCTTCAACGCTTCAAATTAAATTCACAAGTACCTTCATTTGTATTTCTTTTTGTATTATGCCAATTAACATAATTATTATTGAGTACTAGAACTATGTCTTATGTTTTTGATTGATGGTGTGCTTTTGTGAAGATACAATATAGCCAAGGTGCTTAAATAGTTACTACGTGTTGCTTTCTTTCCATACAAATTCGGTAAACCCATGTAGGATAACAGTAAGTAGGTACCCTCCGTACCTACTCTTAGTAACCCCATGTAGGATAATAGAACTATGTCCTATGTTTTTGATTGATGGTATGCTTTTGTGAAATTACAATATAGCCAAGGTACTTAAATAATTTACTATGTGTTTGCTTCCTTTCCATACAACTTAGATTACCCCATGTAGGATAACAGCAAGTAGGTACCCTCCGTACCTACTCTTAAGTTTAAGGATTATGGAAGATGGTGGTTCTATATAGTTTTCAGAAGCTTCTCGTACTTATCCAGCTCCCCATGTTGGATAACAGTAAGTAGGTACCCTCCGTACCTACTCTTAAATTTAAGGATTATGGAAGATGGTTGTTCTATATAGTTTTCAGAAGCTTCTCGTATTTATCCAGCTCCCCACGTTGGATAACAGTAAGTAGGTACCCTCCGTACCTACTCTTAAATTTAAGGATTATGGAGGATGGTTGTTCTATATAGTTTCTAGAAGCTTCTTGTATTTATCCAGCTCCTCATGTTGGAAAACAGTAAGTAGGTACCCTCTGTACCTACTCTTAAATTTAAGGATTATGGAATATGGTTGTTCTACCTAGTTTTCGGAAGCTTCTCGTATTTATCCAGCCCGCGAATTAGTGATCAATGATTGACTGATGACTACAGTAGTATTTCGTTTAATGCATTTACGTAAGAATCCTAAGAATCATCTTGGCTACTTCGCAGTTGTGCAGTATATATAGCAATAGTTACTCGAAGACATACAATCTGTCTAAGGAACCCTACAAATTTTAACATCAGAATTGGGATACCTACATCCTGACTTAATAACTAATCACTTTTTTTTTATTTCAGTACGTTTGGGCCATCATTCAACGACTTCTGCATAATGAATCGTGATGCATTATTGTCGACCCATCTCAAGGAAGACGAAGTTACATTGACCGTTTTCGACCCCTATGTGACCCCGGTGGGCCAACACTTAACGACTTCTTCACAGCAAGTCATGATGCAGATTCATCAACCTGTTACAAGGACCATGACGTCACATTGACTTTCTTCGACCTTGACAAGAATGCCTAGGTATAGCAGGTTGGTGTAATAGATATGTAATAGATACCCTCGTCAAGGAGTTTACATGGAGCAGCATCAGCAACAGCCAAACCGGCAAGGCCCCCAAGAGCCCTGCTTCATCCTGTTTGAGTCCTGAAATGGAACCCTCCAAGGGCAGCAAATGGGACGAATATTCATCCTTACATAAAATTTAGCAGAGCCGTTTGTTTGCTCCTCAGAATCTGTAGAATCGTACGATGTATATGCAAGATAAGTTTTTTTTTATTTAAGTAGTGCCTTTACTGAGTCACATTTGACTGGATTGATTTGTGTTTATAACTGTGCAATTTCTGTGTCTATATTTTTATCAGTTCTGTGTCTATTATCTATGAAAAGCCGGGGATCGAACAAAACTAAAGAGGCATAGATTTTGATCTAAATATCAGGGGACACAAAATCATAATCTTTTCATAGTTATCCAGATATATATTTTGCTGTGGACGAAAAGTTGTTGATTTACTGCAATAATTGCACTGTGGCTTTACCGTATTAAATCATTTTATTTGTCAAGTCTAGTTCAGTGCTCGCTGGTTGCATTGTGCTAGCAGTTACCAACTACCCACATTTAAGTAAAAAAAATGGTAGGGTTGCAGCAATTTACTTTTGATATTTTTGATATTACTTTTCAAGTCTTTTCATCATTATCAAAATATTTATTCAATCATTATCAAATATTCATTTTAACGTCAATTCTTTTGAGAAATATACATCGTCAACGATTCAAAACAAACATTGTCGATTGCAGGATTTGCATTATATCTAATAAAAATGGTTGTTTTATGGTTAATAGAGAGTAGTTAGGCTAAGGTTACTTTAACACCAAATTATGGCGTTGAGTCTAACGAAAGATCAACATTGATCAATTCCGCTGTATCGGAGCAATGTTTATACCAACCCCTTATGTCCATAAATGGACAAAAACCTGTTTCTCTTTCTTTTGAGATTTATACTTTTCACATAATTCCATCTGCACTAATAATTTATAATATCGACCTCTGTGGCACAGCGGGCGAAGGTGACGCAGAAGGTTGTAGGTTCGATTCCTTCCACGGGAAAAATCCTTGTACGATTTGTAGATATTGTTCCGGGTGTTTTCTATGTATAAAAAAAAAGAACGAAATATGTGAGCAATGTATTGTATTTAGTACTTGTATCAGTATTAAATATACCTGTTGCTAGTATCCATAACACAAGATCTGCTTACTTTGGAGCTGGATGATGCAGTGTGGATTATTAGGATATTTATAATTCTTGTCATAAAATCTAGGTAATATTATCAGACAGTCTAAGTATATTCCAGTTTAGATAAAAATGATTAGAACACCATGGTGTCCACTGGTACAAATGGACCAGTAGAACGATGCTCACCACGACTGTTGACATGTTTAATACTTTTGTGCCTACTGGTTCGTCAGATTGGCCAGGCGGATTGTGTGATATGGAAGGATACATAAAATTATTTGAACTAAGGTTGAGACATCTATATCTTTTTTTACTCTAATTAGCTTACAAACTTATTGGTTGTAACGAACATTAGCCACTACCTTAACAATCATTTTTCCGTGTATTCAGTGTCACTGTGCTAAGATTACTTTCTCTCAATGATTTTAATCTTGATAGCGAGGGTAATTGCTCTCCAGCATTTACGTAGGTACTGAAATTAAAAAGTAATTTGTCAGTAAACACAATATAACAAGTAATTTATGTTTAGAATGTTGGGACCATAGGCGATTGAACTCCACGTTTAAATAACCCTAGGAAATAACTTCTATTCTCTTCCATGAGGTGGAATAGAAAATTAACTTCAATTTTTATAAAAATAAAAAATACTTGGCCCGAGAAAAATACCTTTAATAAAAACCTGTAGATTAAAAGGTACAGGGAAGTGATGAATATGGGCTATGGCTTGATATGGAAAATAATACTTTGCACCTATTTAATAACATGTCCATGGAAGGGACAAAAAATACAAACTCAAAAAAAAAAATATTAAGTCTTTATTGTACACAAATAAAACAATACACAAAAGTTGACAAATTGAAGGACATACACAAAAGCCAGCTTAACCCTACATAGTTGTGTTACAGCAAACCTTTTGGGTAGGTATGGAGAAAAGTAGGGCAATAAATATGGATAGATAAGTGTACATATAAAATAGAAAAATTAAATTAAAGGTATATAATAAATTGGTTAAACAAAAAAAAATTTATAAATTCAAATATGAACAAAAAAAAAACAAACATAAATACATAGTAAGATAAAAATAAAATAAGATAAATACCTACTCATAAATAAAAATATACTAATAAATATTCTGCTATATATTTATATTTATAAAGGACATGCGAAAAAACGCAGGTTATGGCTTGGTGAATAAGATTATCATGTGTGGGAATGATAATGGTTGATATTCAAAAAGATAAAAGCCGTGGATAGTAGCGTGGATAGGGCCATGGATAGTCCAATGGATAGATATAACGGATAGTTAAAGATATAGCGAATATCTTAATAAATATAAATCATGTGTCACGTTGTTTGTCCGCGATGGACTCCTAAACTACTTAACCGATTTTAAATTAAATTTGCACACCGTGTGCAGTTTGATCCAACTTGAAAGATAGGATAGCTTATTCAGGTGAGAACGGTACGAAGTTTGCCGAGTCAGCTAGTATATAATATGTATATGTATGGATAGGTACATGGGTAAAACCGTAAGTTAAGACAAAAATTAAAATAAATGTTTAAAAAAAAAACCTACGTTAATGGATCCTATGTAGGTACTTCGAGACGAAGTACATGTCAGTGTGGCCGTGACAGATTTCAATAAACAAATCGAATATTTTTCAATCACAACATTGAAATCAACTGCCACCTAGTGGAAATAGGTCGAGTCTACGGATAGGTGACGATGCAATGTAAACACCGTGCACAAAATAGTATCTCTGAAATGTAACAGATGTCGCTATTATCATCTGCATTTGTAATGAGAACGGTTTTGTGGGTGTTTAGCAACCTTATTTATTTAATCTGTATCAATATAGTAGCAGATAATATTCATAAATCATTAATTGGATAAAAGAGAAGTTTTGTTAAGTTATAATTTCTTTAAATAAAAGTTTGGTATACGATTACGTCAGTTAAATCGGAAATATGATGATAATGGACTGATTTTGTATTTGTTTACTAATTAAATAAACTTATATGTAACAATTCATGAAGCAGATTATATTCATAAATCGTTAATGTAATTATGGATTACCGTTGTTAAATTAGAATCTATTTAAATATAAGTTTGTAATTATCGCTTCATCAGCGAAATCCTGAACATGACGATAGTAACCTCTGGGAGATAATGAACCCATTTTGATGACCGGCAAAAGGCTTAGAATAAGTTTCAACATGGGTTTACCATGTTATTTGTTTCGAAAAGGGTTAGATTTAGAATAAAAGTAGATCTGAATGCTGATTGGCTCTGGTGATTCAACAAACATGACCATATTTGGATAGGAAAGAGAATGGGTAGGCCTTGGAGAGGCAGTATAAAATAGAAACATAAGCCAGAACGGGATTCAGTTTGTGTTGTGCAGTTCCAGAGACAAAGTTAAGTAAACCTTCGTTATTATACTCCTTATGTATCTTTCCATGTACACGTACAGGTACATCTACAAGTACCTACTTATATTATTTCTCTTTGTAAATATAGCTTCCGAGTGGAAACTAAATAATAACTGTATGTACCAACATATTACTGTGTACTTTGTTAAACTGAAGTAGTACCTATGTAATTTAATACCTTCTAATTACTATTGTTTTCATTCTTTTATTGTGTGTTGATTTAGCTTCAACGCTTCAAATTAAATTCACAAGTACCTTCATTTGTATTTCTTTTTGTATTATGCCAATTAACATAATTATTATTGAGTACTAGAACTATGTCTTATGTTTTTGATTGATGGTGTGCTTTTGTGAAGATACAATATAGCCAAGGTGCTTAAATAGTTACTACGTGTTGCTTTCTTTCCATACAAATTCGGTAAACCCATGTAGGATAACAGTAAGTAGGTACCCTCCGTACCTACTCTTAGTAACCCCATGTAGGATAATAGAACTATGTCCTATGTTTTTGATTGATGGTATGCTTTTGTGAAATTACAATATAGCCAAGGTACTTAAATAATTTACTATGTGTTTGCTTCCTTTCCATACAACTTAGATTACCCCATGTAGGATAACAGCAAGTAGGTACCCTCCGTACCTACTCTTAAGTTTAAGGATTATGGAAGATGGTGGTTCTATATAGTTTTCAGAAGCTTCTCGTACTTATCCAGCTCCCCATGTTGGATAACAGTAAGTAGGTACCCTCCGTACCTACTCTTAAATTTAAGGATTATGGAAGATGGTTGTTCTATATAGTTTTCAGAAGCTTCTCGTATTTATCCAGCTCCCCACGTTGGATAACAGTAAGTAGGTACCCTCCGTACCTACTCTTAAATTTAAGGATTATGGAGGATGGTTGTTCTATATAGTTTCTAGAAGCTTCTTGTATTTATCCAGCTCCTCATGTTGGAAAACAGTAAGTAGGTACCCTCTGTACCTACTCTTAAATTTAAGGATTATGGAATATGGTTGTTCTACCTAGTTTTCGGAAGCTTCTCGTATTTATCCAGCCCGCGAATTAGTGATCAATGATTGACTGATGACTACAGTAGTATTTCGTTTAATGCATTTACGTAAGAATCCTAAGAATCATCTTGGCTACTTCGCAGTTGTGCAGTATATATAGCAATAGTTACTCGAAGACATACAATCTGTCTAAGGAACCCTACAAATTTTAACACACGCGAAACACGAACGCCGCCGCGCCGCCGGACCGGCTGACTGTGATGGGTGTACCCCACCCCACCTCAGTCACAGTCCCGATCTCCGGAATTTTACTTACTTCGATGGTCATCGCAGTTCGATCAAATCTCTATTATAACCTTATTTTATGTTTATGTAAGTTTATTATTAATCTTTGTAGGTATTTAGTGTAAGTATTTGTTTCGTTTTCTTTAAATAGGTACATATCTATATATTTATTCAGTGCCACCGTCTTTTTTGTTCCTTAATTTCCAGTCCATCCCAAGGTTGCCTGGAAGAGATCGCTTTCAGCGATAAGGCCGCTCTTTATACTACCTTTTTTTATAAGCTTTTCTCTGTATTGTTTCCTGTATTTGTGTGGTATAATAAAGTGTTTTCTATCTATCTATCTATCTATCTCTATTAAGTCTTTGTGAAGGTCAAGAGACAAGATCTCAATTTGGAAAAGACCTTGTCCCATCTTGATATTAAAAGTTGATCACGAACGCGTCAAATCGAGATCTGGATTGGACCAATATCACTTGATGGATACTGGCGCGCAATTCTTGCAATATTACTACTCGATAAATGTGGCAAGAACTGTCAATATATCGACTGATTGCGTCGTAGCAAACACGCGTATTCTCAAAATCTGCAATTGGATATTTATCGAGGTCTTTTCTTCGATATAAGTTGCTCGATAAGTCGCATGAGAATGCAGTTTTTGAAGGGACTCTATGTATTATTATTCATTTATTTCAGATAATATAGGTATCCATAGCACATTATAATTTAATTATTTAGAACTTAAAATTACACATTATACAAATAATACAAGAAATGTCACAAATAGAAAAATTAAAATTAGTTCATACAATTAAGAATAATCATTAAATATAATTATTATTGAAGGCTTAATATTTATCACATCATTTTTATCCCGTGATACTGCGTATTTCTCGATATAATATCGAGTGATACGCAAAATTGACCTACTGGTCGTTTACTTAGATACTTACCAAGACGCTGGCTGCATTGCCCCGATGGCAATGCTGATGCGCTGCGCCAACTCACCAGCTCTCGGGTCACGCGTCGCTTCTAAAAGCTAACTTCTTAGCATCCTGTATAGGAAGCCATTTTATTAAACCAGTAGCATTTATTCAAAACATCAATAATTCAGTATAATCTAAATCCAATCATACAAGGCAAATCCGCCCCTCGTGCCATGAATAAATACAGCTTAATATCGAGTCTGTAGAGATTTAAGATTCGTATTCGAAAAGCCGGATAACCAAATAGTCGAAAAAAACAAATTTGACGTAATGAATGACGTAAGACATTTGTCCAGGGCGTTCTGGGTGTTTTTTATGTATAATAAAAAATATCTATCTATGTAGTGTATTGTATTTAAGGCGAATAGTAGGGTGGATAGTGGCGCCACTACATATTTAATTTTATAATTACGTTATACAAAGGAATTATCAAAAAATCGGACCGCGCGTAGACGATATCTATCATAAGCTTTTTTTAAATGTATCTTTAATAGTTAAAAATACGTTCTGAAAAGCGTCGAGTTCAAGAAGTTGAGGCTGAAAACTTCTTGAACTCGACGCTTTTCAGAACGTATTCTTCCGTTCATCCACCCGCAGAGTTTAGCCGGATCGTACTCTAACGCTACGGCGACACTATCGCGCAACGCAAAGATTTGCGCTGTCGCGACAAGTCTAGCCAAGAAATTCGTCCTATCGGTCCTACCTATCCTATTTGTCCAGGGCGTTTTGGATGTTTTCTATGTATGATAAAAAATATCCATCTATGTAGTGTTATATATATCAGTTATCTAGTAGCCATAACACAAGCTGTGCTTAGCTTGGGGCTAGATAATGCTGTGTGAATTGTCCAGCTTTATTTATTTATTTTATCGCGTATCATCATCGCGACAACAAATGCCCTTCGCGACGCTGTCGGTAAACTGCCGCACATCAAGGGTTTTGTCGCGACAAAACTTCGTGCGGTTGGCTACACTTCTCGCGCGCTTTGTTGACAGCGACGCCGAGCGGTGTGCACGTATTGTGGCTTTTGTTTAAATAATATAGATGGAGTAAATCAGTATTTGCCGCGATAAGCGTAAAAGGAATTATCGCGACGTTCTAGATTATCGCGACGTTGCCAAGTTTTTTTTCAGTGTGGCCAAACATCGTCGTAGATCGATCACGAAGTTTTATCGCGACAACACGAAGACGAATCTTCACGTTGTCATGTGGCCATAGCATAAAAAGCCGGACAGCTCCCCCCTCTCTAACCCAAACCTTCTCCAAGTTATTGCATAATAAACAGACCCTAAAAATCTCGATCCCACTCAGTCTCAATGTTATTGCGATTTACGAGTACAAGTCGAGTTTATATCGATATAAAATCGATTTTAATCTTGAGATGCGATTTCGTAAAAAACGGGTTTACTTCGATACTTTGAAGGTTTGCTATTGCCAGGATTAGATTATCTACAACACAATACATTGTGTCCCACAACAATGGGACATGGAGTTTTGAATTGAACTAAGTAATTACTAAGCAAACCCTTGTTTAAGGAGCTTGGTTTGTTACCTCTACTTTGGCTCTATATATATTTATGAAGTAGTGAATTTTGTAAGGAATCACGGACATTTATTCCAGAAAACATGCGACAAAACCCAAAACTATGTAGAGACCCGAATAGATTGATTCAAAAAGAAACTCCACATTCTGCCAAGTATTATTAAAAGCTGCTTGTCAATGTGTTTAAAAAATATATACCAAAAGAACTTAAATTAATGAATAACTACTTACTTATTTAAAATCAAATTGTTTAAATGGCTGAAAGATAGGAATTTTTATGATATGAATGAATTTTTTAATATTGTATTTGATTTTTTTATCTCAAATTTTAATTAAATTATTGCGTGCTAGACTATAGCGAGACATCAGCACATTATTTGTATTTATACCACCTGTATACCATTTTTGACGCAAATAAATCTTTGAATAGAAGGTGATACAAAGTTTACACCTAGTTTAAAATAATAACGCGTATGCAAAATTTCAGCCTAATCAATTCAGTAGTTTTAGTACGAAAACATCCAAAAATCTATCCAAAACTTTGCTGTTATTATAATAAAGTTTGTGTGAGGAATATGATAGACCTAACTAGTGAATTTTACTTGCTTTGGCCGGTAATAGAAACCTTCTCACTAGAAAATCAAGGTTATAAATAAATTAAAAATATAAATAGTTTATTTGATAGGTACTTCAGTCATAATCAATCATTTATTTGCAAGGTGCGGCGGGTAGATTTGGCCGAGGATCTTTAGGCGAATAGTAGGGGTGATAGTGGCGCCACTACATATTTAATTTAATCATTAAGTTATACAAAAGAATTATCAAAAAATCGAACCGCTGGTAGACGATACCTATCACAAGCTTTTATTTAATGTATCTGTAATAGTTTTGTTTTGTGTTATTCAATCAAAAACCTTGTTTGGAGAGCTTGGCGTCCACCAATAGGAACTAAACTCTTGAAACAACTATCTGCCTAAATAATACAGTACAAAACTATTAAAGATACATTTAAAAAACGCTTATGATAGATATCGTCTACGCGCGGTCCGATTTTTTGATAATTCCTTTGTATAACGTAATTATAAAATTAAATATGTAGTGGCGCCACTATCACCCCTACTATTCGCCTTAAGAAGCGCAAATATGATTTTAGGCTCGTTTTTAAAAATAATCTCTCTGGTCTAGTCGAAGCGCGTGACCCGAGAGCTGGTGAGTATCTGGCGCAGCGCATCAGAATTGCCATACGGCGAGGCAATGCAGCCAGCGTCTTGGGGATGCTTCCGAGTGGTATTAATATACTTAGATCAGTTGAGCAAACTGCAGACTGTTGCAAGCAATGTACAGGTTGCTCAACTGATCTAAGTATATTAACACCACTCGGAAGCATCCCCAAGACGCTGGCTGCATTGCCTCGCCGTATGGCAATTCTGATGCGCTGCGCCAGATACTCACCAGCTCTCGGGTCACGCGCTTCGACTAGACCAGAGAGATTATTTTTAAAAACGAGCCTAAAATCATATTTGCGCTTCTTAAGGCGAATAGTAGGGGTGATAGTGGCGCCACTACATATTTAATTTTATAATTACGTTATACAAAGGAATTATCAAAAAATCGGACCGCGCGTAGACGATATCTATCATAAGCTTTTTTTAAATGTATCTTTAATAGTTTTGTACTGTATTATTTAGGCAGATAGTTGTTTCAAGAGTTTAGTTCCTATTGGTGGACGCCAAGCTCTCCAAACAAGGTTTTTGATTGAATAACACAAAACAAAACTATTACAGATACATTAAATAAAAGCTTGTGATAGGTATCGTCTACCAGCGGTTCGATTTTTTGATAATTCTTTTGTATAACTTAATGATTAAATTAAATATGTAGTGGCGCCACTATCACCCCTACTATTCGCCTTAAGAAGCGCAAATATGATTTTAGGCTCGTTTTTAAAAATAATCTCTCTGGTCTAGTCGAAGCGCGTGACCCGAGAGCTGGTGAGTATCTGGCGCAGCGCATCAGAATTGCCATACGGCGAGGCAATGCAGCCAGCGTCTTGGGGATGCTTCCGAGTGGTATTAATATACTTAGATCAGTTGAGCAACCTGTACATTGCTTGCAACAGTCTGCAGTTTGCTCAATTGATTCAATTGTAAATACTAGTTCTTATTTGTGTCTATTATTGATAATTTATTCACAAAGACAATTACAATGAAATAATATTATTTATTGTAATTTTGTTTGTTAATAAAGATCTTTATTCAATGTCAGGTCTTTTATCTCTTTCAGTCAAGCATATAACCTGCGAATGGGTTTGAAGATGTCGTCATCTCTTCTCCCTCAGATCGGATTCGATCTGCAGCATGACAGCTACTTGTAGATAGATAGATAGAAAACACTATTATACCACACTAGACGATCGCCTCGCGGTTTCACCCGCGTAGTTCCCGTTCCCGTTAGAATTCCGGTATAAAATATAGCCTATGTCACTCCCTGAAAAGTAAGCTTCCTAACGGTGAAAGAATTTTTCAAATCGGCCCAGTTGTTTCGGAGCCTATTCAATATACAAACAATCAAATCTTTCCTCTTTATAATAATAGTATAGACAGAGACAGGAAACAATATGGAGAAAAAGCTTAGAATAGAGGAAGTACTCCCCCAGGGCAGTGTATTAGGGCCATTACTTTTCTTACTGTACATAAACGATTTACCCCTAGTCACCAAACATCCTATGGTCCTGTTTGCTGACGACAGCACTGCCATCGTAAAATGTGCATCCATTGATACCTATGAAACTGACATCAATAACACTTTACATAATATAATAGACTGGCTGGACTATAATAATTTAAGTGTAAACCTTAATAAAACAAAAATTATGCATTTTTCGCAGCGTATGCCTATACCTGAAATTAAAATTTTATACAAAAACTAAATAGTGGAGAACACAACTAGTACAAAGTTTCTAGGTCTGGTGCTAGACAGACAATTAAGCTGGAACATACAAGCTGAAGAGGTATGTAAGGCACTAAGCAAATTTGCTTATATGCTCTACAAACTGCGGAAAATCGTAGGTATGGATGCCCTTCAAACCGTTTATCACAGCTACGTGTCTTCTAAATTACGATACGGAATTATGTTTTGGGGAAACTGCACAGACAGAGAAAAGATCTTTAAAACACAAAAACGATGCATAAGAGCGATGTATGGCCTGAAGACAACCGACAGTTGTAAACCTTACTTTATAGCATTAAATGTACTTACCGTTCCAGCACTTTACATTTTTGAGACAGCTGTTTTTGTCAAAAACAATAATAATTTATTTGAAAAACCAAGCCACTTACGAAGTAGACGCGACCAACAACGCCTGTGTTCCACCGGCGCTAAAACAGCTCTACTTAAGAAAAGTTTCTATGGAATGGCACCAAAAATTTTTAATAAATTGCCGAACAATGTTAAATTGCTACCGCTGACAATGTTTACAAATAAACTCAATAAATTTTTGACATCAAAATGTTATTACCACATAAATGATATTCTTCTAGATATGGACATAAATATTGATTGATTAGTAATAAGTACGTACCAAGTTTATAATTTTATTTATCTTAATGTTTTATGTAATTTGATTGACAATTTTATTTTATTTTAAATTTATTATTTAAAAAACTACTGACCTAATATTTGCATGCCCTAGATTTAGGTAGAACATGTTGTGCTTTTATATTAATTTACATCTTTATGACTCGTGTTCGCAAATAAATGACTTTGAACTTTGAACTTTGAACTCATCTCTGAGAGCGATCTCTTCCAGGCATCCTTGGGATGGACTGAATAGACGATGGCACTGAATAAATCTTTTTAGTAAGGTTCAGAAAGAAACTAAATATTAACACTACCTACTATAATACCTACTTATCCTACAAACATTATAATAAACTAACATAAACATAAAATAAGGTTGTCTAACTTTTTACAACGATATTATTCCGGATGAAGCAGTTTTTTGAAGATAGGGTTTCATTTTGTGTCTTGTAAAATGTAACTTACAGTATTTTATTTCAGCTTTTAGGCACAGGGGGCGATTTACCCATAAGGCGAATAGTAGGGGTGATAGTGGCGCCACTACATATTTAATTTTATAATTACCTATCACAGCTTTTATTTAATGTATCTGTAATAGTTTTGTTTTGTGTTATTCAATCAAAAACCTTGTTTGGAGAGCTTGGTGGCCACCAATAGGAACTAAACTCTTGAAACAAGTAGGTGTCTGCCTAAATAATACAGTACAAAACTATTAAAGATACATTTAAAAAAAGCTTATGATAGATATCGTCTACGCGCGGTCCGATTTTTTGATAATTCCTTTGTATAACGTAATTATAAAATTAAATATGTAGTGGCGCCACTATCCACCCTACTATTCGCCTTAAATGCTAGTCAAATCAAATCTCTTTATATCCATAAATAAAATAAATGTACACTAAGAAAAGCTCAAATTATAAAACTTAACACTGGCACGGAAAGAAAGTGATATTTTTTGATTTCTGTCGTTTCGGTATGTAGACTAAAGTAAAGAAGCGAAGAAACCTTTAGCCTCTTAGTTGTTGGTGGGTATAATAATAGCACAGATATTATAATACTATACGTAATAGCTAGAAACGGGAAGTCATGGTAAGCCATTATTACATAATCTATCACCTACGTCATATCCAGGACTGCCGACGTCATGACGCGTACGTCACACGCCGTGGCGCCACTAGCGAACTAATGGATGTTGTTGTGATTCCCCCATCAACAAGTATAGGGTGTCTCAATAAGAGCGCACGATTTAAATTTGACGCATTTTTTTTTCTTTGCCGGTTGGAGCTCTGAAATTTAACAACTGGAATTAACGATTGTTCCGATTATTAAAAATGGAGCGCTACACAACTGAACACCGGGATTTAGTTCGATTTAGTCGAAATTCAACAAACCGCTCTTACCGAACTTTATCCGACACCTTAAACAAAATCGGTGCTTATCGATCTTTACCGAAGTCTGTGCTCGTTCGCCTGTCGGGACTTGAACCCGCAACATTTCTCTCTGTACGGGAATGCGCAAACTACGCCACCAAGTCGACCACTGACTAATCGAAAATTTTATATCTTTCTTATTTTAAATTTGTTTTGACAAAAATAACGCGTTATTCAGTTGTGTAGCGCTCCACATTTTTAAAAATCGTTAATTCCAGCTGTCAAATTTCTGAGCTCCAACCTGCAAAGAAAAAAAATGCAGTTATATTATCGTGCGCTCTTATTGAGGCACCCTTTATAAGTTGGTTTATGATTTTGTTTGTGAGAGAAGTTTTAGTCTCGCTTCTGCTAGCAGCGGCTTCCCATGCGTTTTATTTAAACGAGGATAAATACATATATACATATAGTTACTGGTTAATTACTGACAATATTTCGCGGGCTACTTTTAAACATGGTCATATTATATAATATTTTTATTTGTATTTTATTTATTCCATCGTGGCTTGATGTCGTTACATTCCATATTTTTATCATAACAATAACACACAAACGTCGTTATAGGAAACACCGTAAGGTACAAAGTAAAAAAAAAAAGACAGACATGACTGAGAAATTTTAAATTGTTTCTTAGCTTTAAGTGTGCGTGCAATAAAGTATTTTCTATCTATCTACCTAATCAAACGGCTACCACTGCCAATCAGTCAAATATTTAGCAAAAAAACCCTACCTAGAGGTCCCTAACAAAATTACGATGTACCCGGGCTAATTCTGGCCCTTCTCGTATTTTCCTCCAATTTAGCTATAAAAGGCCAAAAGCTGAAAATTGCCGTAAAAAGGGTCGATCCATTCCCTATTCGTGTCCATAAAAAATAATCTCTTTGTTTACTCGCATTATAGACCTTGATGCCCACACAATAAGAGCGGAGACAAAGCCTTCCTGGTTCCCGCACGTTCCTGTGACGTCATGAATCGGTATAAATTAAGCTATCGCTATGTATTATGGATGTACTTTTATACAGGGTCGACAAATGCCTTCCTTCCTTATTTTTACAAGTTTGTTTTTTTAACGTGAATATCAGGGCAGGGTAAGGCTACCCTTAAGAATGGAAAAACATTTGCGATTTCTGTAATTTTTAAAAGCTATTGATTTCATCAGTGGCAATGGCAATGTATAAGAATGCATTAGTCATTCAGGGTCAAACGGGTGCGAAAAGGATGGTACTCGTTCCGAACGGCTATTCTAGTGATAAAAAGGAGGATAGAAGGTTTTATGCCAAAGATTTCGAAATTCAAAATTGGGTACTAAATGAAAAATGACCCACATTGGTTTTAGCCTCAAAAGCAACATGGGTAATATATTAATTACACTGTTTTAAGCGGGATCTCTCTCACTCTCGGAAGGATAAGGTGCCTAATTTCAGGCTGGACATGATGATGAAGCTTTTCGCGGCTTCGCACGGGTGCTTTCATGATGAAAGTATATGTTCATCCAGGCCTGATGTTTAAATGTTCCCGTGGTTCGGCGAAAATGCCGAGAAAGGGACACCGGAGAGGTTTTAGTGGGTATTACGTCCTTCTCAGGGCGTCGAGTCCCACATAATTCTGGTCACCCCCAGACCAGTTTATTCGTTAACACTGCCCTCGACGCACTCGCTCCTCTGGAGCTATGTGTAACGGCGGCGCGCCCCTGCGGGTTGCACCGCCGAGGCTGGGCAGTGAATGCGATATACTAACACTTTCACAGCCCTCGACGCACTCGCTCCTCGGAGCTATGTGTAGCGGCGCGGCGCGCCCCTGCGGGTTGCACCGCCGAGGCTGGGCAGTGAATGCGTTAATGAATTTCCTCAACGAGATAAAAAAAGGCCTAGGACTACCTACGCAAATTTAGCCCAATCAGTTCAGGAGTTTTGACGTGCACATGTAACAAATCTCCTAACCTCATTCAAATTTTCGCATTTATAATATTAGCACAATTAGTATGATTTATTTCTTGCTCGGTTTTAAGGATCCACCGAAACTAGAAGACCTCTGATAACGTTTCATAAAAAACAATTTGTTTTTTATCGCGACAAGCCATAGCGACAGCAATCGTATGATAAACAAAGAATAGCCATTTAAGGTTATAGTTTAAAGACTGCTTGATACTAAAGTCATTATAAGTTTTTCTATTACCCTACTAATATTATAAAGCGAAACTTTGTGAAATCAGAATTTTTGTAACCTAGGATCTCCAAAACTACTGAACAGATCAAGATAAAATTTGGCGTACGTTTAGAGCATAGCCTAACTTAGATAATAGGCTACTTATTATACTGAAAATACGCGTGCGAAGCCGCGGGCAGAAGCTAGTAAAAAATAAATAAACTAGGCAAAAACATCCGCGAATTATTTCTTCCAATTTTCTTTTATCCTATTTCCCCTTTACTACATCGCAATCTAACCCTGTATACAATCACTTGCCTTCGATAGAGGTAGATGACGTCACATGGGGGAGCTATGACGTCATACTTCGGTTAATGTCAGTCGTAGACTATTATCTATCCTGTGGTTATAGTACTTGGTAGTACGGAGAAGGAATACAAATGGAGAAAAGTAAACGGCAAACGAATAAAGGAGGCCTTTACTCTGTGTCAGATTTCGTGGCGACGCGGAGGGACGACTCAGCAGCGGTCCTAGAGAATCTCTACGTGATAAATTCAAAGAAATAAACATAATGACAGTACCATGTCAATATATTTATGAAAACTTATTGTACACTCATAAAAATATAAATCGGTTCCCTCAAAATAGCGATTAACATAATTTTAATACCAGAAATAAACATAAACTCGCTGTGCCCACAACTAGGCTACACAAAATAAATGTATCTTTTAAAGGGTACGCTTCTACAACAAAACTCCTAGTGAGTTGCAAAAATTATCAGTAAATAAATTCAAACAAATTGTCAAAACCTTGCTGTGCAAAAAGGCTTAGGTACTATAAAATATCAGATTATCTAGAGGACAAAAAAGCTTGGGACGGGTTTTGCTCCAACTCGAAAAATAACAAGGTTTCTTCGTCGCTTCTTTACATACCGAAGCGACAGAAATAAAAAAATATCACTTTATTTCCGTGTCAGTGTTTAGTTTTATATTTTGACCTTTTCTAAGTGTACATTTATTGTATTTATGGAAATAAAGAGTTTTTGATTTTGATTTTTGATTTTGATTCTGAGTCTGAAAAGCCCTGGATCACGATCACGGTGTAGTAAGTGTAGTTTCACAAGAGCCCTAACTGGACACTGTCGCCTCAACAAGCACATGTTCAAACTGGGGCTAAGCGACACACAATCCTGCAGGTTCTGCGTAGAGGCGGAGGAAACGCCTCTCCATCTTCTAGGAGAGTGCGGAGCACTGATGCAAAAACGTAGCATCCATCTGGGCAAGCACCTGCTTAGTCCAGACGAGCTAAGAGACTCCAGTGAAAATGCTACAGTTCCTAGCAGCTGCAAGGGTTAGCGGCGAACTGTGAACGCCGCTGCTTCGAGGCTGAACACACAAAGTGGCGATCACAATAGGCCTATCATGGCCGCAGTGATACAAAAGCCACCAAAAGCAAATGAAAAAAAATTGGTTGTCTGTAAAGTCGGTTTACTGACGATAGTTGAACGTGACAACGTCTTAAGAAAATACTGATGGAATGGTAGCATTTGATACTCGATCAAAACATGTAAATGTACTATAGTATAGCAGCTGTCCACGCAGACGCATCGCTCACTCAAGTAGGAGAGAGACGGATGTCGAGCGCTCTCGCTTGCACTTCAAGCCTTACATGGAACGCCTCAGAGCGAGGTAACGCCGCATGACGTCATGTTTTTTCGTGCGTGCAGCCGGCTCTATCGAATTATAAGACGTTGTCACGTCAAAAAATAAAACCAAAAAGTGTAGTACCTATCGGCATGACGGCTCAAACGTTAGCAGTTGAAACGTTAGAGTGCACGTTCACAGGCCGGCCTCGGACAATCCGCACTGGCCCCATCAATGGTTTGCCATACAAGATCCGCACCGCGCGGAGCGGGCTGTCGGCAATGCCGAGGATTCTTGAAAGCAACTTTTCCGTTTAGTGCGAATGACGTTATTCGGATTGCCGATCAGTGGACACACTTGTCAGCGGATTGTCCGGTTTATCCCATAAATCAGTTCCCATGGGATAGTAATAACCTCAAAACATTTCCATCAACGCGTGCGAAGCCGCGGGCAGAAGCTAGTATTAAATATTTTTATCAAGTCACAAGAAAGCGATACTTATCACATTTATTTCGCGAGAACAAAACACAGCAATAATAGCAAATGAATAAACAAAATTAGACCTAGTTTAACTAGCACAAAACAAACTCATAACAATGTTAATAACTATAACACAGTTTTAAAAGTGCTCTAACTCGAATTATTTTGGGGTAAACTCCAGAACTGCTATATAGTAAAATAATAATAGCTTTGATGTTGCGATTGGATCATTGTATTAACATTTTTGTTTATATTTTGTTCCTCTAATTGCCTTTAGTATCCCATAGTAAGTTTCTTCCTACCTACCTATCGGATTGCGTAGTCAATTACACTCTCAATTACGTCTGGGGAAGGTTTTAAAACCAAAATTTATTTTAAAGCTAGACGACAGAGCCCTTTGTTCGGTTTGACTAGAATCACAATAGATTTTATCTACTGTGCTAGAATGATTTACTTACATAATAAGCCATCTGTTTTACAAATCACCCCTAGAACCAGACAGCGCTAAGTAAAAATATCACGTTATTTTAGTATCGACGAAAATCCGTTTTCTGCTGTTGTATAAAAGTTATTGCATGTAAAGAATCCAGTTTGAATGAGTATTACATCGTTTATTCGCGTTATTAAACGGTTATAAGATGAAAATATGAGTTTTTCACCATTTTTAAACATTATTGAACTACTAGCTTCTGCCCGCGGCTTCGCAAGCGTTGTTTCTATGGAAACGTTCAAAGGTAATTTCTATCCCATGGGAACTGATTTATGGGATAAAAAGTAGCCTATGTTTGATTCCAGGCATAGAGCTACACCGGTGCAAAATTTCAGCTCAATCTGTTCAGTAGTTTTGGCGTGAAGACGTAACAAACATCCATCCAACTATCCATCCATCCAAACTTTCGCATTTATAATATTAGTGTGATTTTGGAATAATAAATAAGTCTAAATCGAAAAAAGTCGAAATAATCACGAAACGCAAAATCAGAAAATATCCTCAACACTGATAAAACCTCAACTTAAATAAAAACAAATTGCACAAATTTTGCTACGCCATTCACCAACACGAGATTATCACAAAATAATTCAAAATAACTTTTTTGTATTTAGCTTTTCAATTATGCAAAACTGTAATTACTACCTACAGACCGAACAACAACTTTAACTTTTATACCTAAATTGTTTACACTAAGCTAAATTACTATTCTCATGTAAGTGACTGTGTCTTTTTTGAGAATAAATATCTTTAAACCTAAACCTAATTCACTCTTGTGTAAACGCATCACGTACATTTTCCATGGAATACGAAAATTCCAAGGAGCAATCAGACATACGTTCGTGTTCGTGTTCATGGTACCTATACCTATGGACTTTCATTGACAAAAAGTGATGTAGAGCCGCCAGCTAGGCATTTTTGCGAATTAAGATATGACTGTCTTGTTGGAACACGCGGTAAAATTTAGCCGATTCAAATATGCAAAAAAGTCGATTTTCAGATTTTTCGATATAATTCCGTCTTGTTCTAGGGGTGCGATCATGTCTACAAATTCAAGCGTCGAGCGAAATTCAAATATTTTAGCAATTTTTAATATTTTGTGCGTCGTATCGATGACTCGATAGCAGAGAGTCTGAATAGCGATATAGATATTTTCATAATGTATCGCATACGTTGCAAACGATACGTGGAAATATTCTGGGGTATCGGAAAACGGAAATCTGCAAATTTTTTGCGCAAATTATGTTGATAATAATGTAGGTGACATAAGAATAGGTTTTGCTTGAAACGAATAAAAACTTTGCAAAATTTTTATATTCAACTAGCTGCGCCTCGCGGCTTCGCACGCCTTGAATTTACTTTGCTATAAACCTCACGGAGCCCGAGACCTTTCCAACGAATGCAAAACCGTGGAAATCGGTTCGTGCGTTCTGGAGTTATAGCGTCAGGAAGGAAAACCCGACTTATTTTTATATAGAAGAAAGAAAATAATAACTTTCACAACTGGTCTGTCACTGAACATTATTTCAGTAGTTATTTTTTCGTGCTTTACATATTTATTTAAGTGCCACGTGAGAGAAGCCACGGAAACAAGCTAGTTGAATAATAATTATGTCGGTTCTCTATCTTACTGCCATTTTATTCTCCTCACGTATTAGATTACTTCCATATATTGTTATGTATGCTTAATGTAATTTATGTAGTTTAGAGCAAAGTACCCAGATAAAAACGTGTTGTAGTCCTTTGTATAATAAGGTAATCTTAGGTGGTGTGTACTCTACAAATGGAAGCAAATGTGGCATCGAAAAACCAATATTTCTGCGGGTGTTTTTACACATGTGCAATGAAAATCGGTGCAGACGTTCTCATGCTATGATTTTATTAATTTAAACTCGCGTTTTAGCGAATTTTTCCATTAACAAAAAAGTTAGTACAAAAAATATACTGAAAAAGATATCACGGTGAGCGGAGCGAGCCGCAGAAATGTTTGTTACTTTTTCGGGTGGTCACAAAGTAGTTAATAGTATGAAAAAATAAATATCAGCGAGCGGAGCTAGCCATAAAATTTTTATAGAGTGGCGGCGGCGGCATCTGTAAAAAATATCCAGAAACGAACCCAAAATTAATATCGGCAAAAATGATTACGGAGTGAACCAGCACCTTTTTTGAAATTAGCGAGGTAAGCTTAGCAAGAAGAGGAAGCCACTCGTAAGATAAATTAGAAGTTTTTTTGGCTTTAACAACAAAATAGGAGGACAACCGATTCTATCGATTCTACGGCGAGCAAAGCGAGCCGCGCCAATATTTATGTTCTGACTGTGCGTGCGATTTGGCATTGTCAACGCTACGAATGAGAACCACCCCGGGCGGTTCTCGTTCGTAGCGTTCTTGGTAAAACGGTCGTAGTCTACATGACGAGTCTTTTGTTGTATGGGCTGATATTGCTCGCCTCACGATATATCGCCATCTCTCCCTGTTGGGGTCATTCTGTAGCATTCATGCAGGGGGACACCTACGGCAGATCTGATCTGATCGGTCCATGAAATAGGCGATCTACCCCTTGGCCTTTTCCCCTGAGCCTTTAAATGGAGTCATTGTCTCGCATCGATACGTTCCCGTTACGTTAACTTTAAAATTTGAGATTGTACGTTTGTTCATCGATAGACGCTCTTTCACTGCACCGTGTTTTTGATGGAGACGGTGGTGAGGAACTCAGTCAAGATATACCAAGCAAATTTCTCCAGCACCATATCTTCTTATTTTGGGGTAAAAGCATTAAACTAAAATTTAGTAAATTAACAAAGTCGCGAGCGCAAGCTAGCTAACAAGTGACAAAGATAAACGTTATCAAAGCAATACGATACGTAGTATCGAATCGAGAGCTATCGCGCCACTTCAATTGATTAGTCAATCGGATTTCATTATGAGAGTGCTAGGGAAGTCTATCCGGCTTTTTGGGATAGCGTCCGGCTACTATTATCCGGACTCTAGACTAAAAAGCCGCAAGAAGCTAATCGCTTATCTGACTAAGCTTAGCAAGACAAAGAACAATGGCAAGAATTATGAGCTATCATGAGGAAAGATCCCACGGGTATCAATCGATAGCTCCGGAAATTCTGAATAAAACTGTATATTTAGTTTTTCCATAATTATTGCAGGAAAAATTAAATTAATTTTTGAAAATGTGGATGAATAGCAATTTGGGCGAAGCTAGGGTGATAAAAACTCGTAGAATCCGCCATTTTGTTTTTGACATTGACAGCACTACCAACTCTGCCTGTCATTGTTATTCTGTGTGTGGTCCAATCCGCGCGCTTTTGTTTGTAATGTGTTTGTTGACAAAATGATTTTCAAAATAAACTTATCAAAATAATACTACAGGTGAACCTTCTATCCTTACCCAATATAGTATTATAATATCTGTGCCCAAGTGTTTGTGAGAGTGATTTCACAAAAAGTTGTAGTAGCAAAGAAACTTGTTTCAAAGAATATATTTTCTTTCTTGGGTGAACTTCATAGGTACCTACCCTTCGCCATTGTAAGTTATTGAACATCGAGAGTTTATTTTGTTTTCATTGTTCACCTACCTACCTACTTCGTAAGATTGTCGGTACCTATGTGCCTAGTCTACATAAAATTATGCATACCTAGTAAAAGTTAGTAGTACTTACTTAATACTCCGTAAGTACCTACCATAGAAATCTAAATAACAATTTAGATTTCTATGGTACCTACATACCTATGTGCAGTGTTTGTATTGTACCTACCTAGCTATCGTTACTAAAATTCTCCCATACATTTTAGTAATACCTAAGTCTTACAAACATTGAACATTCCTTTCCTTTTATAAATAACTAGACGATCGCCTCGCGGTTTCACCCGCGTAGTTCCCGGTCCTGTGGGAATTCCGGGATAAAATATAACCTATGTCACTCCCTGAAAAGTAAACTTCATAGCAATGAAAGAATTTTTCAAATCGGTCCAGTAGTTTCGGAGCCTATTCAATACAAACAAACAAACAATCAAATCTTTCCTCTTTATAATATTATAGTATCGATGTGTTTATTTTTCAGGTATTTAGGTACCTATCTAAATGACGATAGAGAGGAAACCGAATAATAATACTTACTCGCCAGCGCTACCTCACAGATAATGGGAAAACTTACTAAGAATTGAAAGAAACTAACCCCAAGAATTGATATACTGTACTTACCTAAGCATTCTTGAAAATGTATAATTTAGCACCAAGATAAAAAATATTTCATCTATGAGTTTGCCTGCGCATATTAATAAAATTATACGATTCCACTGACCAGTTACCTAGTTGCAAGGTAATATTATCCTATAATATTACCGTGCTAGTTGGTATGTTTTCTTATCTTATGCATATACACTAGCCAAACTCGATTTAGAATGTTTGTAAACAAACCGCCCATACTTAACCTAAAATTCACTCTGTTGCCGCGTCTTTTTATATAATATAAATTATTAGGTAGGTATTTGATTGCACTTATTTTCTTTGTAAATAAAGTATTTAAAATTAATAAATTATAAGCAATATTTATTGAAGGAAGGATCTCAAATCGGCAGACGTAAGTAAGGATGTAAATTGCGTATAAAAAGACGCAGCAACAGAGTGAAATTAGAACTAGTATTACTTATTGAAACAATTTGGCCAAGATTTGGCTAACTGCAGACTGTTGCAAACAATCAATGCAATTTATTATACGTAGGTACCTATCTGAAACTCGACGCCAAGCAAAGCAAGTGAGTTTTAGTTTTTTGTGTAAGCGTTGTGTGTGTGTGTTCTTAATGGTTTGCTTATAAACATTCCACATCGAGTTTGGCTAGTTTATAGATAGTATTACCTATTGGTAAAGCTATAATGGTACGTAACGTAGGTAGTAAGGCCAACCACTCGATCCTTCTGGGATATTAGGAATTATTACAAAATTATCTATTTTGGTAGATAGGTACCTACCTAAAAACATTTTTGATTAGGTACTACCTAGGTAGGTAGGTGCTCGTAACTCGTTAAGTTGAAGACTCCAAAACCGTCAAGAGCAATCGCTAAACTACACTTATTGCAAGACAACAGAAGCTGCTCTGTGCTTTGGATTGGAATCTTCATCTGTTCACCGCTATACCTAGGTAAGTAATTTTGGCGATGACTATAGGTAGGTAGACCTATGACTTTTATTGAGATAGCGGTTAATTATATGTCTTCACTTCACTACGATACTCCACGTACCTACCTATAATACAAATAATAGTTGTGCCATGGGTAAGTTAAGAATCGAAAAGCAAACGTGTTCTTGTCTTTAGTGGAGACTGCGACTCGGCAAACGTAGTGTAGGACGCAATTGGTAGGGAGATGCTGGATGCGGCAAGCTGAAGACTGGGCGATATGGCGCTCATTAGGTACCTATCAATTTTATTTGAACAGGTAGGCGACACGTTCTTGGAACACATTGTAAAGCCGCGGCAATACACCTGAGCTGGTTTAGGTTAGGCTGGGCTAGGTAGGTATAGGCTAAGGGTACTACCTAGGTACATAAAAAGTTAGGAAATCTCTATCCAAAAATGTAGCAGGGCCTAAGACCTAGCTATTTTCGTCCATGGCCGATAAACCTACTCTATTCTACCTACCAACTGAAAAAAGGAGGTTGGTTTTCATCCTGCCCCTAACCTGAAACTAACCACTAGAATTGAAACCTTTTTTGTCACCCCGCCGCCATTTGCAATGAAGAGATGAACCAAGGATAGGAAATTATTCTGCCAATTTTCAAAAAAATATTTAATTTTTTCTGGAATAATCTTGGAAAAACTAAAAATGCAGAGTTCCTTAAAATTTTGAGATGAATCGAATGGTATATTTCTTATCTTTCCTCAAATTTTTGGGACAAACCATAAGGGAAAGTTGCCATTGTTCTTTAGCTAGAAAAATAAACGGGTTATTACTGTTTTCTAGGTTTAACAAATACTTTAGATAGCAGTTATGAGGTTTTGCACACATGGTAAGACATCTTCTATAAACCCACGCGAAAACATTCTACGAATTAATTGTCGTTTAGGAGTCTACAGAAATTTTACTAAAATCAACAATATGTCGATACACTCCAAACGACAATAGCTATTATTCACAAAGAATATTATACTAGTATTTACAATTGAAACAATTGAGCTAACTGCAGACTGTTGCAAACAGTCTACAGGTAGCTCAACTGATCCATATCAATACCAGTCGAAAGCGTCCCTATGACGCTGGCTGCATTGCCACGCTGTATGGCAATGCTGATGCGCTGTGCCTGATACTCACCAGCTCTCGGGTCACGCGTCGCTTCGACCAGACGCTCAGATAATTTTTTAAAAACCTGAAGAGCGGTACCTCAAGACTCCAAGGGGAGCAAGTGTGTATGCTCTGTCGAGACCTGCATATTTGAATGTAAAACTACATTTGATTCAAAATTTATCTAAGCAACGATATTCATAGAAAATGGCTTAGATGTGCGCAAAATTTTTTAACTGCCATCTAAATTATACTTGTAGAAAATGGAAAATAGTAAAAACCCGTTATTCTTCGAGCGTCACTTACCGCCTATTGAGGGCCTTAAAACAGTCAAAAGAATATCATAAGTTCTGTCCAGGCATTTTTTTTTGTGGGTTGCCAAATGTCAAATCACAAATAATCCACTCGCTTGTTTATGAGTCCCTTCATTTCTAAAGGGAAACAAAGATACTAGAAATAGACCAGATACTAAGGGAAACAAGAAATCATAGATGCCTCTTAAAACACCATCGAAAATTTTAGCGAACTTCATTGAACGTTAAGTTTATTATTAGCACCAATTATATTGCAACGTAAGCTTTCACTTCGCGTGGTCCGACACACCCTAGGCGAGTTTATTTTAGGACCCCCAGTGCTAGGGAAAAACTTTGCTAATCGGTGATACGTTGATTATTTTGATCATAGAATTTTATTGCTCGATCAGATAATTTTGCAAATTTACATGTCTGTAGTCCGTTAAATTATATTATACTTAATTTCATTATATCCGGCTACTAAGTCAATTAATCCGTCTTTCCATCGATCAATAACCCAACTCTAGCAGGATTATAACTAAGTAAATTGAAGAGGTATTATTATCAACTTTGCTAATCAAAAGGCAACGTGATCAGTGGGGTATTATTGGAGCCCATTAATAATGCGTGATTCAAACGTTTTGGGACGTAGAGACCCCGTTAGGGTTGCGGTTTTACCCCACTTATCCTTGTAAATAATAAAAGTACTTGAGTAAAGTGAGTTTTGGAATTTACCGAGCTTTTCAACCGACTCCAAGAAGGATTCGGCTGTATTTTTTAGCGTTCCGTACCCGATGGGTGAAAAGGGACCCTATTGCTAAGCCGTCTGTCTGTCCGTCTGTCAGCGGGCTGTATCTCATGAACCGTAAAGGGTAGAGAATTAAAATTTTCAAAGAGTGTGTATTTCTCTTGCTGCTATAACAACAAATAATAAAAATAAAATAAATATTCAAATTAGAGGGAGTTACCATACCCATACGAAACAGGTGATTCTTTTGTGGTTTCTCTTGTTTATTTTGCGAAGGAACTTATATCAAGCATGGTACGGAACCCTTCTTGCGAGTCAAGTCGCTCGTGGCCGGTTTATTCATGTAACAGTTATATTTCTAGACTAGCTTCTGCCCGCGGCTTCGCACGCGTATTTTCGGTATAATAAGTAGCCTGTTATCTAAGTTAGGCTATGCTTTAAACGTACGCCAAATTTCATCTTGATCTGTTCAGTAGTTTTGGAGATCCTAGGTCACAAATATTTACATTTCACAAACTTTCGGCTTTATAATATTAGTAGGAAGTAGGATTGAGGGAAATCAATCAAATTAAAATATCCAATAAAATTACGTCTTAATGTGTCGTCAGGTCTGAGATATTCTCGGATGAAAATTACCTGTCTAAGGTGCTGTGTAAGGTGCCGGCTTAGAATTAGCACCACCCCAACTCTTCCCGCGGGTGTCGTAAGAGGCGACTAAGGGATATCCACCGGGGGCGGGCAGCAGCGCCCCCTGCAGAACAATTCTACCACCGAACTGCGATCCCCAACCCGCATACCCAGCGTGGGGTTTATGGGCATTACCCCCCATGCAATAAAAGCCACTAAGACGCTTATCAGGGAGAGGCCTACGTCCAGCAGTGGACCGATACAGGCCGTTGAAATTGAGGAGGTGTGTCTTAATAAATGTCATTCTTTTCTAAAATCTAAACACTCACCCCATCTGAAGTTTGCTTCTTGACCTCCACAAACTCGTTAAGAACATCTTGTAGCTTCTTCGTGGAATCTGTGAAAAGCATTCAAATATTACCTTAACGTTCAAATATTAATTTAACTTAATGCCGCCTTTTGATGCCGGGGCAAGTCAACTGGATTATTGGATTAAACCATCGATTAAAGTAAAATTCGGGAGATTTAGTCCTAGCTTCTCGAAAGTAGAATGCTCTAATTAGGTTCACCTACCTCAGTCGTAGTGGGCGTTCATGTCGCGTGAGTATTGTTGGAACGAAGTTCCTTATCGCGCGTTGCGAAAGGGGGCTAGACGGAAAAAATTAAGGCGAATAGTAGGGTGGATAGTGGCGCCACTACATATTTAATTTTATAATTACGTTATACAAAGGAATTATCAAAAAATCGGACCGCGCGTAGACGATATCTATCATAAGCTTTTTTTAATGTATCTGTAATAGTTTTGTTTTGTGTCATTCAATCAAAAACCTTGTTTGGAGAGCTTGGTGGCCACCAATAGGAACTAAACTCTTGAAACAAGTATCTGCCTAAATAATACAGTACAAAACTATTAAAGATACATTTAAAAAAGCTTATGATAGATATCGTCTACGCGCGGTCCGATTTTTGATAATTCCTTTGTATAACGTAATTATAAAATTAAATATGTAGTGGCGCCACTATCCACCCTACTATTCGCCTTAAGACCAAAAGTTGTAACGACACTTTTTGCTATAGTTGTAAGCCGTGCGGCGTGCGCGTGTTTCTCTGTCTGTCTCTCTCTTATAGAAAGCAAGCCAGTTATTTTCGTTTCGTCTTTCTCGAAAGGAACTTCGTTCCATCCGGGTGTTCCTGGACACCTCTCAAGTTTTTGTTTTTGTTTCAGTCGCACTTCGGTCTAGGTACGTGTTTCCATCTTTGTTGTTAATTAAAGAAAGAAAGAAAGAAAGAAAGAAAATGTAATTTATTAGTTCACTAGAAAGCTTGCAACTATTACAATACTTATACTTACATAAGAATATTACAATAACAATAATAAAATAATAGTACCTAACAGTAGCAAGCAATGCAACGAACCAAAAGGTCCTATCTCAGCATAATGTTGCTCCACAAGAAGTAGTGAAACGCTGCTTTTCTGACAGGACCTTTGGCTCGTGTCAACACGGGTGGCAGACCACAGACAAAAAATAACAAAAAATAATTAAATACAAAAAAGTTACCTACTTGTCTAACAATGATATGAAGTGTATGAATAAACTATTTGCCTGTTCAACACGGTTGTTCAATTAGTTATTTAAAAGATTTGAAATAGTGTGTTTTTGCTTTGCATTTAGTGGTAATGTAACACAACACATGCCATTTGTTGAGTTAGCGCTGGGAGAACGTAGCATATCTACAAAATTTTATTATTTCTATGGATTTAACTTTTAAATAATGTCAAGTACCTTGGCTTGACTCGTTCCTATCTGTAATTTAATAGATTTTATGTTTTGTAAGAACTTGTACTTAGAAATTGAATTGAAATTTGAATTGAAATGACTTTGCTAATTCTTTGAGCTATGTCGATCAAAACCATACCAAAGTTTGGTTTTGTTTTGGCAACAGTATAAATGTTAAGGTTTTTTGTTATTATAGTGCGTAACCTGCGTCGAAGTCGAAAATTTTTGCGATATTTGATTTCTTAGAAATTACCCTTAGTGTTACGCACTATAATAACAAAAAACCTTAGAATTAAGCTACGCGATACCTCTCGTCAAACGAACTAAATGTAACTTTAGTCTTTGAACAGGATTGGATAAACTTCAATGTTTCCCCTGTAGGTGGAGCTAACGGCGCTAGAGACCGTAGGAAGTCGCAGAGATTTTCGACTCCCACGTCACTTGACTTCGTGGTGTAGTTGGTTATCACATCCCCGTACTGAGGGGAGGACGCGGGTTCAAGTCCCGTCGAAGTCGAAAATTTTTGCGATATTATTTGATTTCTTAGTATAAATGTTGTCAATTTAATTAAATTTTTGCATGCATGGAATCGACAACAACAGGTATTTATATTATTCCCATAGGTTTTTAGAAAATAATTATATACACCTTGTTTCATCCAGGCTATTGGCCAAATCCATAGGCTTAAGAGGGCGCAATGCGTTTTGTGATAAGGATAGGCATAGGTTTTTGCGTACGATTTCGCATAGGATTTCGCGCAAAAATCAAGATTTTGCTTATTTACAAGAAAACTACACAACTTTTGAAGAAACTGGTTCAAGGGACCAAATTATTAGTAACTAGATGATCGACTCGCGGTTTCACCCGCGTGGTTCCCGTTCCTGTCGGAATTCCGGGATAAAATATAGCCTATGTCACTACCTGAAAAGTGAGCTTCCTAACGGTGAAAGAATTTTTCAAATCGGTCCAGTAGTTTCGGAGCCTATTCAATGCAAACAAACAATCAAATCTTTCCTCTTTATAATATTACTAGCTTCTGCCCGCGGCTTCGCACGCGTTGTTTTTATGGAAAACTTTTGAGGTTATTTCTATCCCATGGGAACTGATTTATGGGACAAAAACCGCCAATGTTTGATTCCAGGGTTAGACTTACCTGTATGCAAAATTTCAGCCCAATCCGTTCAGTAGTTTTGGCGAGAAGAGGTAACAAACATCCATCCATCTATACATCCATCCATCCAAACTTTCGCATTTATAATATTTGTGTGATGTGATTTGTGTGATGTGATTAGTATAGATAAATAACATACGAATCAAAACATAAGTCATTTCAATAGTTGTTATCTCTTCACGCCAAAACTACTGAACGGATCGGGCTGAAATTTTGCATACAAGTAATTGTAATCCTGGAATCAAACATAGGCTACGTTTTATCCCATAAATCAGTTCCCATGGGATGGAAATCACCTTTAACGTTTCCATAGAAGCAACGCGTGCGAAACCGCGGGCATAAACTAGTTTTAGCATAAAATTGAACTGTAGCTCGACATTATCTAATTGGCTATAACAAATTGCTATTGCCGATGGTAATCCATCAGAGAATAGGTAATACAGACTGTATTACTTAACTGTATTATACAGTTAAGTAATTATGTACTGTATACAGGATGGTCCAAACACTGACGTCCAAAAAAAAAAATTTAGATGCCTTACATCCGGGGCTATCCGAATATGTATGTTGGCCGATTTTTTGTAGTTTTCGAGTAATTAATTTTTAAAGATTTTTTCAAGAATTTTCGGGCCGAGCAGTTTAACATCATGTAACTTTTTTTGGTTACGTTTTTTCTGAGTGATTTTTTTTGTGACATCATCCTCACAAATTGTACTTTCACACATAAAACAATCAGCTTCCCAACCTTGACTCAAGTTACAGTAAAATTGATCGAAAGTTAAATAGAGATGCATTCCGGAGACTAGGAGCGAATTTTTTAAGAAGATGTAGGCTATGTATCGAAGTTGACGGCAGAAATTTCGAAAATCTTTTATGCTTAAATTAAATTTTGTTGTTTAATTTGATCCACGAACATTCTACCTACTAAGGTAGAATGTCCGTCACGACGTCAGTGTTTGGACCACCCTGTATACTCGTGTATTAGATTTAGAATATTATGTTAAAGACTATGTCTATCTTGTCACACTACCCAGAGGTTAGCAGGTAGAGAATGCTATCTAGCATTATGCTCGCCCATGTACAACTTTTGTGCAATTTCTATTCTATTCTATATTTGGCGCAATAAATAAATATTTTCTGTAACATTTGACTTAAGAAACCAATATTTATAGATTTCAGATATTAAAAGTTTAAGATGACTACGATGTAAGATGTACTTACACATTTTGAATTTTAAATTGTTTTTTTAATTTTTAATTTTGAAAACGCTGTCGCCCATGTTGTGACGTCATAGGACTCTAAGCAAAAATTTCATGTCGGTACGAGTAAAATTCGATATGTAGTATGTCTATATTATTACAATGATGAACGTTTGTTAGTGTCAATTGTAAGTTTTCGACCCGTATGACGTCACAGCACAGATAAATATGGCTGACAGCGTTTTCGCCTGTTTACGAAAAGTAGACCTTTAAAATAAAGATCCTATTAATATTATAAAGCCGAAAGTTTGTGAAATCTGAATTTTTGTTACCTAGGATCTCCAAAACTACACCACAGATCAAGATGAAATTTGGCGAACGTTTAGAGCAAAGCCTAACTTAGATAATAGGCTACATAATTACACCGAAAATACGCGTGCGAAGCCGCGGGCAGATACTAGTAATTAATAATTTAAGACCTACTTTAAAATAAACTAGCCTATTGTATTATACAGTTAAATATATTTATTACTGGATGTTCTTTTAAAAGCCTCCCCGGCTTATGTCCAGCAGTGGACTAACATGCGGATGATGATGAAACTTACATGAAGCCAGTTCCTGCAGCTGCTGGAACTCAGCTGGTGATAGCTTGTCCCATTGGAAGCCACTGCCCACGCCCGCCATTTTAAGCACCACCTGTCGGACAAAACATAAAACTGGTTAAGGGGGCTCTGCGGTAAATTACCCAATTCTGTCCTCATTGTTTGAAAGATTTCTCTAAAACTTATCTAATGGAAGTACGTACTACGTACTAAAACAAATCACAAAATATGACCAATAGCTGATCTATAGTCGGTGCCAAATAACGTGGCAATAGAGGACATTCACCTACTTTCATTACGTTAACGTAAAATCCAATAAAAGTGTCGCTAATTCTGTCGCTTACCATACAACCCTATCGAAAACGTGCTATCGCTAAGAGTCTCATGGTACAATGCACGTCGATGACCACAGGACGGCCAAGGCAAAACAATACAACCCAAAAATTACATGAATTTGGGGAAAAATACCCTATGAAATTTTATGTATTTTAAATTCTATTCACTTATTTTATTGATTTAAAATACAAAATGTATTTAAAAGCGGTGTTTTTAATTTAATTCATTAAAACGACTATACACGATAAAATATTTCGCTTTACAATATTTTGTAGTTTCATAATAAATTACTGTAGAAAATACAAAAAAAATTGTGCGGCGCCAAATAAAAAAAAACATCACTTACTTTAATATTCTATCTTTCCTAAGATTTTCGTAATTTTGATTACATTCAATACAATAATAATAAAACCCCCAAACATTTTTGTAAAGCACCTTGCGGAAAAATTAGAGCAAATTTAATATTTTTCCAAAAGAATTTCATCCTTATTAAATGACACTAGTCCCATGAGGGTTGGTCAACTTGTGTGGCTTCAAGCAGCGTCGACACACTTGCGCCTTCCCATCTTCCGAGGACATCCGTGAGGGCGGGTGCGGCGGCAGATTTGGCCGAAGATCTCAAGAGGCGCAAATATGCAGGTCTCGACAGAGCCTACACATTTACTCCCCTTGGAGTTGAGACCCTAGGTTCATAGGGTACCGAGGCTATATGGGTTTTAAAAAAATTATCTGAGCGTCTGGTCGAAGCGACGCGTGACCCGAGAGCTGGTGAGTATCTGGCACAGCGCATCAGCATTGCCAGACAGCGTGACAATGCAGCCAGCGTTTTGGGGGACGCGACGACTGGTATTGATATGGATCAGTTGAGCTATCTGTAGATTGCTTGCAACAGTCTGCAGTTAGCTCAATTGTTTCAATCGTAAATACTAGTTCTAATTCATTTCTATTATTTGATTGTCATTTTTCTTTGTGAATAAAGTATTTATTTACACAAAACCATAATCACACTAATATTATAAATGCGAAAGTTTGGATGGATGGATGGATGTTTGCTACCTCTTCACGCCAAAAGTATGGAACGAATCGGGCTGAAAATTTGCATGTACAGGTAATTCTAATCCTGAAATCAAACATCGGCATAACATACTTTTTATCCCATTAATCAGTTCCCATGGGATAGAAATCACCTTTAAACGTTTCTATAGAAACAACGGGCATAAACTAGTGAACTATACACGTAATTTACATTACGGTGAATGAAACCATTGTTAGGGCGAAGAGATTATTTATTGAGTTGGGTGTGAAGCCCGGTTGGCGGGTAGCGAGTTACATAAATATGTTACTGAACTAACACCCTGTGTGGTCGTTACATCATTATGTCACTACATAAAAGCGTATCGGCTGTCTGACCGTTCATCCATCACGTCTACTTCAATGGAGGATCACAACTATTAATAGATGCGAGGAAAACGGAAGAATGAAAGAAGAAAGACAGAAAGAAAAAGTATTTATTAAACACAAAAATTTGTGTGGGTTGAAATGACAAAAATTATTATTACTTCTCGCTTGTGGGAGGAAAATTTGGGCCGAAATAACAACACACTAATTGTATTGTATTTCTTTATTAATCAAAAACTTATTATATTCTTATTTCTACGACATTTTAAACCATACATATAAGGAATAAACCATATTGAATTTTTATTTATTTATTTATTCAAGCTAAGGTCTTATAGACAAAAAAACAAAACAAAGTAATGTGTACTGTACTGTAGACCTATTTCACTTCTTAGTTTCGACACCTCGCTCTAACTAAGTTCAAGACTTGTGATGTAGACGCGAGGGTTCTCTACCTCGGTAAGTTATTAGGTTTACACTATTATAAGACTTACATAATGTATATAAAACTTTAAGAACACTGTACTATACCTACAAACTTATACTACTACAAACTTACATTTAACATTTAATTAATTTGGTCGAGATTTCAGGATGCGGTCTATTGAAATGACTTATGATTTGATTCGTAGCAGGTTATTACTTATTACTTAATTGGTTCCTTCAACCAGTTTCGTCCAACACTATTATTATTATTTTGCAGCATAGAAAACTTTTTGCAACATTTTCAGGTAAGGCACTATAAAAGGATTTCATGCTGCAAATTGCATGTAAAAAGTGACTTCGGGCAGATAACAAAATAAGTCAAGTCGATGTCAAAGCAGAAGGTAGGTACCTAGTACGTAGATACATAACATCAATGCGACAGAAAGAGACGTCAATATTCCAGGCTAGATGGGCACTAGATAATATTTATTGATTTTCCTTCGATAGCGGTAACCTACTTTCATAGGTGCATCTATTTTCCATGTATGTACAAGTGTGACGTAGGTCAGGTTTCACATGTTAAATTCACTCCACTATTTTGTTGAACCTTTCTAACACATTTAGGCTTAATATTATGTTATGATATTGCATGTTTCTATAAGTAACTACTCGGTCCTAGAATCCAAGATATGTTTTGATAACAATAAATAAATAAATAAATAATTCTGGACGAGATAACTGATAGGTATCACATCACACTAATATTATAAATGCGAAAGTTTGGATGGATGGATGTATAGATGGATGGATGTTTGTTACGTCTTCACGCCAAAACTACTGAACAGATTGAGCTGAATTATTTGCACCGGTGGTGTAGCTCTATGCCTGGAATCAAACATAGGCTACTTTTTATCCCATAAATCAGTTCCCATGGAATAGATATTACCTTTGACCGTGTCCGTAGAAATAACGCGTGTGAGGCGCGGGCAGAAGCTAGTACATAATACAATGCACTACATAGATAGATATTTATTATTATACATAGAAAAACATCCAGAACACCCTGAACAAATATCAGCAGATCGTACAAACATTTATCTCGAGGCGGGAATCGAACTCGCAACCTCCTGCAACGCAGGCGGACCTTCGCTTGCTGCGTCACAGAGGCCGTCGAACAATGGGGTTAATAAAATATACTCATAAATCTGCTGGAACATATTTGGCTGTTCGCGTGAACTTTATTATTATGGGTCCCAGAGAATCTCTACGTGATAAATTCAAAGAAATAAACATAATGACCGTACCAAGTCAATATATTTATGAAAACTTGTTGTACTCTCTGAAATATCAATCGATTTTCTAAAAAAAGCGATAAACATAATTTTAATACTAGAAATAAACATAAAATCGCTGTGCCCACAACTAGGCTACACAAAATTAATGTATCTTTTAAAGGGCAACGTATACGCTTCTACGACAAAACTCCTAGTGATTTGCAAAAATCACACTAATATAATGCGAAAGTTTGGATGGATGTATAGATGGATGGATGTTTGTTACCTCTTCACGCCAAAACTACGGAACGGATCGGGCTGAAATTTTGCACACAGGCAATTCTAATCCTGGAATAAAACAAAGGCTACTTTGTATCCCATAAATCAGTTCCCATGGGATAGAAATCACCTTTAAACGTTTCTATACAAACAACGCGTGCGAAGCCGCGGGCATAAACTAGTTATCAATAAAGTTCAAACAATTTGTCAAACAGGATATCCTTTGTAAAAAGATTTACTACAAAATATCAGATTATCTAGAGGATAAATGAGCTTAGGACGAGTTTTGCTCAGCTGGAAAACTAACGCCGCCCTAACAAGGTAATGGTTTCTTTTTGCTTCTTTACTTTACCTTAAAAAGATTGAAGTGAACAAAAAATCAAAGTGATCATCATATTATATTAAAGGTTTTTGTTATTATGTTACTTATTATAGTGCGTAAGCCTCACACTCAGGGTAATTTCTAAGAAATCAAATAATATTCCAAAAAATTTCGACTTCGACGGGACTTGAACCCGCATCTTTCCGGGTACGGGAATGTGCTAACTGAGGGAAGTCCCGTCGTCCCGTCGGATAGACGGATGGATGGATGTTTGTTACCTCTTCACGCTAAAACTACTGAACGGATCAGGCTGAAATTTTGCATACAGGTAAGTCTAACCCTGGAATCAAACATAGGCGACTTTTTATCCCATAAATCAGTTCGCATGGGATAGAAATAACCTCGAACCGTTTCCATAGAAACAACGCGTGCGAAGCCGCGGGCAGAAGCTAGTCTATGTATAAAATGCAACCATACATAAATTAAGTCATCCCGTGACCAGGACTGTCTGTAAACCTGTTGAAACGTCGTGAAAATTAGGTAAATAAACGCGATAAATACCCGTTAAGTAATACCTACAATAACATAAGTACATAAATTATTAGTGCGAGAAAAAAACGTATGTTAGGTATAAGTCCTTTAAGTTCGAAGGTTCCAACAAAAGAACGAAAAGTAAATACGATTTCACAATGATTGACAACATTGCAATATTGATGTGACATATCAGAAGTGGGCGCTAGTAAATCTGCCACCAGTGTGTTCTATTGGAGCGTAATGGACGCTCTGGGGGTGCACGATAAACCAGGGTTGCCACTTTCAACAGAAAAAATCCCTTTAACGTCAACTTGTCTTGAAAAATAGATTGATAGAAAATACTTTATTGCACACTTAATCAAACAGAAATAAGGAACTTCGTTCCAATAATTTACAAGTAAACAACATAAACCGTCGTGTGGTGGCGAGCAGCTAAGAATTTGCACCACCCCAACTCTTCCCGCGGGTGTCGTAAGAGGCAACTAAGGGATATCCACCGGGGGCGGGCAGCAGGAGGTGAGGGAGGAAAGCTTAGGATCGCAGTAAAAATTATAGCAAAACAAATTCTACCCGAGGTAGACAATATTATAAAGAGGAAAGATTTGATTGTTTGTTTGTATTGAATAGGCTCCGAAAACACTGGACCGATTTGAAAAATTCTTTCACCGTTAGAAAGCTTACTTTTCAGGGAGTGACATAGGCTATATTTGTCCCGGAATTCCCACGGGAACGGGAATTACGCGGGTGAAACCGCGAGGCGATCGTCTAGTACTGTATATTTATTTAGCACATACCTTGTATATTTTGATCGTAAACATAATAAACATCGATGTAAGTAAAATTCGGAACATTGGGCACTAGCTTCTCGAAAGTGGAACGCTCAAATTAGGTCCAATTAGGTCCACCCACCTCAGTCACCACAGTCGGACCGGCGCACGTGTTTCGCGTATATTGTTGTCTCGATCGCACTTCGGTCTAGATACGTCTTTCCATCATTGTTGTTCATTAGGTAGTAGGTATATTGCAATAGATTGGAGATTGCGTGTCTTTGCGTTTAGTTGTAGCACAAGACAGGCCATTTGTTGAGATAGCGCTGGGAGAACGTACCGTATCTACAGAATTTTACTTATATCAATGTTGTTAACAGGCAGAATAATAAGCGCGTGGCAACCCTAAAACAAACACAATCAGAGAAGGGTTGCCGCCTGCTCTCAGATTGTGAAAAACTTTTTTGTCTTTCGGTGAAAGCTATTTGGGGTAATTTCACAAGGGCGGGCGTCCGTTCCACGGGTTTCCTCGTTTTCTTTTTCCTGACCGCCGCGCCGGTTTATTTTTTTACATAAGATGGTAGTTTATTTTGAGGGGTAGTGTAAAACTTTCAGAGGCGAAAATTGCGCTTCTTGTCCGTGGCCCCATTCAGCTGATCCAGTTGACTGTACTACCATCGATTTTACGATTGGCTGTACCACCGAAGTTTGTTTTATTGCGTACTTTTCACCGTTCAATAGGTATTTACTTGCACATAGAATACAAAATGTTTTTAAATTGAAGGTAATATTATTTTACTTTTAGGTAATTTTAATATAAATAAATAAATAATGCTGGACAATTCACACAACATATTATCTAGCCCCAAGCTAAGCAGAGCTTGTGTTATGGGTACTAGATAAGAGATAACTGATATACATAATACACAATACACTACATAGATAGGTATTTTTTTATAATAAATCATAGAAAAACATCCAGAACACCCTGAACAAATATCTGCAGATCGTACAAACATTTGTCCCGAGGCGGGAATCGAACCCGCAACCTCCTGCGTCGCAGGCAGACCTTCGCCCGCTGCGCCACAGAGGTCGTCTTCCGGAAATACACAGTCGAAAAGTTTTATTCAAAGAGGATCAGTTTCCAGAAAAAATCCCAGAACATCGGAGTGTATTGAATGCAGATTTAAACCACTTTATTACTGACACTTTATTGTTTACAAACATTCTACGTCGAGTTTGGCTAGTACCTTCGTAATTCCACATACAGATTATGATAAATCCATTTTCACTTATAAATTGTTTATTTATTGCATTGATGTCCATTCCAAGGTGTTAACTTTTTTTCGGTAGAATCTAAATGAACCCTGTAAGGGCGTTGCAACATTTAGGTACTATATTAGGTATATCTAGGTATAATTTTTTTTATTTTTATACCTAAATGTTGCAAGGCCCTATATAACCATTACCTAAACCATTAAATGGTTTAATATTTTACATGATTAAATTAGTCCTTCAACAAATAGAAATAAATTACAACTAGTATTTACAATTGAGCTAACTGCAGACTGTTGCAAACAATCTACAGGTAGCTCAACTGATCCATATCAATGCCAGTCGTCGCGTCCCCGCTACGCTGGCTGCATTGCCACGCTGTATGGCAATGCTGATGCGCTGCGCCAGATACTCACCAGCTCTCTGGTCACGCGTCGCTTCGACCAGACGTTTATTAGTCCTCATATAAATTTGCTAGTTAAGATACAGCAAAAAAAAACACAATTCACCTTTAAGTAAGTTTATCATAACTATCATGTCAGAAATATTAAAAATTTAACTAAAAACTAGGTAGGTAGGTATGTCAAAAGAAAATAAGAATTTAAGTAAATGTCAATGGTTATAAATCACACTAATATTATAAATGCGAAAGTTTGGATGGATGGATGGATGTTTGTTACCTCTTCACGCCAAAATACTGAACGAATCGGGATGAAAATTTGCATACAGGTAATTCTAATCCTGGAATCAAACAACTACTTTTTATCCCATAAATCAGTTCCCATGGGATAGAAATCGCGTGCGAAACCGCGGGCAGAAGCTAGTAAGAGAATAAAAATTTAAGTAAATGTCAATAGTTAATACATTACAATAAATAAATAAATCTAATATATAAAATTCTCGTGTCACAGTTTTCGTTGCCATACTCCTCCGAAACGGCTTGACCGATTCTCATGAAATTTTGTGAGCATATTGAGTAGGTCTGAGAATCGGCCAACATCTATTTTTCATATCCCTGAGTGATAATTTTTATTTTCCACGCGGGCGTAGCCGCGGGGCGCAGCTAGTTACATTATAAATGTCAAAATTCGCGATGAGCGATGATATATCCATCTAAGTTCTAACGTGTGAGAAGCCGTGGTCGGAAGCACATTATACTATACAGGATGGCACATAGCGGTCGGAAGCTATATACAGGGTGTAGAAAGCCTGTTAAGGCTGATTTATCGAGGCGGAGAGATAATGATCTCTTCCACTGAACGAGCTCCTACGTTACGTACTACGTTTATCTACGTCGTTTACAGAGTTATTGGTAACTAGACGATCGCCTCGCGGTTTCACCCGCGTAGTTCCCGTTCCCGTGGGAATTCCGGGATAAAATATAGCCTATGTCACTCCCTGAAAAGTTAGGTTCCTAACGGTGAAAGAATTTTTCAAATCGGTAGGGTAGTTTCGGAGCCTATTCAATACAAACTAACAATCAAATCTTTCCTCTTTATAATATTAGTATATATTCACCGACACAGCGTGAAATGGACATCACGTACATTTTTTTTTTCAATTCAATTCATTTATTCCACCGTAGGTACATTTATACACTTGATGTCGTTGAAATCTAATTTACTATTATTGCTAATTAAACATAATATTTAATTATTGTAGAGTAGTTTGTGAAAACGACAGGTGTTAAATTAATTAAATTCTTTTCTTTAGTCATTAATTGGTGGTGTGTCACAGACGTGTTTTTTAATATATAATCAACACGCTCGGCAGGCGCATTGGTGACCGCAGTAGAGGTGTTAAAATACGTAAGGTACTAGCTTCTCGCACATCAGTCATAGTCGGACCGGGGCGGAGGCGGCCGCGCCGCCGTCGTTCGTGTTTCGCGCGCGTATTGTTGCTCGGTCGCTTGTCAGGCTACGTACGTCTTTCCATCTTTGTTGTTTATTCGGTAGGTATATTACAAAAGATTATAAATAGCGTGCTTTGCAACACAACACGGGCCATTTGTTGAGTTAGCGCTGGTACCATACTAAAGAATTTTACATTTTGCTAATAAAATAAACTTTTACTGAATTAATCTTTACTTTCTTTTGGAACGAAGTTCCTTATCGCGCGTTGTGAAAGGGGGCTAGACGGAAAGAATTCATACGAAAAGTTGTAACGACACTTTTAGACGAAGAGAACCGAGGAGAACCGAAGCGACGACCGCAGCCGAGTTGAGCCGAGGTGCGCTTCGATTCGAACAATCGTGTGTTCCGCTCGCTCGCGCAACGTGTCATTGGAGTGAGCGGGATATATCAGTTTTCTGCGGCCTCACTGAAGATGACGCGAGGACGCGAGATTAATCGAAAGGAACTTCGTTCCATCCGGGTGTCCCTTGACACCTCTCAAGTTTTTTTATTTTTGCTAAATATACATACTTTACATTTTATTTTTTAGAAACTCAGTAGGTATACCTAAGTACCTACATATAGTTCGTGGAATCTATCTTACCCTAATCCGTTGGCGTTGCGATCTGATCTGCGACACAATATTTTATTTCTGCAGGTAGCATCGGTGCCTACTTTTGTGATTTGCTTGAATATGTTCTTAGACAAAGACTTTTTATGTTATGTTTTATGATCTTACGACATCCACGGGTTGACTTAGAGGGGTCGATTAAACCCTCTACCCCACAGCCGCGGTTTTGAAGCGCGTCTTGTTTCGCGCGATTTTGATGACCTCTGTAGCGTGGCGGGCAATGGTCCGCCTGCGACGCAGGAGGTTGCGGTTTCGATTCCCGCCTCGAGACAAATGTGTGTACGATCTGCAGATATTTGTTCAGAGTGTTGTGGATGTGTTCTATGTATAATATATTTCTATGTATAATATAAGGTATTTCAGTTATCTAGTACCCATAACACAAGCTCTGCTTAGCGTGGGGCTAGATAATGCTGTGTGATTTGTCCAACATTATTTATTTATTTGTTGCGATAGTTTTTGACGTGACAACGTCTTATAATTCGATAGAGCCGGCTGCACGCACGAAAAAACATGACGTCATGCGGCGTTACCTCGCTCTGAGGCGTTCCATGTAAGGCTTGAAGTGCAAGCGAGAGCGCTCGACATCCGTCTCTCTCCTACTTGAGTGAGCGATGCGTCTGCGTGGACAGCTGCTATACTATAGTACATTTACATGTTTTGATCGAGTATCAAATGCTACCATTCCATCAGTATTTTCTTAAGACGTTGTCACGTTCAACTATCGTCAGTAAACCGACTTTACAGACAACCAATTTTTTGCATTATTTTTGTACTAAGAAGCACACGATCTTACACACTGCTGCGATTTTTCGACGCGATAGAACTTGGACGAAGCGTTTCCGCGTCCTGCGATTTTGCGATAATTGTTCACGGAACATTTTGTATTAGGACGCATGCCATCTTGCCATCCACACAGAAGCACACGATCTTACACACTGCTGCGATTATTCGACGCAATAGAACTTGGACGAAGCGTTTCCGCGTCCTGCGATGTTGCGATAATTGTTCAAGGAACATTTTGTATTAGGACGCATGCCATCTTGCCATCAAATCGCGGCTGTGGGGTAGAGGTTTCTACGCTGCCACGACTGCCACGACACGTGACCGCATGTAGGTACGATGTTCCGAAATTCACGGGTCAATAAATAATGTTGAACTTTTCAGAGCGTCAACAAACACTGAAGTAAACAGAGCTTGTGTTGTCTTAGTATCGATGTTTGCGTTAGGCGTTCGTAAATAAATACAAAGTTTTTATACTACATACATTATTTAGTATTAAAACTTTTAACCTAAAAATGTAAGTTTTTAAGGTGTTCAACAAGCCTTTTAACCCAGGTCGCTACTTTATAATAATTATAATACAGGTATGTATTATAATTATTATAAACTAGCGGCCTGTCCCGGCTTCGCACGGGTGGACATTTATTTAAACATTTTGGGATAAACGTAGAGTAGTCTCTTTATGCAGGACATTTTATACTTTTATCCGACTGCCTCGTTGGTCTAGCGGTCGCGTTTTCAACCACACTGGTGTTTTTTTTTAATTAATAATAATAATAATTAATAATAATAATAATTAATAATAATAATAATAATAATTTATTTCATCACAAATATACATGCATACATAATACAACAATCACTAGATTAACTTAGATTTATTCTTATTTGCTACATTATATTAAGACTAATAGTGACTCACTTTGATCTCTACACTAGGATACCCTGTGCTGTAGAGTCAAAAAGTAGTAAGTGTCTAGTTTAAACATATGTTCGGACCATTCTTTTAGGTGACTTTGAGATCTTGCTTGTGTTGTCTATTGCAGTTATTATGTGGCTTTGTTCTGATGACAGTAAATTAAAATTAAAATTCCTACCCTATCATATTATACCTACCCTAATCATTTCTTTATTAATACCATCACGTACCTACCTACTTATTTACCTACAGTACGACAAGACGGCCTCCGTCTCATCGTAGTCTTTATCAAGAAGCCATGAATGCAGGATCTTTTTGCAACCTCTTCTGGTTTTGGAAAATAAGTTAAGAGTTTTGTTTATTTTTGTGTATAAGAAGGGACCTAACCAGGGATAAAATCTACAAAAAAATTGTGTTTGCCTAAAGGGGGTTTTCCATTTAATGTGTCGGAAGGACATAACAATTTTAGAAGGCGCTATTTTATGGTATTTTAAGATAACTGACATAATGAAGAGTTGCCTTACTGTCAAGAGGTTACATTCTCGATAAAGAGTTTTGGTTGGATACAGGAATGGCTTTTTATGAGCTACTTTAAGAACCGCTCTTTGACCACGCTCTAGCTTTAGCAGGTTCATCTTGCATGCTCCTCCCCAAGCTACTATACAATAGTTAACGGTCGACTGACATAGACTAGTGTACACAAGCTTTGTCAGAGACTAATCTGCTATGGCTCTCAACCGTTTAAAGATGAACATAAGCTTCCGGACTCTGCTAGTAATAGTGTCTATATGTTTAGCCCAAGTAAGTCCATCGTCAACAATGACCCCAAGATACTTCAATGAATTAACCTGTTTAAGGGATGGGCAGTCACAGGTCGTTGTATCAATCGAAAAACAGTTATGAATTTTTAACCTAAGAGGTTGAAGTGGCTTTGTGCGTTCACTAATTCTAAATGATATGAACTTAGTTTTATCAACATTCAGGGTTAAGATGTTTTGTTGTAACCAAGTCCCTACCTTATTCAAGCCAATTTGACTATTCCGCTCAACTGAGTCCCAACTATTTGTTATATTTGTCTGTTTTTACTCAGTTAACGACTTTACCAAACGAAAGTAATTATTATGTTATCAATAAAGATGAATGATTATTAGATTTTTTTTAAACTTGCAGAAGCCTTTATTCACAAAGAAAATTACACTAGTATTTACAATATATTTATAAGAATATAATAATTGAATGCTATTAATTTAAATTATGTACCTGATATTCATACACGATGTAAATTGTTTTTGAATAAATAATCTTAACTAAACTTATAATTAATATAGCTTTATATATTACGAGCTTCTGCCCGCTTCTTCGCACTCGTATTTTCAGTGTAATAAGTAGCCTATTATCTAAGTTTGACTTTGCTCTAAACGTACACCAAATTCCATCTTGATCTGTTCAGTAGTTTTGGAGATCATAAGTAACAAAAATTCAGATTTCACAAACTTCGGGCTTTATAATATTACTAGGATAAATAAACAACGTGCACCTCCATCACCATATTTATGGCTCTCAGAACACGAATGTCCAATATCCGCAACTCCATTGAAAGTTTCAAACATGTCCACCTCGAATTCCACGAATATCCAATTTCATACGCGCGGATACCAGGAATATCCAATTTCATACGCATGCAAATCCATGCTACATGAACTACTACTCTCAAAGGAATATCTTTTCATGCAAATTAACCCGTAGTTTCAGTTTCACTGGAATTGGTTGGACGTTATTACCTAGTAGATCTATACTATAGATAGACCACACAACTGGCGAATCGCTGTAGAAACATGTCATCATCATCAGCCTATATTAGTCCACTGCTGGACATAGGCCTCCCCTAATGAGCGCCATAGCGCCCTGTCTTCAGCTTGCCGCATCCAGCATCTACCTGCAGTCTTTCGCAGATCGTCATCCCACCTGGCCGGAGGGCGTCCTACACTACGTTTGCCGAGTCGTGGTCTCCACTCAAGAACACGTTTACCCCAGCGGTTGTCGGTTCTTCGCGAGATATGGCCGGCACACTGCCACTTCAGCTTGCTAATTCTTTGAGCTATGTCGATAACTTTGGTTCTCTGTCGGATGTATTGAATTTTATCCTTCAGAGAGACTCCGAGCATAGCTAATCCATTCCTTCTCTTCTCGAAATTGTTTCCGAGTGCAAATTTTGCAGTTAGATATAAATAATTTTGAGAAGGAGGCCAAGAGGAGGATCCAGCTAGGCTGGGCAGCGTTTGGGAAACTACGTCGAGTCTTCTCGTCATCCATACCGCAATGCTTGAAACGAAAGTTTTCAATCAGTGCGTCCTACCCGTCATGACCTACGGAGCTGAGACGTGGACACTCACGGTAGGGCTGGTCCACCAGTTCAAAGTCGCTCAGCGAGCTATGTCACAGTAACAAACGCCAAAAGTGGCGTTTGTTACTGTGGCAAGGTTCTACAGAGATTGGCCAGTTGTGTGGTCTACCTATCTATACTACTAGCTAGACGATCGCCTCGCTGTTTCACCCGCGCAGTTCCCGTTCCCGTGGGAATTCTGGGATAAAATATAGCCTATGTCACTCCCTGAAAAGTAAGCTTCCTAACGGGGAAAGAATTTTTCAAATCGGTCCAGTAGTTTCGGAGCCTATTCAATACAAACAAACAAATCTTTCCTCTTTATAATATTAGTATAGATGTCACGAATTCCGCCAAACCAGTGAAAATTGAATGTTATTGGACCTCACGCGACACAAGCGCCTCTAGTGGCAAATTCACATGCAACAAACTAAACTGATTCGACAGCACTAAAACGATGCCATCCTTTTAATTTGGATCATTATGAAAGGGACCGCTACATTTTTAGAGCCGTCAAACTAAACTGTACTAATTTTACAGCTCTAAAAATGTAGCGGTCCCTTTCATAATGTTCCAAATGAAAAGGGTCATCCTATTTAGTGCTGTCAAATTAGTTTAGTTGAGACATCTGAATTGACGCCACATTTTCGTATTTAGGAAAAGCGTCTCCTGAATTTTTCCCATATTAATTTGGAACAAGGACATTCCTGTCCCATTTCATCCCAACAACCTACCTATTCCTTGCCTACTTCCTTTAGAAATTTTCGAAAGATAATAAAGTTATTCTTGCTTTAATGAAATTATTCAAAGATTATACTGCGTTGTTTTTACAAGCGTATTGCGTATTATATGCGTAGCGTATACTTGAATGAAATTATTCAAAGATACGTACTGCGTTGTTTTTACAAGCTACTTTCATTAAATTCAAAGTTGTTTATCCTATGAGATAGAAAATTAATTGATTTTTTTATCTGAATTAAGCCTTAATTCACAAAGAAAATTATACTAATATTTACAATTGAGCTACTCGTAACTGCTGACATAATTACTTGGTTGACAAGTCATTCGTACAAAATTCAGTAATCAAAGGTAGGCGGCACAAGTTGCTGGACATAGAAGGTGTACAAAAACTAGTTAACGTTTCGTATGACACTTAAACGTATATAATTAGAACCTGCTTAAATAATTTAAATATAAGAATGCTTTATGTATACGCTGTTGGCGTTCCTATTTAATAAATAAATAAATAAACGCGCTTAAATTAAACGCAGCATTTGCAGATTAGAAGAAAAATAGTACTAGACATTTTCACAAGGCATATAGAGTTAGAGCTTGTATTTGTATTTACAAAATTTGTCAATACAAAAATGACGTCTACTTAGTAAAAAATTCGAAATACCTTGTAGATTTTTTTATGGCAGAAGCCTTTATTCACGAAGAAAATTACACTAGTATTTACATTGAAACAACTGAGCTAACTGCAGACTGTTGCAATCAATCTACAGGTAGCTCCACTGATCCATATCAATACCAGTCGTCGCGTCTCCGCTACGCTGGCTGCATTGCCACGCTGTATGGCAATGCTGAAGCGCTGTGCCAGATACTCACCAGCTCTCGGGTCACGCGTCGCTTCGACCAGACGCTCAGATAAATTTTTTAAAACCCGAAGAGCCTCGGTACCCTACGTACCTAGGGTCTCGACTCCTTGTAGATTAAAAATTCAGATTAAAATAAAATATTTTATACAACAAACGTGATTTCGGTTTTTGCTCGACCTCAAAAATTGCTGTCTACACTTATATTCTAAGGAGGTAAATTTTGTTTGTTTTTGAGTAATTATGGGGGTTTGTAGTATCTCCGGAACTACTGATCCGATTCTGCAAGTTATTTAACTAAGTTAGATAGATGAGTATTGTTGAAAGAAACGTTTTATACGGTTGCCTCATGCTAAGTGAAGCCGCAATAAGAGGCTAGATTTAATATTATGTAAATTATTAAAAACTTAATATAAAGTTATCTATGAAACAAAAAAAACTAAACGAAAATCGGTTCATCCATTTGGGAGCTAAGATACCACAGGCAGATACACAGACAGACACGTTGAAATTATAAAACACCTCTCTTTTTGCGTCGGGGGTAAAGGTCAGTACTCACATACGGTATTACTCGATAGTTTTACTCGAAGTCGAGTAAAAATCAACGTGTGGACCGCAAAACTCACAGCTCGAAGGCTCGCACCCTGTGAGTTTTGCGGTCCACACGTTGATTTTTACTCGACTTCGAGTAAAACTATCGAGTAATACCGTATGTGAGTACTGAGCTTTAAACAGGCTCTGCACGGCGAATTTATTCCAATACTACATAGCATTTAAGTTCATTTTAATGTCCAAACGTTTACTTCCAAGTTTATTTAGGAACTAGAAAAGGATTCCTCGAATTTCTAATAACACGTAAACTCATTAACTCGAGAGCTTTCAAGTTCGGCGCCAGGGATGGACCAAGGCTTAACAACTAAGTGGTCTAGAAAGATTAATTAACACTTTCATGGCTCAAGACGTAGATGTCCTCCTGTTGGCTTAGTGTAGCAACGGCTGGGCAGTTAATGCGTTAAAATGGTGATTAAAAAAAAAACACTTTTAATATTAGGATAAAACAATATTTCGTAACAATTCCGCGCAAAACCTTTTCTGAAAAGATCCAAAAAAGTGACGCCTGAATCTATTATTTAAAAACACTTTTATTGCAAGTAAGGCAGAGCACTTTTATTTCAGCAGCTTCCTTCTGCGATTTTTTAATACCTGCGAACACCATTCACCATTCGAAGCATGTTCAGAAGTGGGCTCGTGTTATAACCCTAGCTCACTAACCTTAGTTTCGTTCGAGCAACGTCATAACTAACCATTCGTAAATTTTACGACGGATGAAAACATTAATATTTTGTTACGAAATTTTTATTTATGAGACGAAAATATAATAGACCCAGAAACAATAATGCTCCTTGCAAATCGTTTGTTGGCCTAACAGAAGTCCAAAGTCTTATGATTTTTTGTAGTATATTAGCTGCAAGTTTTGAAAGTTCTCAGAACACCTTGAAATGCCTTACTACTGCGCCCCTTTAGGAACCGCACTAAGTCCAACCCTGGTGCAATAATAGAGGCGGGAATGCGAAGTCCGTCTCAGTTAGAAAGCTCCCGGATTATATTTACGAGATAAATAAAGGACAACTTCTAAATATTGAAGGGAATAAATTTGAAGTCACTGTGCTACGTAACCTATCACCCCTGCCCCGCCACTTTTAGAAATCGCACTGAGTCCGACCCTGGTGCAATAACAGACGCCGGAATGCGAGGCCCGTCTCAGTTAGAAAGCTCCCGGATTATATTTACGAGATATATAAAGGACGACCTCTAAATATTAAGAGGGCTGGATCATTTAGAATTTCAAGTAATTTCGAGACTCGTGAAGGGTAGTTTTATTTAGTTACTCGACGATCGCCTCGCGGTTTCACCCGCGTAGTTCCCGTTCCCGTGGGAATTCCGGGATAAAATATAGCCTATGTCACTCCCTGAAAAGTAAGCTTCCTAACGGTGAAAGAATTTTTCAAATCGGTCCAGTAGTTTCGGAGCCTATTCAATACAAACAATCAAATCTTTCCTCTTTATAATATTAGTATAGATGTAATTATTATTATTATTGATTTATAGACGAGCAGCTGAGAGCTGATAATGTCTATATCACAGTGCTTTTAAAGTTTTCACTACACTAGTTTGTCTCTTGTAGTGTGTCTCTCAGTGGTCGAGTCTGTTTTTGAAGCTGTTCACAGAGGGAGCTGTTACAATTTCTTCAGGAAGCCGGTTCCAATTGTACACCACTCGGTTACTCAGGAAGTGATGGGCAATGTTAGTTTTTGATGAAAATATATGAGAAATTAATAGTGTAAACTGACAATATACGATAGTTATACGATAGACAATACATATACGATAGGTATACGATATACAATAGATAATATCAATATACGATAGTAATGTCGACGGCCTCTGTGGCGCAGCGGGCGAAGGTCTGCCTGCGAAGCAGGAGGTTGCGGGTTCGATTCCCGCCTCGGGACAAATGTTTGTACTATCTGCAGACATTTGTCCAGGGCATTCTGGATGTTATCTATGTATAATAAAAAAAAATCTATCTATGTAGTATGTAGTATAATGTATATCAGTTATCTAGTACCCATAACACTAGCTCTGCTTAGCTTGGGGCTAGATAATGCTGTGTGAATTGTCCAGCATTATTTATTTATTTATTTAATATACGATAGTTATACGATAGACAATATACGATAGTTATACAATAGACAATATACGATAGTTATACGATGGACAATATACGATAGTTATACTATAGAAAGTGTCTCAATTAGATTCTATAGGGCTAATAATGAACCACAAAAAATTCACATTTTTTTTTAAATTTTGCAAATTTCAAATGTCGCGCGTAATTTCACGAAAACGCTGGATGCAGTGGACGCCATATTGCTCTGTGGTCATGACGTCAGTTGGCTGTGTAAACAAATGCGGTGATATTTTGTATGTCATAGATTAAAGGTACGCTGATAGTTGACAGTTCTAAGTTTACATAGCCATATGACGTAATAACATGGCGACTAGTTATGAAACAGATTAAAAAAGCTGAAACCTTAGAATTGAATTTTAAAATTTAGTTTGCTATTTTATGAACTTAAGCTAACGTTTTCCGACTGCTTTTTGCTTAAGCTATCTCAATAATATATTTTTAGATTTTTTTTCTCGTAAAGAGTAAAATACCCTATTACATACTTAGGTACATTATAATATAATAGTTAAAAAAAATACTGAGCGTCTGATCGAAGCGACGCGTGACCCGAGAGCTGGTGAGTCTGGCACAGCGCATCAGCATTGCCAGACAGCGTGACAATGCAGCCAGCGTTTGGGGACGCTTCCGACTGGTATTGATATGGATCATTTGAGCTACCTGTAGATTGTTTGCAACAGTCTGCAGTTAGCTCAGTTGTTTCAATTGAAAATACTAGTAATGTAATTTTCTTTGTGAATAAAGACTTACGAAGTAACTTTAACAGTTAAATGCCCCGTAAGGCTATATCCACTTCTGTCTGACATTAATATTAACGTAGCCCATAAATCGTCCGCCTCGTCTCGTATCGGATACCCGGTTTAATGACGTTATAACCGAATCCTATAACCGGTTTCATATTACACGGATGAACCGCCCTGTACTGGAAAACTGATGTTATATTCTCATCTATATTTAATCTAAAATTGTCGGGGTTTAAAGCGCATACCCGACGCAAATCAGCACCACCACCTATTTTTTCTTATTTATATGTTAAGCAAAGGAATTTAGCTTTGCTCACCATCGTAGTCAAAAAGAGCAACTTTGCATCTCTGTCTACACTATACAAAATAAAACATTTACAGCTGTACCTACTACAAAAACCAACGTAAACACTGATCCAACAAGCATTTAGCTAAACAGTGTCTAAACAGTTAGACATGGGTTTAGCATGAGTTTAACTTTAGTTTAAACTATGTCTAAGCCGTGTCTAACTGTAAACCGTCGTAAAACGCAGTTTTGTGGTAACGCTTTTGTTAAACACGCGCTCAACAGATGTCTAACTTTTTTGTAGTACCACTGAAACTAGTGCTCTAGGATGGACAGTTCCGGAGATATCATGGTTTGAAGTTTGACAGCTGTCATCTGAAATGTAGATCTCGACGAGTACTATAATTTACCTAAAACCCGGGTTCTAGGCACATGGTGGGTTTAAAGGGCATGTGTGCGTCATGGGTGGGCAATGAAAGTGTTGAGTAGATTCTATACGCTAACGAAGTAGCGGGTAAAAGTTAGTGCTACATAAAATAAATCCTGAGTTATGTAACTTGATTTTTCTGTTAACTGTACATTAAAGCAAATTAGGTATATGGTCCCAGTCGACCGATTCAAAAATGTGATCAGGTAACTGGGACCGCGGTCCTAGTTATGTATGGGCCCAGTCGCCTGTAGGTATCCTCTGTTAGAGAGGTATTGAAAATAAGGTTATGATAGGTATCACAAACAGCAAAATCAATTTTTGAAAATTAATTCTTTTTTAAGGAGATAAAATAGGTGGTGGTGGCGCTAATTTGGGTCGAGTATGGTATGCGTCTTAATTTCTATTTTGTAAATTCACTTGAACAGAATCAGTGCTTTATTTTTCAGCTGTTTTATTTACCGCAATTTTTCTCGATCGTGTTTTGTCAAACTTTACTAATAAGGCTTTTTAACAAAAACCCAAATTGATTATTATAATTAATTTCATAAGCTACAGTTTACTAGGCGGAATTCTATATTCCATTTTTTTATTCCAGTTTTCTCCGCGGGGGAGTTTGAAGGGGGAAAACTGGAATAACCCAAATTATATTAATTCAGTTTTTCTTGCCGCATTCATAAGTAATCACAAAGTACAAGGGAATCGTACCCGAAAGCTCCTGCGTCGCAGATGTTCTTTCTCCCGCTACACCACTCAGGTCGTCAAATGAGACTACCGTTTGTGAGACTACCGTTTGTGAGACTCGACGTTACGGCAATAATTCAGTAACCTTCTAACTCGTTTGAAATGAAAATTACGATGCGCAGGCACGAACGCGCTGTAAAATTTCCCTGTTTCATTTTTTAACTCACAGTTTTACGGTTTTTTTAGTGCCTATGTTTTGTTTGGTCCACAAGGCCACGACAGTGTATAAACCTGTTGAAACGTCGGAAAAATTAGTACATAAACGCGATAAACCCGTGAATAGTTTTTATAATGTATTCACATCACGTAAATTAAAAAAAAAATTACGATAGGGTTGTTATTCTCGTAGTTATTCTGTTTTCCCGTTATACAATCTTGGAGTTTCAAGAAACTGTAAACAACTTTTTCACTTTTTTAGCCAAATGAAGGCTTACAAAATATCGCACACAAAATATGAGAACCGAGAACCATAAAGAAGACCAGACGAGTATTTTGATACGTAATTTATCAAAATCGCTTTGTCCGTTTGGATGCTTGAAGATAATAAAGAGGTTCGCCAAATTAGAAACATACGAAAAACATAACCCACGTCATGAAGAAAATAGTTTGACCATAATGACCATATACCTAAGTAGGAGTATAAATTGAGCTGACAAAAAAAAATATTAGCCAAAAAGCTAGTTAAAGATTTAAGATTCAAAGTCATGTATTTATTGGGACTAATGTTTGTACGATCTACAAATATTTGTTCCGGGTGTTCTGGTCGTTTCTATGTACAGTCGGCTGCAATAATATGTATACACTCCCAAGTTTTCAATATGACTAAATAGTAAGTGTATAGTAATTGTGATAATTTATGTGCCGCATTCTGACGAAGTACGATGACTACTTTGTACGAAAAACGTTTGCATGTCCTTTTATTTGAAAAGTTCCGAGTAAAATAAAAGTTAAACCTTGGGAGTGTATACATGTCTGTGCAGCTGACTGTACCTATAATAAAAAATATCTATCTATGTACCTAATGTATTATATTATTTATATCAGTCATCTAGTACCCATAACACAAGCTCTGCTTAGCTTGGGGCTAGATGACGCTGTGTGGATTGTCCAGCATTATTTATTTATTATTTATCTGATGTCATAAATGAATATACAACATACATAGAAATTTGTCATTAAATAACCCGCCCCTGATCATTAAATAATAATATAAGAATAATGCTGGACAATTCACACAGCATTATCTAGCCCCAAGGTAAGCAGAGCTTGTGTTATGGGTACTAGATAACTGATATACTTAATACAATACACTACATAGATAGATATTTTTTATTATACATAGAAAACATCCAGAAGGCCCTGGACAAATGTCTGCAGATCGTACAAACATTTGTCCCGAGGCGGGAATCGAACCCGCAACCTCCTGCGTCGCAGGCAGACCATCGCCCGCTGCACCACTGAGGTCGTCCTGCACCACTGAGGTCGTCTCATTCCCAGTGTAATGGTGCCCATAATGCTTGCAGCATTACCTCGCTGAATAGCAATGGCAATACTTTGCATCAAAAACGACCCGGTGCGGGAGTCTCTGTCACTTCGTTAATTTAGCAGATCTTAGATTGCAAATATCCTACACACAATTAAGTACATAAACTTGATAGTGATTCTAAGAATTAAAATAAAATCCTCACTTGGATTTTCGGCTATCTATTCTTTCTCATAAATAAAAAAGTATTTGATTTGGGTACAAAATAATACCCAAGACGTACAGGGGACTATATAAGCCACATTTTTTATTACTTTCACGTGAAATATAAAGCAGAATTGGCTATTTATGTAAGTACCTATCCAGACCCCATTTTTCGACATTTTCAGCGATTCTTGCGTTGGTAAAAACGTATTTATGTGAAAATATTGTATGGGACTCCTATTTTATTTTCGCACCCTGTAAAGATTAATATATTACCTTTCATTTTATACCCTGATATCTGGTTAGCGATTCCTGGTTCATTAAATGGTACCTAAAAACCATTGAAATTTGTAATTTCGTCCTTAATTTGAGGTATAAATTTAGTAAATTAATCGATACAAAAAAAAAACTCTACTTATTTCTATAAATAAAATAAATGTACACTTAGAAAAGGTGAATAAAACCTCGACGTCAGCGATTTTCAGAACTTAAGTTTCAATCGATAGGAGCACGCATCTCAAATCCCCAACCGTGCGAAAACTTTTAATAAAAGAGGTTTTACATAGACAACAAAAGTTTTATTATTTTTAGGAGGTACACACGGGGTAATAATAGACAATACAACTAAGGACCGACACACACATTAGTCTGTTACCTATAATATTTCGTCTATTATCAACCGACCAATCATGCTGTCCACCTAGTTGGACGATTAGTAATTATTTTTCTCAACCGACTTTCTACACAACCTAGTTTGTCGGTTGATATATTTTATTCTTAACCGACAACTTAGTTTGTCAGTTGGTAATTAGACGTAATATTTATACAACTTTACCCCAAAAATACTACTACGTTCCATGTAAAATCAAACTCACGACCTGCAACTCCCAAACCAGCACACCCCCGCTATGCCAGCACATAAATAACCGATACCGGCGTTTCGATCAATCGGTGCGGAAATAGACCGCTATTTGTGACTGACCGGACATTCAACCCGTGTGCTTGATTTTTTATACTTCTTAATTATATTTTTAATACTGACCTAATAATTTGTTTCGGAACTGATCGTATGTCTTCGGATGCAGCGATACGTGTAATTATGATCAAACTTCATAGTTCACACTTTCACAGTTCTTTATTAATAAGTTGAAACAAGTTACAGGTCACTTATAAATGAACTATGTTAATATTACATAAATTTTAAATAATAAATTAATAAACTAAATTAATTTCAAATTAAAAGTATCATATTCACACACATTTTAAACTCATAAAATCATTCACATGATAAATAGTGTGCGTTATCAGCCACGTTTTCAGCTGAACTTTAAAAAATTGAGTGGATTGTGCGCTGGTGATAGAAGGTGGCATGCAGTAAAGTTGTAAACAGCCGTCCCCATCACGTGTTGCAACTTGGACGTCTTTGCTAGCAGCCGTCCCCATCACGTGTTGCAACTTGGACGTCTTTGCTAGCCGTCACTTAAGGCTCTACCTCCCCGAACACTAGCGCCGCCACATATTTTATCTTATTATTAAGTACGTCGAAGAAAGGAAATTGCAAAAATTACGCTGGGCAATTTGTGATACCTATTATAAGCATTTTTTTAACGCCTCTATATTTTTTTTAGTTTGTATTGTGTAGGCAGAGATGCGACGTTGCTCTTTTTTGCCACCATGGTGGCCAAAAACAGCAACTTCGCAACTCTGCTTAAAGTATACAAAATAAAACTATTACAGAGGCGTTAAAAAAATGCTTATGATAGGTATCACAAATTGCGCAACGTAATTTTTGGAATTTCTTTTCTTCTACGTAATAATAAGATAAAATATGTGGCGGCGCTAGTGTTCGGGGAGGTAGAGCCTTAAGGTAAGTTTATTTAACCTTCAATGAGGATCCGTAACATTCTATCAATTTCAATATAACTATTCACGTTATTCTTTATGACATTAGAATGATATATCTTTTTAAATTATCCAAATCGGAACATTACGTACGAAGTTATGACTAAATTACTAGCGAAGTTTACTGAGTGACCGCCGCGGGTGCGTGTGACGTCACTCCCTTGGTCGCCGCCCGTTAACCGTAGGCAGATATCAGTTTTTAGTGATTTACTCCGAAACTATAAGTTTAGGGAAAAAAATGACAGAACCAAATAGACTGGATGGATGGATAGATGTATAGATGGATGGATGTTTGTTACCTCTTCACGCCAGAACTACTGAACGGATCGGACTGAAATTTTGCATACTTACAGGTAATTCTAATCCTGAAATCAAACATAGGCATACTTTTTATCCCATATACTATAAGTTTAGGAAAAAAAAATGACAAAACCAAACAGACCCTTTTTTTTCATTCGATGGGTCTCTCAAAACTGAGAGAATATTATAATAATTGTGTACCTACCTGCTAACCTACCTATCTAATAATTATGTGTACCTTAAATAGTCTTATGTACTGTTCTTTTGTTACTTTTCCTGTGCTGTTTGTGTGTGTACCCAATAAAAATCTATCTATCTAAGATGAAATTTGGCGTACGTTTAGAGCAAAGCTTAACTTTGATAATAGGCTACTTATTATACCGAAAATAAGCGTGCGAAACCGCGGGCAGAAGCTAGTAATTTTTATATAGGAGTTGGTTTTTTGTTTGTTTTTAAAAAAACCCAAATTTTACATCCATCGATTCCCTGTACATTCCTCATAACCACATGAACGTCCTGTGGCACATAAGTACCACAAACGTTTACCCCAACTTACGTCCATGGTACAAAATGGCCACACGACTTGTAGCTCAGTTTTATTTGATACTGCTTTTTATTTGAGCTGCGCCCTGCGGCTTCGCCCCCGTGGAAATTTATGTTTCTAACTTTCTTATTTTTTTCTTTCATAAGAACCTTCTCCTGACAATAACAAACACAACAAAGAAAGAATTAGCGAAATCGGTCCAGGCGTGTTGTTGAGTTATGCGCTTACCAACACATTTTGCGATTCATTTTTATATTATAGATTTCAACGATCGCAGCCTAAATTAGTTCTGCAACCAGTTACTAGATGGCTCTTTAATAAATTTTTCATCTATCGGAGAATTTTTTTTCTGTACATGGCAACAAAAATTTCGATAAAAAAAAAAAAAGTTGATTGTCCGTCATTACACTGCTTTTTAAAAAATGTTTAAACTTATTTTGATACAGATGGAAATGATTTTAATATGACGTTCAAGTGGAGTTGCCTTCTTTCATTTTCCCGCTTCTCTTAATTAAAACAATGCAGAAAATACAGCAATTAAATTTTTCAAGCTGAAGTAATGTTCGGCGAAGCGAAAAGTTAGTTTTAAATTGTAATTATTTCTGGCATTTTTATAGGTAGCTGCTTGCCTCGGCTTGGTTCATGTTGTTGGGGCTGCCGCGCTTCTACAGCGCATCAGGAATGTTTGCTGACGCAAGAGTAGACGGGTTCGCGGCGGTAATGCGCAAAAGATCTGCGTCCCTGATGCGCCGGGTTCGTGACAGCTCCAACAGCTACCTACAGCTACCTACAGCTCATTCCTGAGAGGCTTGACACTGACTGTCTCTTTATGGAACATTGGACAAGAGCGTATATTGTCCTCTTGACCAGTGTTCCATAGGTACTCTGATAGATCTTATTTTGATTATGATTTCAGTAATAATTTTTGTGATTTTGATTTTAATGATGATTTTGGATTTAATTTTAGTACTTACTCATTGATTTTAATTTTAATTTTGTATTTAATTTTAAGTAATATAACTCGAACATGGACACTAACTTATTTTTGTATTATAATTTATTGTTGTCTGAAATAAACGAATTGAATTGAATAGGATTTAACGCATTCGCTGCCCAGCCTCGGCAGCTAGCGACACGGGGACGGATATAAGCACCTGCGTCTTGGCCATAAATCTGTTAAAGCCATGCGCATGTGTTAAAACACAATAGTTGGAAATAACATAATATCAATTTGAATTCTATCAAGCTGGTCAAATCTTTCATTCGACAATTAAATACAATAAAAATATTATAAACTAGACGATCGCCTCGCGGTTTCACCCGCGTAGTTCCCGTTCTCATGGGAATTCCGGGATAAAATATAGCCTATGTCACTCCCTGAAAAGTAAGCTTCCTAACGGTGAAAGAATTTTTCAAATCAGTCCAGTAGTTTCGGAGCCTATTCAATACAAACAAACAATCAATCTTTCCTGTTTATAATATTAGTATAGATACGAATATTTGGATGGAGGAACGTTTGTTACTTCTTCACAGCAAAACTACTGAACAGATCGGACTGAGTTTTGCGTAGATGTAGAAGCCTAGAATCATACATATTTAAACTTTTCTATAGATTCAACGCGTGCGAAACCGTTGGCAGAATCTTATCCTACTTCCTACTATCTATCCTACTAAACCTATCCTACTAACATTATAAAGCCGAAAGTTTGTGAAATCTGAATTTTTGTTACCTAGGATCTCCAAAACTACTGAACAGATCAAGATGAAATTTGGCGTCCATTTGGGGCAAAGCCTAATTTAGATAATAGGCTTCTTATTATATCGAAAATACGCGTGCGAAGCCGCGGGCAGAAGCTAGTAATATTATAAAACCGAAAGTTTGTGAAATCTGAATTTTTGTTACCTAGGATCTCCAAATCGACTGAACAGATCAAGATGAAATTTGGCATACACTTAGAACGTAGCCTAACTTAAGCAATAGACTACTTATTATACCGAAAATACGCGTGCGTAGCCGCGGGCAGAAGCTAGCAATATTACAAAACCGAAAGTTTGTGAAATCTGAATCAAAGTACTTACTGAACAGATCAAGATGAAATTTGGCATACACTTAGAACGTAGCCTAACTTAAGCAATAGGCTACTTATTATACCGAAAATACGCGTGCGAAGCCGCGGGAAGAAGCTAGTTTGTTATATTTAGCCTCCTTGTCTCATTAAATACCAAATTCCACTACTAGGTAAACTAATCAATTGCCTCGTTGAGCACACGCCATCCTCCAGTTTCTTAGTAAATAAACGAATAACTTCTTATCATTTATGTAAACACGTCAGATTGTTATCAAAAACACTGAAACTCTTATAAAACACTAGCTTCTGCCCGCGGCTTCGCACGCGTATTTTCGGTATCATAAGTAGCCTATTATCTAAGTTAGGCTTTGTTCTAAACGTACGCCAAATTTCATCTAGATCTGTTCAGTATTTTTGGAGATCCTAGGTAGCAAAAATTTAGATTTCACAAACTTTCGGCTTTATAATATTACAAGCTTCTGCTCGCGGCTTTGCACGCGTATTTTCGGTATCATAAGTAGCCTATTATCTAAGTTAGGCTTTGTTCTAAACGTACGCCAAATTTCATCTAGATCTGTTCAGTATTTTTGGAGATCCTAGGTAGCAAAAATTTAGATTTCACAAACTTTCGGCTTTATAATATTACGAGCTTCTGCCTGCGGCTTTGCATGCGTATTTTCGGTATAATAAGTAGCCTAAGTTAGTACGTAGTTAGGCATCTAAGGTAGTATCCAAGTCTAAGTAAGGTATCTAAGTTAGGCTTTGCTCTAAACGTACGCCAAATTTCATCTTGAGATGTTCAGTAGTTTTGGAGATCTTAGGTAACAAAAATTTTGATTTCACAAAATTTCGGCTTTATATTATTAGTTGGATAAATGCGAAAGTTTTTGTGAATGTTTGTTATCACGTTTCTCCGTAACTATTTACACTGATTATTATACTGATACACAGATACACAGACAGACACGTCAAACTTATAACACCCCTCTTTTTGCGTCGGGGGTTAAAAACGCAAGGGAACATTAGGTACGCTGCGCAACACTGGTCTGTCCCCAGCTTTATAATGAAAATTACAAAGCAGACAAATGGGAAATCTCTTTTGAACTCGGGCGAGAGTTACGATCATCACCTGCCATCCTTTCAAACCAAAACATCTTTATAACTCATAAAAAACTAACGAAAATAAATTATTTAGCGCATAGCCCACACAAGAATCTATGCGAAACGTAGGGTTGCCAACTTGTTGACGATTACGTGTACGGTTCACATATATATTTTTATATATTATATATAATAAAACGTCAAGTGCGAGTCGGACTCGCGTATTATGGGTTCCGTTTAATTGTAAGACCTTGTTTCTTGCCAAATATTATGAGTCTAGGTCAACATGAAGTTTACGTATATTTTGGTCGAGGGAAAGAATCAAAACGTATTTTTTTTAGTTAATAAACTACAAATTTGCGGTTTTCAGATTTATATCGTCATTTGTGCTATATGACCTTGCTTCTTACCCAATTTTATGATTCTAGGTAAAATTTTATGATTCTAGGTAAACGAGAAGTACTCTATAGGTTTTGGTCTATAGCAAGAATTAAACGTTTTTTTTTTTGGTGAATAAACTACAAATTTACGATTTTAAGATTTTATCTTTAACTTGTGCTATAAGACCTTGCTTCTTGAAAGATTTTATGATTCTACGTCAACGGGAATTACCCTATAGGTTTTGGTCCATGGCGAGAATCGCGCTACAAAATCGCGGGTAGAGGCTTTAAAAATATACATTTAGCCGAACATAGACATAACTCCTTTTTTCGAAGACGTTTAAAGATAGTATATAAATCTCGGTTTGTAATATATAGCTTGGAGCTAGATGATGCTTTGTGGATTGTTCATCATTATTTATTATTTATTTAAATACCTCGTGCGTCTGTAAAAATATCTGACTACCTTTGAAAATGTCCGACATATTGCGAAGATTACAATCCAGTAGGAAAGAGTGGTAGCCCTACGATCATATTCCAACGGCAATAACTAGTCATAATAATCGTGCTATATCTTTGATATGTTGCAGTCAAAGGAAGATTAGGGCATTTTATAAAATCGCTGGATGGGTAGAATGATCTCAGGGTGGTAGTAGGTACCATATAAATTTTATTCCGTAGAAAAAGAGTAAAACAGAGGGATTACACGTTTCGGAATACTATTATCACAGCCTACCTAATGCATACAGTCGTTCGACGAAGGCATTTTGACGTGGTTTTGACAGGGCAATCGTGCGGGGGGCGAAGGGCGGGACGGGGAAGGGACGCTCCCGAGTTGCATACATCACCGCCTTAGTAACTCGGGAGCGACCTCCCCCGACCCGTCCCTTGCCCCCGCACGATTGCCCTGTCAAAACGCCTTCGTCGAACGACTGTATGCATATAGGTAGGCTGTGCTATTATCTCAACCCAACAATATTATCTAACCCTCTAACACAGGTATCTCTATACTTAAAAGAGGGTTCCAAACCCATGCTATGTAAATTAATTTAAGTTTACTGTAATAAATATTTGTATTTATTATCTATCTTAGCTAACTAAAACCAGACATACCTCATATTGCCATACATTCAAACTTCGACTACAACATGCCCTGGCAAGACGCCACAATAATAATCAAAGCTATGATTTTAATTTCGAATTTTGAACGGAGAGGATAATTGACAGCCAATGTCAAAATAGCGGTAAGTTGAACTTTTTGGCGCGAAAATTGTTTTGGAAAAACAGCCTACTTACCCAAATTCTTAGATATTTTACGCTGAGCAGTATTAACTGCTTGCAAAGTTTGATGTTTAGATGTTTTTCAACCGACGAAAAACGGAATTATCGAGATCTCAAGTCGACGCGTATTTTTTTTATGTATGACCACGTAGGTACCTATAACTTTTTACAGAGTAGTCCGATTACGATAATTCCTTTTTTATTGGAAAGGGTATACCCCGAAGTTAGTCCCATTTAAATTTGGAATAAAAAATCCAACCCTAAGGGTAGGAAAACAGGGGATGATTGATCGTTCACTCACTGATTGTAATGTATGACCACCATCGATCAAGTATGCGGCCTCCCCCGTAGATACCTAGAACCTTACAAGAATGACACTCAAAAGTGTCCACGTTTTGTTTTGACGCAGACAGTTTGCGCAGAGCCTGTCAAGTTTTTTGCATGCGGAACAAGAGAATAATGGAGTCGAATTTATTTTATTTTATTTTGTAAGTAGGTAGGATGTACCTTAAAATAATTTATACACTGTTTATTTTTATAAGGATTATAAAATCAACAGAATTCAGGCAAAGATAACGAATCATTTATTGATAGAACTATAAATTAGCGACGCAACAGTCAACAAACAAAAGGGTCATTTCGGACATACAATAATATAAATAAGTTAACAAAAGCTAGTGAAATAAACCTAAAAAACAATTTCAGGCAGGTACTTTAAATTTAAAAGAACTAATGTCTGTCTGCGGCCAAAACAAACGTTATTTCAAGTCAACTAGGATCTTATAAAATACTTTTAAACTTACGCCATATGACCACATTATTTATTATTATTATATTTAGGGGAGAAGGAGGCAGCTTTGAATAGGGGCACATTAGAACAAACGAGTTTACGAGGTTAGTTCTAGGCCAATTGTGACGAAAATTGTATTTAAAACACGGCAGTACCGACCCCCATGTCTGTCATTAGTGGCGCACATGTGCGCGCGCGAAAAATTGAATAATAGGCCATGTCTGTTTTCGGCACCTCGAAGTAAACATTACGGAAAAAAGCTGTAAGGGTGTTGATGAAAGATTTGAAGACATTGGTAAGCGGAACTTGATTTATTGTATGGATAAATTCATTTTAAATATTTTTATGATCTAGTTCACCAGCATTGAGTGGTTTTTCGAAAACAAAATTACCAGATGATTTCTTCGAACCCATTGGAACAGATTTGAACAAAACAAAGGGGGCCCTTTTGAACATGTTCAAAGGTGGCTCAATAGATCCATCACTAAATTATAAGTGCGAAAATTAGTGTTATAAAAGTGTTATATTACTAATGCTACCTACAGTAATTCCTAAGTTCAAAAAAATTATCACTTATAACTTACCACAAATAAATTACAAAAAAAATTAGAAACAATAGCCGCTCCATTCATCAACTTAGAACAAAATAAATATTTTTACATAGGCAAACCCAACAACAATAGTTAATGCTGATTTCTCAAGTATATAAGGCTCAATTGGCTCATATCACAATACACAGGTAAAAATTACATTTAAACTTACTGAAAATAATAAATTCCATCCTTTTCCTGTTGCTTGATCGGTCGATTATTGCATTTTTTATACGAGCACTTGACCATGCTTTCGGTCCGAGAGCTAAACTGACACTAGTTGAAAAGGTATCCCAAAATGCCAAAAGGGATACCTTTTGATATTGACGTTTTCAGGGCGCGCATTGTGCATCTAAGGGGGGCCGGCCGGAAATTTTTGATCGATGATGACCACGCATAACTTTTTACAGAGCAGTCCGATTTCGATAAAAAAAAAATTATTAGAAAGGGTATACCCCGAAGTTGGTCCCATATAAATTTGAAGTAGGTTCATAGCAAAAAAAAATCCGACTGTACTGCAATCGGACACGGTCCGTGTAGTGTGTCGTAATGTGAACTTGGACATTCCTGATTCTCAAGACGAATTGAGGGTAGTCGTGGATACTGCCGTCAATTCTTGGCTGTAACTCCGAGTACATCCAGTCGCCCCGTGACCACGATCGCTGTAACGCGGTAGAAACGTAGGGGAAATAAAACAAAAGGTACGCGATAAATACCCGATATAATCATTAACTAGGTTTATCGTTTTTTAAAACACGTCGAATTATATAATTACATGGATGGACGTTTGTTACCTCTTCACGCCAAAACGACAGAACCGATCGTAAGCCTAGAATCAAATACTTTTTATCCCACTAGACAGTTCCCATGGGATAGAAATAACCTTTAAACGTTTCCATAGAAACAACGCGTGTGAAGCCGCGGGCAGAAACTATAATATATATAATACTAGCTTCTGCCCGCGGCTTCGCACGCGTTGTTCATTGCATTCTTTTATTCAGTCATAGAAAATAAATGTGTGGACCGAGCATAATTATAATACGTACAAGTAGTATTTGCTTTCACCTCGACCCGTAAATGAGACGAGATAAGATAATAGCGTACGAACGTAGGTACATAATGTATACAAATATACATAATCACGATCCATCAACTTTCTGTGAGGATGCGATTCGTTAGGAATATATTAGACACTAGACGATCGCCTCGCGGTTTCACCTGCTTAGTTCCCGTTCCCATGGGAATTCCGGGATAAAATATGCCCATGTGACTCCCTGAAAAGTAAGCTTCATAACGGTGAAAGAATTTTTCAAATTGGTCCAGTAGTTTCGGGGCCTATTCAATACAAACAAACAATCGAATCTTTCCTCTTTATAATTATGTATTAGTATAGACTAACATACATTTTTGAAAAGATTGTACTTATGATTTTTTGTTTTAAAACTTTCCGAGTCATAACACTATATTCCTACACATAACATCTACCCGTTGTTAGTATAAAAAACTTATGACTGGTGAGATAAGACCTAATAAATAAGTAAATAAGTATTTATGTCAGAAAGTAAGTAAATAATGCTGGACAATACACACAAGTTCATCTAGGCCCAAGCTAAGCAGAGCTTGTGCCTAGATAATAATAATAATTGTCGTTTCGGTTAACGGCGTAATAGCGAAGAGCCTCGATCAACATCTCAAGAGACTCTCGCTAGGAAGTTGGATCAAGGGCCAGATTCAAAAGGCGGTACTCCTGGACTCGGCGCGCATCGTCACGAAGTTCCTCTCTCTGCAGCCCTGGTCACCGACCGCTTGAGCCTAGCCTTCGCGGCCGGTGATTCACCGTGCCGATATATTTTTTACTGAAGAATAGTTTTATAATATTTTATTTTCTATTGTAAAAAATGTATTTTATAGACGAGATTGAAGAATAAATGAGTGTATAGTAATAAAGATATATCTTAATATCACTCAAAATGATTCTTACTGAAATGATCAATTGTAGTCTTTGCCCCCTACCTTTCTTAAATCTTAAATTCACATAATTCTTTCTATATAAAGGTTGCCTGGAAGAGATCGCTTCTAAGCGATAACCCCGCCCATTGTAGGTACTTGTCTTAAGTAAGGTCTCCTTGTTTTTGTATTCAATTTTAAATTAACTGTAAACTGAAAATGACGCAGAATTATAATTCTTGTGTTAAATTAACTCGTGCGCAAGTCGATCCACGTCGATACTTAAACTTCGTCCCACCGTTACTAGAGAGAAAATCAACAATTACCCAATTATAAACAGGCACGCGGGCCAAAAGCTATAAAAAACTACAGTTACAATTTACTAACACTAAAACTAAATTTAATTATTACGTTCTGGATACGCTACAATGTTGGATCGTACAAAAGTATGACGTCAATGGTCTAATTGTAATGTAACCTCTTCTTCTTCTTTTATTTTTGGCTCTGCATCATGGTTTGACACAATTCTGCCAATGTCAGTTTTCGAACGAATTGAGAACGAATTAGATTAAAATTTATGGAGGTTGAGTTTGTAATAATCAAAATAAAAGGAGGATAATTTAATCTCAATCAAGTTCATTATTTACAAAAGCAAACATAATAAACAAAAATAAATAATAATAAGCTATTCAAAAAGCACTAAAATAAACTATCATTCTGAGTGTTAAAAACTTATAATATTATTTACATAATCTACAAAGCTGCAATTTTATATTATTTACAGAAATAAATCTACAAAGTTTAGATACAAAGGGTAATGTAACCTCAAAAAGAGAGGGGTGTTATAATTATAACTTTATAATTTATAAGTTTAACGTGTCTGTCTGTGTATCGGTGTATCTGTCTGTGGTATCGTAGCTCCCAAACAGATGAACCGATTTTCGTTTAGTTTTTTTGTGTCATAGATAATTTTATTACGAGTGTTTGTTTCATGAAAATCTGTTCAGCCAATAAACGTCGGCGGATTTTTAAAAGTTTGCTCAGTTGTCTTGTAGTATGGGATTTGCGAAGTTCCCTGTCCGCTCGTGTAAGCTTGCTATAAATAAATGCGTAGAGTTGGCAATACTTTGGCATTGGACTAGCAGAATAGAGCGGGCAACTCCACTATGTCACACCGGTGGTTTTCTCAGCTCAGATAATGCGAGGATAAGTTTTGGTTTTAGCGCATAAGGTAAAATTTGCATAATCTCCCATAGCCCCTTTCGCAAAAGGTCTCTTTTATAAATGTCCCTTTCGCAAAACGGCCTCTTTGTAAAATGTCCCGTTCGCAAAACGTCACACAATAGAGGTGCTCTACCAAATTGTGTGGAAAAACGAGACGTTACGATCACATCTCGTTAAATGTCCGGAGGTCCCTATTGGCCGGTAGGTCCTAGGGACCTCCGGACATTTACCGATTAACATTCATACGTCCAGTATTGAAGGCGTTGCCTCTCCTCACACCAGCGCCGCCACCTATTTTATCTAATTATTACGTTTGAGAAAGGGATTTCCAAAAATTACGTTAGCCAGTTTGTGATACCTATTATAAGCTTTTTTTATGCCTCTACAGGGTGTTAGCGTAAACAGTCTTATCCTTGAAACCACGTATGTACACCCCTAAAATAAGACGATACGTTCGTCTTATTTTAGGGTTATTTTTAAAAATAAAAGTCAATTAGTTTCGATGGAATTTCATAATTCATTTCTCTGCTATCCTACGTGATTTCATGGACACCCTAGTGACCTTATCACGCCGCGCCGCCCGCTCTCGCCTGTAGCCGGCCGGTGGTGTAGGTATCGATCGTAGGTACCTACAACTTGTGATGGAACTTTCCCTTCATACTTTTCCTGGCTTAGGACAGGCAAAAATCGCTACTCTAACACATTTGCCAGTAAGTAGGCTAAAGTAGGTAGGTACTTTTACTTACGTACTTTTACTTTAGTAGGCACGTAGCCTTTGTGTAGCCGCTAGGATCGTTTCCCGGCTTGGCACACGTTGTTCTGGGAACCGCTCTGCGTACATCGTACGAGCCAAGTTCATGTTGTCACCAGCGATGGCATAAAGTCGCATCATTTCAGTCCACTGTTCATTTGTGAACGACATCGTCACTTCTCTACTTAACACAATACGCGAACAAATCGGCATATCACAAATTAGCACGGAACGCGTCCAGGCGCGGTCGCAGCCCAAGACTTTGGGGGGGGGTCACGCTTGGTGCGGGCCGTAGCCACAAATTCACTTGCAGACGGTTGCAGGCCCCACCCAAAACAGCTAAACTTTTTCGGCGAGCGGAGCGAGCCGCGAAAAATTTACCATTTTGATAATTTTTCGTGGTGGCGGGCAAACTGATTTTGAACAGGTATCAAGCACTAGACCACATATTATAGAGAAGGACAAAATACTATCGGCAAGCGGAGCGAGCCGCAAAAATCTTATTTAATTGCAGTGTTTTGCATATTGACCGAAAACATGACATCCCTTCCCTCAACTCCCAACAATAGTAAGTTTAAGTTATAGCGAGCGAGGCGACCCTCGCAATTGTCGAGATTTTTTATGATGTTTGAAGAAAAGTAAGCAAGAGTACTTGCTACTACTCTTGCTTACTCTCGCTCGCTATCATAATGATGGCGAGCGAAGCAAGCCCCGAAAATCTTAGAGACTTTGCGGTAGTACCTAAATATAAAGCTACGAATATAAATAAGGGCGAACAGGGCAAGGGACATCAACAAAAAAGAAAACGAAAAAGATGTAACGGCGAGCGGAGCGAGCCGCCGAAATTTTTGTTACTTTTTCGGGTGGTCACAAACTGGTTCAGAAAATAAATAACAGCGATTGGAGCGAGCTCTGAAAATTTTGAAAGTTTGCGGCGGCTAAGAAATATGTTGAAAACCTAAAAAATATAATATATATCAGTGAGTGGAATGAGCCGCAGCCTTTTTTAAAATCGGTGAGGTCCATGCAAGACAACGAAGCTAACTAATCAGCTATGAGCAAGTTTTAAGTTTGTCGAATAACCACCAAATAATAAGGACAACAGACTAGACTCCATATTATGGAATCAATTTATGGAACCATACGAAATTTTTTATGATCTGGCTGTGCGTGTGAGTTGTTTGGTATTAGATATTTTGCAGTTGCACCTAAAACGGAGGAGGAGTCCCGCACTAGAGCAAGCCAGAAGCTTATCGAAAAAGCAGAATACTATCAGAGGCTAGCAGAGCGACAATTTTTGGTTTTTGTTAGATATTGCGCAAATTGTGACCTAATGCGGGGCGAGGGTCGAGCTTTGGAACATAGTTAGAAAGAACAAATTTTATCAGCGAGCGTATCAAAACGCGAAAATTTTGCTATCTACTAATTTTTTGCGCTAGTTGACAAAGTGACCTCGGAGATAATTAATTGAGTAACAATTTTGTGCTTTTTATTGTGGTGGTTGTATTGATACAAACTGACATTAACGGACCAGCCAGACCACTAAAAATAGGTAACGTTACCTCTGCGCTCATCAAAACACAGCGCTCAAAACAACAGTAATATCGGCGAGCGGAGCGAGCCGCGATTTTTTTTTTGCTGCAGTTGGTAACCATATTCAATGTAACGGAAGTAAATTGGAAAAAAATAATCATCAAAGTATGGGTTGCAATTTTTTTAGTACCTAAACTAAGATTTTGGGGGGGGTCATGACCCCCGTGACCCCCCCCCTGGGACCGCGCCTGAACGCGTCGTGACGTGCTCACTACCTAGCAGACGGGCCGCGACTGACGAGCGCGCGAGCGGCGTCTTTGTTTGAAACCGACAAAGCAGGCGAGCGGCGCGGACGCGGCGTAGGTATGTAGGCGGCGCCTTTAAGTCGGCGCGCGAGCGGGTCTTTGTTTGAAACCGACAAAGCAGGCGGCGTAGGTATAAATGTAGGGTGAAATGCTTTTATGATGTATGAGGATATTTTTTTTCAAAATTATGTAAAAAAAAGTATAGTTTTTTCATCGGTTTTGGACTCTGCTCATGATTCTGAACTTTTGGTTTCAAGGATAAGACTGTTTACCCTCACACCCTGTATAACAGTTTTATTTTGTATAGTTTAGGCAAAGATACGAAATTGCCCTTGGTGGCTACCAAACTCTATTTTCGCATCTCTGTCTAAACTATACAAAACAAACTACTATTACACAGGCATTAAAAAAAAGCTTAAGGTATCGCAAACTGGCTGACATAATTTTTGGAAATTCCTTTCTTATACGTAATACCTAATTAGATAAAATAGGTGGCGGCGCTAGTGTGAGGGGAGGCAGCGCCTGAACGAGCCTCTCCCAAGCAAGGAGGGTCTCGCCATAGTCACCACGCTTGGCAGGCGGATTGGAGATTCCCGTGGAGGTGTTCAATACACCTGTGGCTTCCACAGGTGTATTGAACACCTTAATACACCTGTGGACCTGTGTGCTGCGTGCTGCCCTTCCTCTGGTAGGTTGCCTCAGTCGGCTCTCTAGACATCCACGGACGGCCAATATATTACCTATGTCAATATATTTATGAAAACTTGTTTCACAAAGAAAATTACAATAACTAATAGAAATAAATTAGAACTAGTATTTACAATAGTTGACATTGTTGAGTTGCAAAACTTATCGATAAATAAATGCAAACAAATTTGTCAAACATATCCTTTGCAAAAAGTACTACAAAATATCAGATTATCTAGAGGATAAAAAAGCATGGGACGAGTTTTGCTCAAGCTCGAAAACTAACGCCCTAACAATGTAAAGGTTTCTTGTTCGCTTCTTTACTTATCTTAAAAACATTGAAGTGAACAAAAAATCAAAGTGATCACTTTATTCCCTAGTTTTACTTATCTATACTATCTATACTATATCTATACTAATATTATAAAGAGGAAAGGTTTGATTTTTTGTTTGTTTGTTTGTTTGTATGAATTGAATAGGCTCCGAAACTACTGGACCGATTTGAAAAATTCTTTCACCGTTAGGAAGCTTACTTTTCAGGGAGTGACATAGGCTATATTTTATCCCGGAATTCCCACGGGAACGGGAACTACGCGGGTGAAACCGCGAGGCGATCGTCTAGTCTATACTAATATTATAAAGAGGAAAGGTTTGATTTTTTGTTTGTTTGTTTGTTTGTATGAATTGAATAGGCTCCGAAACTACTGGACCGATTTGAAAAATTCTTTCACCGTTAGGAAGCTTACTTTTCAGGGAGTGACATAGGCTATATTTTATCCCGGAATTCCCACGGGAACGGGAACTACGCGGGTGAAACCGCGAGGCGATCGTCTAGTAATATTATAAAGAGGAAAGGTTTGATTTTTTGTTTGTTTGTTTGTTTGTATGAATTGAATAGGCTCCGAAACTACTGGACCGATTTGAAAAATTCTTTCACCGTTAGGAAGCTTACTTTTCAGGGAGTGACATAGGCTATATTTTATCCCGGAATTCCCACGGGAACGGGAACTACGCGGGTGAAACCGCGAGGCGATCGTCTAGTGTAATTTGAATTTTTGTGACATGTCCAAGCGTCCTGTAAGGTCTAAAGGAAATAAAACACTTTGATATTTGATGTTTGTCATTGGAGGCATCGCATATAAGTAAAATTCGGAAGATTGGGAACTACACTTGCGAGCTTTCGAATGGAATCGCTTCATCGCGAGTTGATCAAAACAATTTTTTTACAATTTATGTACAATGAACTATAGATTGTGGTATATCATTTGAAAGGTAATTTTGTTACCTTTCAAGTGATATCAAGAAGATTCAAAATTAATTAAATTGGCTACCTAAATTTTGGGAATTATTGCAATAGGTCGAAGTTGCATCTATCGGCTTCTATCGGTGCCGGAGCTGGATTAGCTGGATTTCTCCCTCGTATCCGCTGTTTTAGCTCGTCCCACATGTGCCAGATTGGGTTCAAGTCAGGAATAAGGGCTGGCCAGTCTAGTGTGGGAATGCCGGCATGGAAGACGTCTGTCGGTACTGTCTAGTCACTGCTGCGGTGTGGCAGCGGACATTATCGTGCATTAAATCAATATTTTTCGTCGCCAATAAATCCTGCGTAAGGGAAAACATAACTTAACTCATAGTTCACTGCAAAGAAATTGTAAAAACTAGTCTTGAACAACCCTTGAAGCGATTCCAGTTTAAAGCTCGCAAGTGTAGCTTCTCGAAAGTGGAACGCTCAAATTATGTAGGTCTAATAGGGTATTGTCTTGGGTAAGAAATATTATTCTATAATAGTCCGTCAGTTAGATTATCAAGAGATATTGTACACATCATTTTTCTTCACCATGAAATGATAACTAAATCAACAGAGAGCTAAATTGATAAAATAGTGGGAATTTGTATACTACAGAATGGCACACATTTTGAGCATTTTCGAAATTAAATTAATTGTAAGCAAAACGTACTTAATTATTTTAAGTAAATCAATGTAAAATTTGATGGTCTTTCTTTTATAAGATGCTATGTTATTTGTATCGTAAAATTACGGGTGTTTTTTTACAATTTTGCGGGTTCGATTCTCGGTTCAGACAGGCGATTAATCAAAAATCTTTGAATACAGTTTAAATTGTTTTCAAAATAAAAATGAAGTCTTCTTTCAGTAAATTGTCTATCTACAATATTTAAGATATTTTCCCTCCATGTAATAGTCCTTTTCCGTCAAACGAAATCGACCACAAGGAAGATAGCAAATCGTCCGCAATTGAAAAGGTCCTTCAAGCAAGTCGCCAGAGAGGTCCAACGTAGTTCCACACCATAGTTTTTTTTTAACCCTGTTCTTATTATTCCGTTCCCTATTTCTGGGCAAAGGCCTCCCTTCCCCCCTCACACTAAGTTACTAGAGTTAAACTTTTCGGTCAACATCCTTTTGCTTGCGAAGGTCCGCCTGCGACGCAGGAGGTTGCGGGTTCGATTCCCGCCTCGGGACAAATGTTTGTACGATCTACAAATATTTGTTCCGGGTGTTCTGGTCGTTTCTATGTATAATAAAAAATATCTATATAAGTAATGTATTATATTATGTATATCAGTCATCTAGTACCCATAACACAAGCTCAGCTTGGGGCTAGATGATTCTGTGTGGATTGTCCAGCATTATTTATTTATTTATGTTAAACAAAGGAATTTTTAAAAATTGATTGGCCAGTTTTCGATACCTATCATAAGCTTTTAGTTAATACCTCTGTAAAAGTTTTATTTTGTATACTTTAAACAGATATGCGAAGTTGCTCGTTTTGGCCACCATGGTGGCAAAATAGAGCAACTTCGCATCTCTGCCTACACTATACAAACTAAAACATTAAGAGGCATTAGATTTGGGTCGGGTTAACGCCTTAACTAGCCATGTTTTTTGTTATTTCATCTTCGACAATTTGCTACGAGAATTTTCCTGTATTTATTGTTTATACATTTGTTTATTTTTTACCTTGTTACTGTCAAACACAGGACAAAGGACAGGAAAAAATAAAACCGTTATCTACCCTACCCAGCAGCAGTACAAAATAATAACTACTTACAATCATAATAATAATAATAATAATGCTGGACAATTCACACAGCATTATCTAGCCCCATGGTAAGCAGAGCTTGTGTTATGGGTACTAGATAACTGATATACATAATAATATACGAGTACATAGATAGATATTTTTTATTATACATAGAAAACGACCAGAACACCCTGAACAAATATCTGCAGATCGTACAAATATTTGTCCCGAAGCGGGAATCGAACCCGCAACCTCCAGCGTCGCAGGCGGACCTTCGCCCACCGCGCCACAGAGGTCGTCACAACACGTTACAATGAAAATTACAATCAAATAATAGAAAAATATTTAAATAAATAATAATTAAATATTGTTGGACAATTCACACAGCATTATCTAGCCCCAAGCTAAGTAGTGCTTGTGTTATGGGTACTTGATAACTGATAAATAGATATTTTTTATTATAAATAGAAAAATCCAGAAGAACGCCCTGGACAAATGTCTGCAGATCGTACAAACATTTGTCCCGAGGCGAGAATCGAACCCGCAACCTCCTGCGTCGCAGGCGTACCTTCGCCCGCTGCGCCACAGTGGTCGTCAAATTAAAACTAGTATTTATACTTATGTAATTGAAACAATTGAGCTAACTGCAGACTGTTGCAAACAATCTACAGGTAGATCAACTGATCCACATCAACATCAGTCGGAAGCGTCCCCAAGACGCTGGCTGCATTGCCACGCTGTATGGCAATGCTGATGCGCTGTGCCAGATACTCACCAGCTCTCGGGTCACGCGTTGTTTCGACCAGACGCTCAGATAATTTTTGAAAATCCCATGGAAACTGATATACCTAGGTAGGTACTATACTTACCTATGGTTTAAAAAGTAGCCCTTATTTTAATACAGGTCTAGAGCTAGGTATATCTAGGTACGCCTACCTATGCATACCAACCTAGGTATTTCAATTTTCAGCCCAATCGGTGGTTCTGTAGTTTTGGGGTGAAGAAGTAACTAGGTACCTACCTAGGTATCTAAGATCCAAACTTTTGCATTTTATGATAGGTAGGTAGGTATTATAGTGTGATGTGATGAGTTGTGATAGTGTGGTCAAGGTAATATTATCCTATAAGTAATCCGACTTCATACAAACGGGCGAAACGCGAGCTATACCTACGCGCCTCGATCTCGGCATGCGCTCAGCATGCAGACAGTCGCGGCTGTGCCGCAGTGACGAACGGATGGTGTGATGTTTTTTTAACAATAACCGCGCGATTTTTTCTCTAAAAATAAGTTCAGGTACATATTTAATAAAGTAGCTGCAGGTATCTATAACCAAGTAAAAGATATTCCTTTTTCTCCAAAAAAATCTCCTAAAATTTAATCATAAAGCATTTTGTAGGTACGTCTCAGTCGAGGCGCAAATATTTTTCGGTCGCAAATTTATAAGACCGATTTGTTATTCAAACATAAACAGGTTTTTTAATTAAATCTACCAATCAAAAAACAACACGCATTTTTATTGAACACTTCCCATTCAATTCACAAAGTATTTTATTTGTTTATATAAAAAAGTACCTTCCTATATTTACAATCACAAAACTAAATGGAAACACAAAGTAAGAAAGAAAGAAAGAAAGAAAGAAAATAAATTTATTTATAACTACAATCAATATACAAGTAGGCAAATGTAATTAAAATGGTGGAGGCGGGCAGCCCTATCGCATGTTTACCTACCGCGCGGCTGTAGGCATTTATTTCAAAGATACGGCCTACTCCAAATACTGTTGGATAATATTACCGTGGTGTGGTGGTACGGGTAGGTAGGTAGATACCTACCTACTTGAGCAATTAGTTGTAAATACCTAAATACCTACTAAACTTAAGAGAGTGAGTGTACACGTGTGAAATCATTCACTAAAAACATCAGGTGTACGTTTATCACTACATCTAAATAAAGATCGTCTACTTATAGATATAACTTAAATAAACAAAATGTCTAATAGGTAGGTAGGTAGGGTAGGTGCACCCGTTGGCCGACCAGCCCCTGTTATCGGCCATTGCGGTGTAGGCACTTATTAAATTTATTTTATTAGAAGGGTCGATTACAATTTCCAAACGAAATCAAGCTCAATGCCTATTCAAATAGTTACACTCTTATCTAATAACATTGTCGAGCGTGTAAACACACCCTGTAATTTAAAAATAAATGTTAAGTTTTGCGCTTGCGACGGAACTGTCAGCTTGTCGGATTTTTAACAAAAAAAATAGTGGCGCGTGTTTCAGTGGAAGACAAGTATGTCAAGTTTTATCGATGTACCCATTGTCATGTGTTGTTTTTCCACTATGGGAATACTTATTTTACGTATTAAGATATGAATATTTATGTTTTTGTATTGAATTACTTAAAAATTGGGGTGGCCGGATAATGGAAATTGAAACTCACATAAAATTTACATGTCGGCCGGGGGGGCCGAAAGAGAGTACGAATGGACGCAGAATACTGTTGTCTCATTCTGTTACTTATCAGGATGTTATTAGAGTATATTTGCATCGTGTTGCCTAATGTCGACCGAAGGAATCTAAATTTCCTTTTTCGGCCCCCATTTTACTGTTATTCATACGAAATTTTGCCATCGGTTTATGTGCGGCCGAAAATGGCATCATGCTTAGAATTGTGGTTTCGTTTTCGGCCAGATTCAATTTGTTCGTATAAATGAGGTGGCCGGACGTTAAAACTAGTTTTCCTTTTCGGCCAATTCGCATGAGATAAAATATATTTGGTAAAAATTGGACACTTTTGTAACGGAGAAGAATAAATTAACTTCGAAAAAAAATTAAATTGAGAACCTGGCTAAGAAGTGAGATGGGTCTTTAATTTTTGAAGAAGGTGTTATCGTATCTTCCTTAAATAATAGAACCACCAAGCTCCCGAAGCGTGCCTTTGTAGTTTTCCAGCAATGAAAGACGGAATTTAAGGAGATCTGTACCTCCTGTACAACGAGGGCTCCTTCCTGTCTTCAGAAGTTCTGAAGTATTTCAGTCCTCACCAGTGGCTTTATTGTTATAATAAGCCGTCTTAACAGTCAATCGATTTTGTCGTGAGCGATAAAAATAATAATAAACTAGCTGCGCCCCGCGGCTTCGCCCCCGTGGAAATTTATGTTTCCAACTTTCTTAATTTTTTCTTTCATAAGAACCTTCTCCTGACAATAACAAACACAACAAAGAAAGAATTAGCGAAATCGGTCCAGGCGTTGTTGAGTTATGCGCTTACCAACACATTTTGCGATTCATTTTTATATTATAGATAATGCTGGCCAATCCATCCATACAGCATCATTTAACCTCAAGGTAAGCAGAGCTTGTATTTATTTATTTATTTATTTGTGATACACAGGCAGCTGTTAAGCTGATACGTGTATATCTGAGTCTTTGTCAATGCACTTTAAATATTTGTCCAGTCTATTTTTGAAAGAGTTCACTGAGGGGGCACTGATCACTGATTCTGGTAACCGGTTCCAAGTTTTCACTATGCGATTCGGCAGTATGTGCTCTCTGGGTTTGCTGGTACTTGGCCCGCATTGCAGCTTCAGAGAGTGTCCTCTCAGGTTTGTGTTTTTGTTCATAGTATACAGTGTCTTTGATAAATTTGGTATACTATATCTGTTGGTGAGGATTTTGAAGGTCTCTATAAGGTCTCCGCGCTCTCTACGTTTCTGAAGGGTGGTTAGCCCTAGTTCTAGCAATCGCTCTTCATATGGAAGTTCTTTAAGACTAGGGACCATTTTTGTTGCCCTCCGCTGCACACGTTCGAGAAGGTGACTGTCTTTCTTGAAGTACGGATTCCATATCTGGAATGCATACTCCAGTAAGGGCCTCAGGTAGGTCTTGTACAGCTTTAGGAACAGTTCCTTGTTGATGTATGAGAAGTATATGTATCATGGACAGGTACTGGTAACTGGCAGTAAGTCGGTATAGTGGCGTTTCAGGATGGCTCTAGAATCACGATCGTCACGTTGAGTTAAGGACAAGGAGCATTGGCAGCATATAAACGGTCATAGAAGTCTTTTGTCTCAGCATTGATCTCGGTTCTCCCATCGTGCGTTTTAAGATTCAGCAGGAGGAACCTGCTGAATCTTAACCAAGCCGCTGAGTGAATACTTTCGACCCTCGGTTTCACTCTATTGCCTTTTTTAAAGCGTGTGTTGGAGCTCCGAAGGCGTCGTACCATCTTCGCATTCCGCTTTTTAAGGTCTGACCTCTGACGAAGTCGCTTGGGTGGTTTCTCGTCTTTTTGTCACTGGCCCAAGAGTCTCTTCCGAGTGCCAGTGCACTGCTTTTGGCAGCTATTAATACCTTTGTTTCTCAGCGATTTGTCCAGATTGTAGGGTCTTGTGAGTTCGTCAGCGTCTTCGGTCTTTCAAGGCAAAAACCTATCTTCAAACAGCTTCTGGAAATTCTCGGTGCCCACCATTATTTGGATTCGATAAGGTCAAACTTTGGACATCATCGTACGGTTTTGTTCAAGCTTCATATTGATGTTTAGAGCATCGAATCAGTCAGTGACCAGATCTGGTACTGAACCTGTTGATAACTAAGACATCTCAGAATTCATGCCGAATAAAATTGAGACATCAAGTGTGCTTCGACCATAGGCTCCGATAAAATTTATGAAAGCCTCGGCATCCCACGGATTCAAGGTCACGAGTCACTCCAAAGGAAGCAAATTCTGACAATTTCTGTCAATACCTGCATATTGTGCCCTGAGACGGTTACGAACGCTTTGTGAGACATACGCAGCGGCCCATGGACTCAGGTATAATGTAAAAAAGAGTGAATTGCTTCTATTCAAAGCAGGTACGAAGAGCTACTCTGTACCTCCGGTTTCGCTTTACGGTACTCCTCTCAGTTGGGAAAAAATTTAAATACCTAGGTCACTGAGGATATATCAGACAATGTGGATGTTGAAAGGAAGCGTAGGGAGTTGTCGGTGAGGTGTAATATGGTGGCTGGCAGATTCGTACGTTGCACAACGCCAGTTAAAAAACACTCTTTAAGGCGTCTTGTACTTCTTTCTACACGTGCAGCCTATGGGCCAGATATGCACAAAAAGCCTACAATGCCTTACGCGTCCAATACAATAACGGCTTCAGGAGTTGGGGCTGGAGTAGGGGCTGCTGCGGTACTGTAGCGCATCAGGGATGTTCGCAGACGCGCACGTTGATGGGTTCCACGCAATCATGCGCATGCGGCTCTCATCCCTGGTAGGCCGCATGCGCTGCAGCTCCAATAGCCTGCTGGTCGCCGTGGCGCAGGACCTCTGCTCCAGTATCATGGGCCACTAGATGATGATGCTGAAACCGGTATCATCGCTGGTGGCTCAATGATCTGTCTAGGCCGTCGGCGACAGTGCTAGGCTTTATTTTATTTGATTTGATTGTGTGTTGTCGCAAGTAGCGACCCGCAACCATCGTGTGCGACGTTCCGTGCGTGATAATGTCGTTAAGGCTGGCATGGTGAGATATCCGACCGGCGGCCCTAGTACACAATAATCCATGATGACCATGCTATTCAACAGCATTACCGCATTGGCATTGATGAGACGCGCAACATTTTGCATCTAACCAAACACATATTGTGATAAGGAATGTTGCAGGATCTTATAATGTGCCAGTATTATATGAAGAAAGCTCTTGCTATCAATATCCTGACTCCTATTTGGACCGGCCAGGAGACGGGCACGATCTGCAGAAATGGATCACGTTTGTAACAGATGATTCCGTGCGATCTACAGAGCTGGAGCACGTTTGTAAAATCAAATCAAGTTAATAATGTTAAATAAAATTCATGTTTGAGTGTTGATCATGTTGATTCTACAATATAATATCACTGTGACTTTTTTTCTGATGAAAAAACCCGAAAACTATGCCAGTATTTTAGAATTATGTTCCATAAAAACCCTTAAAATTAGCGGCCGAAATTGGGTTCAGGTCCGGTCGAATACTGAATTTTGTGGCCGAAAACTGAAGTTTTACTCATTTTTGACTATTTCTTTTTTTATAAAATAACTATGAAGTTTAACTATAAAAATCCTCTAATATTTAAAACTCAAATATCTAGACTACCGACTAATATCACTTTGAACTATGCTGACAAACGGCCAATATTTTTTCTGAGGCCTCAAAGTTGGAACTTCGCTAAATGGTCGATAACTAGTGCAACGACCCTAGGTATTAAGAGTGCGCAGATTGGCGGCGTGGCCGAAATTGAAACGAATTATACCTAGATACTTACCTAGATAGAAAATTATTTATCGCACACTTACATAAAGATAGAAACTACAACAAAACAGCCTATAAACTAAGTGACAAGTGGCGGTCTTATCGCTCAAGAGCGATCACTACCAGACAACCGTGGACGGATAGGATCATTGGATAGTAGGTAGGTAGGTAGGGGGGATCTGTGTGCTCATAAAGTTAGGTTAGGTAGGTAGGTAGGTACCTAGTGTAGCTACTTACCTACGAGATTACCTTCCTATTTTAAAAAGACGCCGCGGCCACGGCAATAGGTACCTAGGTACGTTACCTAGGTATGTAGTAAGAATCGACCCCTCCAAGTCAGGCCGTGGTACCTACCTACCAGAGGAACGGCGGCCGCGGCGGCGGGGTGGCAGTAGTAGGTAGGTACCTACGATGTTATTATAATTAGGACGAACAGAAATCACCGGTTGAAATAAATTACAAATTAAACTGTGATGTAGATTTATACCTAGTACCTACAATGTGTAGGTAAGGTAAAGTATCTTACCTACCTAATAGGTAGTACAAATACAAAGAAAGTCTATGTAGGTAGATAGGTATTTCTCGAACCCGCATCTATAATATTGTGCCCGCATGCTAAGCGCGCAGGTAGGTAAGTATACATACCTACCTAGTTGAGTGAATATAGGTAGGAACACCTGTACCAATTTAAAAAAAATCCGTTTTAGGTAGGTAAGGTAACTAAATGGCCAAACTAACTAATAAAAAACCAAACGGCTCTGTCGGAAGACCAGCGTTGGTTGTTACGTGGTAACAACCAGCTTATGCTGAGATAGAGACCGTTTTGTGACTTAATTCGACAGAAGCTGTATCTTTTATATTATCTTTAAATTGTGTTTGTTTTTGTTGATTAAGTTACAAATAAAATATTCTATTCTATTCTATTCTAAATTAAATAGATGGGTAGGAACTTACGGATAAAGCTTCGAAGTTCAAAAGTTACATTACATTTCACTTAGCACGGAGCTGTAGGTAGGTTTAGGTTCTTGCAGAAAAATCGACACAGCACAAACAACAACCTTATGCTAAACACTAAATATTCACAAAGTTCACTTCACATTTTAGTAAAAACACAAGTCATACTCATACAGTACATCCTATTATTATTTGTTGCTTAGAATTATGCGAGGCATTTTCGCGAAACACGATACGTCTTACCTTTAACGTTTTTACCGAACGACTGAATTGAATGAATGAAATGAAACGTGAAAGTTTGAAAAGCTCTAGTGAATGAAGTAAATGAATGTTACAGGAAAAGTCGGTCAATGCGCGCATGCGCAATGCCCAGTTTTCACGGAGGACGCACTTAAAGTAGGTACCGTCAGTAAAAAAACTAACCAGGATTTGATTTTTATTTTAGCCTGGACTGCACAGGGGAAATGATTTTTCGCCCCCTTCGCGCCCTCCGTAAATTGCCGTAGATATGCACCACATAATTTTGGAATTCCATGCCACGCGCAAGTAATTCCATTATGTAGGTAATTCCATTATACAAGTAACTTTCATTACGTACTGAAAATCAGCTGTTATTGAATCAGTGATAACTGTGAAAAGTATAATTACCTACTTACCTAATTACTTAGTACTTGCACCTTGCAAGTTACTGATTAGATAATTCTACTTTTCCTTTACGAAGTCCTAAAAAAGTAATTTCATTTTACGAAACTCGGTTTTAGAATTCAAAATATTTGATGTCAACAGAGGCTTGAATGTAAACTTTAACAAAACTGATAAATTTAACAGTAAACCACTACGTAGGTAGGTACCTCCTAATGAATTATAACTAAAATAAAAACACGAACTTCAACAACGCATTATTGCACAAGCAACGCGAAAAACGAACAATTCACATCATCCAACATCAAATTCCAGTTCGAAAATGGACGACAGACGAATATAATGACGAATGAAAGCTTTAAAACCTTTTAAAAGCCTTACAAGTTACAACCAAAAACCTATGCTTTATAACCAAAAATTGTTTTGAACGTCTCTATGTCATTAATTTTCCATCAATCTTTGATTTTTTATCACTAACCTTGTTTTTATCAATCACCTTGTTTACGAAAAACATCTAGGAGGAACCAAGTATAACTGCCTTAAGCGTCATCAGCGCTTCTGAAGATCTGAGTGAAGCTAGGCAGGCACTAGTAACGAATTGACAAATAGACGAGTGAACTCAGCCGGTCATCTAGCCTCGTCGTCGTCGTTCGTCCGTCGTGTGTTCAAACAAAATTCAAATAAATTTCGAATGAAATGAAGTTGTGTTGTTGTGTGTTTATTTTGTTTTGTGCTCTCTCTGCTCCCGCCAAAACGTTAAACACCGCAAGCTCACCTGAATTACAGTACGCACAGTGTTATTCCTTGAGAATGAGACAAAAATTAAATACAGCAGAATGTAGATGACAAAGAATCTTTATTGTTCTCTGCTCTTCTCGGTTTCAGGACGCGAAATATCACCATGTCACGAGTAAAACTCAACCTCATTGCGGCCGCTTGTGAGAACATGGGTATTGGAGTCAATGGAACCTTACCATGGAGGCTTAAGTAAGTTCCACACGTGTTTTATTACACACCATAATTCTTACATGTACTGGTGGAATGATTGGCGAGAGGTTATCGCGGTTTTATAAGGTTGCGGTGTCAAATAGTAAACGAATACTTGTAGTCTTATCTAAGCTCACCCTGACGTACACAAAATGTACCTACCAAGTCTGTCTCCCTTGTAGGTAGGTACAGAGAGCGTGAGAATTAAGTAATCGAATTCTAGCCTGATGTTTGTATGCAGGGGATACAAAAACCAGGCTAGAATTGATTTTTTGATATACTTAGTCTATTTGTGTTTTTATTAAAATAGTAAATAAAAGTATACATAATTTATTTTCAACTTTTAAAACTCCTACAATTAACAGGTTTGGATTTAAACCTCTGTACTGAAACCTAAAAGGTCGCCAGCTGTTATATAAACAGCATTATCTAGCCCCAAGCTAAGCAGAGCTTGTGTTATGGGTACTTATTTGACAGATTGGACCAGGAATTCGGCCCATACTGAAAAAAATTTAATAAAAATTGGTTGTCTGTAAAGTCGGTTTACTGACGATAGTTGAAAGTGACAACGTCTTAAGAAAATACTGATGGAATGGTAGCATTTGATACTCGATCAAAACATGTAAATGTACTATAGTATAGCAGCTGCCCACTTGCACTTGAAGCCTTACATGGAACGCCTCAGAGCGAGGTAACGCCGCATGACGTCATGTTTTTTCGTGCGTGCAGCCGGCTCTATCGAATTATAAGACGTTATCACGTCAATAATAATTGCTTTAATTTGATAAACTTGTTTTCTAGAAAAGAAATGGCCTACTTCAGCTCAATGACCACAACCGTCTCGGATCTGAGCAAAGTGAATGCAGTGATCATGGGCCGGGTGACTTGGGACTGCATCCCGCTGAAGTACAGGCCGCTGGGCAACCGGATTAATATTGTGCTGACCAGGAATATGGAGAGGTTGAAGGAAAATGTAAGTTTAAATAAAATTACGCTGGGCAATACACACACAATTTAAAAATATTTCACAACTGTATTTTGCTTGCTTTTTATCATCCTTTTATCAATCAATCGATCCAAAACATTTATTTGTAACTAAAATATAAATGAAATACACCATTCCTTAATTATAAAAGAATAAAAAATATAGATATAATATTTTTAAACTTAGTATTATCTACAAAATGGTCTCAACTCAGCTTATGCAGGTGTTAAAAAAAACCTGCTCTGGTTTTCTGCTGGGGCTAATGGGACCGAGGAATTACAAATAAAAATATATATAAAAGCGAAGTGTTGCAGTTACTTACAAAACAAAATGAATAAAATTAAATAAAGAAGAATTTTAACCATCTAAAAACTAAAGTCATCATTTATAGACTAAAACTGTGAAAAAAATTATAACCTAACCGATTATCTACACGTATATTAAAAAGTATCGTATATTTTAAAGAAATAAAAAATATTTCAGTACTCACGTATCACACTATCTCACTTCACACTAATATTATAAATGCGAAAGTTTGGATGGATGGACGTTTGTTACCTCTTCACTTTACGCCAAAACTACTGAAGGGATCTGGTTGAAATTTTGCATACAGGTAATTCTAATCCTGGAATCAAACATAGGCTACTTTTTATTCCATAAATCAGTTCCCATGGGATAAAAATAACCTCAAAACGTTTGCATAGAAACAACGCGTGCCAAGCCGCGGGCAGAAGCTAGTTAAAATATATAAAAGCGAAGTGTTGCAGCCACTTACAAAATCAAATAAATAAAATTAAATAAAGAAGAATTTTAACCATCTAAAAACTAACATCATCATTTATAGACAAACTGTGAGAAAAACCATAACATTACCGATTCTGTACACGTACATATATTAAATAGTCACACTAATAATATAAATGCGAAAGTTTGGATGGATGGATGGATGGATGGATGTTTGTTACCTCTTCACGTAAAAACTACCGAACACATCGGGCTGAAATTTTGCATACAGGTAATTCTAATCCTGGAATCAAACATAGGCTACTTTTTATCCCTTGTATCAGTTCCCATGGATAGAAATCACCTTTAAGCGTTTATAGAAACAACGCGTGCGAAGCCGCGGGCATAAACTAGTATCGTATATTTTAAAGAAATAAAAAATATTACAGTACTCACCTATCACACTAACACACTTCACAGCACACTAATATTATAAATGCGAGAGTTTGGATGGATGTTTGTTACCTCTTCACGCCAAACTACTGAAGGGATTGGGCTGAAATTTTGCATACAGGTAATTCTAATCCTGGAATCAAACATAGGCTACTTTTTATCTCTTGTATCAGTTCCCATGGGATAGAAATCACCTTTAAACGTTTATAGAAACAACGCGTGCGAAGCCGCGGGCATAAACTAGTATCGTATATTTTAAAGAAATAAAAAATATTTCAGTACTCACATAACACACTTCACAGCACACTAATATTATAAATGCGAAAGTTTGGATGGAGGTTTGTTACCTCTTCACGCCAAAACTACTGAAGGGATTGGGTTGAAATTTTGCATACAGGTAATTCTAATCCTGGAATCAAACATAGGCTACTTTTTATTCCTTAAATCAGTTCCCATGGATAGAAATCACCTGTAAACGTTTATAGAAACAACGCGTGCGAAGCCGCGGGCATAAACTAGTATCGTATATTTTAAAGAAATAAAAAATATTTCAGTACTCACCTATCACACTTCACAGCACACTAATATTATAAATGCGAAAGTTTGAATGGATGTTTGTTACCTCTTCACGCCAAAACTACTGAAGGGATTGGGTTGAAATTTTGCATACAGGTAATTCTAATCCTGGAATCAAACATAGGGTACTTTTTATTCCTTAAATCAGTTCCCATGGGATAGAAATCACCTTTGAACGTTTATAGAAATAACTCGTGCGAAGCTGCGGGCATAAACTAGTTTATTATATACGAGCTTTGCCCGCGTTTTTCACAATAAAATGTAGCCTATATATTATTCTAGGGTCTTCGGCCAAACATCTTCACCACGACACAAACTTTCGCCTTTATAATATTAGGACTATCAATAACATAGTAACGATGATTTCAGGTCCCAGAAGGCGTGGTAGTGTTGGAAAGTATGGACGAAGCGGTCAAATACATCGAGGGGAGAGCTGATATTGAGTCCACATGGGTCATAGGAGGTGCAGCTATTTACAAGGTAAATTATTTAATTGACGTCGACGTCTATCCTCGACGTCGCGTAGGAAGTTGGATGAGCACGGGAATAATGCGAAATTCCATGTAATGTATAAGACAAGATAAGTCATTATGTAAATCCTACTAATATTATAAAGCCGAAATTTTTTGTTCCATAAATCAATGCAGCCAGCGTCTTGGGGACGCTTCCGACTGGTGTTGATATGGATCAGTTGAGCTATCTGTAGACTTTGCAACAGTCGGCAGTTAGCTCAATTGTTTCAATTGTAAATACTAGTATAATTTTCTTTGTGAATAAATTTATCTTATGTGTTAAAGCCGAATAATTGTGTAATCTGAATTTTTGTTACCTAGAGGATCTCCAAAACTACTGAACAGATCAAGATTAAATTTGGCGTACGTTTATAGCAAAGCCTAACTTAGATAATAGGCTACTTATTATACTTATTCGACCTCATAATTTGCTCACGCTGTGGCACCCTTTATTTAGAAAAACACTAGACTTAAAACTACTTTATTTATGTTATTCTGTTTGTGATGTGATTTTTCTGTTGGGAGTCCATAAATAAATAAATAAAAGAAATAAATTATACCGAAAATACGCGTGCGAAGCCGCGGGCCGAAGCTAGACATACATAATTCATCACATCATACATTATTTATAACGGTATCGATCCACGATGCAGATAGTAAATCAGCGCCATCTATTTCTTGGCTCTAACAAGATGCAATCATTAAATAAATATAAATAAATAATGCTGGACAAATCACACAGCATTATCTAGCCCCAAGCTAAACAGAGCTTGTGTTATGGGTACTAGATAACTGATATACTTAATACAATACACTACATAGATATATATTTTTTTATTATACATAGAAAACACCCAGAAGCCCTGGACAAATGTCTGCAGATCGTACAAACATTTGTCCCGAGGCGGGAATCGAACCCGCAACCTCCTGCGTCGCAGGCAGACCTTCGCCCGCTGCGCCACAGAGGTCGTCGAATTAATCAGCGCCATCTATTGAAAAGTATACGAGGTGCAGGTGCCGCAAACTTATAATATTACTAGCTTCTGCTCGCGGCTTCTCACGCGTATTTTCGAAACAATAAGTAGCCTATTATCTAAGTTAGGCTTTGCTCTAAATGTACGCCAAATTTCATCTTGATCTGTTCAGTAGTTTTGGAGATCCTAGGTAACAAATATTCAGATCTTACAAACTTTCGGCTTTATAATATTAGCAGGATAGGAAGTAGGATAAAATAAAAAATATATAAAAGAATAATGTTGGACAATTCACACAGCATTATCTAGCCCCAAGCTAAGCAGAGCTTGTATTATGGTTACTAAATAACTGATATACATACATAATACAATACACTACATAGATAGATATTTTGTATTATACATAGAAAACATCCAGAACGCCTTGGACAAATGTCTGCTGATCGTACAAACATTTGTCCCGAGGCGGGAATCAAACCCGCAACCTTCTGCGTCGCAGGCCGACTATCGCCCGCTGCGCCACAGAGGTCAATAATGCTCAATTGGTGCAAGAGTTGAAACCCCAGGATGCGAGTTTGGGGCTAGATAATTAATTAATATTAATAGCTAAATAATTAATATTAATAATACTGCTGCTGCTCAGCTCTACTGGGTTGAATTGTCTAATATTTTTTTAACTTATATTGTGTTTGATTGTCTAATAGGTGAGCAGGAACTGTAGTAACCCCACTGAAGAGGTGATTCCGGGAGATCCAAATTTCGCTTACGATTTTTTTTAAGTTTGCAAATTTCTCCCAAACGGATGAACCGATTTTCGTTTTGTTTGTTTTGTGTCATAGATAATTTTATCCCGAGTGTTCTTAGACATGGTTCATCAAAATCAGCCAATGCACGTCGGCAGGTCTTTTAATTTTGCCTTGTTTCTACTTTTACAGGCTGCTATGGAGCACCCAAACTGCGACAAAGTCTACCTGACAGAGATACAGAAAACATTCGAATGTGACACTTTCTTCCCTGCACTAGACACCAATAAGTTCCAGCTCACTACAGAGGATAGGGTTCCACAAGAATTACAGACGGAAGGAGATATTACTTATTATTTTAGGATTTATAAAAAAATGTAAAAATACCTATTAAGTACATAAAAACGGTCAAATCTAGAAGGACCCGCTTAGGTAGGTTACTTTTGAACTGAAGTAGAGATGAGACATACTTGTAAAATCGAGTACCAGGGCTTCCAAGTACGTCCTCGTATAAAAACCAGCGCCAAAAACCAAGGTTAAAATATTTTAAGTATTTTGATACCTTGTAGTATAACGTACGCTCGAGGCGGGTCTAAATCACGCATTGCGCCTTGAAAGTAAAATACTTGCATAAGAAATTGATCCGAGTTGGCATGAGAATAGAGAAAAAGTTCACGGCTATCCGGCGAAAAATACTTTCATAGAAAATTGATCCGCGTTTACTTTGTTATAAGGAACAAAATAGTGTCAACGAAAATATACTCGAATACTTTCAAGTATGTACCTACTTATATCGGTGGATTAATACTTGCAGGACCTTCAAAGTATTTCGACTCATACCTGGTTTCCGTACTTGCAAGCAAATACCAGGTATAAAAACCTGGTCGAGTAAATACGTCTCATCCCTACTGAAGTAATAAAGGGCTTTTTAACCTAATTTCAACATTTCAATTGAATTAGGGGTATTTTTAAGACCCTATTGTTAATGGCTAGGCCCATTATTAGATAATAATTGTACAAAAGCATTTATGTAAATTTAGTTGTAAGATTAATACTAGCTCTACTACTAAGCTCTTTCTAAAAGGGCTTGCAAAAGAAGAGTGTACTACCATTTCGCCGCTAAGCTGCATTTCTGTTTTGTAGTGTAATAAAGTCAATTATTTTTAATTTCGATTTTTTATTCATAAAATCCACCAGGCCATTATGTGAAATGAAGCGAGCGACGTTCTAAGCGATTATTTTGCGAACTCTGGCTCAGCGGCCGCAAATGTCCGCATGCGACACCATGTTTGTATGATCAGCAGGGGTGGGATTGGGTGGATATTTCTTCCGGGTGCTATTTAATATAAAATATCCCATAGAAAACTTTACCACCCTTTTTAACCCCCTGAGAAGTTAATTTTTGAAAATTTGATTAGCCAGTGTGTTATTCTAGAACCTAAACTACCTATATTCCAAACACCTAAATCGGTTAAGTAGTAACGGATAAACGGTGTCCGTCAAGTTAGCAGCCCCGCCATGGAATTTACTTTTCTTTTTTATGGCTCACAATTTTGACATTTGGTGTAATTTTTGACATTGCTGTCAACTGTCAAGATACAAAATAAATAAATAGGATTGTTTCATTTCATTCTATTTATGTATTGCCAATAAGTAGGTACATAGGTTGGTAAAGTTTATTAAATCACAGAACTAATGCGGTTAGCCACAGAACTAATGGGAACAAGACACCCTGCAGAGAATCTGCTGCGTGTTGGCTATTTTTGTGACCTATATCTTGCTGGGGTTCCTACAGAATAACTACACTATAATAATTATTAGTGTCTAAAAATCTTGTTAAAAACTGTAACTACTAACTAAAAATAATAAACTATTAGGTACATAATAAAAAATTATGATACTAACAATATTCATTAACTTTGTAAACTAGCCATTTCTGGAAGAAATAAAAGGCTTTTTTATTTTTATTTATATCTTGCTACTTTTATATTACCCTTAATTTTTTGTTTGTGCTATGTATGTATTGGTGACAAAATAAACGCATTTTCACTTTTACTTTACCGAACTTTGGTTTGACAAGAGAGGTTTTCACTGTTTTCAGCCCAAGTAACTTTTTTCCTATGAGTTGATGGCCGTCTAGCATCTGGGACATCGGATTTTTAATGCACGTACCAGGTAATTCCCCAAAATAGGCGGGACAGTCAAAGGTGTGAAGCCGCAACTGAAAAGGCCTTTATGCCTACCTCAGAGATTTCTTACTAATCTAAACAATAAAACAACGTATTGCAATGGATTATTACCTTTATTTAAGTCAATGAATACAATAATAACCATAGATACTAAAAGAATCCCTAAATAATACGGGAAGATTATAATAGAACGAAATACTGAAAATGTGGTCAAAACTACCCTATTGTATGTGTTAATATGAACCGACAAGAATGAAATCTATTTATCTATGTGCTCCTACAATAAATGTGTGCAAGATTTAAAATAAACGAAAAACCTTGGAACAGTCCTAATGTGTGGCCGAGGGTTAATGTAGTTTATGTGTTATTATTACTTATAATTATAAAATACTTCGTTCTACACCCCGAGAGGGCAAAAAGGAATACACGACGACAATATTAATTAATACAATTATAATTTTATAAGAAAGTGTTAAAGAAAAAATATATTACTATAAAGATTTCAAAATCAGTTTTGAAGTGATTGAAAATAAACCGTAAAGTTTGAGTCAAAGCTGATTTTGATTTAAAGTTCGAATTTCAATTGAGTAGTCATTTTTACAAGATTTTAATGCATATTAGGGCTTTAGCAGCAATATTTAGTGCCCTAAGTGGACATATTCTCAAAAGAAATTCAAAATTTAACTTTAATGTTAATGATACCACTAATTCTAATTCTAAGTAACTTGTTTCGCGCTAGAAGCATGATTACTCGATTACATATCTACGTGCATCCAATACTGATATTAAAAGTATTTGACATAAAAAATGTTAGAAATTGAACTTGGTTTTGAAATTCCCCCTAAAATCGGGTAAAAAAAATGGGGTAAGAGAAAGCAACGTGGGTATAAAGCCTATAAAGTGACTATAAGCGAAAATGTGATCTTATTTTATATCAATTCAGATTGTTATTAAGCTTGCTAGATCTATTAACGTACATTATTACTTAGTGTTACCATACCAAGATGTTGCCAAATAAACATTCAAGATTTTACCCAATTTAGCGTCATCTCTGTTAACCCTTTTACAGATATTGTGAGTGTTACCCGCTGAATGAAAGTTCTCCCCAGATTGGGGGTGATTTAACCCTTGATTCAAAGTTACTGAGAGTATTGCCCGCAGAAGAATTCTCCCCAGAATGGGGGTGATTTAGGGGTGATCCAAGTTCTTTACTGCATGGTGTAGTGCAGGAAAATGTAGTCGGGATGGTCGATCTCACGCGGCATCAGCTGAGACCCTGGGGGCAGCACCTGGGAAACAAAAAATATTATAACTTTTGGCAATGAGGATCCGTAACGTTTTTAGTTGAGAATGCAGATTTATAGAACTAAGAAATCCTTAACACACAATGCAAAAATTATTGTTCTACGACAAAAATTGACGAAGTTATCACCAAATTACTAGCTTTTTATTATTTGATGGGTCTCTCAAAACTGAGTCTATGTGGTTTTGACAAAATCACTAAAAACTGATATCTGCCTACGGTTAACGGGCGGCGAGCGACCCAGTGACGTCACACGCACCCGCGGCGTTCACTCAGTGAACTTCGCTAGTAATTTAGTCATAACTTCGTACGTAATGGTACGATTTGGATAATCTACTATGTAAAAATAAGTCGGGTTTTCCTTCCTGATGCTATAACTCCAGAACGCACGAACCGATTTCCACGGTTTTGCATTCGTTGCAAAGGTCTCGGGCTCCGTGAGGTTTATAGCAAAGAAAAAAATTAAGAAAGTGGGAAACATAAATTTGCACGCGAGCGAAGCCGAGGGGCGCAGCTAGTTTTCTTATAAATAAATAACTGAACTGAACTGGAGGCCTGCGTCCAGCAGTGGACCAATATAGGCTGTTGAGGTGAGGTGAGGTATAGTGACGAGGTTGTGTACATACCTGGAAGCCCATGAACATGAAGGTCCTGAGCAGCGTGGCGCGATCCTGACGAGATTTCAGCACGCAGATGATACAGCTGAAATTATAACATAATGTTAGTTTTTTTTTAAGTTTCTTCAAGTGGACTTCTTCTCATTCGTAGCGTTCTTGTCATAACGGTCTGCAGCCTTATTGTCTAACTTGAAGCCCATTACCAGTGAACTTCAAGACCATTACCAGTTGTCAACCCAGTCAGAATGTTTTTGGTATTGTGTAAGGTATTCAACTGGTAATCCGTTTCGGAATGAATGATTCTTGTGAATCCAATTCCGCTAGTCTTCGTTCTTTGATACGTTCCGATTATGCAAGTGGAACAACTAGTAGTTCCACTGGTACTATTTGCGATTAAGTTTTTTTACTTGTTGGAAAAATAGTTGTGTTGCAAAAACACAGCCTTTGCATGATTTTTGTCATTATTTGCAATTTAAACACGTGTTTTGTCATTTTGTTATGTGGAGATAAATAAAAATATAAAAACTTTATACCATTAAAGTAGTAACGAAACGCAAGTTTTCTTTTTGTTACTGTCAAACTCGCTCATGTCACTCACTGTTGGGGTTGTCAACACTTCGCGGTTTAATTTAAAGTTTGTATGGTTTGATTGCTTTGTGAAAACGACTGTTTTTTCGTGAAAAAAGGTTAGTTCTTATGTAAGTACATTAAACAAGTTTTTACCGATTTAATACGTTACGAAAGTTATCAAGTGTGTTGTTACAGAACAGTGTAATAATATGATAATATGGCTATTTCAGAATGCCTGCAAGAAAAATTGTGTCCGACCGGCAGTTGCAGATGCTCGTGTCGTACATGGAGGAAAATAGGAGTTTCGCAGTGGGCCGCCTGGCTATAACGGCCCACTGGCGAAGCAGCAAGCTGACCAAATATGGGAGGAGTTGGCAGCTAATTTGAATGCTACCACTATTCATTCATGTCACATCACATCAATGGCTAACCAATGAGTGTCCACTGCTGGACAGAGCCTCCTCCAAGCTGTATTTTTATAAATTGTTACAGATACATCACATGCTGCAGATGTGCCTCAGTGGGCAATGCGAATTGAGGAGCGCCATCTAGCGAATGAGGAGAGGGTCTCGCGTTCATTAGAGGCGATAGCTGCCACCTTGGCAGAGATACAGCGCTCTGTATTGCGAATAGAGCAAAAACTTAAATAAAACAAATAAATATGATTTGCTTTTTAGTTTATTTAAGAGTGTAAATAAATTGATTTCTATAGACTCATAAAATAAGCAATGACAAAGACATGTCAAATTTTATCTGCACAAAGCAACTGGAATTGAGACTTATGCAGACGAAAATGTGTCATAAACTCCTTGTCGGGCAATATTAATGGCTTGCAGGCCTGCCGCAAGACTCTGCGATCTAATAGCAGATGCCTTTTCAGCCGCTCTTCTTCTGCAGCGGCCATCAAAATTGCTCGCGCCATAACGCCTGAAATCAATTAATTATGTGTAACAGAACTAGTGTAGTGTGCTCTCAATGAACAGTCATGTAGACATGTAGTAAGTGCCTACTTCAGGTGAAACATCTTGTCTCTTTCCCAGTTGGGAAGAAGACATTTGATTGAGAGAATGCTTTGTATTTTTCTTTGACAAAATGAATTTGAACTCAAGTATAATTATTACTTACTTTCGAGATTATTAATTACCAACTTCTTAGCTTCCGAACTTTCAAACACAATGTTTAAGGCAATTTTATAAATTGGAAGTACTTAGATTTCACCAAAACTTTTTCCAACAAGACTCGAATGAGCTCCCTTCTTCATTTGACGTTTCAAATGGGCTTGAATTTGCAACTGAAATTCATTTCGGCGTTACGCAATTCCAAAATTAGCGGGAATACGAAGTTTCATTCATTCACTGGCTTTGAATTTCGCTGGTAATGGTGTTGCATGTGTCAGCTATTTACACAATACGAAAGTGACATTCGAAGTCCAGGCTAGGTTTCAAATGTCAAAAATGAAGTCGATTACGATTACCAGTTTACTTAGACAATAAGGCTGCTGGTCTTATATCTTATCTGGTCGGTCCATCTCATCCATCTTATCTTATTTCCATATCTCCATAGAGGTTTTACTCATTTATTATAATTTATTTTATCCTTTTTTCTTCCTCTCTTTTTTCGTATCTTGCTTGTAACCTGTGTACCTTGTGTACCTACTCTTTGTATTCTGTTTCTTTGTACTGCTGCCACACAAGCACCTGTCTGAAAACCAGCGCCGCTACTAGCTTCGGCTTGTAGCGGCATAATGCTGAGACAGGGACCTTTTTGGCCTATGTAACACTACCACTAATTTGTATCTGTTTTTCTTTTATTTTGTTGTTTCCTTTCTATATAATCCTGTTTGTTCATTGTATGTATATATAATTGTAATGTGTTGTGTTATGCATAGTCCAAATAAATGTATTTTCTTTCTTTCCATCTCAGAGGCGACCCCTAGGTCTTTGACCCTCCAACTTTCTTCTGATGATTGATAAATTAAGTGGACTAAACGTAGGTTACTAATAGAAACTAGGACTAGTACGACTAGTAGACTACTCAGAACTAGTATTTACAATTGAGCAAGCTGCAGATTGTTCCGATCAATCTACAAGTAGCTCAAATAATCAATATCAATACCAGTCGTCGCGTCCCCGCTACGCTGGCTGCATTGCCCCGCTGTATGGCAATGCTGATGCGCTGTACCAGATACTCACCAGCTCTCACTGGTTTATTGTGAACAAGTTAGTAATGTTTACACATTTAATTCTGGACCACCAATGACTAAACTTTCTGAATTTCTTCTTGCCAAGTGCCCTGCACTGTCCAGCCGTGGACCAGTTGAGGTGAGGTGAGGTAATCTACAACGTGTATCAAAACATGTGTACTATGCCGAAGGGGGGGGGTTTCAGACCCTAATGGTGATCAGTTGTGGGGGGGGAGGTGGAAATTCCCCCCCTTTCGGATAGTACACATGTTTTGATACACGTTGTATAATGGGTACTAACTTGTTGCAGGCCAGAGTTTCCTCTGCGAATTCCAGAAGCAGTAAGAAGCTTTCCTTGCTCCCGGCCTGGAGCACGCTCGGCACGCGGAGAAACATGCTGCCACCGGAAACCACCTGCAAACAAATAATTAAGAATTTAGTAAAAGGTTATGATTTAGAAGACCGATGTGGCGCGGCGAGAGAAGGTCCGCCTGCGACGCGGTTGCGGGCGGTACTTTTTTTGCCACCATGGTGGCCAAAAAGAGCAACTTCGCATAAAGTAAAGCTTAAATTATACGAAACCAAACTATTTAAGAGGGATTAAAAAAATGCTTAGGATAGGTATCACAAACTGTTAATTGGATAATTGAAAATTCTTGTGTTTAACGTAATTATAAGTAAAATAGGTGGCGGCGCTAGGCAACCAACCGCCTTAATCACATCACACTAACATTATAAACTAGTTTATGCCCGCGGCTTCGCACGCGTTGTTCTATGGAAACGTTTTGAGGTTAATTCTATCCCATGCGAACTGATTTATGGGATAAAAAGTAGCCTATGTTTTATTCCAGGCCTAGAATTATCTGTATGCAAAATTTCAGCCCGATCCGTTTAGTAGTTTTGGCGTGAAGAAGTAACAAACATCCATCCATCCAAGCTTTCGCATTTATAATATTAGTGTGATGCGAAAGTTTGGATGGATAGATGGATGGATGTTTGTTACGTCTTCACGCCAAAACTACTAAACAGATTGACCTGAACTTTTGCATCGGTGTAGCTATAAGCCTGGACTCAAACATAGGCTACTTTTTATCCCATAAATCAGTTCCCATGGGATAGAAATTACCTTTGAACATTTCCATAGAATCAACGCGTGCGAAGCCGCGGGCAGAAGCTAGTCATGCATAAACCACGAACAAACCACTACCGAGTCACATCATGATTGTCAGCTGTTTATAATTTATGTAAGATTGTAATAGGAATTAGATCATATACATAACATAATATGATATCATCTTAAGGACTGCATTATGCGTCAGAGGTTATCAGGAGAGGCGGACGTCGCACTTTGCTGGTTGTGATAACGGAACCTTTATGTACTAGCTACTGCCCGCGACTTCGCACGCGTATTTTCGGTGTAATGAGTATCCTATATTATACTCTTGCGAGCTTTAAACTGGAATCGCTTCAAGGGTTGTTCAAGACTAATTTTTACAATTTCTTTGCAGTGAACTATGAGTTAAGTTATGTTTTCCCTTACGCAGGATTTATTGGCGACGATAAATTTTGATTTAATGCACGATAATGTCCGCTGCCACACCGCAGCAGTGACTAGACAGTACCGACAGACGTCTTCCATGTCGGCATTCCCACACTAGACTGGCCAGCCCTTATTCCTGACTTGAACCCAATCTGACATATGTGGGACGAGCTAAAACAGCGGATACGAGGGAGAAATCCAGCTCATCCAGCTCCGGCGCCGATAGAAGCCGATAAATGCAACTTCGACCTATTGCAATAATTCCCAAAACTTAGGTAGCCAATTTAAGTAATTTTAAATCTTCTTGATATTACTTGAAAGGTAACAAAATTACCTTTCAAATGATATACCACAATCTATAGTTCATTGTACATAAATTGTAAAAAAATTGTTTTGATCAACTCGCGATAAAGCGATTCCATTTTAAAGCTCGCAAGTGTAGATAATAATGCTGGACAATTCACACAGCATTATCTAGCCCCTAGCTAATCAGAGCTTGTGTTATGGGCACAGGTCACCAGTGTACTCATTCCGTGGGAGGTAAACATAAGTAAAATTACTCAGAGTATGTAAAGTAGCAAGGTGAGTAACAGAGTAGGCCTAACATAGAAGCAATTAGTTTATGAGCGTGTACTATGGCGATTATACAATTGACACGTCGCGAGACATAAGTCTGTACGGCGCTAGAGTCCGTAAGAAGTCACAGAGATTTTCGACTCCTATGTCCTTTGCCCAGCAGTGGGACGGAATAGGCTGAATAAAAAAAAAATGTCACTTGAATCCGTGGTGTAGTTGGTTAGCACATTCCCGTACAGGAAGGATGCGGGTTCAAGTCTCATCGAAGTCGAAATTGTTTGGATATTATTTGAAAATCTGTAGCCCACTTGCGTGGGGGTGGCATGTCCAACAGTGGTATGTGTGCTGATAAAACGACTTCAAATTCTTCTAGTGGAGACATCTAGTTAAATTCGAGTCTTAATTTAGTTTGATGACACATCGAGGTTCTGTCGTTTTGGCGTGAAGAAGTAACAAACATCCGTCCATATAATTTGGCCTGTTTCAAAAAACTATGAACTGACTTTAAATTTATATGGGACCAATTTCGGGGTATACCCTATCCAATAAAAAAGAATTATCAAAATCGGACTACTCTGTAAAAAGTTATTCGTGGTCAAACATTACAATCAGTGAGTGAACAATCAATCATCCCCTGTTTTCTTACCCTTAGGGTTGGATTTTTTTCAAATGTAATTGGGATCACCTTCCGGTGTGTGTAACCTTTCCAATAAAAAAAGAATTATCAAAATCGGACTATTCTGTAAAAGTTATGCGTGGTCAAATATTACAATCAGTGAGTGAACAATCAATCATCCCCTGTTTTCCTACCCTTAGGGTTGGATTTTGTTTTTCAAATTTAAATGGGATGCCTTCGGAGTAGAACCTTTCCAACATTTCCAATAAAAAAAGAATTATCGAAATCGGACTACTCTGTAAAAAGTTATGAGTGGTCATACATAATAAATAAATATACGCGTCGACTTGAGAACAGGAGGTTTTCAAGTCGACGCGTATATTTTTTTCCTGTTTTTCGTCGGTTAAAAAGATACTTACAGCCTCCCAACGCGTCGCGGTGTTCTCAGTGAGATAGACCTTGAAGTCGATCTTCACTGGCTGGCGCTCCTTGCGCTCCAAGATCTTTGCAACCACCTGGAATTGTAGTTAGATAGATAATACTTTATTGTACCACACAAAGATAACAATACAGAAATAAATGCTAAGAGTAGACGAAGTACAAAGGCTGCATTATCGCTATGAGCGATCACTTCCAGGCAACCTTGGACTGGACGTGGACGTGTAAGAACAAAATAGACTGTGGCAGTCGAAAAAAAAAGAAAATACTTACACTACATACTTTAATACCTACATAACCTACAAATAAAGTAGTTAATACCTACATAACCTACAAATAAAGTAGTTGTGTTGTAATGTAGTTTTCATTGTTATATTGACTTGTGCGACTAAAAATTATTGTACGCAGTGTTTTTTAATTTTATAACTCCCTTGAGTATTAACTGTGAAGTATAGTCGGGCAGTACTTGACTAAATGAAAGAAAAACATTTTTTTTAAATAAAAATATTTAAAAAGATAAATGATCATCTGTCCAATTGCCAGTTGGTCTGTTCTATTGAATCTTTAGTCAATCACAGTTTACATATCTACAATAAAATGAATTTAATATAATTATGCTGATGTTCACCAGTTTAATGTATCAGATTTTGTGTGAAAAACGTCAAACCATGTGTTGAAGAACTCGGGTCTTAATGAAATATATTTTGTTTATAAGTAATTTAAGTTAATACTAGGTTCTAGAATCCTCGATTTTTTGTTTTGTAAAGAAAACTGTATATTTTTAACACCCTACTGCGAAAGATTGCAGGCAGATCCTGGATGCGGCAAGCTGAAGACAGGGCGCTATGGCGTTCATTAGGGGATGCCTATATCCAGCAGCGGACTAACATAGGCTGATGATGATGATGATGATGACTGCGATCACCGATCCTCTGCCAAGCTGGCAAAACTAATCGGGTTTTTGGTGCGTTTAGCAGTGGCCGTTGTGTGCTCATGAGTAGTACCTGCTGGTCGATGGGCTGACGCTGCGGTGGGACGAGGCTCTCGGCGCTGCCACAGAGCGAGCTGGAAGAGCTCCACAGCAGAGCGCTCAACAAGTCACCTGTAATTATTCATGATTTACGTGAAGGACTGGTAGAATATAGATTTAAGATCTACAGTCTTGGTCGGAAGTTATATCAGGATAACCATGCATATTCAGCATGAAGTCAAGGCTAATAAAGTGTAATCAACGCTGTACTCAGTCATATTTTACTCTAACATCCATGTATAAAGAAAACCTTGCAAAGCATGTTCCTTCGTTCATGCTACAAGAACAGGTATAGAAGAACAGGAACAAGAAGCTATCTAAATAGACTTCGGCATCGCATTTGATTGAAGTTAACCATAGTTGATACTAGTTAAGTCCGGTATGCCACAAGGATCTCCTTAGAGACCAATCCATTTCCCTATCTTCATTGATAACATCTAGCAAAATATCAATAAATTTTTACTACTTTTGAACTGCATCTTTTCATAACTTCTTTGGCCTATCTCTAGTATACTATCTAGTACATCAAGATGTACTCACGGTTGTTGTCGTCGTGTACGGGGGTAGAGGGGAGTGCGGGGCTCGCGGCCCCGCTGCCCACCCCTCCGGGCGGGGCTGTGCCATTTGCCGGTGCATCAGGACCACCTGATGAAATTATTATTGTTACAGCCGTTACTGACCAAGTTCATTAATTTTAGTATGATTAGAATAGGTAGGCACATTTGCCAACTTAATAATGGAAAGACTAGAAAACTGCCAAATCCAAATGCAACAGTCAATTGATACCAAAGCAGTGGACTAATATAGGCTGATGATGATGATACCAAAGAATAAAATTTATGGCTGTACAGAGCCAAGGCTACAGACGAGATCAGCCATAATGCTTGTCTGAAAAACCATTACGGCAACAGCTTTATCTACCTACATCTAAGTTGCTGTAACGCCACTGTCAAGGTCCAAAGGTCACTCCGCTTAAAAGTTGGGCTGGTTATGCAAGGGAATAATGCACAATACACTCACATGCAAAATGTTAGTGCAGATCACAGATTTCCACTAAGAATTAGAGATCTTATCAATAGAATTGCTGGACAATGCACAATACACTCCGAAGTGAAATGTTACAGCAGATCGCAGTTCCCCACCAAGAATTAACGATCTTTTCAATATAATGTCATAGAGCTTGTAAAGCTGTAATGGTTACTTACCACAGAGGCCCGGCACCCAGGCACAGCGAGAAGCACTCGGCGTCCGAGGCCGAGACGGCGGAGCGCTTGCTGGCGGCGGACGCGCTCAGGGACGCGCCATCACCACTGCAACAAGCAGACAACATCGTTGAGGATTATGAACTAGTTGGAGTAGAGGATCTTATAGCGAAAGAAGGCGAATGCTGAAGGAAGGATGTACCCGGCATAATTTTACAAATCCCTAATCTCTCCGTTTTAGATCTCTTATGGCTTAAACATCATGGCATGAGGGTCTCACATCGACGTCATTGCATTGAATCGAGCAGAATTAAAGGTACGTATGTAGATGGTGAAAAAACATTGCCAAGGAAGACGGAAACAACCTAGAACTTGAAATGGGTCGTGGTCATCGGCAAGGTGGAAAAAAATGATCGCGCATGGCGCTCCGCTTTGCGTTGGTGTGACCAAATCCGCTCGTTGGAAGCCAGCATGATACGCTATCCGCGCTGCGGAAGATCGACCTCTATGGAGAAACATCGTGCATTCCAATTTCAACTCCCAGGTCCTCAGCACTGAGGATATCAAGACAAGGTTCGAAAAACAACTTCTAGCTAGATTGTAGGTATGATTGAACACTTCAATGGACTTGTGAAAAGACACTGCCATATCTAATATGCAATTCTTAAATCTGCCATATCTATAAGACACTGCCATATCTATTTTCATTATAAGGTCTTGACGACGCGACTAAACAGAATCCGAAGAAAGTATCGAATTAAACATTTTCTGTTGAATTCTATACCTATTTTATACAACAGCTTACTTGAGGACTGGATGGTACCGCGTGAATATGTTCAGCATTCTTTATTCCTATTTTTGTATCTATCGATCACAAGAGAATTATTATTTTCGATGATATCTCTTGTCTTCTATGTCTTTTAATCTATCGCGGGTTGAAAACTACACTGTCTACCTAAAACGAAACCTACGTGATTAGTCCTACAATCGTTAAATCTACAAACGTCATAACGACTCTATCTTTACACCGACGAAAATATTGACACTGCTATATGGCGCATCGTTAACACCTTCAAATATTGTACTAGAGATATGGCTTATGTTATTATGAGAAATTGTTTAGTGTCGGTCGTCGTCTTGTCGTAAAATAAATCCTATTGTTATAGTTAAAAGACTTCATTGGTAGACAGAGATTAACAGAGATGAGTATTCAAGGTTTTCAACTTATCATTTGTACTTGTACCTTATCTTAAGTTTATTACATAATAGGTCGTCGGATACCACTACCACGCTTATTTCCACTCTTTGGCCGAGCTTATTATGAAAGTAGAGCAAAAGTTCCTTTCATGTATATGAACATCTCCACTGTGATCAATCCTCACCACACTGCTTGGCAGGATTGATCACAGTGGAGGAGCCACTGTGATCAATCCTGCCAAACGTGGTGATATACGAAGCATGTTCTCAGTGGACGAATGTGTTCTGAGGAAAGTGGATACCCTGATAGAAACCGCTGATATTGTGTTTCGATTTCCGAGTTACGTTAGGTACCTATACCACGTTGGCTTGCGTAACATTTCATAACAAAGATAAGGGTGGAGTGTAGTTAACCGATTTATACGTCTGGTGTGATTGGTTTTATACTACGTTGCAGGTATGTTTAGTAAGGTGCAATAATTGGTTTGTTTCGAAATAACTTAAGGCGAATAGTAGGGTGGATAGTGGCGCCGCTACACATTTAATTTTATAATTACGTTATACAAAGGAATTATCAAAAAATCGGACCGCGCGTAGACGATACTTATCACAAGCTTATATTTAATGTATCTGTAATAGTTTTGTTTTGTGTTATTCAATCAAAAACCTTGTTTGGAGAGCTTGGTGGCCACCAATAGGAACTAAACTCTTGAAACAAGTATCTGCCTAAATAATACAGTACAAAACTATTAAAGATACATTTAAAAAAAGCTTATGATAGATATAGTCAACGCGCGGTCCGATTTTTTGACAATTCCTTTGTATAACGTAATTATAAAATTAAATATGTAGTGGCGCCACTATCCACTCTACTATTCGCCTTAAAACAGACATCCAATGCCTTGATATCTACACTGCTTTGTAAGTTTTCGGGAACAAATACCTATTTATCCCTCGGGAATCATTTTTATGGGACCATCTCGGGATTATTCTCTGTACGCTTTTGCTAGTAAGAGTAATTAAATTTTTGGTTGCCTGGAAGAAATCGCTTTAAGCGATAAGGCCGCCAGTTCCATTGCTGTTCTCTATATGTTTCGTGTAAAATTTGTTTTTTGTTAAGGTGATGAATAAAGAATTATCTATCTATCTATTAAAATATGTCCAGAATTGACGAAATCGGAGAAAACCTAACCTAAAATGAACCTCCTTCATTTTTTTAAGTACCTACCCAAGATAAGTAACAAAGGAGAAGGAAGGATTTTTGAGATGGGGCGGTAAAGGTACTTACCTAATCCGTTCTATAAAATTAGTAAATTGAGGACCGATTTTCCAACTTAGCAAATTTGTAAATCATAATCAATATGTTAGTTGGCAGTGGCAGGCACCAAAGTTATAAAAGAATGCAAGGTCTTCTATAATTTCTAGTACCTGCCAACTTACTAAAGATACAACAATATAAAGAGAATTTAAACCTGCCTTTGCCTTCGCATGGAATGTTGCATACGGTTAGCACTTGGCCGGTTATTGATTGTAGGTATCTTACTAAACTATGGTCTCAGTTGTAGCGAAGTGCAGAAACAACCAAGGGGTTTGAGTCTGACATACCTAATTTACGAGAACTCTCCCCCCCCCCTGTAAATATCCATGAAGGATTTCCCCTGGGAATAAGTGATGATGAGATGACACACCGAGAGATCATCAAATCAACAAACACGCTGACGACTTACCGGTATAGCTTCACCATGATGCCGTCAAAAATAAACAAAAAAACTAATAACAAATTGCTCACAGCAAATAAACTACAATATCACAAAATCTGGAATGTTTTCGAAGATACGCACAATTTTTTTTTAGAAAATTTACTGTTTTGAACGACGCAATAAAAGGCTCTCTAATCTCTAGTTCAAGGTTTTTAGTAACAATGGTTAAAATAAACAACAAAGTGTAATGTAGGAACTCAAAATGGCTTTAGAGAAAAATAATGATATTTGGTGGAAATCAAAATAAACTAAGTACGACACTGTAGAAATTTTACGTCAGTGTAAATTTATACTTGGTGGAAATTTCCTAAACAGAATTTTAATGCTGTATGCCGTGTACAGCATTCTACGTGATTTTAAAAAGCAAATTATTTGTTCCGTGTTGTTATTCGTTTGAAGATCTTGAACGCACTGTTTGGTGAAAGATATATTTCGGGAATCATCAAAATAAAGCGAGCCTTGCCAAGACAGGAATAGTACTGGTGATAGTTTAAAAGTTTTAGGGTAAGCGTGCAGTGAGCACCAGTTCATAAGAGCGACAATAGCGATAGTTTTACTTATAACACGACGATAAAAAATATTTTGACACCTTTGACGCCCGTAGCACACCTCCGCTGCGGAACCCGAGTAGCGGACCCGATTCCGCAGCGATTAAGTGTAGTTTGAGTTGCGGAACTATAGCGGGTGTGGCTGACGTCGGAGCAGATCGGCGGAACCGCGCGGGGAAAGAGATAGAATTATACTCAAATCTATGCGTTAGAACAGGCAGTTTCGCTAGTGTTCCGCTTCTCCTACATACGGACAAGACATGGCGAAATATGAGGGTAACAGGTTATCGTGGTATAGGCATGTTATGCGGAGGGAAGAATGTCATGTGAGGAGAAGAGTGTTAGGTTTGAATGAGAAGGGAGATGAGAGAGAGGAAGACCGAAGAGAAGATGCTATGGATCTTGTGAATGAGGACATGGACAATATTCATATTCATATAATTTATTGTCATTTTATGCATACAGATGTTTTTCTTAGGTGTAGGTAGTCTTAGTGTGTAGGTACACAATGCATAAAAACCCTGTCAGGGCGCTACAATTAGGTAGGTATTTTGGTTATATCAATTTAATCTATGTCTAGGTAAGTAATAGAAAATTGTCACAAAAGGTAAGCATGCTCGCGGTCAATAAAGGTGTTAGCTCAGAGATGACGGCTGATAGAGGAGAGTGGAAGAGAAATACATGTTTTGCCGACCACACCTAGCGTGGGATAAGGACCGGAAGATGATGAGGAAGTAAAGTACCAATTTGAATCAGATTTGTCTTGTAAATATTATTGTTACGGTGGCCTGTTTGGGGTTGGTATTAGTTGTTATACACTGAGTTTAGAGTAAATCGGAAGTTTTTTCTTTACAAGCGGAAACGAAAACTAAAATATTTCCATAGAGTAATTACTAATTACAAAGACATTGATCTATAATTCACAGATAACAAATTCGATGACATTGACAATTTTGTTTGTATTTCCAACAATTATCATTTTACCAATAAAATTAAAATGACTAAAAATGAAATTGAGACACGACATAACAATTCCAGGACATAAAGTGCTCTTTTAGATTCATTTTATTTAAATTTTTCAAAATCAAGTGGTGTCGGTCAGTGGGTGCCAATGGCCTGCGATGATGATTAAGAGTCAAGAAGTGAAAATAAACCTCTAGCTTGTTAATTTTAACAGTAACGCGGCGAGACACTCGTTGATGTTGGTATAGTACAAAACCGCTGAATGGTAGTTAAATGGAGTATCGTGGGATTCGCAAGGACAAGAATGTTGCATAGATACTATTACTGAATTCCTGGTAACAACTTGTTTGTTCGTTCGTAATAATTATCTGACGCATTGGAACGGAATACCTTCCGGCGGTGCCAATGTCAGAATATTAGAACTGTTGTTTTTAGCAGCCACGTTTAAGAATCATGTTTTCAGAGCACAGAGGAGGCCTAGATCACCTACTGGTTTTAGGCCTCCACTCCTACTAAGTATAACTTCGCTATAAACTATGACCTACTAATATTACTAAAATTATCTTACTAATATTACTAAAATTATAAGCCGAAAGTTTGTGAAATGTGAATTTTATTTTGTTACCTCAGATCTCCAAAACTACTGAACAAAACAAGATGAAGTTTGGCGTAAATTTAAAACATAGCCTAACTTAGATAATATTGTACCGAAAATACAGGTGCGAAGCCGCGGGCAGAAGCTATAATAGTTATAAATATATACAAAATGATATAAGTACGACATAAGTGTATCTTTTTGTGGGACGGCATCGTAGCTCTCAAACGGATGAACTGATTTTGATTTAATTTTGTTTGTTTGGAATGTGACTGAGTGTTTTTACTCTTTAGCTGTATGATAAAAATAGGTGAAATCGTTTATGTATATGAAAAAGTTTATGACGGTTAAAAGCAAAATTGCCGTCGGGGATTTTCTGCTTTTGTGAAATAAGCTTATTTTAATGTTTCTGGCTATGTACCACTAGTAGTAGCACACATAATGTACCACTATAACTATTAAAGATACATTTAAAAAAAGCTTATGATAGATATCGTCTACGCGCGGTCCGATTTTTTGATAATTTCTTTTTATAACGTAACTAGCTGCGCCCCGCGGCTTCGCCCCCGTGGAAATTTATGTTTCCAACTTTCTTAATTTTTTCTTTCATAAGAACCTTTTCCTGACAATAACAAACACAACAAAGAAAGAATTAGCGAAATCGGTCCAGCCGTTCACGCGTGATGCCGTGACCAAGGAAAACGGGTTTCATTTATATATATACTAGCTGCGCCCCGCGGCTTCGCCCCCGTGGAAATTTATGATTCCAACTTTTTCAATTTTTTTTTTCATAAAAACCTTCTCCTGACAATAACAAACACAACAAAGAAAGAATTAGCGAAATCGGTCCAGGCGTTGTTGAGTTATGCGCTTACCAACACATTTTGCGATTCATTTTTATATTATAGATAATGCAATAAAGAATTAAGAATGCCCAGTGCCATGTTTGTTGACATCTAATTACAAGTTTCCGCAGATATATTTAAAAATACCATGATACACAGGTTGACGACTTAAAAATAACAAAAACATAATAAATACAAAAAGACTGAAAAAAAATTGGTTGCCTGTAAAGTCGGTATACGGGCGAAAGTTTTACGTGACAACGACTTTGAGTTCCTTTCACTTTTTATGTCTGCATAACGTGAGCGGAGCGTAACGCGTAACGCAGTTTCTTGAAGTGTCACCCGGCAAACCAATTTATAAGACGTTGTCACGTCAAAAAACAAGAACTACTAGGCCTTTGTCACCGTTAACGTACCAGCTATTCTCGAACCGAATGGTCTGTTGCGTGACGATGGTAAGAGGCCCGACGGTATGACACTAGTCCCATGGGAGTTGGGGAGGCCCATTGTGTGGGACGCTACATGCGTCGACACACTTGCGCCTTCCCATCTTCCGAGGACATCCGTGAGGGCGGGTGCGGCGGCAGATTTGGCCGAAGATCTCAAGAGGCGCAAATATGCAGGTCTCGACAGAGCCTACACATTTGCTCCCCTTGGAGTCGAGACCCTAGGTCCGTGGGGTACCGAGGCTCTTCGGGTTTTAAAAAAACTATCTGAGCGTCTGGTCGAAGCGACGCGTGACCCGAGAGCTGGTGAATATCTGGCACAGCGTATCAGCATTGCCATACAGCGTGGCAATGCAGCCAGCGTCTTGGGGACGCTTCCGACTGGTGTTGATATGGATCAGTTGAGCTATCTGTAGACTGTTTGCAACAGTCGGCAGTTAGCTCAATTGTTTCAATTGTAAATACTAGTATAATTTTCTTTGTGAATAAATGTTTATATTTAAAAAAAAAAAAAGAACTACTTAACTTCTAATTTATTTATATTATTTGATTGTAATTTTCTTTGTGAATGAAGTATTCAATAAAAGAACTAAGATAATTAGGTAACATAAATTTACAGTTAGGTACCCTACACTTGAAAAAATTGAACATCCACGGGTTGAGATGGAGCGGTCAATTCTTACACAGCGACTATACCAAAAATATCTTCGCTTAGCTACCTAGCACGTCTCAGTGGAAATCTAGCTTTGCTCTTAATCGTTCGTACGTGCCAAATTGACTTTCTCTACGACCCGGCGATAAGGGAAAAATACAGATTTGGCCTTCATCCATGCAACAACAACAATCAATTCTCAATTGAGGTTATGAGTATGATCATTGTTTAGTACTAGGTAGTTGTCGAGCTTGAGTTCGGACGCGTACTAGCTTCTGCCCGCGGCTTCGCACGCGTATTTTCGGTATAATATGTAGCCTATTATTTAAGTTAGGCTTTCCTCTAAGCGTAGGTACGCCAAATTTTTCTTGATTTGATTAGTCGTTTTGGAGATCCTAGGTAACAAAAATTCAGATTTCACAAACTTTCGGCTTTATAATATTAGTAGGATGTTTAGATAGATTTTAATAAGCCTAATGAAAACTACCTACTCAACAAACTTGGGTATGCAAGCCCGTAGATTTTGAGGGCTTGTATTCCATGATGTAAAATAATTGTCGATATCTACACTTGTGTATGTAAATTGTGTGTAGTGCGGTGTCTAAAATAATAATTCAAAAACAAAAAAATTCGACTTCGACGGGACTGGAACCCACATCCTTCCCTCAGTACGAGAATGTGCTAACCAACTACACCACTAGGTCAAGTGACGTAGGCGTCGAAAAACCTTTTTTGAGCTATTAATTTGATTTCTTAGAAATTACCCTGAATTAGGGCGTACGCACTAATAACAGAAACTTTAAGATCTAGGAGTCCCTTTACTAGATTAACTCTCATAAAGAGTCTCTGTGCTGTTGGCTTCAGCCCCACGCATGCCTCCCAATCAGTTCAGTTATTTATTTATAAGAAAATTATCTTACACGTCAAACTAACTTAGCTAGGTACAGAATAATGTAAAAAAAACGTCAAGTGCGAGTCAGACTCACGCACTAAGGGTTCCGTTTAGTTGTAAGACCTTGTTTCTTGCCAAATATTATGATTCTAGTTCAACATGAAGTAGGTACCCTGTATATTTTGGTCGAGGGAGAGAATCAAAACTTATTTTTTTTTAGTTAATAAACTACTAATTTACAGTTTTCAGATTTTTCGTTATTTGTGCTATATTACCTTGCTTCTTATCAAATCTTATGATTCTACGTTAACGGGAAGTACTCTATCGGGTTTTGGTCCATGGCGAGAATAAATAGTATTTTTTTTTGTGAATAAACTACAAATTTACCGTTTTCGGATTTTTTCCTTTATTTGTGCTATAAGGCCTTGCTTCTTGCCAAATTTCATAATTCTAGGTCTACGGGAAGTACCCTATAGGTTATGGTCCATTGCGAGCGTAAAAAGTAATTTTTTTAGTGAATAAATTACAAATTTATGATTTCGGATTTTTCCCTTTACTTGTGCTATAAGACCTTGCTGCTCACCAAATTTCATGATTCTAGGTCTACGGGAAGTACCCTATAGGGTTTGGGTGACTGTGATTCCCTTGGAAATTTCAAAATTTTCGGACATAAACGGCTGTAACTTTTGAGTGCGTTGACTTAGAGGTTTAATTTATATTACGGCTTCAAGGGGTTATGGACTTGAGTATTTGATGTTAATTTGAACTCGATACCTCCACACGTTCCTGAGAAAAGAGGGTTGACAGACGGACAGACAGACAGACGGACAACAAAGTGATCCTATAAGGGTTCCTTTTTTTGTTTAGGTACGGAACCCTAAAAACTAAGTACAAATAATTGTTCTTGGTCATCTTACCAAGAGTATTTATAAAAAAAATAAAAACAATAAAAAACCAGGTCACAATATGGCCCGAGATCATAGCAATAAGAGACACAATAACACTGGACAATTCATACAGCATCATCTAGCTATGCAGAGCTGGTGTCATAGGTATGAGATAATGTCTATTATAGGTATGATTAATGATTTGATTGCATAGGTACCAAGTTTGTTGCATTCTCTGAACAGAGAAATATATCTACTGTTGCATTGAATCTACATCTATCTTAGTCGGTATCTGTAAGTAAAGTATAGCCTAGTAGAATACCTACGTAGGTACGTCTGACCACAACACCCGGCATAAAAATAAAACGTAAACAACATCTGCGCCAATTCCATTTACTTTGTTTTTATTATTTTGCCAGCTTTGCCAAGGTGAGGAATTTCTTGTTTATTTATCTACCTACATTTTTAATTTACCTAGGTGATTTAGGAACTATTTTAGATAGTACATACTTAATTTGAAAGTATTTTAGTGTAAGTACTTAGGTATTATAAAATACCTAATATGTACTTACATATCTTTATTTCATTTTTCTGACTGATAAATAGAAATACCTACAATAAGTAATTTTTAAGTAGGTACTTACTTACTTTTTTAAATCTTTGTTTGATTATTTTAAACCTAGTGTGCCTATGTTTAAAATTGTCTATATAATTATGTAAATTGTGTGTCTGTAGTACCAAATCTTTTTTCTAAACCATGTTTCCCAGACTCACTCTTTTACAAACAAAATAAACAAAAAAACTTACGCAACAATGTTTCTAGAAGACATGAACTGAGGAGCATGCTAATTTGTACTCTAAATCAACATCAATAACTAACACAACAGCCTGATTTGTAACCAAGGCCTTCGTATATAAAATTCTATTGAAACTGATTGACTCTCCAGTACTTTTCCATAAGAGAATTGACATAATGGCATATTAGTGGTTGTTGAGTAGGTCTTCTATTGTAATGGCTCAACTAGGAAAGTACCTACTATGACTACTGTCTCGCCACTATCATAGGTCACATTAGACGGTTCTTCAAAAAATAAAGCAAAAGCAAAAAAAATATTTCACGTGACCTTGTAATATTTTTGACTAACAACCTAAAATGGAACAATTAGACAACTTTTTCCAGTTACTAAAAAACAGTACCAAGGTAAACTCACAACTGTCGAATGTGACCATGTGATGTGTGGGTGATTATGTTGTCCCTACTTTACCTATCTTTTTCTGTAACCAAGCAGCATTGCTTTTGTTTCAATTTGTAGGGCAAGATCGCCTGTGAAATTACAGACACTTGGCTTCACACCTTTAACACTATGTAATGTCTAATGTATTTTCATACTTACCCTAAGCAGCCTAATTAAGCAGAGTAAAGTGAACAATCCTACCATACTATATAGAAACAATTACTTGATATGTCCCAAATAACCATAAAGATGCAGCTGTGGACACCACCGACTGTTTGGCAAATGCTTAAACTCTTAAATAAGTTTCTACTAGAATCCAACATGTAGACCTGTTTAATGACAGCCTACCTTCTATTTATGTCTCTTTGTACCTTAGTTTTAATTAGTTTGTACCTACATAGCAATTTGGTGTGTGTTTCTATTAATTTGAACAATTTTAACAAATAAATGTCTAAATGTCGGAGCTTATGTTTTTTAGAATTTCACTTACTTACTCTTCTAATTTTTTGTGTGTTCTTTTCTCATCTGTGATTAGTCTACTGACTAAGCAAATAAGATGTAGGTAAGAGTCATTTCAAGGAATTGGTCCAACAATAATTTCCCCATTTTTCATTTTATGATGCATCGAGCTCTATGATGTGTTGTCTGTGCAGCCTCTCAGGGTGGAGTGGTCAGCTGTGATGCTGGGTGATTAGGGTGTTGGTTTGGAGAATGTCGTTGTTGATGGTGTTCATGTCGTCATTATGCAGCATAAGATATCATAAAGAACCATGGAGCATTAGATAGGTTTCTTAAGATGCCATTTTGGGCTCTTTGTATAATTGATATGTTAAAAAATAGATTCATTCCGTTGGAAAATGTTATTGTGGTATCCTGATGATGTCACGTGGAAACGAAACTAGTTGATGACTTACTTTGATGTATTTAATATCCATTGTGTAGTTGGTGTGGTTTATCCTTCTACAATTAAATAATGTGTGTGTGCGTCAGCAGTTAGAGGGTAAGTGACTTGGCAATTTAATTTTGCTCAGGTCTGTTTTTACCTTCTCTGATAGCACGGCATATCAATTTGTCAGTCCCACAAATTGACATGCCATGCAAATTGCATTTTGTTGAATCTCATCAGCGAAGGTTTAGCGCGGAATTGTTACTTAATATTTTTATCGTAATAAACTGATAGGTACATTAGTTTTGCAAGCTGATCCCTACAGCTGTATCCCATACATCCATTTCAGCACCATCTTGAATACCAGGAACTTGTTGTCCAGGCTGTGAGCGGAGTTTCTGCCGAGCTATTGTTGGTTACGAAATCGGAAGTTCAGCTTTCTTTTCATCAGTGGATGAGTAGTCCAGGTCGGTCTGTGGCCTAAGTGCATCCCCAGGTATTTGACCCAGTCATTGTAAGGTAGTGTCTGGTTTCCGAGACTGACAAGTGAATGTTGCGTGGGTTGAATTTGAGCTAGTAAAATAAAGCAGTCTCTATTTTATCTAGTGCAGTTAGAAGAGATTTGGTGGCTACACTTCTAAATAAATCCAAGAAATCCTAGCAGACTATCATCTGCCTGTATCGTCAATTACCAGGATGAAAAATATCTAGAACATTCTGCAGATGGGCACACAGTACAGGTAACGTCAATTATTTAGAAAGCTGAGGCTAATTGCATCAATAAAGGGAGGCCTAGGCCCAGCAGTGGGTGCAAAACTGTTGATGGCGATGATGATGATGACCTATGTTCAAGAACAATGAGTTTTTAACAGAATATCAACCCTTTTCTGTAGTTCTTAGGATATTGAGTTGTAAAATGTGACAGTCATGTTTTTTCTACCTACCTACTTACAAAATAATACTTCAATGTGGATAGAATAGAGGGTAAACTGTTCATAAAGATTCCAGTTACAGCTCCATTTTCTAAGATTCTTTTTCAGATCTAAGGCTTGTTTTATTTCAACTGGTTTGTACGAGTAATATAGCCAGATGTAAGGTTCTTTAAGTAAGATCCCATTGTAAACAAAAACAAAAAGACAGGAATGTCATGTAATGGAGAATGAAAGTAAATCTTGCATGGCAGCTGATGACGTAGTCGTTACCAAGGACGTTTTACAATGGAAGTAATTGAATTATAAACCTTCAAGATGCATCTAGAACAGCTCTGCGCGTGATTAAATAGGCACAGAACGCACATCAAACGCGTAGATTAGATAAAAAGCTAAAAATACTCACCTCCACTTTTTCTCCGAAATTGGTTCCAGACCAGCCACATCAACATCGTATTTACTAATACTACTACTAAAATTTAACTGCTGTATTAACTTGGTCATCTTGGCAAATCGTAATTAAGCCTTGCAGTAACTTGGAAAGAAAATTACGGTCAGAACCGCGGAGGCAGACGGCAGCGCAATTGCGTAGAACACAAAATTCAACAAACGAATGAATGACGACCAATGACGACGAACAAATCACGTTGAAGTTTGAACAAAAGAAACAAGGCAACAAAGTAAATAATCACGTGTTTATAGAGAAATCTATGACAAATGAAGACTTTTAAATTTAGTCGCCTTACAGTTTTTACAAAATGGCCACCGGAACTGTGACGTTTACCAACTGAGTTAACGTTTCGTTTCACACAGAAGCTAACCGTCAGCCGATAAATAAAAGGTTTGACGCAAAACTTTCGAGTTGCGTTGACATTCCATTCTTCGCAGATTTCCTTACCAACACGAAGCTAGCAACAAGTCCTAGATCGATAGGGATTGAAAATAACGTCAATGCAATTATTAAACATCGATTTTACTTACCGATTCTGAAATACTAGCGACGGCATTGTACTCTGCTTCGAATCGATGCTTTTAAATCTTTGTTTCATGTAGTTTGATGTCGGCAAGGCAAATAACGTCATAACTTCACTTTGAAAAAGCCACTTCACTGGAATTCACCCCTGCTTGGTGTGTTTAGTTTTTCCACTGATAGGCACATTCGATTGGGAACAAATTGAATCGATCGATTCAGAACTGCATAGTTTGCTTAGAGAAGACATTCAGGCGCGGCGGTGAGGTTCCAACTGTGACTGTCTGCAGAAGGTTGTGAATAAAGCCTGTCTCCCTCTATTTTTAGGGTGCTGCTTTAGCGAAGGAGGCATACTTACGGGATCAAATTCGAAACTGTTACTTGTTCGCCAATGTTCTCTTTATCGGTCTCCCGAAGAAAATTACGCATATTTACTGGCAAGGTTTGCTCTTGCCGTTTCCATAGGCGTCGTCCATCGGAGTACCCAGGCCCATTTATCACGCACTCAGGGGTTATTTTGTGGGTCTTCGAAGTTTCTCTTCGACAAACCATACTGTACGTGTACCCTACTTCGCAGATACCTTTTTCAGACGTTTAAAAATAAATAACCTTGGGAATCGTTTCTTCCATATTGTCCATTTATTAGTGCTCAGCTACAAGCCATAGCATGACTCAAGGAAACCTACGACTTTCAGAGAGACCAATAATCTTATCTATATTCTATACGTAAATACGTTCTTGTCTTTTTTAAAATACATTGTAGGCAGGTACCTATTTAATCTAAATGATTGTGTGGTGCCGGCTTAGAATTTACACCACCCCAATTCTTCCCGCGGATGTCGTAAAAAGCCACTACGGAATATCCACCGGGGCGGGTAGCAGCGCCTCCTGCAGAACAATTTTACTGTTTTACAATTTTACCAAACTGCGATCCTCAATCCGCATGTCCAGCGTGGGGGTTATGGACAGTACCCACAATATCATAAAAGACAATAAGGCGCTTATCCGGGGAGACCTGCGTCCACCAGTTTATTTAGGCTGTAGATGAAGTAGTCACTAAATAGTTTCAGGTAGGCAGGTTGCCTACGCGCCATTAAAAGTTGGTCACAATCAACTGGCGATAAATTAACAGAAAGTAATCATAATTTCGAATCAAAATCTCTAAGTGAATGTAATCAGCTAGGTACATGTATTTCATGCAATACATTTAACTTTACTTTACTTTAATAAACCATATTCGAAAAAAGTTATATAAGTACTGCTTGAGTCAACCTTGGTGGCACAACGGTGGAAGGTCCGCTTGCAACGCTGAGATTTCTCCGTAAACAAAAATACACTTTTTTAAGAGAATTCTAAGAATTTCTATTTGTCCAACTTGTCGATTTGAACTCTTTCCTACAGTGCTTACCTACAATTATTTTTCAAACTTGACATCATAACGAGAATTTTTGATTTTTGTGTTGTAAGTGGTTAACAAACATTATTTCTTGAGAATGGATGGAGTAGATACAAATTCCCATCTAACAGGGTTTTTTAGGCAGAAAGTATGTTTATATAGATTGAAAAAAATATCCACCCGTGTGTTTTCAATGCCCCCTATTCACGCACGCGCAGAAACACTGTCATTGACGTCAAACGAATAATGGCATCTCTCGGTCACCCTGAATGAAAAAATGTCTGGATTTATGAAAGCGGGTCTAGGCCTAAAAATGGAGTTCATCTAACTCAGCCTCTATCTAAATAAATCTTTACTAGGGATTAGGTTCTGCCCAATCATTTATCGATTTATTTTTTAGTAGTAGTGTAAAAAAGAAAACAAAGGAATAATGGTAGATAACTAGCTAGTCCTCATTTCATACTTAAGTAGGCAAGCTAGAAAAAACAATCAGGCTTTCCCTGATTTCTAGTTCCACAGACAAAATTTTATGGTCATGGTGTTTTTCTCAAATATTTTTACAACAAATTATATTATATATTATACTACCTATATAATAATATAAAGTTTTAGAATATATTATTGACAATTCAGTTAGCTGCAGACTGTTGTAAACAATCTTGGGGACGATTCCGACTGGTATGGATATGGATCAGTTTTTCTACCTGTAGATTGTTTACAACAGTATGCAGTTAGCTCAATTTTATTGTTTCATTTGTAAATACTAATTTATTTCTATAATTTGATTGTAATTTTCTTTGTGCATAAAAATAAAAATCTACCGGTAGCTGAACTAATCCATATCCAGTCGTCGCGTCCCCAAGACGCTGGCTGCATTGCTCCGCTGTATGGCAATGCTGATGCGCTGTGCCAGATACTTATCAGCTCATTGCATCGCTTCGACCAGACTCTCTGTAAATTTTTTGAAAACCCTAACTTTTAGATTTTCCTTTAAAACTGGAAAACTCTTATAAAAATAATAGTTTAATTTAGATTTTAATCAAAAGCGCATCTAATTGAGGGTTTATTAAATTCTAAACATAAAATATAGACCAAAACATAACACGTGTATATTTTATGTTATAATAGAAGAAGTAGGCAATAAATTTGTTATGCCTATTATTTAAGGTCCAAGTTCTTATGAAAGTGACTGACGCACTCAATAGCTGTTTTGTTTATCAAAATCATTTTTTTGATAAAAAAATTATCACACTGTCCTATAGGTATTATAAATGCAAAACTTTCGATGTTTGGATATAGCTCTCGGTCTGGCTGGATTAACAATAACCTATTTTTTCGGCCGGGCAATGCATACAAACCTACGGGTAAAAGCTAGCTAGATAATTATAATATTTATAATCATATGACTATAATCGTTCAACATGGACCTGTCAATAAAATACACCAACAAAGGTTATGAATACTTTTGTCCTGTCTATTTTTATATCGCTTTCCAATTCTTATCTAAGTATATTTAAAAGTAGGTATAAAAGGTGAGCTGAATGTCATTGAAAATAAATTATTTATTCAAAACACATACTTACTGATACGGTAAAAGAAACTTTCATTCTTAATTATTTTCCATTTGTATCTGTATTTAATTCGTAACTTACCTACCTACCTAAGTACCTACCTACCCACGTCACTGAAGGTAGAGTAGGTTGGTACCTACCTAACTTGGGTGATGTTTCTTCATACCATTTCTTGAGCCTAATCTAGTGTGAGAATATTTTTGACGTGACAACGTCTTATAATTCGATAGAGCCGGCTGCACGCACGAAAAAACATGACGTCATGCGGCGTTACCTCGCTCTGAGGCGTTCCATGTAAGGCTTGAAGTGCAAGCGAGAGCGCTCGACATCCGTCTCTCTCCTACTTGAGTGAGCGATGCGTCTGCGTGGACAGCTGCTATACTATTAGTACATTTACATGTTTTGATCGAGTATCAAATGCTACCATTCCATCAGTATTTTCTTAAGACGTTGTCACGTTCAACTATCGTCAGTAACCAATTTTTTAATTAAATTAATACATAATTAAACATACACAATAATGTCAGTCGCTGAATGAAATTAAGAATATTGTTTCAGTACAAATTATGAGGGTTAAAGTTTCAAATTCACGACCTTGATCTATCAAGAGTAGGGTTACAATGGAAAAATACTTTCAATTGTTACCTAACTCTTTTTTATAAATGTACATTGCAAGATTTGCAAATAATATAACTGCACAATAAATCACGACAAACCTCTTTTTCATACGAACGACGGTATCAAGTAGGTACCTTTACAAAACTCTTTTCGCTCTCCAAGTTGTATAAAAATGAAATTATACATTGTTTTTTTAATAAAAACAATTTTCAAACCTCGCACATTTTGCCTAGCTTTGACATATGATAAGGAACTAGAACAGTTATTGTTAATTTTTTCAACAAATTCCCGTAGAGCTGTTCCAAAGTTATAGCTTTTGGCTTGAACAAAACTGCTACTGATTCATCAGCATCTTTACAATGCACTGCTAAAGTTTTTGGATTATCTAAATTAGTTGATAGTTTCTTAGCACCAAGGTTTATATTCGATTGTGGTTTAACATCCTTCATTATTCCTCTGGCGACATCTCTTGGTTGCGTGTTGAGATCTCTAGGTTGTATGTTAATTTCCCTAGGTGGTATATCATTCACAATGTTTCTATCTCTAGGCTGAAGATTCACATCCTTCGGTACGTTTGCTTCCCTACGTTCGTCACAAATTATTTCTCTAGGCAGTACTAGTATATCGTTCATTATCTCTTTAACTTGTAGATTCACTTCTTTCAATGGTACTTTTTTTCTTTCTCTTGGTATTACAGACATGTCCAGGATGTCAGCTGCTCGTTGACAAGGGATTGTGAATGCTGGGTATTTTGTAACAGGGCTCTGATTGGCTTGGTTTGTCTCCTGCTTTGGAATCACTTGGTAGTTCTCTTGCGTAGCCCTATCGTTTATCACTGGTTTTGGTTTGAAAATTGGAATCATTGTGGGAATATCCCAATTTGTATTGTTCAAACATTCCTTTTTTTCAGTTTTTAACACTAATTTATCGAATAAGTCTTTTTCTCCGCTGTCATTATTTTCATTATCTTTGATCTCTTCGTTTTCTTCAATGTTTGTGGTTGTGACATTTGTTTTCTCCGGGAAATCGTCATTTTTGTCATTTGCGTCAATAAAATTTTCCAATTCATCTGATAAGGCGCTTTTGAGTAGATTTAAGATGCAGGAAAACTTTTCTTTTCTAGATCTTGCCGATTCTTTTACAGATTGGATACGGGCAGTTAAATCTTCACAATTAGCCCCCACTTTTAAGTCGGCAGTTTGACCAACAATGTACTGAAAAAGAGGAAATCTTTATACGCTTATCTACGTTATGGAATCGATTTTCTAATTTGTTTTACTAACTTATATTCGGGAATGATAATTTGAAACCCTATTTGTGATAGAAGTCAGGGACAAAAGCCCAATTACTTATCCTTAAATGAAAGAAATACCTACTAATAAGGTTAAACCACTTCAGCTGGGTAAACATACAATTAACCATTATGTTATTGCATCATCCAGGTAGGTACATAAAAATACTTTTTTAAATAGTAACCCTATAATAACTGTAAGCGGGCTCTTGGCAATGCATTATACGAAAATATAATTATACAAAGATGATAAAACAATAGGTACCTACTGTTATTATAATATCCAGATATCGTACAAAAGGTAAGCCGGTATATAGGCATCTATTTACACTCGTTGGTACTTTATGTGCACGATTCGGTAGGTACGTAAGTAATTAAATACTACCTAATTTTGTTGGTTATTATGTCATTAAAACTAGGTAGGTAGTACATGGTACGTATGTTAGGCGAGGTACTTAGCCCTAATAAACCATACTTGGGTACCGCTAAAATTATGCGAATTAGAATTGAAGCATCAGTTCTACATATTTGTACGCAATAAACATACTTACATTTAATGTCAAACAAAACACAAAGAACACAGCAACTCGCATTTTAAAATTCAATTTTAATTTCCCATGCGATAAGACACCTTGGCTGCCAGTTGTAACAAAGTTACGAATCGTACTATTGCATTTTAACATTTTGTATAACCCATGTTTTAATCGATTTTGCAATCTGATTTCGATAGTCGATTTCAGTCGAATGTTGCCCTGCACTACTTCTGTGACACAGGTGTGAGAACGGAAATCAAAGTAGTTACACAACTTTTTAAGATTCTATACATTATTTTTAGACAATTATGCTACTCTATTTACTATGTGAAGAATTTATTAAGAAATAATGGTTTTCATAATTACTTTTAAATACTTTCCTTGCAATTTGACAAAAACTAGAAAATAAAATGAGCTAAAAATAACTTCGGTTTGGCGGGAGGTATTCAAAACTTCAGATTTTCCCCTCGCTTAGTGTGAATTGTACTTGTACTGTAGAAATGGCTAAAATTATGTATCTTTAAGGCTCTGACACAACCAGTAACGAGCTTTCTAAGCACTTACATACCGTGTATAGTGTATCTAGTTGCTTTTTTACATCATCATCAGCCTATATTAGTCAACTGCTGGACATAGGCCTTCCCTAATGAGCACCATAGCACCCTATCTTCGCTTTTGCATCTGCCTGCTGTCTTTCACACCAAGGCATCCTACACTACGTTTACCGAGTCGCGGTCTCCACTCAAGAACACGTTCACCCCAGCAGCGATTATCGGTTCGAACTTACGCATTAAGTACCTACTCACTAGGAGGTTATGTCATAATCACTACCTACCTAACCTATACTTAGGTAGGTATTCTTTGCCATAAATGATAAGTACCCACGTTTGGGATCACAGGACCAACTTTTTTCCCACCGCTGATGCTGTCCGTTGACGGCCACGGGTTTAACGCATTTACTGCCCAGCCTCCTGCGGGTTGCACCGCCGCGACACGAGGACCGAGATGCACGTCTGCGTAGTGGGCCATGAAAGTGTTAAGCTATGCCTGTGATGATAATGCTGTGTGGTGCCGGCTTAGAATTAGCACCACCCCAACTCCTCCCGCGGGTGTCGTAAGAAGCGACTTAGGCTGCCTGTCCATTGATGCGGAACGAAGCAGCGGAGCGGGGTTTTTAAGCAATTCCATTGGTCCACTGAAACAGATCGTAGATTTTAAACTATTCCATTGGTTAATATTGCATAAAACTCCGCTCCACTGCCTCGCTCCGCATCAATGGACAGCCAGCCTAAGGGACATCCACCGGGGGCGGGCAGCAGCGCCCCCTGCAGAACAATTCGACCACCGAACTGCGATCCCCAACCCGCATGCCCAGTCTTGGGATTATAGGCATGATAAAACCCTATGAGATAAAAGCCAATAAGGCGCTTATCAGGGGGAGGCCTGCGTCCAGCAGTGGACTAATACAGGCTGTTGAGGTGAGGTGAGGAGATAACGTCGTTGTCGTGCGAGAAGTCATTAAGTAAAAATTTTGGCCAAAATGACTTAATGATGCCAAAGTATTTTTACACCCATTATGTACCTTATGAGAAGGTAAAAGAGCTGTTTTTATTTTAATTTCGGGATATATAAGAATGTCAGAACTACTTATCTGCTTGTTGAGCCAATAATCTGTCTACAAAAAAGTACTAAGGGTACTTAATTAAATCGTTTACTAACATTTTTTTTCAATTACTGGGGCTGCACTGCTCATTAAACTCACTTAGTGACATTTCGCGTACGCGAAATTGTATTTTATCTTTTGAACTCACTTTTAATGTGTCACTAATTGTAACATGGAAAGTTAATTAACTAACACAATAACATCTTATTGAATTTGCTAGAAATAACTAACTTACATTTCACTAAGTATCTCAGTAACCATAAAAATATTTACATAATTTATTGAACGATAGGGTGTATGGTAAAGTTATCTATATTGTGTTCATAGAAATAATTTTTGTACCTATAAGCCTTAATGAGTTAAGTACACCGATTTCAAGAACAAAAAACTTTGATCGCGATTATCTCGCAACTAGCTTATTGCACTTAATAACTTCTCGCACCACAACGACGATAAGATCCAATAAGGCGGTATATCAGAGGAAATCTTTGACTAGCAGTAGACGTAGTGTATAGGCTGATGTGGTATGTCACCAACCTTCAAACTAACCTGAAACGTTGGCTTGTCGAGCAGAATTTTTATTCTGTTGACGAACTTTTACAACTGCAAACCCTATATTCATCTATGACTTTATTTTAATTTTGTTGATTCCATGTGATTTGCTTTATTAATTTATGACTTCGATACGTTGTGTATTCCCTACAAAAACTCGACATGTAAATTGGTTTTATCAATAAATTGTATTTCTGTATTTCTAACAATAGCAAACAACAAAACCTACCTATCTAGGTAGGTTACCTACATCCATAAGTAAAAAGAAAAAACTGCGACCCATTTCAATGAATTTTTATTTATCTACCTACCTACCTAGATTTTCTTATCAGATTCATTACCTCTATTTGCCCATCAAACCGATAAAAATGGAGGCAACGAAACAAAATGACACGTTTGTAAATTAAGAAATCGCATTAATGTAATTAATTGGCACACACATAGCTATAAATATGTGAAACGTTATAAAAAAATAGCTCATAATTATTCGTGTTTTGTTTATTTCTAGGAAAAAATAAGCAAAAATGAAATTGTTTGTGTGCGTGCTTTTGGTCGCCCAGGCTGCTCTGCAGGTCAGTTTATACAACACGCCCGTCCCGGCTTCACACGGCTGGATATTAATTTTTAAATCATATAAATATAGCCTATGTTACTCAAGAATAAAATGTAGGATTCTAATGGTGAAAGAATTTTCGAAATCGGTCCAGTAGTTTTTGAGTTTATTCGTTACAAACGTAAATCTTTCCTCTTTATGATATTTGTGTAGGTAGATGAAATATAGGGATTTAATTTTAATCCTAAACTATTTTAAATATGTCAAAAATATCATAGTTATAGATGAGCTAACGGATCTATAACCTGCGTGCATAGAACGGGAAAGGGAATGACGTCATCCGATCTCTATAGCCATTCTTCAAGTACGCAGGTTATGAAGGTTAGGTCTCCTGTTAATTTCAAGCCTGTTAATTTCATAATGAGATTGTTGCCCCACTGATCCCACTCATTTCTTATCTTCAGTCAAATTTTCACCCAAGCATCCTCTAAAACATATTGTATTTTTACAGATCACCAACGCCCAAGTAATCCGAACCATCGCTGGACCCCTTAACCCCTGCGGTTGCGGTGGACCCCTCCTCCAAGCACCCCTGATCCAAAACGCACCCATCATCCAAAGCGCTCCCCTAATCTCCCCCATCGCTAGCCCCCTCGTCGTCAACAACAACAACGTCGCAGCCAGCCTTGCTGACACGCTCTCTTTGCTGACCGTCAGCAGTCTGTTAGCTGACACTCTGCCGCTGGGGCCTAATGTTGTCGGTCTACCGGTCGGTGGGTGCGGCTGCGGTGGTTTGGGTTATGGTGGTTATTATTACTAAATACCAACGTAACTATCTACGTTTAGTTTAACTTTCATAGATGATTCATGATATTAAATAAAAAAAATATCTTTTATCTAATTGTTTCTGTTTTAAAGTGTTCGGAGAGTAAGATAAGTTACTAAGATTTTCCTACTGGTCTATTGATGACTTTCAGTAAGTGACTTGCTTAAACTATTTTTGCCACTCATTGACTGCACTCACAATAAATAAAGGTAAATAAAAAAAATGCTGGATAATTCACATAGCATCATCTTACACCAAGCTAAGCAGAACTTGTGTTATGTGAACGAGGTGACTGATATACTAAATACATTATTATATTACATAGATAGATATTTTGAATATTGGTAAAAAACACCCAGAACACCCGGAACAAGTATCTGCAGATCATACAAATATTTGTATGTAATGCGGGAATCGAGCCCGCAACCTCCTGCGTCTCAGGCGGACCTTCGCCCGCTGCGACACAGGGGTCGAATTTTTTTAACAAAATAAAAAATACCACTATGCGGCGAAAATAGTTATTATCAGCGAATCATTCAATGAATGTCACAAATAGATTCGCTGATCCAAAGGTGCTTATCATCCAAACCGCACCCCTAATCTTCTCCACCGGTAACCCCCTAGTCGTCAACAACAACAAAGTCTCCGCCAGCCTTGCTGACTCGCTCTCTTTGCTGACCGTCAGCAGTCTGTTAGCTGACACTCTGCCGCTGGGGCTTTATACATTAGGTTTTCTGGCCTATCTCTCTGGGTCTCGAAAAAATACATTTTCGATTCAAAAGCAACACAATAAAGTTCATTTCTCCTGTACCTATATAAAAACAAAAAGAGATCGCTCCAGCTTTTAAAAATTAGCCTAGATACAACCTTTATTAAAAGAGTACAATTTTTACGCAGTTAGCAACTTTTTAACCTTGCCCGAGTTAAGTTTGTTTTGCTGTCTGGGTCATATCGAGCGCTCAGCTTAGGTCAGCACAACGATTTGCAGTCTAGACACGTAGTTTATATAAACATTTATTGAAAGCTGGGAATGTAATCCCTCATCAAAATCTTTAAATCCCGCAAGCCAGCGGGATCGAGGTCATTAATATTAATGAATTTTTTGCAGAGCGGGACTGCAAAAAAAAACATTTAACAGTCAATACTGTATTTACCAAGTGTAACAGGTCAAAATCATAAGTTCCCTGGAAAAGAAAGGATATTTACAAAAACTTTTGACGTTGTCATGGTTATTTATTTCAAAGTAAAATTACTTAGCAAGAATTGGGAGAACTGCGTAACAGAGAATCTCGATGTTGTCGAACGAGTCGCTATTTGAACGAACTGCGTAGGGATTCTTGACGAACCGCTTATTGCACGAAACGCCATTTGGACGAATCGCTTTTTGGACAAACTGCTAACAAATTATTTATAGCTTTTACCTTTTGTTCTGCTGATAATGATGTTTCTCTAAAGGATAAGATTCTTGACAAATACATTCGACAGAGAACCAAACATGGCTCAAAGAATTAGCAAGCTTAAGTTGCAGTGGGCCGGCCATGTCTCGCGTAGTACCTGCAACCGCTGGGGTAAACGTGTTCTTGAGTGGAGACCGCAACTCGGCAAACGTAGTGTAGGACGCACTTCGGCCAGATGGGATGACGACCTGCAAAAGACTGCAGACGCCAGATGCTGGACGTGGCAAGCTGAAGACAGGGTGTATGGCGCTCATTAGGGGAAGCCTATGTCTATCAGTGAACTAATATAGGTACCTAGTTCGATGATGATGATGATAATTAATTATGAAATTCTTGTAAACAAATGATTGATTATCATAAGAGATAGAAGATAAGATAGTGAAGATAGGAGATCTTTATAAGATCGTGGCTTTTTATATCTTTGCAGTGGTAGTGGTAGCATCGATGTAGGTAAAATTCAGATTGGAAGTGATCTAACATTTTCACCTATCTCTAAGATTTTTCTTAGTATAGCGCGCACCAGATTCGGGTTAATTTCTAAGAAATCAAATATTATCTCAAAAAAGCAGTAGCTACATTACTAGGTTACCGCATTCCGGCACTGAGGGAAGGATGCGGGTTCAAGTCGTTGTTACGTACGTTACTGTACGTTAATTTTGACATAAACTCAAAGCAATTAATTGTAAAATAATCTGAGCGTCTGGTCGAAGCGACGCGTGACCCGAGAGCTGGTGAGTATCTGACGCAGCGCATCAGCATTGCCATACAGCGGGGCAATGCAGTATGCGTCTTGGGGACGCTTCCCCTTGGTATTATTATGGATCTGTTGAGCTACCTTTAGATTGTTTGCAACAGTCTGCAGTGAGTTTAATTGTTTCCATTGTAAATACTAGTTCTAATTTATTTCTATTATTTTATTGTAATTTGAGTATTGTGGCGGGAAACGATTTGTCTATCTCATTAGAATAGCTTTGAACAAGATAAGAAAAATAATATGCGTTTTATTTTATGTAAAATGCTTCTAATATATTATTAAGTAGGTATACGAGTATATGATTCTCTGGAAGTTTGTAATTCATACAATATAAGTATTTATTCACATTGTTTATTTATTAAGAACTCAATCTATTTAAATCCTTTAAGACAAATTCTTTATAAAATTTAGGGGCATCTTCGCCGTACGTAAAATATACGTGATTACAGTTTTTTAAGTTAACTTTATGTACATTAGGTTTTATTGTCAATTTTCGCCTCAACTTATTCACATCCTTTACGTCAGAGAGCCAATCATTAGCACAATAATACATTGACATGTTTGTAGATATTTTTTCTAATTTATACGTTGGCGGCGTACGCGTCCCGTATTTTTTCATATTTTCTCTTTTACCGTAGTCATACATCTGAAAATTTTCATTGGCGCCGATCTGAAGAAAATGAAGAATTTGTTTCAAAGCACTTCCTGCTAGATAGTGATTCAGTTGCTCTCCTGCATGGTTATAATCAATTTGATCGTAATCAAACCCGAATAGAGGAAAAAGTATGGAAAAGCAAATAATTTTTAGGAGCTTAGAAGACCCACATACAGCTGTCACAGTACTTGTTGGTGGGATATGAGAGAAAACTTCGTACATATCAAGAACCTTGAACGCTGTTTCTACAAGCTTCTGAGATTTGGTCATGAGTTGGAACACAGGACTCTTCGCGTCCGATATATACGTGATAGGAGCCAAGGACACAACACCTAGCAACTTTTCATTATACTTCGGCCTTTCCGACAGCAATATGTTTACCATAGTAGTCCCTTGTGAGTGTCCTACATAAAGAAGCTTCTTGTCTCCAACAATATCACAGATGTAGTCTATACATACTGGTAAATCACGTCTACCCATTTCGTCGAAGCTGAAGTCCCAGAATTGTCGGTCTGTTGGTGGCAAGTTGATGTTTTCTCTGCTGTATGTGTTGCCTCTAGCGTTGCCAAACCATACATCATAGCCATCTCGTGAGAGGATGAGTGGAAGGGAGTTGTTTCCTAGTCCCATCCAATCATCAGAGCTGGCGAAAATCCCGTGCATTAGAAACACCGCGGGTCCGTCTCCGGGTATCCTGACCATGTTCAGCTTATACCCGTCGGAGATGACAGTGTGTTCTTCAGTTTTGAAGCCGCCATAGTGCTGTATTAGCTGAGAGGTGTTCATGGACTGAGTGGGCGATATCAGATGCTTTGTTACATCAATGGTTAGTAGAAGTGGTTTTACAATCGTTAAAAAGTGACTCAAGTCATTTTCTGTTAGATTTTTGACGGTTGAAATAGATTTTGTTATTGAATCACTTATTGCACCAGAGACGGTATCGGGAAACGAACTGGAGTGAGTCAAGGATAGAAAAGAAAGTGAAATAAACGTAATCTTCCACATCTTGACAGTTAATGAAAATAATTCACAATTTTTTTGATATTAATACACAAGTGCGTTGATTCAAGTGGCGGGATTTGTATATAAATATTGATTTGGATAAATACTTCCCAAACTTTGTTTCTAATAATAAAGACCCTTTTATGTTAAGATACCTACCTGCTTTTAGGGTTCCGTACCTCAAAAGGAAAAAGGAAGCCTAATAGGATCACTTTGTTGTCCGTCTGCCTGTCTGTTTGTCTGTCCATCTGTCAACCCAGCGTGGAGGTATCGAGTTGAAATTAACATCTTAAACTCAAGTCCGTAACCTGTTGGAGCCTCGATTTATATAAAACTTTTAAGTCAACGCAATTAAAACTTATAGCAGTTTATGTCCGAATATTTGAATATTTCCAAGGGAATCACATGCGCTCAAACCTATAGGGTACTTACTTCCCGCAAACCTACAATCATGAAATTTCGCAAGTAGCAAGGTATAGTATAGTACAAGTAAAGGAAAACATTACATTGTAGTTTATTCACAAAAAAAAATACTTTTGTTTCTCGCCATGGACCAAAACCTGTGGGGTACTTCCCGTTGGCCTAGCAGCATAAAATTTGGCAAGAAACAAGGTCTTTTAGCAGAAATAAAGAAAAAATCCGAAATCCGTAAATTTGTAGTTTATTCACAAAAAAATACTTTGGATTCTGGCTTTGGACCAAAACCTACAGGGTAGGTACCTACTTCCCGTTGGCCAAGAATCATGATTGGCAAGACGCAAGGTCTTACAATTATACGGAACCCTTAGTACGGAGACCGACTCACACTTGACGTTTTATTTCTGTTGACAAAAGTGTCTTCGTTTGAAGACAAATATCGTTTAACATTTCATTGAAATGTTAATGAAGACGAGTAGCAAAGTTAAGTTATAACCGGCTGTGACCAAAACGAGTCATTTCAATCAAAGTGCTTACACCACATTTTGGCAGATTTCATGGTCTTTCGATTTATTTCTTTCTAGCTTCTGCCCACGGCTTCGCACGCGTATTTTCGGTATAATAAGTAGCCTGTTTTTTATTCGGCGAGGAAATTCATTTGCGAATAAACTGGCCTGGACCAGAATTATGTGGGACTCGACGCCCTGAGAAGGACGTACTCGATATAGATTTTAGTACTATTTATTATACGTACGTATTTTAGTTTTGACGTGACAACGTCTTATAATTCGATAGAGCCGGCTGCAAGCACGAAAAAACAAGACGTCATGCGGCGTTACCTCGCTCTGAGGCGTTCCATGTAAGGCTTGAAGTGCAAGCGAGGGCGCTCGACATCCGTCTCTCTCCTACTTGAGTGAGCAATGCGTCTGCGTGGACAGCTGCTATACTATAGTACATTTACATGTTTTGATCGAGTATCAAATGCTACCATTCCATCAGTATTTTCTTAAGACGTTGTCACGTTCAACTATCGTCAGTAAACCGACTTTACAGACAACCAATTTTTTTTGGTTCGAATATCGGCCAAAGCAAATAATTTTTCGGAATTCGGTGAATGCAAATCTACTTATTAAAAAATTAAGTAATGTTTCCTGTATTTAAAATATGCTATGTTGAATTTAACTGGTAAATGCTTGCCCTTCAGCTAACGTTTATTCCTCCATATAGATAGCACTTTTTCGAAATGTGATTGCTCTACGAAATGTAGCCCCTCCACGAAATGTAGTAGTTGTTCTACAAAATGTTGCCCCTCCACGAAATGTTGATCCTCCAGAAAATGTAATTGCTCTTCGAAATGAAGCTCTTCTCTGAAATGCAGGCCCTCTACGAAATGTAGCTCCTATAACCATTTTAGTTCCAAAATGTGTTGTTTTCACCAGCTCCTGGTGTTGTTCATGTGCACACTCAATAATAGCCTTTAGATCAGCAAAATTGTATTGTATTGTACCCGATTCTGTTACATAGTTTACCATAGCAAGGTCAAACTGTAAGTATTTTAGTCTCATCTGTTATTAGGTAGGGATATCGAGTATTTTCCCGACATTTCCAACGCGTTACAAGGATCATGGTCAAATGATTATGATCGCTGTAAATAGGTATAGTATGTCACTGTATCACCGCAGTAAATCATGGTACAAGTATTATAGTACAAAGAACAACAGCGACACTTTTTTTCGATAGGCTTATGGCAGACGCAGAGAGCACTCGCCGGTAAAGTTAGGTTGGGGCAACGCGCACAGAGGCCACCACTGTGAACCGTGGCTAGGGCTGTTGCCAGATGCTAGAAGAGGAAATAGAGGTTTGGCCTAGGTGCACGAATGCACGTAAGGGAGGAAGCAGAGAATTCTTCGAGCCGGCGGGGTCGGTATTTGGTCGGGTGTTTAGTTTGCGGAAGCGAATTGGGACTGGTTGCCGTTACCTCTGGGTTACCATCGGTAATTAGTTCAAAGGGGTCACCGATAACGTGTCTCGGTCGACAGAGGAGAGAACTCGTCGGAGGATTGTCTATGGGATAATCGGGTATCGTGGAGATCAAAGGATTTTAATGATATGAGCTCATTTTATAATGACGCTGCTGGGAAACAGTCTTTATGAAGTGGGCAACGGACTCAAGATGAAGATCACGATGGAGAACATTGTTGTGCAAATACTACGCCCCCCCCCCCATTAGCAAAGGTGGCTAAAATATTACTTTTTCATCCCCCCATCTCGGAAAGAGTATTATTTGCTCTTCGATTCGAAATTCGAATTCAGCACATCGTGTGCATGACGTTTGTGATTCAAAACCTATTTACTTCAACCTCCATGGTGCCGAATTTATCATACAACCTTTTTTAATTTGTTAAAAACTCAGACTCCAAACCTTCTTGGTGTACTTTTTATTTAACTTGCTTTGCGCGCGCCATTTTCTTTTTTGCATTTAGTCATTTCCTCGCTGGTGGGTCGAGTGCAAACATTTTTTACCTCGTGCTCTTTTGATTCCCTCGCTAACGATTTTTGGTCAAAGAGTCTTTAGAGAAAGAAGAAGGAAAACTATTTAGGTACCCGAAGTCTACCATTGTGTTTTTTTCTTCGACCTAGCAACGACATTGCAACGAAATAAAGTTACTTAATTTTATTATGTCTGGGTAGGTCAGTGCATCGCCGCAATGAACGTAATAATTAGATAAAAATAACAAAACATTAAGTAAGATTTTTATATATTAATTTTATTGCACTCTAACACACTCTACACCCACAAGGCTCGGAGGAAGCCATAAGACTTCCCCCAGCATTAATAACCGCGGATCCCGTCGAAGGCACAGCGCCATCCACCGACACAACACCGTAAACTGGGAAACAACCGCTGACTTTTATCGATCCGCCGATAGGAATGTCGCCAGCGATGTTGACGTCACCGAATTGTAAGGCGGGGATGATTTCTGTGGTCAGGGGGACGGTTGAGGTGTGGTGGCCACGGCAACCACCGACTGTGGTTATGGCGTTGCCGCTGGCCACTGTTGGACCACGGTTACAGTTGCCGCAAGGGAGGGATAGAGCATCCTGTAAAGATTAAAAATTATGATGAATATTGTACAATGGGCAAATTAAAAACTAAGCCCTGGTGGTGAAAAACAGAGAGTGGAAGGGAGGCCTTTGTCTTGACATCATCGTGTTCGTGACGTCATTTTTTTATGGGATTTTGTATCGTGTGGACGTGGAATTACCCATTTCTTATACAAAAATGAGACCTCACTATGACGTCTCAAAATCTACTCATAGAAAAAAAATATCGCTGATTTTGTTTACAATGTACGCTACCTTACAATAATAAATTTTGGAAATAATACTCAACTGACCGTGGAATATAAACCTATAGGTCATAAAATAAATAAGTTTTTAAAATAACAACAATTCGATGAGCCTCATAGCAAGTCACTCCATCTAGTTATGGTCTTGAAGTTGATGTTTCATCTAACATAACAAGAGATGGCAGCAGTAAATTTATGCAAGATTTGACTTCTCTAGCTCACCAAATCATTGCTTACCTTTATTATGAAAACACAAAATATTATAAAATACTTCTTCATTGTATTATTTACTATTTACAACTAAAAGGCGTCCTACATTAAACAGTTTATATATTTATATCTATTACAAAATCATTTCTTATGACCATTATCAGTTACAGTTGGTAATGACAAAAGTGATGGAAGATAACATAATTATGTTATCATACAAAATTGGTTAACAGTTTTTTAAAAGTTTAAATGTTAAATTGTGCTAGCAGTTAAATTTATCGTTATGTAAGGCATAGAGTTAAATATTTTGTGTAAATCAAACTTCTGCAGCCAACCTTATTTGCTCGGGTGGATGTTTTTAATAAAACTAAATATTCCTCTAATGCGTACGTAAATATTTTGGAAGATTCCTAAGTTTAAATTAATAGCATTAAAAAAAGATATAACAGAATAAAAAATACTAGTACTAAGTGCCGAAGATTACCCATAACAAGCAAGCTTATATTAATACCTATACCTTGTATAGACCACTTGCCCACGGGATCTATGATATTCCAAGTGGATATTCAATGCGATATTGCGTGATATTCAATGCGTGATATTCAATGTGGCTTCTATGATATTCCAAGTTCCGATCTTGGTACATCTATATAAAATTTCAGCCTGATCTATTCAGTCGTTTTGGGGTTGAGAGGTAATAAACATCCAACCATCCAAACTTTGGCATTTATGATACTGTGATTGTTTTAATTCAGATACTTGCTCATTACATTATCTGTATGTTGGTAGAGTTTACTTTCTTTTCCCAAATGAATTAATCTATTTAAGTTGTTTAAAATAAGTATATCAGTCATCTAGTACCCATAGCACAAGCTCTGCTTAGCTTGGGACTAGATTATGCTGTGTGAATTATCCAGCATTACTTATATTATATCGTGAATGTACTGTAGAATTTTATAGTTTTCTCCTTACAAATAATTAACCGAATCTTATCATTTTGAAACGAAGATTAGGTCATTATATTAGTGTGTCAATATTTCGTGATTTTCACCCATGTAAAACGCTATATAACCTACTTAAAGTCAAGAAACGGTTGATTTCTAGTAGGATATTGTAATTATTAGGTGTGGAAATGAATAAACCAGTATTATTTTGTATTTTGGCAGCTGTTTTGCAGGTAAAGTTAATTCCGACTCTTTTTAAGACTCACCAGACCGGCTATCTTATGACCTTACAAAGGCGCATTTTTGGCAAAATATAATATTATTCATAACGCTGGACAATCCATATTAATATGGCACTGTCTTATTATTGATGTAAATCTAGACCAGCCAATCACAGTGATTTTTGTCTGAAATTACATAATGACTTCGATTCTAATGCATAAATATTCCAAATGAATTCCTTCAACTAAAAGAGATCGCTGTTAGCGATAAAGCCGCCGATTGTGCCACACGTTGTTGTTTTCTTGTTTAATTATTTTATGTATTGATGGTGCAATAAAGTAATAATCTATCTGTCTATTTTCGAACAGACAAAAATCGTCACGTTAGTGGGGTTGAAATAACTTACTATAACCATCGCCCCAATAACAAAGCGATTTCTTTTTAAACTTTATGTAGCTTGTATACAATAAAAACGTTCACTTTTCAGCTGACCACCGCCCAGTGTTCCTGCAAGCCAACCTTATCCCAGGTAAGCCTGGGTCCTGGCACCATTAACGTCTGCTCCGAAGACCTGCAGATGTCAGGTCCCGTGGCAGTGGCAGGAAAGCTTCCGTTCTGCGGCACTGCGTCGCTGCAAGGGGAACTGCCCGCTTCAGGCAGTGGGAATGTTAATTACAGCTGTGGGACGTGTTAGTCCCCTGGTCCTTGGTACTGCCACTTAGTGAGCGCCATCTTGAAAACTAAAGACGTAAAGGAAAGTTGAAATATGGCGTGTATAAGCGACAATAAACTATTAAGAATATAAGAAAAGTGTTTCAGTTTATTTTCTGTAATAGTGTATATATTATTTTTATTACACGTCACGGCTGGACAATTTTTCACCAAACATGGCTTGCTATAACCACTGTTGGCCAGTGGATTGGCTATCCGTGTGTGTGATGCCCATAATCCCCACGTTGGGCATGCGCATTGGGGATCGCATTTCGGTGGTAGAATTGTTCTGCAGAGGGCGCTGCTGCCCGCCCCTGGTGGATATCCCTTAGTCGCCTCTTACGACACCCGTGGGAAGAGTTGGGGTGGTGCAAATTCTAAGCCGGCACCTGATGAGCATGTTATGTATGATGGCCAAAAGTATTTAGCAGTTACGTATTTAGAGTACTTATAAGTTTAATTTTAAAGTTCTCAGTAAGCGAATTTTGTAAATTCTGTTGAGTGTAATATCTAAAAAAAACAAAAACTCCGTCAAAGAATCAATTCGCTATCAACCTATAATCAACAAATTAGCACAAAAAAACAATATGTTTAGTTTATGTTAAACTAGCTTCTGAAAGCGGTTCGCACGCGTTTATTGAAATAAATAGTAGATTATATATTATTCCAGGTTCAGATCTTTGTGTGCGCAAAATTTCAGCCTGATCTATTCAATAGTTTTGAAGTTGTCTTCGGCCAAACATCTGTAAAAGCATCTATCCCGCTAGCAGCTGTATCTGTGTTTTCGTTTTTAATTTATTCTTATTACTATTTTGTAGTTGTATTTTTAAATTTTTCTTGTTGCATTGAAAAGCAAAACTGTAGGTAATATTGTTCCTTCTATTATAATATTTTTGTTGTTGGTGAATTAAAAATATAGCTGTGCCTACCTCACCACTCTACTTTATAAAATAGTATTAGACTCTCTTTTGTTTGCTCATAATAAATTAACTATCTATCGTAGGTATTATTACTTATTTTCAATCTGTTGATGGATTTCCTGTTTTTAATGTTATATCTCGTCTCGTACGTGACGCCCACAGCATGGTTCCGACGGAAGACCAGCGTTGTGGTAGCCTACGGCTATTACAACATATGCTGAGTCGGACGCCAATTTGTAGCTTTAAGTTTCATTAATGTAAGTCGAAGTAGTGTGTAATTGTTTTAAGTTCTTAATTTATAAGTTCAGTTTATAAGTTTACATAATGTGTTAGCAAGTAGAAAATTACTGTAACTTACTAAATGCATATCACTACAAAATACTGTATCTTAGTTACAAATAAAGAGATTCTTATTCTTATAAAATATGAGTAGACTTATAATTTTTTATCAGAAAATTATAATTCATGACTGTGCCATGTCATGACCTATTACCACACTGTTACTTATCTACACCTGTTGTTATATTCTGCACTATCAGCTGTTAGAAATAGGTTTGTCAATCAGATAGGTACGTGTCTGCCAACATAATGTTAACTTGGCCAGACGTAATCTGTACCTACGTGACGAAAGACAAATTTCGCGAATTAAACCTAGATTAAGTAACCTTTTTTCTGATCTGGTTGTTGTCATCGATTTTTTTATTATATTTAGCCAGCACTATCCTAAAAAAAAATACCGTGCTTTAAGCACCACGTTAAGTTTTGGTATTTTGATAAGTACGCAGTACGATGCATACTCCGTGCATAATATCCCTTGCCGCAGACGCAGACTTTCACGGAACAAAACACCACTCAGCTTTTTTTTTTCTTTACCCATTTAGGGTTTGTTCAATTATTTGAACATGCCACCCTTGAAAAATACACAAATTGTAATAATACAAAAGACACCAGAAAAAAATTAAAGAAACAAATTAAACTAAGCAAGGTACAAAAGGAAACATGGCACAAAACATTTATCGCGTGTTTTAATTACTAGCTGATACAGCTTACAAAGTTTCCCAGCTTCCTCCGATAGAGGATTAGCTAAGAAGCTGTTACAGCCTCCTACCTGCCAACAAGAACAAAATTAAAAATTTTAAAACCCCCCGACAGATTTTCACGAAACATGACTAAGAACACTCGGGATAAAAATTATCTATGACACAAAAAATACTAAACGAAAATCGGTTCATCCGTTTGGGAGCTACGATACCACAGACAGATACACAGATACACAGACAGACACGTTAAACTTATAACACCCCTCTCTATTTGCGTCGGGGGTTAAAAACAACGATCCTTGTCAAATAACTGCTTGCGAAGACCGATTATGTGTCCAGCACCGCATAGCGCATGCTGCAGCGTAAGACGCAATGATCGAAAGACCAAGTCCAGCGAGCGTTGTACCGTCAGTACAGGGAAAATGGCGCTCACAACGAGCGATTTGTAAAGTCCTGCCTCTACCATGCATGTACATTAGAGAAGTCTGTGTATTTGTCAAATCTTACCCAGCTTACTTTACTAAACGTGGGGATGTTATGATGCGACAGAAAAGGGCCAAGTTTCAGAACTTGCTCACAAACCTCAATGTTGTAAGGATATTTATAAAAAAATGTTTTTAACATGTGCATAATTATAACAAGCTACTAGAAAAATAAATTGGCAGGCATATAAATTCCTGGTTACGGCCGGTTTCAACTTATCTTTACTCTGAATTTAGTCGTCTTCATTTACATTTTAATGTAACTGTTATACGATATGGGTCTCTTTATCATTCTTGAATAGTAAACTATTCAAAAGTGAGACACTTTTTGTCAACAGAACTAGTGTAATAAAAATTTTGATGTTTTATTTTTAACATAAAATTAAAATGGAAAGTAACTCTTAAACCAATATTTAAATGAAAAGGAAATTCCGCCACTTCAATCAACGCAGTTGTATTTCAAATCAGAAAAATCGTGAATTATTTTCAATAACCGTCAAGATGTGGAAGACTGTATTGTTTTCGTTTTCCTTTATAACCTTCACTCAATCCAGTTCGTTCCCCGATACTATCTCTGGTTCAATAAGTGATTCGAAGACAAAATCTGTTTCAACCGTTAATAATGTAACAGAAGGTGACTTGAGTCACTTTGTATCGATGGTAAACCCAGTTCTAGCTACCATTGATATAACAAAGTATCTGATATCGCCCACTCAGTCCATGAACACGTCTGAACTAATTAAGCACTATGGCGGCTTCAAAACTGAAGAACACACTGTTATCTCCGACGGGTATAAGCTGAACATGGTCAGGATACCAGGAGACGGACCCGCGGTGTTTCTAATGCACGGACTTTTCGCCAGCTCTGATGATTGGATGGGACAAGCAAACAACTCCCTTGCACTCATCCTCTCACGACATGGCTATGATGTATGGATTGGTAACGCTAGAGGCAACACATACAGCAGAGAAAACATCAAATTACCTCCAACAGATCCCCAATTCTGGGACTTTAGCTTCGACGATATGGGTAAACGTGATTTACCAGTATGTATAGACTACATTTGTGATACTGTTGGAGAGGCGAAGAAGATTTTTTATGTAGGACATTCACAAGGGACTACTATGGTATACATTTTGCTGTCGGAAAGGCCGGAGTATAATAAAAAGCTGGCGGGTGTTGTGTCTTTGGCTCCTATCTCGTTTATTTCGAATGCGAAGAGTTTCTTTTTCCAACTCCTGATAAAAATACGGAAGATTCTGGAAGCAGCGTTTAAGGCTCTTGGTTTCTACGAAGTTTTCCCTCATCGTCCACCAATAAGTACTTTGACAGCGATAAGTGCATCTCTTGAGCTACTGACCACTATTTTTTTGACCGTACTTTTCAATTTATTCGGGTTTGATTACAAACAAATCGACTATAACCATACACGAGATCAACTGAGCCACTATCCGGCAGGGTGTGCCTTGAAGCAAATTCTTCATTATCTTCAGATAGGTGCCAATGAAATATTTTGTCCGTATGATTACGGTAAAAGAGAAAATATGATAAAGTACGGAACAAGTACGCCACCGCCGTATAAATTAGAAAATATTTCAACTAAGATGACGTTGTTTTATGGCGCTAATGATTGGCTCTCTGACGTAAAGGATGTGAAGAAGTTAATGGCGAAACTGCCAAAGACACCTAATTTATATAAAGTCAAGCTAGATCATTGGAACCATATGGACTTTCAGTGGGGTAAAAATGCCCCTAAATTGGTATTTATTCCAATCATAAAGGTTTTGGATCACATATGCAATTAATAATAATAATAATAAATAATGGACTATTCACACAATTGTTAATAAACAGACTTTCAGAATCAGAATCGATACTTTGTACTTTTTAAACATAGCCCCTGATAGAAAGGTTTTCGATTTTGGAATAAAATTGTTAAATAATCTGTGATTCAACTCCATGGATGGCATAAATGGGCACTGGTAGTGCAACTTTGGGTTCATTATACTTTGTTTAGTATCAAGTGCAAGTGACAAGTTTAAGCAAAACTGGTCCGTTTGCAATCTGATTTACTAATACACGCGGTTTTTAAGGAGTCAGATAACTGATAACGAGAAACTTATACAGGAGGTAGATTTTTGATTCACCCTAGAATAGGAAAGACAGAAATAGGTCTCCCTCGTGGTCCTACTAATAGGAGAAAATAGTAGGTCCATGAAAAAACGGCTGACTTAACACTTATTCTTGTCACTCGCATACGTAACAGAGTGAAAATCAGCTCTAAGCGAAAACCCCTCATTATTAAAATCTGTCCGTTAATTATGTGTTTTTTTTACTCTGACTTCTTAAACAGAAAACAACAAACAGTCAAGGTTAGAGAAAAGGATTTTTCTCCACAAGTGCCTTAACATTAACATTCATACCTACCGAAACTTTTCATGTAATCATGGTTATTTATACCGTTTATAGTATGAGTCGTCACAGCCATCGCTTGAAGTTGTTTTAAGCCAAAAGGATGGGGCTTTATAAAATGCATGGCCAAAGAAGAAAAGTTGGTGATCCCACGTGCATCCAAACGCCTATTGTCAACCATCCTGTTTCAATGCATGTCTCGATCATCATTTTTATCTGGCCCACTGTGTCAATGACCAGGCATTGTGATTGGCACTTAGCTATTATGACGTAGTCCTTATGCTCTAAATAAAAAATAAAAAAAACTTGTTTTCACTTTTTGGAGGAATAACACGCTTCTGTCACAGCAGAAGTATAGTGTAATTCAACCATTTTCTTGATTTTGAAGTTAAAAACCAATGTTACTTTAGCAACTACTTAACACATAAACATTCATTGCCAAAGTCTGTGTGATTTGGCAAGCATGCAAATTAAGTGTTTAGATACACACCGCGCACATATACGACTAGTAGTTCTACGAACAGTAGACGTCGCGAACACTAACTTTTTTCAACAATTAATTTACTTAATACTTAATGTACTAAAGTAATTTTATTTAAAACGGGATATTTTGGTACCTAGGTAGGTACCTATATAATGAGAACTTCAGTGGGGTTCATACCTACTTTATAAATTCTATAAAATTACAATAATATAAAATTCTATAAAATCATAGAATCTGTATACAAAGTTTCATACCGATCGGTTGTAAAATACGACCTGTAGAGGAGTACGGACATACTGAAACGGAGACTTTCGTTCATTTCATTCACGACGTCAAATAGATAGATAGATAGATAGATAAAAATTTATTTGGTACTACAGACACACATACAATTAACAAAGATAATTTACAATTTAAACACAAGTACAATAGAAAAATACAATAAAATACAATAATAATAATTAATTAAGCAAACGAGCACTTTACAAAGTAAGTGGGTTTTGGTACTTAGTTTGTGTGTGCTGCAGCACGACAAATAGGCTATGGCTCAGTGAAAATTTTTTGCTTAAAAGCAAAACACTGATTTTCAGCCAAAACCTGATCGAGAGCGAGCAGAACGAGTACAAACGGACAGTGTGTGCTATTAATTAATGTGTTTGTGTTTGTGTAGCAAAGTATTGTGCAAAAATTATTGTGTTTGTGTAGCAAAGTATTCATGAATTTTTGAAGATTACAAAAATAACAATTATAGATAAATAGAACATGGCAATAGTGCAAAAAACAAGAACAAAATGAAATTAATTGACGACAGTTTTATTTTTGGCATACGAAGTGCTTTGGAATACCTTCTATTTGCTTTTGCAATAAAAACTAAACAAATAGGAAAATGAGATTAATTTAAAGCATTTATTGAACTGAACCTCGTTTGGTTCTACTATCATTTTAAGCCTTCTATGGTTTCTACAAAAAAAAGCAAGAATCAACAAAAAAACATTTATTCATAAATATTTAAACCTAAACCCTAACTACGTAAACCAAACCCAGCCCTTCCAAAACCACTTAAGCCTCCAAAAGATCCAGATCCAGGATTCCCACCCCCCCTTTCACTAACAATCCCAACACTCTCCCCTCCACAGGAATAATTCACCGATCCTGTCCCAGTATTCTGCATTGTCCCTTCAATACCCACTGTACCCAGGAAAGGAAGGCTCCCCCCTATAGACAAAGGTCCTTCTATAGCTAAGTTCTCTGCGAGTACTGACACACCAGTTGGGGAGACAGGAGAGGTGCTGGTGACTGCGAAGCTGCCTCCTGTGGAGCACCCAGGGGCTCCGAGGTTGAAGCCAGACTTGGCATTGGATAAGTTGGGGCCGAAACTGCTTGGTGCTCTGTTTTTGAAGCCGATGCTTTGGGTAGATGTTATCTGGAAGGATTTGGTAAATTGATAATCATAGGTACACTGGGGATTACATCCCTTGAGATAAAAGCCAATGAGGCGCTTATCAGGGGGAGGCTTGCGTCCAGCAGTGGACCAATATAAACTGTTGAGGTGAGGTAAAATCGGCTTTTATATGAGTCCCAAGTGAAAATAAATTTACTCTATCACATTGTTTCTTTGTATTCATTCAATTGAATAAATACTGGACATTTTACCATCGATGGAGCACGGGTTCATAAAGCGAAGGTTATAGGAGAGGCTTTTATCTAACTTTGGGACGTATCAGGCTATTTGTCATTGTAAGTGCAAGACCGTAACCTCTCTAAGCAATGTATTTCCTCTAAAATGTTAGCTCCTATATGAAATGTAGAACCTCTATAAAATGACGCCTCTCTACGAAATGTAGATCCTCTTCGAAATGACCCCCCCCTACAAAATGTAGATCCTCTACGAAATGTAGATCCTCTACGAAGTGTAGATCCTCTACGAAATGTAGTCCCTCAACGAAATGTAGATCCTCTACGAAATGCCGATCCTCTACGAAATGTAGATCCTCTACGAAATGTAGAACCTCTACGAAATGTAGATCCTCTACGAAATGTAAATCCTCTACGAAATGCAGATCCTCTACGAAATGTAGACCCTCTTTAAAATGTAGATCCTCTACGAAATTTAGATCCTCTACGAAATGTAGCTCTCAATAGTGACACCTCCATGAGTCAGCACAACGTATCCAACCAATATTAACAAGCCAAAAGTTTGTTAAATGTGTTTTTTAATTTGTTACCTAACATTTGCAAAATTTAACATTTCAAGATCAAGATAGAATTCGGCGTACATTAAGAACATAGCCTAACTTAGATAATAGCCTACTTATTTAACCGAAAATACGCGCGTAAAGCCGCGGCAGAAGCTTATTTTAAATATTTCTATGACGAATTCTAGATTGCGTATTTATTGTTTTGACTTTGCATTAGTAACAAGACCAGACAATCATAAAGTTATAAACACTAAATCAGCAAAAAATTACACGTGCGATTAGGATACGTTTACGGTGGATAGCAAGAGCGGAAGCGTTAGCGGGTTGTTAAATTTCAATAGAAGTTGTAACCGCCGCGCACGATTTTTTTTTGAAGACTGATCGCTTCTTCTCTTATCGACTAAGTTTGTTTTTGGTGATAAGCGGGAGCGTTATCGAAAGCGAATTTTCGCCAATTTTCAATTGATATTTCATTTCATCATCATCGCTCCTTCTCTGCTGAACATATTTCTCCAAGCAAGGTAGAAATCAAATAATATCCCGAAAAATTCTGTCTTGACCAGATAAATTAAAAGAAAAAGATTTATTTACCTGAACTAAAACAGCTGAGATGCAAAAAATTGCAAATGTATACCCCATTGTTATCAATATAAATTACTGTAAATAATTAATAGTTAAAAAAGTTGCATTCCGCTTATAAGGCAAGCAGTTTCAAAATTAGATAATTTTCATTATCTAAGCATTTTATCAATTATGTAACATCTAACTACATCATCATTTATTTTGTATCTTGCATATTAAGGTGTAAAAATACTAACAGCTGTTAAATAATTATTAATTCAGGCCAAGATGTCAATCACTTGAATAAACCGGTCCATCGGTGTAATCCTTTTTGGCCTTAGTGTTATGTATATTTTAAGTATTTATATTGAAATTACAACGCTGTGGTTTACCTTAATAAACATAAAATATAAAAAAACATGCTTAGGACACGGTTGACTGCAGGTTAGTAGGCAAGTGAGCGGCTAACTTACCAGCCAACTTAGCCTTTGCTTCAGTTGTTTCTAGGTGCGTGGCTTGGAGTTCAAAATCCTATAAAAGACATCTCCTCGCTACATCCAGGGCCCTTATTCTACTAAATTAATTACTACACCATAACAATCACGAAATATAGATACATGGTTTTTCAGTTCACAAATGGATAGCACAAAATACAACCAAACATAATCGCTCAGATGGCAATGCCCCGCGCGCCGCTACCGCCATTGTGTGGCTCTCGCGCGGCATGCTGCGCGTCCGCGCGGAACTGGGTTGTGATGCATTATTTCGCAGATTTCTTGATTATTATCTTGTAATACCTTCTAACATCTTTATATATTTGGATTCTCCATAAACATCTTTATTCACAAAGAAAATTATACTAGTATTTACAATTGAAATAATTGAGCTAACTGCTGCCTGTTGCAAACAGTCTACAGGTAGCTCAAGTGATCCATATCAACACCAGTCGGAAGCGTCCCCAAGACGCTGGCTGCATTGCCACGCTGTATGGCAATGCTGATGCGCTGTGCCAGATATTCACCAGCTCTCGGGTCGCGCGTTGCTATTAATATCGTCATTGGATTCTCCATAAAATTTCCTAAATAATAGCATGTAAATATTCTGATGTTGTGTAACGTAAATAATGAGGTTGAATTAAAATTTAATTTTATTTACGTAAAAATTGTGAAATTTTAGATTTTTTTAAGAATTTTTTGAGGAAACATGTAGGTAGGTAGCTATATAAAAAAACGAGAAAAAACTTATGAGTAAGTACAACTACCTAATTGATAATAGTATAAAGTTATGCAGAATATGCAAACCAACCTAACTTTTGTTTATTCGGCGAGGAAATTCGTTTACGAAAAATCTGGTCTGGGGGCGAACATAATTATGTGGGACTCGACGCCTTGAGGACATAATACCCACAAAAAACCTCTCCGGTGTCCCTCTCTCGCCATTTCCACCGAACCACGGGAACATTTAAAACCTACCGCAGCCCGACTGGCGTCCCCTCTTCCATGGCCGGCGAGCCCACCGATCCACACACTCGCCGACCCCACTCTTTAACCTAACCTGTGTTACGGGATTATCGTGACGGGGAGGTGTACCGTTTCTACTCAAACACTCTCATAAACCAATGGGACGGCACGGCAGACCGACACGACCGGGGAGAGGTCAGGTGCAGGACAAACAGCTTGACGTGCTTTCCGAAGCACAGGGGTGTAACACCGCCAGCTTCCTGCCTGCAAGCTGCGAAATAATCCGGCTGTATGAATTCACAGTAATGTGAACCCATACAGGATGGATTGTGTCAGATACAAAAAGAAAGGCATTGTAAACTACTGCATAATCTTGCGTATTTAAGTTCTTTTAAAAAATTGCCAGAAATTTCACACATGACAAAATATTTGCAACGTATTTTGAAATAGTTATCATCAAAATCAGATTGCTATAAAACAAAGGTAGATTTCAATTTGATATAAAATTATAGCACATATTTTTTGCCAATAGAGTTTTTTCATTATGGCGAATAGACTTTTCGTTGTTATTTCTCTTCATACTTGTTTATATCATGTAAGTGCGATGAATACTATGACGCCAAGGATCTTGCTAATAACGCAGAAAGTCTCAGGTTCGATTCCCGCCACGTGAGAAATGTTTATGTTCTGCAATAAGAGAAAGCTGCGCTTATTATCTTGTTAGATGTTTTTAACCAACTTCGAAAAAGGCGGACATTCTAAATGTTTTTTTATGTATCTTCGTCGATTCTCCGTCATTTATATTTTCATTTAGATGATTATTTTACATTTTTATAGAGGACTAGCTTCTGCCCGCGGCTTCGCACGCGTTGTTTCTATGGAAACGTTTTGAGGTTATTTCTGAGGTTATCCCATGGGACCTGATTTACGGGATAAAAAGTAGCCTATATTTGATTCCAGGATTACAATTACCTGTATAAAAATTTCAGCCCAATCCGTTCAGTAATTTTGGCGTGAAGAGGTAACAAACATCCATCCATCCATCCATACTTATAAATTTTCGCGTTTATAATATTAGTAGCATAATTTCGAGGTGATCTTATAATACTTTTATTACCAAGCGATTAGTATTAAACTTAAAAAATAAACTGTATAAAACGAAGGGCTTCGAAGTCATTCTTTAGTTTTTTCAAACAATAAAATTATGTTTTGTATCTAAAATACTGTAATAATACATCACGTAATTGAATTTAAAGATGCTCAAGCTTCGTTTTCTTTCAGGTCGTACGCCCGTCAAGTAATCTTGCATTTGCAACTTCCGGAGGACCTAAACAAATCAACCAACTGGATATAAGATCCCTCTACCCAGGACCTCACAGCACAACTGGATTCACACCCTATGTTTCAAACACAGAATCAGCTTCCAGACTTCTGGACCAAGTGATTCCCCCCCAAATTGTATCTACAGACCTCTTATCCACTACAGTAGGCAGTATTCTTCCCAATCCAGGTCTCAGTAACTATCAGGCATCATCCCAATGGACAAAAAGACCAGGATTTAGCCCTGGGGGTTTTATTCGTGGAATTTTTCAAGCTGCAGACAACGGCCGAAGACTAACATGTCCTATTAGTATAAGACCAGCTAGTGGAGGTAGTGAGTCAGGTGGTTGCAACTTCCATGAGTCACCAGGTAGTAATGATTTAGGTAGAGGCTTTAGTGGGTGGAGTAGTGGCTATGATGAGTCAGCTAGGTATTGTGTAATAGGAAGTAACGGTGAGTCAGCTTCTAGCAAAATCCAATCGAAAAGTAGCTTCGGTAAGCCATTTAGTAACTATGATGGGTTATCCAGTAGTCATAATGGGTTAAGAAGTAGGATCAGTGAGTCAGTTACTTGCAAAAGCAGATCGGACAGTAATTTAGGTGGGTCGTGTTGTAACTATGGTGGGTCAATCAATAGCTATTGTGGGTTAGGAAGTAACGGTGAGTCAGCCTCTAGCAATACCCTAACGGGTTGTAACTTCGGTAGGTCATACAGTAACTATGATATGCCAACAAGTAGCAATAATGGGTTGGGACGTAACATCGGTGAGTCAGTTTCTAGCAAAAGCAGATCGGACAGTAATTTAAGTAAGTCATACAGTAGCTGTAACGGCTTAGCAAATAGTCTCGGTGAGTTAGTCCCTAGTAAAGGTAGATCGGACAGTAATTTTGGCCAACCTTATTATAGCTATAGTTCAAAACATCATCATGAGTCAACCAATAGTAATGAGTCAACCAATAGTAGAGGTAGAATGGGTAGTTACGGTAGCTTGGACCATGGTGCAGTGGGAGTGGCTGGTGAACTACCAGTGGTTGGCCGCACTACAGTGGTTGGCCGAGTCCCTATAACTGGCGGAGTTAAATTCAATGGTTTTATACCCGCGGCGGGGAGAGTTACTATAGGAGGTAGTTGCTATTGTGGACCGCCATTTGCATTTTGATTTGACTATCAATTCTGGGGCCCTATTCTGCTAAACAAATCACTTCACTGTGACAGTGGTATCGTCACAGAATGACACCATTTTGGTATTCTACTTTAGAGGAAAGAAACTAAGACAGAAAGACGGAGGAACGCAATTCAAAAGTGTCACAGTTGAAACTATTCCATCAATCCCTGCCTGCAAATAGCACAGCACGTGTTATATCTTTAAGAAAACACTGTAGTTAATTAAATACTGTTGTATTTCATATGAGACACAACTTACATTACAAAGGGTTGTGGGAAAGAGAGGGAGTAAAAGAGCAAGCTAATCGAATCCGGAGCGTTCTTTACGGACATCGGATACCACACGCACGTACTAGCTAGAATTTTCTTTTTCATCTAGGTAAGGTTTCTACGTGACGATTCTGTGACTATATCATTGTCATAGTGATACGATTCGTTTAAATAATTAAGAATATAATACAGTGCGTATATGTACAGTGACTCCTGATATACAGTGCGTCGAGACAAATGAATAACGAACAAAGGATATACTCCATAGTTTTTTTTTGTCCTAATAAAAAGAAACTAACACCGTTGCATACAGCTAATTTAATTTTAAGACTAGAAGTAATAATTTATTTGTGTACTTTTAATAAACTGACTATTAACACTTTTTCGTTGAGTTTTTTGTCCACAAAAGTATCTGTTATCAATTCAAACTTACTAATACTTACATTTATGACTGCCTCGTTGGTCTAGCGGTCAGCTTGTCCAACCGCTGATTATGAGGTCCTGAGTTCAAATCCCGGTAGAATGCCGAATTTAATTTACGTTAACTTAAAATACCGATCGAACAAAACGAATGGAAATTTCGTAACGAAGTAGGCCTCTAGTACACGAAACAGCTCACTTATATTGACTTTAAGTTACAAATATTATTGACTAAACGGGTAGTTGACCTTGTGGCCCAATCGGTAGTGCGTTTCTGTACCGAGTGGAAGGTTCCGGGTTCTTAGTTCCATCAATGTAGGTTGTGAATTTTTGGGATAATACACAGGACGACCTCTGTGGCGCAGCGGGCGAAGGTCCGGCTGCGACGCAGGAGGTTGCGGGTTCGATTCCCGCCTCGGGACAAATGTTTGTACGATCTGCAGACATTTGTCCAGGGCGTTCTGGATGTTTTCTATGTATAATAAAAAATATCTATCTATGTAGTGTATTGTATTAAGTATATCAGTTATCTAGTACCCATAACACAAGCTCTGCTTAGCTTGGGGCTAGATAATGCTGTGTGAATTGTCCAGCATTATTTATTTATTATTTATTTAGGGTTATGAATGAATTCACTGAGTGTGCGTGATCTGCAGGTTCTGCCCATCATCACGAATACGTTCGTGACTAACAATATAAATATTAAAAAATGGCGCTGAAAGGATTTCAAAAACGTATAATGGTAGATCTAGTCTACTCCACTGTGATTACCATTATTATAAATTAGGTAAACAGGGTTTGTTTATTTTTTAATTTTATTTTAATTATTATTTTTATTAATAAAAAGAACTCAATGGATGGCGGGGAGATTTCACGAGTTTGTCATGACAAACTACTTTGACTATGGACGGCCCATGCAGGTTTTATGTCATTTGAATTTGACAGGCCAAAACTCGAAGCGCCATCTTTTCAGTATAGTTGAATCTCTCTCTCTCTTCCCAGCTAGTTATCCCATATGGTGGTGGGGTCAGCTCTCCTTATAGATTTCCTCCACTTCGCTCTATCCTCGACGTCGTCTTCGGAAACTTGACACTCTCTCATATCCTTCAGTATAGTTGAATAATTTTTGTAAAATTTATTTATCTAAAAAAAAACAAATAATTAACTGATCATTGCATGCCTAGTTTCACGCACAACCCAATCTGCGTCTTCAGTGAACATAGGGTGCCTACTAACTTTTTACGGCTTTCAAAAGAAATATAGCGTGCGGCGGTGGGGGACATTATGTACAGTTGTGACCAATTGGAGACATACCATAGATCATACTCGCTTGAAGGTTACTACGATTTAAAATAGTAAAATCTAATTCCTCAGACCAACATACAAACGACAAATTGTTTTATTGTATATATTTATTATGGTGTTAATAGATTAATATATTTATTTTTGTTGTTTTATATCCTAAGTGTTAATGACTGTTTGGATTTGAACCAAGGACTCAAATAAAAATAAATTTATTACGTGTAAAGGTCGTAAGCACCACGAATGGTTGCAAGACAATGTATTTAGAATCTAGGTTAGCACTTCTGACTGCCACTATACATCCATCACTGATACCACACAGCAGAAAAAATTGCATTGATATAATACCTTACTACCTCATTGGTTATCCTTGTAATTTTTAGATACATTTTGCAGTTAGAAAATCGCTTACCGCAAGCTTCAAGCGAGCCACCCGCAAGCTGTCTGTTATCTAACCGAATCACGGTTTTGGTTAGCTTTAGATTAAATAAGTTAATACTATGTAGAATAAAAATAGACAAAATCTGATGCCGTACAATACCTAGGTACTCGATAAAATGCATCTTAATATTACAAGTTAAAGCCCATATTTGAATGAAATTTTTTATGTTGAGCGGCATTGTTGCAGTCTAGAACTGCAACCACCTATTTTGTTGCATTTTCGATGGAGACAGATTTTGACTCATTGAAACCTACCAGCTGCAATACCACTGCATAAGAAATAGATAGAGAGATAATACTTTATTGTACCACACAAAGACAGATAACAATACAGAAAAAAATGCTACGAGTAGACGAAGTATAAAGATAGCCTTATCGCTATGAGCGTGCTCTTCCAGGCAACCTTGAGATGGACTGGAAATGTAAGAACAAAATAGACTGAATATTTGCCAATCTATCTATATATATATAAAACAAAGGAGTGTTAGTTACACCATTTATAATCAAGAACGGCTGGACCGATTCCAAAGATCTTTGATTTGTTGAATTTGTTTCCGTCCGGGATAGCAGAATAAACATCAAACAATTAGGGTTTCGCGCAAAAATCGAAAATCTACGCGGGCGAAGCCACGGGCACAGCTAGTATTTTATAAAATATATATATATAATCGTCCTGTACTAGTCACCGATGGTAAATGGTTTGTAGGTCATGCACGGCATAAGTCACCTTCCTTTTTAGATTAGGTTACAACTCAATGGTCACGTCGATTACATAAATATTTTACCTAATTATTTACTGTGAACTAATTTCAGATTGCGTAAAAATTTTGTATAAATTCCGGTGGTATTGCTACAGCGTTATCCTTCCCATTCGATCACAAAACTTAACATGGCGTTCAAAGCGTTGGTTCTCTGCGTTTCAGCTCTTCTGCTCAAAGTAAGTGCTTTTAAATCAGTGTATTCGCCATTTGTCTTCTTTCGGAAAACAGGACATTGATTGGATATTTTTATACTAATCAGAAAGGAGTGTCAGACAAGCGTCATATTGTGGAAATTGTTAAAGGTAGGACTGCCCCCGTTTCGGACTGAATCTTAGTGTTTTGTGCAAGCCTAGGTACCTACCACAGTTGACCGAATTCCCACTAATCTCGCTTTTCTTGACTTTTGTTTACCAGACGCTTTCGTATTTTATGCTTCGCTTGCACTTAAAGGATATCTCATAAAAACGGGCTACGGAACACGGAATATTGATATTGAACACATTTTTATTTCTTTGGAAGACAGACAGTACATAGATATATAACGAGATACATTATGAATTTTCTTAGACCAGTAAAGTCTCCACTATAAACAAATTTACATATAAAAACACAGCTGAACAGACTTATATTAACAAAGATAATATATATAAATAACACTATTTCAAACAAAAGCAAAAAAGAGAAAAAGACTAAAGGCAAAATAAAATAAAATAATTTTAGCTAAGTAACTTGCGGCAGCAATGTCTACAATGCTTCTACGAAACGTGACGGCAGCGGTTGACTTGAAAATATCTATGTCGCTGAAAAATTTATTGTATTGCCAGCTCTATTCAGAAACATGTTCTGCTATGACATATATAGTTTTTTCTATTTTACCAGCTTGTTCAGATTATTCACGAAAATATTGTAAATCAACAGGAAAAAGTAAAAGCTAATATCTATCTTCACTGTTTGAAAAAAACGTAGGTAACTCACAAAAAAAAAATGGTTGTCTGTAAAGTCGGTTTACTGACGATAGTTGAACGTGACAACGCAGACGCATCGCTCACTCAAGTAGGAGAGAGACGGATGTCGAGCGCTCTCGCTTGCACTTCAAGCCTTACATGGAACGCCTCAGAGCGAGTTAACGCCTCAGAGCGAGGTAACGCCTCAGAGCGAGGTAACGCCAAATGACGTCATGTTTTTTCGTGCGTGCAGCCGGCTCTATCGAATTATAAGACGTTGTCACGTCAAAAAATTAAGCCGTCATCAAAAGGCAGAGTAGTGCCCAATATGCTGACAGACTGACACAGACATTATGAATGTCGTAATTAGTAACATCAAGTAATTTGACATCGTGCTATTGTTTATGATTCAAGATTCTTTATTGCAAGCCATGCTGTACTTCCTAATAATATTAGAAATATAAAAGTTTGTGAAATGTGATATTTTTGTTACCTAGGATCTCCAAAACTACTAAACCGATGAAAATTAAATTCAGCACACATTTAAAATGTAGCTTATACTTAAACAATAGGCTACTTTTTTTAGGGCTTCGATTTAGAATTTAAAGAAGGGATCATGTCCAAAGAGAAACCAAAACAGATAAAACTTAAACAGAACGTTTTTCTCCAGCAAAGAAACGAAATAATTCAAATTATTGCTAAAGGTACGGTCTATGGATTATATAATGATTAACCGGTGAAGAGTCATGGCCCGGAGCGGGCCGAAACATTTTTTATTCCTTCGTGTTTAAGAAAGAAGTCACAGATGTATTCGCTTTTTCTATGCAAATGTTTTTTCTGTTCGCTTATGTGTCCTTTAGTAAGTTTTGTGCCCTACCTACTACGCTAACAAAGTTGCGTGTAACAGCTAGTAAATAATATAATGTAACATAGTAGTATCAAGCACTCCGGAACCGTGGTCCCACTGCGATGTCCAGTGGAAAACTTTTTCGTGGTCCCACCAATCACACACTTGACCGTTCAACATATGGCTCTGGGTGCAATTATATATATATATATACACCCTTTCAGTCAAAGAGTCGCCACGAACCCGCCCCCCCCCCCCCGCTTCGCGGGGGTTGGACGGGTTTCGTTAGGAGTAAGTTAATGTTGACCCCCCCCGCTTCGCGGGGGTGGGAGGATGTGGACGGTCAAGTGTGTGTTTGGTGGGACCACGAAAAAGTTTTGTCCCTACCAGTGGGACATCGCAGTGGGACCACGGTTACGTCAGTGTATGAAGCATGCACCCTGCTAGGTAATTTTTACATAAATCTGAACCGTTTTTACCCTCGATAAATTTATATCACTAGACCTACAAACAGTTGTATCATTACTGAATTTTTTTTTCACAGTCCGCCTTCTCCCAGACCTTGGGCCGTGGATACGCCTTAGTTCTAAACAACGGCATCAACAGCGGTCTCAATGGCCTCGGCGGTTGCGGTGGCTGTGGTGGTGGCGTCGCCTCCACTGGTGGCAACTTCCCCGCTGCCAGCGCTTCCCCCGCCCAACCCAACGGCATCTCGGTGCAGTCTGACAACCAGTATGAAGGACAGCTGTGCTTAGGTGGTAACCTGCCCTTCCTCGGAACCGTTGCTCTGGAAGGATTGCTGCCTACACAAGGCTCCAGCCAGGTCTCCTACGGCTGCGGTAATGGAAACGTTGGTATTATTGCTGAGCAGGGCGTCAGCACTGGTATTGCAAGCCCTGGTACATACCAGCCTGGTCCCGGAGCCTTGAGCTGCGGCTGTGGTGGACGCTGGTGAATGAGTGAGATAGATTTTAATAAACTAAAAATAATAATATTTTCTGTCTTTTATTTACTCTAGAATTGTCAATGCGATCATAATGATATGGACGAAATTTTTAGGGTTTTTTGTGACACTGCTGATTTGATATTATTTCAACTAAGTAATCCTTAGAGCAAAGCTTTTATATAGAAGTTGATTTGCAGTTGTTTTACACTTCAAAAAATACTTTTAAATAGACACGTAACGAGGCCTATAAACAAATTTTAGTTTCGGGTGTTCTGGGTATTTTCTATGAATAATAAAAAATAACTATCTATATAATGTATTGTATTAAGTACATCAGTCATCTAGTACCCTGCTTAGCTTAGGCCTAGGTGATGCTGTGTTAATTGTTAATGATTATTTATTTATTTATTTAAGTACAATAGTGAAAGAGTAATTAAAATCAGACCATAATAACTGATAGAGAAATCAACAACATAAATTTAGCTTAACATAAAACCTTCTCGAATTTAAAATGCTCAAAGCGACATTGTAAGTAGGCTACGAATAATTTATCAGTGTTTTGTTTTTCTTAATAATGTCAACTAAAGAAAACAAACAACTCGACTCGAAAATTTATCGTGTAGGCATTTCATAATTTCATATTCTTTTTTGCACAAAATAGGTACAAGTAAAACATTTAGCAGGAAAAATAACGACAAAGGCAAGCTTAACTCTAAAAATAGTTTTCTTCCAGCATACCTTATTGGGAGAGAGAGACTAATTTGTAAAAGTGGGTACGGATAAAAGATTCAATGTTAACCTACTTACCTACGGCGTTCTTTTTAAAATACCTTCTTTTCACATAAAGAAGGTATTTTACGAAATTGTCGAAGCCCAGTTATGGTTTTTACCACTTCTGATGTTCTAAGACGGATGATTTCTGAGGTAAGAATATTAAAGTGTAACTGAAGGGGCAATGCAGCCAGAGTCTTGGGGACGCTTCCGACTGGTATTGATATGGATCAGTTGAGCTGTAGATTGTTTGGAAAAGTCTGCAGTCATAATAATAATGCTGGACAATCCACACAGCATCATCTAGCCCCAAAAGCAGAGCTTGTGTTATGCGTACTAGATGACTGATATACATAATACAATACATTACATAGATAGTTTTTTTTATTATCATAGAAAATACCCAGAACACTCGGAAAAAATACTTGCAGATCGTACAAACATTTGCCCCAAGGTAGGAATCGAATCCGCAACTTTTTTGTTAATAAAGTATTTATTCTACTAAAGGGTATGTAAGTCATAGATCAGAAACTTTCTACAATGTATTTAAACACTGCTACAAGATTCATGATCTTATTGATGAAAATAAACATGTCGAATTAAATTTCATCACATATCTACTTCGTTAATATTAACTTATTTTCGAATCATAATATTTCGTTATAATTGTATTATTTTATTTTACTATACATACTTAAACTTCATCATCATCAGCCTGTGTTAGTCCACTGCTGGACATAGGCTTCCCCTAATGAGCGTCATAGCACCCTGTCTTCAGCTTGCCGCATCCAGCATCTGCCTGCAGTCTTTCGAAGGTCGTCATCCCACCATGCCGGAGGGCGTCCTACACTACATTTGCCGAGTCGTGGCGTCGAGGGTCGCCGTAATTAAACTTATCCGCTATAAACCTTCCTATAATATGTTTTCACTTAATAATTTTATATTCAGATCAGGCACGGGAATTGTATTCTACAGTACTGGTAACTCTAGGAAATCACCGAAGCTGTAGAACACTCTCTCCAGTAGGCATGTTTATATCGATGCTTAACAGCCAAAATAGGCTAACCGCCACTATACAAACTGTACACCAGAGAGGTTTATAGTTGAAAATTTATGAAAAAAATTCATAAAAATTCTGTTTTAGCTTCCGAAAACCTGAAAATTTTACTATTTAGCTTTTTATTGTCACTCTACAAAATGGCATTATTAATTAGTTATAAATCATCCTGTTTACACCCTTTACTGTCGCTTACCTCTAAATGGTCCTGATTTTACAAACAGCCAGAATGTCTTAAGTGAAAATCTCTTATTCATTTACTTCCAGCCTAAATGATCTAACAGTTCTTTTTGTATTATTTAAGTCGAAGAAAAGCAGCATAACTGAGCTTTTATAACATAAAGTAGGGGCGATTACGGTATAACTGGTTATTGAATGTTGAAAGACGGACAGGGAATATGGTACTAAGTGCATAATTTTCGAAAGAAACGTTCGGCGTTTTTTGTAATCGACGAAACACTGTGTCTTTCAGTCTTTCAAAATATTGAAAAGTAACTCGTTACTGACTTCATCTCAGAAAATAAAAGCTTTTTATAATAAATCAGCAGTCTTTATCACACTAATATTATAAATGCGAAAGTTTAGATGAATGTATAATAATAATAATAGTCATTTATTTCAGATAATAATTAAATGAGCTATCTGTAGACTGTTTGCAACAGTCGGCAGGTAGCTCAATTGTTTCAATTGTAAATACTAGTATAATTTTCTTTCAAAGATTAAATTTCATATTAGCATTAATCCATATAATAGTTAGTAACAATAGATAGATAGATGGATGTTTGTTACCTCTTCACGCCAAAACTACTTAACAGATCGGGCTGAAATTTTGTATACAGATAATTCTAGGCCTGGAATAAAACATAGGCTATTTTTTTATCCCATAAATCAGTTCCCATGAGATAGAAATCACCTTTAAGCATTTCCATAGAAACAACGAGTGCGAAGCCGCGGGCATCAACTAGTTTATAATAAAAATTACACAAATTCACATTTTATTTCTCGTTTCCACAATACTACTAGTTAGTATAATTTTTATATCTTAACTTATCAAAATCTTTGGAGATCAATTAAAGTTCTACTAATATTAAATATTAAACAGGTAGGTACTTATGTACTTAATTTTTTTTTAAAATATTTCACTATAAACTATTAGGAATATAAGTCATCAAAAATACAGTGTTATCGAAATTATTCGCATCACAATAAGTAATCAATATTTAGGTATAACAAAAAATGACACAAATTCACATTTTCTCTGAATTACGGTTTCCACCACTCTACTACTAATTTTTATATCTTAATAGGTATATAAAAATCTTTGGAGATCAATGAAAGTCATATCCTACTAATATCAAATAACAGGTAACTTTCGTAGGTACTTATAATATTATTAACATTATCTCACTAAACTATTAAGAATACAAGTAATCGAAAACACAGTCATATCGAAATTATTATCATCACAATTGGTAATCAATATTTAAAGAATCAAAAAGAAGTGTCTTGTTGAAAATGCGTCAGACTTTTATAATTTACTGTATGAATATAGTAGAAAATGGCAACGGCAAAATGGTTCGCGTGCATGCGTGGCGCTTGTGCCACTGTCGCCTACGCACTAAATGTTTACTGATGGTTCATAACCCCATTTGTTTTGAACATATGAAACGGGTAACCGACGTTTTCGTTTTTTGTTGCACTAGGTAACAGTCACATGCCGTGTCATGAAATTAGAGTAAGTGTATATTTTATTTTTACCGTTTTATCTAACCACCACATTCGTTTGAATATCGGGAGGTAAAAAAAGGATAAGCGACAATATGTTTGCTGAGAGTCACTAGGACAATTTATGTTAAGCTCCTCAGAGAATTTGAGCAGTGACAGGGGAAATAAGGCTAAGCGACAAACAAAGACTCGCGCAATGCAGCCAAAACATACTAAACGACGATTATGTTTTTCTAAGAAACTGACAAAATATCCTAACCGGGATTTTATAAAAAAATACTTCCAGCTCAAACAGGCTAACGTCCAATCAAGAAATTTTTATTACATGCCAAAAAAGCGTAAGTGTCAATTCTGAGATTCAACTTTTAATATAACCACCAAAGTAAAAAAGACACTTAAATATGTGTCGTTTACGATGAAAAAATCGGGCTAAGGACCTTTATTTACAAACTGCCTAAGCGCCAAAAAGTGTTTCGTAGAGCTATGATACTTAGACCAAACGACGCAGAAAAAAAAGCCGATTCCAACCATATATATAAGTCGATTTCCCAAAAAATGGCGCTTAGCCCTTTTTGGCTGTTAAGCATCGATATGTGTATTTATTTATGTTAATGGTAAAGACACTAAATGTTAATTGTACTTATTATTATATTTCTTTGTGTACTGAAGGAAGGATGCGGGTTCAAGTCCCGTCGAAGTCGAAAATTTTTACGATATAAGACTAAGAAATCAAATAGATTTCTTAGAAATTACCCTTAGTGTGGGGTTACGCACTATAATAACAAAAAAAAACCTTAGAATTAAGCTACGCGACACCTCTCGTCAAACGAACTAAATGTAACTTTAGTCTTTGAACAGGATTGGATAAACTTCAATGTTTCCCCTGTAGGCGGAGCTAACGGCGCTAGAGACCGTCGCAAAGATTTTCGACTCCCACGTCACTTGACCTCGTGGTGTAGTTGGTTAGCACATTCCTGTACTGAAGGAAGGATGCGGGTTCAAGTCCCGTCGAAGTCGAAAATTTTTGCGATATTATTTGATTTCGTTTGTCTATGAGTAGGTTTGTTGTTTTTGTCTATGGAAAATGTAAGAGCCATTCATTCAGGAGAATGAAAAAGATTTTTAACCTCCATTTCGTATACCTCACGTTTTTATGGAGAAAAATATAGCAACAGTTTACTACGATTATTCCAGTTATTTCTTCGTTTTATTTCAAGAAAAGGGTCATACCGCAATCAGGGATGATGAGTGTTGGTGAGGAAGTCATGGATGCTAACGTAATAATTATACAACTATTATTTCATTATCTTTTTACCTATCTATTGTAACAGATACCTAGACCTAGTCTTTTATTCCGTAATCATAGATATCTAGATATTACAGGGTAAAATGATGACATACATACAAGTTTAATATAAATTACTTGAGATTTTAATCAGCATGCCATTGTAAACCCAGTAGGTAGTAAAATTATAGTGTTAAAAATGGCATCAAAAACTATTTTAGTTATCTGTGCCCAGATTTTTTTGATTAAGGTAAGGTTTAGAAAAATCAGTCATATTCAAAACTTATTTGTTGCTATTCTTAAACCTATTTATTTGATATTTTATGGTACCTACAGTAAATAAGGTTCATGTTTTAAATCTAAATTAAACTTGTAATAGTATTAAAAATTTTGAAAAATTAAACTTTTGCTTAGTTATTTTACTAAACAGGAAGTACTTAAGCTTTTTCAAATAGTAGTCGCCGAAAAGAGAGTGCTAGTATTTTATTCTGTACACTTTAAACATTTTAAAGAAGAGATTGAAGTGTGACTTACATAATTGTGATTTAACTTAGGCTTATAATGCGTATAAAATTACAATTTTCAAGATGTATCCTATCATAATTCAACCTTTTCCAACAGATCGTATTAACTCAGTCTGTCAGCCGAGGCAGTTCCTCATCCAACCTTCTCAGCCCAAGCATTGGATCTGGCACTGGAAGCCTTGGAGGCCTAAGCCTCAATAATGGAGGTCCAGGTTCAGGCCATGGTATCAGCCCAGGAGGCCTTGGTCTTAACTCTGGGGGCCTTGGAATCAACTCTGGTCTCGGTGTTAGTTCTGGAGGACTCGGTTTGAGTTCCGGCCTTGGCAACAGCAATGGAGGCCTCGGTCTCAACTCTGTCGGCTTTGGCGCTAGCTCTGGTGGTCTAGGCCTCGGTCTTAGCTCTGGGGGCCTAGGAAACAACCCCGGCGGCCTTGGAATCAGTTCTGGAGGCCCTGGCATCAACCCAGGAGGCTGCGGTGGCTGTGGAGGAATAGCTTCCAGTGGAGGAAGCTTCCAAGTTAACAGCTACTCTCCTATTGCTCCTACTGGAATTAATGTACGATCGGAGAACACCTTTGAAGGTAAGAGAAGGAATCTATTTAATTGATTTTTTTTTAATTTAAGACATTGAACCCGGGTATAGTAGGGGTATAGTAAAACTTTGACTTTTTAAATAGTGAATAATCAAAAATGGCAGTAGTAGAACGTTGACCTTTTAAATAAGCAACTGATCGAACTGTATTTTAGCAAAGAAGTAATTCTTCACCTGTGACAGAGTGGCAACGTTTTATACAAACAAGCAGACTTTACAAAAATCAAAATTTCCAGATGATTTCATTCTTAACTATCATAATCATTAAATCGGCTGAACCGGTTTCAATCAAACAAAGTTTATACACCATCGATAAATAGCCTTTTAAAGCAACAAACATGTATATCGAAACAGTTTCATCCGTTTGGGAGATATGACGCCACAGACAGACACACAGATGTACTTACAGCACCCCTTATTTCGGTTTGGGGGTTAAAAACTCTAATATCTTTTAATATCTTCCACTCAGTCTTACCTCACCTCAATAGCCTAAATTGGTCCACTGCTGGACGCAGGCCTTCCCCTGATAAGCGTCTTATTGGCTTTTATCTCATGGGGGTAATGCCCATAATCCCCACGGCATGCGGGTTGGGATCGCAGTTTGGTGGTAGAATTGCTCTGCAGGGGGCGCTGCTGCCTGCCCCCTTTGGATATCCCTAAGTCGCCTCTTACGACACCCGCGGGAAGAGTTGGGGTGGTGCAAATTCTAAGCCGGCGGCACCACACAGCCATTCAGTCTAACCCAAACGATTTTAATTCAAATATTAACCTGTCTTTTGTATCTCTTGTTCTAGGAACCCTAAATCTTGGTGGAAACATACCCTTCCTAGGCGCAGTGTCGATAGACGGAGACCTTCCTACCACCGGTACTGGAGCCATTAACTACAGCTGCGGGAATAACGATGTTGGCATCACGTCAGAAGGTCCAAATCCCTCTGGCAACAGTCCAGGGTCGCCTGCCTTTGGGTCCATAGGCAACAGTTCACCAGGACCTGCTTTTGGTTCTTTGGGTTCTGCGGGATCTTCTAGTTTTGGTTCAGGGTCTCATGGACCAGGGTTTGGAGGGTTCAATGGATTGTAGTTTAAGTTAGGTTAATATAATTGTTAATTTATTGAAGTTTCTGGTTTTATTATTTAAACGGCTATCATCATCATCATCATCAGCCTATATTAGTCCACTGCTGGACATAGGCCTCCCCTAATGAGCGCCATAGCGCCCTGTCTTCAGCTTGCCGCATCCAGCATCTGCCTGCAGTCTTTCGCAGATCGTCATCCCACCTGGCCGGAGGGCGTCCTACACTACGTTTGCCGAGTCGTGGTCTCCACTCAAGGCTCTCACAAAAGGCTATATGTATAATGAGTTGGAGATATCAATTTATTTATGCTAACCCGCTAGTCATATCAATCATCAGCCCGTTTACGTCCACGGCTGGACATAGGCCTCCACCATACGACGACGCCACGAATAGCGGTCCTTAGCTACCTACATCCATCGACTCCTGCGACCACTACAATATCGTCGGTGCATATCAATACGATTAATTTAATAATATTATTAAGCTAGTATTACATAGATATAAGTAAAATTCAGCTGTGTGGTGCCGGCTTAGAATTTGCACCACCCCAACTCTTCCCGCGGGTGTAGTAAGAGGCGACTAAGGGATATCCACCGGGGCGGGCAGCAGCGCCCCTGCAGAACAATTTTACCACCGAACTGCGATCCCCAACACGCATGCCCAGCGTGAGGATTATGGGCAATACCACCCCTTGAGATGAAGGCCAATACAGCGGTTATCAGGGGGAGGCCTGCGTCCAGCAGTGGACCAATACAGGCTGTTGACGTTGAGGTTGAAGTTAAATTCGCAAACACCTACCTATGAACAACAAAAATGTACATACCCTAGGCCAAAGTTCGACCGTGACATCAATACGCATGCGAAACATGAACACCTACGGCGCCGGTTCTGTTTTGACTGAGGTGGGAGGACCTAATTGCACCTGATTTGTACCTTCCACTTTCAAGATGGTAGTACCTTACCTAGGCAATCTCACAAATTTTACTTAGATCGATAATAAAGAAGCAAAAATATGTACGGATTGTAATAGAACTTGAACCTAAAAAAATAATGCATTAGCATTAGCTCATAAGCAGAAATAGGTAGGTAGTTTTAATTACACATTGGGATCATTTTGTGATATAAGCGATTTTTATGCCCCCTGCTTTTAGTTGGGTTAGGGTACATCTGGGCCGAATCTCAAACTGATCCACGGACGAGATGTCCACTTCACTTTTGAGTAGGGGTACATCTCGTCCGAATCTAAAATCTCTTAGTTTTAGATTCGGATCAGTTGTACCCTCAACCAAAAGTGAAGGGGACATCTCGTCCGAATCTCTTTTCTGTATTATTTTATTAAACGTAGAAACAACATAGGATATCGCATCACACTGTTACACTAAAAATGACAGGTAAGCTGAAATTTTGCATAGACCTGCACAAGCAACTTTTATCTCATAAATCAGTTCCCATGTGATGGAAAAACCTTTGAACGTTTTGTTCAAAGTTTCCGGTTCGTTCTTTTGTCGTTTCGGTCGTAGAAACTAAAATACACAGTCAAAATGATTTTTGTAAGTTATTTTTAATCGAACTTATCCCTTGTTACTCGCACATTACCTAACAGTTTCAAAACTATCTTAGTTTGTCAAACAAAGACAAGGCAGCTATTAAAAATGTGTAAAATCCGCTCCCGCTTCCGGCACTCCACTATAAACACAGTCTTACCAAGTTGCTTACACTGTAAAACATAAAATTCGATGAAAGGCTATACGTGATTATCACACTTTCAAAAACCACGCAACGATAACGTTTTTCACGTAAGATACGTGATTATATGACCTAGTCGAAATTATGTAGGAAATAAATAAAACAGATAAAAGAGTTATAAGATGAGATTCGCTCAGTGAACGAATGGATGCCAGACAAGATGAGAGTTTGGTATGCAAATTATGAATGTTTTTCAGAGAAATGTATGATTTTCAGATCATGGCTTTTATGATTTTCAGATTATGAACTTAATGATTTTCAGGTGATGGTTACGGTTTAGAATGCTCTTCTTGCTACAAAAGTATTTTTGTAAGTACATATTTTGGATCACCTGCAAAAGATTTGGTAGGTACGATTGGCTGCACCAAAATATACATAAAAGCTATAAAGTACCAACGTACCCGTAGCTAGTATAGTATTATAATATCTGTGCCCGTAGTAACCTATCAGTCTAAAGTAAGAAGTCAATGGAAAGTGCCTAAGCGACGCGAAAATAAAAAATAAACCGATTTTTGGCAATTTCTGCATTCTACAAGGTAATTTAGCTACCGTTGTAATGGAAGCCATTTGCTTTTTTAATAATAACTTTATATATACTTATATATACCTATCCCGTAAGTGTGCTTTTGTTTCTCAACTTGTTTTATTGTTGTTAAAAAAAATTATAGGCTTTATTCACAAAGAAAATAACACTAGTATTTACAATTGAAACAAATGAGCCAACTGCAGACTGTTGCAAACAATCTACAGGTAGCTTGTAGTGTACCTACACTACAAGCTCAACTAATCCATATCAATACTAGTCGGAAGCGTCCCCAAGACGCTGGCTGCATTGCCACGCTGTATAGCAATGCTGATGCGCTACGCCACATACTCACCAGCGTCGTTGTTATAAATAAATGTCTTTCTATTCTATTCTTTAAAAAAACTTCTGATAAATTATCGGTTTAGAGAGTCTATTGACATTATTGCCAAATCAGTCCAAGACTACGCGAAACACAGCACTCTTTCAGATGATGTTCCTTAACGCATTCACTGCCCGTACGGGGCGCACCACCGCCACACGGGGCTGGGAGCGATTATCTGCGTCTTGGGCCATGAAAGTTTTAGTTATATATAACGCATTCACTGCCCAACCTCGGCGGTGCGACCCACAGGGGCGTGCCGCCGCTACACGGGGCTAGGAGAGATCATCTGCGTCTTTAATGAAAGCCATGAAAGTTTTAAGGGAGCGTTGGTGTTCATCCAGCCCAAACAAGATTCGTAGTTATTAAGCTTAGGTACGTACATTCATAATTAATTATAGCCCAAATCAATATACTACTAATATTTTAAAAGCTGAAAGTTTGTGAAATGTGAAATTTTTGTTACCTAGGATCTCCAAAACTACTAAACAGATCAAAATGAAATTAGGCGTACATTTAGAACATAATCAGTATTTAGTTAGGTAATTTGTTACTTATTATACCGAAAATACGCGTGCAAAGCCGCGAGCAGAAGTTGGAAGACCTAGTGTGCGAATAGAAGTCTGTGATGAGAAAGATTTGATTCATTTATCTATTTGATTTTTTTAATAAGATTTGATTCATTTATCTATTTGATTTTTTTAATCTCTTGATAGATTAAAAAAATCAAATAGATAAATGAATCAAATCTTTCTCATCACAGACTTCTATTCGCCCACTAGGTCTTCCAACTTCTGATCGCGGCTTTGCACGCGTATTTTTCTCTTTATGATATGAGTAGATATCGAGCGTTATTATGGATATAATACATACTTAAAAAAATAAGGTATGAAGAAACGGCAGTGACCCAAGGAAAAACATAGCTATTATTTCATTATTTTTTAATTAAATTTAATAAGTCTTTAACTCTGTACTCTTTACAGTCTTTTGTCTTTACAGTCTCCCGCAACCGCAACCGCATCCGCGACCGATACCTCCAACGGGACCCTCATCTGTGATACCGACATTCCCGTTTCCACATCCGTAGGAAACCGAGCTGGAACCTTGAGTAGGAACCACACCTTCCAAAGCAACCGTACCCAAAAACGGCAGGTTGCCATTCACACACAGTTCCCCTTCATAGTAATTCTCGGATTGGACCGAGATTCCTAGAGGGGGATAGGGGGAGGAACTGGCTATGGGGAAGTTGCCGCCGGTTGAGGATACTCCTCCGCATCCGCCGAGGTTTCCGAATCCGTTGCCGATACCGCTTCCGCATCCGCCACAGCTGAGGACGGTCTAGAGAGGAGGACAAATTATAAGTTTATGTTATCAGATAGCTAAAAACAAATATTAAAGATTTCTGAAAAAATAATATACTAAACATTTATTCACAAAGAAAATTATACTAGTATTTACAATTGAAACAATTGAGCTAACTGCCGACTGTTGCAAACAGTCTACAGATAGCTCAACTGATCCATATCAACACCAGTCGGAAGCGTCCCCAAGACGCTGGCTGCATTGCCACGCTGTATGGCAATGCTGATACGCTGTGCCAGATATTCACCAGCTCTCGGGTCACGCGTCGCTTCGACCAGACGCTCAGATAGTTTTTTGAAAACCCGAAGAGCCTCGGTACCCCACGGATCTAGGGTCTCGACTCCAAGGGGAGCAAATGTGTAGGCTCTGTCGAGACCTGCATATTTGCGCCTCTTGAGATCTTCGGCCAAATCTTAATCAAATCTCAAGATTTCTTAACTACCAGTAAAAAAATCCAATCAGTCTGTTAATCGGAGAATAAGTCTGTTTTTCAATACAAGCCAGAGTTTTCTCTCGGGATGACTTTTCCCTCCTTATAGATTGTTTGATTACTGTCCTAATATAGCTTCAAGGAAATTAAAGCCTTTAGTTCCATCTCGTAGCCAGATTTAGTAGCTAGCTGCAAAATGGGAAATGCACTTTCCCATCTTGAAGCCAGTTACGAAATGGGAAGGACTTTCCCAGCTCGTAGCGAGATTTGGTAGCTGGCTTCTAAATGGGAAATGTGACCTCCCATCCAGTAGCCAACTATGAGTGTCACTTTAATTTCTCAAGAATATGAAAAACTTGTAAATAATCATTACCATTCGTTTACCCTGCTCCCACTTAAAATTAGTAAATTCTTTTATTAATTATATGCGATAATTCGATTAATACTGAAGCGCCTTCCACTATAGGATTTTTGTAACGGGCCAGCGTCTTTTTTTAACCTAGGTAAAATAATAAAATGTAACTTTTTTCCAACACCAACCTGGATGAGAAACGCCTGGGCGCACAACACTAGGGCAGTCTTAAACATGGTTGTTTCTGAAAGCGATTAAACTATGCTTGTCTTCCAAAATACCTGTAGTTTTATACACACTGTCGAAGTATTTCATAAATAGGCTACATAGAAACAATGTAACACCCTTTTCACCTAATTTATGTAATTGTTTTCGTTATCTACGTTGCTACATAAAGTTTTGGTTTGTTATCAAATTTTTCGTGACCTGATTTTGATTCGTTATTGGGTCGTCAAGACGTGTTCACTTTTCATACTTGTTAATTATAAATCTTAATTTTATTTATTTTATCATTGTTTCCATCTTAATTTACTTTAATATTAGGTACTCTCTACGGCTATTCATAGGCGAGCGTCAGGTATTCTTCTCTGATAGGTATCATCGGACTCAAAGCGATTTACGCGAAAGTTTTAGCGCCAAAATTTTAATTTGCGGGATCCGCGGTTCTGCGCGGATATTAAGGGTGCGGGATCCAGCAGATTAATAAAGCAGTGACATCCCGCGGGAATGCGTGATTCCGCTTTGCGGGATTGCAATCCCTACTCCCAAGGGCGGGCGGGGTGTGCGGATTGAAACACTCAAAACAAGGTAACTTACAGATACTTATAGGGGGCGCGGGTTTAGACATCGGGAAACTGTTTCCTACCATGAGGCTTTATTGAAGAACTGAACTTTGTAACTTGACCGAAAAACTGACTCACTGACTCAAAAAACCTACTTTATACAATACAAGGCCCCGCCCCGCTATACGCTGCGTCGAGCAAAACTTTATTCATAAAATCCTAACACAATTAACAAGCTAACTTATTTATATCTTAGTGTCTCTAATCCTTTGCGATTTCCGTCATGCACACTATGTACGTACCTATTGGTTGTAGTATATGTTTTAATAAGAAGTAGGTACCTAGTCTCTTGACCACAACGCACAACGCTACGGTGTGCGGCGCCGGCGGACACATAAACGTATAAAGAAACGTCTAGAGTGATTTCTGTTCCGTCAAAGTCTGCGTCAGCGGTAAGGGGCAAGCGCGGTGAAGTGGGGAGTGGGTACAATACAAAACTCCTAATGAGTTGCCAAAATTACTAAATACACGGTTGTCTGGTAGAGATCGCTCTTGAGCGATAAGACCGCCACTTGTCACTTAGTTTTTAAGCTGTTTTGCTGTATTGTTTCTATTTATAAGTGTGCAATAAAGAATTTTCTATCTATCTATCTATACTAATATTATAAAGAGGAAAGATTTGATTGTTTGTTTGTTGGTTTGTTTGTATTTTTTAAGCTCCGAAACTACTAGACCGATTTGAAAAATTCTTTCACCGTTAGGAAGCTTACTTTTCAAGGAGTGACATAGGCTTTATTTTATCCCGGAATTTACACGGGAACGGGAACTACGCGGGTGAAACCACGAGGCGATCGTCTAGTTAGTAAATAAATTCAAACAAATTGTCAAAACCTTGCTGTGCAAAAAGGTTTACTATAAAATATCAAATTATCTAGATGATAAAAAAGTTTGGGACGGGTTTTGATCCAACTCGAAAAATAACAAATAACAGGCTAAATTGATTTCTTCGTCGCTTTTTTACTTTAGTCTACATATCGAAGCGACAGAAATCAAAAATATCACTTTATTTCCGTGACAGTACTTAGTTTTATAATATGACCCTTTCTAAGTGAACATTTATTGTATTTATGGAAATAAAGAGATTTTGATTTTGATTTTTGACAGCGCGGCGTCACGGCGTCGACAGTGGATTTGTTTGTGCCGCATACCGCTGCGGCGAATTCCTTCTCCGCACAGATGGTTTACGTTGCGTCGTGACGCTACGTTGCCTATGTTTGTCCACGGCTGGACGCAGGCCTCGCCCTCATAAGCGCCTTATTGGATTTTATCCCATCGCGGGTAATGTCCATAATCCCCACGGCGGGCATGCGGGTTGGGGATCGCAGTTCGGTGGTCGAAGGCTTAACAAAAGTTCTGCTTATTATTCATTTATTTATTAAATTCAGTATGTTACATGTTGGTTGAGCCATGGCGAGCCTTGACTCGATAAGGCTGTAAAATCTGCCATCGTCGGCTTTGTGATGGTATGTGATGACTCGGGTATTTTCATTCAAAATCCACAAAGATATAAACTTACTAGGATTAAAATCATGTTATGTTTATATAACTCTACCTATATACAATTCATATGACGCTGATAACGTATACAAAGCGGCAAAAGAGATAGTATATCACTTTAACTCTTTCATTGTTTGAAACAAAAACTCATATCGAATAATCGACACGATTGTCCAGAAGCTAACCGCCCTACAATTTCGCCTAAGAAAGGAGTTCTGCGCATCTTTGTCAGGTGGCTCGCCAGGGTACAAGAAGTTTGACGATTATTATAAGCCGTAGCCCAAAAGATGCTGTAAAAAATTGTGTAGCTCCTTGTAAAACTGCTCCTCCGGTGAACTAACCAGTCGTTTCTGTCAACAAAGCAGCATTGCTGTAATTTCAATGTTGTTGATGTCATGTTACGGTGGTGTTATGATTGCGGTGAAATTTCAATAACATACATAAAGCTTAACATAACACCTATGCCTCAGGTTGGGCGGCAGTGCATTCTAGAGCTAGCTTTTCTAGCATTATTTGCTCTGAGAGATAATCGTCTGTTGATAGAAACACTTCACATTAGGTTCAAGGCCTCGTTCCGTCAAGTAGGAGTATTAAAACGATCAGGATTAAAACAAAAATATTGCTTAATTTTCTCTCATTTATTTTAACAACTACAGCAACCATACCCACCACCAAAACCAAAACCACTGCAACCACAATTGCAACCACAATCGCAATCATTACCATGCAAAAGTTCATGCAATCTTCTACCAAATGGTGACGAGTACATGTTACTTGGGTACCAGCAACCTGACAAACCGAAGCGTTTTAGCAAAGCGAAACTGTTGCTGTTGCTAAATCCGTTGCCGCTGCCAAAATTACTATTACTAGAAAAACTATTGCCTGAACATTGACAACAATCTTGACATTTACAACAGTCTAGACCATTGTCAATGTTGAAACCAGCGTTTGAACATTGACAGCAGCTAGACGGAACATTGTCAATGTTGAAACCAACGTTTGAACATTGACAGCAGCTAGACGGAACATTGTCAATGTTGAATCCAGAGCAAGGACATATACAAATACTAGATGGATCGACGGTCCACATAGGGTTAATGTTAAAACAGCAATCAGGGTGAATGTTCAAAGATATGCATTTGTCACAGGCACATTTGCCACAGCAACTGCCAGATTTGGTACAGCCACAGCCGCAATTGCCACAGCCACAGCAACTGCCAGAGTTGGTACAGCCACAGCCGCAATTGTTACAGCAGCTGCCAAGGTCGCAACAGCAACTACCAACATTGATACTGCCACATCGGCAATTGTCACAGCAGCTGCCAAGGTCACAACAGCAACTACCAACATTGATACTGCCACATCGGCAATTGTCACAGCAGCTGCCAAGGTCGCAACAGCAACTGCCAGCTTTGCCACAGCAACCGCCTACGTCGCAAGTGCAACTGCCAATGTTGATACAGCCGCAGCCAGCGTTGTTGCAGCCACACTTGTTACAGCAGCTGCCACCGCTGGCATCACCACAGCCAGTGCTTTCAATGCCAATGTCGCCGTCGCCGCATGTGTAGCAGACCTCACCAACTCCTGTGGTTCCGAATTCTCCTTCCAGAGCCGCGGATCCTGGAATGAAGTGGAAACATGTTTTATAAGAAAATCTAATTTTATATTAAGTAACTGTTGAGATAAATAACGGTAGAGAATAAATTGACTTTATTTTTACGATAAAAGACAAGCCATTGCACTTTGTATTTAAATAATATTTGAACCAGTATAACACACTTTACTATAATTTTGTTGTAGAGCTTGATATTATTTGTAATGCCTTGATGAAACATTTGTCCTGAGGCGGGAATATAACCCGTTACCTCCTGCGTCGCAGGCGGACCTTCATCCGCTGAGCCACAGAGGTCATCGAATGATAAAAACTATATTCAGGTCTAAGTACTATACAAAAGGAACTCTATCTAGCGCTTCAGTTATAGACTCTGTCTATGTCTTAGAAGAATATAAAATTATGTGGGCTACGAACTCAAAAACTTACCCAGAAGTGGCAGATTCCCTTGAACACACAAAGCGCCTTCGTACACGTTCTCAGAACATATGGCTATGCCGACTGGGGAGTTGGGAGAGTAGCTAGTCACGGCGAAGTTTCCCCCTGAGGTGGGGAATCCGCAGCCCCCACAACAGCTTAGTGCATTCTGAAAAAAGTTGTAAATTAATGGACATTTAATTTAATGGAGTCTCCTAAAGGACATACATACACCCACCACCACTATCGCACAGCCCAACTTTAAGCATTAAAATATGGACTGAAACTCGTAATCTTAAGATACATTTTACGGTCACAAAATGGCTAACCACAAGCTACATATAATAATTTTTACAAGCAGTATTTGGTGACACCTTCATAAAAATTAGGACTGTGCCCCGCAGATTGCATGTCGCAGAAAGTCTGTCGGTACCTACACGATAAATACTTTATGTTGCGTTTCCAAAACGTTTAATAGAACTACATATAAAATATCCATGTTAATAATTTAATATCTAAGAGTAACTCAACGAACGGAAAACTTCCAGAAGCGTAGTTTAAAAATATTTAAAACTAGCTGCATTCTTACTACCCGTTGTCCTATCACCCGTTTTCCCGTAGGAATGAAGCATTTTCCCGCGGTGAAAAGTAGTCTATGTTCGTCAGGAATAGTGTGGGCTTCTAATGGTATTTTTTTTTTAAATCGGTCCAGTAGTTTCGGAGCCTATTCAATACAAACAAACAAACAATCAAGTCTTTCCTCTAATTCTAGTATTTGTATTTATTTATTTCTTATTAACAATATACATTGTGTGCGGAAATTAGATTAAACTAAAGACTAAAGCTAAAAAAATAATAATCATTTGTAATAAAAAATAAATATTTAGTATAGATTATAGTTCTCTATTTCTAAAGAATGATTAATAAAAGCCCAGCGTATTACGCATAAACTACTCCTAGACTATGTACATTATTTCTAAAATGCGCGCATTGGTCACGCGCGTTTTAAAAACAATGAGGCCCCTACATCCATTCAAACCCAAACGGCCGCTCTCCTTGAAGCGCGTTTGGATTTGTACGTACAACGCGCCCCAAACGCAACGCCAAGAGGCCAACGCTTACTCGATCTTACGGAATCCAGTAGCTAGATCTGACAGTAGGTTTACCTATACGGTTGATGTGATACTCAAACTCATAAATTTATTCGCCGTAGGAACACAAGGCACACTTAGTTAAGTCAATAGGAATAACTAATAAGACAAATTAAGTAACTATAGTAAGTAGGTAACACAAAACAAAGAAATTAATATCTATAGGTATCTGCTGTAAATGGGCATTGTCAATAATCAAATTAAACAGTACCTTATATGATAATGATAGAGTACCTTACATAATAGCTATATAACTTCAATTCATATCATTCCCTTTTTCTTTTTTTTCTATTTAACTGTGTTTTCCTTTTTCTTTATTAATGTTTTCTTTGTTTAAAAAGAATCTAAAAAACTTGCACTGTATAAAAGATAAGTTAGCTATTGCCGAGGTAGAGATCCCTCGCGTCTACATTACAAGTTTCGAACTTAGTTAGAGCGAGGTGTTGAAACTAAGACTGGGTAACTAAGTCTAAAACAATGTTATGTTAGTTTTAAGACTTTTCTGAAATAAACGTTTTATTATTTATTATTATTATTATTATTATAATAACGAAATCAGTTACAACTTCTATGCCGATTAAACTTAAAGGACCATTCGAGAACCCCCAAGAACACGTCACTTATATTATTTATTACCAATCATCTGGTACCCATAACACAAGCTCTGCTTACATACTTGGGGACGATGTACAGCATTTTTTATTTGCCTATGTTGGTATTTACCTGAACAAATAAAGCTAATAAACACTGAGCCACAAGGCAACCAGGATAGGTTGCCATCTTCTCCAACACTCACTAAACAATGACATTTCAAAAGCAACCCTAGGTTTTATATAAGCAGCATTATCAGGGTCCAAAATAGCCTAATTCATCCAACTGAAAACATGAAGAAATAGTTCCTATAGCAAGGACATTCTACTACTACTGGTATTTAGTATAAATGCACACTTATATACAGACAGACGGGCCTTATCTACCTATAAGTAGGTATACGGTGAAAGCTTGAATAGTACTGTACAAGAATCGAACCTTGGACCGAAATCCTGCAAAATATCGAGAATTTCCTTCTGGCGTGAACAGTCGATTCTACTTTTACTACAAAATTTCTTTACTTTCTATTACGACATATACTTTATTTTCTTGATTCACACGAGCTATTGCATTTCCCCCGATAAATATTTGTAACTTTCTGATGAAATTTTGTTGTAAATAGGTCACTATCTCACGTAGGTAGGTTTGCCCTAATTTCGTAAAAGCATGGGTATAAAAGTGAGGTTGGTATGGAATGTGCCACTTTGGTATATTCCCGTTGCCACCATGAAATCCTTCGCTGTTCTTCTAGTGGTCGCCTTGGCTTACTTGCTTCAAGTAAGTTGAAATAATTCGATGGTTTTCCCTGCAACCAATAAATAATGCTGGACAATCCACACAGCATCATCTTGCCCCATGCTAAACAGAGCTTTGAGCTAAAGTAATGTGTAGCTAAAATACTATACATATTAGAAAATCTATGAAAAGTCGTGATGACCTTGAACTAGATTGTTCAACAGCTCAATTCAAGATAGTCACGCGGGAAATAAATTTTAGTAAAGATATGCGCGAATATCACGTTCAGTTTTGAAATAATACAATTATTTTATCAAAGTAAAATAGATCTTATTCTTGTACAGAAAGTTGTTCAAGTCAGCGTGTCTACTCCGCAAAACGATAACGAGTCAACGTCGTATCGTATCTCAACAAAGAAAACAAGTGACATTCGATGATAAAGCCCATAAGGGTGAATCTATTTGACGTTACTAACGAGAAGAGATGTTTTCGTCCCTTTTTTTATACAATTATGTACTGCAGCGCCTCTATCGTGCGGACATTGAACGACGCAAATCCCATACAAAAAGGTGACGTCACGATCACTTCTCGTATCTCGCATATACATATACATAAAATAGACTCACCCCTCAAATCGTAGGTACGAACGCGTACGATAAATAATTTATTCAATTTGATAAATAGACAGATTTGTCGTTTACTGTCGAATAGTTATGGCCGTCGATTTGCAGAGTAGACACCTCTAAGTTAAAGCGATAAGACACATTTTCAGTTATGCAATTACTTAATCGTAGATTGAAATAGGTTCTATTGACTTACTAACCTACTCTACATATTACTTATTAACTGTTATTGCTGTTCGAACAATTTAAGTAATAATCTAGAACCTCACACTAAACTTCGTAACAATACAGTCGTTTTTTGCTTTCTTTTTTTGCTAAGTATTCATCAGGTTGTCTCCCGACATTGTTTAGTTCAAAAGATGCTGACCGTATTCGTTCAGTTGCGTACGTAGATAATGTAACGCAAATAAATGAAAAACACTAAGAAAATTAAGAGGTGAAAAAAAAAAACACATACAAGACCCATAGAAATAAAAAAAATTGTCTAATGTTTATTTGTTAATTTTTGTTTTTCTAGAGCACTGTATCCGCTTGCGGTTGCGGTGGCGGTCTCGTAGGCCTCGGCAATTACGGTGGTTACGGCGCTGGCGCCGGCTGCGGTGGTTACGGCGGCAGCGGTTGCGGTAACGTGGCCGTCGAGGGAGAATTACCCGTGTGCGGTCAGACCGCTGTCTGCGGTCAGGTGCCCATTATCGGTTGCGTTGAATACGGTGGCAATGTGTGCGCCGCTGGATGCGTCAAGATCGTCGGTGATTGCCAGTGCGGCTGCGGTTGCGGCAATGGACTAGGTTTAGGCGGCATATACTGAGTATGACGCCAAAAACCCAATGATGTTAATAAAATCATGAGTGAGAGGATACATGTTTATCTTTTATTTTAATTTTTGTTCATATCATCATCATCATCATCATCAGCCTATATTAGTCCACTGCTGGACATAGGCTTCCCCTAATGAGCGCCATAGCGCCCTGTCTTCAGCTTGCCGCATCCAACATCTGCCTGCAGTCTTTCGCAGATCGTCATCCCACCTGGCCGGAGGGCGTCCTACACTACGTTTGCCGTGGTCTCCACTCAAGAACACGTTTACCCCAGCGGTTGTCGTTTCTTCGCGAGATATGGCCGGCCTACTGCCACTTCAGCTTGCTAATGCTTTGAGCTATGTCGATAACTTTGGGTCTCTGTCGGATGTATTCGTTACGAATTCTATCTTTATATAAATCTCTTCTTCATATAAATCTGTTCAATTGACAATAGCAGAGCTGAAATTACTCGGTAGTCGGACTCTATCCTAGTTCTGTGGGGACGACAGTACTCTGGAAGTGGGATGAAACAATAATACCTTTTGGGTAAAATGCCAATAAAATATGATTTAATTTTATCGTGGGTTCAACTGACAATATATTTTGGGACGCAATAACAATTTTAAACTCGTGGGATAAAAATTTGGGTCGAAATAAGAATACACCGAAATAAAAACGGCACTAGTTTTTTAGTAGCAAATTTGTTAATTTCGCTGGTGTATTTCAAAAGTAAATCGGACAGTGACCAGATTCTACTTAATTTTGACGTTGTATGTATGTATGAAAACTTCTTTCAAATCACCAATGAAAATGTAATTGCCCGATTATATTTTAGATGAACACATGCCTGAAGAAGGCAGCCTTCTGAGTGGCTAAAATGTTTTTGTACGACACCAAAACGAAAAAGCTTTCATTGGGTAGTTCCACTGCGCTCCAAAACCCATTGTTCTCAAAATTTTAAAGTTCATACATTGATTCCACTGCGCTCCCAGAATTTTTACGTAATAAAATAATTGAATATTTGAGTTCCACCGCGCTCCAAGAAATTTTGAGTAGAGTCAGCAAAAAACTAAATTTAGCATGAAACATTATGTAAATAAAAAAAAATACCCATATCAAATATAATCCTATATTCAGTCATAATCACAACGTCAAATCTCATAATTAAATCAAATCTAATAAATATAATTTTTGTTACAGGCAAATGTGATATGATCGCTTGTTCACGAATTTCTTGTTTGAATTCCTTAACTGTATCTGCCTGCCTCGTACATGTATGACGATCATCTTGTAATATCGTTGACTGACGTATTCTGAATTTAGCATGGCATGTTTTGTTAAATGTGCAACACCATAATTGAGATCCTTCTTAGACACATAGCGCAAATAATAGTGTCTTCCACCTCTCACCAGTGTGCGCTTGTTGCCTGCAACAATATGCATGACGTTCCGTATCAATACAATGATTTTTAATAGTTATCAAGTTAAGCGCCTTCACATGTAAACATTTTTTACATTGTGTAAACACAAATAGAATAAATCATTGGATGTAAGTATAAAAAGAACCAGAATTCGAAATGAAATTTACCTGGACCATCAATAAATGAAAACTGCGTGGGCGTGCTTGAGCCTGGCTGATCTGCATCATTTTCTGGTACTTGCATACTTGAACTTTTTTAAAAAGAACGGTCACAGCAAAAGAGAACACCACAGCAATAAAACAACCCTTAGCAACATTGACAACCCTGAACATTTGAAGGACGACTGGCTGGCGACTTAACGTGTTACAATAACAAAGTGCAATAAAACTACCCCACTCGTCGATTCCGAAGAGATAAGAAACCGTCTCTGATTGGTCGAGTCCGGTGCGTAAGCGCAGTGACTTGAGCGCCATAAAGTGCGAATGAGCATTTTTGACAAACGATTTGAATCCACGTTTAAAAATATTAACGATATTTCTACTTGTACAAAACATAAACAACTTATGGTTTACTTCTTCTGCTGACTCTATCTTTTTTATTTTGGAGCGCTGTGGAAGCATTTTGGTACTTAGAATTTTACAAATAATATGGGTAATAATAACTTGGAGCCCGGAGGAACGCATTCTTGGAGCGCGGTGGAACTACCCCTTTCATTTTGGGTACCTATACTTACCTACTATCGCTGACCTGTCAAAGCCGTTCTGGTATAATGCAACGAATCACTCAGAATTATTCGAAAACTGCAATCGTATTGGCCGAATTTTATTTTATTTTATTTTATTTTATTTTACAATTTTAGGGAAACTAACAGCTAGGTAACTATAATTACAGAAATGGTGGGTAACTAACGGCTAATTAAAAGTTCCCACAAATAATAACTAAATTAAATTAAAGAGACAGTCGAAAATGTAAGAAAATAGACGGCGCATTTGGTGCATAATAAGGAAAAAAAAAATTAAAACTAAGTTACAATTTATACCTAATCAAAAAATAAATTACTCAACAAGCGTTTAAGACGCTTGGTTGAGGTATTAAAGAGATCAACTTCATTATTCATATTATTACACACAGTGTTTGCCATTAAGTCATTAAAGGATTTGCATGCCCTTAAGATGTACGAGTTCTGCCTGTAGTTCGTCCTCACCAGTGGTTCATACAAGAGGTTAGGCTTGCGAAGTGAGCCTATGTTTGTGCGCAAACCTATCAGCTCTAACAGCTCTGGACAGTCCACCGTTCCGTTCGCTATGTTCATGAGATAGCATAAGTCTGCAATGTTCCTACGTTCAATAAGAGGTAAGAAGTGGAATTTACGACAGCGTTCAGTATAATCTGACAGATAAATCTTTGCTCTAAACTGCAAGTAGCGTAAAAAACGTTTTTGAATACCTTCAATTCTGGAGTTGTAGATGTCATAGCGCGGGTTCCATACCTGCGAGGCGTACTCTAAATGACTGCGAACGTACGCACAGTACAGAATCTTAAAGGTCTTAATACTAGTAAACTCCGATGACATCCTAAAAACAAAACCTAACGATTTAGATGCTTTCTTCACAATGTGGTCAACGTGATGATCAAATAGGAGCTTGTTATCGAAGTAAACACCTAAATCGCGGATTGTTTCCACTCTGGATAAGATAGTCTTGTTGAGTGTGTACTCAAAGTTCAGTACTTGTTTTTTACGTGTGTATGATGATACATAGCACTTGGATACGTTCAGATGGAGGTTGTTAGTGGTGCAGTAAAGTTGAAAGCGATCCAGTTCATTTTGTAGGCGCAGTGCATCTTCAGTGCTACGAATGGTAGTGAGGATCTTCATATCATCTGCGTAGAGGAGTACTTTGGAATGACTAAAGCACGTGTGTACATCGTTGACCATTATGAGGAATAGGAGAGGACCTAGCAGGGAACCCTGAGGTACTCCAGAAGGAATACTCATAGGAGAGGAAGAGTAACCACTGAGCACTACCGTTTGGCATCTATTATGAACATAAGAGGTGAACCAGCGGTAAAGGTTGCCTCTTATTCCAATAAGCTGAAGTTTTTGTAGAAGAATCAAGTGATCTATCCGGTCAAAGCATTTGGTGTAGTCAGTGTAAATTACATCCACTTGAGACAGCTCAGACATATGGTGTGAGATAAACTCACTACAGAGTAAAAGGTTGGAGGTGGTAGATTTGCCACCGACAAAGCCATGTTGACCGGAGTTAAGATCCTGTTTAATAGCTGAATAAAGTTGTAAATGGATAATTTTTTCAAGAACTTTCGCAAAGAGGCATAATTTCGAAATCGGCCTGTAATTTTCAATTCTATTTTTGGCCCCTTTTTTATGGATTGGTGTAACAAATGCATTTTTCCACATATTAGGCATTATGCCTTCTGAGAGGGAGCGACGGTATAGTATTGAAAGAGGTAAGGTTAAACTTTCAGCACATTTGACAATAAAAATAGGAGGGATATTATCAGGCCCAGCAGACTTATTGAGATCTAACGATTTTAATAACTTAAGGACCTCGTTATTAGATACCATAATGTCGCCTATATCAGCTGTTGATGTACAACATTCAGACAGTTCAGATGGTGTAAGAGCATAAGTAGTTACATTAGTAAGGAAAGTGGAGTGGAAATAATCCCCAAACATGTTTGCAATCTCTTCGCCTTGGTCAGAGGAGCGGTCACCGTAGCGGAGTACAGAAGGATATGAGTGAGACTGATTCTTAGTTTTCACATAGGACCAAAAGGCACGTGGGTTTGTTTTTATATGATTTTCAATATTTTGTATGTAAGTGTTATAAATAAATAAATAAATAATGCTGGACAATTCACACAGCATTATCTAGCCCCAAGGTAAGCAAAGCTTGTGTTATGGGTACTAGATAATTGATATACATAATAATATACGAGTACATAGATAGATATTTTTTATTATACATAAAAAACTACCAGAACACCCTGAACAAATATCTGCAGATCGTACAAATATTTGTATAATAATCCTTTTCAAGTAATTTCGCCCTCTCCCTAAGCAATATGAATGAATTATAATCACATAGATTACCATACTTCTTGAATTTAAGGTGAAACTTATATTTCTCCTTTATTATTTTAATTAAAGGTCTTTTGTACCATATTGGGTACTTGGTGGAGGGTGAAAATAACTTAGATGGTATGTATAGGTTACGGAGGTTATCCAAGGTATGGTACAAATATGAGACTGCATCTTCAATTGATTTATGGAAAAGTACTGAGTGCCATTCAACGGAGTCAAGTTCCTTACAGATTGAGTTGTAGTCACCATCCTGATAAATAAATTTAGTGTAAGAGAGTGGTTTAATTGAGTGATATTGTACAAAATCAGCCTCACATACAATGGACCTGTGATATGGGTCTTCTGGTACTAGTGGGGATTCACAGAGCTTGACAGACACATCATGGTTAGAAAATACTAGATCCAACACATGATTGTTGATGTTTGTGATTGAGTTGTATTGCAGTAGATTACTAGTATTTAGTTCATCAAACATTTCTACCTGGTGCGCGCCTTGAATGTTGTTTGGAGAGTAGGACACACCATCGGTACTGAGTGACCATGAAATATTAGGTAAATTGAAGTCACCTAGGATTATGAACTTATCAAGAGGATGCTCTAATATTATGTTTGATAAACTTCCAATAAAATTTTCTCTCGGAACTGTCATAGAGTTACAAACCCAGGCGCGGTCCCAGGGGGGGGGTCACGGGGGTCATGACCCCCCCCAAAATCTTAGTTTAGGTACTTAAAAAATTGCAACCCACAGCTTGATGATTATATTGTCCTGTTTACTTCCGTTACATTGATTATGGTTACCAACGGCAGCAAAATAAAAAATCGCGGCTCGCTCCGCTCGCCGATATTACTGTTATTTGTGCTCTGTGTTTTGATTAGCACAGAGGCAACGTTCCCAATTTTATTGGTCTGGCTGGTCCGCTATTGTCAGTTTGTATCAATCCAACCACCACAATAAAAAGCACAAAATATAACAAATAATCTGCGAGGTCACTTTGTCAACCAGTACAAAAAATTAGTAGACAACAAAATTTTCGCATTTTGGTCTGGTCGCTGATAACATTTGTTCCTTCTGACTGTGATCCAAAGCTCAAAACCCGCCCCGCTTTAGGTCACTTTGCCAAATTTTCTAAAAAGTTGCCTTAATCTAACAAAAATCAAAAATTGTCGCAGCTCGCTTAACTTAGCCGGCAACTTTAAACTGTCTGCCTCTGGTCATGGGCTCATCCCTCGTTTGAGGTCAGTTTTACAAACACTCCAAAAATCTAACGAAACCACTAAATTATCGCAGCATGCTCTGCTTGCCTCTGATAACTTTCTGCTGTTTTGATAAGCTTCTGGCTTGCTCTAGTCCAGGACTTCTTCTCCGTTTCAGGCGAGTTTGCAACTGCAAAATATATAATACCAAACAACTCACACGCACAGCCAGATCATAAAAATTTTCGCGGCTCGCTTCGCCCGCCGTGATGTCTAGTCTGTTGTCCGCATATTTGGTTGTTATTCGACAAACTTTTAAATTGTTCTTCACAATCACACTAATATTATAAATGCGAAAGTTTGGATGGATGGATGTTTGTTTCTTCACACCAAAACTACTGAACAGATTGAGCTCAAATTTAGCATCAGTGTAGCTCTGAGCTTGGAATCAAACATAGGCTACTTTTTATCCCGTAAATCAGTTCCCATGGGATATAAATTACCTTTGAACGTTTCCATAGAAAGAACGCGTGCGAAGTCGCGGGCAGAAGCTAATAGCTCATAATTTAGCTTCCTTGTCTTGCATGGACGCATGCCTCACCAATTTCAAAAAAGCCTGCGGCTCATTCAGAGCTCGCTCCACTCACTGTTATTTATTTTCTGAACCAGTTTGTGACAACCCGAAAAAGGGATCAAAAATTTCGGCGGCTCGCTCCGCTCGCCGCTACATCTGTTTCGGTGTCTTTTTTTGACGTGACAACGTCTTATAATTCGATAGAGCCGGCTGCACGCACGAAAAAACATGACGTCATGCGGCTTTACCTCGCTCTGAGGCGTTCCATGTAAGGCTTGAAGTGCAAGCGAGAGCGCTCGACATCCGTCTCTCTCCTACTTGAGTGAGCGATGCGTCTGCGTTGTCACGTTCAACTATCGTCAGTAAACCGACTTTACAGACAACCAATTTTTTTTTATTTCTAAATTTTTGTTAATCTCCTTTATTCCGCTCGCCCCGATTTATATTCATAGCTTTATATCTACCACCGAAAGTATTTAAAATTTTCGGGGCAGGTTTCGCTCACTTTATTTTGTCACAGGCTATGGCTTACTTTTCCCCAAACATCAGAAAAAATCTCCAACATTTTTGAGGCTCGTTTCGCTCGCCATTACTTGTACTTCCTATTGTTGGGTTGGGAGATGGGGGAAGGGATGTCCTGTTTGCGGCCAATATGCAAAACACTGCATTTTGCGGCTCGCTCCGCCGATAGTATTTTGTCCTTCTCTGTATTTGGTCCAGTGCTTGACACTTGTTTAACATCATTTTGCTCGGGTAGTTACCCGAAAAAGTAACAAAAATTTCGTTACATTGTTTCCACGTCATTTTTGTATTTCCAATTTTTTGTTGATGCCCTTGCTCCGCTCGCTCCTATTTAGAATTTATATCTACTACCGCAAAGTCTCTAAAATTTTCGGGGCTTGCTACGCTCGCTATCATTTATTTTTTATAGATCATCAACAACAAAATAAATGATGCGGGCGAGAGTAAGCAAGTGGACCTACTTTTGCTTACTTTTGCCTAAACTTCAGAAAACATCTCAATAATTTCGAGGCTCGCTTCGCTCGCTATAACTTATACCTACTATTGTTGGGAGTTGAGTATAAATTTTCCGCGGCTCGCTCCGCTCGCCGATAAAGTTTAGTGGTTTTCAGTGGGGTCTGCAACCGCCTATAAGTACATTTGGTGCTACGGCCTGCACCAGGTGTGACCCCCCCCAAAGTCTTGGGCTGCGACCGCCCCTGCTAGGTTTTGATTACATATATACACTGTACAGATATGGATCCTATAGCAACGAGTACCTACCTGGTTCCTGTTGCGAATCGAAACTGAAACCCACAGGTCTTCCGCCGAAGAGGACCACTCAGGGCACTCAGCCGCAAGTTCCCTCCGAACTGCAACTAAAACACCGCCCCCCTTGCTTTGGTTTCTGGCCTGGTAGTTTCTGTCTGATCTCCACACCAAGAACCTATCATCAAACAGCTCACTATCGGCTATTGAGTCGTTGAGCCATGTTTCAGTGAGACACACAATATCAAAATTGTTCAAGCACATATTTCTGTAAAAAACTACGGTTTTTGATCGCAAGCCACGGACGTTCTGATAATAGATACTAATCATTGTTAACCGGTAGTTTGTTAGGTAGATGCGTAGATATAGAGGGCAGAGAGAACATTGATAGTATTTTAGCCCGATAGGCAATGGAAATTGCAATTATTATACTGTGAGAGGCGAACGAATACTTGTAAACAAAAAGTACACAGTAATGGCAAAGTGTAGCAAACATGTAGCAAACGGAGCAAACATAGCAAACGGTCAGGTGATTATGACAGAACAATGCGGGTAGAAGTGACAATGACGGAAAAATAATGAGAGGCGAACGAAGGGCAGTGGTCGTCAAAGTTTGGGTGCAAGTGCATGCGAGATACAACAACGTGGCAATAATAACTACAAGTAACACTAAGATGACTTATTCAACACTATTTAAACTATTTTCTTGAGGTCGGCTTCCGATTGTATGATGATAACCGGAGAGGTTGCATTTTTTCGAACGCGTATCTTGCAGCCGCTCACCCACGTGAACACAAACCCCCGCTCCTTCGCCAGTGCCTTGGTTCTGCTTAGAAGGATCTTGTTCTCCACCGTCAAGTGATCGTTCACATAGATCTTAGCATCTCCCTTCAATCCCAGATCACCAGGGGTGGTGTTGCACTTTCTCGCCGCCGCGACAAAATCGTCTTTGATGTATCGACTATGGACTGCGATTACAATCGTCTTGTTCTTTTTGTCGTTCCTCATGGGAATCCTGGCGACGTAGTTAATTTGATCCTTTGGTATAGGGTTTTTGATGTGCAATTGTGGCAAGTAGTCGCAAAATCTGCAAATAAAAAACAATGACTGAAAGTCAGTCGGATAATCTACCTAATTAATTTCGTATAAAATTCGTTCTTTACGTGTTATTATTTTTGTTTAAGAGGGCGCATTGAGCGTCATTTTGAAAAAAAAATAGGCATACGATTTCGCGTTCATAGGAGCGGGAAAGAGCATTACGTTTTTGGAACGGCGTAAGCGGAAAAATCGTGTTTTTTCCTAAGAAAACTACACAACTTATGAAAAAACTGTATCAAGGAACCAAAGAATTAAAACTAGCTACGAATCAAAACAAAACTCTTTTCTACAGTCCACAGGGTTCCTGAGATGTCGCAAAACAGTGCACTTTCATGATTTTTTTAGCCTTATTTTTTTTCCCAATCGTGTTTTAAATTTTAAGGATCCAAAGAAAATAGGTAATATTTTATATAATTTTGGTTTTTTACCACGGGGATCTCCTGAGTATTGAGATCTAGGCTTAGTTTGACAACCAAACCCGCTAGGTTCGCCCCATAACTGCATGTGAACTTACCGCCTTCGCAATAAACACAAACACTTCTTGGATCTTATTTGTAGATGCAAATGCTTAAGTAGGCAACACCAATGAACTTTGTAAGTCCATTTTTCGACGAACACCCGAAATTTAAAAAAACCTATTGATCGTTTGCCCGCCACGCCGCCTTTTCAAGATTTTCATGGAACAAAGTAAATACCCACCTGTTTTCCATTAAAAATGCGGCAATATTTTCTATTCTTTCGACTATTTACTTTCATCATCAACACTACAAATCAATAAAATGAAACATCTGCAGTATTTTCATTCGAGTTATCAGTTATGGTAAACGAGAGGACGAGGTTGTCAGGTTGTCAAACGTAGGTCTATTCCCTTTTAAAAGTAAAAAGTAAAAAAGTATTTATACTGTGTCAAAAATTACATGTAAAGTTGGTACAAATAAATAAAAGTTACAACAGTGACATCAATCAAGGTCGTCGCTCAGCATGATGCACAAAAGGTATTTGTTTCGTGATATACCTAGCTATGTAGCTTACCTTCCTGATTTGACGCACAGGTACCGACGCATTCAAGTCTTAGATAGAAATTCTATGGAATTTTTCTTATCTCACACTTTCTATTACATTTCTGAAACCATCGTCCCGGTATCTGGTATTGGGCGAGAAAAGTATACCTATGAGAGCCAAAGGAAGAAAAATATTGAATATATGCATTAAATGGAATTTTATGAAATCACTTGTGTCAAACTGGGCGAATCGACAAAATTGAATGTTGTCGATTCGCCCGATTTTATTCAATCGAATTCTTACTCTGAAATTATTATTTTTTTATGTTAAGCTATGAGGCTACCATAAAATTATGGCATTTCATCGAGCAAGGTTTTTTCCAATAATTTTGATTTGCTCCACGATTGCCTCACTTGTTCGCCTCACATTCCAAAAAATTCTGCTTCTGCCCCTTGTCAAAAATATTTCTGGTTTCGCCCCCCATTACAAAAAGTATAAAGGAAAAAGTTTAACTATCCGCGTTAAAACAAAAGACAGATAAATAGTGGGAAATTTTTGTTTATTTCAAAAACAACTATCACCAAATCACCATCCGCGTCCGCCACAACCGCAGCCGCAGGTCAGGGCTCCGGGACCAGGCTGGTAGGTACCAGGGGTAGAGATGCCAGTGGAAGCACCACGCTCGTCGGTGATACCGATGTTTCCGTTGCCGCAGCCGTAGGAGACCTGGCTGGAGCCCTGAGTGGGCAGGAGACCCTCCAGAGCAACGGTTCCGAGGAAGGGCAGGTTGCCGCCGAGGCACAGCTGTCCCTCGTACTGGTTCTCAGACTGGACGGAGATGCCGTTGGGTTGGTTGGGGGAAGCGCTGGCGGTGGGGAAGTTGCCGCCAGTGGAGGACACGCCACCACAACCGCCGCTAAGGCCACCTCCGAGACCGATGCCGCCGAGGCTGGCACCGCCACCACAACCGCAAGACAGGGCGGACTGAAAATGGTAAAAGATCGTTAGCAACTTTTTGGATGAGCTTAGCCAGGTTAGCTAGGATTGTAGTTATTAGACCAGTGAGTTTGAATTGATTACTTATGTTTCAAATATATTATGGAAGGTATTTCCTAGCCTTGTAATTTATAGTGTAACTTACTTGGATCACCACGAGGGCGCAGAGAGCGAAGAAAGCTTTGGCTGCCATTGTTGTTATGTTACGTTGTCTGTTGAACAAGTATGCTTCTTCAGTAGAGTTAGTTCCTTTTATAGGTCATACCTTATCACCATGTTTATTTCATTGTGAAAGAAAACTATCTAGTCAACTAGAAATAATAAATAATGGTGAAATGTAGAAATTGAAAGTCGTAAGAAAACGTGTAGATAGGATTTCTAATTACGAAACGTATGTGCCCCAATTTAGTATAAATTTTTGTTAGACTCCGTGGGAAACCATTCTGAATATACCCTTCAGTAGCAATCAACCATGTCTTTCTACGGATTCCTCCTCCTGTGCATCCAAGCTTGCTTGGTCTTCGTAAGTATCATTTCATTAATAGCAATTTATTTTTATCCTAGGATAGCATGACAGAAGTTTCATTGTAATTTTAACCTTCAAAATAAGGTGGAGATGCTGTGTTCGGCTGTATATTTGTTTTTTTTCATAACTATTTTTATAAATAAACAAATGTTCGTCGATTTCTCCGTCGATTATATATCCCATAAAAAATGTATTCCCGAGGGATTAGTCCCGAAAAATTTATAACACAGTGTAGGTAAATATTAATTTTTATACATAAATTAATATGAATTGCTTAACATTTTTGACATTTACACGCTTAAATTTAATCTAGTTAGGGTTAGCGATTTAATTTAATTTTGTAACTTATGATAATTTATTTAATGTATTCTGGTATTTATGTGACATGAATTATTGAAATCTGTTTTTATGGTAACTAACATAGTATATTATAGGTAGTAGTGTTACTAATATTTATGGTGAACAACCGAAATAAATAAATGGAATTGAATTTAAAAAAACTAAAGCATATGAAGTTGTTTTTAAGTATTTTCAAAACAATCAAATTATTTATTGCGTTAGAGTGATAATTATAATTATTAGAACATTTTAGAAACCCTTCTACTAATTGATAATATATTAGTTACTAACCAAAATGTTTTATTCCAGAGCGCCGTCAACGCTTGCGGTTGCGGTGGTGGCATCGGTCTGGGAGGCATCGGCGGTTACGGAGCGGGTATCGGCGGCGGTGCCGGCTGCGGTGGTTACGGCGGCAGTGGTTGCGGCAACGTGGCCGTTGAGGGAGAACTCCCCGTGTGCGGTCAAACCGCTGTCTGCGGTCAGGTGCCCATCCTCGGCTGTGTGGAGTACAGCGGCCCCGTGTGCGCCGCTGGCTGCGTCAAGATCGTTGGTGACTGCCAGTGCGGATGTGGTAGCGGCAACAACGGTCTTGGTTTGGGTGGTCTCTACTAAATCTCGAATAACCAAATTAACAGATTAATAAAATGATGAAGTGAAACATATATTTTTTAATACTTTCCTTATTCATATTTAACTTAATCTCATTATTATTTGACTATTGAGTCAACGGGCTGTCTGAAAGCAAATTGCCAGGTGAAAGCAGCCTGGAAACTATTTACAAACCGTATAGACAGATTTATTTGCTGCTTCACAAAAAGTACCTTCTAATAAATAAATGATAGCTGAATTTCAGCCACCGCAGCCGGTCTCGACGGATACTAGCCATTTGCGCAGGGGCAGAATAAATAATTTATAAATTAATGCAACGCACAAGAATGTGCGCAAACGTAGTTGCATTCTTTATTCCCACATTTTATAATAGGATGGGACTATCTCTTCAACGTACCAACATAAACACAAAGATACTACTGAAATAGGATTTAGATAGTTACTTCGTTTGGTATTACATATTTCTCTTCTACCTACATATACCTACAGATTGACTGAATACTAAGCCTTCTTCATTAAAATACTCACTCTTTCTCTCTGAAACAGACTGACAAAAATCAAGAATATCACTTTATTTCCATGTCTGTGTTTAATTTTATAATTTGACCTTTTCTAAGTGTACATTTATTGTTATTATGGAAATAAAGAGTTTTTGATTTTGATTTTAGAATGATTGATAATGATAACACTTTCATATACCACTGAAATAGTTATCTACCTACATCAAATACATGATAAGACAAATTGAAGTAAGTAAGTAAAATATATTATATTAAAATAATAATAATACAATTGAGCTAACTGCTGACTGTTGCAAACAGTCTACAGATAGCTCAACTGATCCATATCAACACCAGTCGGAAGCGTCCCCAAGACGCTGGCTGCATTGCCACGCTGTATGGCAATGCTGATGCGCTGTGCCAGATATTCACCAGGTCTCGGGTCACGCGTCGCTTCGACCATACCAGATAGTTTTTTGAAAACAAAAAGTAAGTAGGTATTGATTTGTACTTCATTGACATTTTTTCAACGGGTGTATTAAGTTTTCAACTTTGACCTTATATTGATTTCGAGTCATCTTTTATTGATGCTGAAGTATAATTTTTCAAATATATCTTTATTTAGCCCTTGTATAATTATGTTCCTAAATAAAGACTTCCTATATTTTTTTTACTATCATTTTTCTGACGGCAATGCAAGCAAGCTTCCAATGAAAATATCGAGGATCCTGAAGACTATTTTTTGGTTTTTAAATAAATGAAAATGAATTTAATAGAGTTGAGGATCTCAAGAAGCCCAAAAATGCAGGTCTCGACAGAGTTTACGCATTTGCTCCCATATTAGAGTCGAGGCCCTTGGTCCGTGGGGAACCGAGGCTATCCGGGTTTTGAAAAATTTATCCGAGCCGTGACCCGAGAGCTGGTGAGTATCTGGCGCAGCGCATCAGCACTGCCACTGTATGGCTACAGCTGGACAATCCAGCCAGCGTCTTGGGGATGCCTCCGACTAGTATTGTTAAAGATTAGTTGAGCTACATCTAGATTATTTGCAATAGTCTGCAGTTAGTTTCAGTCAGAAGTTGTGTTTCTAGGTTTTTGTCGAAATGTTCGGTAAATAATAGACATAATACTACCTAATTGCATTTTGGCTATTCCTTTACTTTTGGCAGATGGAATGCAATTCGCATTAAAACTGTTCAATTATTAATTAAGACTTTTTAAAGTGTAGTAAGGATTATATCAACATAAATGTTTAACAAATAATAGGAGAAAAAAATATATAATTTCACACTGTCTTGTATTTATTCATTCAAACAATTATATTCAGTAGAGGCCTCCCAAACCAAGACCGTTGTTGCCGCAGCCGCAACCGCACTGGCAGTCACCAACGATCTTGACGCAGCCAGCGGCGCACACGGGGCCGCTGTACTCCACACAACCGAGGATGGGCACTTGACCGCAGACAGCGGTTTGACCGCACACGGGGAGTTCTCCCTCAACGGCCACGTTGCCGCAACCATTGCCGCCGTAACCACCGCAGCCGGCACCGCCGATGCCCGCTCCGTAACCGCCGATGCCTCCCAGACCGATGCCACCACCGCAACCGCAAGCGTTGACGGCGCTCTGGAATAAAACGTTACGTTAAACAAACGTTCTTATAAAGAAATAATGATTGATCATCCACACAGTATCACCTAGCCCCAAACAAGATCTGCTTAGCTTGGGTTATACTAGATAACTGATACTACACAGAGAGATAGATATTTTTTATTACACATAAAAAACACCCAGAACAAATCAGATCGTTTAAACGTACGTCCGCGGTGGGTTCAAACCCTTAACCTATTCAAAATTTAATAGGTAATAAAATTGTTAGCTATGGTCAGGTCTGAAGAGTTAAAACTTCCCCAATTTTCTTGAGATATAAAAAATTGTATGTAGAATAAAATTAATGAAACTTTTATCCAGTTAAACTTTTTATGTCCAATTTCACCGTTTGCTCAACTTTTCTCAGCTTCAAACGGATCAACGTGCGCTATGCGCTGAGCTCGTTTTAAAGCACTTATGTGAATTTATTTTATGTTGGTCGCGTTCGATTGCAACTGTGAAATTGGACCTTGGTAAATCAATGTAAATCTTTAAGGTTTACTTACGAAGACCAAGCAAGCTTGGATGCACAGGAGGAGGAATCCGTAGAAAGACATGGTTGATTGCTACTGAAGGGTATGTTCAGAATGCTTTCCCACGGAGTCTACAAAAAATTTATACTAAATTGAGGCACATACGTTTCGTAATTAGAAATCCTATCTACACGTTTTCTTACGACTTTCTTTTACAATATTTCACCATTATTTACTGTTAATGTTTAATAGTTTTCTTTCATAATATAATAAACATGGTGATAAGCGATGACCTATAAAAGGAAGTAACTTTTTCGAAGAAGCATACTTGTTCAACAGACAACGTAACAAAACAACAATGGCAGCCAAAGCTTTCTTCGCTCTCTGCGCCCTCGTGGTGATCCAAGTAAGTTACACTATAAATTACAAGACTAGGAAATACTTTCTATGATATATATTTGGAAACATAAGTAATCAATTAAAACTCACTGGTCTAATAACTACAATCCTAGCTTAGTTAAGCTCATCCAAAAAGTTGCTAACGATCTTTTACCATTTTCAGTCCGCCCTGTCTTGCGGTTGTGGTGGCGGTGCCAGCCTCGGCGGCATCGGTCTCGGAGGTGGCCTTAGCGGCGGTTGTGGTGGAGTGTCCTCCACTGGCGGCAACTTCCCCACCGCCAGCGCTTCCCCCAACCAACCCAACGGCATCTCCGTCCAGTCTGAGAACCAGTACGAGGGACAGCTGTGCCTCGGCGGCAACCTGCCCTTCCTCGGAACCGTTGCTCTGGAGGGTCTCCTGCCCACTCAGGGCTCCAGCCAGGTCTCCTACGGCTGCGGCAACGGAAACATCGGTATCACCGACGAGCGTGGTGCTTCCACTGGCATCTCTACCCCTGGTACCTACCAGCCTGGTCCCGGAGCCCTGACCTGCGGCTGCGGTTGTGGCGGACGCGGATGGTGATTAGGCGATGTGCATTGATTATTTTGAAATAAAACAAAAATTGCCTTCTAATTATTGTCATTTGTTTTTTGTAAGTTTCCATTGGCGCCTAAAAGAAGAAATAAAATACATACAACTCGTTCATCTTCTATACACAAAAATTGCTACATTGATTTGCTTTTGAAACTGACTAATGAATCATAATAAAACTTTCTTTATTTCTTTGATGAAGTGCACCAATTAGTTTGGCTTCTGTTTAAACTCCATTGACGACCATTTGCGTAGAACTCTATAACGAACGAATGTAAAATAACCAAAACGTTTACAAAGCTAGACCTTAAAATCACAGGGCTCATTAGAGAGATGACAAGGCTGGTAAAAATGCGAACGAAAAGGGATTTAATTTTCTATTCATTCGCTGACAGCTGCTTGAAAAAATATAAACCATTGTTTTTCTACGCGATCGTAAAACGCTAGGTATATATTATATACCTAGCGTTAAATGATTTACTTACTTATATAGGTACTTAATTACGTTATTGTTGCAACAAAGCAAGAAAATTAATTCCTACAATGGTTTAATAACTCATTTTTAATTAAAAGAAAACAGCTTAGCCCACCTGTTTCGTAACTCAATTTTATACTATTCACATGTAATCATTTTTTTGTTAACAAAAAAAATAAATCTTTATTCACAAAGAAAATTACAATTGAATAATAGAAACAAATTAGAACTAGTATTTACAATTGAAACAACTTAGCTAACTGCAGACTGATGCAAACAATCTACAGGTACCTCAACTTATCGATATCAATACCAATCAGAAGCGTCCCCAAGACGCTGGCTGCATTGCTCCGCTGTATGGCAATGCTGATACGCTGCGCCGGATATTTACCAGCTCGCGGGTCACGCGTCGCTTCGACCAGACACTCAAATACTTTTTTAAAAACCCTCTACTCTCCGTCTCGATACCCCACGGACCCAGGGTCACGACTCCAAGCAGAGAAAATGTGTAGGCTCTGTCAAGACCTGCATATTTGCATATTTCATTACTTTCATGTGTTAAATAAGCATCTTTCTTTTAGAGTAGATATTTTAGTCATCTAGTACCCAAAACACCTCTGCTTAGCTTTGGGCTATATGATGCTGTGTGGATTGTCCAGCATTATCTATTTATTCTTAATAGAGCATTATAGTAGACGACCTCGGTGGCGCGGCGGGCGAAGGTCCGCCTTAGGCGCAAGAGGTTGCGGGTTCGATTCCCGCCTTGGGACTAATGTTTGTACGATCTACAAATATTTGTTCCGGGTGTTCTGGTTCTATGTATACGTTTCTATGTATAATTAAAAATATTTAATATATAATAGAGTGTTTATGTTCACATTATAAGTTTTCAAGATTGAAACAAAACACGAGGTAAACAAAAGCACGGCTGTCTCTGTACCTAGGCCTAGCAAGGACAGACAGCCTCGACAAAACCTCGTCTAGAGATATTGAATCGTCATGTGTAGGTACAATGTTTGAAATTCGTTTCATCAACTACGTATCTAAGAATTAGTCAATTTTCTAGCCTAGATAAAACTTTAGCTGTATATGCAAAGACTAGTCAGCTATTGCATATGATAGAATGCTGACTGAACCTCCGATCTAGAATACCGACCTACGAGAGTTGAGAACTACCGTTGTCTTTTGCCAGAAGAGTTTCTAAAGCCGTTGATATTAAGAGTATTGTTGAGGGTGCCATCAACTACGTATCTAAGAATTAGGTAGTAAATTTTCTAGCCTTGATAAAACTTTAGCTGTATATGCAAACACTAGTCAGCTATTGCATATGATAGAATGCTGACTGAACTTCCAACCTAGAATACCGACCTACGAGGGTTGAGAACTACCGTTGTCTTTTGCCAGAAGAGTTTATAAAGCCGTTGATTTTAAGAGTATTAATAAGGGTGCATGTGTGTGCTTTATTGTTACTTTAAGTACCATCTTTTGTTAGTAAAATTCCAAGTACAAAAATTATTTATGGATTCAGTTGCGATTTGCGACACACTTCCTATTTTAGTTTCTTGCTCCCTGTAAATGTTCCTAAGTAAAAGTAACCCTAAGACTTTTTACTTAACTACTTTACCTATAGAACCAAAAGGGTGGGTTAGGTATGTTGATACTTTAATATATTATTAAACAATTTTAAAAAGACCAAGCTTATCATTTCATATTTTTATTAACCGTTCGTTTGATCAATTGTTTGCGTGAAATCAGTAGAGTGCTCCCAAGCCAAGACCGCCGCCGATGCCACTGCCGATGCCGCTGCCGCATCCGCACTGGCAGTCTCCGACGATTCTGACGCAGCCAGCGGCGCACACGGGGCCGCCGTACTCCACACAGCCGATGATGGGCACCTGACCGCAGACTGCGGTTTGACCCCACACGGGGAGTTGGCCTTCGACGGCAACGTTGCCGCAACCGACGCCACCATAGCCGCTGCCGGAGCCGGCTCCGCCGATGCCACCCAGACCGCTGCCGCAACCGCAAGCGTTGACGGCGCTCTAGAATAAAACATTTGACATTATTCAATGTGATTTTTATTACCAACTGACATATTAACAAAGACGTTGAGACTAGCCGCTGTGGCCGAAATTCGACTTGGAGTAGACGGACTCCCATATTGTGATGATAATCATACAAAATGGCAGTAAAAAATTATATGGCTGTCAACATCCTGGCGGAGTCATGGATTAAACAGCCTGTACAAGAATAAGGCGCGGCATGACTAAGCCAAATTATAGATGGGCTGTTAAAGTTATTGTCAATGTAAAAGTCAACTTACGAAGACCAAGCAAGCTTGGATGCAGAGAAGGAGGAATCCGTAGGCAGACATGGTTGATTGCTACTGAAGGATATTTTCAGAATGATTTTCCCGAGAACGATGAATTATTTTATACTAATTCTAGGCTTATACGTTTCGTCATTATTTATTCATAATCTATTTATAGTTTCAAGGACATTTTGAATACTATGCTCTTGAGGTTTTCTAACGAGCTGGTATTCGTCGATAGTAATTTCACAATTATTTACTGTTTGAAATGACCTATATTTTTTTCTTTCACAATGTAATTAATAATGATGATAAGCTCTGACCTATATAAGGTGTTTACTTTACGAAAAGAGCATACATTGTTTAACAGACAACGTAAAAGAACAACAATGGCAGCCAAAGCTTTCTTCGCTCTCTGTGCCTTGGTGCTGGTCCAAGTAAGTTTTACCTTCAAAATCTCTCAAAAAAAACATAATTTCCTTGAGTTACTAAATTAAAGCATACACAGGTATACCAGTGTATATATTACTTAGTAGTCTATAAATTATGTAGTTAAATAGGCCATCTTTTTCTCTAAGAAATTATGTACCCACATATCGTTGTCTCTCTCTCCCAATAAGGTTTGCTGGAAGAGAACTATTTTTAGGGTTAAGCTCGCTTTTGCGATTCCTTCTCTAGTTTTATGTTTTATATGTATGTTTTATTTACTTCAATAAAGAATTAAGAGCACCAGGACTAAATATGGCTGCAAGTAGTTACGCAAAACCACAACCCCCTACTAAAGAACGTAAAAAGAGATTTCGTACCTTTTTCCTGGCTTCCGAACCAATTGTCTAACAGTGTGATTTATTTCCAGTCCGCCCTCTCATGTGGTTGTGGTAGCGGCATCGGCCTCGGCCTTGGCAAAATTGGCGGTGGTTGCGGTGGCGTCGCCTCCACTGGCGGCAACTTCCCCGCTGCCAGCTCCTCCCCCGCCCAGCCCAACGGCATCTCTGTTTTATCTGACAACGCGTACGAAGGCAAACTCTGTATCGGCGGCAACCTGCCCTTCCTTGGAACCGTCGCTCTGGAGGGTCTCCTGCCCACGCAGGGCTCCAGCCAGGTCTCCTACGGCTGCGGCAACGGACAAGTCGGCATCACGGCCGAGCGTGGCGCCAAAACTGGCATCTCCAGCCCTGGCTCTTACCAGCCCGGTCCCGGAGCCCTCAAATGCGGCTGCGGTTGTGGTGGACTTCTGTAAATATTTGACCTTGGAAAAAATAATCCGAAATACACAAAAAATGCATCTTACTTCTATGTTTCATTGATGACCCAATTTATTTTATTTAAAATTTATTAGATTCATATCTAAGGGTTTTGAGTGGATATTATAAAATTTATAGAAGCAATTTCTTAAGCTTCCTGAAACACAATGTCTAACTGTTAGTTAAATAGGTACCTTCCTTGTACACTTATTAACGTTTGAACATACGATATAAGAGACAAATTTATTTATGTAGGAAATAATGTGGGACCTGAAGTCTTCCTGTGTAGTCTCGTATGAGGAGCCGAGGGAAATATTTGAATGTCATTTTAACGATCAAGAAAACCGAAACGCAAATTGGAGGTTGCCTTCGACTGGAGTAGAAGGCGAGCTTAAAACTAAATATATCTGCGATTCTAAAAAAAATCTAAATCTAGCTCTGAGTCAAGTAAGAGTTTTCAGAATAGAGACGGTTTTAGATTCAAGTAGAGAAAATAAAGTTTAAAATATGAATAGATACCTAGTAAATACATATGCTTAAATTCGGCATAAAGCATAATAGAGCAAGCATCGCAAAATAAAGCCGAAGGCATTTACCTATTGATCGTTTTCATCACGTTTTCATTTCTTTATAGAACAACATTTTTATTGCGTTTTCAACACTAAGACTTAATTATGAAGGGCTGGATTGTTAAGATAACGTTAATATACATTTAGGAAGAGGTAAGTACTTATTGTTAGAAAAATATTTGATGTTTTGAAAAAATGTTTGTATCGCCGGTTGATCATGAATAAAAAAATTTGTTTCAACAGTTGGTTCATTCATACATTGTTACAAACGGCAATACAAAAACATTACATACAACACTTGAAAGTACCTAATGTTTTTCGATCGGTGATTTTTACTAATTAAGTAATGTTCGTGATTTAGATTAATATGCTGTATCTTCTTTTCTATACCATAAAAATTTCTGGTTTTATTCATTAATATACTGTGTAATTTATCCTCAGCTTGATTATATAGGCCATTGCTGTTTGGATTTTAGTACCTACATCTTTACTACTGATACGCGTTATGCGCGTTGTCTTTGCGAGCATTTTACTGAACTGCGATAGGAATCTAAAACGTTAGTTTTTGCTATAAAATGCTCGTTCACAGCAGGGTTTTTTTTTTAAATGTCTTATTAGCGCAAATACACATGTGACTCCAAACGGCAGTCGCATTGGAACCAGCCACTACCATCCGTGAAAAGTAACAACAACATAGTAATGTAATTATTTCATTATTTATTTTGTTAACTAGCACTTAACTCCTATAGAAATCTCCCACACTTGATAATGTGACTATGGTGGGTGATGAAATACGAAATACTGGAGTCTTAGGTTTACCAGCGACCACCGCAACCACAGCCGCAGCTGAGGGCTCCAGGACCGGGCTGGTAGGTGCCGGGAGAAGCGATGCCAGTGGAAGCACCACGCTCGCCAGTGATGCCGATGTCACCGCTACCGCAGCCGTATGAGACCTGGCTGTTACCACCAGTGGGCACTTGGCCTTCAAGTGCAACGGTTCCAAGGAAAGGCACGTTGCCGCCGAGGCACAGCTGTCCTTCGTACTGGTTCTCAGATTGAACGGAAATGCCGGTGGGTTGGTTGGGGGAAGCGCTGACTATGGGGAAGTTGCCACCGGTGGATGATACGCCACCGCAACTACCACAGCCGCCGCCAAGGCCTCCGCCAAGGCCACCACCGAGGCCACCGCCAAGACCGAGGCCACCACCAATGCCTCCTAGACCAGCACCGCAACACTGGCTGTAAGTGATCTAGAAAAAAATAAATAGATTAAAACAGATTCTACTGAAAAGAAAATGAAGGCTCAAGTGATAGTTATAACGCAAAATGGTTGAGCATTTTGTTGGTAGCTTTCTATAGCAATGCCGATGAACTAGGATTATAATTTTTGCAGTCATTTAAAGGAAGCAAAACTATTATTACACATAGACCTTTTCGGGGTTATCAGGTTGATAAATTATTTGTTTTAATTACCTGTGCCAGAGCGCAAAGGGCAAAGATGATTTTGACTGCCATTTTTGTTACTTGTACAAGAGAGTACTTTACAATGATAAACTAAAATATAATACATCTTTTATATCCGTGACCTTACACAAACTCTCATGTTATGAAACAAACTTTCAATATATTTGATGAAATGCTTTCACATTTCACTCTTAATCAATGACATTTCAAAATTTCCCTACTTTACGTGTCTTTGACACTATATTTTATATGGATCATGTCCTTGACTTGGTAGATAAGTAATTTCGAAAGGCTTTTATGAAATTAGTATAAAAACTTTATTGTACTTCAAAAATATCATTCTGAATTTGTCCTTCAGTTCAACAAACATGTCGTCCACCTTCCTTCTTGTTCTCCAAGCTTGCTTGGTCTTCGTAAGTATTTCTTCCATAACCTCCCATCCAAAATAATATTGTTTTGTTCAAAATTTAACCAACATTTTCTTTTCTTAGACTGCCGTGAACGCTTGCGGCTGCGGCGGTGGTATTGGCATCGGAGGCCTCGGCGGTTACGGTGGTTACGGTGCCGGTGCTGGCTGCGGTGGCTACGGCGGAAATGGCTGCGGTAATGTAGCGGTGCAGGGTGAACTACCCGTGTGCGGTTCCACTGCCGTCTGCGGTCAGGTTCCCATCATCGGTTGCGTTGAGTACGGTGGCCCCGTGTGCGCCGCTGGCTGCGTCAAGATCGTTGGTGACTGCCAGTGTGGTTGCGGTTGCGGCAACGGTCTGGGAGGTTTGGGTGGTATCTACTGAAAAGTTTAGTTTTTGTGCTAAATACCATACCTGACCAAGTGAACTGGTTAATAAAATTGTGAATCACAATAATTTCGTCTAAATTCCTCATACCTACCTTGTACTAAGTAGGTTTCAACAAAAAAGTGATTTATTGTCTGTATTTACGAGAGACAGGGGGAGATTTTGAGAAGGTTTTTGACAGCTTTCAAGGAAATAAAACGTTTCATTGAAATTTCTAAAATCGGCTTCCACTCCTCCCCGAAAATTCCAGCCGAAGTTAAACCAACGAGAAATGTGAATAAGAAATGTGGACAGCCTAAATCACTAGCTAGATTCATTTTGTATTTACTATCATCATCATCATCATCAACCTATATTTGTCCAGTGCTGGACATAGGCCTCCCCTAACGAGCGCCATAGCGCCCTGTCTTCAGCTTGCCGTATCCAGCATCTGCCTGCAGTCTTTCGCAGAACGTCATCCCACCTGGCTGGATTAATTAGTATAATTATTAAAGCGGCACACTGACCCACAAAATCTAGTACATAGAACTCAGCGGTCAATCAACTCGATACTAAAATGTCATCACAATACGTTTTTCAATACTCGTGACTTTTTAAGCATATGTGAAACTAATTTGTGAAGTAATCGAATTTAAGCACGCGCAGACGGCTAGTTACATGTCCGAAAGAGATAAACGCTTTACGACAGAATTAAGAGCGTTTGTGATTCGTATCATTATTACATTTCATTTTATTGATTGTTATTATGTGTAGGTAGGTAATTTTATACGTTTCGTATCTGTAAAATGATATCCGTATCTGTATGAAAACCATTCTTGACTTTCTACAACTGTGTGACGTTTTTCAACTTTAATCTATGGTTCTTTATGTTATCTGAATCAATAAACGAATTAGCGACGCGTGCCCCGGGAGCTGGTGAGTCAGGCGTAGCATTGCCATACAGCGCAGCGGGACAATGCAGCCAGCGTCTTGGGGACGCTTCCGACTGGTGAATTGAAATGATTGATATGGAATAATTAAGCTACTTGTTGATTGTTTGCAACAGTCTGCAGTTAGCTCAATTGTTCTAATTGTAAATAACAGTTCTTATTTGTTTCTATTATTTGATTGTAGGTAATTTTATTTGTTTCGTTAGAAACGAATTTATGATTAATATCGAATCCGAGCATGTAATTATCTTCAGTACAAATCTAAAAAGTTCGGATCAACTTGTTGACATATGCACGGATTCGGAAAAGGATGCAGTAGGTAGGCAAAGCCGCAAACACACTAAGATGTCTATTTTACTATAAAAACTTCCGTAGTTTGACGAATTCATTATGAATGTAAGCGGGTTAACTACGAACCTATTTTGTGTTGGAAGAACACCAACGTTTCATCCCTTAACGAGGGACTTCATCAGGGTGAGTGCGGTTCGCGTCGCGCTTGTACCGCGTCCTTCCGCGCACTACGGGCTAAAGCACGCAGAGCACGGGTCGTAGGCGCCGGGGGTGGTGGGGTGCACGCTGCTTGTCGATACTGTTGAGTAGGAGAGCCAGCTTCTCGCGGAGATATCATTGTAGTTGTTAAGGGATTAAACGTTGGTGTTCTTCCAACACAAAATAGGTTCGTAGTTAACCCGCTTACATTCATAATGAACACTGAGATGTCAATCATCAGACTTTAGATTTGTAGTGAGTGGCAACGGAGATGTCAAAAAATTTCATCTCTGATGAAAAAGTATACCAGATGGTCATAAGAAAATAAAATTCAGTAAAATCAAATGATTTTTTGTTTATTTTTTAAATAACCATAGTTACAGCGTAAGTTCTTCACAGGCGTCCAAAACCACAGCCGCAGCTGAGGGCTCCAGGACCAGGCTGGTAAGTACCAGGGCTTGCAATACCAGTTTTGCTTCCCAGCTCGGAAGTAATACCAACATTTCCGTTGCCGCAGCCGTAAGAGACCTGACCAGCACCTCGGGTAGGCAGAAGACCCTCCAGAGCAACGGTTCCGAGGAAGGGCAGGTTACCAGCTAGGCACAGTTGTCCTTCGTACGCATTGTCGGAAAGAACGGAGATGCCATCAGGGCGGGCGGGAGAGGAGCTGGCAGCGGGGAAGTTGCCACCAGTGGACGCTACGCCACCACCGCATCCGCCAAGTTTGAGCCCACCGCCGCAACCGCAAGAAATTGCGGACTGAAATTACAAAATAATGTAAAAAAAAAGCTAAAGCTAGAATTAGCATAGGTACCGACTTCTAACTCGTCTGCAAATAAATGATTTGATTTGATTATAATAAAAAAATAGAATTATTAATTTCTTAATTCAGACAAGTTAGTCTATGTTAGTTAGTAGTAACACTTAGGGCTAGAGGTTTAGTACTTAATATTAAACAGGGATTTTGTCCTCTGATGTAGGGAATACATCAGAGGATAGTCAAATTTGATGGATATCGCATTCAGGATAATGTTGCTGCTCCCGCGGGTTCTGCTGAGCAGTGAGGCTGTCTTTTTGCGCTACTTGCATCGAAACGTGCGAGCCTCAGCGAACATACCTGAGGCAATCTTATATTGATAAAAATCTATCTTTGAAAGAAATGCCGCTATAGAATCGACAAACAAAAGAATATTTGTAAATCGAAATTTAATTTTATTTAAATGGAACTAGCCTTAACCAGTTACTTTATCTACGCAAAAATGACAATTCGATCCAATTTGTTGTGTCGGCGTGATGGAGTTACAAACACCCACAGAAATATGTCTCGATATATTTCTGTGCAAACACACCAAAAGTTTACTCCTAGCTATACCTAATAGTGTCTACGTCAACGTAACAAAGTCGGCGACACAGCCCGAGTGACGGGTTGGTGGTGACACTTCAGAGTATGAATATTATAGACAGCAGATAGTGTTTTGTCAACGTGTCGGGGATCCGCCGACTTTGTTGTGTAAACTTTATAACGTTAGAAAGTCGGTCCAATACAAAACATTGATTGTGAACCGCTTTGAATTTTCATTCTATTTGGGAAACTAAATGAAAAGTTAGGTAATCAGATATAACTTACTTGGATGAGTGCTACGGCACAAAGAGCGAAGATAGTTTTGGCTGCCATTGTTGTATTGTTACGTTGTCTATAAACAAAGTAGAGCCTTCTATTTAAATGACTCCTTTATATAGCTCATTATCGTCGTTAATTCTAGTTTCGAAACGAGTATTAAAAGCTAAAGTCATTTTGAAATGTCTGGTCCACGGATCAAAGCGCACGTTTTATAAAAAAACTGAATGATATTATGTCCTTGAAGCATATATGATACTAAATTTCAATTGTGAAATGTGCTTCCTAGAATCGGTATAAATTAGGACTTGATATTAAGGGAAATCATTCTGAAAACATCCTTCAGTGCAAATCAAACATGTCTGGCTACGGATTCCTTCTCCTGTGCATCCAAGCTTGCTTGGTCTACGTAAGTAGATTTGTATTTTATATTGCACCTTCTTGAAGCAGGTTATAAAGTTTTATTTTTTTATTTTCACACATACCAATGTTCAAACAGACTGATATAATATCAGTTTCTACTTATATGACGATCATAGATTCCTTATAAAATCACAAACAATTTTGATTGATTTGACAGCCTGTAAAAGTCAGTCATTAATATAAGCCAGCACGAGTTGCGCTATAACACAATGTCACTGTATGGCATATAGCGATTTATTTTTCTTTCATATCTCCAATTGACCTATTTTTGTTTAATTTAGAGCACCGTCAACGCTTGTGGTTGCGGCAGCCGTCTGGGTGGCATCGGCGGAGCAGGTATCGGCAGCGGCTATGGTGGCGTCGGTTGCGGCAACGTTGCCGTCGAAGGCCAACTCCCCGTGTGGGGTCAAACCGCAGTCTGCGGTCAGGTGCCCATCATCGGTTGTGTGGAGTACGGCGGCCCCGTGTGCGCCGCTGGCTGCGTCAGAATCGTCGGAGACTGCCAGTGCGGATGCGGCAGCGGCATCGGCAGTGGCATCGGCGGCGGTCTTGGCTTGGGAGCACTCTACTGATTTCACGCAAATAATTGATCAATCGAACGGTTAATAAAAATATGAAATGATAAGCTTGGTCTTTTTAAAATTTATTTGAGATAGTAGATAGAGGGTATCACACTAATTATTATAAATGCGAAAGTTTGGATGTATGGATGTTTGTTACCTCTTCACGCCAAAACTACTGAACGAATCGGGCTGTAATTTTGCACACAGACCATTCATTCCTGGAATCAAACATAAACAAACAAATTTTTTAACCCATAAATCAGTTCCCATGGCATAGAATAGAAACAACGCGTGCGAAGCCGCGGGCATAAACTAATCCTAACTGAGGTTTTTGTTGCCCACACACTCTGGGTAATTTGAACAGGAATGGATAAACTTCAATGTTTCCCCTGTAGGTGCAGCTAACGGCGCTTGAGTCCGTAGAAAGTCGCAAAGATTTTCGACGCAGGAGGTTGCGGGTTCGATTCCCGCCTCAGGACAAATGTTTGTACGATCTGCAGACATTTGTTGAGGGCGTTCTGGATGTTTTCTATGTATAAAAAAATATATATCTATGTATGTAGTGTGTTGTATTAAGTATATCAGTTATCTAGTACCCATAACACAAGCTCTGCTTAGCTTGGGGCTAGATAATGCTGTGTGAATTGTCCAGCATTATTTATTTATTTATTATTTCACTTACACCTAGTTCTCGCACCATTAAGGGAACCTAAATGAAGAAGGGCAGCAGATTTCTTCTGTGTATTAACACCTCCGGCACGATCATGAATCCGCCTGTCAAGCGTGGTGATTATGGTTCCCGCCATAGAGTAAAAACTCGCTGCTGTCTCAGCAGAGGGATAGTGTCATTCAACAATTTGACAATTTGTGTAACCAAAAACCGATCCATGTGTGTTTTGACAGCACGTAAATACAGTGCCCTCACTCACACATTCGTATGATTGAATGTTGCAAGTGAATAGCATTTTCCCTAAAAAATCGGGTAACTGATGCAAAGTTCCCATTAAGAAAATACTTCATTGTTTTTATCACCTACCTTTTTATTTTTGATTTTAAATTATTTCAATTTACTAAAGGTGTCAATAGTTTATTGTCAAATAGAAAAAATCTAAAAAAATCTATGAAAGTCCATTGCCAATGTCTTGTTTTTTTTTAATTTTACGAAATATCAGCCGGTACCTATGGTTACTATCATTCTACCTAGGTCAAACGACAAAAAGGTTTTACTCCAAGTCTGCAAAATAAGATCGGCTCCGATCATTTTCGGAACAATAATTTAAAATAGACGGTCAAGTGTGTGTTCGGCCACGTGCAGTGTAATAGTTGCACGGTTCATGGCCTATCTTAACCAACTTATTTACCTGTTTTACACATAGGTACCTACCAAAGTACATTTTTTAAGTTGATTAGGATGACTATTAGGTACTCAACTAGCAAAGCATACTAAAGCTGTGTAGTTTTCCTTTTAAAATCACTCCATCTACTACTAGCATTTTTTTCACAAAATAATAATGCCCAATTTAGACAAATTACAGCATTCTAGTACTAATAGTCTCTGGACTAAGCTGCGGACGGATCCACGAACGTGGTGAACTATAAGGGTTCCTTGTTGACTACGGAACCCTAAAAAGAACATGTGCACGTGCAAGTATTGCTACAGTTATGGTGATGGGATGGATTGCAATTTTAAATTTGAGTTTATTGCATTTGCTCCCCTTGGAGCCGAGAGAGGTCTAGGTCCGTGCGCTATCGAGGTTTTCCGGAATTTTAAAAATATCTGAGCGTCTGGTCAAAGCGGCGGCGCGGGACTCGAGAGCTGGTGAGTATTTGGCGCAGCGCACCAGCATAGCCATACAGTGGGGCAATGCAACCAGCGTAACGGGGACGCGACGACTGGTATTGATATCGATAAGTTGGGCTGCCTCTAGATTGTTTGCCACAGGCTGCAGTTAGCTCAATTGTTTCAATTGTAAATACTAGTTCTAATTGTTTCCATTCATTGATTGTAATTTTCTTTGAAAAATAGTAATTTGAGTTTACATCTTGAATCTACTCAGAATATCGTCGAGTGACTGAAAATTATTCTAAAACTGTGATATTCCGCGTAGTTTGATTCCTAAGTCCTAACTTGAATGAATTCCACCCTCTCCTCTACTATTTTTATATACCTAAGTACTAAGTAACAAAACCTGGGTATTTTTTTCCCAGTGCATAGCAACATTTTCACGAAAATGGTGGACGAAATTTTCAAATTTATTTATGAGTTTCGATGACTGTCTTAGGCAAAATTACAAACGGAATATTAATACTTACCGGTGGAATGAGATGTTTGCGGTATTATTTTTCCGATTACTGGTGTTTAAACATCCTTGCACCGCACAACACATCATTTTATATTTTTATGTGAGAGCTGCTTTCCGTCTCATTTGAAGTATTGTACTAACGGCTCAAAATGAAAATTGCGACGATCCGTCGCAATTTTTTAGACTTACCTCGTTTGTGTCAACTATCATTCTAAGTCTTCTTCTTCTAAGGTTCCGCGCTTTTTCAAAGTAAAATTTTAACTTTGCGCATTTTTGTGATCTTACGTAACAACCATCAAGACTCCCACGGTGGAAGGGAGTCTCGTCTCGATAGTTAGAAAAAATAAGATATGGTGGACCCCCCTTCCCCCCTAAATCGTCTTACGTAATAAATGAATGGCCTCTAAACGCCAAGCATCTAAACTTTTGCATTTATAATACTAGTGTTCTATGGTCTCTCAGCGATCGTGATGACCCAGTTACTTAGTGGCAATTTTTGTAAGAATCATCTAAAGCGCAGTGTTCCACTGACCTACAATCAAATACCTTATCAGCTCCACGGTCAAGCAACTCATACCTAAACAGAAATTAATTACATTCTCTAATTTCTCACGCCAATTAAATTTTTATAAACTAACGAAGAAGCACGTACGTAGATAGTAATGCGTGGTTAAACCAATCAGGAACTGTTTTACAGCTGACGGCACGAAATTCATATTGAAAACATGATTATATTCATACTTCAACAATGTACGAGTATAGACGAGGAAATATTGATGTGATAAGGCAGTTTGATTATTCGACTGCGCAAGAAAGAGGGTTATGTTTATCGAGATTATGTATGAGGTTTCTTTGGCATGTAAATTATAAAAATAAAAAAAATAAAAATGAATGAGAAAACTTTGCTGAATAGGGTAAATTAATACCATCAATAGATAAAACTTAGTCACAAGATCTCAAAAATATAATACACTAGACGATCGCCTCGCGGTTTCACCCGCGTAGTTCCCGTTCCCGTGGGAATTCCGGGATAAAATATAGCCTAGGTATGTTACTTCCTACAAAACTAAGCTTCCTAACGGTGAAAGAATTTTTCAAATCGGTCCAGTAGTTTCGAAGCCTATTCAATACAAACAAACAATCAAATCTTTCCTCTTTATAATATTACTAGAAGATCGCCTCGCGGTTTCACCCGCGTAGTTCCCGTTCCCGTGGGAATTTCGAGTCAAAATATAGCCTATGTCACTCCTTGAAAAGTAAGCTTCCTAACGGTGAAAGAATATTTCAAATCGGTCCAGTAGTTTCGGAGCCTTTTCAATACAAACAAACAATCAAATCTTTCCTCTTTGTAATATTAGTATACTATATACAAGATACAAGATTTTATTGATAAAATATAAATTTACACGTCAAATTAAATTATATTACATAGTCTTCGCTACATTTATATAGATATTTATTTATTTTCGGAATATAATATTTCACTGATTTTACTTATTTCACTAATTAATTAATCTTATCCACTATCGACTAATGTACCTTTATATATTCTTCGCGCTTTATTTCTTCCTATTTCATATGCATTAGGCACGGGGGTTGTGCTCTACAGTTCCGGTAACTCTAGGAACTCCCCGAAGCTGTAGAACACTCTCTCCAGCAGCCATGTTTTTATTCGGTGCTTGAATATGTTGGAGGAAGCGGCATCTCTTATTTTGTCGGGTAATCTGTTATAGACCGCGGGGCCCATTATGTACGTATAGATAGTATAGTATAGTAATATCCCACGGCTTCGCACGCTTTGTTTCTATGGAAACGATTCGATGTTATTTCTATCCCAAGGGAACTTATTTATATAACATTTCACCCCGTCGAAGAGGTTACGAAAACCCAACCAATCTTTTGCGGAAGGTTTGCTTTATAGATTGCTTTAGGTTTAGGGTTACTTGAGAGAAAGATTTTAACAATTGAAATCAATTAATCGTGTATCAATATTATAAAAGCACGGGTAATAAAATCTATAAATAACTTCCTTTACCTGGCGCATAAACATAGTCATACAGGGCGGGGCTATGCAGCCAGTGTCTCGGGGACGCTTCCGACTGGTATATATGGATTAGTTGATCTACCTGTAGATTTATAGTCTGCAGTTATCTCAATTGTTTCAATTGTAAATACGAGTTAATATTTTTCTATTTTATGATTGTAATTTTATTTGTTATTAAATGTAATAAAATAACTTCCTAAATCCTTCATCAAATAACTTCCTAATCCGAAAAGTTAGGTAAGTTTTAACTCTGCTCTTAATAAAGAAGAAAATTAACAAAACCTTACACCGTTTTGAACTTGAACCACTACAAGCATGGAAAAGTTCAAATAGTGACGGACGGGCTAATTACGTAAGTAAAGGAGGTTTGCTTTCAAAATTGTGTTTTAACAAAAGAACATAAATGAGAATAGATTTTTTGTTTATTTTAAAATCACAGCAAACATTGGTAAGCAACCCATAACGGATCAAATCACAGACGTCCGCAACCGCAACCACATCGCAGGGCTCCAGGACCAGGCTGGTAGGAACCAGGCTTAGCAATACCAGTGCTGGCTCCTTGCTCCTGAATGATGCCGACGTTTCCGTTACCACAGCCGTAGGAGACCTGGCTGGAGCCGCGAGTTGGCAGGAGACCCTCTAGAGCAACGGTTCCGAGGAAGGGCAGGTTGCCGCCGAGACAAAGCTCACCCTCGTACTGGTTCTCGGATAGGACAGAGATGCCGTTGGGCTGGGCAGCAGAGTTGCTGGCGGTGGGGAAGTTACCACCAGTGGAAGCCACGCCACCGCAACCACCACCGAGGCCGATGCCGCCGATACCGCTACCGCAACCACATGAGAGCGCGGACTGTAATAAGTAAATACAAGTGTTAATCATTTGACAAATAAAGAGCTCTTTGTAACGGCTCTGAAAGAGAAATCATCCCGTGACCACGACAGGTGTAAATCTGTTGAAACGTCGTCGAGGATTTTTTTTGGATTAAATACCATACACTACATATGTATACCCATACACTACTTATTACTACATAGGTATAATGATGTCGTTTCTGTTGTTTTAAGATTCCTAACTTAAATTTTACGATTTCTCAATTTAGTTTGACTAAAATTAGAAATGGATTAATAGACTCAAAAAGTTAGTTTGACCTAAAATTATGGTATTCTCTGTGCAGATCCTAAAAATACCCAAAAATACCACAAAATCCACATTTCACTTTTTTCAAAAGATCAAATTAAATGCCTGTTAAAATTAGGTAGACGTTTCTAATCATAGCTAAAATACTTCTAAAACAACAGAATCGACACCAATGTGTTCTAATCGCTTTAAAAGCTTAAAAAGAAAAGAGTTATTACCATGACTACATCTACTATACCCACTTCTTATTATTTTACTCCTGCAACAGTCTACAGCTAGCTCAACTATATCAATTGTAAATACTAGTTCTTATTTTGTTTCTTTTCTCTTATTGTAATGTTGTTCTTTGTTAGTAAAGTTTTTACTCCTTATTTTGTGAAACTTACTTGGACCAGCACCAGGGCACAGAGAGCGAAGAAAGCTTTGGCTGCCATTGTTGTTTTGTTACGTTGTATAAACAAAGTATTGACTTCTAGTAAAAATACTTCTTTATATAGCTCATTATCACATTTCAGTTACGAAAGTAGTATTTAAAAACCAAAAGCATTGTGAAATGTTTGGTCCATGAATGGAAATGCACGTTCTAATAAATAAATCAATAAAACGTTGTCCTTGAAGCGTTGATGATACTGAATAGTAATTGTGAAATGGAATGCCTTAGTTTCGTATAAAATAGGTCTTGATGTTTTGTAAGTCATTCTGAAAACATCCTTCAGTAATAATCAAACATGTCTGCCTACGGATTCCTCCTCCTGTGCATCCAAGCTTGCTTGGTCTTCGTAAGTACCTTTGCTTTTTGCGTCTTGCAGTCTACCATTAGTGGAAACAGATAGCATAGCAGAGAGTTATCTGGAACCCATAACACAAGCTCTGCTTACTTTGGGGATAGATGACGCTGTGTGGATTGTCCAGCATTAATATAATTATTATTGTATCTCTCTTCTGCAACGTCTGCAAGTGCTGTTCGTCATTTTTGTTACAGTGTTGTCTTAGTCCTGTTAAAATTATGAAATTCTATGAGTCCTGTCTGCTGTGCTATCCTGAGTTTCTAATTAAACCTTGTTATAAGAAGTATTTCAAAATCCAGTGTTTTATTCTAGAGCGCCGTTAACGCTTGCGGTTGCGGCAGCGGTCTGAGAGGCCTCGGCGGAGCCGGCTCCGGAAGCGGCTATGGTGGCGTCGGTTGCGGCAACGTTGCCGTCGAAGGCCAACTCCCCGTGTGCGGTCAAACCGCAGTCTGCGGTCAGGTGCCCATCATCGGCTGTGTGGAGTACGGCGGCCCCGTGTGCGCCGCTGGCTGCGTCAGAATCGTCGGAGACTGCCAGTGCGGATGCGGCAGCGGCATCGGCAGTGGTCTTGGCTTGGGCGGCCTTTACTGAGAGGTCTCCAACTGAAGAAATGACGTGGTTAATAAAATTATGAAACATAATCATAATTGTTTACCATTCCAATACTTACCAATCAATCTTCGGTAGTCATTTACAACGGGATATATTGACCATGATGATTTGAGTTTTGAGCTTTCTATGGTATATGGGCGGGCTTCGTTAGGAGTAAAGTTAATGTTGATCCGCCCCGCTTCGCGGAGGTGGGACGCTTACAGGTCGAATTAACTCAAATAGGAACAAGTTAAACCAAGGACTCCTTTATTTTCATGAACATTTTTCTAGATCATAAGGTGAGTCGTCCATTATTTCAATCAACCTTACTTATCGTTCATTAGTTATAACGAAATTATGTGAAACGATCTGTACGTAGTTTAAACTGTAAGTCTTTTGACCGTAGTTATATCGCAAATAGTTAAAATGATTTTAGTTATTATAATATGAAACCGACGAGGGTTACATATTAAAGTAATTAAAATCATTGCTTGTGGAATTAATAAGACAAGTTACTATAAAAATATAGCTAAACAAAAACCGATAACGTAAAACAAGCGTTCACCGATTGTCCTTAGAATTTTTTTGATATTTAGGTAGGCGGAGGTTTATGTACCCTGTGGTACCTGACAACCATTTTTTTCCGATACTATTTAAAATAACTGTGATTTGGTTATTCATTATGAATACCTATACGTTAGCGCAGCATTTTGGGTAGCGATGGAGCGCAGCATTTTGGGTGTCCGACTAACGGACAGAATCCGCAACACCGAACTGCGCTCTCAGACGCAAATCGCTGACGTAGCTAGCTAAAGCCGCAAAGCTAAAGTGGGATTGGGCTGGTCACGTCTGCCGCATGCCAGGAGAGCTATGGACCAAGGTAGCCACCGATTGGCAACCTGAACAAGCGAGATGGCGACGCGGTAGACCTAGACGGAGATGGCAGGACGAATTGAACAAATTCCGGGTCGACTGGACGGAGCTGGCCAGTGATCGTGATGTCTGGAGAGAGTTGGGGGATGCCTTTGCCCAGCAGTGGGATATATTTGGCTAATTATAATAATAAATAATACGCGGGTTAACTACGAACCTTGCTTGTGTTGGAAGAACAGCAACTTTTTATCCCGTAACGAAGGACTTCTTCAGGATAAAAGCGGTTCTAGACGCGCGGGTTCCGCGCCTACGCTGGCAAGCTCGTTGCGCTTGCGCATGACTCGCTTGTGCCGGGAGTGAAACTGTGATTATTTTTATTAAGTCTGGTTAATAATTGTCAACACATAAGTAGAACAAACGAGGATACAGGCGACTGGGCCCACTACAAAACTGGGACCGCGGTCCCAGTTACCTGATTAGTTTTTTCTTGTTTATTTCGTTGGGCGAGTGGGACCACTCGTAATTTTAACCACAAATCTATTGTTTAAGGTACAGTTGGCATTATGTATGTCTTATTGTCTTAGGTTCAAACACCAGAGTGTTGACATTCAATAAGAACAGGCACGTGACAAATATGAAGCTATGTGCAAACACATTAGTACTACTGAGGCAACACAAACTACATCTAATAATTATAATTAGATTTTACCATAGTATACAGCAAAAATACTTTCATAAAGGCAGGATCTTATGCATAATTAACTATTTGGATCTCTCGTGTGTAACAAACTATTATTTTCCGTTTTGATTAGTGGGGTCTAATGTTTAGTACATATCTTTATGCATGCTAGAAATAATAAATGTTTTTTTATTCCTATCCTACAAAATAATAACGAACTGGATAACCTTAGTTATGTATAAGACGGTAATCAAAGTTCTGTAAAGTACGGTATGCTCAAAGGAGCTAGCTGGATTTCAATGCAGGGTAAAAGCTGTTTATTTATTAAAGAAGATAGAAGTTTACAGTGTAGGAACCAAATCACTAATATAATAACTTAAATATATTAAGACTTTTACCAATCACACTTAGTTTGTCGTGGAATATGTCGACATGCTGGCAATCATGCACGAACGCGTTCAGAAGTTGGAGTGCCCAAACCGTTGGTGCGTTGTTTCCGTGCTTGGTTCGGAGGGCGATGCCACAGGACGATCGGTGCCGCCTACGAGTACCCTCACGCACGTAGTTATTTGGAACAAAGATATTGATTCCGCTTAATACACTTGGATTATTTTTTACTTTATTGTGTAACATAAGATAGTAAATGGATTCCAAGTTGTAGTTTACGTCGTAGCTCCAAGGTCAAACATTCCAGATACAAATAAAGATGGATAGAGATATGAACAGTAACCATTTTGCCTTTTATACACGTACCTAAAAAAATTGCGCTGTATTCTTTCCAGTATCAATGTATATTTTGCTTCACGCGAGTCCCACACTATAGCGCTATACTCTAGCTTACTGTGGACAAAAGCATAAGGTATTTAACATGATGGGCACCCTAGCGTCTAGAACCTGCGTAGAGGTTCTCATGATCGGTTATTCCAGTTTTACCCCTTGAAATCCCCCTTGAGGGGGAAAACTGAACTTCAAAAAAATGAATTCCAGTTTTTCCCCTTGAAGATAAGCCTTTAGGGGGAAAATTGGAATCCCAAGATCTTATTTGCATTCTTCCACAGGGAAATTACGTTGCTGTACAAGTCGCAAGTCCAACCCACATGGAATACTATAGTCACTTTTGGTCAGGAGCGCCTGGATTCCAACTGCTCCTTGACTCGCTACAAAGACGGGCTGTGAGAATTATTAACGACCCTTATCACGCTTCCGAAGAAGTTTCTTATTTAGTTTCCTTCATAGTATTTTCGATCACTCGTGTTAGACAAAATAAGAGACAAGCAATTTAAAGTTATACATACCTACCGCTATCCCAAGCTGTTTTGAAAATAAGAATCAAATAATAGAAACAAATTATTGAGATTTGTTAGCGGTTCGTCCAAAAAGCGTTTCGTCCAATAAGCGTTTCGTCCAATAAGCGGTTCGTCAGGAATCTATGCGCAGTTCGTTCAAATCTTCTTATCCGAGAACTGGTGAGTATCTGGCGCAGCGCATCAGCATTGCCATACAGCGGGGCAATGCAGCCAGCGCGCGTCTTGGGGATGCTTCTGACTGGTATTGATATGGACATATGGATCAGTTGAGCTACTTGTAGATTCTTTGCAACAGCCAGCAGTTGGCTCAATTGTTTCAATTGTAAATACTAGATCTAATTTGTTTATATTATTTGATTGTAATTTTCTTTTTCAATTAAGAAACTTTTTAGCTTGTGGTGCGAAAAATTTGGTGCGAAACAGCGCTACACTGACTTATTAGTTAGTTAAGTTACCATTAGCATTTATTTATATTATCAGATCTATGAATTGACCACCCAATGAAAATAATAAATAAAACATAAATAAATAATGCTGGACAATTCACACAGCATCATCTAGCCCCAAGTCTATCTATATATCTATCTATAACTGATATACTTAATACAATACACTACATAGATAGATATTTTTTCATTAAGTATACATAGAAAACATCCAGAACACCATGAACAAATATCTGCAGATCGTACAAATATTTGTCTCGTCATCGAGGTCGTCAAAAAAAATTGAAATATCTAATGTATATTTGGGATTTGGAATAGAGCTTAAATTGAAGTATAAATAAACGTTATCAATAAGAAAGCGTGATTTCTGAACTTCAGAAAATGATTTATCTGATTATGTAGCCACTTTCGGTTGCGTTTTATCCGGCTATGACCAAAATAGCCGAGCACAAATAATATGTAAAATAAAAGAATCAGATTTATCGTGCGTGCATCATTTTTATTATCAGTCAAGGGTCGCAAATATCTGTATCAATGTAGGTTCCAGTAGCTGTAGCTAACTTAGTAGCCACCACCGCAGCCGCAGCCGCAGCACTGGCCGCAGATTCTGACGCAGCCAGAGGCGCACACGGGGCCGCCGTACTCAACGCAGCCGCAGATGGGCACCTGACCGCAGACGGAGGTAGTACCGCACACGGGGAGTTGACCTTCGACGGCAACGTTGCCGCAACCCTCGCCGCCGTAGCTGCCGCAACCACCACGGCCACCACCGCCGCAACAACCGCAACCGCAACCGTTGACGGCGCTCTGAAAAAACAGTAGTTGTTAATAAGGGCAAGGACGTTAATAGATAAAAGTGAGTTTCAATTTCAATCTGCAACATCGTCATTTTATCCTAAATCTCCGGACAGAGTCACCATTTTGAGGAAAATGGCCTCAACAGTTGGTCGCCTAAGATATCGAGGATAGAGCTAAGTGGAAATGATGAGATATGTTATAGAAAGCTGACCCCCATCATCACACGGGATATCTAGCTTGGAAGAGGGAGGAAGAGAGAGGTGGTCGACTATAATATTCCAGACCATCCGCCAAATGGTCAGATGACAGAAGTCGGGGTGGCCCAAATGCTTTTGATAAGTCTCGCACAACTGGTTGATTCAGATGTATTCCTAAGTGATCTGGTTGATTCAGATGTAGTCCTAAGTTATACTTTATTCTCAACGAAAATTACAATCAACTAAATAACTATAATAACTACATATGTATATGCATGTCGCGACAGAGCCTACACATTTGCTTCCCTTGTAGTCGAGACCCTAGGTCCGTGGGGTACCGAGGCTCTTCGGGTTTATAAAAAATTATCTGAGCATCTGGTCGAAGCGACTCGTGACCCGAGAGCTGGTGAGTATCTGGCGCAGCGCATCAGCATTGCCATACAGCGGGGCAATGCAGCCAGCGTAGCGGGGACGCTTCAGACTGGTATTGATATGGATCAGTTGAACTACCAGTAGATTGTTTGCAACAGTCTGCAGTTAGCTCAATTGATCCAATAGTAAATACTGGTTGTAATTTATTTATATTAGTTGGTTCTAAGTAAATTAGATTTCAACGACATCAAGTGTATATTAAACATATAGGTACCTACGGTGGAATTAATCAAATAAATGTTTATAACTTATCATAATTTCGCCACTTATTGGCTGCATTTAGATTATGAATACGAAACGAAAGAAAATGAACCAATAGCATGAAAAAAAATTGTATGAGTGACACGAATACATCTGATTTTATCAGCAGGACCCAGTATGCTGGAATGAAGTGGCAGTAGTATCAACGGGCAGAGATGTTGATGATAACTGGTTGGCAATGATAATATCGAAATGATAGATTTGTCAGAAGTCACGCGCTTTCATTGATAGTATTTTCAATGAACGTGACAATTTTCAATAATAAGTCTAAACACTCTGCCGTTTGATCAAGACCTTATTTTATTATATTATTGAATGAATGGCTATTTTTGATGGTCCATGTGGTCACATGACTAGGTATTCCCAAGGGAGAAGTCAAAACAAATCAAGAGGAGGATTTAGAGGAAGATGCAATAGAAGTTAAAGTTTTTGTAGTTGGAGATCACGTTATGCAATAAAGTATTTAATTAGGTACTTACGATGACCAAGCAAGCTTGGATGCACAGGAGAAGGAGTCCGTAGAAGTTCATGGTTGATTTGTACTGAAGGATGATTTCAGAATGATTCTCCACGCTTGAAGACAATCCTTTATACCAGCTTTGAGGCCTTCAGGTATCATAATTTCGTAATTCTTCCGATTAAGCGCACCTGCCTCTTTTGATAAACCAAATCAGGACCTTGAGAACTATTCAGTATTCTGTAAGCTGAGTATAAAAGGACTAGGATCTCTGTAAAATGTATTCTTGTTACAACATTTGTAATACGACATTAACAATGGCATTCAAAGCTACCTTCGTCATCTGCGCTTTCGCTCTCCTGGTCCAGGTAAATATACTTTCCTCAACTTTAAATCTTCTCTAGTCTATAATGGTGGTTTTTTTACTAGCAAGCAATAACTAACAGCCTATTATGGGTTCTTTCTCTCCCCTAGGGCATTTTTATTGGCATGCATCCCATATTAGCAACTGCTGTTTATGAAATAAAATCCTTGTATGAGCATTTGCAAATATGTCAGTATTTCTTATAAATAATTAAGTGAAAATAACAGTCACTTGTTTTTTATAAAACATACTCTTCTTGGCGCTAGATGCGTTTATGAACAGCCAAGTAACAACCAACTTTTTGGTTGTTCGAAACTTATATCATCATCATTATCACCACAGCTGGACATAGGCATAACTTCTAATTTCAATTTCCTAAAAATCTGAGTCATTACCAGAAAGCAGAGTGCCTCAATTGCTGGCTTTGCTACGTTGAATTTGACTGGTTTTTTTGTAACATAAAAATTATTTCTAACATATATTTTTTATTGTAGCATGCCGTCAATGCCTGCGGCGGTGGTTGCGGCTGTGGATGTGGTTGTGGATGCGGCGGTGGTATCGGCGGTGGACGCGGTGTGTCCTCCAGCGGTGGCCAATTCCGCGTAGAGAGCTCCTCCAGCGCCCCCACTGGCATCTCTGTGCAGTCTGAGAACCAATACGAAGGCGAACTCTGCTTGAACGGCAACCTTCCCTTCCTCGGAACCGTTGGCCTCCAAGGTTGCCTGCCAACCTGCGGCTGCGGCTCCGTCTGCTACGACTGCGGTGGCTGCAACATCGGCATCACCGAGAGACGTTGCGGTTGCGGCTGTGGTTGCGGTGGTCGTTAATCGCAATCCGGATCGAGGGAAACTAATCGACGAATTTGGCGAATCAATGGAAATAAACGAACAAGCACGCAATTTACTCCGTTTTATTTGATACCCTGATGTAATAATAACAGTACAGTGTTGGATTAAATAGGTACTTACAATATCGTATAGCGGACATAGAAGTAACGTCTCATAATTTTTATGTGTATTTATGGCATTTCTTTCATAGGTTTTCTTAATTCATTGAGCTATGTCGAAAGGTTAAGTTCTCTCTCGGATATAATTATTATTCGTTACGAATCCTATTAAAATTCTTCAGATAAACTCCTATCATAACTAATTCTATAACTCGCTGAGCGACTTTGAACTGGTGGACGAGCCCAGCTGAAGTGTAGTGGGTCGGCAACATCTCGCGAAGAACCGATAAACAATGAGGTAAACGTGTCTTAGAGTGGAGATCGCGGCTTGGCAAACGTACAGTAGGACACCCTCAGGCCAGTCGTTTCATTTTATTGGATGTGGCGAGCTGTTGAAGACAGGGCTCTATGGCGCTTCTTAGTGGAGGCCTATGTCCAGCAGTGGACTAGGACTACCAATAGGTATTAAATAAATTAAAATAAATAATGCTGGACAATTCACACAGCATTATCTAGCCCCAAGGTAAGCAGAGCTTGTGTTATGGGTACTAGATAACTGATATACATAATAATATACGAGTACATAGATAGATATTTTTTATTATACATAGAAAACGACCAGGACACCCTGAACAAATATCTGCAGATCGTACAAATATTTGCCTCAACCTCCTGCGTCGCAGGCAGACCTTCGCCCACCGCGCCACAGAGGTCGTCGACAATGAAGATAGGTTCTGAAAATTTATCAAAGGTAATAAATGGTAAATTCATATAACTGGTACAGCCACAAACAGACAAAATTGCTGAAAATAGTAATTTTTAACGCGTTGGTACATGAGTACATATGCCTCTCTGGTATCGCACATCTACATAAAAGGCACTTTTAGAAGCTTGTATTGAAATTTTTATTTGACGCGTTGCCTGAGAACATACGCACGTAAATTAATAAATGATATACCTCCTGGAGTTTTTCACACAGAGTTATCTGACTGCAGAAATTCCACCACCAAACTGCGATTCCTAACCCGCACGCCCAGCGTGGGGATTATGGGCATTACCCCCCATGAGATAAAAGGCAACATGGCGCCTATCTGGGGAAGGTGGGGGAGGCCTGCATCCAGCCGTGGACGAGGTTGAGGTTACCTGACCCTAAACTAAAGTGTGAAATTTTTTGTCTTTATCGACTACCGAATAGTTTTCATAGGAACAATTTCCTGTGTTACTTTTTATAAACTTTTATTACCATTACTAGCTTCCGCCCGCGGCTTCGCACCCGTATTTTCGATATAATAAGTAGCCTAATAACTAAAGTTATCTCTAAATGTACGATAAATTTCATTTCGATCTGTTCAGTAGTTTTGAAAATCCTAGGTAACAAAAATTCAGATTTCATAAACTTTCGGCTTTATAATATTACTAGCTTCTGCCCGCGGCTTCGCACGCGTTGTTTCTATGGAAACGTTTTGAGGTTATTTCTATCCCATGGGAACTGATTTATGGGATAAAAAGTCGCATATGTTTGATTCCAGGGTTAGACTTACCTGTATGCAAAATTTCAGCCTGATCCGTTCATTAGTTTTGGCGTGAAGAGGTAACAAACATCCATCCATCCATACATCTATCCATCCAAACTTTCGCATTTATAATATTAGTGTGATGATTGGTAGGATCAAACTTGCCCTCTTAGTTAGTTAGTATGTACAATATATTATGTGTGTATGTATGTACAGACAGCGTCAGAATTAGTAACCCCCGTGCATAACACAATGCAGGTTAGAATCCGATCTTTGTAGCTATATTACGACCTCTGTGGCGCGGTGGGCGAAGGTCCGCCTGCGACGCAGGAGGTTGCGGGTTCGATTCCCGCCTCGGGACAAATATTTGTACGATCTGCAGATATATGTTCAGGGTGTTCTGGTCGTTTTCTATATATAATAAAAAATATCTATGGTACTCGTATATTATTATGTATATCAGTTATCTAGTACCCATAACACAAGCTCTGCTTACCATGGGGCTAGATAATGCTGTGTGAATTGTCCAGCATTATTTATTTATTTATTTATTACATATTTATAAATTTAGCACATAGAACATTACATTAACAGAATAAAATAATAACAACTAGTATATACAAGTAAGTTTATATATTTCTTAAAAATCTAAGCCGTCACCAGAAGGCAGAGTGCCCAGAATGCTAGCAGCATTGCCACGTTGAATGGCAATGCTAATTCGTTGACCGAAATAAAAACCAGCATTCCGATCACCTGTGGACTCTATAAGAAGTTTGGTAAGATCTTTATAAATTGCGTGTGCCCCAGAACCCAAGGACCAAGGGTTTCAACCCCAAACGGCTCAAATAGGACCAATCCGATCTTTTATTTTTATTTTTTAACTAAATAAAAATATCATTTATATTCTACTTTTATGTTACTTTTACTTTTATGTTATTCGGGGGTTTATACATAATTGTTTTTTCATGAATATCTATAAATTGTTTTATATTGTTTTATGCGTATTATTGTTCATATTTGTATTTGTTTTTTTTGTATATTTTTATTTTATCAAATATTGGTTGATATGTATATTTGATATGAACCTAGATATCTTAATAACTATCAGCGCCCCCTGCAGAACAATTCTACCATCCCCAACCCGCATGCCCAGCGTGGGAATTATGGAATTACCCCCACATGAGATAAAAGTCATTAAGGCGCTCATCTGGGGGAGGCCTGCGTCCAGCGGTGGACCATTAAAGGAAGTTGAGGTTGAGGTAATATTATATATACATACATAGAGGTGAAAGTTTGAGCCGTTACTGAATGTATCGGACTGAAATTTTGCGCTAATGGACTTGTGTGCCTAGAATAACGTAGGTATAGGCTACTTATTAAAAATATATTTATGTTGTGTCCGAAGCCGCGGGCAGAAAAAGTTGTCTTTAATTCTTTAAGATAATCACGAAATTATTAGAGATCCGTTTATTTTTAAATAAGAATACTCATACATTTATCCAAAATATTTTATGTCAACAAAAGCATTTGAGAATGAATGAAAACTTTACAAAAAACAGGTAACATTAACAGAAAACAACAAAATAATCACTAAAAATCAAAACACCATAACGCATTATTATACAAAATGAAAGTATAAATTTCGAGTCTTCAATTTACAATAGAAACAATTGAGCTAACTGCAGTTGCAAACAATCTACAGGTAGCTCAACTGATCCATATATTGATATGGATTAGTTGAGGTACCTGTAGATTGTACACCATACCAGTCGTCGCATCCCCAAGACGCTGGCTGCGCTGCCTAATGTTTGATTTTGAAATTCAAAAACTATTTCAAGCTTCTGTGAATTGCTGCGATTATATCAGTGTCATACAATATTATCGACCCACATTTTCTAGATTTTTTCATCTCTTTCTAAATAAAGGATTTAGAAAAAATAAAATCTTAGACTTTAGAGCCAAATGAGCACATGAGCAAATGAGTTATTATTTTCTTAAATAAATGTAAATTATTATTATTGTATAGTGTTTGTGTAATCTCATTTACTGCACTTAACCATTTTCTTGACAGTAAGTGACTCGAGTTGATCAATAACTGACACTTGTCAGAACAACAAGACAGGTTGGTTTGTGTTTACATAAAATATTCTCAATTGCGTTGACATCACAGTTCAAGTTGCATGCTCTTTTAACCATTGCTCTGTGATTGGCTCACAGTTAACCAATTACGTTAATGTTATACAGTAATCCTTAGCGAATAATTATGTTACTGGGAGATGTCATCAAAAGTGGTAAACCAATTTCTTGGTCGCCTATACATAATGTAACATTATGTTAACGCAACTTGTATCTGTAATTTATTATTTATGAAAACCAGGGTTCCGCATTCTCTTTTCTGGAATAAAAAGAACCCTATCTCCCTCCCTGGGATACCATATACATCCCTGCTTTTGACATTTTGTCAGAAGTCCTGTTGACTTAATAGTAACCGTTCTACTGAAACGCGAAAAGTACATTTTCTGTGAGACCACGCTCAGTGTGGGATGGAACAGCACAAGGAACATCACATCGAATTAAATCCATGGATGGATCAGAGTGGAACATGATTTCGAATCTATTCCATCGGTGGATCTGACTGCCGTGAGTCTTGGGACGCTTAATGCCTAATGGTCCCGATCCGGGATTCGAACCCAGGAACTCATAATCAGCGGTTGAACAAGCTGGCCGCTAGACCAACGAGGCATTATTTAAATAACTTTGTACTGAGTACCTATATAATATTATAATAACCTACTTTATCGATAGGGTAAATTAAAAGAATGTAATTTCTAAAGCATCATTTATATTTCAGTCTGGTGTCTGGTTTTGACAAGGTCACCAATTTTGTGTGGACGCATCAATTAGTAACCGCCACCGCAACCACATCCGCAGCACTGACCGCAGATCTTGACGCAACCAGAGGCACACACGGGGCCGCTGTATTCAACACAACCGCAGATGGGCACCCGACCGCAGACGGAGGTAGTACCGCACACGGGGAGTTGACCTTCGACGGCCACGTTGCCGCAACCCTCGCCGCCGTAGCTGCCGCAACCACCACGGCCACCACCGATACCGCCACCGCAACCACAGCCGCAACCGCAACCGTTAACGGCGTTCTGTAATTAAATAGAAGTTGTAGTTTTAAGTTTTCTTTAGCGACTTTTGAATGATGTTAAGGCACATCAAAACCAACTGTACTGTTTTATTGCTTGGGGTTGCATAAAACTGTCAAATAACCACTAAGAGCTAAAAAGCTAAAGGTAGTCCAAGGTACGAGTAGTAGAGTAGGTATTGAATAAATAATAGTATAATGAACTTCAAAGAATTATTGGCAATGAACGTGACAGTTTGCAATTTATAAATGATGCTACTTTCAATTGATGTAAGACGTGTAAAGGGCAGCGGAAATTATTTGGATATTCGGCTATGCTGCTTGAAAATCACTCTTTCATATTGTGAAACAACAAAATAGTAGTTTAGAATAGTTAAGAGTTATTAAGAGCTCATATCTAGAGAACTAAGCTTTCTTATTGAAACGTAATGTAATTATAAGTAATTTTTAAAAATACTTACAATGATCAAGCAAGCTTGGATGCACAGGAGGAGGAATCCGTAGGAAGACATGGTTGGTTTGTACTGAAGGATATTTCCAGAATGATTGTCCAAACACCAAGGCTTTATTTTATATGAATAAGCGGCGCTTAAATTTCGTAATTCTTTCGATTAGGCGCACCTGCGCCTATCGTTAGGTCTTGATCTTCTGACCTTGTGTCCTTCTTACCTTGAAAAGGCTGATAATGGTAATTCGTACTTATGTATAAAAAGCCACAGTTTCAAAATTAAATCATTAAATCAACAGAAACAATGGCAGTGAAAACCACCCTTGTTATTTGCGCGTTCGCCGCAGTCCTGATTCAGGTGAATACACACAAAACCTTTTATTAATTTTTGTAAATCATAATTAAGTTTCCTACCTATTTATTGCTATTTGGCCTATTCTGAGCACTTGGGTCACTAGTGGGCTCCGGTGGGATAGGTTTATATTTTGTTGTGTTAGTAAAACATTTTTTATAATTCTGGAAAATTCACTCAACATCATCTAGCACAAGCCAGGCAAAGCTATATGGATCAGTTAAGCTACCTACCTCGAGATTGTTTGCAACATCTGCAGTTACCTCAATTTTTTAACTAGTTCTTATTTGATTGTAATTTTTTCTTTGATATTAAGGATGTCCAATAAAAAAAGCAACGCTTGGGTATTAGAAAACTAATAGATAGATATTTTTATTATACGTAGAAAACACGCATAACACAGCGAATATTTGCAGATCATGTAAAAATTTGTCCAGAGGCAGGGATCGAACCCAAAACTACCTGCGTCGCAGGCGGTTCTTCGCCACTGCGTCATAGGGTCTCAGATATAGTGAAAAAGTCTCGTATCTGGTGTAAGAACGTTTTTGATAGAATTTTCCTTTAAATCAGTCATTACTTAAATCACTAATCGACTGAACCATTACTTTCCCCTATAATATGAATTTTCACCCGATAAAATCAGTGATAGGTGTTTTTTTATTACGAAGTAGGTAACCTTACATTGGCTAAAAGCTAAACTAATCAATTTCATTATAAATATTAATATTTAAATTTATTTACAGGTACTCTCAGCATCCATCGGCGGTGGTTGCTGTGGTTGCGGCGGTGGTGGTTGCTGCGGTTGTGGTGGAGGAAGCATCGGCAGCTGCTGTGGTTGCGGCGGTGGCAGCATCGGCGGTGGCTGTTGTGGTTGTGGCGGTGGCAGCATTGGAGGAGGCTGTTGTGGTTGCGGCGGTGGTAGCATCGGTGGAGGCTGCTGTGGTTGCGGTAGTGGTTGCGGATGCGGTTGTGGTTGCGGCGGGGGAAGCATTGGCGGTGGCTGTTGTGGTTGCGGCGGTGGTAGCATCGGTGGAGGCTGCTGTGGTTGCGGTAGTGGTTGCGGATGCGGTTGTGGTTGCGGCGGGGGAAGCATTGGCGGTGGCTGTTGCGGTTGCGGCGGTGGCAGCATCGGTGGAGGCTGTTGTGGTTGCGGAGGTGGAAGCATTGGCGGAGGTTGCTGTGGTTGCGGTGGTGGTTGCTGTGGTTGCGGAGGTGGTTGCGGTTGCGGCTGTGGTTGCGGTGGCAGCGGAGTTTCCTCCAGCGGAGGCCAATTTGTCGTCACCAGCTACTCTCCCGACGCTCCCACTGGCATCTACGTGGAGTCTGAGAATCAATATGAAGGAGAATTATGCCTCAACGGTCAACTGCCCTTCCTTGGAACTGTTGATGTGGAGGGTTGTCTGCCAACTTGCGGCTGCAGCGATGTCTGCTACAGCTGTGGTGATTGCAACGTTGACATTTCTGAGAAGTCATGCGGCTGTGGTTGCGGCGGTGGATGTGGTTGTGGTGGTGGTTGTGGTTGCGGCTGCGGCTGCGGAGGTGGATGTGGTTGCGGTGGCGGATGTGGTTGCGGCTGCGGTTGTGGTTGCGGACACTAAGGTGACCGATATAACGTTTCTTTTATATCCAGGAGATCGGATTCTGAAACGAATGGAAGAAACATATTTGAACATGAAAATAAAGTTTCTTCAATAATAAAAATATAAAGTTTTATTGCGAATGCTCCCCTGTTAGCTAAGTTTTTGAAATGATAATAATTACTGACATAGCTGAGTAGCATCAACTACAATTTTTTTAAATTCCCAGGTTTTTATAAAAGAATCAGGGTTCTGGTTTTTGAGGGTTTCAAAGTAAATAATATTATTAGATAATAATTAATAATGCTGGACAATTCACACAGCATTATCTGGCCCCAAGCTAAGCAGAGCTTGTTTTATGTGTACTAATAACTGATACTTTTTATTCTACATAGTAATCACACAGAATACACGTCACCAATATCTGCAGATCGTATAAACATTTTGCCCGATGGGGGAAACGAACTTGCAACCTCCTGCGTCGCAAGCGGACCTTCGCCCAACTGCGCCACAGATGTCGTTAAATAATAATTATGTTACTTTTTATCTCGGTAAATGTTCCTAAAACAAAGCCGCTAGCAGAAAATAGTCAGATTTAAATTTAGCACAAAAAATTACAGCTCATAGATACAAATTGACAGCTACCTTGCTTACCTTGCAACAGTCTGCAGTTAAAAAACTTTTTAAACTTTCGCGATTTGTTAACATAGTTAATGATTATATCGGGTATTTATCGCGTACCTTTTGTTTTATTTCCCCTACGTTTCTACCACGTTACAGCGATCGTGGTCACGGGGCGACTCGCTGTAACGCGGTAGAAACGTAGGGGAAATAAAACAAAAGGTACGCAATAAATACCCGATATAATCATTAACTAAGTCTGCAGTTAGATCAATTGTTTCAATTGTTATTACTAGTTCTAATGTATTTATATTATCAACTGACGAAAAACGGAGGAGGTTCTCAAGACGACGCGTATATTTTTTTTTATGTATTACCATGCATTACATTAACAGAATAAAACAATAACAACTAGTATATACAAGTAAGTATATCTATTTCTTAAAAATCTAAGCCGTCACCAGAAGGCAGAGTGCCCAGAATGCTAGCAGCATTGCCACGTTGAATGGCAATGCTAATACGTTGACCGAAATAAAAGCCAGCATTCCGATCACCTGTGGAATCTATAAGAAGTTTAGTAAGATCTTTATAAATTGCGTGTGCCCCAGGGCCCCACGGACCAAGGGTTTCAACCCCAAACGGCTCAAATAGGTAACCTCGGTCAAGGTTAGCGTATTTACCATGCATAACTTTTTAAAGAGTAGTCCGATTTCGATAATTCTTTTTCGATAATATTGGAAAGGGTATACCCCGAAGTTGGTCCCATTTAAATTTGGAATAAAAAGTCCCACTCTAAGGGTAGGAAAACAGGGGATGATTGATTGTTCACTCACTGATTGTAATGTATGACCACGCAAAACTTTTTACAGAGTAGTCCGATTTTGATAACTCTCTATTTATTAGATAGGGTATACCCCGAAGTTGGTCCCATATAAATTTAAGTCGGTTCATAATTTTTTTAAACACGTCAAATTATCTAAAGACAAAAAGGAAGTTCATGAACAAAAGCGGTTTAGATAAGTTTAAAAAAATATACGCGTCGACTTGAGAAACTCCTCCGTTTTTCGTCGGGGAAAAGTCGGTCTAATGTTATTTGATTGCAATTTTCTTTGTCAATAAAGATTACAATAATTTGTTTATTAATTGATTCGTCTTATTTTTTGTTGTACTATTTTTTACAATTTTTTAGACAAAACTATATTGTACCAACCTACTATAGTTAAATATTGAAAGAAATAAACACAGAAAATTACAAGCGAATAATAGAAATAAATTAAAACTAGTATTTACTATTGAAACAATTGAGCTAACCACAGACAGTTGCGAACCATCTACAGGTAGCTCAACTGATCCATAATAATACGTGTCGGAAGCATCCCAAAGACGCTGGCTGCATTGCCCCGCTGTATGGCAATGCTGATGCGCTGTGCCAGATACTCACCAGCTCTCGGGTCACGCTTCGCTTCGACCAGACGCACAGATAATTTTTTAAAAACCCGAAGAGACTCGGTACCCCACGGACCTAGGGTCTCGACTCCAAGGGGAGCCAATGTGTAGGCTCTGTCGAGACCTGCATATTTGCGTCTCTTGAGATCCTCGGCCAAATCTGCTGCCGCACCCGCCCTCACAGATGTCCTCGGAAGATGGGAAGGCACAGGTGTGTCGACGCATGAAGCGTCCTACGCAATGGGCCTCGCCAACTCCCATGGGACTAGTGACATACCGTCGGGCCTCTTACCATTGTCACACAACAGACCATTCGGTTCAAGAATAGCTGGTACGTTAGCGGTGACAAATTCCTGCCGGATGAAGTGGGCAAGCCTGGCGACGTGGCAAGATATCCGACCGGCGGCCCTAGTACACGATAATCCGTGATGACCAAGCTGTTCAACAGCAGTACCGCAGCTTTCGCACCAATAATATAAAAGTGACTCAGGCCCGTATTTTGAAACTTAAGATGATGATTGATGACTGACAAGTCATAGGCTTGAGTAACGCTTTTGCCATCGAAAATCACTACTCAAGCATAAATCGATGACTGAGCAGATTGGAATAGAGGAATCCATCGGCTCTGTATAATCGTAATTAATGATTTTATCGGATAATTATCGTTTTCCTTTTGTTATTATTTCCCCTATGTTTCTACCGCGTTACAGCGATCGTGGTCAGGGGCGACTAGATGGACTCGGAGTTACAACCGAGAATTGACGGACACGGTCTGTCAGGGTAGTGTGTCGTAATGCGAACTTGGGCATTCCTGTCCTGATTCTGAAGACGTATTGAGGATAGTCGTGGATACTCCTGGTGAGTTGAAATTATAAGTAAATAAATTCAAACAAATTGTCAAAACCTTGCTGTGCAAAAAGGCTTTGATACCTACTTTAAAAATCAGATTATCTAGAGGATAAAAAAGCATGGGACGTGTTTTGCTCCAACTCAAAAAATAACAACTAACAGGCTAAAGGTTTCGTCGCTTTTTTAATTTAGTCTGCATACCGAAGCGACAGAAAACAAAAATATCACTTTATTTCCGAGTTAGTGTTTAGTTTTATAATTTAACCTTCTCTAAGTGTGCCCTTATTGTATTTATGGAAATATAGAGTTTTTTATTGATTTCGATATTGACTAATTCTCAGCTGTAACTCCGAGTAGGTACTCTATCGCCCCCTGACCACGACCGCTGTAACGCGGTAGAAACGTAGGGGAAATAATTACAAAAGGTACGCGATAAATACCCGATAAAATCATTAATTATGTTAACAAATCGCAAAAGCTTAAAACGTCTGAATAATCTAGGTATTCAAAGTAATCAGCCCACCCACCTACTACGTTAGAGATAAACCATTCTGAAAATGCACGCCCCTTTGACTATAAAAACTATCATAGTTTGACGAATTCATTACGGATGTAAGGGATGAAACGTTGGGGTTCTTCCAACACAAATAAGGTTCGTAGTTAACCCGCTTACATTCGTAATGAATGCACGCCCCCTCCACAAAACGTCATAGTTACCTACACTCGGCGTGCACTTTTAGAATGGTTTATCTCTACCTACATCTATATACGTGCTCAGAGTGAACTTACTGCCAGACAGGCTGGCATTGCACGTTCTGTATGTGCCGATATCAACGGAACTTTGAATTCCTTTTAAAGAGATAAATAAAATTACGTTATAATGATAGCAGTTGCTAACTGAAATAATATTAATAAAAATATTATTAGAATTTATAATTAATTTTAAGTGTATCTGATAATTTTTGACGTGACAACGTCTTATAATTCGATAGAGCCGGCTGCACGCACGAAAAAACATGACGTCATGCGGCGTTACCTCGTCATGCGGCGTTACCTCGCTCTGAAGCGTTCCATGTAAGGCTTGAAGTGCAAGCGAGAGCGCTCGACATCCGTCTCTCTCCTACTTGAGTGAGCAATGCGTCTGCGTTGTCACGTTCAACTATCGTCAGTAAACCGACTTTACAGACAACCAACTTTTTTGTAATATGATTGATTGTATTACATCACATCACACTAATATTATAAATGCGAAAGTTTGGATGGATAGATGGATGGATGGATAGATGGATGGATGGATAGATGGATGGATGGATAGATGGATGGATGGATGGATGTTTGTTACCTCTTCACGCCAAAACTACTGAACGGATCAGGCTGAAATTTTGCATACAGGTAAATCTAACCCTGGAATCAAACATAGGCTATCTTTTTATCCCATAAATCAGTTCCCATTCTAGGTCAACGGGAAGTTTAACGGTACCCTGTAGATTTTTGTCCATGGCGAGAATCAAAGATTATTTTTTGTGAATAAACTCTTTCCAATTTTACAGTTTTCGGATTTCTGCCTTTATTTATGCTATAAGACCCTGCTGCTTACCAAATTTTATGATTCTATGTCTACGAGAAGTAACGTAGTACATGATGAGGATTTCAGTATGGATTAATACATATAGGCTCACAGCGGGGTTAGATCACGTTCACGTTTTTGTTAGATAAAAGATGTTGGTTTTTTATTTACATAAATCTGATTATGTACGCCTATAAGTTGGTAGTAAGGAAACGAATATAAAATAAAATATAATGGCGAATGGAGTGAGTCGTAGGCATTTTTAATATTGGTGGTACTTATCACAAGAACAAAGCCACCGACTAGACATAATATCAAATAAATTATCATCTAAGAGCTGAATTTCAAGTTTTTAGCGCAATAATCTTTAAATGAAGATTTTCAAATCTTTAGGTACTAAATGTTAATTTTCAGTTTGGAGTTATCTCGGTTCAAGGCTAGACCCAATATGCCAAGTTAAATAGAAGCTGTAAAAACATAATCCTCCTTCTTGCGCAGTCAGGTAAAAATGTTTTTGATAACTCATCAGTTGAACGTAAATGAGTTTATTTTTAGGCGGCCTATCAGGGGAGGCCTATGTCCAGCAGTGCATTGGTAAAGGCTGTTGTTAATGATAATGATATTTGCCCACCATTCTCAGTGAATCTACATCATTAAAATGTACTACATTATAAATGCGAAAGTTTGTGAAATGTGAAATTTTTGTTACCTTGTTATCTCCAAAACTACTGAACAGATTATAATTAAATTTTGCTTACATTTAGAATGTAGCCTAACATAACAATAGGCTACTTTTTTTAGGGATTCGCCCCCGATTTAGAATTTAAAGAAGGGTTTGATTATCTAAACATCACGTCCAACGAGAAACCAAAACATAGATAAAAAGTCTGAAATGTTGTCTATTTTTGTCAAAATAGTGATTTAATTTGTGATGTTGTCATTATCTGCTTTGTAAAATATGAAAATTAAACAGAATGTCTTTCTCCAGCAAAGAAACGAAATAATTCAATTAATTCCTAAAGGTACATTCTATAGATAATATAAATGCTTCGTGTGTAAGAATTCACAGAGGTATTCGCTTTTTCTATGTACTTAAATGTTTTTTCCGTTCACTGATGTGTCCTTTAGTAAGGTAGGTACCCTATCTACCACGCTAACGAAGTTGCGGGTAACAGCTAGTTTTTTATATTAAGTAGGTATCGTTTTTTATAATATCGTTTTTATAAGTCTCTAGAAATAAAACTTAAAAGCTTGCGTAGTATTTCGTTTATTTCCGTTGTTCTGCCAAAATTCATCAATTTATCAATCCCATGAAGATTGAAAGCCTTAGCGACCGCAACCGCATCCGCAACCGCAACGTTTCTCGGTGATACCGACACCGCAGTTGCCGCAGTCGTAGCAGACGGAGCCGCAGCCGCAGGTTGGCAGGCAACCTTGCAGACCAACGGTTCCGAGGAAGGGAAGGTTGCCGTTCAAGCAGAGCTCTCCTTGGTACTCGTTCTCAGATTGCACGGAGATGCCAGTGGGGGCGCTGGAGGAGCTCTCTACGCGGAATTGGCCACCGCTGGAGGAAGCACCGCGGCCGCTGCCACCGCCGCAACCACAACCGCAACCGCATCCACAACCACCGCCGCAAGCGTTGACGGCATGCTATAAAAAACAACCAATTAATATTATTTTCAAAACTTAGGAGATGTCATGAAAGAGATCAGTCAGTGTGTTATAAAGGTAAAAGAAAAACGTGTACTTGAACATTAAGAAACTAGTTTTCACGCAAAAAGTTTGACTATAAACGATTATCACAAATTATCATGGATCTACTGCATTAGCGCTAGAAGATCAAGAAAAAAGAATAGGTAAGTTTTAAAAAGAAATTGTTTGTTTACCTGGACCAGGAGAGCGAAAGCGCAGATGACGAAGGTAGCTTTGAATGCCATTGTTAATGTCGTATTACAAATGTTGTAACAAGAATACATTTTACAGAGATCCTAGTCCTTTTATACTCAGCTTACAGAATACTGAATAGTACCTACTCAAGGTCCTGATTTGTTTATCAAAAGAGGCAGGTGCGCTTAATCGGAAGAATTACGAAATTATGATACCTGAAGGCCTCAAAGCTGGTATAAAGGATTGTCTTAAAGCGTGAAGAATCATTCTGGAATCACCCTTCAGTACAAATCAACCATGAACTTCTACGGACTCCTTCTCCTGTGCATCCAAGCTTGCTTGGTCATCGTAAGTAACTTTATATTTTACATTTTGAAAACTTCAACACCTGTTCGGCAGTTCCTTTTCGTTCATGTAACTAATTCATCCCTTTTCCTTAGTCCAGCTTGTGATTTGGATAAAAAAGGGTCACATAATCACTTAGCTATCATAACTGAAGCATTACACAAAAAAAATCTTCAACCAGTTTCCTCGATAATCTGTAAACGCTCGTTAAAAAATGTCACGTTCCAATAAACCAACAAAAACTGCAATACAGTAATAATACTTATTATGCCTGTTTATGTCGGATTTTGCTCACTGCATCTATACAAATCCTGAATTTTGTGTCATCTTCCATAGTACCTTCAGGGCTAGCAGCATCAATTGACACTCCGTGACAAGTACCCCCCTTGAAACTGGGTGCTTGACGCTCTTTTGCCACCCGAAAAGTAGTAGAATTGCTCCATCCGTCATCGTCTCACCTTGCTATGTGCCAAAAATCTACAACCACCTACTATTTTTGCAGAGCGCCGTCAACGGTTGCGGCTGTGGTTGCTGTGGTGGCGGTAGCCGTGGTGGTTGCGGCAGCTACGGCGGCGTCGGCTGCGGTAATGTAGCCGTACAGGGAGAACTCCCCGTGTGCGGTTCTACCAACGTCTGCGGTCAGGTGCCCATCTGCGGCTGCGTTGAGTACGGCGGCCCCGTGTGCGCCTCTGGCTGCGTCAAGATCTGCGGCCAGTGCTGCGGCTGCGGCTGCGGTGGTGGCTACTAAGTTAGCTACTGCTTCTAACTGATTATATCCACACGAGACCTTGCAATCCTTCACAATGACTGAGAAATAAAAAATGACCTGGAAACAAACCTCATTTCATTAAAGCTGCTTGCGGACCTTTTTGTTCACTGTCAATACCTACACTTTAAACTAAACTTAAGTAGGTATTTTATAGTGGACGGATCCTTGATTAGCTATTTCGCTCATTTCTATCAGAGGTTTGTTCTTTGAAATAGGATTTTTAAAGCACCACTCCCACCCCAATAGATTCCTGCCTTACTTTGCGGAAATTCATTGCAAAATACCAAGATGAAAAATATTTTGCAACAATTCTACGCAGAACCTTCTCTGATAAGATGCAACATTAGCAAATCGCGTGCTACGAATGCACACCCACAAATTAGATAGATAGTTATAAGGTTTATTTGGTTCACAAATGGACAGTAGGTACAAAATACAATCAAACATAGACACTAAAGTAGGTAGGTAGGCATCGGAAAGAATTCAGTAGGTACCTATATCTAATAATACATACCTATGTGTTATAAGGTGTTATGTATTTAGGTATGTAGTAACACAAAAACACGTAAAAAACAGACTTACATATTATAAAATGGCTAAGTCCTTCCAACTTCAATAAAACACTCAATCTAATTGAATAGAGGCTTTCAAAATTATTGTAGCAGAAAAAACCACACAAACTACACCATGAAAAATCCATCAAAGTAAGTCGTCAACTAGTTTTGTCTCTCCACGAGATAATCAGGACACCACAATACTTGACTTTGACACTGAGACTGCTAAACAACAACGACAGAGCCTGCGTGTGATCTTGCTTCTCTAAGCTCCTCGCGCACAGCGAGTTTATCATCTTAGTATCGGAGACGCGTAAATGATTTAGAATGCCCTGTTTGAAAGACCCCATATAATAGGGTAGTGTCGTGGGAAAAAAAGCATTTTTCTATTTAGGACGTCAGTAATAATATAAAAAAACTTGAGAGGTGTCAAGGGACACCCGCATGGAACGAAGTTCCTTTCGACTAATCTCGCGTCCTTGCGTCATCTTCAGTGAGGCCGCAGAAAACTGATATATCCAGCTCACTCCAATGACACGTTGCGCGATCGAGCCAGCGTTGCCAGATCTACTGATTTAGCAGTAGATCTACCTGCTTTTTGAACCGTCTACTGATCTACTGATTTATTTCTAAAATTTCGTGAAATCTACCTGATTTTTCCCGAGCGCCAATGGATCCGTGTCTTTTATGTAAGTTGTCAGTGTCACTTCACAAGCCAATGAAATGTTCACCAATCCGGTTCGTCACAATACTGACAAAATATGAATGAAATTGAAGAGTTTGTTTTGTTCGTTCGTTTCTTCCACTTCCTGTAAACATCTGTTGTGTGTTCCTATCTTTTTAGAATTGATTGGTCGGTCCGTTCGTTCTTCGATAAACTTTTGCCATTGTTGCCAGATCTACTGATTTAGCAGTAGATCTTGTAAATGGATTATTACACTTCCTACGAGTAGATTGATCTGCTTGATTATTGAAGAGCCTCTGATCTATTATGTAAAATTTGAGAAATCAACCAGCTTTTCCTGAGAGAAATTCAAGGCCAAGGCATAAGGCCTTGTAACAACATAAGAAATTAAAAATTCAATTTCACTTGGTGTTCAAACGATTCTCGAGTCAGCTTGGTTTATGGCGAGATTTGTTCATTTCCAAGGGCACTGATCAGGTAAATTGAAATTAAAAAAAAATAGACACCTAGCATCCCTCTTTCTGTGATGAACATAGTTTGTTTTTCTTGAAAGGAACAACGGAACACCATTGTACACTACCTTCCCCAAAAACCTGATCAGTGCCCATGGAAATGAACAAATCTCGGCGAATTCCAAGCTGATGAGTTGCTTTGATCAATGTTTTCATATCAATGTAAAAAGTTTATTACAAACCTACATAAAACACATAATTTTTTGAAATACGAAAGCCATGAATATTTTACTTTGCAACTTAGGTACTTTGATGACTGCCATCATTGAAAAGTGAAACACACACACTGGACAAACATACAAAAAAAACGAATCAAAATCGGTTCATCCGATAGGGAACTATAATTATAGTTTCCTAGCGGATGAACCGATTTTCCAAAAAACCTTACAGATACTACCACGCATTTTTCGTGTCAATAGCTAGAAATTTGTAGTTTTTTCAAAATCTACTGTTTTTTTCTTCAAGCTACTGATTTTTTACGTGACTTTCTACTGATTTTGTCAAATTCGATCTGGCAACACTGGATCGAGCGGAACACACGATTGTTCGAATCGAAGCGCACCTCGGTTCAACTCGGCTGCGGTCGTCGCTTCGGTTCTCCTCGGTTCTCTTCGTCAAATTATGTCGTTACAACTTTTCGTAAGAATTTTTTCCGTCTAGCCCCCTTTCACAACGCGCGATAAGGAACTTCGTTCCATTAAGATATTGGACACATATTTTTTCTTTTGTCAATCAATCAAAAAATGTCAAAAATAAAGCGCGTCAATGTTTGGGAGTGAGGGCTAGTGACGTCACACCTTGCTGCGAAAGTGTCGCAAGGAGTGACGTCACGCGGAACTTTAACTGGCCAATATCTTCATAATTTTTTGTACAAAAGAAAAAATACGTCTCTCATTATCTTCTAACTGACGGACTTATTCGAATTCTTTAGGACACTAGCATAAATAATAAATAAATAAATAAATAATGCTGGACTATTCACACAGCATTATCTAGCCCCAAGCTAAGCAGAGCTTGTGTTATGGGTACTAGATAACTGATATACTTAATACGATACATTACATAGATATATATTTTTTATTATACATAGAAAACATCCAGAACGCCCTGGACAAATGTCTGCAGATCTTACAAACATTTGTCCCGAGGCGGGAATCGAACCCGCAACCTCCTGCGTCGCAGGCAGACTTTCGCCCTCTGCGCCACAGAGGTCGTCAGCATAGTCGTTGTCTAGAATCCTAGATAATACAAAAGGGTTATAAAACCAAAGGAATACTTTTAACTGGACAATATTTTACGAAGATTGAAGCAAATAGTAGTTGTGCATTTTTTGCTTTGACAGCTTTCATTAATCATCTCATACAACCACTCGTCCGTTTTCGAATTTGAATGTAAGCTTTTTTCGCTGCACGTGAGTATTGTTTGTATTTTTGGTTTCTAGTTTTACTCAGCATGAGTTATTTTCAGAAGCCTTTATTCACAAAGAAAATTACACTAGTATTTACAATTGAAACATTTGAGCTAACTGCAGAATGTTGCAAACAATCTACAGGTAGCTCAACTCAACTGATCCATATCAATACCAGTCGGAAGCGTCCCCAAGACGCTGGCTGCATTGCCACGCTATTTGTTTATGTTATTTGTTTTTATTAATAGTTTTTGATAGGTTTCGTAGGTACATAAATGTCTGTGTTTACAAAAAATATCTTGGTTTCTATATCCGAATAGGTATCATATTGAAATAAGTAACACAAATGGTAATCTCTAAAGAGTGATGTAGCAGTATAGTAGGTACATTGCTACGGGATCCGGCTGAAATTTTGCATACAGGTAATTGTAATCCTCGAATCAAACATAGTATACTTTTTATCCCATAAATCAGTTCCCATGGGATAGAAATCACCTTTAGACGTTTTTAGAAACAACGCGTGCGAGGCTGCATGCATAAACTAGTTACTTAATAAATCCTTGAATAGTTATTAACAGGGTAAGTCAGTGAACAAAGTAAATAAAAGTGTGTTTTTCTATTGCGTGTTCTTTATTTTTTGTTGGTTTGCCAAAAGTTTGTGTTGTTTTATCAATTGAATTTCATAATTTGGGAACAGAAACCCCCAAGGTCGGTTAGTCAATAAGACTGTATGTCTTTTCTTAACGACCACCGCAACCACAGCCGCAACCGCAGCGTTTCTCGGAGATGCCGATGTTGCAACCACCGCAGTCGTAGCAGACGGAACCACAGCCGCAAGTGGGCAGGCAGTTGCCTTGCAGAGCAACAGTTCCCAGGAAAGGCAGGTTGCCGTTAAGGCAGAGCTCTCCCTGGTACTCGTTCTCAGAGACTACGGAGATGCCGGTGGGGCCTTGGTTTGATGAGCTCTGGACACGGAAGTCTCCTCCACTGGAGGAATAGCCGCGACCACCACCGCAACCACAGCCGCAACCACAGCAACCTCCACCCAATGATGCTGAGAATACGCACTGTAAACGAAAAACAATTTTATAAGACTTTAAATTTATAAATTCGTGGGCTATACATAAAAATTCCTTGGGTATGCGGTAAGGAGTTTGATTCGAGTCGTAATTGTATGCAGTCACATGGCATCGACAGATCGACGCGTTTAATTTGAACTCCCAATTATGTGCTAATGTAGAATTCTGTTCATTTTAGATGTGATGAAGTGGATTCTATAGTTGCGTACCAGAAGATCTATGGGTGAACACAACTTCTGAACAGGTACAGATCACGCGGAAGGTCCTGACTGGAAGCTTAAAATAAATAAATAAATAATGCTGGACAATTCACACAGCATTATCTAGCCCCAAGCTAAGCAGCGCTTGTGTTATGGGTACTAGATAACTGTAAATAGTACATATCCACAACTGGCTAGAAATAGAGAAGAAATTTATAGAAGAAAGAACAGCCTTTAACTGTACCCATTAGTTTTGCAGTAGCAAACAAAAACTAAAACTAAAGGCTTGTAATGTAGTGTGAAGTATAACAAATAACTTTATAACGTAAGAAAACTGTATTTACCTGAGCCATGAGTGCTACAGCGCAGAAGACAACAAGGGTTTTGAAGGCCATGGTTAATATCTTACTACAAGTTGTAATGAGAATGATTTGAATCGGAAACTGTGTCCTTTTATACATTAGACAATTTACCATTATCTCTTCAAGGTCTCAAAATCAGGACCAAGTGGGTAGGATTTATCAGCTCTTCTGCAGGTGCGTCTAATCAGAAGAATTTTGAAATAATGTCGCAGACTGGTATAAAAACAGACTTTGATGTTTGGACAGTCATTCTGAAAATATCCTTCAGTAATAAATCAACCATGAACTTCTACGGACTCCTTCTCCTGTGCATCCAAGCTTGCTTGGTCATCGTAAGTGTTTCAAGTTCATTTATAAAAGTTTGATATTAAAAAGCTTATATTCTAGTTTCATTATACCTATGTAGTTTGATAATATTTCTCCAATTTCGGTGAATAAAAGGAGCAGTTTGACAGCTTTCAAAGGATCTCCAGTTAGATCTTAAAAAACCAGAACCCACTTCTAATGCCAGCAGAAATCGCAATACTTAAAAACACGGTTTCGGTTAATATTTCCTGCTTTTGTTTCCAAATCTCACGTGGTATAAACTGATTTTCATTGGTAAATTCTTGATATTATAGCCCAAAAAGCCATGGTTCCCTAACTCAGAAATTGTTTTCGTAAAATCAATTTTTTGTCACGTTCATTTCGAACACAATTTGAAAGATTCACGTTTTTAACGTTTCCTTCACTGACGAAGGTCACGTTTCTCGAATCGATGACTCATAATTGGCCTAGTAACCTAGGTTATGACATGCATTTTTAATTTTGTTCTGTCATACTTTCTAGACATAACAATATGAAACTAAATCTTATTTTTTTACTTTTAGAGCGCCGTCAGCGGTTGCGGTTGCGGTTGTTGTGGCGGTAACCGTGGTGGTTGCGGCAGCTACGGCGGCGTCGGTTGCGGTAATGTAGCCGTGCAGGGAGAACTCCCCGTGTGCGGTTCTACCAACGTCTGCGGTCAGGTGCCCATCTGCGGCTGCGTTGAGTACGGCGGCCCCGTGTGCGCCTCTGGCTGCGTCAAGATCTGCGGCCAGTGCTGCGGCTGCGGCTGCGGTGGTGGTGGCTACTAAGTGACACAGCGACGCAAATAATTCCGGACCCCTGCTTAATACAAATGACCAAAATATAAAATATTCAACCGGAAATTTAATATTTTCATTACGTACGTTCCCTACACCATAAACATATACCTAAGTACATAATATTGCATAGAAGAGTTTTAAGCATAGCTAATCAAATAAGAAAAATAGTTAGTAAAACGATGTATTATGTTTTTAAACTACCACAGAAGGCAGGGCTGCCCAGAACTAAGTTGCATACTTGTTGTTTAAATTAAACATTTTCGTTTATACACTAGCCTAACTCCATGTGGAATGTTTGTGAACAAACCACTACACAAAAAACGAAAACTTACTTGGCGTCAATTTCATTTCAGATCAATTCAGATATTTAGTCATTTATTTATTTTTAGGGTTCCGTACCTCAAAAGGAAAAAAAGTAACCCTTATAAGATCACTTTGTTGTCGGTCTGTCTGTCTGTTCGTCTATCAACCCTCTTTTCTCAGTAACGCGTGGACGTATTGAGTTGAAATTAAATACTCAAGTCCGTAAAATACTCAAATACTCAAGTCCTCTTGAACCTCTTGAAGCCGCAATACAAATAAAACTTCTAATGTCAACGCACTCAAAAGTTACAGCCCTTTATGTCCGAATATTTTGAAATTGCCAAGGGAATCACATGCACACAAAACCTATTGGATACTTCTCGTAGACCTAGAATCATGAAACTTGGTGAGCAGCAAGGTCTTATAGCAAAAGTAATGGGAAAAATTTGAAAACCATAAATTTGTAATTGATTCACAAAATAAAAATTATAGGGTACTTCCCGTAGACCTAGAATTATGAACTTTGGCAAGAAGCCAGGCCTTATAGCACAAATAAAGGCAAAAATCCGAAAACAGTTTTGTTGTTTATTCACAAAAAAATACTTTTAATTCTCGCAATTGACTAAAACCTATCTCACTTGACGTTTTATTAAATCATTGATCCTCTTTCCTGAAATGTACTACAAATTTATAAAGTTTTTGCGCATTATATTTCCATTGGATAACCTTCTTAGCGACCATCGCAACCGCAACCGCAGTCACACTTCTCAGAGATGCCGATTTTGCCATTACCGCAACCGTAGCAGACGGAACCTGAGCCGCAAGAATCGAGGCAACCTTGGAGGCCAACTGTTCCGAGGAAGGGCAGTTGACCGTTCAGGCACAATTGCCCTTCGTACTGGTTCTCAGATTGCACGGAGATGCCAGTGGGGGCTCTGGAGGAGCTTTCTACTCGGAGATGCCGCCGCTGATACCACCGCCGCAGCCGCAACCGCACCCGCAAGCACCAAAGGACGACTGTAAGTAATTGAAATGTTTAGTTTTAATAAATAACAATTCCAAATTTTTTATATTACTTATTACGCGTACTTATTCACATACTTATTACGCGTACTTAGGTGACGACCTCTGTGGCGCGGTGGGCGAAAGTCCGCCTGCGACGCAGGAGGTTGCGGGTTCGATTCCCGCCTCTCGACAAATATTTGTACGATCTGCAGATATTTGTTCAGGGTGTTCTGGTCGTTTTCTAAGTATAATAAAAAGAATATCTATTCGTATATTATTATGTATATCAGTTATCTAGTACCCATAACACAAGCTCTGCTAACCTTGGGGCTAGATAATGCTGTGTGAATTGTCCAGCATTATTTATTTATTTATTTTATTTACTTATTACAGAGGCCATTATGGCGTTTATCAGTTTCAACTGAGACTAGCTATGCTTGTAGGATCTATAGTGCACAATGTGAACGCAAACACAGGTGCACTCGTCTTAACTTAAAAATATGAATGTTATTTACCTGAACCAAGATTACAATAGCGCAGAAAGCTAGGGTAATCTTGACGGCCATTGCAAATTTATTACTACAAATTGTTAAATGATTTGCATCGGAAACTGTGTCTTTTTATAAGAAACTCCTGTTTTTATTTATCAGTAAATTGTCAGCTGCATTTAAAGTACAACAAAAATAGTTATATTCTAATTAAATTACTCACTTCAGTACGCGTATGAATTGAGTTTGATAGCGGTATCAATAGAATTCCTTTGTTCGGTATAAATTTGTAGTTTTTTGAATGGTAATCGAGTCCTTGTCGAAATTTGACTGCAGCCGCAGCCTAGAGGCATTTTTTTTGTTTTTTATTTGGCGAGGAAATTCATTTACGAATAAACTGGTCTGGGCGACTAGAATTATGTGGGACTCGACGTCCTGAGAAGGACGTAATACCCACTAAAAACCTCACCGGTGTCCCTCTCTCGCCATTTTCGCCGCATTTAACCGCTGTCTTGTCGACCTCTGTGCCGCAGCGGGCGAAGGTCTGCCTGTGACCGAGGAGGTTGCGGGTTCGATTCCCGCCTCGGAACAAATGTTTGTACGATCTGCAGACATTTGTCCAGGGTGTTCTGGAGGTTTTCTATGTATACTAAAAAAATGTCTATCTATGTAGTGTATTGTATTAAGTATATCAGTTATCTAGTACCCATAACACAAGCTCTGCTTAGCTTGGGGCTAGATAATGCTGTGTGAATTGTCCAGCATTATTTATTTAATTTATTTATTTAAAACCTAGTAAACAGTGCCGCACATACTCAGCTAAAGTAAGCGCGCGCATCACTGCCCCGCGAGTCTCATGCCATCCTTTCATTATCACAAAACCTTATGGCTACATGGCCCAATCATACTGCATCACATCCTTCCTGATGGTGCCGCCGTGCCAGGACACCGATACGGCGACAACCCCTCTTCTCTTCGAGCGGCAGAGGCCTTTCCCCAAGACTCGCCCCCGAAGATCTCTCTGAGAGCCTGGGGGTGTACTCGGAAAAGGGAAATTGAAGTTTTGTTTTTGTTTTTGTTGTAATGCAAAACCAACTCTTTATGTCGCTTGTAAAAGATTACCGTTTGCACGAAATCTAATCCGAAACTTTGATTTAGTTTTTAAGTGTACGGGCCCTGGTGTAAACAACTTTAGAAATTCTCAGTGGGTGTGCGAAGATCCGCCTGCGACGCTGTAGATTCGATTTCCGCCTCGGGACAAATGTAAGCTTCGGGTGATCTGGGTGTTTTCTGTGTATAATAAAAAAATATCTATCCATGTGGATTTACAAGTTTATCAGTTATCTAGTACCCATAACACAGGCTCTGCTTAGCTTGGGGCGAGATAATGCTGGGTGGGTGGTCCAGCGTTATTTATTATATGTATATTTATAAAAAAAATTGTTTATGACATAGCACATGGATATTTGATACATCCAGCACCATTAACGCACATAGCATAGGAATAAGCATACAATACACTCGTAATCTCTATATATATATAAAAATGAAACCCGTTTTCCTTGGTCACGGCATCACGCGTGAACGGCTGGACCGATTTCGCTAATTCTTTCTTTGTTGTGTTTGTTATTGTCAGGAGAAGGTTCTTATGAAAGAAAAAATTAAGAAAGTTGGAAACATAAATTTCCACGGGGGCGAAGCCGCGGGGCGCAGCTAGTCTTTAGAGACATTTTACAATGACAAAATGGCTTACCGCAAGTGTCAAGCGAGTGGCCCGCGAGCTGTCTGTTATCTGATGCCGCCAATGTTACGAGTTAAAGCTTCGGCCAAACCTGCGCGTCAAACACGCGAGAAGCCGAAGCATCAGCAGCGGACGCTGCAATCGCGCCCTACACACCTACGCGACTGAGACGCGGGAACTTTTCAAGGGCAAAGTTTCGCGTTGTTGACGCTCCCGCCTCGCGTCCCGCTTCCCGCATGTTTGACGCGCAGGTTTGACCGAAACGCCCGTGCAGTGGTGAGTTCGATGCGAAAACCCGTAGGTCGACGTATAATAAAAGACTGTCTTATTAATACTTAATATTTTATTCTTTCATAAAAACAACCAACAAAAACCTAACTACTAATCTATCAGTCTTTCTTTCTCCGATCAGTATAAACCACCACAACCACAACCGCCCAAACCAGAGCCATAACCAATTCCTCCGTAACCAATTCCGCCAAAACCAGGGCCGTACTGGTTGGCGGGACTGGACTCAGAGGTGATACCGACGGAGCTATCCCCACAACCGTACGAGACTGCCCCGTTGCCGTTTGTTGGAACTACGCCTTCTAGGGCTACGGTACCAAGGAGGGGCAGGTTACCGCCGACGCAGAGTTGACCTGGAACAAAAATTGGTTGTCTGTAAAGTCGGTTTACTGACGATAGTTGAACGTGACAACGTCTTAAGAAAATACTGATGGAATGGTAGCGTTTGATACTCGATCAAAACATGTAAATGTACTATAGTATAGCAGCTGTCCACGCAGACGCATCGCTCACTCAAGTAGGAGAGAGACGGATGTCGAGCGCTCTCGCTTGCACTTCAAGCCTTACATGGAACGCCTCAGAGCGAGGTAATAGCGAGGTAACGCCACATGACGTCATGTTTTTTCGTGCGTGCAGCCGGCTCTATCGAATTATAAGACGTTGTCACGTCAAAAACACACTTAAATAAGTGGCAGGTGGTGGGTATAAGCTGGGCCGCGATCACGGTGTTGTAAGTGTAGTTAGCTATTGGCATTATGGCTCAAACGTGAGGGTGCTCGTTCACAACCCGGCATCAGACAGTCCGCACTGGCCCCATCAATTCGACTTGAACAGACTGGACACAGGAATGTTCAACAAAGTTTTAGCGCACCCGACAACTGAGTCAGCTATACAGCTGTTTAAGGCCGTGAGCCATCACAAGTAGGTAGGTTGTCTAATAGGATTTTTCTGACAATCCTACAAGTGTTTAGTATGACAGCTTTTAGCATTAATGTGTCAACTTTTTATTTACCAAACCAGGTAGGTAGGTACTACCAGGTAGCCTACGAAGATTTCGATATGTTATTTATGTAGGCATTTGTATGTCTTGCCCTGCCAAACTTTGGTGTCAATGATGTTTTTATTTCAAGCAATTATTTCATACCTATTACATGCACATAAATCTGTTTATAATAGTAGTCATGTTACTAAATCATCATCTTTTCATCAAAAGTATGTTTGTAACACTCAATTAGAGATTGCAAAATGATTTAACATGATCTTTATAGGGTGCTAAAAGGTGCCACCGCACCTTCCGTCTATAGGTTATGTACTTCAACCTGGGTTATTATCGCAATAACTTGATAAGACAAACTGTACTAGAGGATCACACTCGTGCGTGTACCGGCCGGCCTGATGGTGCCGGCGACATGAATAAACAAAGTATTAGGTACCATCCGATGGGAACTTTGTGCCAGGCTCGTGATTGAGTTTTCCACGCTTACCTCATAGCCAGTGGTCGGGATTATAACTCGGAGAGATGGGCACGAATTTTGCACAAAGTAAATGCTTGTACTTCACCATAAACATCGTTTTTTCACCAAAAAAAACCATAAAAACACAACATTTTCCGCATACACCGCTGAAAATTTCAAACGCTATGAGTTGACATTGACAGTCACAATGACAGACACTTGCTGCTATGACTTTGACGGAGGAACTAAGGCATTATTCCCAAGAAAACTACCATAGAGACATATATATACATCCATATTTCAAATGCAGTTCTTCAAACCATGCTGTCCGTTTCGAAACACATATAATGCTAGGTTATATAATGGTATATATAATGTGTTTGCTTCCATGGTCACTTTTAGATATATCTATAGGTGACCATGGAGCACAACCTTAAACCTACTTATAAGTAGGTTTAAGATTAGTTGTGTTTGTTATGTTGTATTTATGTTTCTGTTACGTTATATTTTCATTTTGTTTATCTTATATTTAGAAAATAATTTGTTGTGTATACAAAAGGACTGACATGTTAATCAATAACAAAAGTCCTTAAAAATAAATGAGAAATAAAAAATAAAAAAAAATTGTTAGCCATACAAGATCCGTACCGCACAAAGCGGACTGCTGAGGCCTGGCCTGGGCGTACTCTTATAAACGAAATCGAAATTTCGGATTTGTTTTCGCGCAAACGCTAATCTTATGCAAGCGACATATGAGTTGGTTATGCACGTCCATGCAAACAAATCGATTTTACGAGTAAGCTTCCTGATCCTGGCTAAGTAATCTAAAATCATTGGAATTTTGAAGAAAATCAATGACTACCCACCATTGATTATGTGTTTCAAGCGGCTTAGAGCCGAAGAGCTCCACATATTCAAGTTATCGAATCCTGTTCCTATATGAATAGTTCAGATAAAACACTATAAAACAAAGCTACCTTCATATTGATTCTCCGACACTACCGAAATGCCGTAAGGTGCGATGGGGGAGGCACTGGATATGGGGAAACCACCACCACTGGCAGGCACCCCACCACAGCCGCAGCCGAGGCCTCCGCCTAGACCTCCGAGGCCACTGATCCCACCACCGCCGATGCCACCGCCGATACCTCCACCGATGTTATTGCCGAAGCCACCGAAATTGGCGCCAGATAATTGACTAACGGCAGACTGTGGAGAAAGGAAAGTTTATTTAGTAAAAGTCTTGGTGTAGGTATTTTCGAAAATTTCTAATGGAATTTTGAAACAGTGTTTAAATCTCATGCAACTGTGGCATGACGATTTGACGGGCGGGCAGTGCATGCGAATTGCATTTTGTTGAATCTCATCAGACAAGGTTTTACGTGAAATTGTTATCAAATACTTTTTCATCCTAATACGTTTAAAATTATAAAAAAACTGCTCACGCGGTCCACTGAATAAAACTGCAGTCTCTTTGGAGTAAACCGAAGCTCGGTTTACTCCAAAAAGACCACAGTTTTTCAATGTGGTCATGTGGTATGGTTTAAGTATTGTTTAAGTCCTACCTACGTAGGTAATAAATAGATGAAGGGGTGATAAAAAAATACCTGAATAAGCAGCGCCTGGGCGCACAATAGAAGTACTTTTTTGAATGCCATGGTAATATATTAGTTCTTTTAGTTCTCTTGGCGATTAACTTTATACCAACTTTCACACATTTACTATGATTTTATACAAAAAGCCCTATATTCGTTACGGGTATTCCGAAATACGTTACGTATAATACGTGACAATCCACGAAACAACGTTATTATGTCAATAATATCAAAATTGCTATCATTTTGTGATATTTGCCTGGTGAACTTCTTTTCTTAATCGATTTCGAAACGTTGTTGGTTGCAAGCTATGCATATTTCTAAATCAGATAAGAATCACGTATTAGCGTTAAAACTTGACAAGCATTATGTTCACGTAGTACTTGGATACAAGAAAATATACGGCTTCTTCCCATCTCGCAACCTTTCGTAACTTCCTCATGGTGTAATAATATACTTCGCACTGAAAACTGTAATGGCACATAAGGCATTCCGAGATATCATGGTCACTTGGGTGAGACAAGAATAGAATAGAAAATCATTTATTGCCTTAATACAGAAAACACAACATAAAACTATACTTATACTACTTAATTAAAACTAATAGATTAAGGCAAAAGGAGTAAATTCAGCTTTTGCTGTAATGCATTATTATGCAAGCAGCGCTGTTTTTCAATTTACTCCTCTCGGATAGCTGGTCACCGAGAGGTTAAAGTGATAGCCTACGTCATCCTACGTCATCGACGAAATCGGCCAATGAAAAGACGAACCACCAGAAAATATGTTTTCTGGAGTTACCAGCAGCGTTAAGTCGTTACTTCTGGAGATCCTTTTAATATACCAGAACGAATCTGATAAAATTGTATGTTAATGTAGGTACTAACCAATTATATATGAGCCCCTGCCTTGCGCATTGCGCTTGCGCTGAATTATGCACGCGTATATTCGGTATAACAAGTAGCCTATTATCTAAGTTAGAGTTTGTTCTAAACGTACGCCAAATTTCATTTTGATCTGTTTATTAGTTTTGGTGATCTTAAGTAACAAAAATTCAGATTTCACAAGCTTTCGGCTTTATAATATTACTAGCTTCTGCCCGCGGCTTCGCACGCGTATTTTCGGTATAATAAGTAGCCTATTGTCTAAGTTAGCCTTTGCTCTAAACGTACGCCAAATTTCATCTTGATCTGTTCAGTAGTTTTGGAGATCCTAGGTAACAAAAATTCAGATTTCACAAACTTTCGGCTTTATAATATTAGTAGGATTGATGATATTAACTCGTGATCAACTAAATAAGTCAAACAGTTTTTTAGGGTTCCGTACGTCAAAAGGATAAAGGAACTCTTAAAGGATCGCTCTATCACTATGTTGTCAGTTTGTGTGTCTGTCCGTCTGTCAACCCCCTTTTCTCTAGAACGCGTGGAGGTATCAAGTTGAAATTAACATCAAATACTCAAGTCCGTAACTTCTTGGAGCCATGATTTAAATATAATTTTTAAGTCAACACAATTGAAAATTATAGCCGCTTAGGTCCGAAAAGTTTGAAATGTCCAAGGGAATGCAGACAAAACCTAAAGGGCACTTCTCGTAGACCTAGAATCATGAAATTTGGCAAGAAACAAGGTCTAACAGTTATACGGAACCCTTGACGTTTTATTTAGACTGATCTACCAAACATTTTTCAGATTGATTTACAGTGGTAAACTATAATTTTAATACTGTTATCAATACTTTTTCATGGAATCTTCGAAACATCCTATGTCGGCTCGGAAAAATCTAAACTTTCGTACTTAAGTCTATTTTTCCTATATTTTTCGAGTCGACAAATTCGCACCTCTGTCTTTCAAAAGTAACTGTGTCTATGAAATACTTCATTCAGTCTTCATTCACTCGTCTGTCAACAATTAGGGAACTTAATAGTCGTGCATATACCGCAAATTATTTCATGGACGGGGTATAGGTGATAATAACGTTTTAGAACGATAGCGTCCGCAAAATTAAAGAATTTGAAACCTACTTAGTCCGATAATTGGACTTTGTACTGCCAAAAGGTCGAGATGTATTTTCGTGCTAACGCAATCAAAGAGAAATTGAAGTTTTTTGTTATTATAGTGCGTAACCCCACACTAAGGGTAATTTCTAAGAAATCAAATAATATCGCAAAAATTTTCGACTTCGACGGGACTTGAACCCGCGTCCTCCCCTCAGTACGGGGATGTGATAACCAACTACACCACGAAGTCAAGTGACGTGGGAGTCGAAAATCTCTGCGACTTCCTACGGTCTCTAGCGCCGTTAGCTCCACCTACAGGGGAAACATTGAAGTTTATCCAATCAAAACTTTTTGCGATATTATTTGATTTCTTAGAAATTGAAGTTGCCTACACTAACATCGCTAGTTTTTGACAGTGCTTACGAATGAATTTTTGCAATTAGAGAAATTAGAGGAAACTTACGGACTTGACCTACGTTGAACTCGTGACCATTGTTCACGAACATTTACAACCCAAGCCATCTGTCATGGCCGAAGGTGGTGGCTTTCTCAGGAACTAGAAGAGCTACGAATCTGAAATGACGACCTCGGTGGCGCGGCGGGCGAAGGTCCGCCCGCGGCGCAGGAGGTTGCGGGTTCGATTCCCGCCTTGGGACTAATGTTTGTACGATCTACAAATATTTGTTCCGGGTGTTCTGGTTGTTTCTATGTATAATAAAAAATATCAATCTAAATGTAATGTATTATTATGTATATCAGTCATCTAGTACCCATAACACAAGCTCTGCTTAGCTTTCGGCTAGATGATGCTGTGTGGTTTGTCCACCATTATTTATTTATATATTTATTATTTAAATTTTGCATGGAGGTTCCTTTCAGAACGTAGGCATCGCTAAGAATTTTCGGATTTTGGGAAATTAGTATTCTAAGGGGGTAAAAGTCATTTTTATAATAACTTCAGAACAGTAACTGTTGGCCCTTCAAACATTTTTGGAGCGTAGGAAGATGACTTAAAATAAACAGATACGTGTTTCAGGGTTTTTTGAAATTCTCACCCTAAAGGTCAATGGTGTGGAGTCAAAGTTATGCGACTCATTGACAAATCACGAAATCGCGGAACTAGACGAGCAACGAGGCTGAAATTTTGGATGCAGGTTGTTAAGGCGAATAGTAGGGTGGATAGTGGCGCCACTATATATTTAATTTTATAATTACGTTATACAAAGGAATTATCAAGAAATCGGACCGCGCGTAGACGATATCTATCATAAGCTTTTTTTAAATGTATCTGTAATAGTTTTGTTTTGTGTTATTCAATCAAAAACCTTGTTTGGAGAGCTTGGTGGCCACCAATCTCAACAACAACTCTTCAAACAACTCTTGAAACAAGTATCTGCCTAAATAATACAGTACAAAACTATTAAAGATACATTTAAAAAAAGCTTTTGATAGATATCGTCTACGCGCGGTCCGATTTTTCGATAATTCCTTTGTATAACGTAATTATAAAATTAAATATGTAGTGGCGACACTATCCACCCTACTATTCGCCTTAAGATTTAACAACAACTTGCATCCAAAATTCATTACATTCGAACATTCTTCAGCCAAAGATTATTTTTTCGGGAATGAAAAGAACCTTATTTTGCCGCCTTTCACACTTACACTCTTACTGTTACGGATAGAACTACCCGCCCTTTTTTTTTAAAGATTTATCCGATCAACAACGCGAGTGACGCCGGCGACAATAGAAGTTTGGTAGTCACCGGCAAATGAACGTAACTTCCATTTTTTATTGCAATAAAGTGGCAACTGGACAGTGACGTAGGCTTGGGAAGATCTCGGAATGTTAGACCTTGTTTTCTTTGATCATGGTTTTAGATTCGGATGACCCAAATGTGAAATGGAGAACTCGTTCGCGGACGAGTTTTAGATTCGGACGAGATGAACTCTAACCCGCAATTTCGTCGGTCCATCGAGTGGGAAGTCTGATGATAACACTCGGTTTCCAGTTTGTCTAAATTGGACCCGAGAACCTTTACTCCTCATCGATTCTGCGAGTTATATGGCTTGCCCACTTGTAATGGTACCAGGTGGTACCAACGTATTATTTTCTTCACTTGGGTCTCATTCTAGTTTCAAGGGAAATACATGTTATACACAACACTGTTTGTGTTGTACCTTTGATATAACGATTTGATATCACGGTGGTAAAGTTTTGAATCTAGATAAATACTACTTAGATAGGTTAATAATTTGACTGACTTATGCAATATTCATTTTGACGTGACAACGTCTCATAAATTGGTTTGCCGGGTGACACTTCAAGAAACTGCGTTACGCTCCGCTCACGTTATGCGCTCACAATGAGAGCGAGTGAGAGGCACGCGTCCCTTCCACTCGGGCATGGTTAGCCCGCCTAAGAGCGAGAGAGACAGACATAAAAAGTGACTTCCTACTATACGAATGAATATTCACATTAAAATTATTTTACCACTCAAAGTCGTTGTCACGTAAAACTTTCGCCCGTATACCGACTTTACAGGCAACCAATTTTTTTTTTATAATTTAAGTTTATTTTACGGATGTAAGTGGGTTAACTACGAACCTTATTTGTGTTGGGAAAACGCCAACGTTTAAGCCGTTTACATCCGAAATGAATTCATCAAAGTGCGATAGTTTTTATAGTAGGATTTTAGTATAGTTTTCCTTGGACGTCTACCTTCTGCTAAACTCCTGGGAGACTAAAAGACATTATATAATATTTTATTGTTATTTTTATTATAAAATTTATTTAACTCGCAATAATTTTTCACTGATCATCACTTTACCAGCGTCCATAACCACATCCGCAGCTGAGGGCTCCAGGACCAGGCTGGTAAGTACCAGGGCTTGCAATACCAGTGCTGACACCCTGTTCAGCAGTAATACCAACGTTTCCATTACCGCAGCCGTAGGAGACCTGGCTGGAACCTTGTGTAGGCAGCACGCCTTCCAGAGCAACGGTTCCGAGGAAGGGTAGGTTACCGCCTAAGCACAGCTGTCCTTCATACTGGTTGTCAGACTGCACCGAGATGCCGTTGGGTTGAGCGGGGGAAGCGCTGGCAGCGGGGAAGTTGCCACCAGTGGAGGCAACACCACCGCAGCCGCAGTTTGATCCGTAGTTGTAACCGCCCCAACCAAGACCACCGCCTAAACCACCCAGACCACCAGCTAAGATCTGGCCGTACGCTTGAACGAAAAGCGCTGATGCGCAGACCAAGAGAATCTTGAAAGCCATTGTTAGTTCTCTACCAAACTGTTGCGTTCGAATTCTTGTTAATACTTTTTATAGTAATTGTTATGACATAGAGTTTAATAATTGGGTGAAATGTGTATTGTAATCATGATAAAAGTTTCAAACGTGACTTTCCAGCTTTTGAGTTTGTTCTACTGATATAGTTTTGCAAGTTTTATCACTTTATCGTTAATATCCTGATAACAAAACCTTTCACAAGTAGCTGTATAAAACTGTCCACCTGTTATTTACTGGACACTTATTTTTGAAGATCAGCAAAAAATTTACCCATAAGCAAAATAAATTATACCTAAAACAAATTGTAAAATGTCTTCTTTCACATTTGCTTTACTTTGCGTCCAGACTTTTCTGTTTCATGTAAGTTTTGATAAGTAAACGTTATAGTATGCTACTTTTCAGCTTATGATCGATCTTTCGATCTTTTTTGATCCGAAAGACGCTCCAAAAGAACTTTGTTGTACAAAATAAACAAATATTATCATACGATACCGGAGCAACAACAGCGCACTATTTTGTAAGGCTGGGCAAAAGACTATAGATGAGGCTCACAAGAGACCGAATAAACAAACTATCGTGTAAAATTGAAGGCCTAAAAGCCCAGCATATCAGTTCAGTGACACCCAGTCACTGAACTGAGATGATAGTTAAATATAAAAACCAGTACAGAGTCGAGCGCATAAATGTCTACAAAAATCAGCAGCTATTTCAATAACACTTTAATTTATTTTTGCCGCATTTCATGATTCAAAACGCTAATTTTGTATTTTATTTCTCTTGCAGAACGCATACAGCCAAATCCTTGGAAGCTCAAGCCTTGGAGGTTCTGGTCTTGGCAGCTCTGGGCTAGGCTCTGGGCTAAGCTCTGGCCTAGGTAGCCCTGGCAACGCAGGTTGGGGTTGGGGCGGCCCCTCGGCCAATGCAGGCGGAGGTTCCCTCTGGGGTGGTCAAGGCTCTAACTGTGGCGGTTACGGCGGGGCTGGCAATGGCAATGTGGCTGTTGCTGGTGAGCTACCGGTGTGTGGATCCACAGCTGTCTGTGGACAGGTGCCTATCATCGGGTGCGTGGAGTACGGTGGGCCTGTCAGCGCCGCGGGCTCCGTCATTATCACAGGGAACTGCGCCTGTGGCTGTGGAGGAGGGTATTAGTACCTAGGCTTAAGATGAAGTTAATTTATGATATTAAAAATATTTCTACATAGCCTTTTGTTTTTGTGTCGTGTTATGGCCGACATAACCTTACAACATAGCCTTTGTGAAATGTCTAGAGCTGTAGCAAACCGTATGTATTCGGTACTGAGTAACGGGTGCGCCATCGAGTACCGAGTAACGAAACATACACAAAGCATTTCGTTACTCGCATCTTTTGTACTTTGAGTACCTACACTGTTTCAGTTCACGCGAGTACCGTTGATGCGCGTATTGAAATGTTTGCTGATCGTATGTTTTACGCATGCGCGCGCTTATTCGGTGAATTTAAAAACGTACGTTTCAAAGAACGATGCACGATCTAAGAAAAGAATTTTCAGACTAGACCAGATAAAATAAATAAATAAAAATAAAATAATTTACTCAAAATAACTTAGGACTAGAAAAATAACAAAGAGTTTCATCTTTAATTCTATGGTATTAAATAATGCGTGTGCCTGAACTAGGTAAAAACCTGTTTTTCAGGCAGAAACAGTGCTAACAACAAATAAATTAAATAATAAAATAGGTACATATAACTTACTTATAATACAAGGCGATGGTGCATACTTTAAAATAATATCTTAATGCTACCTACACTAAACTAGTTTAAATAATAAAGGTGTTAGTAAATTTTTGGCCTACTTTGAAACCGTCAATAAATTTTCTGTGTCATCCATCATATGACATACATTGCAGTGTATCCCTAAGTTTTTTCTTACAACTATTATAATTTAAGGAACAAATATCGGCTAACATGAATAACTGTCGAATTGATAACACTCCACATGATTTGAAAAGGAGGTTTTTAGAAAAAATAAAAGGACGGAAAGTTGATACTTTAAGTATCGCTCTTTGTGCTCTTTCGACAGTTAGTAATAATGTTTTACCCACTCCACGCCATGATGTAATGCAGTAGGTCAAAATGGATTCGATGTATGATACTAAACGCATCATGTGAAATAATCGAAAAACAAAACACGGGGCATAGACAACTAGTCTTGTGGCTCACAGAATACAATATTTAATTTTTCGATTCCACACAAAGGCGCATTGAGGAATCGCGTTTGTGTTTAGAACACGTTGTAACGTCATGCGATTCATGGCCCTTTACGCGTACGCAAAACGACTCGATTCGATGCTCTAACGTAGCATGTTATGATGAGGTATCAGAAGTAACGAGTAACAATACGATAGTAACGAGTAATAATTGATAAAGTAACGAATACATACGGGTACGCTTTTTTTCGTTACTTTTACACCTCTACAAATGTCTGATTGTTTTTATAAGTAGCAAGTTTAATATCTTACAGAATAGGTAGCAAAACCAGAGTGGTTAGATTGGATTTTTTTTATTTTATTTAACGAAGGACTTTGTCGCTTTGACGCAGGATCATGGTATAATAGTGTACTTCGCTTGGTAGGTATAGTCTTATCTCGTGTCTAAAGATTTCGGAGTAAACAACTAGATTACTCCCATCTCGTATCTAATTTCAAATAACGGAAAAAATACCTACTCGAACGGTTGCATTTCGTACCCTTTTGAATAAATTTATGAGAAGTACCACAGAGCTAAGAACGCTACTAAACTGGCAAAGATATGATAAAGAAAATTAATGGCATTCCGAGACACAACGTGGGTGTGGGTGACACAGCCTACGTCATCGACAAGATCGGTGAATAAGCAGACGAATCTGTTTTCTGGTTTTACCAGTAGCGTAAAATCGTAAGTCCTCGGGCTCCCTATATTACCTGCACGAATCTGATGAAACTATGTGGTTCTGTAGCTGTCTGCTGACGGCTTAGAAGCTGCTTAGAGGCTTAGAATTTGCATAACCCCAATTCTTCCCGCGAGTGTAGTATGAGGCAACTAAGGGATACCGGGGGCAGCAGCGCACCCTGCAGAACAATTCTACCACCGAACTACGTTCCCCAACCCGCATTCCCAGCGTGGGGATCATGTTCATTACGCCTCCATGGGATAAAAGCCCATAAGGCGCTTATCAGGGGAAGGCCTGCGACCAGCAGTGGAATAATATAGGCTGTCGGTGACGGGCCCTCGTTTATTGTAATTGATCTGCAAATATTAATAGATCCAGGTGTTCTAGGAGTTTTCTATGTATAAAAAAGTATCTTAATCTGTGTCATATTTATGGTATTACATATATCAGTTATCCCTGAACACAATCTCTGCTTAGTTTGGGGTTAGATGCCCAACTAGCACAATGGCGTTAAAACAACCTGTATATCATTATATATATCGGTTCCATTCGAGTATCATAGTGTTAATAATACCTGTACAGTGGAGTTATAGTGCTCTAACTCCCATATAACCACGAAAGAGGCCCACGATTTTACAGGTAAAGGTTATAGAAAGCCAGTAGAGCGGTTATATAAAGGTGTAACAGAACCTGCACAAAAGTGTTGATTCATACTCAGCTACTACTTCAACCTATATTACTGTGCTTGTAGATGGGTTGGTCAACACTAAAGGTTATATAAAAACGTCGGCTAAGAGTTATAACCACTTAAAACTTTATTAGACCTATTAAAAATAGTTGTTTGACACTTTGACGCTAGTTACATTATGTTTATGGTAAATGTCAATCACCGAATGGCCATTATCTAACAGAGAAATAATAAAGTATACCTATTCAAGTTACTTTGTGAAGTGAAAACAATCTGGCGTTGTGATTTTACGGTAAGTGTATACCATGTTTTCCATCTCAATTTTAACGCGCTCTTGATTTAATAAAGATTTCAAATAAAACTTATGAAACATAAAATAGGCACCTCAAATTTGTATCATTTTTTTATTTTTGCTTTATGGCTAGTGGCATGTTAAATTAAGTGGCATCAATGAAATTACAAAAGTAACTTATATAATGAAGTATTTTGTTGTCAAATATTGAATAACCCAGTCAATTTATAGGTTATAGTTCACCAAAACAATGGCGAACTTACATTAAAGCTTTAGTCTTTGCATAAGTAAATTATTACCCCTTTTGAGTTACAACATCTGTAGCCAAGAATGTTGTGACACCATTACTTTTACAACGCCTTTATAGTGTATCTACTTATCACAATAAGCATAAATAGAATTAACATTACAGCTTGAACCTACATAAATGAGTTGTTCAAAACTTTTGGTGTCTGTGTATCTTACACTCTTGACAAACTCTATTTTACAACACATGTCTGCACCTTATAACCAATATAATACCTACAGTTATAAAAGACACTTCACTGCAACAACTAAACAACAATAAGTGTTGACGCGAGTCAGCGAGCACTGTTGTATAGGTATAAGTGCTACAAACAGGTTAAAGCTACAACATCTTAACTATACTTGCTGTAATTAACGCTATTCTAACTCTTAAAGTGTTCTTACGTCGTTCATTAAAGTTCTAGAACCACCATTGGAGCTAAATTTATTTTTTAACTCCTTTATAACGTTTTTAGTCAGAACTGAGATAATTATTACTCAATTAAACAGGTAAAAGTTATAATAAAAACTGTATCTGACACCAAAATGTTAGTTGGGTGATGCTGTGTGATTTGTCCAGCATATTTAGATAGCTTAACAACGATGACTTAACACTCACCGTTTCGATTCATATATTTAACAACATACTTAGAAGTTACTTTACGTAGTTACTTGTTGGTATATCGCTTTCTGGTCACCTCAGAGAGTATAACTGAAGTGTTTGCTCATCGAGCAAAACTATGCGCTGAGTTATTGCCTTTTTGCTGTTGTGTAAAGGTAATGTTTAAAGGTTAATTATATCCCATGGGAACTGTTCTATGGGATAGAAAGCCTATTTTATTAGCCTATGCTTGATTCCAGGCTTAGAACTACATCTATGAAAAATTTCAACCCGATCGGTTAAGTCGTTATGGCGTGAAGAGGTAACAAACATCCAAACATACACGTTTATAATATTAGCAAAGAATTACATAATAAAAACAAATCTTAGAACAAGTATTTACAATTGAAAAATTTAAGCTAACTGCAGACTGTTGAAAACAATTCATCATTTATTTATATGCGTATATAGTTACTATAGTTACTATAGTATTTGTTAAGTTATAGTATATTATGTATTGTATTATATTATGTAGCACCTAGTCTATTTAATAAGTAGGTTAAAATTAAATCTTATATCCTTTGTGTACGCAGCACATGTACCCACTTTTACAAATTTGTTTCTCTTTCCCAATAAGGTTTGCTGGAAGAGAACTCGTTTTAGGGTTAAGCTCGCCTTTGCCATTATTTTTCCTGCTCTTTTACTTGTATTTAATTTGTGCAATGAAGAATTATGAAATTATAAACAACTAGTTTGTGCCCCCGGCTTCGCACGCGTTGTTTCTATGAAAACGTTTAAAGGTAATTTCTATCCCATGCGAACTAACTTATGGGATAATAATAAATAATGCTGGACAATTCACACAGCATTATCTAGCCCCAAGCTAAGCAGAGCTTGTGTTATGGGTACTAGATAACTGATATACTTACATAATACAATACACTATATAGATAGATATATTTTTTATTATAGATAGAAAAACATCCAGAACCCTGAACAAATATCTACAGATCGTACAAACATTTGTCCCGAGGCGGGAATCGAACCCGCAACCTCCTGCGTCGCAGGCGGACCTTCGCCCGCTGCGCCCAGGAGGTTGTCGATAAAAAGTAGCCTACGTTTGATTCCAGAATTAGAATTACCTGTATGCAAAATTTCAGCCCGATCCAGTCAGTAGTTTTTGCGTGAAGAGGTAACAAACATCCATCCATCCATCCACCTATCCATCCATCCATCTATCCATCCTAACTTCCGCATTTATTATATTTGTGTGATCTACAGATAGCTCAACTGATATTAGTGTAAAGTGTAATGTGATGATACTTATGAACCTACATTCAATTCAAATTGCTTAGTAAGCAGATAGCTTCGAAACCTACGTGCTTAGCAACAAGAATTTTACCGTTCATGTTCTATCTATGTGGGTTTAAATAATATCAATAGGTACATCATCATCATCATCAATGGCCTTTACATCCACGAAGGATGGTTTAAGAAGTGTTCGTTTTTCGGCACTTACGTAGATGACTTGTAAGGCCTATACGGGACCGGCAGATGCGATGCAAAACATTAGCGGAAGGAGTTATTGCTCATGACGTAGCATGGTTCCAAAAGCTAAATATTATGTATAATAATGTATATTATTATGTATATCAGTTATCTAGTACCTATAACACAAGCTCTGCTTACCTTGGGGCTAGATAATGTTGTGTGAATTGTCCTGCATTATTTATTTATTTATTTATTTATTTAAATGAAAAGCGAGCACTGAGGCACCAACGGGCTGCAGCGGCGGTCGCAGACCCACCACTATCCACCGGGGTTCACGGATGTCAATAGGTACATACGATTGTTTGTAATCGGTAATATGCAGAACTATTATTCTTATTCGGAAGATTGTATTTAATTTACCATCCACGCGCGATCAACGCACCTAGTCAATGTAAATATTTAAAGTTGTTCGTTCGGGTTATTCCAGTTTTCCCCCTTGACAAATCCCCCATAAGGGGGAAAACTGGAATTCATTTTTTTGGAGTCCAGTTTTCCCCTTTGACTTATTGGCGCATAATTCATTTTTTGTGACTCAAGAAACTGGTGCCATAGTTATGCAAAATTAACTTCGATTCACTGGTATTCTCTGAGCATTTGGAAAATAAGAGATTTTGAACTAAAAATCAACATAGCAGCGCAATGAAAAACTATCCACCGCGCGGATAGTTTTTTCATCCCCAAGCGGTCGTGCAAAATGTCCCAAATTTTGTATGAGTAGACCAAAAACTTCTTCGTAGGTACATTGCCGTTAGACGACCTCAGTGGCGCGGTGGGCGAAGGTCCGCCTGCGACGCTGGAGGTTGTGGGTTCGATTCCCGCCTCGGGACAAATATTTGTACGATCTGCAGATATTTGTTCAGGGTGTTCTGGTCGTTTTCTATATACATGTATATAATAAAAATATCTATCTATGTACTCGTATATTATTATGTATATCAGTTATCTAGTACCCATAACACAAGCTCTGCTTACCATGGGCTAGATAATGCTGTGTGAATTGTCCAGCATTATTTATTTTATTTATTTATTGCAGGCAGCAGTATTTCGCAGGTCGTCATCCCACTTGGCTGGAGGGCGTCCTATACAATTATCACAATCTCACCATCGTGGCCAAAAAGAGCAACTTCGCATCTCTGCCTACACTATCACATCACACTAATATTGTATACTAACTTGATAAGGTATAATCATTATATTGGGAAGGTAGGAAAAAGAGTTAGGAAACGTAAGAAAATTATAAGGCAAGAAGAAGAACTAACTGACCTATTTTGTAGTGAAATCCGGTACGTTTTCAAGCTTCAAAGTTATGGAAAACTCAGTGCTAATACAACATGTAGGTGCGCGTTGAAGTCTTTTAGGTTCATCGTGGGTTCATCGTGGGTCCGTCGTAGCACCGTAGCAAGTGCAACGAAGGTCTACGAGGAGGTTTTGCTTATTGTCATAGGAGAAGAGAAAAGGGTAGCGGAAAGCGAGATATATCAGAGGGATGAGAGCCAACACACCTTCACGATGTTGAAATGCAACTCTCTATCTCTAGTTTCAGAGTCATTTTTTATTTGCGCAAATGACTATACGCAACAATGTCTGATATTGCAACTTAGTACGAATAAGTTGTGCTAGAAGACATTTTTGCCGCTTTTTAATGATAAATTATTATGTATGCACATTATACTCATAATAGATAGAGAGTGTATCACTATCGTTTTGAATGACAAATTATATTATGTATGCACATAATACTAATAATAGATAGAAAGTGCATCACTATCGTGTGACTGCTTGCAAATTATTGGAAATGTCAAACTATATTAATGTGAACTTAAATAAAGACATTTGATGAGTTTTTTTCACTATTTGCTTATTATTTACTAGCTTCTGCCTACGGCTTCGCACGCGCATTTTCGATCTAATGTAGTCTATTAACAAAGTTAGGTTTTGCTCTAAGTGGGCCGCCTTTTAATAAGATCTATTCAGTATTTTTGGAGATACTACGTAACAAAAATTCTGATTTCACAAACTTTCCGCTTTATAATAATATAGTTATAGTTATTATCAGATAGTATTATTTCATGTTATTATTTGCTTTAGCTGAATCATTATATCAATATTCTACATGTTGTTAGCATATTGTATTATTTGTCAAATGTTTATATTATACTACCTATTATGTACTGTGCGTTGCGGAAGCAAATTAATGTGTATCTACCTATTTATCTATTTATTGGAAAAAGACACCGTAAGTGTAAACAAACACAAATTTTGATTTTTCTTTTTATAAATGTAAAAGTAATGTAAAAATGCGTTTATTTTGTAACCAATACATACATGGTTAATACAAAAGTAATAATAACATTAGTTCACAAAAATGGCCAACACTCAGCAGATGCTATGGTAGGATGTATCCTGTCATAGCTGGTCTTCCGTGGAGGCCAGAATGAAACGTGAGTCGCCGCGGCGTAACTCACACATAAAATAGGAAAATTTAAAAGAAAACACAGATAAAAAGAAATTGAAAAAAAAAATGCAATGTCAAAACGGTCACATCACTATGCAATGTCAAAACCGTTTTCCAATAAATAATCTTGTACAGAAAACAAAGCTGAAATAAAACGCTCTATTTGATTCATAGAAGTTATCTATTTAGAAATTGATAAATTATAGAAATCATGTCTAGATAAGAGACATTTCGTTATAATATTTGTTAATATTCCTTGATAAAATCATTTCACTGTCGAAAGGTATAAAACCTTGCTTGGTTTTAAATTCATGTCAGTTTAGAATAATTATTGACTATTTTGTTAATCTAATTTAGAATAAAATGGCGCGAAAAACTGCACTGATTTGCGCTTTTGCGATATTCCAGGTTTGTTACAATACCTTACATTAACAATTATTATTATAAGTTGCGTAGATAAAGATAGGGCTGAAAATAACCGCCTTTTTCATGCTGTCCAATCATAATCTGCATAGCTTGTGCCATTACTAACAATATAAATATAAATATCACCATCTAAACCTTTTAATAGACAAACAATAGCCTTTTTAATAGATAAAACCTTTTTCCACAGTGAAACCTGCTAAAATAATATAAAAATATTTTGATTCTTTTCAGACCATCACAGGCCAAGCCCTCAACAACATCCGTGGCCTCAACGGCAATGGTTTGGCCTCCAGCATTCTAGCCAGCAACAGCCTTCTCAACAGCGGCATTGGTAGCGGCCTTGGCAATTTGGGCAGCAACAACCCAGCTAGTAATCTTGGCAACTCAGGCAATAATTTTGGCAACGCCGGCAGTAACTTAGCCAGTTTTGGCAACGCTGGCAGTAACTTTGCCAGTGGTTTAGGCAACTCAGGGAGTAATCTAGGCAAAGGCTGCGGTGGCGTGGCATCATCTGGAGGAAGCTTGCCAGTGCAGAGCGCATCACCAGCGAATCCAACTGGAGTATCAGTTGTTTCTGATAATGCTTATGATGGTTCTTTATGTGTGGGGGGGAACCTACCGCTTCTAGGTTCTGTGGGTTTGGAAGGAACTGTGCAGTCTACTGGCCAAGGTTCGGTGTCGTATGGATGTGGTAGCGGGTCCGTAGGTATTACTAACGAGGGACCGGTGTCTACAGGGATCACCAGTCAGGGGAGTTTCCCCCCTAGTGGGGTGTCTGGGTTAAACTTGGGTGGTGGGTATTTGGGGAGAGGATTTGGTGGTAGCTGTGGAGCTTGCTAGGTATTGTGCCGTTGAGTAGGTTCTAGGTTGTTATTTATGTCAATAAATTCTAAGAAATCATAAGTTTTGTGTTTATTTCTTGTAAGAACTTTTACTTAACCCCATAAATGTATTTGAGGTACCTTATAATGCTGAAAAGCTAGATATTTATTTAACTATTCAGTAGGTTAGGTACTAACCACCCTAACTATTCCCGCGGGTGTCGTAAGAGGCGACTAAGGGATATCCACCGGGGGCGGGCAGCAGCGCGCCTCCTGCAGAACTGTAATCCTCAACCCGCATGCCCAGCATGGAGATAATGGGCAATACCCCCCATGAGATAAAAGCCAATAAGGCGCTCAGTGGGAGACCTGCGTCCAGCAGTGGACCAATATAAGCTGTTGAGGTGAGGTGAGGTACCTAACTAATCACTAAATAAGGTAAAGTCAGGAAAAGCGCCTCAGTGACAAAAAGCCCTTTATTCCATCCAGTCCTACCAGTAGTTCGATAGTCGAACTGTTTGGATGTTTTTTTTCCAAATTGTTATACTGACGGATCGAACTATTTGGAAACATTCTACATTGCTGGCTTATTGTAATTAGCTAAATATTTGCTTCTGATCAAGTGACGGCAGATGCTTATCTATCTCGGACTAAGGGAGACACCAGGACTGAAAATTCCTGATGTCTCCCCGAGGGGGACAATCACCCCGGAGACACGAGTCTGTCACAAAAGCGCACAACTGCCAAAAACCCTAGCTTCTGGAAATTTCAATCAGTTATTGATTAGTTCAAAATTTTGATTATTTTTCTTGTTTTTATTATGCTGAATACGATCCAATAAATGCGATAGCCCGTTTTTCAATCTCTCTAATCGAAAAATGATGATATAGTTTCATCTATAAGCGATTGCATTGTTTGGGATTATAGGTACTTGTGACACTTTTCATCACGTACTCGTAGAATTAAGAAAATTTTGTGACTTACATAATATGGACCTTAATTGATTTTTGTGTTGTCTGAAATAAATAAATGAATGATAACTAAATTTTATTTATTTATATATATTTTTATCTTGGTTACTTACTTAGCCTATCAAAACTTGATTGTGATTTTCGGAAGTTTTTGCAGTGGGGCACGAACCCCTTACCTACCCTATATAAACACATATTTGGCACATTCTGTCATTTTTGGTACTTTAGGATGCTAACAAAGGAACACTGCCTCATAGCGGGAAGCTATGCGGCATCATCTCGGAAAATGTGCACTCTGAGCGAAGGGAGCACGAAAACGTACTCGCATGTACCTTGATGGCGACTGGACACTCATACTAGATTCTTTTGTTTTGAAAAAAAGCTCCGAACACATTTTTATACGGTGGTAACGTTCTTGTAAAACATACTGTAATTTATGTAAAAATATGTTTATGTAATACTAGCTGCGTTGTTTCTATGGAAACGTTAATAGGTAATTTCTATCCTATGGGAACTGAATTATGGGATAAAAAGTAGCTGTGATTCCAGGATTATAATTATCTGTATACAAAATTTCAGCCCGATCCGTTCAGTAGTTTTGGCGTGAAGAGGTAACAAACATCCATCCATACGTAAATCCATCCAAACATTCGCATTTATAATATTAATGTGATAGTGTGAATAGAGTGATGTGTGTTTTTATCCCTTACTAGCTGCGCCCCGCGGCTTCGCCCCCGTGGAAATGTATGTTTCCAACTTTCTTAATTTTTTCTTTCATAAGAACCTTCTCCTGACAATAACAAACACAACAAAGAAAGAATTAGCGAAATCGGTCGAGCCGTTCACGCGTGAAATCGTGACCAAGGAAAACGGGTTTCATTTTTATAATATACTAGCTGCGCCTCGCGGCTTCGCCCCCGTGGAAATTTATGTTTCCAACTTTCTTAATTTTTTCTTTCATAAGAACCTTCTCCTGACAATAACAAACACAACAAAGAAAGAATTAGCGAAATCGGTCCAGGCGTTGTTGAGTTATGCGCTTACCAACACATTTTGCGATTCATTTTTATATTATAGATATAGATTTTATTCTTCTGCTATGTATGTATTAAGTTGATTATAATCTTGTATCTGTTTAATTCGCTTGTTCACACGTTTCATGTATCTAATATTCTTCTTAGTCGTGAAAACCTCTTATCAGCCTTCTGTTTCTATTTTCTTATTTTTTTATTTTTGTATCTGCTGCTAGTTTTCCTTTAATCAATGAATAATAAATTAAAATCCGACGCCGTGTCTGTCTGAACGCTAATTACCCAAAATCTAACGAATGACGGTTTTTGACGATTATTGTTGAAAATATCGGAAAATATCACGCTTACTGGGCTTTGGAGATGCTTAAGCTCTGCTACGCGTGCAAAAACGGGGCAGATTGCTTGTCTAATAAAATTTACTATTGTATTTAAATACAATATGAAAGTTTTTGCAGTTATGAGATGATTGCCGAAAAACAGTGGAACGGGCTGAAATTTACTAAATTTCAGCCCGCTCCATTGTTTTTCGAACTGCATCATGCTAAATTTAATTTAGCATGATGCAGTTCTAGAAAGAATAATATTGGATACATATCCAATAGCTTTTTTTTTTCCAAACACATTCAAAGCCGCTTTCAGAAACGCATAATTACATTATTTAAATAAATATTTACTGAGCATCGCATGAAAATCGATAAACAAGACAAAAATTAAATTTTAAAAACCCGCCGACGTTGATTGGCTGAAAATATTTTCATGAAACATGGCTGAGAGCACTCGGGATGAAATTATCTATGACACAAAAAAAAAAAAAACGAAAATCGATTCATCCGTTTGGGAGCTACGATACCACAGACCACAGAAATCTAAATAACAAGGCACTATTTAGATTTCTGTGCCACAGACAGATACACTACACAGATATCTACACATACAGACAGACACGTCAAACTTATAACACCCCTCTCTTTTTTCGTTAAAGTAATTGACTGCAGCAAAGACACACAAACAACTGAACGGTAAATTATTTGACACGGTATATCAATTTGCTAAAAATCTTAAAAAAACTAGCTACAGCTCATTAGTAAGTATCCGATATTTCGCTTGTGAAAATGACTGCGACGAAAAATCATAATCAGAAAATACAGTTATTATTATGAGCCTACAGATGGGCTAAACCTCTACGCACATTAATCCAACGCCGCTACCTCGACCTCGCCCTCGACAGCCTATATTTGTCCACTGCTGGACGCAGTCCTCCCCCTGATAAGCGCCTTATTGGCTTTTATCATGGGAGTAATGCTTATATGCTGCCCACGCTGAGCATGCGGGTTGGGGATCGCAGTACGGTGGTAGAATTGTTCTGCAGGGGGCGCTGCTGCCCGCTCCCGGTTGATATCCCTCAATCGCCTCTTATGACACCTGCGGGAAGAATAGAGGTGGCGTTTTGCTGAAAATCGCGAAAAACCCGTTTTTGTGACCTTAGACCCCGATTATTTTTTCCATGTGTCAGATCTATGAGGACTTTTCACATTTCATTTATAATGGTTTCTAAGAAATCAAATACTATCGCAAAAATTTTCCACTTCGATCGACGGGACTTGAACCCGCATCCTTCCTTCAATAGAGGAATGTGCTAACCAATTACACCACGAGGTCAAGTGACGTAGGAGTCGAAAATCTTTGGGATCTCCTACGGCCTAGCGCCGTTAGCTCCACCTACAGGGGAAACATTGAAGTTTATTACCCTGAGTGTATGGTTACGCACTATAACCTCTCATGTGGCACGCCCCGCGCCCCGCTATTTTATAATGGTGTTCAGTTCAATTACAATCAGTTCAGTTCAGTTACAATCCTACCAATTTTCAGCTAGCTGCGAATTTTTGTAACCTCGGATGTCTAAATTGACCGGACTCTATAGTCCAGGTAATATAATATAATCCATGGTCTACATACGTCATCTCATATGTCGAGGTGTTGCTAATCAGCTGTCACTGTCACCTGTCAGATGGATATAGCCGAGAGAGCGGGAATCCGGGTTGACGTTCGAACGGAGGCCTACGGGTGTGGGAGGTGAAGCTGATGGGATACCTTGGCCCTGGCGTATTCCTAATGAGTATCCGTATCGTTATAGCAATTTCAATAGAACTAGTATCCACGTTATTCTTTAGGACATAATAATGATATATCTTTTTAAATTATGCAAATCGGACCATTACGTACGAAGTTATGACTAAATTACTAGCGAAGTAAAACAGATTTTACTAGTACGGAGGACTGTCGCCCTACTGAGGTTCTGGTACCTACTGATACATTCATACCAAATAAATAATACTTAGTCATAGACATAGATAATACTTAGACATAGACATAGGTAATTGTTTTATTTTCTTGTAATTTTGTTCATATTATTTTTAGTCTTCAAAACCTACTTAACGTTTACCTTATATTATGTATATTGTACCAACCTACTGTAGTTATATTTTAAAGAATAAATAAATGTTTATGTTATGTTTATGAAGTTCACTGAGTGACCGCCGCGGGTGCGTGTGACGTCACTCGCTCGGTCGCCGCCCGTTAACCGTAGGCAGATATCAGTTTTGGTGGAGGTGATTTACTCCGAAACTATAAGTTTAGGAAATGACATACCTAACCAAATAGACTCAATTTGAGAGTCAAAAAAAATTGAGAGAAAAGCATAATGATAAAAGCTTATCAGGGCCTGCGTTCACTGCATCTGCTGAGGTGAGGTGAGGAGGTGAGTGAATCACCAGTAACCCTGTACACCTCGTCGGTTTAAAGAAATTTATTCTCAAAAAGACATAATGTCACTTACATGAGAAAAAAAGTTATTCTAAAGTAGGTATAAATTGAGTAGGTCGTTTTCGTATGTATAATAGGTACTTACCCATCCAATGCATCTAAAAATAATAATCTGCCACATATTCAGCTAGTTTTGTTTTAAATGCATTGAATGGGTTTACATTTTTTATAATTACTACGTGTAGATAGAAGCACGTGTTTTTTTATAAGTATTTAACTTAAGTAGGTAAAATCAAAGTAATTTATCGTAACAAGGTAAATATATCAACGTCCGTGACTTTTACCAATTCCTCAATCGTTTTATCTGTAACAATCTTTTTAAATTTACTGAAATTATTACGTTGATTGTTGTGAAAATTGTACCTTATAAATAAGGTATTCCAAAATATGGCTTCAGTTATCTATATCTATACTTTCCAAAATGGCTGCCCGGTTCCTGGTTTTAGTTGTTTTAGCTTTAGCTTTATCGGTAAGTAAGGTATCATCAATCTAACAAAGGGGGTTAAAAAACACATACTCAAATCTAGAATACTTACATAGATTGACAATAGTCAAGTTCCTATTTTAATAGTCGTTCGTGAATATAATAATAACAAACAATATTTTTTGTATCTTGAATAGTCCTTATATTTGACCATAATCGCACCGACCGATGACAATGTAACCGACGATGTATTAAAACCATTTTTTCTTTCAGATTGCCTCTTGCCAGATTCTGAATGGTGGCAACAGATTTGGCAACGGGTTTGCCAATGGCCTCGGCAATGGTTGCGGCTGCCAAAACTATGGCGGTTGCGGTTGTGGCTCAGTTAACTATGGAGATGTGGCCATAAATGGGGAGCTTCCGGTGACTGGCTGTACGACAGTCGGTGGCCAGGTGCCAGTTATTGGTTATGTTAATTTTGAGGGATATTTGCCAGCCAATGGTTTGGTTTCTGTATCGCCTAACTGTGGTTGTGGATGTGGTCGGTAGAAATATTCAGATTCTGGTGTAGCGTGTAGTTTAAATTAAAGAAAATAAAATACTAAGAACTTAACTGTTTTTATACTTTTCTACTTCACCTTAATGCGATTATTTCAGCTGATTTGATTTTTAAGTATTGATGAATTTATTCCTTCCTAAATAGATTTCTAGACAGTCAGACTTAATATTTTTATATAAGAAAAACATTGGTGTTAAATCCTACCTGCTGGTCAATTCAGGTTTATTAGTGAGTGTGATCAATCACGAATAAATAAAATTGCTGAAAATTAAAGTGTTAAAAACTTATGCTAAGGGAAATGAAAAACAAGTTTACATTTATCATTTTATTTTAAATAAGTTATAAATAAATTAGAAAGTATAAACTACTTATAATACATCTTATAGAAAATGTTAACATGAAAATTCAACATTTCCTGCACCCTTAGTCGGTAGCTTACCATTCAGACCGACAGTACCATAAATTGGCAGTTTACCATTAACCGTCACATCGCCAACCATTTTCAGACCATCTGCGTCTACCTTCAGGCCATATTGTCTGCCAGAATTGGCCAAACGTCCATTGATATTGCCACTAGTTTTGCCAATACTACCGGCAACATTAAAATCATCTTCAGAGGTACCTAGCTCGTATTTGATTACTTTTGCATTTCTAAAATTAGTATTACCAATGTTAGAAGGAACTTGTTTGGCTATTCCAGAGTTGGCTAAATTGGCTCTTAACTGGTCAGTGCTATCTTTCCCTGTTATGGAATTAGTATTTGCCAAGATACTAGGTGTATTAGCGATATAAGGACTGGTGCTTCTTGTTGATGTTATGCCATTGATTGTGTTGGTGTTAGCAAAGTTTCCTAGTCCGTTCACTGCCACTCCTTGTCCACTCCCTGCTATTCCTTGTCTATTTTCTGCTATGCCTTGTCTATACCCTGCTATTGTTTGTCCATTCCCTGCGATTCCTTGTCCATACCCTGCCGTTGCCAGATTCCTTGCTAGTGCGTTGGTTTGTGAGGCTCCCAGGGTTCTGTAGGGTTGGCTAGGTATATTGTTAAGTGTTCTGGCATTTGGCAGAAGGTGGCTAAGTGTTTGCGTATTAAAAATGCCTTGGTTTGTGAGTTGTCCAAAGGTTTGCTGCAAAATTTAAAATACTTAATCATTATTTTTGGTTGATGGGTCTAAATGCCTAATTGTGTAGATTTCGACGAGAACGAAAACGAAAAAGAAAAGTTGTCTTGAATTTGAACTCCTCTATAAGACTTTACAGGTAATTTAGAAGCGTCATCATTAACATGATTTATTTGGGTTTAGCTCTATTTAATATAGAAATAAGCAAACAAAAATAATAACTTTTTTAATCGACTTCGAAAAAGGAGGTTTTCGGAGTTTACTCCCACGGGAACACTTTTTGTCTCGAAAAATTTGCAAATATAAAGGACGGATTCACTTTTTAGTTTTTTGAAAACAATTCCGTGTTATGTAATCGATTCTTCTAATAAACTAAGTAATCATCAATAACTTACATCGATCAATGCAAAACAGAAAAAATAACTAAGATAAGTCATTTTTAGAGGACAAAGTGCAAATAACAAATTATCTACAAAATCAACGTTTTATAAAACGGCAAACTAAAGATAATCATTAATCAGTGATTTTGTTTATCTTTAAACTACGTGATGATATTATGCAAGTTATATTTAAAGTTAAGTATTGTAAGCGAAATGTATTTCTTAGAAAAAGTGTCATTCAGTGTCAGAGCTCCGACTTTGGGGAACTATTATTGTAGGTACCTACACAAAGGAAACTATACAAGATTTCGTACATTTGGTTTGAGATTATGATCGCTTATCTTCCATAGATAAGGACTTAAGCTAAGCTTTTTGTTTTGGAAACACGTCTTTATTCACAAAGAACATTAGGTACAATCAACTAATAAAAATAAATTACAACTTGTATTTACAATTAAAACGATTGAGCTAACTGCAGACTGTTGCAAACAATCTACAATCTTAAGCTAAACTGATTTATTGTGTATCTGATAATTGCGTAACATTTAAGCTTATCTAATTTATGCTGCCTGCATAGCGTGGAAAACACTAAACACAAGTTTCCAATTCCATCTCGAATATAAGGTGCTATTTCAGTGGAATTTTTGTTTTATGGGTAAAATAACACGCAAAACGTTCATTGAAAACTTTCCCGCTGAGAATAACTTTATTCACTTTCCCATTCATCATCATCATGAGCCTATATTAGTCCACTGCTGGACAAAGGCCTCCCTTAATGAGTGCCATAGCGCCCTGTCTTCAGCTTGTCGCACCTGCCTCTGCAGTCTTTCGCCGGTCGTCATCCTACCTGCCCGGAAGGTGTCCGAAGAACAGGTTTACCTTAGCGGTTGTCGGTTCTCGGGAGATATGCCGGCCCACTGCCTGAGAAGACTCGACGTAGTTTCCTAAACGCTGCCCAGCCCAGCTGGATCTTCCTCTTAGCCTCCTTCTCAAAATCTGCCAAATTTCGAGAAGGTAGCGTACGATGACCGGTTCCGGATCAATGTGGCCATACCCGTTAACACATAATAATATCACATTCCCGTACTGAGGGGAGGACGCGGGTTCAAGTCCCGTCGAAGTCGAAAAATTTTTGCGATATTATTTGATTTCTTAGAAATTAGCCAAAGTGCGAGGCTTATGAATGATGAAATGAAATTATAATCGACTTAAAAAAGAAGAGGTTCTTTATCTGATTGAATGTGGAGGAGAGTAAAGATGTAGGTAAGTAGTTTACTCACCATCCTTGGAGTTAAACGTTTTTTATTAGTTCTTAATATCTGGCAGCAATTTTGACACTGCCACTCGCTGGTACATATCCACTAACAGGAAACCATCTGGGAAAGTCAGAATCTTCTTCACCACTGTCATGATCAGAATTACCCAGAATTCTGGTAAAATATTCTTCGAAACCTTCATAGTGGTCGTCGTGAGGGTGTTTATCTTCGTAATGGTCAAAATCGTGGTCTTGATGGTGATCAAAGAGGTGGTTTTGAGAATGATCAAAGTGGTGATCTTGGTGATGGTCAAAGTGGTGACTGTGATGACGGTCAAAGTGGTCATTATGATGGTCAAAGTGGTAATCTCGATCATGATCAAGGTGGTGATCATGATGATGGTCAAAGTGGTATTTCGGAATTCTACATGGTCCACATGACCCTGCAGAAGGATAGAATTGGTAAGCTATATTGGGACAACGGTATTGACAATGGACAAAATCATCTTCGTCTTCTTGAAAGTCGTGGTCATTCTCAGACGAGGGATGGGAGAAGTGATGACCGTGAGTGCATGGGCGCGAAAAACACATGCTGATTGGTGGACCTGCAATAAATTATAAATATTAGTGATAATAAAATTACATTACACACGGCTGAACAGATTTTGAATCAAATTTGGTACCATAATATCTTATATCCTCGATTAAAGCATAGGCTACTATTAATAATAATAATAATAAAAGTATTTATTTCCAAAAAATGGTTTGAACAGGTTAACAGAGTACTTAAAACTAATTTAATTATCTCTAACTTTATGTTTAAATTAAATTCACCTTTAAGTATAGTACCTAGGTACTCTACCATAAAACCTTAGTGTTGTAAATGCATGGACTCCTCGCTCTAACTATGTAAAACTTGTGTTTAGACGCGAGGGCTACTCTGCCTCATAGACCCCGAGGGTGTGGCTAAAGTACATTGGTATACTTGGTACATAGATAATGTTGAACATATCAAAGGAAAATAATTAACTAAGTATAACTAAAACATTAAATCGAAGAGAAATCCAAGGGACATTATATTTATTCATCCCGGGAAAGTGCAGTGTTCCTGTGGGATGATCAAATAGTTCAAAAAGGCAGGTATGTTTACTAACTTGGGTGTAGAGGCGTAGTTAGTAGTTATATCTTAAAGGAATGTCGGCAAATTAAATTTCTATCTAGAATAAGTATATTATCCCCTTATCGAAGGGTGTAAGAAGTTTAAAAGGAATATCGGCTAATTATTTTTCTATCTATAATATTTTAACCTCTTATTGAAAGGGTGCATCGTCGATAAATTAAGCTGAATTTATCGAAGTTGTTCTTACCTAAGTTTGATGAAAAGCAGTTCAGTCTTCAAATGTTGTGATGGTATACATTACTATACCCGAGTTTCAAAGTATAGTATCTAATAATTGACGTGGGTTCTCTATGATTTGTAAAATGATCATGTTTATCGTCTAACTTAATAGTTCTTACCTCCACATCCATAATGCGCTCCTACACACACATTCCCTTGAGCATGTACAGGACCACAAAAGTGAACGTTGTCATCATCATCTTCACCGTCAACAGTTTCATTACTATCTTTTGCATCACCACCAGAATGGACTATTTCGCTGCTATCCACTTCGACTGTGTGATCATCTGTAAAAGCCAAAATTGGTACCAATATCAATATGAGTGTGCACATTAGGATCGCAAGAAAAGTTTTCAAGAGCTCGATAGACTATGACGTATTTACTTATTTATTGATTTTTTTATTTATTTATTTACCAACTTAAACTAATATAACAAAGAAAACTTATATTAATAACACTGAGTAAACCACAGAGGTTTGTAAAGGAGTGTTGTTAACTATCTCGCTTACACGTACAAAAAGAGAAAGACACAAATAGAATAAGTATTCCGTGAAAATAGCGTGTGTTAAATCGGTTTGTTCCGCCCTGACAACCAAACTTGACAACTGGTTGTCCACGTGGAAGAAATTTTCCGCGGGGACAACCAGTTACATGGGCGGAATTTTATTTCCATCTACATAACTGCTTGGTAACTAGTTGTCTTTCTCTTAAAACTATCGAAAACTATAATCGAGTTCGTATAAAACTATTCAACCACTGTCAAAGTACGAAAAAGAGTTACCCTCTGCACTATAAAAGGTAAAGGTCTGCAAGGCATCAAATGTATGGAGAGTCAAACACTTGAATGTAATTTTCTTTGTTAATGAAAAATGTATAAATTCTTTTTTTTTTTTTTGTTGAATTGTTCTTACCTCCACATCCATAATGTGCTGCGACACACACCTTCCCATGTGCATGTACGGGACCAGAAACGTGAACGAAATCATCATCATCAATAGTTTCATTGTTATCCTTTGAAACATCAGCAGGATGAACTATTTCGTTGCTATCCAATTCGACAGTGTCATCATCTGTAAAACACAAAATTGGTATAACCAAAACCATTAGCTATATATTTCGTATAGTTAATATTGGATTCTACTGACCTACTTCCCGAAATAAATAAATAATGCTGGACCATCCACACAGCATTATCTAGCCCTAAGCTAAGCAGAGCCTGTGTTATGGGTATTTTAAGACTGATATCCATAATACAATAAAATACAAGGTTGCCTGGACGAGATCGCTCATAACGATAAGGCCGCCTTTGTACTTCGTCTACTCTTAGCATATTTATGTATTGTTATCTGTCTTTGTGTGGTACAATAAAGTATTATCTATCTATCTATCAATACATAAATAGATATTTATTATTATATTACACAAAGAAAATTTCCAGAACAAATATTAAGATGTTTCACCAATCGTTGCCAAAACTTAGTTCAACAGAACCAAGTTTAGGTTGATCGTGTTCACATTTGAGTAACATAACAGCTCTTGCAACCGGTGAAATAGGACTTAAGTTGCTGAACTTTGGTCCGATTTCACCGCTTGTTCAAATTCGTAATACCTATTATGTACAGCAGCATTTGACAGCATTTGAACTGGATTTAGCGTTTGAACCGGATCAACTTCATGTCGGTGAAATGAGAATACGTATAAATCACTTATGTGAAACTAAGTTATAAGAACGCGTTCAATGGCAACGGTGAAATTGGACCTAAATTCTTTCATATATATTTTCTGTTGAATTGTTCTTACCTTCACACCCATAATGCGCTGCTATACACACCTTCCCTTGAGCATGAACGGGACCAGAAAAGTGGATAAATTCATCACCATCATTATCTTCATTAGTTTCCATATGGTTTGAAACATCAGCAGGATCGACTATTTCACTGCTTACCACATTGATTGTGTGGTCATCTGAAAGGCAAAAGCTCGATTCATTAAAAAATAAAATGAAATTATCTTTACACAGCATAAGTCATCTGAAACGTAACTTTACACAGCTTACATAGCTAGTAACTTAACTAACTCTATTTAATGCTAAAATAGGCTAGTTACAAGTTACACACGTTAAGTGACTTTCCTCCTCATACTCATACTCATATACTCATTTATTCGCCGTAGGCACACTTGGAGATGTCAGTTTAAATATACAGTGGTGCCTAAATTATGATTCGAGGCCATAAAACAGACAAGACAGAAAATAACCTCCGTACAAGATAATTATCTTGTACGTGTGAAAGTCACTTAACGTGTGTTATTTAGGTACTGTATTATTTAGGCAGATACTGGTTTCAAGAGTTTAGTTCCTATTGGTGGCCACCAAGCTCTCCAAACAAAGTTTTTGATTGTATAACACAGAACAAAACTATTACAGATACTTATAAAAAAAGCTTATGATAGATATCGTCTACGCGCGGTCCGATTTTTTGATAATTCCTTTGTATAACGTAATGATAAAATAAAATATGTAGTGGCGCTACTATCGGGGTATATATTCGCCTTAAGCTATTTATAGATAACAAATGTTATATGAGAAAAAAAAAGGCAGGAAATATCATATTATGAATTTTCTGTTCTATGTAGTAGAAAATAACCGACTAGTCCACCAGTCGTATCTAGATGACTATGCATTGTATTTGTTCGTTCCTAGTAGGTTTCTGGCAGACGAGTTGAAGCTTAAGAAGCTGTTTATGCGCTATATTAACTTACCTTGAACCTCAAAATGTAAAACGATTGTCAGTTTGCCGTCAACTATCGCAGAGCTGTTCATTCTTATTGTCTGATTTAGCAACACTACTTCATTTGTTTCTACGCTTTCATTTGTTTCTACCCTTACATTTGTTTCTTTACCTTCATTTTTTTCTAGACCATCGTCTGTCTCTTTATCTTCATTAGCTTCTGCAATTTCATTTGTTTCTTGATCTTCGTTGGCTTCTGCACTGTCATTTGATTTAACATTTTCTTGATCTTCGTTGGCTTCTGCACTGTCATTTGATTTAACATTTTCATGTTCAGTTGTTTCTACTTGTTCTGTTGTTTCTTGATTTGGATCTGTTTCTGACGATTCATCTGTAACACAATACTATAAATTATATTAAAAGCGTAAGTTATTATCAACTTTCATTCAAGATCTCATCTTGTGCAGAAATAGTTACATTAAATGGAACCGACGCTGATCTACAGGAAAAAACTCGATGTAATATAAAATCCTCTTAATTACCTACGTGTCTGTTACCCAAATATCAATTTTGGCATCATGTGACAGACAATTCGTCCCACTGCTAAATATGCTAAAATGGCTAACCACAATTTTCGACTGTCTCGATTGTTTATCTCGATTGTCATTTTCATAACTAATCATATTACCGATCCTTATGTATATAAATAAATAATAAATAATTAAATAATGCCGGACAATTCACACAGCATCATCTAGCCCCAAGCTAATCATAATTTTACCTTTGCAATCAGCACCTTCACCCGTCTCTTCTCCTTCTGCAGAACACGGTGCTGTGTCTATAGCTCTATCAGGTCTTGGAATATTGTCATTATCATCGATTTCACCTTCATAGGCATTAAGTGGAATTTCATTGTCTTCTATAGAAATTCTCTCCAATGATTCTGTTGTGATGATGTGATGTCCATGTTCTTCGATTGGAATCATTTCTACATCGTGAGGAATGAGGAGACCATCTTCTAATGGTTTCCCAAGATTATGCTGTGAAAAAGTGAATAGCGGTTTTATTTCGATAAATAGTGTCATGGATTATTTCAGCAGCAATATGAAGAAAATCAGCCATGGAATAGGTATGGAGGCCTTTGTCTAGCAATGGAATGGAATGGCTCTATACTTTTGTTCAGATAGTTCGTTACTTCTTCACACCAAAACTATTTCATAATAATAATAATTCCTTTATTTCAGACTATAGAAAAGTTACATTTCTTATTTCACTTATTCTACGGTCCATGTGACGGTGATTTTGCTTATTTTTAATGCCTCTGTTTAAAGTCTTATTTCGTATAGTGTATGCATTGTAGGCAGAAAGAGATGCGTAGTTGCTCTTGTTGGCCACGATGCTGAGCAAAAACCTTAAAACTAACATACATAAAATATAAAAACACGTTATTTGTGTGTTTAAGGGCTGCAGTTTTACCTGGAATAAGATATACTTATGTACTTATGCCACTATTTATAAGCGAAAACGTGCAAAAATGCTAAACCTTCCATTTTTGTGAATAAATATTTCATTTCATTTATTCTCCCGTGAGTGTAGTGAGATGCGACTACGGGAAAAGCTAAACTTATGCACCTGAGTCGTCATCATCATCAGCCTGGTTCCAGCTGGACAAAGACCTTCCCTAATGAGTGCCATAGCGCCCTGTCTACTTGACGCATCCACCATCTCCCAGCAGTCTTTCGCAGGTTGTCATACCACCTGTCAGAGGGCGTACTATAAAGCTCTACATCTACGGAACGTAGTCATACTTAATCTTTGCTCTACATACATTAATCCAACACCGCTGCCTCGCAACCCAAATGTTTATATAACTAAGGGCTTGATACATTTTACAGTGACAAAATGGCTTCCCACAAGTTTCAAACTTGTGGGAAGCCATGCACAATGCACATTTTTTATACTTGAATGCACATTTTTGGTATTCAATATAATGCGTGGCCCGCGAGCTATTTGTCATTTCTCATACCGTCTATATGAAATGCATCTAAAAGTAAACGGCCATTCATTTACGTAAGACGGTTTAGGGGGGGAGGGGTCAAGGTTTCCTGTTCGCTTCTTTACTTTACCTTATGAAGATTGAAGTGAACAAAAAATCAAAGTGATCACTTTATTTCCAAGTTTTACTTATTTAATTTGAATTTTCGTGACATGTCCAAGATCTGTAAGGTCAAAAGGAAATAAACCACTTTGATATTGGATTGGGGGAGGCCTAAGTCTTGCAGTGGCTTTTTAGGTGCTAAATGATGGTGGAAATAAAGCTACGTTCACGTAAACAACAGGTAAAATTGCAACACTCACCTGTATCAATGCCACGGCAATTAAAACCCTAAACATGTTGAAAACGGTTGAATGTACACTGCACAAAGGAATACATTTGATTAGAAATACGTGACCACTTATATAAGGCACAGGGTTATCTTCCATAGTCCTTCAGTGTGATGATTAACTTGAATTAAAAACAAGTTTTAGTAGAAAAAATATAGACTCAAATGCGTAGAATTCCCTTTTGTGTCGTTGACATTTTATATAGCCTATTTAAACCTTAGTGATGATCTATACGATGGTCGGAGTTTCTTTGAATTGAAGGATAGGATTCGTAACGAATACATCCGACAGAAAACCAAGTTATTGACATACTTAGCTCTAAGAATTAGCTAGCTGAAGTGGCAGTGGGCCGGCACTCATTAGAGAAGGCCTATGTTCAGCAGTGGACTAATATACTTAGTTTGATGATCATGATGATGATACAAAAGAAAAGAATACCTAGATAGAAAACACTTTGTTATTGATATAACAAAGTGTTTTCTATCTAGGTATTCTACCACAGAAAGACTGGATACAAGATAAACAAAAAGCTTAGAATAGAAGAAATATAAAAATATTGACGACCTCTGTGGCGCAGCGGGCGAAGGTCTGCCTGCGACGCAGGAGGTTGCGGGTTCGATTCCCGCCTCGGGACAAATGTTTGTATGATCTGCAGACATTTGTTCAGGGCGTTCTGGATGTTTTCTATGTATAATAAAAAATATCTATCCATGTAGTGTATTGTATTAAATATATCAGTTATCTAGTACCCATAACACAAGCTCTGCTTAGCTTGGGGCTAGAAAATGCTGTGTGAATTGTCCAGCATTATTCATCTTTTTATTTATAAAGGGCGGCGTTATCGCTGAGAGCGATCTCTTCCAGGCAACCTTGGGCCGGACTGGACATGAAAAAACAAAATAGACGATGGCACTGAATTTATTTATATTTAGATATTTAAAGAAACCAAATACTCACACTACATACTATACTACCAACATAACCTACAAACATAAACATTTATTAAACTTACATAATCATAAAATAAGGTTGACTTACTTTTTAGAAGCGATAAATGGTATAGTCTCAGTAGTCCGGTTACATTTAATTGAACCGAACTACTGATACGTTTTTTGCAACTGTTATTTCGATGTTGATGATACATTGCCGGCTAATGCTAATAAAGCAGTTTCTGAAAGATAGGGAGTGATTTTGTACGTCTGATGTCCAGATGTCCAGATGTTTTCTATGGGCTATTTCTATAGCCAACGGTACTTACTACGTTGGCTTTTGCCGTACCGTTCACATTACGTTTATTGCCAATGACGCACACCAACAAGCTGAGAGGCATGGCACTGAATGCGATACACTAAAATACACTAACACTTTCATGGCCTAAGACGCAGACGAGCCGAGGTCTCGTGTAAATGAAAACAAAATAGGAAACAGCAGGGTATTTTAATTTATTCGATTCGTTTCCGAATCGAAAACTATGGATTCGAATTCGATTCCGACGGATCTATAATTGAGGGATGAAAGCTTAGCATTTGTAAGAACCCTTGATGGGATAAAACGCTGTTTTGATTTCGCCTCGGGTTGATGATCGAAAATTCGAAGCGAATCTGTTGACTAATGGCATCGAGCACATACCTAATAGAGAGGAAATGCCATTTATTTTGTTTAGGCAACAATTACGCCAAATCACTGCTGCGACCGCTGCGCTCCGATTGGCCGACTCAAAGTCAAGCATGACACCCCAGTTGGGCAAGCATACATTTTTATCGATATCGATAGTTATGGTTAAACAAAACTATGAGAATCGCGAAAATTATTTACCTCAACGAAAGTGAATTTATAATTTTATTAAAGCAAACAAATAAAATACGTAACTACTAGTGTGGCATTGTTCTATTTGATTGGAATTTAATTACAAATTTCTGTATTGTCTCTATGTGAAAATCTAATTATATACACATACGGTTTACATACAGTAAACTTTTGATACCTTAGTAATGATACTTGAAATAGAAAAAAAATACAGATAGGTACATTTTTATACCGATTAAATAATATGCCCGGAGTATTTTATAAGACTTACACTGATCAACGATAACTCAATCAAATTGATATATTCTCATTAGGTACTTCTAGTTAGATCGGGAGTATCGATACACAATTTATTATATCAGCACCACACTAGTATGATAGACATTTGTAAGTGACAAATCACTGATGAGTTTCGAATTTCGAACGACCATATTTCCTCTCTATTGGGTATGTACTCGATGACTAATGGCCTTGTCAATTGAGAAGGAGCTTCTCATTTCGATCATCGACCCGAGGCAAAATCAAAACAGCGTTTTATAGATCCGTCAAAATCGAATTTGAAGAGTGAACTACGGCATCTCGACGCACGTTATCTCGATGCACGGAATCTCGACAAATATCGACGAAAATCCGACGTTTTAGATACGGAAACGAATCGAATGAATTAAAATACGCCTACAGAGGGGTGTATCTATTAGAAGTTATTAACAAGATGTGATCGTGATGTGTCCTTTTAGTATGGGTTTTGCGTAATTCCCTGTTCGCACGATAGAGGTGCTGTACCAAATTGTATGGAAAAAGGAGAAACACGATGAGTCTTTAGTAACATCAAATAGACTCGTCACTCAGAAATAAAAACACAAGAGGATCTTAAACATTTTTATTTCACTTATAAATCTAACAAAATAATTTACTAGTCTACCAGTCTTAATATATCTATACTACAAATACCCATAAACGTGATTTTGATTAAGTTGTTCAGGGTCAAATACGGTTACAGTCTCAGTAATACCAATAACTGGCAACCCACTAAAAATCGGTAGCGTACCAAGCTCTCCTAAATTCAGCATGTTGATATTAGCTAAGTCTGGTACATTATAATTTACAACGTCTGGTATATTGATAATTTCTGGTAAGTTGTAGTTATTGGTCATTTCTGGTCTGACATTCTCAGTCAATTGGCTGCCAGTGTTAATCGCTGGCCAATTAGTGGCCGTTGGGATATTGTGGTTGTTTTGGTTAGCTGGTGGTTGCCATTGGTTAACCGATTGCTGTTGGTTTGAAATTAATTGTTTATTATAATAAATGTTATTACCAATAACAGCCAGTTGACCATTATTCAACGACGCATCTTGAAAATTCGTTGCCAAGTTATTATTTGCTGGAATCAACTTGCCAATTATTTTATTTTGTAAAGGAATAGCTGCTTCACTGTATGCGTTATTATTTTGTACTGGAATAACGTTATTCTCGAGGTAAGCTGGATAACTAGTTTCAGTTGGCAGACTTCTTGTTATTTTGTAACCGTTATCAACGATATCGTTGTAGATGGAAACATCTTGAGGATTGAATGAGTTTGCTGGTAAAACTGAAAATGGTACTCCGTTGTTGCAAGCTTCACCTGTTAGTATCAAACTATTTATTTTCGGTAAATCAACTAGTGAATTTGAATATGATTCTGGTAAGTTTTGTTGGTAGTTATCGGTATTGATACCGTTATTGCATGGAGAAACGTTGCTTACCAATGGAACATCGTTATTTTCAGCAACGTTGTTTGGAATGTCATTTAGAACGTTAGTTGGGACAACATTATTTGGGGCAATATTTGGATAAAAACTAATTGGGACTGCGTTATTATGAACAAAATTATTAAGAACAGGGTTATTTTGAATACAATTACTTGGTGCTACATTATTAGGAACTAGATTATTTTGAATTTGATTCAAATTTGGGTAAAAATGTATAGGAACATTGTTCAATTGATTATTATTACCTTGACTCAAACAATTTACTTGAGAGCAAGGGTTGCTTGACAGAACGTCTTCAACGTTATTTTGAACAACGGTGTTTGGATAAAAAGTTATTGGCACATTATTAAGTTGATTATTATTATTACCTTGATCCAAACAATTTGAACAAGGATTGTTTGATAGCGAATTATCTAAGTTATTTTGTACAACGGAATTGGGAAAAAAAGTTATTGGAACATTATTTAATTGATTATTATTATCTTGACCATTAACTTGAGAACAATGATTATTTGAAGGCAAGTTATTAACAGGTTCGTTATTATTATTTTCTGTCAATTGTCTTTTATTGATTTTTGATGCGAAATTTATAAGATCTGTGATTTGTCCATTGACAAATGACAATTTTGGAATCGATTGCAATTCATTTAATAAATTCCCATTTTGCTGGCCGTAGCCAGTTTGCTGGCAGCAACCACTTAGCTGACCTAAGCCATTTTGCTGACCATTGATGAAACCATTGTTGCTGGCAATTGGGTAATTGCTATTACTGCCAGATGGCTGGCTATTGATGTTCTGGCTATTCTGGCAGCCATTCCATGTCAGTGGACTAAACTGAGCGACGATACTCTGAAATATAAAAAGATACCTACAACTTCTCAAATCTTAGCCTCTAACGAAAGCCGAAAGTTTGTGAAATGTGAACTTTTGTTACCATAACCAAAACTACTAAACAGATAAAATCAAGATAAAATTTGGCGTAGGTTTAGAAAAAAGCCTAACTTAGATAATAGGCTAACCTACCTATTTTACCGAAAATACACGTGCGAAGCCGGGGGCACAACTTAGTATAGTGTAGTAATATATAATAACAATTATAATATTATTTTTTGCCTATGTTATGGCTAAAAGCTTACCTGGGTTAAAAATACGTTTAGTAAAATTTTTACATAACTCCTAGACATTTTTTCTTCAAATGAAGATCTTTTGTAATAATTTATCTTTTATACGTTTTAACTTAGAGATTTCAACGTGTTTTCATAGAAATGATAAAATTGCTGGGACGTGATCTCAGTTTCATTGTAGTGAAGTAGATAATTTTCACATAATATGCCCCAACTCTTCCCGCGGGTGTCATATAGGGCGACTAAGGGATATCCACCAGGGGCGGGCAGCAGCGCCCCCTGCAGAACAATTCTACCATCAAACTGCGATCCCCAGCCCGCATGCCCAGGGTGGGCGATAATATAATGCCTACCCTTTTTTTTATTCGGCGATGAAATTCGTTTACGAATAAACTGGTCTGGGGGGACCAGAATTATGTGTGACTCGACGCCCTGAGAAGAACGTAATACCTACTAAAATCCTCTCCGGAGTCCTTCTCTCGGCATTTTGACCGAACCACGGGAACATTTAAACCTCCGCGGCCCGACTGGCGTCCCCTCTTCCTCCTATACATGGCCGGCGAGCCCACCGATCCACACACTCGCCGACCCGAATCTTCAGTCACCTTTCCTCCCCCCGATTAGAACACAGAAAATGCCCACCCTGGGCATGCGAGTCGGGAATACCCCATGACCTACTAGCCAATAAGGCGGTTATCAGGGGAAGGTCTGCGTCCAGCAGTGGACCAATATAGACTGTTGAGTTGAGGTGAAGTGAGGCTACTTCCGTAATCACACAAGTATAAATAAATAAAAATAATGTTGGAATATTTACACAGCATCATCTGGCCCAAAGCTAAGCAGAGCTTGTGTTATGGGTAACTACTAGATAACTGATAGGTATACTTAATACATTACACACTACATCTACACAGAAATATATTTTATCAAACATAGAAAACACCCAGAACACCCGGAACAAACATCTGCAGATCGTAGAAACATTTGTCCCGTAGCTGGAATCGAACCCGCAACCCCCGGCCTTCCAGGTGTACCTTCGCCCGCTGCGCCACTGTGGTCGTATAGGTACAGTCAACGCCAAACGTCTTTGTTGAAATAAAAGATGCTTATTTAAAACTAAAATTCATTTAATTCAGATACCTAACTGTGATCCATAATTTGTTAGTAACTAGCAGAAAGATCTCATCGAGACATTTAATATAATTTAAATGCGATAAAATTAAATAAAAAAAATAACATTAAATTAAATTAAATCAAATTACCTACATAGAAATAAAGAGACTTAAATTGAATAAAGTAGATATAAGTGAATTAAATCAATTACACAAAATTATATCACTTTTTGCAGAAAGTACTGCCATATCGGCGATATAGTTATGCTTATCTCTGGCTCCTTAGGTCACACGTTCGAGGTTGGGCACTGAATGCGTTAATTTATGTTGGTATCGATTAAGGTAGGTAAATAAGTAAACTACGTTAAATAAAATGTGAAAAGAATTTTCAGTTTTTATTTTAATATCATGTCATAAATTACCTATTTAGATTTGTGCATTTATTTTAAATACTTATTGCATCATTTTCTATCCAGCAGTTAAAATTAAGACACCTTCTTAGACGTAGGTCTTAGGTAATTAGATTAAATTAAAAATCTGCCAGCTAGATTCGGCAAATAATCCACACCCGAAACTAAAGATCTCGATAATAAAGACAAGTCATTGGCAACCAGCAATGGCTCTTTGGCAATCAACAGCGGCTCGTTGGCAACCACAATTTTACGCCCTATTGGTTGCCGTAGTTGTGGTGCGTATTCTATCAAAGACAACACGGATCTCTGTGGCAACAATGACAACCTAGAATTTGGTGTCAAATTGCTTAAAGCTTGGCTAGTGTATTCTACCTGTTGCAACCCAGAATTTGGTATCAAATTGCTCAAAAGTTGGTCGCCATTGCTGTTGCAAAAACTAGCTGCGGTTCTTAGGCTCTGTAAAGCTGATTGCTTGAAAACATCAGCTTGGTAATTTGTTCTTCGCGGTGGAATGTTTTGAACCGCTGACGTCAAAACCTCTATCTTTTCTGGTAGCGATGCTTGGTTGCGATTTTGCAGGAGGTAGTTTATGAGTTGTTGTTTTGGGATTGGTCTGTTTATCGGTTGTTGATTTGAGGTAGGTGTGGTTATTAGTTGCTGGTTGATAGGGACACTTTGTGTTGGTTGGAGGGATGGTCCAAACTGTGCTAGTGTGTTCTGAAAATTGATAAACGCATATTGATTAGCGACAAAATAGTAGGCAGGTACAAAAGCTAACAGAAAAAAAAATATTTTCGTAAAAAATATTAGGTTCTCGAAAGTTCATCTTGAAAAAAATACAAAAGATTTCTCGTCACTCTCTCTCGTCATACTTAAGAAGTTAATCATGTAGTAATTAAATTATTAAAATATGTAAGACTGGCTCTTTCCCGCGGTTTTGTACGCGGTTTTGAAGTTGCATAAGTCCGTCCCTGAGATACCGTTTACGTCCCTGCCAGATTTCATTAAGTTCCGTTCAGCCGTTTTTATAATATTAGAGTATGGAAGTATGGATGGAGACAAATACTTACACCAATCAGAATAAATTGCAAGCATATAGTTAGTATTCTATGCATGTTGATTGAAATGCCAAAATTTTGTAAATCATTTTGAAAGTCACACGCTTATAAGAGTAAAAACCTATCTCCATATCTTTATCACTAAAATCACTTATCGTGCAACTTGTCGTCGCAACGAGATAATGTATTCGAAGATAAGTCACGAAAGCTTTTGATAATTATAAATGTAACACTGTACTTTCAACAGATAACACTATTTTGAAATGGCAAGTGCTTTAACAACCAGCTGGAAACCTGTCATGACTTCAAGTATTTTTGGCTTTTTCAGGTTGGCGTGTACCTCTGCTTATCCATTGAGATTTAGGTATATCTCATTGGTTTCTTTTTGTTTGTTTGTTTATAAGTACGTACTCAGATGTGACCTACCTAACCTCTGAAAAATGAAGTGACCAGCAGTAGTTAAAGCTTAATCAAATTTTATAACTGGAACTTCAAATACCCCTACACATTTTTAACGTATAAAGCTATTTTAGCAGAGTGCTAGCCTTTGGCTACCTACCTACTTCAATAAGTAGATATCTTTGCCGTAGCCATGGTATGTTCTTCTTATTAAGCTTAACAGCTACTCAGATTGAGTCTGACTTGACAGACATAAAAACAAAACATTGTAGGTACTTCGAAATATGTATTTAAAAAATATTAAAAACCTGAACTTATCAAATAAATATTTAAAACTAAATTAAATGCAAGGAGGAGGTATAGGAATTTTCCTCAAATAATGACATCTTGAACAAGGGCACGGTGGTGGGGGGAGGGGCGCTATTGCAGGTGGTGCTGGCAGGTAGGGGTTGCCAATCGGCAGTCCATAGGCCACCGGGCCGGGACAACCAACACTAGGGGCAACCACGGGTGCTGGTGGTAATAGACATTGGTTGCAAATTGGCACATCATAGGCAATCGGGCCGCGACAACCAATACTAGCGGGAACCACTGTTGGTCCCGGTAGCAATGGTGGTAGACATTGGTTGCCTAGCAGTTCATAGATAGCCGGACCAGGGCAACCTATTTTAGCAGGAATCCCTACTGGTGGTGGCAGGTTTCCGATAGGTAGATCGTACAAGATCGAGTTAGGACAACCACAACCACCTAGAGCTGAAAGCAGAGCTGCAGATGGTAAGCATTGGTTGCCAATGGACAGTTCGTAGGCAGGTGGAGGACAACTTTTTGTCAGGATGGCTTGGCTTGCAATCTAAAACAAGTAAAAGAATTTGAGTATCTACTACTAAATTTTAACAAATTATTTAGCCGAGTGATTAAATTGTTGACAAATATATTTTACTTACAATAAAAAAACAAATTACTAGGAACTCCTTCATTTTGACCGCGTTACTGAACTAATTTTGACTAGATATTGCAAAGGCTTATGTACTATGATTTATGCAATCAGATTATTCGATAAAATACTCTTCAATGTGTTTATTTTGCATCACATTCATTGCATAAGTTCAATATGAAAGAGTGGGTAAATAGGGCAGGAATTTTGATCCCTGATCTTGACTCACTTATGAAAATATCTCCAACAAAATCCTACTCATTAGTAACAATACTGGGTACCTTACCTTACCTACGTGGCTAATCAAACGTAGAGTTAGACTAGACGCCCTGTGGTTAGATGGGATGACGACCTGCGAAAGACTACTGGCAGATGCTCAATTATTATTATTATTATTATTCATTTATTTCAGATAATATAGGTATCCATAGCACATTATAATTAAATTATTTAGAACTTAAAATTGCACATCTATACTAATATTATAAAGAGGAAAGGTTTGATTTTTTGTTTGTTTGTTTGTTTGTATGAATTGAATAGGCTCCGAAACTACTGGACCGATTTGAAAAATTCTTTCACCGTTAGGAAGCTTACTTTTCAGGGAGTGACATAGGCTATATTTTATCCCGGAATTCCCACGGGAACGGGAACTACGCGGGTGAAACCGCGAGGCGATCGTCTAGTTATACATATAATACAAGAAATGTCACAAATAGAAAAATTAAAATCAGTTCAATGCGGGAAGCTGAAGATAGGGCGCTATAGCGCTCATTGGGGGACGCCTATTTGGGCAGTGGACTAGTATATGATGGTAGTAAAAAACTTTTCATTTGTACCACAAAATTCTTGAGTTAGTTTACATTCATCTGAGAAGCGTATTCTGCACTTTTTAATTAAAGCTTTAATTCTTGTTCCAAATCCAATAAAAGTGGGTACTTTTGTTAAGACTAAGTAGATATTTTAATAATTAAGTAGGTATTAAAGCTTTAATTAAAAAGTGCAGACTACGCTTCTCAGATGAATGTAAACTAACTCAAGAATTTTGTGGCCTAAGTTAAGTACTTTCCAAAAACAACACAGCTTCTTTTATCCTTAGAGATGGTATAAAAATATTCGATTAGCAAATGCAATTTAAAAATTAAAAAGAGAGAAGTTTAATTTCCCAGCCGAGATCGTCCGTGGGTTACCGAGGCTCTTTGGGTTGTCAAAAATTCATCAGAGCATCTGGTCGAAGCGACGCGTGGTCAGCTGGTGAGTAGGTATCTGGCGCAGCGCATTACATCAGCGTTGACGTACAGCGGGGTAATGCAGCCAGCGTCTTGGCGACGCTTCCGATTGGTATCGATATGGATCAGTTGAGCTACCTCTCGATTGTTTGCAGTAATCTGCAGTTAGCTCAATTGTTTATTATTTAGCTGTACCTACTTAATTTTTTCTCATTTTAAAGATGAACTTCCCGTAGATTTTCAGGGTCACTATAAGCATGACCTTTCAAATGTTTGTATGTTATGCAAAATATTACAACACAGTGCAAAACTGCATACATTGCACTGCACATATCAGCACGTTTCATAAGTAGGCACTACATAACAATATAATATAATATACATAACAATGCTGACATAGTTTTAGAATAAAGATTAAAACTCGATAAGTTTTCTACAATTTTATCTAAGACAGATTATGAATGTCGTTAGACTTTTACGATATCCACACGGGCAGAGTGGTACGGACCGATTTTTACATTCTTCTGCTGGGTAGATAAAGACCTCTGCAAATTTGATAAGATTTCTGTGTGAGTTTTGTTAGAAAATAAATCGAATATAATAACTTTATTATGAAAGGTGTTTGTTAATGGAAACAACATTCAAATTTGCAACAATTTTAATAAATAATAATTAATAACCTACGACTTCCTAATTCTAAGTAATAATTATCAGCTACAAAAATCTACAAACAAGGTGGTGGAATAGGTATCTTCCTTAAAAAATGCCCCCTTGACTGTATAGGGGGTGGCATATTCAGCGGAGCCGACGCAGATACGGGTGATGCCACTGGTAAGTAAGGATTATACGCCGGTGGTGGTTGACAAGCCTTAGCTGGTTCCTTAGCGGCTGCCACCGCCAAAGACTGGAAGATCTCTTTGGGGATAACCAGAGAATCTATCAAGTTGGAATCTCTTTCTCTTACAACCGGGTTGACGGCTCTTGCACAGCCATCGTTGACTATCCATGGTTCTCTTGCTACAGTCCTGGATGGATATTCGTTGGCTATAATCCTGGGCCCGTAGCTTTCTGGTAAGTCGCTGCCTACAATTCTGGCATTCCCTGGCAAGCCAATAATTCGTGCATTCCCTGGCAGATCGCAGACTGCTCTGGGTGCTTTAGGACATCGGTTGGCTGATGCTGATCGTAGAAGTTGGATGATATTCTCAGAAGTTCCTGGTGATATGATGTTTTGCAAAGAATTCCTTGAGAGGATTTGGGCCGATGATGATGCCAAAGTTATGGCAATTAGTATTATGGCACTTTTTATTGCCATTTTGTGTTGCCCTGTAAAATAATTAGACTTGATTTTTAGGGTACTTACCCTACAAATAAAGGTAAATAATCTCAGAAATCAGAGTGCAAAAGTTGTACCTATACCCCCACTCCCAGCTTAATTTATGAAAATATTAGTTACCTATATTTATGAGAAAAATAGAGATTTTCATGTCATGTACTTACCCTGAATTTAAATTACTATCAATGAATAATTCCAAAGAACAATCAGCAAGTGCAAGAAATTTTTAGATTTCAAACACTTTTAAAGCAATACTTTATCAGATTTCAACTTAGTTTCTAAAATCATTGCTAAACATGATGTTATTATATTTATCTATTCTAAGAAACAAAGTAACTTGCTTCAGTGCCATTTTGTACACACGTAAGCAAGAAAATAGACGAAGCGACACAGTGCGCACAATTTCCACATATTATCATGTAATAACTGCTGAAAGTCCCTCCCCCAAACAAAATCCCATGCTTGGATACAAAAAGCATTTTTAAAAAGGGTTTCTAGTTGACTACGGAACTCCGGCCCTATTTCAATAACATAAGCGCCATTGTAAAGCTAAAAAGTTCTGCTATTGAACGTGTTATTTTCTTATTAGCATCGGCTGAGCCATTTTTGCGAAAAACTACCTACTTTAAATGTGCGACTGAGTTAATTTTCGGCTCACGAATGTATCTTATAGCAATAAAACTTTTAAATCCATCATGGTTATTAACACTAAAGTCATTTACAACGGGGTTATTCCGTGATCATGGCGCATGAAACTGTGCCGAAATATGGAAAGCTCAAAACTCAAATCATGGTAAATATCCCGCTGTAAATGACTTTAGTACCTATCTTATAGCAACCTATTTCGATGCGTTGAAGAAATCAAAATATGTTCAGTGATTTTTTTTAGATAGGTACCTACCTACTTTAACTTTTTATGGATCAGTTGAGCTACCTGTAGACTGTTTGCAACAGTCTGCAGTTAGCTCAAATTGTAAATACTAGTATAATTTTCTTTGTGAATAAAGGCTATTGCCCCTTTAAAAAAAAAACTTTTGACCTATTTCTCCACTATTTTCACATATTTGTTGAACACATATTTTATAGATTACTTATTATCGAAAGTGCAATGATGTAATAGGCAGTAGGTATTATAAGCAGTAAGTAAATTAACATTACTTACCTGTAGGTACCTGACATATAATACGTAGGTAATATGGTATGACAGTAGTTAAATCAAAATACTTTAGTTAATTTATTGTCGTTTATTCATTTTTATCTACAAACATAACCACATAAAAATATAAATATTATATTTCTATTTAAATAAGAATCACAAGAATGGTGGTTGAACGGTAACTTGTCTGAGATACTTCACACATTCGTCTTGGCAATCGCAGGGCGGTTGACAACCACAGGGAGCTTGGCAACCACAGGGCGATTGGCAACCACAAGGAGAGGACTGGCAACTACAACTACAGGGAGTATCTACCTGGTAGGCACAAGGAACTGATGGCTGGCAACCACATTGACAACTCTCTGTTTGACAACCACAAGGAACATTTAACGCTTCCACCTGACAACCGCAAGGTAATTCGAATTGGCAGCCACGGCTGACAGCCTGACAACTGCATGGTACATCTTGGCAACCACATCTTTGACGCTGACAACCACACACATCAGCTTGGCAACCATAAACTTCAAGGGGTTGACAACCGCACACGATTTCGGGTAGTTTGATGATCGGAGACGGTACATCAATGGGATTCAAAAAGTCAAAAGTAGGCTTACAAGACTCGATTTGGTAAGCATTTTGACATTGGCAAGGATATTGGTATAAAGTAGGTAGGTTTATGGCGGGTACTGGAATGCCTGCGTCAAGGTTGCCAAAGGTTTTTGGCAACCTGATAGCAGGGAAACGATCTAAGCAAGACAGCTCGTTTAAAAGACCGTAGGATTCGATACAATTGCATTCATAGTTGCAACCACAAGGCAATTCCTCGAAGAATATGCTTTGGCAACCACATAGACCTTGACAAAGGTTAGGGCAACCACAAAGGCCTTGAAGAGCGTTGGGGCAACCACAAGCATTGTTGGGGCAAGCGCTGGGGCCGGAGCAACTGCAGATTTTTGGGCAACCACAAGGACCTAGGCAACCACAGGTTTTGTTAGGGCAACCACAAGGTCCGGGACAACCACAAGGCTTATTATTACACGAGCAAGGACCAGAGCAACTACATGGATAACCAACTTGTTGTGCTGTACAGATTGAAGGACAACTACAGGGGTTAGCGTAGCTATAGGTGGTAGGGCAACCATAATTATAAACACCGGAACAACGGCAAACACCAGGACAGCTGCAAGGTTCTTGACAACCACATGCTCTAGGGCAACCACAACCAGGGCAACCTACTGTGGCTAGGCAACCATACGCAGGCTCCAATAGTGCATTGACGTTGGGTAAATCGGCCAATGATAAGCAACAAGGTGGTACTTGGATGGGCACGAGAATTTTTATTTTTTTCTGTCGTTTTATGCTTCTTGCGTTTATCTGTAAAATGGATAAGAATTAGTTAGGTTAGGTAAGGTACCTACTTACCTAATTTTTAATGGACCTACATGGTTTTTTTTAATTTAATAATTACAATAATACCTAATTTAAGAGTAGGTACTACGAATAGAAGGGGAGGCCTATGTCCAGTAGTGGACAAAAAAGGGGTGATGATCATGAGGAATAAAAAAACCACCCACTTAATTACAGATTAGACAATTTATGACACAATGGACAGCCTTATCGCTTAGAAGCAATCTCTTCTAGACAACTTTTGCAAGGATAGAATTTATGAAAATGTAAGAAAGAATTTATGGTAGGTAAGTACTTAGAAATTGTCTAAAACACGGTAATAACATGCATTTATGGTACCTACTTACATGTACCTACAATCCAAGGTTCCATTCAATGTTGTCTTGGAGAGTTCGCCCTTGAGCGATAAGACCGCCAATTTTCACTTATTCTATAATTATATAGGTATTCTTTAGTTAATTTTTTCCAAGTTATGTGTGCAATAATTATCTGTCTTAAGTAATAGAAATTTACTTTTAACTTACGCATAAAGCCGCAACAGCCAAAACGAAAAACACTTTTGTCAAATACATTTTAAAATTATTTAGAGAACTAAGTCTCTATGACCTATCAACACCTACTTTATACTAATTCTTAGCAAATGTTACTAAATAAACATTATTACTTATGATTTTGATAATAGATTGCAAAATTATAACAGTAGTTCACTGTTACAGTAAGTAAAACTGTTAATAAAGTTATGCAATTTAATTACAAAGAAATTCTAGATTGATAAACATTTGAGTACGTTTACATTCTAAAACATTATTTTCTTATAGACATTATAATAATAATAATAATAATAATGCTGGACAATTCACACAGCATTATCTAGCCCCATGGTAAGCAGAGCTTGTGTTATGGGTACTAGATAACTGATATACATAAATAATATACGAGTACATAGATAGATATTTTTTATTACACATAGAAAACGACCAGAACACCCTGAACAAATATCTGCAAATCGTACAAATATTTGTCCCGAGGCGGGAATCGAACCCGCAACCTCCTGCGTCGCAGGCGGACCTTCGCCCACCGCGCCACAGAGGTCGTCAAGGTATAGTCAGTCAATACATAGGTAGGTACTACTTATGACTGTTGTATGCCTCAAACTAGCGCTACTGCCTATTCTTTCTTATTATTACGTTTAAGAAATGAATTTTTAAAAGTCCATTGTACAGTTTATGATACCTATCATAAGCTTTTTCCATAAAATAGTTTTCCTTCATTTCCTTTATACAGAATAGCGAATTTACTCTTGGTGGCCACCGAACTCTGCCGTCCCATCGGAATATGAGAGTGCACCTGTGTTTGGTAAATTTCATTGAATCCGCTTTGTTAGATAGGGGCATTTCAATAATCAAAATACTTATTCATCAACAATACTTTATTATATAAGTTTAAATACATCTAAAAACTAATTTTATACACTAACACATGGTATTGAGTATATGACATATTTTGTACCGCCTTAAATTTACACAAACCAACAGATTTTTTCTAAGAAACCCTCGACGGGCGTGTTTATCGCTATAGCTATATCGTCTACAGATTTGTGAACACTAGTAAACAACATTATGAGTGTGTGATTCTGTTGCCTCGTGGCTATACATTCGCTCGTCAAGTTGGTGCTTTATTAGAAGGGTAATAAATAACAGAGAGTCAATTTGACGTCAGTACCTAGACGCGGTCGTCTCCTTTATAATAAACTCGCTTCTGCCCGCGGCTTAGCACGCGTTGTTTCTATGGAAACGTTTTGAGGTTATTTCTATCCCATGGGAACTGATTTATGGGATAAACAGTAGCCTATGTTTGATTCCAGGGTTAGACTTATCTGTATGCAACATTTCAGCCTGATCCGTTCAGTAGTTTTGGCGTGAAGAGGTAACAAACATCCATCCATCCAAACTTTCGCATTTATAATATTAGTGTGATAAATAAATAATGCTGGACAATCCACACAACATCATCTAGCCCCAAGCTAAGCAGAGCTTGTGTTATGGGTACTGGATGACTGATATACATAATTAATACATTACATAGATAGATTTTTTTATTATACATAGAAACGACCAGAGCACCTAGAACACATATTTGTAGATCATACAAACATTTGTGCTAAGGCGGGAATCGAACCCGCAACCTTCTGCGTCGCAGGCGGACCGTTGCCCACCGCGCCACATAGGTCGTCGAATTATTACGTCGTTATGCCTGCCATCCTCCGGAGAAAGACGGCATTCCTGATGCGACTGCGGGATAGCCCCAACAGCATCGTACAAACTATAGCTGGAAGAATTTTTTCGCCGATATGGCAGCACTTTGTGAAAAAAGTAATATAGTTATTGAATTGATTTAATTTTACTTTTGATTTAATTTATTTAGTCTGACTCAATTTAATTCATTTCTATGTAATTTTATTTTAATCTCATGTTTTTTAATTTGTTGTAATTTAATTTTTTTATTTAAATTAAATTAAATGTACTAAGGTAGGCTAAGAATACTAACATCACACTAATATTATAAATGCAAAAGTTTGGATGGATGTATGGATGGATGGATGTTTGTTATCTCATCACGCCAAAACTACTGAACGGATCGGGCTAAAATTTTGCATACAGGTAATTCTAATCTTGGAATCAAACATAGGCTACCTTTTATCCCAGAAATCAGTTCCCTTGGGATAGAAATTACCTTTTAAACGTTTCCATAGAAACAACGCGTACGAAGCCGCGGGCATAAACTAGTTTAATTTAAGAGATCTTTCTGCTACTAACAAATTATGGATCATAGTAATCTGAAATTCGAACAGACTGCAAACATACAAGATCAATATTCCCCTCCAAAGATAGAAAAACCACAAACACGCTGCTCAAGATGAGCCGCGAGGACCTACGAACAATGGTGGGCATCATCACAGGTCGCTGTGAACTGAACCATCATCTGCTCAAGACTGGAGCCACAGACAGTAGCCTATGTCGCGGCTGCTTCCAGGAAGAAGAGACTGTGGAACATGTAGTGGTTCACTGCACGGCCACAGAGGAGGCCAGACGGGTAACGGGATTGAAGACTCTCATAGAGGGATCTAACCCGTCCTCGCCCACAGAAAAGCTGAAACGAAGCTGTCAATCGCCAAAAGTCCTGCTCCGGTACTTCAAGGAGCTGGGCTGGTTAGGGCCTGGTTAGGCAGGGGGACAATGCACAATACACTCCTAAGCGAGATGTCAGTGCAGATCCCAGTTCCCCCACTCAGAATTAGAATTAGAATTAGAATCTGAAATTATATGAATTTGTATGTATGTATGGGATTTGCGTAGTTTCCTGTCTGCACGATAGAGGCGCTGTATAAAATTGTGTTGGAAAAGGAAACGTGACGATCTCATCTCGTTATTTAACGTCAAATAGACCTCGCCTCTCTGATCTAAATGTTTCAATCATTATGTATTTGTTTAATTGTTTTGAAAAATCTAAAATCTGACTTGGAATCCCTCAAATTTACACTTTTTTTAAGGTTTGCGGGATAAATACAGATCTATTGGAATATAATTTTTATGGTACCATCTCGGGAGTAAAAGAATTTTCATAATCGGCCCGTAATTGACGAAGATACATAAAAATACTTGAGAGGTGTCAAGGGACACCCGGATGTAACGAAGTTCTAATTTCTAAGAAATCAAATAATATCGCAAAAAACGTTCCTTTCTAAAATAACTGGCTTGCTTTCTATAAGAGAGAGAGAGACAGACAGAGAAACACGCGCACGCCGCACGGCTTACAACTATAGCAAAAAGTGTCGTTACAACTTTTGGTCTAAATTTTTTCCGTCTAGCCCCCTTTCGCAACGCGCGAAACGGAACTTTGTTCCAAAAAAACACAGCCGAACTTAGTTACTCCTCCTTTTTTGGAATAAATAAACTAAATGCATAAAAAATGCTTCTGAAGATAGGTGTTTCGTTTTATACAAACATAATTCTTTTGATTTTGTCCGGAATTTTACACAACAAATAAAATTTTTACACAACAAATTAAAATCTATACTAATATTAAAGAGGGGAAAGATTTGATTGTTTGTTTGTATTGAATAGGCTCCGAAACTACTGGACCGATTTGAAAAATTCTTTCACCGTTAGGAAGCTTACTTTTCAGGGAGTGACATAGGCTATATTTTATCAGGAATTCCCACGGGAACAGGAACTACGCGGGTGAAACCGCGAGGCGATCGTCTAGTATACAATAAGTATAATATATTGATGTCCACCATAATTGCCATGCTTATTAATCATTATTATAATCAGCCTATAGTCCACTGTTCGACAGGAATCTGATTTTCTCGCAGATCGTCATCTCAACTGGCTACACTACGTTTGCCGAGTCGCGGTCTCTACACAAACACGTTTACACCACCCAACGGATGTCCGTTCATAGCAAATAAATAAATTATGTTAGATAGATATATCCCTACACTACACTGGGACTTAAAATGAAAAATAGAGGCATGGCAACACTTACTCCTCCCCTATATTGGTCCACTGTTGGACGCAGGCTTCCCCCAAGAGCCCATAAGCGCTTTATTGGCTTTTATCTCATGGGGGTGATGCCCATAATCCCCACGCTAGGCATGCGGGTTGGGGATCGCAGTTCGGTGGTAGAATTGTTCTGCAGGGGGCGCTGTATGTAATATGAAATTTGTATCTTCGTTGGAACACAAAACTGGGCAGTACGTTTTATGAGGGGTAATGCCCATAATCCCCACGCTGGGTATGCGAGTTGGGGATCGCAGTTCGGTGGTATAATTGTTCTAGAGGGGGCGCTGCTGCCCGCCCCCCGTGGCCACACTAAAGCCTAATAATATTTTAGAAAAATATTTAATTTGGATATTGGTTGGAAGAGAAAACTAGGCAAACCACGACACAAATAACTAAAACTCACTTGCTTGCCGTCGAGTATCAGATATAATTGTAAGCAATATTAATTGAAAGAAAGATCGACAAACTGTAAATTGCATATAAAAAGACCCAGGGAAAGAGTGAATTTTAGGTTAAGTACGGGCGGTTTACCCGCATGCCCAGGGTGGGGATTATGGGCATTACCCCCCATGTGCTAAAAACCAATAAGGCGCTTATCAGGGGGAGGCCTGCGTCCAGTAGTGGCCCAATACAGGCTGTTGAGGTTTTTTGAGGATCGGCGGATTGTTAACATTGTATTAACAAGTTTATGCCATCTACCATCGTGTGCTAACCGCATCTACTGATACCCCCTTCTAAGGGTGCTTTCCGAAATACGATTACAGCGCCGTTAGCGATTACAACTTTAGTTGGCGTTCCAAATTAGTTAGCACGATATTGACAGTTGAGTGCCATCATCAATTCGGAACACTTTTGAACGCATGGTACTACGAGTATTCAAAAGAGTTATTTGTTTGTTTTTTTAAATTACAAATTCCATTGTTATATAAAACTCTACAAAAGTTTATGACTCTTTTGACATGGACACTGGCGGAGTTGTGGCAGCACAGACACAGCGAGCCATGAAAATAAGAAGTTGAAGTTTTACGCGCTCACGGTCACGAGTCACGTGTCTAATATCATTGTACGTAGAGTACCTAGTATTGTTCTGTGAATGTTATTGTGAGTTTTGTCACAGTAAACGTCAGTTTTGACAGAGCGCTCACAGTGATTTCAGTTTGTGGGATGGTCGGTGATATCGCAAAATGCCGCATGTAATGACGTCATCTATGACGTCACACGGGACATCGTTGTCGCGCTCACAGTAATTTGGAACGCTTGTGAGCGAGCTATTATCGATTTTAGCGTAATTCGGAATGCAGCCTTAAGGACCTTGGAACCTAATTCGTCAAAGGTGGAGGTTTTCCACTCGCCAGAACTTCTTTCATGGTCTTCATCATCGAAGGTATGAGCCCCATGTGCTTGTCCACGCATTTTACTGCACATTTCTCGAACTCTATCGTGGCTTTGTCGACCTGAAAAGAGACAAGATGGTCTTTCATGTTCATATTTTTTACTAGCTTCTCCCGCGGCTTTGCTCGCGTATTTTCGGTATAATAAGTAGCCTATTGTTTAAGTTAGGCTATCTAAGTGTATGCCAAATTTCATGTTGATTTATACAGTAGTTTTGGAGATCCTAGGTAACAAAAATTCAGATTTCACATACTTTCGGCTTTATAATATTAGTAGTATCATGATTTGAGATTTTATGCATACAGGTTTTGTTCTTAGGTGTAGGTAGTCTTAGTGGGTACACAATGCATAAAAAACCTGTCAGGGTTCGCTCATGTTACTAGATTGATAGCTTCGATACTTCATATTTAAGGAATTAATTGATTGCAGCGCCCCCTGCAGAACAATTCTAACACCGAACTATGATCCTCAACCCGCATGCCCAGCGTGGGGATTATGGGCACTACCCCCAATGAGATAAAAGCCAATAAGGCGCTTATCAGGTGGAGGCCCGCGTCCAGCAGTGGACCAATATAGGAAGTTGAGGTGAGGCAGTTTTACGATTTACGAAATTTGGGTACTGAGATAGATCATCAGCCTATACATATCCTACTAATATTATAAATGCGAAAGTTTGTGTGAATGTTTGTTGCCACATACCTCCATAACTACTTAACTGATTTAGATGAAATTTGAAATTTGGTACATAAGTAGATAGATTAGGTTCAAAAATAACACATAGGTAAGCACAATCAAATTTTAAAAAATTACCCTCTGAGGGGGTTAAAAAGGGATAACAAAACTATATTATATACTAGCTTCTGCCCGCGGCTTCGCACGCGTATTTTCAGTAAAATAAGTCGACTATTATCAAAGTTTTTTTTTTTTTTTATTGTACAATAGACATCTTTATTCACAAAGAAAATTATACTAGTATTAACATTTTTATTGTACAATAGACATCTTTATTCACAAAGAAAATTATACTAGTATTTACAATTGGAACAATTGAGCTGACTGTTGCAAACAGTCTACATGTAGCTCAACTATTATTAATAATAATATATTAATATTATGATTAATAATTATCTAAGTTTGGCTATGTTCTAAATGTAGGCTAAATTTCATCTTGATCTGTTTTGACATTTCACAAATTTTTCGGCTTTAAAGGATAGGATAGCGGTAAAAATAAACTATAAAGTAAATAATTAATCAGGTATTTTTTTATTTTACCAAAACGGTACGTTTTGTAGGGAGTATGCAACCAATTTCTGAAATTTCTACTTAACATAAAATTTACTTTTTAAACTTTCGCGATTTGTTAACATAGTTAATGATTATATCGGGTATTTATCGCGTACCTTTTGTTTTGAAATAAAACAAAAGGTACGCGATAAATACCCGATATAATCATTAACTATAAAATTAACTTCCATGATGTTTATTTTTTATACAGTTTACTATCTTATTTTTTTAATATAAAAGCTATCTTAGTTTGACGAATTCATGACGGATGTAAGTGGGTTAACCACAAACCTTATTTGTGTTGGAAGAACACCAACATTTCACCCTTAATGAGGGACATATTCAGGGTGTCACAGTTCTTGTGGATTTGAGATCGTTTTTTCAAATAAACGAAACACATAAATTTAAGATATGTTGATTTGTTGATAATTTGCAGCTTATTGACTCAACCTATTGTTATATCACTTTTTATTTATAACTACTTATTATTCATAATTACTTATTGTAATTTCATTTTTTTTTCATAATATTTTGTTTCATTCCTTTAGTTTTACACAAAATATTTTATAGAAATAAATATATTTTCAATGTTTTGCTTTATTGTGGTTCATAACAAATAAATAAGTTTCATTTTATTTCAGCTTAGCTAGAACCACATCTATGTCAGTGTCCAGTAAAAGATCAGGAAGATTTGATGATCTCACCTTCTCTTGTGAGGGGTTTGCTCCGAGCCTGTCGCGGGCTGAGTCGTTGCAGTCCATCACGCAGCGCTGAAGTCTGTTCTGGAAGTGCTGGATCTCATTCTGAAAGTGATAATTTTAGTTGATGAATACAGTGTCAAAGCTATTTATAAACCTCAACAGCCTGTAGTGGTCCACTACTGGACGCAGGCCTCCCCCTGATAAGCACCTTATTGGCTTTTATCACATGGGGGGTAAGATATTATATCAGCCACATCAACAAACACCTTCAAGAATAAACTTGACAACTGGTTATGAGACAACAAAAACAAACTAAAAAAAATGACAATGACTTAATTCAACACTGTGTGATATAGACACATCAGCCACAGGCTGCTCGTCTATAATTAATAAATAAATAATGCCCATGATCCCCACGCTGGGCATGCGGGTTGGGATCGCAGTTCGGTGGTAGAATTGTTCTGCAGGGCGCTGCTGCCCGCTCCCGGTGGATATCCCTTAGTCGCCTCTTACGAAACCCGCGGGAAGAGTTGGGGTGGTGCAAATTCTAAGCCGGCACCACACAGCGAATGATTGCCACCACACAGCCTGATTATCCTTACCTGCACATAGTTGTTAGCCTGGTTCAGCGGTACAGAACACTTGTCAATGCAGTAATGTGCATTTTCCAGCGATGAGGTCTGATCATCGCAGCAGTTGGCCGCACATCTGTGCATGTCACCCTGAAAAGAGTTTGTCTATTTGTTAGGTTGTTTTTGGGTGTAACATAAATAAAATCGGATTCCAAGGTCATTTTTTAGAAGAAAGGGGACAAAGCAAGTTAGTTATTTATGTTTGTGGCCTTGGAATAACTTATTTTCATTGCGTAAGGAGTCCCGTCCCGGTACTTATCGCTAAGGTCGGCAACATAACCTAACATACCTGCATTTTGCGCAAATAGTTCTTGTCCAGTTCATTGACCATGTCGGTCATTTGCTGCTCTATCCTGACTTTCTGGGCTTCAACCATTTTTGCGTGTTTCTGTTAGAAATGAGAAGAAAATTACAAAGATTTCCTGTTGCACAACACAAAATCACATTACAATACAACTGTCAAAATCACTGACACTTGAAAGCAGAAGTGATTGTTATAGTGATGTCATTGTCAGAGTTGACAGTTATTTTGGCAGATTACAAACTCCGCGACGACGATTTCACCCATCAGAACCAAAGATAAATAATAAATAAATAATGCTGGACACATCACACACCGTTATCTAGCCCCCAAGCTAATATAATATAAAATAAAAGAATAAGAAGACCTAACCTTCGAATCGATTGCTACCGGCGGCAAAATTCAAATTGTTTCTAAATTACATATCAAAATATTTTTAGTTCTTTCTTTTAGTTCGTCTTATTTATTTGAATAGGTACATTTATAGCTTAGGTACATTAAGGAATGTAAACATAGGTTAAGAGCGCTTGTTCTCAACTATTATCTTGAAAAGAAGTTCGTTTGACCACAACCTTTGACATCTGTATCATGTTCATGATGTGTTCATAATGTGGAGTTAGACCATTCTGAAAATGCACGCCAAAATTCACGCCCCCTCCTAAACGTCATACAATCGGCGTTTAGTGAATGGTTTATCCCCACCTACTTATCTAAATAGGTTGGTTGGTAGGTGGAAAAACATTGTAGTAACTGCAGGTTTAATTCTTTTTTTGGCATTTTATTAGGTAAAATAAATAAGTTTCCTTATGTACATTATTAACATGGGATAAATAAAGTATTCTCTACGATTCGCAGCATAAGTAGCTTCGCTTACAATGAGATAGTAATAGGATACTATCACTAGTTTCAATCTGTACCTAAGTAAGGTCATGCGTTAAACTAGCAAAGATTTTTTATTTTTTCCAAATCCTAAACCAGTCAAAAATCCATCCAACACGTCTTCGTCAAATCGAAGTTTACCAGACAATTTATGCTCAAGAAGCTCAGCCAGTGGCTTTTTACACAATTCCTTCAAATCTTCAAGCTTCGACACATCTGGTTTCGTAATGGTAGGAATTTTGTCCAGTATACCGGGCAACACTGACGTAGACAAAGGAGGTGGTGCGAGCTTCGAACTCTTTGGTACATCCGCAAAGCCATTGCAAAACGGGCATTTGTACTCAGGAGTTTCCAGGATATTTTCTTTCACAGCTTCCGCTGATTTGGGTAGTTCTCTTGATAAATAGTAAACAGCTGTGTGAGGGAGTTTTGTTGTTGGCGAAATTTTCTTGGCAGTTTGGTAATTTGGCAGCGTTGGCTGCGCTTGCAATGCTGGGTTTTGGTATGCTGGATACTGCGGGGTTGGATATGACTGCGAATAAGTTGGGGGGTAGTTTGGAATTTGCGGATAGTTTGGCATTGGCGGATAGGGTGCAAAGTTCGGTGGTGGCACACTACTTGCTGCGTTGTAGGGGAATGGCAAGGCGTAGGTTGGCTGTGGTAATCCAGAACATTCGTTTGGCGGTGTAAAAGGTGTTGGAGATGGGGGGAATGGTAGCTGTGGGAAAGGTACAGGATATTGACTTGGCGATGGTGGTGGTGCGAACTGTGTAGGATACAAAAGCTGCTGCTGGGGGTAGAAAGGCGGCTGGTAGGGTGGTGGCTGTCCATAGAATTGAGCGTTTGTGACCTGAAAATCTATATATATAAAAATGAAACCCGTTTTCCGTTGTCACGGCATCACGCGTGAACGCCTGGACCGATTTCGCTAATTCTTTCTTTGTTGTGTTTGTTATTGTCAGGAGATGGTTCTTATGAAAGAAAAAATTAAGAAAGTTGGAAACATAAATTTCCACGGGGGCGAAGCCGCGGGGCGCAGCTAGTATACAATAAATTAGAAACTGCTAAGTAATTCAACCTCATTTGTCTGTCTCCGAACGTTGAGCGTGAGTTCTATTTTCGAATGACATTATAATAATTTGCTGAATATGAATGACGTCATCTCATAGGGGCGAGTTTATTCGAGATCACGTCTCGTTTTTTGCGGTCTACCAAATTGTATTGAACAAGACAAAATTGAAAATTTTAAAAACCCGCCGTCGTTTATTGGCTGAACAGATTTTCATGAAACATGGCTAAGCTGTACACTTGGGATAAAATTATCTATGACACAAAAAAACTAAACGAAAATCGGTTCATACGTTTGGGAGGTACGATACCACAGACAGATACACAGTAAGACACGTTAAACTTATAACTCCCCTCTTTTTTTGCGTCAGGAGTTAAAGAGGAGACGTCCCCTCAGATCGGATTCGAACCGAGTAGGACAGCATGAAAGATGACGTCATTATAAATCCCATTCTATAAGTACGCAGGTTATGAAATAGGTTGGGCCGCGGATGTTTAACTGTTCCCGTGGTTCGGCGAAAATGGCGAGAGAGGGACACCGGAGAGGTTTTAGTGGGTATTACGTTCTTCTCAGGGCGTCGAGTCCCACATAATTCTGGTCCCCCCCCCCCCCCCCAGACCAGTTTATTCGTGAATGAATTTCCTCGACGAGACAAAAAAAAGGTTATGGAATGGGATTAGGTAGCGATATACCTAATTCAAAAATAGAACCTTTTATTTTAAAGTCACATCTTGGTATTTAATGACTCACCTTCAAACAAAAGAAGGAAAGAATTAAAATTTTGACAGCCATCGTAGATAAGGCCGAGGTGTAGATATTATAAAGGAACTGACTTTTATTTTAATTTTCTTATAGTTATGTAGTTTCCATTGCTATCTATTTCTATTGATTTTGAAACTATTGAAATATTACAGGTGCGTGTAAAATATTGCAATGATGGCTTGATAAAAAGTAGGAAAGTTTTCGTAAGTTAGGTCATTTTTCATCAATGACTAAGTAGGTAGGTACCTCAAAAGTGTCCGATTACTTTTTTTATTGCAACTATGTCCATTACATAATGCACCCTAATTCTTTCTAGATGCCTACTTAATTTATGTAAAGATTGGGCAGATATGTTAGAAACTAGACACCAGATAAGGTATTTTTAATTTACAACAGACCTACTGCCTAAGCATCAGTGTCATATTATTCTGGCTTTCCTATTCATTAGTCTCTGTAGTAGGTAGCTAGACACCAACAGAATATCATTTCGTATCAATAAAACATTACTAGATTTAACAAAATAAGTATTTAATTTTACTAGACATACGAACTATTTATAAAATAACGTACTATTTCCATATTCTACAGTACCACAGAACGAACCAAAGGCGCCCAATCTGGACTGATAGGAGAAGCCAACGTCAAACAGCTATACGGCGAGGCGATAGGGATATTCGCTCCTGAACACTTTCCCGCCATCTCCACTGCTGGCTCGAAGCAGGAAGCCACGTACGGCACAGCCGATGAAAAATAACCTAAACCTTCAAATAATTCAACTTGTGCCGGTGGTAGAATTAGTTGGTCATTTTGCTGGCAACTTTCGCATCCATTCCACCTTGGACAAAGTAGATTATCCTCCTTGACGCTAAACTCTTTAAGCTTTGGCAGAATGTTTTCCATGCTTGGCCATTTTTTGCAACCACGATCCGGGAAGTCAGTTCTTTGTTTTGATAGCAGGCTTTTGCAATCCAAAAAGTTTGGCAAGTCAGTTTGATAAGGCGGAATGTTATTGCAATTTTTGCGATCGAAATTCGTCAATAGAGTATTTTTGTAATCCAAACAACATGGCGACTCAGCTTGATATGGAAAAAAGTTTTGTAATTGCGCCCATTCGAATTCAGGCAATTTTTGGTAACAATTTGACGATTGCGTATGAATTGGTGGTAAAAGAAGAGGATCGTTTCGCGCGCTTTTCTTATATAGATCCGGTGCTGCCGTGTTTTCAATAACTAACAATTTGGGAGGTTTTCTTATACGCTGCCTGCATCTGCGGGCAGAGATAGCCTGAAAAAAAAAAAAAATTGGATCCTATCATGTTTACATTGACTCTGTAACAGTGACAACAACATTAATTAAACCTATGAAGAAAAATGATGGGCATAAAAGTCTGGACAAGATATTTGTAAAACAACCGAAGTCGTGGGCTAAGACAAGGCCAAAACCACCAAAACTTATTATATTACCCACCTGTACTATAACAAACACAATGAAGTAGCTTATCTTCATTATTTAAAAACAAGGTATGTGTGTTTTAACATTTTGATAATCAATAAATAGCTTGGTAATTTGCCATTTCGAAAACTGTCGGTATGATGCAATATAAGAAAAGGTTTGTTTTTTATTATTTTAGTTAAATTTGCAGCCAGCGTCTTGGGACTGTCTGCCGACTGGTATTGATATGGATCAGTTGAGCTACCTGTAGACTGTTTGCAACAGTCTGCAGTTAGCTCAATTGTTTCAATTGTAATAATAGTATAATTTTCTTTGTGAATAAAAAGTTCAATTTTCACTTTATACTTTTGAATTAGTAAGCTTTTTAGCTTTAATTTTCTCGCAGTGGTCAGTCTTCTCCCTAGGTCGTTGCTGGGCAGTGAATGCGTTAAAATATTACTAGCTAATAATTAAGTAAAAATTCTTATCTTAGCGTTTTCGTCATCGATGTGAGTCAAATTCGGAAGATTGGGCAGTAGCTTCTCAAAAGTGGAACGCTTAAATTGAGTCCAATTAGGTCCACCCACCTCAGTGACAGCCGGACCAGCGATGCCGGTGTACGGTACGTGTTTCGCGTGTATTGTTGTCTCGATCGAACTTCGGTCTAGATACGTCTTCCCATCATTGTTGTTCAATAGGTAGGTACCTATATTGCTGAGGCGGGCGGCTGTGCTGTATGGGCAGCATGGCCGCAGGGAGGTGGAGGCCGCGGCGGGAGAGGAGTGCCGGTATTGAGGTACGCCGCTCTCCCTGCCTTCCGCGGCCTTGGCGGGGTCGCCACCGTACGATGGCGGACGCGGTGGGGTCGCAGGGGAGGAGGTCTGTCGGTAAGGCGATGGCCGCTTTCCCTATCCTCTGCGACCGTGTGGCAGGCGGCGGGGCCACTCGACTGACCCGTCGCAGGGGGACCTTGGGCGTTTGGACACGGGGTCGTCCGGCGCCCAATTGACGGTTAAGGTCCCCAAGGTGGTCGTGGCGCGTCATGTGTTTCTGGCGCGTCGCGAAGAGGGGGTGCTGCACACCCCCAGTGAGGGGCCCGATATCGGGCAGCCGCGGTGGGTTCGTGGATGAGTAAGCGTTCCCACGTTCCTACCACAAGCGGCAGAGGCGGAAGCACCCTGAGGGTTTTAGTGGTGTTAGAGTCCCACATCATCGTACTGTCTCCCCGTGGCAGTACGATATGCGTGCGCATTTCCCTCAGGATAAAAAAAAAAAAAAAAAAAGGTACCTATATTGCAATAGATTGGAAATAGCGTGTCTTTGCGTTTAGTTTTAGGTAACACAACACAGGAGATTTTTTGAGATAGCGGTGGGAGAACGTACCATATCTAAAGAATTTTACTTATATCAATGGTTTTCGTAGAGGTTTCGTAGCATTTTCGTAGAGGTCTCGTAGCAATCTTCTACGCCGTAGCATTTTCGTAGAGGTCTCGTAGCAATTCTCTACGCCATAGCTTTTTCGTAGAGGTCTCGTAGCGATTTCGTATCGCTACAGCAATGTACTATTTTATAAATAAAGTACCTATTTCGAAGATGTATTATAGATATTTTGTTGCATCTTACGAAAAGATAAGAATGCTTTGTTTGTTTTGTTGGTTGTTGTAATTTTATTCTAATTTTTCCACTCTAAAAAACATATAAGTTTAGATTTTTATTAGAGATAAGTACTATACTAAATCGAGTTTATGATTAAAATAAACTCCGTTTTGTATAATCTGATACTCTTGAGCAATATTAAAGTTACTTAATTTACCTCCTACAATCTTTTCTAGCGCCCGATTGGGTGTAATTTTTATGAAATTCATATAAGTATAAACCTCATTGAGCAAGAAGGTTTGATCTCAACGAGGTTTCAAAATCAAAATCAAAAACTATTTATTTCCATAGATACAATAAATGTACACTTAGAAAAGGTCAAATTATAAAACTAAACACTGACACGGAAATAAAGTGATATTTTTTGATTTCTGTCGCTTCGGTATGCAGAAGAAGCGACGAAGAAACCTTTAGCCTGTTAGTTGTTATTTTTCGAGTTGGAAAAAAACCCGTCCCAAGCATTTTTATCCTCTAGATAATCTGATATTTCATAGTAAGCCTTTTCGCACAGCAAGGTTTTGACAATATGTTTGAATTTATTTACTGATAATTTTTGCAACTCACTAGGAGTTTTGTTGTAGAAGCGTATACATTGCCCTTTAAAAGATACATTAATTTTGTGTAGCCTAGTTGTGGGCACAGCGATCTTATGTTTTTTTCTGGTATTCAAATTATGTTTATCGCTATTTTTAGGGAACCGATTTATATTTTTATGAATGTACAGTACGTTTTCATAAATATATTGACTTATTTTTTAGTTTGTACTTATTTGAATTTTCAGAGAACTCTTACATACACGGTCGCAGTGAACTTAGAGTAAATAAAGTCTTCAATCCTGACTGCTTCGAGTTGCCCGTGTATCTGTATCCCTTAGTTTAACAAGACAAAATTATAATTTTAAAAAACCCGCCGACGTTTATGGGCAGAACAGATTTTCATGAAACATGGCTTAGAACTCGATAAATTATCTATTACACAAGAAAAACTAAACGAAAATCGGTTCATCCGCTTGGGAGCTATGATACCACAGGCAGATATACAGATACACAGACAGACACGTCAAACTTATAACACCCCTCTTTTTGCGTCGGGGGTTAACAAATACTAGTATGATTCAACGAACTGTACGTACCAACAATTATCTTTCACTTAAAAACTCTTCTCTCAAAACCTTATGCAATATTTTATCGATGTTTTACAGATTTTGATAAAACACGATCTTAATGATAATGCAACTAGGTATTAATATTAACTTTGACACGAAACATTTTATTATATAATCAAGTTTCTTTGATAGTGAACTGTTTTGGTGATTATCTTTTATTTTTGCAAATGGCGAACATACTTTTTATAACAGCATTTTTAGTTTT